>CM038350.1:34320068-36720068 GCA_021464625.1 Proterorhinus semilunaris
AGCAAAACATTCAGTGGCGCCTGAGATCCACAGTCAAGGCTATGACAGATATAGTACGACCGTACAGTTTGACCCACGGATAATACGAGTTCACAGCTTGACCCAGTATGATAGTGATTTAATATTATCCCTAACATACACTGTCCCTGTTCATAAATAAATCATAAAACATCCATGAAACCCCAACCATGTAGCTATCTGAGCTGAACTAATCAAGGCAATGGCTACCCCCTGCGCGGCCACACGGGGGCGCCACATGACTTCAAAATCCACCAGGACGAGCCGTATAAGATTCTTCTGTGTGTTGCAGGTCTGACTGTGGGAGTCTGGCTGCTGGCCGTTCTCTGTGCCTCAGTTTGGGCTGAGTTGGACTCCAGACTGGACCAGCAGTGGGAGCAGTGGAAGAAGACCTACAACAAGAAGTACCACAGTGAGGTTTGTACTGCAGATCAGTGTTTCCCATCCAAGGGGGGTTACTTAGAATGACGTCAGATTAACCTCTTAACCCCCACCTGAACCAAGCACGTTTCTCTCCAGTTTGGCTTCACCCAAATCTAAAAGCTTCTTGAAAAAAGTGTCACAATGGAGACCAAAAAACGTGCCAGAAAAGCAACAATAACGCAATCAAAAAGCGACAAAAACACACGACTAACGAGTGATGAAAAAGCAAGGGAAAAAAGTGACAAAAATGAGACGCAAGAGTGACCAAAACACAACAAAAAACTACGGAAAATGACGAAAGCGCTTCAAAAATATGAAACACGGCAGCAGCGCAACAAAGAAGTTACAATCAGTTGTATAGGTCTTAGTCTTAACATCTCACCCCGTTCAGCTTTACCCAAATCTAAAGCTCTTCGACGCCTATAGGCCAGTGTAACGCTTCATTTGAAAGCTAGGTCCTGCAAAACTGACCGTAACTTTTCAGTCGCGTTGTTGCCATGTTTTGGTCACGTTTTTGCTGTTTTATTGTCGTGTTTACATAGTTTTTTGTTGTTGTTTTTGTTGCTTTTTCGTGGCTTTTTGGAAATTTTTTCCAAGAAGCTTTTGAATTTTGGTGAAGCCAAACTCGAGAAAATGTGCTCGTTTCAGGTGGGGGTTAATTCTCATAACCTTTTTGTATTGCGTACCCCTTGGGCCTTCCATTTGTACACCGTGTACTAGGGCTCAAAGATATATCGTTATCGTATCAATATTGAGATATGAACATTCAAGATATTAATATCGAACAAGCAACGATATATAGTTATCGTATTGATATCGAGATATGAACATTCAAGATATTAATATCGAACAAGCAACGATATATCGTTATCGTATTGATATCGAGATATGAACATTCAAGATATTAATATCGAACAAGCAACGATATATCGTTATCGTATCGATATCGAGATATGAACATTCAAAACATTAAAATAGAAAAAAGCAAGATGTAAACGTTTCATCAATACAACTGCACTCTTTGTTATTATTATGTTTTTATTTTTCTGAAAAATGCTTGGTTTTTACCTAACCCATATTGTATCGTATTGTTGTCCATATCGTTCAGCCCTACCGTGTACCCCCTACCTTCAGGGCGTTGACAATTACTTATAAATAGTCAAATAAAATTGTTATTTATTAGTAAAAAGACGGCAAAATAACATTTAAAAAGCTTTTCTTTTCACAGTTGTGTTCAAATTGTGTTCAAGTTAACTTTTTTTTTTTAAGAGACCCTATTGTACATGTTTTTTAGCAGTAGTGGGAAACCGTAGTGTAGTGGAGGAAAGGGACCAACCTGGATCGCTCACCTTGATCAATGCTCAGGCCAGTGGTGCCCAAAGTGCAGCCCGGGGGCCAAATGCGGCCCTCGGGTGTCATATTGACACACATCGCCAGAGATGGAACTTCAGACTGAAATATGTAGATACTATGCCTTCCAGATCATTCTCTGATTGTTTTCTTATTGAAAATCCTGACTTAAGGTGGAGGAGCTGGGCCGCAGAGTGTTGTGGGAGAAAAACCTGCAGCACGTCATCACCCACAACCTGGAGGCGTCTCTGGGCCGTCACACCTACACCCTGGGCATCAACCACCTGTCGGACCTGGTAATGCACTGGACCTAAACCTCGTACCCCTCACCTCGCCTTTAACCGAGCGCATTTTCAATGAGTAAAGCCTCATTTGAAAGCTAAGGTTGTAACCTTTTTGTTGCGTTGTCGCAGTTTACGCGTGTCACGTTTTTGTCGTAGTTTTTTCGTTGCTTTTTCATTGCTGTTTATATCGCTTTTATGTTGCATTCTCGTCTCCGTTTAGTCGTTGCTTGTTTGTTGTGTTATTGTTGTATCGCTTTTGTCAAGAAGCTTTTCGATCTGGGTAATGCCAAACTATGGAGAAAATGTGCTCGGTTCATGTGGGGGCTTAGCCTGCATTAAAGAGCCACGTTTGCTCTCTCTCATGCAACACGGAGAACCTGTGTGAACTAGTGAGAAAAGTGAGAACATGTTAATGCCTGTCTGAGGGGCTTTACAGCCTTAAAACATATATAATAATTTAAAAAAATTAAAACTGACTACTTCGCGGATTTCGCCTGTTGCGGGTTATTTTTAGAACGTAACCCATGCAGTGGCTCATTCAAATGTTGGAGCTGTTTTATTTTTTAAATTTTGTGTTCGCCGTTAGCTTCAAGACCAAAGCACCTACCGTGATGAAGACGAAAGGGAGCTCCAGTGAAGTCTTTACTTCCAACGCCATGTTTTTAACACGATGCTGTGACTGTCCATCAGTAACCCACTGCCTGCCATGGAACCTGAGCCAATCATTTATTTTAGACAATCATGGGGACGAAAGAGGAAACAGGAACAACAGTACTTTAAGTGGCCCAAAAGAGGTGCCGGTGCAATTATATATGGCAATAACGCGGGACTGTATCATTTATATTATTTATCCACAATAACCAAGATCTGCTCAAATAAACCACTCATGATGACAGTTCAATGCAAAGATAATAGGCTCTGTGAACATCCATTGTTATAATAAACAACAGCAACGAAAGCCCAGTCTTACCTTTGGTAGACAGACTGTTATAGCTCTTACAGATGGATGTCTCTGTCTGAAGCTCTGTTACAGAGGACATTTTTAAAGGCTAATGTCTGTGCTTTCCAAAGTGTCTAGCAAACACTTCCATGTTCTGGAGGTTACACTGTCAACAGTGTTTTCTTTTTTTTCTATCATGTGTTTAAATACTTGAGAAAAAAAAATAACAAAAAGATTCATAGGTGGCGATTTATGTTCTTCCCACTGGGTGCCCAGTCCAAAGAAAAAAAGTTGAGGCTGGGTCCGATCTTAAAGTCTCATGGTTGGGAGCCCTGCGCTCTACCTGTGGAGCTAACGTAGCGGAACAAAGCTGGCGACCTGTGAAGTATGCTGCGCGTTCATGCTTGGCCATGTTTTCTCAATGAACTCTGTGATGGTCAGTGTGGTCTTCTTATGTACACGGCAAGTGCTAATTAGTTGAACCTGTCTTGAATTAGTGAGATCAGGTCCCTGCAAATGTGTGTTTACAGCAGAGAAAGAGCATGAGAGAGACATCTGAGGGTGTCCACTGCGTCCAAGTGTTCTCACGGCTCGGAGAGGTGGTGCTACTCTAAACTGGGATTTTCAAAAATGGCATTACTGAGTACCGTTGAGTACCGGCCCACTTAAAGCACTGATTGTAATAATAAAAAAAAATACAATTTAGTTTCAATTGGACTTACTTCAGCTGTGAATATCTGTGGATAATTTGCTGCAAACCTAAAATTGGGCTTTTGTTGTCACTCCCCAGACTAAAGAGGAGATGCTGAAAACGTATGCCCCCCTGAGGCTCCCCAAGGACTTCAAGATGACGCCGACCCGTGTCCCAGTCAGAAATGTGGACTTACCAGACAGTGTGAACTGGACGCGATCTGGCCTGGTGACCAGTGTCAAGGATCAGGTAGAGGACACTTTGTAAGATGATGTTTCCATTCGTGTTCCAAAATCAGATTGAATGATTTCTTAGGGCGGGTGTGGATCGTGCTGGGCCTTCAGTACTGCGGGGGCTCTGGAGGGGCTTTGGGCCAAGACCACGGGCAAACTGGTGGACCTCAGCCCCCAGAACCTGGTGGACTGTTCGGGGAAGTATGGCACCATGGGGTGTAACGGTGGGTGGATGCATCAGGCCCTTCAGTACGTCATCGAGAATCAGGGCATCGCCTCGGAAGCCTCCTACCCTTATGTGGGCCGGGTAAGGACGGCTGGTCTCAAAGAAGAAAGAAATGACTGTAAAACATGCAGCTGTGTACGTACAGTAAATGGCCACATACAGAATCTGTTCCAGGGTTCATTTTGACAACATCATTTTAAATTTGTTTATATTTTGACAACAATACAAGACTATTTATTTCACCTGCAGTGTCTCGCCTTAACATTTATATGATTTAATTCAATCATGTTTAATCTTATTCTCTGTGTCATTGCGCTTCACGTGAACAAAGCACTGGCCTGTTCCTTTGGCGATTACTTTAAATGAAATGAGGCTTTTTCTTTAGTCTTTTTTAATCTGGCATCACCAGAGGATTTTTATAATAATAAATTATAATAATAATGCATTGAGTTCATAAAGCGCTTTCCTGGACACTCGGAGACGCTTTACATTCATTCTACATTCATTCCCTCCATGGTGGTGGTGATAAGCTTCTATTGTCGGCTTCCTGGTGTCTCCCATCCAAGCACCGGCCAGGCCTGTAATGTGAAGGTTCATTTGTAACATTTGGATTGTTGTGACCTCTTGTTAAGGATCAGGTCTGTCAGTACAGGCCCTCATTCCGAGCAGCCAACTGTTCTTCGTACTATTACGTGGACAAGACTGAGGCGGCTCTTCAGGAGGCGTCTGCCGCCGTTGGGCCAATCGCCATTGTCATTGACGCCAGCGACATTTCCGCGTACACGTCCGGTGAGCTGGGTTTACTATTTTTTGTACATGGAAGTTGATCCAGTCGGTGTTTACGGGATTTGTTGTCACTTTGTGTGAACGGGACACGTGTATGTCTGTGATTTCAGGCGTGTATTACAACCCGTCGTGTGGGAAAGAGTCGAACCACGCTGTGCTGCTCGTAGGTTACGGCACAGACCACACTTCCAGACTGGAGTACTGGCTGATCAAAAACAGGTGAGATATTTCTCTTCACTGGTACAGAGCACTCGTTCTTTATGCGTGACAAGAATTGGGCAGATTTTTTTGTTTTTTTGTTTGGTTTGACCAAGATTCAGTTCATATTATTTTAGTGATAAAGAATCCAATATACAAACTGTTCAACTCCTACAGCAGGGGTCCTGGATTAAAATCCACTGAGGTCCAAATGGGGGAAAAAGGACATTTCTAAACCGGAATATCTCCCACCCAATACCTGCTACTGAATGAACTCCTATTGGCCTCTACAGAGGACATTTAGAGCTTTTGTAACTTTCTTTTTTTCCATTAAGGAAAATGGTGGCCCTCAGTGCGAGCACATTTTATGGGAAGAAGAAAAGTAAATGCATGAAACTTTTTATGGAGCAAATTTTGGGTTGAAATGTTGCTTGCACATTTTATATAACTCTCCTAACAACACATTAAAACACAGTATGACGTATTTTAACTGTATTTTAACCATAGTATTTAAGTAAAAAAAAATCTCTGTTGTGGTAGTTATTTAGAAAAAGTAAGTACAAAGATAGAAGAAAATAACTACATACCCCAACATCAAAAGTGGAAACCCCAGCCAAATGAAGTTGTGCGTGTGTTACACTGTGTGTTACCAAGAACAGGAACTACTTTTTCAAGTGTCGTTCCAACTAAGCAACAAGTGATGATGGACAGTTTTTTGGATGTTGAATTCATTCTAATGTTGATTTAAATTTTTTTGTGCATTTTTTTTTTGGCATTTGCTTTGCCACCAAGGATCAGTTTCAACATATAAATATAAAAACTTTTTTTTTTTCTCAAACATTTTTTTCAGTCTTCTGAAACCTTACAAAGTTTGGGGAATTTGAAGAAAAAAAATTGATTTGGATTTTTTTTTCCTGGTAGTCCGGAGGACATGGAGATAATAGTTTTCTCTTATTTTAGACTTAATTTACATCCAATAATGATTACTGTGCTTTACAGAAAGCCTTCTATTATTGTTTCCAATGTTTCCAATACAGTAATGTGTTTTTCCTCTTTGCCCAGTATTACACACTGAGCCCTGCTTAGATCTGGTTCAGTGCAGGACAGACCTGCTCACTTTTCATTTCTAAATGAACAATCGGTAAACAGCCGTTAATGATAGTGCGTGCATATTTAATAAGGGTCTTCTTACTGCAGAGCTAGCAGGTTTTATACATGGTAAGAACCCAAACAAACCCTCATTATCTTTATTAAGTGCAATCGTTTTTGGAATACACAATTCAGAGCTGCAGAATCTGAGTTATGAAAGTAAAAGAGTGAACACTGAAGCACACACTATTCACTCTCTTTTACTTGGACAAAGCTCAGGTCTTTGTGTTTTAAATTATGTTTGGCTCTTTTGCTCAGGCCACAGCAAACAACATGATTCCGTTCACAATTATCCCAAAATAGTCTTTTGTGTAGGTCATATGCAAGTAAAACATGTAAGAAGGAAAAACATATGCCATAATAAATACACTACATGCACTTAGTATGCTGAAAGTGATATTGACCGGCTAACCAAGTATTTGGATTTATTCTGTCCTTACCCCGAACGACCTCGATTCACAGGAACGCAACCAACTATAGCAGAATCTGAACTGTAGGGAAATGTACAGTACCATAAGTTTGGAAATACTTTTTATGTCTCTGCTTGTCTTTATATTTTCAACACTATTTACATTGTGTGATTCTCACTGAAGTCCCTAAACCAAAAAAGAGTATGTTTTAAATTCTTCAAAATGGCCACCCTTTACTCTTGGCATTTTTCTCAATGTGCTTCATAAGGAATGATTTTCAACAGTCTGTGCAGTCCAAACCATTTCTGGTGACGACATGGTGAAGCTCAAAAGTGTGCCAAGTAGCTATCTGAAAGCGACCATTTTGAAGAATCGACTTTGTTTTATTTTTGTTTTAAAACACAATTCCACGTGTTCATTCGTAAAAGAACGCCTTCAGTGAGGATCTGCAGAAAAAGCAATACATGAAAAAAAGGCGTTTCCAGACGTTTCAGCGGTACTTTATATCACTGTTTTGTATATCATTGATAAATCAAAAATACACAGGTTGTTTTGTTCACTTTTCATTTTCTTTCGTTCGCAGTTGGGGAGAAGGATGGGGAGAAGAGGGCTACATCCGGATGGCACGGAACAAGGATCAAATGTGCGGCATCTCGCTGTACGCAGTCTACCCCCAGTAAAGCACACAGCGGACGGAATCCATCTTTTCTCTTGATTGTATTTTTTTATGGAAAAAGAGCATTTTAATGATGGACTCCTTGTGTGTTTTAATCTTCTTTGTTTTTGAGTGCGTCTGTCTCAATGGTAACCTCTTAACCCCCGCCTTAACCGAGTGCCTTTTCTCCAGTTCGGCTTTATCCAAATCGAAAAGCCCCTCGACTGGGGGGCAACAGTGTAACTGACGCCTCATCCGAAAGGCTAAGACCTACAAAAGTCAGCTAAATGGTCACTTTTTCGTCACTTTTCTGTTGCTCTAGTTTGGCCTTGGTGATGCTTTTCTGTCACGCATTTTTGTCACCTTCTCATCGCTTTCGTTATTTTTGTCGCTATTTTTACCTTTTTTTTTTTAGATTTGGGTAAAGCCAAACTGGAGAAAATGTGCTCAGTTCAGGTGGGGGGTAAGAGAATAATAAAACCTCTAAACCAACAGTATTCAATATATGTATGTGTTGTTTGGGTGTTGCTGCTGTTGATATGACAAAGTTATTACTAGTTGTTTTTTTATTAGGGATAAAATGTATAATATTTAATTCCTGATAATCGCATGATAAAATCGTATGAGCAGTTATTATCAGGAGTAATTTCTGTATGATGAAAATATATTTTACGGCTTTTTCGGCCCTTGATGTTTTATTAATAAAGGGACATTATTGTAATGATTTTTTTGGGGTTGTGTCATGACTGGAAGGTCCTTTGCCCGATGTTTTCACAGTCGTTTGTTAACTCAGTTAAGCCCAGTTAGAAATCATTCATGAACGCGCAGCCCTTTTGAGATTTCACTTTAGATACAAATTTGCATGGAAAGTGGCCTCTGAGCTAAATGCTGACTCAAATTTATTTTTCTTCTTCTTCTTTTGGTGGGTCGGAAACACATCCAAAACGAGATAAAATATATAAATGCCATGAAACAAACATAATATAGGCTACATCCTCCACATACTTCAATATAGGGACTGGCTCCATTAAGGTTTAGAAAGCCACTGGCTAACAGAGCAGGCTCCGATAGCGAAAGGCACTAACTATGCCGTTATAAATATGTGGTTATAAAGTGCAGCCATAGGAATAATGTGACACTTATCGCACGGTCAATAGAAGCCAATATAACACTCATCTGACGTGTCATCTTGCTGTTTCTGATGAGTAAAAGATCTGATCTGTGATAATATTCAGAGCAGAAGCCACATACATCTGTGGTCTTCATGCATAAGTTCTCTACACAAAAATAAGCACTTTTTAGTCACACTTTAATCAGGCTCTGGTGAAAAAGATTGTTTAATCTATAAAGTCAGAAACCAGTCGGAGGTTGTTTGACTGTGCCCTTTGCTGTAGGTCAGGGGTCGGCAAGTTGGCTTGGCTTCGGGCCAATATTTTTTTACGCCGATAGATGGCGGGCCAGTCGGTCAATTGATAAAAAATAGATTTATTCATGCATGGATATTCAATACTAGATAACCCCAAACTATACATATTTTTTGTTTAAAAATAAAATATTGTTTGAAACAATACTGTCCCCGAGTCTGTCGGATTTTCACGGGTTACACAGCACTAGCAAAAAATAAAGTTAGCGTCACAAACATGTCGCTTTCCAAAGGACAACAAAGAAAAGTGGACAGTGCAAACAGGAGTTTCAGGGAGGAATGGAGACAAACATATGGTTTCATCCTACCTGGATATGTGAATGCCAAACCTCTCTGCCTCATCTGCAACGAGGTCATCTCCGTTTGCAAAGAGTCCAATATTCGACATCACGAAACGAAACATGGGGCATTCAGTGCGTCCTTTCCACTTCAGTCTGAGTCAAGGCGTCTCAAAGTCAATGCTCTTTATGACAGTTATATCCGGAGCAGCAGGTCCTAGTCCGAGGCCTAACCACACAGGAAAAGGTATAGCATGACCGCTGAAAAATGCACCCCCTCTTACCGTGCCCCCTCTTACCGCGCACAGATGAAACAACGACAGGAAGGTTTCTAGGACTGTCTCTTCACAATTATAGCCCGTTTGTGTGTATTTATTTATGCAAGACTGACTAACTATAGCCCATTTAACCAGAAGAGATCGTTCTTTTAAAAATGTCTTTAAAAGTCAGGGATATTTTTTGGTTGAGCGTGTGATATGAGGAGTGTGGCGTGAGAGCGTGTGATATGAGGAGTGTGGCGTGAGAGCGTGTGATATGAGGAGTGTGGCGTGAGAGCGTGTGATATGAGGAGTGTGGCGTGAGAGCGTGTGATATGAGGAGTGTGGCGTGAGAGCGTGTGATATGAGGAGTGTGGCGTGAGAGCGTGTGATATGAGGAGTGTGGCGTGAGAGCGTGTGATATGAGGAGTGTGGCGTGAGAGCGTGTGATATGAGGAGTGTGGCGTGAGAGCGTGTGATATGGGGAGTGTGGCGTGAGAGCGTGTGATATGGGGAGTGTGGCGTGAGAGCGTGTGATATGGGGAGTGTGGCGTGAGAGCGTGTGATATGAGCAGTCTGGCGTGAGAGCGTGTGATATGAGGAGTGTGGCGTGAGAGCGTGTGATATGAGGAGTGTGGCGTCAGAGCGTGTGATATGGGGAGTGTGGCGTGAGAGCGTGTGATATGAGGAGTGTGGCGTGAGAGCGTGTGATATGGGGAGTGTGGCGTGAGAGCGTGTGATATGGGGAGTGTGGCGTGAGAGCGTGTGATATGAGGAGTGTGGCGTGAGAGCGTGTGATATGAGGAGTGTGGCGTGAGAGCGTGTGATATGAGCAGTCTGGCGTGAGAGCGTGTGATATGAGGAGTGTGGCGTGAGAGCGTGTGATATGAGGAGTGTGGCGTGAGAGCGTGTGATATGGGGAGTGTGGCGTGAGAGCGTGTGATATGAGGAGTGTGGCGTGAGAGCGTGTGATATGAGGAGTGTGGCATGAGAGCGTGTGATATGAGGAGTGTGGCGTCAGAGCGTGTGATATGGGGAGTGTGGCGTGAGAGCGTGTGATATGAGGAGTGTGGCGTCAGAGCGTGTGATATGGGGAGTGTGGCGTGAGAGCGTGTGATATGAGGAGTGTGGCGTGAGAGCGTGTGATATGAGGAGTGTGGCGTGAGAGCGTGTGATATGAGGAGTGTGGCGTGAGAGCGTGTGATATGAGGAGTGTGGCGTGAGAGCGTGTGATATGAGGAGTGTGGCGTGAGAGCGTGTGATATGAGGAGTGTGGCTTGAGAGCGTGTGATATGGGGAGTGTGGCGTGAGAGCGTGTGATATGAGCAGTCTGGCGTGAGAGCGTGTGATATGAGGAGTGTGGCGTGAGAGCGTGTGATATGGGGAGTGTGGCGTGAGAGCGTGTGATATGAGGAGTGTGGCGTGAGAGCGTGTGATATGAGGAGTGTGGCGTCAGAGCGTGTGATATGGGGAGTGTGGCGTGAGAGCGTGTGATATGAGGAGTGTGGCGTGAGAGCGTGTGATATGAGGAGTGTGGCGTGAGAGCGTGTGATATGAGGAGTGTGGCGTCAGAGCGTGTGATATGGGGAGTGTGGCGTGAGAGCGTGTGATATGAGGAGTGTGGCGTCAGAGCGTGTGATATGAGGAGTGTGGCGTGAGAGCGTGTGATATGAGGAGTGTGGCGTCAGAGCGTGTGATATGGGGAGTGTGGCGTGAGAGCGTGTGATATGAGGAGTGTGGCGTGAGAGCGTGTGATATGAGGAGTGTGGCGTCAGAGCGTGTGATATGGGGAGTGTGGCGTGAGAGCGTGTGATATGAGGAGTGTGGCGTCAGAGCGTGTGATATGGGGAGTGTGGCGTGAGAGCGTGTGATATGAGCAGTCTGGCGTGAGAGCGTGTGATATGAGGAGTGTGGCGTGAGAGCGTGTGATATGAGGAGTGTGGCGTGAGAGCGTGTGATATGAGGAGTGTGGCGTGAGAGCGTGTGATATGAGGAGTGTGGCGTGAGAGCGTGTGATATGAGGAGTGTGGCGTGAGAGCGTGTGATATGGGGAGTGTGGCGTGAGAGCGTGTGATATGAGGAGTGTGGCGTGAGAGCGTGTGATATGAGGAGTGTGGCGTGAGAGCGTGTGATATGGGGAGTGTGGCGTGAGAGCGTGTGATATGGGGAGTGTGGCGTGAGAGCGTGTGATATGGGGAGTGTGGCGTGAGAGCGTGTGATATGGGGAGTGTGGCGTGAGAGCGTGTGATATGAGGAGTGTGGCGTGAGAGCGTGTGATATGAGGAGTGTGGCGTCAGAGCGTGTGATATGGGGAGTGTGGCGTGAGAGCGTGTGATATGAGGAGTGTGGCGTGAGAGCGTGTGATATGAGGAGTGTGGCGTCAGAGTGTGTGATATGGGGAGTGTGGCGTGAGAGCGTGTGATATGGGGAGTGTGGCGTGAGAGCGTGTGATATGAGGAGTGTGGCGTCAGAGCGTGTGATATGGGGAGTGTGGCGTGAGAGCGTGTGATATGAGGAGTGTGGCGTGAGAGCGTGTGATATGAGGAGTGTGGCGTGAGAGCGTGTAATATGGGGAGTGTGGCGTGAGAGCGTGTGATATGGGGAGTGTGGCGTGAGAGCGTGTGATATGAGGAGTGTGGCGTCAGAGCGTGTGATATGGGGAGTGTGGCGTGAGAGCGTGTGATATGAGGAGTGTGGCGTGAGAGCGTGTGATATGAGGAGTGTGGCGTCAGAGTGTGTGATATGGGGAGTGTGGCGTGAGAGCGTGTGATATGGGGAGTGTGGCGTGAGAGCGTGTGATATGAGGAGTGTGGCATCAGAGCGTGTGATATGGGGAGTGTGGCGTGAGAGCGTGTGATATGAGGAGTGTGGCGTGAGAGCGTGTGATATGAGGAGTGTGGCGTGAGAGCGTGTAATATGGGGAGTGTGGCGTGAGAGCGTGTGATATGGGGAGTGTGGCGTGAGAGCGTGTGATATGAGGAGTGTGGCGTGAGAGTGTGTGATATGAGGAGTGTGGCGTGAGAGCGTGTGATATGAGGAGTGTGGCGTGAGAGCGTGTGATATGAGGAGTGTGGCGTGAGAGCGTGTGATATGAGGAGTGTGGCGTGAGAGCGTGTGATATGAGGAGTGTGGCGTGAGAGCGTGTGATATGAGGAGTGTGGCGTGAGAGCGTGTGATATGGGGAGTGTGGCGTGAGAGCGTGTGATATGAGCAGTCTGGCGTGAGAGCGTGTGATATGAGGAGTGTGGCGTGAGAGCGTGTGATATGAGCAGTCTGGCGTGAGAGCGTGTGATATGAGGAGTGTGGCGTGAGAGCGTGTGATATGGGGAGTGTGGCGTGAGAGCGTGTGATATGGGGAGTGTGGCGTGAGAGCGTGTGATATGAGGAGTGTGGCGTGAGAGCGTGTGATATGAGGAGTGTGGCGTCAGAGCGTGTGATATGGGGAGTGTGGCGTGAGAGCGTGTGATATGAGGAGTGTGGCGTGAGAGCGTGTGATATGAGGAGTGTGGCGTGAGAGCGTGTGATATGAGGAGTGTGGCGTGAGAGCGTGTGATATGGGGAGTGTGGCGTGAGAGCGTGTGATATGAGGAGTGTGGCGTCAGAGCGTGTGATATGGGGAGTGTGGCGTGAGAGCGTGTGATATGAGGAGTGTGGCGTCAGAGCGTGTGATATGGGGAGTGTGGCGTGAGAGCGTGTGATATGAGGAGTGTGGCGTGAGAGCGTGTGATATGAGGAGTGTGGCGTCAGAGCGTGTGATATGGGGAGTGTGGCGTGAGAGCGTGTGATATGAGGAGTGTGGCGTGAGAGCGTGTGATATGAGGAGTGTGGCGTCAGAGCGTGTGATATGGGGAGTGTGGCGTGAGAGCGTGTGATATGAGGAGTGTGGCGTGAGAGCGTGTGATATGAGGAGTGTGGCGTGAGAGCGTGTGATATGAGGAGTGTGGCGTGAGAGCGTGTGATATGGGGAGTGTGGCGTGAGAGCGTGTGATATGAGGAGTGTGGCGTCAGAGCGTGTGATATGAGGAGTGTGGCGTGAGAGCGTGTGATATGAGGAGTGTGGCGTGAGAGCGTGTGATATGAGGAGTGTGGCGTCAGAGCGTGTGATATGGGGAGTGTGGCGTGAGAGCGTGTGATATGAGGAGTGTGGCGTGAGAGCGTGTGATATGAGGAGTGTGGCGTCAGAGCGTGTGATATGGGGAGTGTGGCGTGAGAGCGTGTGATATGAGGAGTGTGGCGTGAGAGCGTGTGATATGGGGAGTGTGGCGTGAGAGCGTGTGATATGAGGAGTGTGGCGTGAGAGCGTGTGATATGAGGAGTGTGGCGTGAGAGCGTGTGATATGAGGAGTGTGGCGTGAGAGCGTGTGATATGGGGAGTGTGGCGTGAGAGCGTGTGAAGGCGCTCATGCGTGTGTAGGCCATTGAAGTAAATATATGGAAGAGGCATGCTGTCCCACCTCCTATCTCTTTCAATGGTTGTGGCTCAGTGGCGCATGAAACCAGTTTTGTCCGCCATAATGGCGCGTCACCTGTATCTATGCTCCTACGGCCCAAGAGGGTGACGGCAGCGGGAACGCGCACAGCTGCCGACGAAGCCTCAGAGCGGAGTGGACGCCATTACGCTGTAAGTCAAATCTCCTAATATCATCGTTCTTTAAATACAAAATGAATGTTTAAGGCCATTTCAGGCGATGAAGCTACTATGTTAAGATGACCTGGGGGCTCAGTTTGTCAGTGCGGGGCTTAATAAGCTCGATAGCCCCGCTCTTTACAACAACCGGAGCAGCGGCTCTTCGAACGTACGTCGCCGCGCTAATGTACTCTCGCTCGGCCACTTTTCTGAGACGTTTCGTGCTGGCGGTCTTCATATTGCGATACAAATGATAAAAATCGAGTTTTTACTTCACTGTATTTGCTAGTATAACATCACCACTAGAATTGTTTGGCTGAAATACAAATAAGGAGTGCTACAAAAGTGTTCTAAATTGCATTATCATTAGTATAATTTGAAGTATTGTTTTTATACAGCATTTATCTGCACTGGATCCACGGCAGAAATCATGCATATTTTGTTATGTTTCAATATAGGATTTATTGGTACTGTGGCTACGTTATCTGAAAAGTATAAACATCACCACTGAAGTAACTTAAATGATTTACCATTTGTTTTTTTAATTTTTTTTATTTACAGAGAAGTTTGTGGTGGATGACAGCGTTTCCTAAGACAGGACTGAGCCCCCACGAGGCAGACCTGCTCAGGGGTATAGTTCAGAGACGGTCCTTCATACACATCCAAGGTAAGTAGTTGTAAAATATCTACACTTTAAGCTCATGCCAGAGTTAGGTATATTCGAAAACAATTTTCCCTCAGGGACAATAAACCAAACTAACTCAATTCTTCTGATATGTGCATATCCTTTGTGTCTCTGCAGGACGACGGACCACAACCATCAGTTTCTGCACAGGAGGAGCTGCCCAGCCACATGCTCCACCTCACTCTGAAGGAGTGGTCTTGTCGTCTGTGCAGCTCACTCTGGGTGTAAAAGGCTCTACAGCTCTGGGACTCGTGTCTCAGGCTCGTGGTGGTTCCATCTGACGCACTTCAGACAGGCCTCGGGTCATTACAAGATTTGCTCAATGATTTTAAATTGCACAAAGTAAACAGTTCTGTACAATTTACAAAAGGTATTGGAATTAAAGGTATCATTCTTTTTATTTTTGGTACGGTTAGTGAATTTATCTTATCTTTTTCTTATTTTGAGTTAAATGACCTTTACTCTGCATTTACACTAATCTATTTTAATGTACCAAATAAAAAAGTAAATGTATGTAAGTAGCTATTGTTCATAAGTAAATAAAAGTGTATCACAACATTTATACACAATTGAGTTACAAGTGCGTTTTTCAACATGAACAATTGAAAACGTCAGCTTTGTTTCATGCCTGTACTGCTGTATCTGTTTTTGTGCTTTTTTTTTTTTTTTGGAGACCTTTGAGGACCCTCTTGAAAACGAGATGATGCATCTCAAGGGGTTATCCTCTTAAATGAATAAATAAATAAATAAGTATACAGTGCCTTGCGAAAGTATTCGGCCCCCTTGAACTTTGACCTTTTGCCACATTTCAGGCTTCAAACATAAAGATATAAAACTGTCTTTTTTTGTAAAGAACCAACAACAAGTGGGACACAATCATGAAGTGAAACGAAATTTATTGGATATTTCAAACATTTTTAACAACTGAAAAATTGGGCGTGCAAAATGATTCAGCCCCTTTACTTTCAGTGCAGCAAACTCTCTCCAGAAGTTCAGTGAGGATCTCTGAATGATCCAATGTTGACCTAAATGACTAATGATGATAAATAGAATCCACCTGTGTGTAAACAAGTCTCCGTATAAATGCACCTGCTCTGTGATAGTCTCAGAGGTCAGTTTAAAGCGCAGAGAGCATCATGAAGAACAAGGAACACACCAGGCAGGTCCGAGATACTGTTGTGGAGAAGTTTAAAGCCGGATTTGGATACAAAAAGATTTCCCAAGCTTTAAACATCCCAAGGAGCACTGTGCAAGCGATAATATTGAAATGGAAGGAGTATCAGACCACTGCAAATCTACAAAGACCCGGCCGTCCCTCTAAACTTTCAGCTCATACAAGGAGAAAACTGATCAGAGATGCTGCCAAGAGGCCCATGATCACTCTGGATGAACTGCAGAAATGTACAGCTGAGGTGGAGACTCTGTCCATAGGACAACAATCAGTCGTATACTGCACAACTCTGGCCTTTATGGAAGAGTGGCAAGAAGAAAGCCATTTCTTAAAGATATCCATAAAAAGTGTTGTTTAAAGTTTGCCACAAGCCACCTGGGAGACACACCAAACATGTGGAAGAAGGTGCTCTGGTCAGATGAAACCAAAATCCAACTTTTTGGCAACAATGCAAAACGTTATGTTTGGCGTAAAAGCAACACAGCTCATCACCCTGAACACACCATCCCCACTGTCAAACATGGTGGTGGCAGCATCATGGTTTGGGCCTGCTTTTCTTCAGCAGGGACAGGGAAGATGGTTCAATTTGATGGGAAGATGGATGGAGCCAAATACAGGACCATTCTGGAAGAAAACCTGATGGAGTCTGCAAAAGACCTGAGACTGGGACGGAGATTTGACAAGACAATGATCCAAAACATGAAGCAAAATCTACAATAGAGTGGTTCACAAATAAACATATCCAGGTGTTAGAATCGCCAAGTCAAAGTCCAGACCTGAATCCAATGGAGAATCTGTGGAAAGAACTGAAAACTGCTGTTCACAAACGCTGTCCATCCAACTTCACTGAGCTCCAGCTGTTTTGCAAGGAGGAATGGGCAAATATTTCAGTCTCTCAATGTGCAAAACTGATAGAGACAAACCCCAAGGACTTACAGCAGTAATCGCAGCAGAAGGTGGCGCTACAAAGTATGAACTTAAGGGGCTGAATCATTTTGCACGCCCAATTTTTCAGTTGTTTATTTGTTAATAATGTTTGAAATATCCAATAAATTTCGTTTCACTTCATGATTGTGTCCCACTTGTTGTTGGTTCTTCACAAAAAAATACAGTTTTATATCTTTATGTTTGAAGCCTGAAATGTGGCAAAAGGTCGAAAAGTTCAAGGGGGCCGAATACTTTCGCAAGGCACTGTATATATTGTGCTGTTTCTATTTCTGATCAAACTTAACAAAAGGTTTTGAAGAGGATCACCTTGCGAAAATAAATGCGCTTGAAAACGATTTATTTTGTACTTTTTATTTTTGCTTTCCACTACTGGACAGCGTCACATTATCGGACCAAAAAGCTATTTTCAAAGCCGTGCAGCCTAATCAGAAAAACGATCACGTCTTCATTAGTTTAATTGTTGTTGTTGTTCATGTCAGAGATGCACATAAGTCCCTCACCTGCAAGTCCAAGTCAAGTCCAAGTCCCTGACCCACAAGTCCAAGTCAAGTCCGAGTCTGTGACCCCACAAGTCCAAGTCAAGTCCAAGTCTCTGACCGCAAGTCCCAGTCTAGGTCCAAGTCTCTGACCCTGCAAGTCCAAGTCAAGTCCAAGTCCCATGGTTTCTATGTTTTACACTAATTCAAATCACAGTACAATAAAAATATTTTAAAATCAATAAACACCTGTAAATTAAAAACAACTATCAAACAAATACGAGCCCGGGCCTTCCACACACAAATAATCAACATCACAATATTTCTATGAACCATATTCACAGTCAATCCCAATGTAATGGTAAGTTAGGAAAAAAATAATATGAACTATTTCTGTGGCCAGGCCCTGTGTCATTCATTCAACTAGCCCCCCCACACCACTACTTCAGTTGTGTAAAAGTAACATCAGTATAGTTATCACAGCTGCACTTCAGAATGTTACTGAAGTGCCCTTTATCATACAGTAAAACTCCACTGTGGATAATAATACTTCCAGTCTTACCTTGAAGGCTTACAGACTGTTGACATGAGACCTATCTTCAGCCTGTAGTTACAGGACCTGCTATATCCACTGCCAGCTATTGGTCTTTGACAAAATATTCCCTACATAAACGGTAGCCTCGTAAAGGTAACGATTTGATCACTAATCACTTTACTGAGCAGTAGCTTTAAGTTACAACTTATGCAGCAGCTCAAACTCCTCTTACCTTCACTCTTGCTGTGGCGCTAACGCTGGTATTAAGGCTTACATTGGTCTTTACATTAATAATGAGAGAAACTGTTGTATTTCGCAGTGATCGCTAGAAGTACAGTCCGAATTAGCGCGCGCACGATGTCAACAAACCCACGACAGGGCAGCATGCGCACGCAGGGAGGGAGGGGGGGCATACGGCAGGGGGGCCGATGAGCAGCGCGGTGAGAGTGAGAGAGAGAGAGCGCGCACACACAGAGGAGACAGAGACAAGGGAGCGGCCGAGAAAAAAAGCCACAATCAAGCGTCCAAACAGCGTGTGTAATGAGTGCGCGAGGGACTCGTAATGTTCACGAGTCTCAGACCACGAGTCCGAGTCAAGTCTCGAGTCTATAAGGGACGAGTCCGAGTCAAGTCTCGAGTCTTTAGGGGACGAGTCCGAGTCGAGTCGCAAGTCTCTAAAAATAGCGACTTAAGTCCGACTCGAGTCCGAGTCCGACTCGCGAGTCCCCATCTCTGGTATTAGTACTTTCGCAAGGCACTGTATTTTGCAACTGGTTCTCAAAGGGTTTTGAATTCCAAATGTAAAATATAAAGAAAGGGAGAGTTGTGACCAGTCCAAACAAAATCTGGGAATTCTGTTTGGACTTGAGTTTTCAATTCTCTGGAAGCGAGGGCTCAGTTCATCCAGGGGTGGTCTTTGAGCTTTTCGAAGGATATGCGGGTATGATAATCTTTGTCCATCATTCTTCTTAAGAAGTCCCTGCAATCTTCACTAATCTTAACACTGATAGGAGGCTCATAAGCAGAGCAGATGGTTTCCACTGAAGCAAAGGCTCGTCGAAAGTGCAGCATGTTGTAGAGGACTAATCCCAGCTGCCACACTGTTGTGGAGTCTGGTGTAACTTTGCATTTCAAGTAAAACTCTGGAGGGATGTAAAGTTCTGTTCCTTGAGTTTCTAATAATAGTTCATTTGGGGAACACGCTATTCCACAGCCAAAATCGATGAAGCGAGCCCTGGGGTTGGGGTGGCCTGTCTCGATCAAGATATTATCCGGTTTGATGTCCCTATGGAAAACCCCACAAGCCCTGATTCTCAAAGCAGCATCCACCAGCTGGCTGAAGATCTGCTTAGCCTCAAGCTCAGTCATGACTTCTTCCATATTGTTGACGTAGTCAATCAGATCCATGCAAGGGTCTGGTCTCTCAAGAACAATGATAACCTGATTACCCACTTCGTACCAGTCCAAAAGTTCTGGAGTCACACAATTGTCCTCAGACCACGCTCCAACTTGCATCAACAGCCCAACCTCCATGGGCACCCTGGTCATTTTATCATTCAGAAGTGTTGCTGTCCACCTCATGCGGCCTGATTTGACACGTTTGATGGCAACAGGGAAATTATCCTCTTTCCGAAAGCCGCTGTAGATAATGCCAAAGCCTCCTTTGTCCAGGGGACCTGTGATTTGGTACAATTTGTGGAATTCATCAGCTTCTGCTCTACTCTTTTCATTCAATTCATCCCACTGTAGTGAATTAAAGATAGAACTTCTTTCTGAAGATATCTCAGAGAGCTCATTGGGACTAGAATTTGACGGTTCAGGCTCTGTGCTGCTAGAATCTCTTTTGTCATCAGTTAGTTTTGGCTCGGAAAGCCTCCGCACCTGCGATCCTGACCTGCTTCTTTTGGAGGTGCTTGGTCCTGCCTCTGAGCACTCATTGGAATCAGTCCTTTGTCTCTTGTTGACCCTGTCTCCAGGGTTTCTCTTTGAACTCGGTACATGTTTATCGCAACTACCTGTTGCTTTAACACTAGCAACATTTGAGGGATCTCCATTCGTCCCAGAGCTGGTACTTGCATGGACATCCTCCTCTGGGTTTTCTACAGGATCAGAGCTTCGGAGCTGGTTGATGCCGACGACAGAAAAGGGACTCGACCTGTGACCATTGTACACAATTCTTCTTGTCCGCAAAAGCCTTCTCTTCCTGATTCGGCGCGCTACACAATCAGAAAACGTACGTGGAATTCTCTTCTTGTGATGTTTTTTCGGCATGATAGTGAAGGCAACAGTTGGGCCAATTAACAGACTAAAGACAGCTTTGGTAGGATAAGTGCGTACAAACAAGAAAATCTACGTCTACTACATGAACTTACCCAGAAATAACTGACAACACCACTAACTGCAAACAAAAGATTGGTCAGAAGTCCTTAAAACTAGGTTAGCTAGCCTAATCCCTACAAACTAAACTAAAATAGGGTGAATGAATGTAGATTAGCCGACTTCAAAGTAATGTAAATTACCCAAAACACTTAAAATACCTCAACTGGAGTAACTAGCAAAGCGATAATAACAACTATGTCTAAGTAGGCCGTCTAGTTAACTAAGAAAACAGGTAAATCAACCAACCGACTGAAGGGGCTTAGCTGTTTGTGTCTGCTCTGTGCACGGCCTTTGAATGACAATGTGAGCAAACATTTACAGTAACCATGTCGACAGATGGAATCTTCAACTCCATGAAAAGCAACATTCTGACATCACATTCTATAATATGATGTCATAGAGCTCTCAAAATTTCCCATGATGCATCTTGCAAAGTAGTAAGCAGCAATGGTACACAAGACACAATCATAGAAATGCCTTTAGCTCTGACCTTGTTCCTACACATGCGCTCATTCGTTAGCTGTCGGATCCCAGACCTGATTTAAATAGAACATTACATCCCCATACAAATGAATAGGGAGGAAACAGAGCTTGAGTTGGTTTGTAAAGAGGAATGGGCTAAAATGTCAGTCTCTAGATGTGCAAATCTTGTAGAGTCAAACCCCAGAAGACTTGCTGCTGTTATTGCAGCAAAAGGGGGTTCCACAAAGTATTATTTCATGCTGTATGAATACTTATGCGCGCCCACCTTTACACTGTTTTATTTTTTTTTAAATAACAGAAACATGTATCATTTTGCTTTCAGTAAAACAAAATCAAAATATAGGATTGTAAACATGACAAAATGTGCAAAAGTTCATGGTGTATTAGTCAGAGATGCACATAAGTCCCTCACCTGCAAGTCCAAGTCAAGTCCAAGTCCCTGACCCACAAGTCCAAGTCAAGTCCGAGTCTGTGACCCCACAAGTCCAAGTCAAGTCCAAGTCTCTGACCGCAAGTCCCAGTCTAGGTCCAAGTCTCTGACCCTGCAAGTCCAAGTCAAGTCCAAGTCCCATGGTTTCTATGTTTTACACTAATTCAAATCACAGTACAATAAAAATATTTTAAAATCAATAAACACCTGTAAATTAAAAACAACTATCAAACAAATATGAGCCCGGGCCTTCCACACACAAATAATCAACATCACAATATTTCTATGAACCATATTCACAGTCAATCCCAATGTAATGGTAAGTTAGGAAAAAAATAATATGAACTATTTCTGTGGCCAGGCCCTGTGTCATTCATTCAACTAGCCCCCCCACACCACTACTTCAGTTGTGTAAAAGTAACATCAGTATAGTTATCACAGCTGCACTTCAGAATGTTACTGAAGTGCCCTTTATCATACAGTAAAACTCCACTGTGGATAATAATACTTCCAGTCTTACCTTGAAGGCTTACAGACTGTTGACATGAGACCTATCTTCAGCCTGTAGTTACAGGACCTGCTATATCCACTGCCAGCTATTGGTCTTTGACAAAATATTCCCTACATAAACGGTAGCCTCGTAAAGGTAACGATTTGATCACTAATCACTTTACTGAGCAGTAGCTTTAAGTTACAACTTATGCAGCAGCTCAAACTCCTCTTACCTTCACTCTTGCTGTGGCGCTAACGCTGGTATTAAGGCTTACATTGGTCTTTACATTAATAATGAGAGAAACTGTTGTATTTCGCAGTGATCGCTAGAAGTACAGTCCGAATTAGCGCGCGCACGATGTCAACAAACCCACGACAGGGCAGCATGCGCACGCAGGGAGGGAGGGGGGGCATACGGCAGGGGGGCCGATGAGCAGCGCGGTGAGAGTGAGAGAGAGAGAGCGCGCACACACAGAGGAGACAGAGACAAGGGAGCGGCCGAGAAAAAAAGCCACAATCAAGCGTCCAAACAGCGTGTGTAATGAGTGCGCGAGGGACTCGTAATGTTCACGAGTCTCAGACCACGAGTCCGAGTCAAGTCTCGAGTCTTTAAGGGACGAGTCCGAGTCAAGTCTCGAGTCTTTAGGGGACGAGTCCGAGTCAGTCGCAAGTCTCTAAAAATAGCGACTTAAGTCCGACTCGAGTCCGAGTCCGACTCGCGAGTCCCCATCTCTGCTCTATAGACATTAATGCTATACTTATGTCCGTTTTGGAACATCATTCCACGACACCATGATAGAGAATTATGTGTTTATGACCTGACCGAAAATATCTTAATGCACCAGATAAAGATGGTCTTTAGGACCTAATGGTGCTGGTTTATTTACTAAATTGAATCGATAATCTTTAAGTTACAACTAAATGCATTTGTCTGAATATTTTAATACAAAATTTAAATTTGAAGCCTTAGAGGGAATTGAGATGTTGATAGAACTGTGAATTGCTATGGCTATAAATTGGAATAGTTAAAACTAAATTGTCTGAAGTTATGTCTAAAAGCTGAAATGAATTGGGCTTCGGCCCTTTCTCTTGCTCTGCTCCTGGCATCAATCCGTGAGCAGATCGAGAGGAAACATTTATGAACTTGGAACAGGCCATTTTGACGCCTGAGATCAGGCTCCTCTTTGATTCCACAGGAATCCAGTGGACACTGATCTTAAGATTGTATGTGATCCCTATTGAAACCATCTACACTCATTAGTTTGTGTACTCAGGTTGGAGGTGACTGTTATTCTCACTTTGGGAGCCGCTGAGAGCTCCTTCCCAAGCCTGTCTGACAGTCCTCTGCCGCGATTGGACTGAACCAGTGCTGGTCTGATCCCTTTTGAGGCCACTCCCAGGACCTCACATGCTGTCCAGGTCGCAAACCTGACGAGTGATGTCACACCTCTCACTCGCCCTGTTGACCCAATTATTCCCACTTTCGACCTCCCTGGACTGAACCTGACATTTGTTATTTTGCTATTGTTTTCTTTGTGTTTTCTTTGTGTTATGTAGGTGCTGAAGGTATTAATCTCCAGTGAAATTTGAGTTGGTTTGTTGTGTTTCCTGTACGAGGATTGGGGTCTCACTTGTTTATGCATGTTACGTGACTCTTTTTTGGACTGAGGACAACTCAGTCCAAGAGGGGGTGTTACTTATGAGGGGAAATTATTATAATTTGGTTTATTTTGGCATGGGAAAGAACTGATACAAATATATCTAAAAGACAAACAAACGAAAACATAAAGTGACGAATTGACAAATGTTATGGCCAACTAAGATTTCAGTTTCAGATAGGTAAATACATTTATAATACTCTGTTTTTTACGTTTGCTGTGATTCTGAAGTGCACACAGAATCTGTGGTAAATGTGGGAAACAGAAGCTAAAAGAGAGTTTTTCTCTGTAGATTAATGAAACCTGAATTCCTGAATTTCCAGATAAAATTGACCCTAGCATTCCAACAGATAAATGAAGTTAAATAGGTTTTTGAGTCCAGCCATGATTTGCAAGATTAGCTGGCATGGTCGTTCTCACGGTGAGCGGCCCTGATGAGAATTTTTTTTTTGTAATTTTTGTCTGTTCTTTTGTGTTTCTGTTACAGATCTCTGTTGGTTCCTTGTCTCTGTGGGTGCTTGTGAGTGGTCGTCATTGTGAGAGTTTTTGACCCAAATTAATCAATCAAGTTTTATTTCTAAAGCGCCTTACAATAATCAAAGTTGACCAAAGCATAATGATGTAGAAAATATAGCGGACGCCGAGGGAGCATGAACCGAGACAACGACCTGACAGAATCAATACGGGGAGGAATTCGAGAGCCCCTCCCGAGCGGAGGAGCTCCCGCTTTGGCCCCATCGGCCCCTCCTCCATATGTACAGAGCGGGGCGTTCGGCTCCACTTTTTACCCCCAGTTAATAACCCTTCATGGACTGGTGGATGTGGACGTGGCGGCTGCGACTTTGTTATCAGCGGAAGAGCATAAAAATGGCCATGCCCGGGTGCCCGCCTAAGTCTAACTCAGCGACCTTGCCTGAGCGGACTTACCATCGAGGGTCTACATTAAAAACCACACCAGGACCTGTTGGAACGCTCCCAGATACTTGGGACCTTTTGAAGTGACTCAAAGGACTGCCACTGCAGTTGAGGTCGAGGGGCGTGACAACTGGTACCACTGGTCACACTTGAAGCCCTGTTCTGAGAAAACCGGCTTACACTGGACTCATACGCATCCCAGACGGTTGACACATCCTGACAAATATGGTAGTGGGTCTAACAGTCCCACTGAAGGGGGTGGGGAACACCAACCCCAACCCACACGGTCACAAAGACATAAACACCAACCCCGACCCAGACGGTCACAAAGACATAAAAAAGACTAACAAATATGGACTTAAGGCCTGGGTTTTAAAACCAGGACCTTTAAGGTGTCCATACGGGGTGTGGGGCCTGACACTTGCTCTTTGCTTGCTCATCATACCAACAGTATTAAAAATAGACGATCCACATAGTGGTGAGGGACGGGTCAGAGGACACCCTATCAAAGAATTGAAATTGGCCCTCTACAAGGTATGCAAAGACGTAGGTAAAACACCTGGAGAAAATCTGGTCATCTACTGCAACAATGCAGGTACAATGTTGGTGAAAATGGGAGAAGCAGTGTCGGACCAACACACCCTAGACTGGATCACCCATTGTACAGAAAAAAAAAAAATGATAAAAACATGGGAAAACAAAGAAGGAACAAATTACGCTGTTTTGAAACCTGTGATTTATGATGTATCTAACATGTCTGTTTCCACAGAGGGAGATGGATCTAGGAAGCGACGGTCTTTCAATATGGGGGGTCATACACTAGGAGAGAATAAATGGGTAAAATTAGCTAAGCACACGGCCATGATTACCAACTCAACCCTGCAGGTGGGAAACCGTACCCTCGGTCAATCATACGTACCTTTCTCTGATAACGGCGGACGTAAGCCCCTGTTCGGAGATGGGAAAGGATTTATCGCCACGCTGATCCCTATGATCGGTGTGGCGTCCTCCATGCAGCGTCTAAATGAGGTATGGTGGATCCTGGAGGACCTAACTGAGGTAATAGGCGACATCTTGGACCAAATGGAACGGAGTCCAGAACTTAAGGCAGTGGCTGTTGTGGCTATGCAAAATAGAGTGGCGTTAGACGCCCTGTACGCTGAACAGGGTGGTATGTGCGCAGCAGTTGGCCTTGACCACTGCTGTACATATATTCCCGACGACACTGGCAATTGGACAGCCATTAAAAATAAAGTAAAGGAACTCAAAGACTTCCTCGCGTCTCAAGAAGACCAGGGTCCTCAGTGGACCTGGCTAAATTGGTTAAATTCCGGTTCCTGGATCCATATCCTTCAAAAGGTGGGTATTCTTATAAGTGTAATACTCTTGTTTTGTTGTGTTTTGTTTTGTTGTGTTGTGCCTCTCATTCGCAGCATGGTCTCCAGGGCTCTGGGTTCCACTGGGGGCATCTATACGATGGGTGATGCGTCCCAGGGGGACACGGAGCTCGGGACAAGGGAAACGCCAGAAGGGGGTGGTCCCAGCCTGTACTTGGAAAGAGTACGGAAGGCTTTGAAATATGAATGGAACGACCCCCGACAAGGCTGTGATGGAGAATATTGTGGTGGAGATAATATCTAAACAACACTGTTCGGTGTTGTTGCGCTAGCTGTGTTTTGTGTTGCAGGAATGTTTATTTTTGTGTCAATCAGAGACGGTCCCAGGGGGACGTAAAAGTTGACATGTACCGTTGACACGGAATAAAAACCAGCTAAGTTCCGCCTGGAAAGATTAGTAAGCGGAAGTTACACATGGGAAGAGAGAGATGATTTTGAAACCACTCAGCGGCTGGTTGAGTATGCCCTACATAAAGTGAACATGTTTTTTTGGTATTATAATATGTGAAATTGTACTGTGATTTTTGATACAGGCTGTACTTTTGTGAACTTGAAAATATTATGGTTTTGTTGACCTCCTTTGGGAGGTCAGAAGGGGGTCTGAAGAGATATAATATTTTTATACGCTGTTTTGTTCCTTTGGCTATTTAGCAAACTAACCAAAAGTTGTCATTGAGTTTGTATAAGGTGTGGTTTCCCAAAGTCCTTTGTTTCAGGGAAGAGGAGACGCAGCAACCCCCACCCAGTCCGCTGGCCACATGGTCAAAAAAGGGGTCAAAGTACGGCGGAGCTGAATGGACGCTTTGGGGGAACCAATGAAAACGATGGAAACCACGACACGTGGTCTTAGACTCATAAATCTTGTAAACAATGGAATGTGTAAAATACTGTGTTTCCCCAGGATGAACCAGTCTGCCCATTGGAACGGCTGCTGGCAGACTCACAATGGATAGGGAACTGGGGAAAACAGAATTCTGTATTAAGATGACATGTTAGGGAAATAAAACTTCTAATTTTAACTCCTTGATTTGTCATCAATCCTGGTATGTAATTATTAGTTATACGTAGAGTAGATTTTGACGGTTCTCAACTCCTCTTCCAGTTTGAATGCGCGGTGTTGTCAATTAAAGGTAATGTTAAATAGGGAAAAAGTAACCTCCGTCGTAGCGATACTATTTTATTGTGTACAACGACAACACAGGAAAACCGGCTGTTTTCTTCACTGTATCATATGTTATATGAATTTACAGTGTCATTGACGAAGTGGACATTTGATACGGTTAGTGCTGCTCCTGTTTCTTCACTTTTCACTTTTTAAACATGTAATAAATGTTTTTCTTTGCTCAGACTATAAATCATAAAGTTTCAATAACTTCTGTTCATTTAAATCTGATTTGTGTCTGATCACTAAAGCATATGTCCACCACACAGTCCTGTGCTCTTTCATCCGATGATCCCTGACAATGGTAAAATGATCTCATGTGTCGCCTTTAGCTTTGATCAGAATATAGAATGTAAAGAATTACACTATTCTGTCATGTGCCAGGCGTGGACCAGGTGTGACCAGGCGTTTTGCTGGCTGTTGTCTCCCACCTAGTTATTCCTAAAGTCAACAGAAAGACTCACGGCGAGGCGTCTTTCCAATATTACGGCCCTTGCCTCTGGAACGACCTGAGGAGGAGCTCTGGACCGCAGAGAACGTTCAGAAACAGTGCTTTGAACTTTTGCACATTGTGTCATGTTTACAACCCTAAACATAAAGATTTAATTTTGAAATGGTTACTGAAAGTTCACACACAAGTAACAGACAACTGTGAAGTGAAAGCAAAATGATACATGATTCTGTTATTTAAAAAAAAAAGAAAACCAAAAAGTCGGGCGTGCAATATTCATACAGCATGACTTAATACTTTGTGGAACCCCCTTTTGCTGCAATAACAGCAGCAAGTCTTCTGGGGTATGTTTACAAGGTTTGCACATGTAGAGACTGACATTTTAGCCCATTCCTCTTTACAAAACAACTCAAGCTCTGTCACATTAGAAGGAGAGCGTTTGTGAACAGCAGTTTTCAGGTCTTTCCACAGATTTTATATAGGATTTAGCCATTTAGCCACCATATTTGACACTGGGGATGGTACACTCAGGACGATGAGCAGTGTTAGGTTTGCTCCATACATAACGTTTTGCATTTGGGCCATAAAGTAAAATTTTGTCTCATCTGACCAAAGCACCTTCTTCCACATGGTAGCTGTGTCCTCCATATGACCTCTAGCAAACTTCAAACGGGATTTCTTATGGCCTCCTTTCAATAATGGCTTTCTTCTTGCCACTCGTCCATGAAGGCCAGATTTGTGTAGAGTACGACTTATAGTTGTCCCATGTACAGATTCCCCCAGCTCAGCGGCAGTACGTCGCAGCTCCTCCAGAGTTATCTTGGGGCACTTGGTTGCATTTCTGACCAGTGCTCTCCTTGTTCGGTCTGTTAGTTTAGGTGGACGCCCATGTCTTGGTAAGTTCGCAGTGGTGCTATACTCTTTCCATTTCCAAATGATGGATTGAACAGTGCTCCGTGAGATGTTCAAATCTTGGGAAATCTTTATATAACTTAACGCTTTAAACTTCTCCACAGCTTTATCCCTGACCTCTCTGGTGTGCTCCTTTAGCCTGGAAAAATCCAGACTCACCGCTGTACCAGCCGTACCATCCATTTCCCACAGCGGTAGATACGCAAGCAAACAGGAAGCGGAGTAAACCAATCAGCGAAGGGCGGGCGTCTGCTGTTGATGTGGTGTTATTAGCGGTTTTGCGTTAATATTTGCGCAGGATTATGAATAACGAAACTCACCTACTGTCCATGTGGTTTTTGGTCATTTACCGCCGACTGGAGACACGCCTTCTCTCTTTCGTGCATCGTTCGTAGATTGTTATTGAGGGACTTCCGCGTCCCGTGAGTGACGTTGCTCGCTAACAACACGTCACAGCAAATAAACGAATCTGATGGCACGTGGACACTCAGAGGCTGGACCGGCTCATTAGGAAGGCGGGTTCAGTGCTTGGACTGGGCCTGGACTCAGTGGAGTAGGTGATGGAGCAGAGAATGCTCTCTAAGATCAGGTCGATCCTGTTCAATCAGAGCCACCCCCTTAACTCGGTCTTCTCCCGCCAGAGAAGCGCCGTGAGCTCCGGACTCCGCTCTCTGAGATGCTCCGAGGACAGATTGAAGAACTCTTTTGTCCCTCATGCCATCAGGCTCTATAACAGAGCCACGTCAGGGAGGAGCAGAGGAGGAGGAGAGAGGGAAATGTCTTGAGCATTGTCTAGCAGTGCCTTAACTTTTCTTGTATTTATTGCTCCCTTTTAAATGTGTTTATTTTAATTTTATTATTTTTAACTTTTTTTATTTTGTAGATCCAGTGAATGTGAGCAAGAGACTAATGCATATTTTCCTTCGGGATCAATAAAGTATTTATCTATCTATCTAGATGTTGCGACATAGAGTTGTGGAGAAGTTGTGGACAAACAGTCACTGTGTGTCCCGCCCAACAATTCAGACAAGAGAGGCTCAAGAAGACAATAGTCCATACCAAAATCAAAAGGGCTATGTTACTTAATAAACACACTCAACAATGACAGAGGGGACAAAAGAGTTGGAGAAACGATTTGTTTTCGGAGAAGAAAAATAAAAACGATGTCAAGAAGGCATGAGCTAAAACTCTGAGGACAGAGCATGGAGAGGCCGACCAAAGATACATTAGCCTTCTTTAGTGCCTGCTCCTCCCATAGAGGCTATAGGTCTCTTTGTTTAACTCCAATGATTTTAGAGCAGGTTTTGACAATGTTTTGCAGTTTTCTTTTATCTTTCACAGACAAACCCTTGCACCAGCAAACAAAAGAAAAAGTTAAGAGGCTCTCTATGAAACAGCAGTAAAAGTTGCAGAGAATCCTTTTATTTACATTAAAAGAGTTCAGTTGGGGATTTCAAAATGGCGGTTTAGGGGTTTGCGAGTGCTGGTAAAACAATTTGCTGATATTTTCAACTAACCCTACTGAAGACCACGGCTCCATTGGCCCAGCGATTCCCTTGCTGAAAATGAGCACTAGTGGATATTTTTTGAGACAAGAAGCGCGGCCACGGAGGAATAAACCGGCTTCGGACGCCTCCGAAGAGCAACAAGTTAGCATGACGGGAGAGAATGCTAATGTGGCTAACACAGAGGAGCAGCATGCTAGCGCAGATCAGGGGACAGATTCTGACATTCGTGCTGCATTACGTGAAATGGTACACAAAGTGAGATCAAATGTCACGAAATCTATGGAGGAGAAGCTTGTGGCGGTGTTGGAGCTGTTGAAGAAACACAGCGATACACTGGATATTCATGAAAAGAGGCTAGCTGAAACAGAGCAGAGGATTGGGGCCCTGGAGGATGCAGCGGACCCAGTTAAAACCAAGGTTGAGGTCTTTGAAAAGAATTAGAGAACAGGGAGCAGGATGAATATCCGAATACTGGGGGGTCCCTGAAGACGTGGAAGGGACTGACCGGACGCGCTTTTTCGAGCGCTGGCTCCCCGAATTGCAACATATGAAAACGAAGAACGGGCGGGTGAAACTGGAGAGAGCGTACCGCACACTTAGCCCCAAACCTCCGTCTCTGCAGAGGCCAAGACCAGTGGTTGCACATTTTCACAACTACCAAGACAAACAACGCTTGATGAATGCCTCCTGGGAATTCGTGAGGAAGAATCATGTTGTGAAACATTGAGACTCCGTGGAGATGTTTTTCCAGGATTTTTCTGCCACTGTGGTCCGCAAGAGGAAAGAATACAACGCAGTGAAGAAGCGGCTTCGATCACTTGGTGCAGAATACAGGCTGATTTACCTGGCTAAACTGAAGATAACGTTCTGTGTATCAAACCAAGTGTTTAATAATCCTTCTGAGGCAGAACAATATATTAGACATTACCAAATAAGCACACATTTGCGTATCATATCAGATTGGGTACATAACAGACCTATGTCACTGTGGATGGATATACAAAGCTCCATGTCCATTAGCAACCTTATTATTTCTTGAAAAGATTAGATCCTTAAAACTTGCTTGTTCCAATCCCATTACTCTCACTACAGCTATGGCATGGCGAATGCTTAAAAAACTAGAAGGACGGTCAAATACAACGTCTTGTTTTACGCCAATATTGAAAAATCCAGAGTTTGTACCTGGTATGTTGGATAACAGATTTCAAAATTGGGCACATAAAGGTTTATCTAAATTACAGGACTTTTTTGAGGGACCTACTCTCATGTCATTTAACCAGCTAATTGAGAAGTATGACATTCCAAGGAGACATTTTTACCAGTATTTACAGGTAAGGGACTTCATCCGAAGGGATACTGCAGATTTGACACTTCAGGATATATCAGACACTGAGAGACACATTTTCTTAAACAATAATCAGTTGGCTCTATTGGGAGCCTTAAAGGTTACTCAACACTAAGCACTTGAGAGAACTCTCCTTACCTACTCCACAAATGTAAGCCTAATTCCTCCCCACTGTGCTTGAAATGTAAAGTTGAGATCGGTACCCTTACACACTGCTTTTGGTCTTGTTCAAAAATGCAACATTCCTGGCAAATCAATGAACAGGAAATGAAAGAAAAAAAAAATATTCTGTTGATTTGAAATGTAACCCTTTGTTTTTACTGCTTGGATTAAGTGACCCTGTTGTCATCAACAAATATCATAAGTAATTGTATCGAATGCTTACTTTTTGTGACAGGAAATGTCTGCTTGTTAACTGGATTTCGGACCAAATTCCCACAAGCACACAGTGGCACAGAACTATTTTCAGCTACATTTCCCTTGACCATTTGACTTGTCGGTTGAATAACAGGGACGAGATCTTTCGAAAGACTTGGGAACTTTTCTTGATGTATGTCGGACTGGAGGAATCGGCTATTGTTAAACAGGCATTTGCATTTTGAAGTGAAACATTTCATTGTTTGTATGGGCCAATGTTTGTTTGAGTGTTCATTATTTGATTTATTTACTTTTATTTTTGTTCTGTTTATTGTCTTTTTGCGTGTGTGTGTGTGTGTGTGTGTGTGTGTGTAAAAAACAAAAATGGCAATTGACATATAAAAAAAGAGTTCAGTTACCTTAAAAGATAGAGTCTGTATTTGCGTCAATCCAAGAACCGAGATATTTGTACTTCTTCACCACTTCAACCACTTCACCGTGAATAACACTTCTGCTCAAAGAGGGCAATGTGGTGCGTCTAAAATCAATAACCATGTTTTTGAGACATTTAAATCAAGATAGTTACTATCACACCATTGGACAAGAGCAGAAGAAAACAGTATTATCAGTAGCCGTGCTGCCATCTTTAATGTTTTGGAAGAGTGCGGTGACGGCTTCCGTCTCTTGGTGTGATTATCTCCTGCCTCTCGATGGGATTGGACCGATAAGGGTAAAATCTGGAAATGATTGGGTGCTAGCAGCTGCCCAGACGATTTTTCTTTTAAACAGAAAGGAGGAGTGTCTCGCTGGCCAATTTTGTCAAGGTGCTTGCGGTGTTTTGTCAAAAGAGTGAAGCGTCCGCCACACCCTTGTTTTGCTGGTAGGCAAATTGAAGTGGGTCGAGTTTTCCCTTAGTTAAAAATAAAATCAAAATTTACAATTTTCTCAAAATTACCAGATTTGTGTTAATGATCATGGATTTGACCATCTCTCAACCATTTCTTCGAGTTAATAAATTCCCCCATATTTCAGTTTTCACGGGTAAAGGCTCCGGCAACTGTTTTTTGAGGATCCTGAAAAGATTTGAGATGCTGTTTAATGAGACACATAACATTTACTTTTGGTTAGCGTCCAGGGGATCAAAATCAGACAAACTTTCTTGATCCACAAGAGGCAAACTCAATACGAAACCTAAACATTCTTAAAAGCAAGTAGCCAACTATGATTTGGGTCATTTCTACTTTCTAATAATAATATTCACACTTTTCTTTTTTGGCGCCTTTCTAAGCACTCAAGGCCGCCTTACATCAAGGAAACACAAATACTTACTTGACCGTATTTTAAAGTACTGTCAGTGCAGTGGGTGAACAACTTGAAGATGTTCAAGATCTTTGCTTCTTATTGCCAAAACTGAACCAAGAGTTTTAAAACTTTCCCTGCCAGACTCGATTAATCTTTATTTCACAGGGACATTGTTATCAGTTTGCTGTTAAAATGTAACTACTGCCTCGAATTAGTGCATGCAGTTTCAGTTCCCTAGAATCCAGGTAAGTCGGAAACTCAAATGAAGCTGCGCCCTGTGAGTCAGGCGGGCGTTGAGCATTAATGAAGGTTTCAAAGAATTTCAAACCTCCCCATGTGACGCTGTGGCGGGCTATATTAACCTCAAAACTACACCTGTATTCCAAACTTCAACAATGACCTCCACAAGGAAAGGTAAGAACACACTGGTGATGACTTTTCTCCTACATCTCTGTTGAGGCACAATTATAGTTTCATGTTTTGCTAGCAGAGGAGTGGACATAAAGCATCATTATTTTTTTTATTTTTTTATTATTATTATTGTGATTGTGCCCTTCTCCTTCATGCAGAGCAACCAACTAACATTTTGCTTTGGGACATAATTTAGAAATATTTCAATAATTGTGTACATAATAATACATTTCTTTTAAAAAGAAAAAGAAGGACGTTAACTTGCTTTATTCTTATTATTCTTATTATTCCAGGTTTTCTCCCAGGCTGTTTCCCAAAATCTAGGTACCTTGCCTTTGAACCAGTGTTAATTTTGACAAGATATTTTAATTTAGTTTAAGTCTTAGTCTTTTGACGAAAATGTAATTCAATTTTAGTCGAGATTTAGTCGACTAAAATTGCAAGTCAATTTAGTCGACTAAATTTAAGACACATTTAGTCGACTTTGTATTAATAATATTCATTATAATCATATTTAATCAAGGTCCTGCTTCATGGAGCTGCTCCCTCATGAACAAAGCTCAGAGCTGTTCCTTTAGCAGTGAATTTACATATGAGGCTCTTTCAGACGGTCAATAGAAGTTTGGATGATATTAGTCTCTCCTTTTCATTTTAATTTAGTCTCATTTTAGTCGATTAAAATATCTGGACATTTTAGTCATAGTTTTAGTTGCATGAAAAACTTTTAATTTAGTTTTAGTCCAATTTTAGTCGTCAAAAAAATCACTTTGACTAAAATTAAGACTAAATATTTTAGTCGGTGAAATTAACGCTGCTTTGAACTCACTCCCTTCCAGTCCAAAGCAAGTGCAAGCCTTGGTCCAAATGGAACAGACCTCAGAGGGAACAAGAAAATAAATATATTTAAACTGACTAAAATAGGACTCAAACTAAAAAAATTGCAGTCAAAGATGATTAAATCTATGACTGAAATCTCATCAGATTGTTGGCTAATAAATACTAAATCAAAAGGGCGAATAAAAACATTGGTAATACAAATTTGAAAGACCTTTACATAGATTGAATATAATTCCAAGCAAACAGACAAACCTGGTTCTTTGTCAGTCCATGAACAAGTGCAATTTGCTTAAATGTTTGTATAAAATACAAAATGAAATTGTTTAAATGTTGACAAAGCAAATCATATTCAGTTTTTCTATTGTTGACTAAAAAAAACTAAAATGACTGATTTTTCCGGTCAAAAGACGACGACTAAAACTAAATTATAATGTTGTCAATATGTGAAGTGGCTGCAGAGCCATTAAAAAAGTCAAAGCGTGTGTGTGTGTGTGTGTGCGTGTGTGTGTGTTTGAGGGGAAGCGATACAATAATAAAACACCAATGGGCTTATGTAATACAAAACATCAGTCCATGATGTTAAATCAAACCATCGTAGGTTTTCCACAGTGTACATTTTAACATATAGTCAGGTACCTACTGTGTTTGTCACCTGGTCACATGTTATATGTTGGGCATGACATTACTCTCAAAATCTGAGGAAGTGGCCGACTGTAATAATGCAGCCTGTGTGCAGGTCTGACTGTGGGAGTCTGGCTGCTGGCCGTTCTCTGTGCCTCCGTTTGGGCTGAGTTGGACTCCAGACTGGACCAGCAGTGGGAGCAGTGGAAGACGACTCACGAGAAGAAATACCAGAATGAGGTTTGTACAAAGTAGGAGTCGATTACTTGTTAACTCAAGTTGGAATAATCACTTCACATTCCAAATTTTAACAAAGACTCTGACTGTAATAAAGCGTCATAGTGTTAGAGCAATTATACAGTATATTGTGTTTGGAGATTAAGTAAGGATTAAACACAGAGGAGCCGTGCATTATACAGTTTTATTGCTTGACGTGGATCAAGGACACCATGACGCGCAGCGGAGTGCATTAAAACTGTGTAATGCACGGCTCCTCATTGTTTAATCCGCTTATACCATGTTCCCCACAAACTGAAACTGTTCATTTGGGCCTGTCGGCAAGGCCGTGGGAACCCAGGGTGCTGAGGGCGCTGCAGCACCCCTTGGTGGATGGTTTGAAAACTGCAGGCAATATTATTAAATAGGAAATATGCACCAAAAAGGGGTTTTGGGGTAAACTTTATCCCTCAGCACCCCCTAACTAAAATGTCTTCCCACGGCTCTGCCTGTCGGCTTTTTCTAAGTCCTGGGCAGGAGTTATTTCACTTTTTAAGAAGTTTTACCTGAAGCTAGTACCAGCTCTGTGCTCTCTGTGCTCTACCGGAAGTGTCAATACAAAGGAAGTGCAAACACAAAGCAAAAAAAGACAAAAGTGGGCGGGGCTGGAATAAGGTGAATAGGACGTGATTTCACTGTTGCCGGACTAAACGTGCGGTTATACAAAAATCATGCACGCCAGTTAGCGTTAGAATTCTTACTGGCCATGGTATGAAACCAAACGTCTCAAATGTCTCAATTAAATGAACCTGTGACGCTTAAAACATAGCAGTAATGTCATCCTTGGGCACAGTGCTGGTGCAAAAGGATTTTAATCTTCATATAAGGCCATTATACACCAGCACGTCTTCTGGCTACACTTGAAAGTTAAAAAGGTTGGAGACGTTGGACTTGATACCACACAAAATGGGATGGTATTTTGTTCTATATGTTGTACTATGCCATTCTCTACAAATTATTACTTGGTTCTAAATGTTGTTTAGGTGCAGGAGCTCGGCCGCAGAGCTTTGTGGGAGAAAAACCTGAATCACATCAACCTTCACAACCTGGAGGCATCTCTGGGGCTTCACACCTACACTCTGGCCGTCACCCACCTGTCGGACCTGGTAATGCAGTCTCTGCTCCTCTTTAATGATTCCCTGTTAACCTTTTAACTCCCACTTGAACCGAGCTCATTTTCACCAGTTCAGCTTTACCCATATCCTCTTTTTTTGCTTTTTTTTAAATACATTTTTTATTGTGTTTATTTGTCGCACTTTTGTTGCTTTTTCTGTTTATTTGTTGTGTATTTTCATCCTTGTTCTCGTCACTGATTTGGCACTTTGTTCAAGAGGCTTTTAGATTTGAGAAACTGTAGAAAATCTGCTCGGTTCAGGAGAGGTTAGGAGGTTAAGAACTAGGTGCATCTTTAATCCTCTCTGACTCTTCAGGCTTCATGCCTCTGAACCTTAAAATCTGCAATGATACTACTGTACTGTAAAAATGTAAAACATTTGTAAGATTTAGCTGAACGTTAACAATATTTGCTTCACTCTAGACTGAGGGTGAAAAGTTCAAACTCTTTGCACCCATGAAGATTCCAGAAGACATGACACCAACTCCTCTCAATGTCACATGTGTGGCTTTACCACCCAGTGTGGACTGGATAGCAGAAGGATACGTGACCAGTGTCAAAGATCAGGTAAAAACATTGTGTAATGTCACTTTGTTCACATAAAAGATAAAGGTCTCACTTGATATCTGAACATAATGATTGTGCAGAAAAACTGTCATTCGAGCTGGGCCTTCAGTGCTGCTGGAGCTCTGGAGGGTCTGTTGAAAAAGACCAAAGGGACACTGGTGGACCTCAGTCCCCAGAACCTGATGGACTGTTCAAAGCCATATGGCAGTTATGGGTGTAACCCTGGATGGATGCATGAGGCTTTTCGGTATGTCATGGCCAATAAAGGCATTGCCTCTGAAGCTTATTACCCTTATGAGGCCCAGGTAAGAACACTTTTTATGTACATAATAACTATTGACTTTCTATCTGTGAAAGTGGCTACAGTTCGTTCTGATTGTTGTGTCTTCTTGTTTAGAATGGCAAATGTCACTACAATCCTAAATTCCGCACAGCGACCTGTTCTTCATACAATTGTGTGCTACAGAATGAGCGCTCTCTTCAGGAGGCAGTCGCCACTATTGGACCAATATCTGTTGGCATTGATCAAACAGACATTTCAACAGTGTTGGGAACGTTACTTTAAAAAAGTAATTAGTTATAGTTACTCACTACTTGTTTCAAAAAGTAACTGAGTTGGTAACTGAAATACTCTATAATGAAAGTAACTCGTTACCAGGGAAAGTAACTATTTGCGTTACTGTTAAAAAAAATTGCGATATACATCAAAGAATTTAGATTTTTTTTTGCAGTTTTCAAAAGTCATATTAACTGAATGAACTGCATGGGGGGAAGGGTGTTATATATAATAGAAATATAACACATTTACATTTACAATCACAAAACAACCCTTTTCCCCACTGGAATTAAAACGCTTTCTCAAACAAGTAGGTTTTGAACGGTATTGACCAGTATTTGCGCCGCTGTTTTATTAATGTAGGAATACGGCCGTATTCAAAGAGAATGAGGAGGAACAGGAGGAAAAGAAACATGTGCCAACGATCAGGGCAGACTTTGCACACAGGCATTGTGCATAAAGTCTCTCCGTTCATTCATCAGGCAAAACGTAAAACAATCATCAGCAAATATAAGGCTAAATGCCCCAACAGAAACTTAGCGCCTACTGTCTCTCTGGAGTGGAGAGCGGGGACAGAGGCAGAAGAAAAGGCGCTGAGAGAGAGAGGGAGGGGGGGGGGGGGGGGGGGGGGGGGGAAGTGTCTCCACCGATTCTGCATCTTTGGGTTAAAAATAAGTTCCAACACGACAGATCAATGATCACCAACTCGATTCTCCCCCGCGGCCCCTGTGGGGATGACGAGCCGCGGGTCAGGGACACACATAGTTTTTGGAGCAGAGAGCACGAGCTCTGCACACACGGGCAGCGTGAGTCTCCGTGAGACTCCGCCCACCCTCTCTCTCCACGCTGACACCGCGGCGCTCATTCAGTCCAATTGTAACGAGCCACTTTGTTGACCCAGTAACGATAACGGCGTTGTAACGACGGGGAGAGTAATGAATTAGATTACTCCGTTACTGAAAAAATAACACCGTTACCTAACGCCGTTCTTTTAAACGGCGTTATTCCCAACACTGCATTTCAAACTATCGTTCTGGTGAGTAGATTCATGTGTTGTGAATCAATTAACACAAAAATGTAAAGACATGTTACTAACACTTAAACTGACTCATGCATGTGTGTACATTATACTGTATGTGTGTGTTACTGGAGCCATAGGTTCATAAGGTTTCCAAAGATAAACGAACGTACAATTCTTTACATTTGGATCGAGACTCTGTGGCAGCCATAAATAAAATCTAAAAATGTTCTACAGACGGATTAGTTTAGCTCATAAAGCAACATAACACTCTTGTCATTATACAGTGCATGGACATTGTGCTAATCTTTTCTTTATTTCCAGGTGTGTTTAACAATCCAAAGTGCAGGAAAAACATAAACCACGCAGTGCTGGTCGTGGGTTATGGCACAGATGAAGCTACTGGACTGGACTACTGGCTGATCAAAAACAGGTGAGATATTTCCACTCACGTTTGTGCTTGCTCTCTTTTTTCATGGGTGAACTCAAATATATAAAATGTTTTCTAGATACACAGTAGACCCTTATAAACAGGACAACCCGTTTATAAGGTTTATATTTCCGTTCAGTTCGAGCACAGGAACACAACCTGCTGTCATCGAATTCAGAATTCAAATGTGGTTTCATTGATGTGGTATATTAGAGGACTTATGTGATGTATGACCAGATACAGTTGTGTGTCGATATTATATCTAATAAAAGCAGCATTCTTTTTCAGTGTTCTATAGTAAATGGTGGCAGATGGTTTTGTAAACTTACCTTTTCGATGAATTTCATCCCTCTCTAGTCGGGGACCTGGATGGGGAGAAAGCGGCTACATGAGACTGGCGCGCAACAAGAATCGAATGTGCGGCATCTCCAAGTATGGAGTCTACCCCGTGTAAACGCCACAAACATATCGCCAGTTTTCTGCTTTCTTGTCATTTTATGCAACTGTGGAGCACTTTGAATTGCCTTGTGTATGAATCGTGCTCTCCAAATAAACTTGCCTTTCCTTTCCTTGCCATTGTGTAATCACGATTAGTGTTTGATCATTAAAGGACATCAGCATCAAATACTCTGTGTTGTTGTTGTGTTTGCATCTTACGGTCATTCATTATGATTATTTTAGAAGGTTCCATCACATTCTGGCCAGGACAGTCAGTGCGGGGGCAGAGAGCAGGGTTAATGTTGTGCCGGTTGAAGCAGGACACAATTTAGGTGCACAGTTTTGGAAAAGAACGCAGCAGGACAGCAAGTCTGTTGTTATACATAATAAAGATCTAAATTCTCTTTTGCTTTAGAGCTGTGTAAAACTAGACTTAGGACTAGACACTTTTTTTGTGTCCACTGGTCAGCTGCCATCTTGTCACAAGTGTTGAAAATGAAGCAGATACAGCAGGCTGCATCCCCCCCCCTAAACTTTTTGACATTTTGCCATGCTATGAACCATAAAAATAAATATATTTAATTGAAAATGTATCTGAAAGACACACACTAATTGACACACAATCGTGAAGTGTAAATGAAATTTTTACATGATTTCGATTTTTTTTTATGAATAAAAAACTGAAAAGTGGGATGTGCAAAAGTACCGGCCCCCCTTCCCTTTTAGTGCAAACCTACCAAGACCCGGCCGTCCTCCTAAACTTACTGACCGAACAAGGAGAGCACTGACCAGAGCTGTTTCCAAGAAGCCTATGATGACCCTGGATGAACAAGGAGAGTTACAGCTCGGGTGGGGGAAACTATACACAGAACAACTAGCACAAATCTGGCCTCATGTCACTTCAATAAAACTTCTAAACCTACAATTGTCATTTTATTTTACAGCTTTGATGTAAATTAATAGTGATTGAAAATTCTGTTGATGTTTCATTATTAAAGGGACATTATCGTAATCATTTTGGGGTTTTGTCATCATCACCCACTTTGCCTATAACAGTAGAGTGTGTGAGTAAGTGATGGTATGTGTCAGTCTTACATTAGCATTAGCTATAAACATCTCAAATTATGACCGATCCAGATGTTTTCACGGTCGTCAACTCATCGACCACATTAAGGTGAGGTTAAAGCCCAGTTAGAAATCATTCATGAATGTACAGACCTTTTGAGATTTTACTTTAGATAGAAATTTGCATATAAAGAGGCCTATAAAGTGGAGGGAAAAAAGAATCTATGCGAGGACAGGCATGCGTGAGCAGCAGCGCAGCCCTTGTCTGCTTTAAACTTTAAAATGCTCCTTTTGACTCCTGCGTGCAGATATGGCACAATAAAAGAGCGGCCACTGCAAAAAGCTAAAAACAAATGCGTTTATTGTGTTATTGCTAAGACAAAAATCAAATAAGTTTGGTGACCTAATCAATCAAGACCAACGTGCGCGCCCCTGTTACTGCAAAGCGCTGCAACAATGGCTGCGGAAAATCTCATCACAATGGAAACGTTGTGGGAAAGACTCGATCTAAACCAAAATGAACTTCTGCAGAGATTCACAGTAATGGAGCAACAGATGATGCAAATAAATGGTTCGATGAATTGGGGCTGGGCAATTTTGAGAAAAAAGAATCACAATTATTTTCCCCATATTGATCGATCTCAATTTTTTATTCGATTTGATTGTTTCATAATAAATTAAATACATCTTGCTGATTCATAAAATTAGATACACTTTTGTTCAAACCTCAGCTCAAAGAAAAACAAATGCTTTCCTCCAGTTTCATTTAACACACAAACGTCTTCCATTGTCTCATCCAAACTCCCCAAACTTACTTTCAAAACCAAGTAATCAGTAATATAACTAAGTTACTTTTTAAAGTAATATGTGGCGACACTAAGTAATCAATACTTGATTCTAAATGTTGTTTAGGTGGAGATGGGCCGCAGAGCTTTGTGGGAGAAAAACGTGAATCACATCAACATCCACAACCTGGAGGCGTCTCTGGGGCTTCACACCTACACTCTGGCCGTCACCCACCTGTCGGACCTGGTAATGCACCGTCTCTGCCCGTTTTTATTGGCCTGTTAAGAACTTCTGTAGCCTGGCCTTAGCCATCCGTAAACTCCGTTCAATTATAATTTCCCTACATGTACGTCTGGGTCTGATCTCAGTGGCCGCGTTACATCGGTTGAATTTCCACCTACCACTCAGCGAGCGGGGCAGGCGGGTGTTGTAGGTAACGTCAAGCGTATGCGCCGCATTTTCTGGTTGTAGTTCGGCAATGGCGGCGGATACGAAAGTAAAGGAAGCTCTTCAATCCGTTCTGGGTCAGCTCCCAAACATCCAGAAATTAAAATCGAAGCATTGGAATGTGCAAGGAATGCCCCCATTACATAGAACGTCACGACCAAACGCTTTCAAAAATCAGATTCAATCGTTACAAAGGAGTTCACCCCTCCCACCTGATAATGGAGCTCAATTGTGAAGATCCAGACCTTTGTACGAAACAAAATGAGTACGAGGGTATGGTAAAACCAAACTAGAACTTCTGTGAATCTCCGAGACTATTCAAGCTGCATGCCTTTAAACACTCAAATCTGCGATGATAATCTATTTTGTTGTTGTTTGACACTGTATTGGCCCATGTTTTATTCTTAATTTTGACCCAAATGTAAATTATGAAAGATTTGTCAGAATGTTTAAAGTGTTCTGCTTCACCAGACTGCGAGTGAAACGAGGCGACTCTCCGCCCTATGAAGCTTCCAGAAAACTTTGAGATCAACCAAACTCCTGTCAATGTCTCTGAAAGAGCTTTACCACCCAGTATCGACTGGAGACAAGTTGGATACGTGACCAGTGTTAAAGATCAGGTAAAAATTTGACTTTGTTTACATAAAAGCTGAAGGTCTCAGATCTTTATTTCTGTACATAATGATTTCTTAGGGTGGATAAGTGTGGATATGGGAAAAATGGATGTGAAGGCGGAGAGATGCATCAAGCTTTTCAGTATATCATTAGCAACGCTGCTTAGAAAAAGGCTACCTGCTCCTCATGCCATATCGTGCCAAAGAATGAGCTCTCTCTTCAGCAGGCAGTCGCCACTCATGGACCAACAGCAATTGGCATGAATCTCGATGACGCTTCACAGTATTCGTCCGGTGAGTAGTTTAGTGTCGTATGAGTAGGGCTTGGTACTAGTATGGTTTAGGTACTACCAGTAGGGCCGTTGGACTGGGGGGTAAAGGGTACCCAGGGCCCAGAGCAGGGTAGGGGCCCTCAAAAGTGCTGCTATAAACGCGTTCTGTATTGCACGTTTCTACATTTTCTCATAATTAATGTAACAATTGAACACAACCAGGCTAAAATACAATGGTTTCTAGACAGAATTGTGCACAAATAATAATGATGAACCTGACACCCCTTTAAAAATGTGCCCAATGGTTCATCGGGGTTCAACTCACACTGACACAGCTAGGAAAGAGAAAGATTACTCTTGCCTCACTCTTTTGCTCTTACAGGCTCTTACAGTGCCTTGCGAAAGTACTAATACACCTTGAACTTTTGCACATTCCTCCGCCCCTCCCTTACCCAGTCAACAGCTGAAATCCTCATCCACGCATTCATCACTTCCAGACTCGACTACTGCAATAGCCTCCTCTACGGACTTCCAACCACTCATCTCCAAAAACTGCAATACATCCAGAACTCTGCTGCCCACTCTGTGCTCACTCACACCCGGTCCAGAGAACACATCACCCCCGTCCTGCAACGGCTCCACTGGCTCCCCGTTCAATATTGCATTCAATACAAGCTCCTCCTCCTCACCTACAAATCCCTCCATAACCTGGCCCCGCCCTACCTCACCAAGCTCCTGCAACAACACCAACCCACTCGCCACCTCCGCTCAGCCCCCACCATCAGCGCACTAAGCCTTTACCATCGCCGCCCCCACCCTCTGGAACTCACTCCCACAGCCCATTAGAAACTCTGACTCACTACCAACCTTTAAATCAGTACTCAACCCCCCCCCTGTTCAAACTAGCTTTTCCTTAAACCCCTGAGGGAATCCTGTGTTAGAGACGGACATCTGACCATTTACAAGCAGTCGCTGCATCCTGTCCATGAGAAAAATTTAAAATCACCGTGGGCGGCACGCTAGCACAGCGGTTAGCGCTCGTGCTTCACAGCTAGAAGGTCCGGGTTCGATTCCCAACCTGGACGGGGCCTTTCTGTGGAGTTTGCATGTTCTCCCCGTGTCTGCGAAGGTTTCCTCCGGGTACTCCGGTTTCCCCTACCACTAAAAACATGTACAATAGGCCCAGGGACTGCAGGTGGAAATTAGCACAAGTGCTATAACCTGGTACAATGCATCTCTCCTTTTCTGAGGCTAATGTATATTGTACACTGTCCCTGTTCAAATAAAAATAAAATAAATCAATAAAAGAAGCCGGTCAGGCAAATTAAAAACAATGGCAACTCTTTCAATCAGGATGTGGGACTGAAGCTTATTAAAGGCAGAAGAAAAGTCAGTAAACAAAAGTCGTACGTGGGCCCCAGTTTTCATCAAGGTGCTCAAGGTACACAGTGTTCATGCCACGCCCCCTTTTGGCCGACTAATCGCTGGCCAGAGCATGTTTTTGGTGGACCAAGAAAATCTTGGTAATTGACAGCCCTAGTGATCACAGATCTGACTATCTTTCAGCTGTTGCAAAGTGCTGCACTCTCGAACCGTTAACGGCAAAGAGGTTCACATCCTAAGCCACTTTTCCATCTGTTTTGTCTTTGTGCTCAATTTGACCCCCCGTTTGGGTGGAACGTATTCCCCCATGTTTCAGTTTTTCAGGGTAAAGGATCCGGGAACTGTTTTTGGAGGTGTTTAATGAGAGTGTTCCGGTAACTGTTTTGGCCCGTTTCCTGAGTCCATCACAGCAATCCAAAATGTGTTCCTGAAACTACTCATTTACAAATTAAGCACTGAACATAAATAAAATGTCTTTGCGCCTTTCTAAGCACTCAAGATCGCCTTGCATCAAGGAAACACAACTACTAAATACGTGCTTGACATGACTGTATTTTAAAGTACTGTCGCCTCTGGCTTCAGTGCAGCGGGTGTTTTAAGTTTACCCAGTTGATTCAAAATCTTTTCTCCTTATCGCCAAAACTGAACTAAGAGTTTAAACCTTCCCTGCCACCCTGGATAAACTTTATTTCACAAAGGATAATGTTATCAGTTTGCTGTTCAAATTTAACCTCGATTAAGGGCATACAATGCCAGTCCTTCAGGCGAGTCTGAAACTCAACGCGCCCTGTGAGTCAGGCGGGCGTTGAGCATTAATGAAGGTTCCAAAGACTTTCAAACCACCCCATGTGACGCTCCGGTGGGCAATATAGATCTCAAAACTACACCTGTATTCCAAACTTCAACAATGACCTCCACAAGGAAAGGTAAGAACACACTGGTGATGACTTTTCTCCTACATCTCTGTTGAGGCAGAATTAGTTTCATGTTTTGCTAGCAGAGGAGTGGACATAAAGCGTCATTATTTTTCTTGTTTTTATTATTATTATTATTGTTGTTATTGTTACTGTTATTATTATTATTGTGCCCTTCTCCTTCATGCAGAGCAACAGCCAAACATTTTACTTTGGGACATAATTTAGAAATATTTCAATTTTATTTATTTTTTAAAGATAAAAAAAAGGATGTTGAACTGCATTATTTTATTATTATTATTACAGGTTTTCATGTTCTCCCAGGCTGTGTCCCAAAGTCTAGGTACCTTGCCTTTGAACTCACTCCCTTCCGGTCCAAATGGAACTGTGATAAATTTGTTTGTTTATTTGCTAACAGTAAAACCTATATATTGTTTGTTAAGCCCAATGCACGAGAGCCTCGTCGAGAGGATGAATGAGTTCATGTGCTGCAAAGCACAGTCAGATAAGAGTGTCTGTCTGGGACGAGCACGGCCCCAAATGTCAAGGTTATAAGACCATATTTGGTGTTGAACAAAACATCCTGGTCCACAAATGTATCTATAAAGTGTTATCTACTCAAAATAACACTGTTTTAAAGGAATAGGCCACCGTTTTTACATACTGACATATGTTCTTACCTTAGACCAGTTGATATGTACCTGTCTGGTCTTTGTCCGTGCGCTCTGTCATGCAAACGCAGCCTCTTCCACATACTGTCTAGTTCCAAATCAGCTCACTACAAGTCACGCTGCTTCTATTGACGGAAGTGAGCGGGAGAGAAGTCTTTAGGAGTTAGTGCGCGGACGTAGTGCTCCTCGTATTATTACGCCTCACAATATAGTACCCCTTTTTATCCGCTGAGAAAATCGACATGTTACATTTCTGTGTTACTATACTTTGTAGTGTAACACGTCACGTAACTGTATTTAAATAGGGAAAACGTGGAAGAGTTTGGTAGCTTCTAACGGGAGCTGATTTGGAACTACACAGTATGTGGAAGAGGCTGCGTTTGTGCTCCGTTTGCATGACAGAGCGCACGGACAAAGACCAGACAGGTACATATCAACTAGTCTAAGGTAAGGTAAGAACATATGTCAGTATGTAAAAACGGTGGCCTATTCCTTTAAATACATCTGGTTGTCTACTTGTTCCAGAGGACACACTGCACAGTTTTGTCCAGGTTAATGCTGAGATGCTTGATAAAGTTCTCTCCTCAGTGAGGCCCACCACATGTCCTTTAGACCCGGTCCCAACACTGTTTTTTAAAACTTTCTATGGATCTCTTAGAGATGAGCTTTTAAACATGATGAATTGCTCTCTTCAGACGGGGGTCTTCCCTGCTGCCTTTAAGGGGGCGGTGGTGAGGCCTCTGCTGAAGAAGAGCTTTAGACCGGTATCCAACTTACCATTTTTAAGAAAAATCTTAGAAAAACTTGTTTTTACCCAACTTAGCGACTTTATCAATGCACATGACGTCCTTGAGAAATTTCAGTCTGGCCTTAGGGTAAACCACAGCACCGAGACGGCCCTTTTAAAGATTTTAAACGATTTTAGATTAAATTATGATTCCAAAAGGCTGACAGTGTTGGTTCTACTGGATCTGAGCGCTGCCTTTGATACAGTCGACCATACTATTCTTTTAACTCGTTTAAAACACATCGGCCTCTCTGGTGCTGTCCACAAATGGTTTACATCCTACCTCACAGACAGGACATTCATGGTAAGTGTGGATACTTGCTCCCCTAAGGTCCATGAAATTACATGTGGTGTGCCCCAGGGTTCAATTTTAGGCCCAGTGCTTTTTAACCTGTATATGCTCCCTCTTGGTGATGTCATCAGGAGACATGGAGTCAACTTTCATAGTTACGCTGATGATACACAGTTGTACATCTCCATGTCTCCTGAGGACACCAGGCCAATGGATGCACTTTTTAACTGCATTTTAGATATCAAATCCTGGATGGCAGAAAACTTTCTCCAGCTTAACCAGGACAAAACTGAAGTTTTAGTCATCGGTCCTCAGGCCCAGAGAGAGAAACTTTTACCCAAACTACAGTCATTGTCTTTTAATCCTTCCTCACAGGTGAAGAACCTAGGTGTGATTTTTGACTCTGAGCTGACTTTAATTCCACACATTAAGAATATCACAAAGATAGGTTTTTACATCTAAAGAACATAGCCAGAGTCCGCCCCATTCTCTCTCGGGCCAACACGGAGACGCTAATGCATGCTTTTATCACCAGTCGTATTGACTACTGTAATGCCCTGCTTTCTGGTCTTCCCAAAAAGAGGATCTCAGGTTTACAACTTTTACAAAATTCAGCAGCTCGTGTCCTGACGAAGACCAGGAGGCGGGACCACATTACACCGGTTTTAGAGTCGCTGCATTGGCTCCCCGTGTGTTTCAGGATCCATTTTAAAGTTCTTTTAATGGTTTTTAAATGTCTTAATGGTCTTGGTCCTTCTTATCTTTCAGAATTGATTTTACCATATGAGCCTTCGCGGTCCCTTCGCTCCTCCGGCAGGGGTCTCCTAGTTATTCCTAAAGTCAACAGAAAGACTCACGGCGAGGCGTCTTTCCAATATTATGGCCCTCGCCTCTGGAACGACCTGAGGAGGAGCTCAGGACCGCAGAGAACGTTCATGTTTTTAAGAGCAGGCTCAAGACCCACCTTTTTAGTTTAGCTTTTAACTAATATTTACTTATATTAACCTTATTTACCGGTTTTAGTTCTATTATTTCTTTAGTTTCCCTCTTTTTATCCTGTGCTATTTCATGCACAGTTTTAGCTGTTTTTAATGTATCTCTTATTAAATATTTATTTATTTATTTATTATTTATTTTATTCATTTATTTTTTTATGTTCTCCTAGTGGTTCCTCTGAGGGAGCCCTCTGCCCCAGGAGTGCTGGTTGGCTGTGGCTATGCGGGCGCTCTCCTGGGGGTGCCTGGATGGAGGTAGGACATCTCTCCTACACCTCCTCCGGGCCCCCTGAGTTGGCGCTCTGTGGCCGATGGGCTGCTCCTGGTGCAGACGCTCCTTGGATGATGTTTCCTCTTTCGGTCCATCTGTACCCAGCCTTACGTACTCAACTCTATGTTCATTTTTATTTAAGACTTTTAACTGCTGGGCTGTCTGTACGTATATGTGTCTGTGTGTCTGTGTGTGCGGGTGGAGGGTGGTGGGGTTGTAGTTATTTATGTATATTTACTGGTGGGGACGATTTTTATTATTTTTAATGATTTTTAAGCACTGTAAAGCACTTTGTGTTACATTTTGTATGAAAAGCGCTCTATAAATAAAGTTTGATTTGATTTTGATTTAAGCCATGGGAAAAGAACTGTGTACGTACATTGGGAGGGGCTTAACTAACATGGTATAAAATAATGGGGCGGGGATTTATTCTTTGGACTTGCATTCTGAATCTGAAGCCTGAATACATTTAGAATTCTCTGTTTACTGGGACATTTTGCCACATATGATGAAATGCCACGGCAAATGTGGGCTTCTAATCAAACCAAATATTAGCGTTTTGTGATCAGGCTGTGTCCCTCACCGACTCCTCTGTTGTTACAGGCCTGAGGGTGGGAGTCTGGCTGCTGGCTGTTCTCTGTGCCACAGTTTGGGCTGAGTTTAACTCCAGACTGGACAAGCAGTGGGACCTGTGGAGGAAGACTCACCAGAAGAAATACCAGCATGAGGTTTGTGTAGTGCATGGCAAGTCAATTATAATGACCAGAATAGTAAACATTTTAGATTACAATTTAACACTCCAGTTCTATATCATTTTCTTGCAAGTTCCTAAACAAAAATTTGTTAGACACGTCTAAGAGAAAGTTACATGGTGTAGTATTTATTACTGTACCTCTTTGAAAAGTATATACAAAGGGAACCATATGTTTACATACACTTTATAAAAATACACATTTGCATTTTTTCCTCACAGTCTGGCATGAAACAAGAATTAACTTACTTTTTTAGTTCAATTAGAATTTTAAAAATGAATTCTATTTGCTAAATGCCAGAAGAATGAGTGACAGAATTTGTTATAATTGTTTTTGTTACTTTTTACAAAGTCAAAGGTTTACATACATTAAAATTACTATACCTTTTAACATTTTGGGAAAGCCCAGAAGACGATGTCATGTCCTTGGAATCCCAAGTCTGGTTCATCCTGGGTGCAGCTTCAAGACGCCTGAAGGTGCCACGTTCATTGTTCCAAACAATTATACACAAGTATAAAAAAGATGGAAATGACCAGTCATCATACAGATCAGAAAGAAGGTTCTGTGTCCCAGAGATGAACGTGCTGTGGTCAAATGTGAATATCAACCCAAGAACAAATGCAAAAGACCTGGTGAAGATTCTGAACCTGGTAAGAGTTTGTCATTATCCAGAGTGAAACAAGTCCTGTACCGACATGGGCTGTACTTGTCGGTACACGTGTCGTCTTCTGCCAGGAAGAAGACACAAAAAGGCAGTTTGAAGTTTGCAAATGCACACACGGATAAAGACTTTCATTTCTGGAGACCTAACCTGTGGTCTGATGAAAAAACAAAAGGCCATAATGAGGAAAAAGGGGGAATCTTGCAAGCCTGAGAACACCATCCCAACTGAAATACGGGGGTGGCAGCATCATGCTATGGGGTTGTTTTGCTGCGGGAGGGACTGGTGCACATCACAAAATAGATGTCATCAAGAAAGAAAGAACACTATGTGGAAATATTGGATAAATAAATGTGTCTTTTTATAAAGTGTAAACATCTGGTTCTCACTGTATTTGAATTATAATATCACAAATAATATTAACCCTATTAAAGGACTGGTTTTATTAACAAATATTAATGAAGTAACTAATACTTAATTCAATATGTTTTTTAGGTGGAGGAGCTCGGGCGCAAAGGATTGTGGGAGAAAAACCTGGATCACATCAACCACCACAACCTGGAGGCGTCTCTGGGGCTTCACACCTACACTCTGGCCGTCAACCACCTGTCGGACCTGGTAATGCAGTCCCTGTCTTATTTTTCACATGTCACTGACCAAATATAAGTGACATAACCAACCATTGGTTGTTTAATACGGTAACAAACTAACAACTGACCTTCGCCATCTCCTTCCCCTCACATGGCTTGTGGGGAACTGGCCACGAGTCGAAATAAGCAAGCAGACTAAAATTAATTTGAGTAAAATGTATTTTCAAAAGGTACATAGATATAATTATCACTTAGAAGGCTTAACAGAATCTAATGAACTCAGGAAACATACCACATGTACCCAGCTCCATAGTTACCCCCAGACTGATTGTAAGAGCTTCATTATAGCAGGAAGCTCCACCCCCAGGTGAACACATTTCAGACAGAGGTAAGTATTGGGTAAAACTCACAGGTAGGCTTTTTACACCAAACATTTTTCCCCAGGTTACTTCAACCCCCAAAATATGTGTTTACAGCAATCAGAAAACACAAAAATACAAAACAAAAAGACTCCACAAACAAGAAACTTGAAACTAGTTCCCCCCCCTGCACATGGGCTTGTCCTTGCGTTTGGACCTAAAATTATACTTTCAAACTCTGTATGAGTGGAGCTAAATTATTGAATATGCTATTACTGTATTTTATTCTTTATGCAAACATCAATTATGAATGATTTTGTGACATGTTTTTAATTAACGTTTCCCTTCACTCTAGACTGAGGCTGAAAGGTTGCAAATGGTTGCCCCCCTGAAGCTCCCAGAAGGGTTTAAGATAACCCCGACCCCTCATGAAGAATCAGGTGTGGCTTTCCCAGAGAGCGTGGACTGGAGACAATCTGGATATGTGACCAGTGTCAAAAATCAGGTGAAAAGAAAACTCTTTGGCGACTTTGTTGACACTAAATTGTAAATAATACAGGATCTCAACAACAAAGCCCCACTTTACATCTGAACATGTTTGTGCAGGGATCCTGTGGGTCCTGCTGGGCCTTCAGTTCAGTTGGAGCTCTGGAGGGTCTGTGGGCCAAGACCAAAGGGAAACTGGTGAACCTCAGCCCCCAGAACCTGGTGGACTGTACACAATCATATGGTAATTTTGGATGTCGAGGTGGATGGCCGCACAATGCTTTGAATTATGTCATTGGTAATCATGGCATTGACTCTGAGGTTTTCTACCCTTATGAGGGCCGGGTAAGGAAAAAAAAAAGGAAAAACAATTCATAGTTTGGTAATGTGCTGTGAAAAACAAATGTATATAATGTGTCCTCTTGTGTAGGATGGTTCTTGTCATTACAACCCTCAATACCAAGCAGCTGGCGCTTCTTCATACCATTTTGTGAGCCCGGATGAACAGTCTCTGAAACTGGCAGTTGCTACAATTGGACCAATATCAGTGGCTATTGATGCCACTGACCTGTCATACTACAGATCTGGTGAGTCGTTTTGCTTGTTGGGGTGTTTTGGATTTGTAAATCCGGGCAATTTTCCGGCGACCGGAAATCAAGCTCCAGAACGGGTCAACAAAACTGTAGTTTCCCGGCCAAAACGGGAGACTTGACTTTTTCGGGTGCTTTCTGCTGTGAGTCTGCATTTTTTGTTTGGCTATGAGGATCTGTAAAGAACCGAAGTCGACCAATGTGTTTACGCATCATGTTACATCAATATCAATGTCAGCTTAGAGAGCAAAATTAACTTTTGTGGCTGTATAAATGGGTGTTTGATAGTGCTGTGTACATTTCTCGGTCATTACTTTGACATTCCCCTCTTGCTCACAAACATTACATCACCCCGCCCCGCTTGTCTCCGGGGCAGTATGTAAAAACGGTGGCCTATTCCTTTAAGTTTGAATTCAACGCAGTAGACACACCTGCAGTACCAGCTGAGCGCAAGAAGAAATAAGGACTCAGAAGTCATCATATGTAGCCTGTGGTTGGCCATCCGAGGGTCACTGGTTTGTGACGTTGCTGGTATTCCTACTCAAACTGCGCATATGCAAAGGGAACATTCTGTGCTTTCAACACCGCCCTCTAGTGGTCAGTAGGGATGAACAGGCATAGCCTGGTGAGACCAGAATGATTCCCCTCTATATATGTTTATACAGCGGGGGATCAGTCTGGACATAGTTTATTTATACGTTAGACATGGATGGATGGTCATCACACGTCATATACCAGCCCCCCCCCCCCCCCCCCTTCAAGTGAATGGTATTTTCCGAGGTCAAAAAGGCGACAGATTTGCATTTATGATAAAATAGAACCCTTTTTTAACAGTAATATTTGATTTCCTTACTTTCAGGTGTGTACAACAATCCGTACTGTGGAAAGACTCTAAACCATGCAGTGCTGGTCGTAGGTTATGGCACAGACCAAACTACCGGACTGGACTACTGGCTGATCAAAAACAGGTGAGATATTTCCACTCAACTCAAGTGTTAAGTGCAGTATTAATATACAGGGGTCATTTATTGCTGGGTGTTTTGCTGACGTAACTGTTTTCTTTCATGCATCTGTAGTTGGGGACCAGCATGGGGAGAACAGGGCTACTTCCGCCTGGCACGCAACCAGAATCAAATGTGCGGCATCTCCACGTATGCGGTCTACCCCCAGTAAACCCCACCACAGACCAAATCGTGGCTCAAAATTCATGTTGCTTTATAAAAACATCATGTTAAATAACAGTATGGTGTGTTTAATGTATGAATCAAATGTGTCTAAATAATTAAAATGAATGAAACATTTACAGTGTTATTTGACAAAGTACTGTTGCTACTGTTTCTTCAAAAATATTAAAGCACAATTGCAACACTTCCTTGGTTTAGTCATTATTTTTGAATGTAGGTCGTCAGACAGCTCTTTTGAGTGAGGCATGGTGCACATGAGGCACAAGAGATCATTCTTAACTAGTGTGTGTTTTTAGTGGCAAGAGCAGCTTTAACCCACACCTCAGTGATTAAACTTCAGGTTGGCTCACATCTGACTCTAAATGTCTGCATACATTTGTGTAATTACCTCTTGAATGTTTGCATGTTTTGGCCAGTGTTGGGTATTTTACTTTCAAAAAATAATTAGTTCCCGTTAAAAATGTCCTCTCCCAAAAAGTAATTGAGTTAGTAACTCAGTTACTATGCTGTAAAAGTAATTAGTTACTGTGGAATTATTTATATACATATTTGTCATATTAGGTTTTAGTGATTATATATAAAACTGTGTTGATCTGTAAACTGTGCTTTGAGATACATTTCAATTGGCGGACATTTTGTTTCTGCTTGTATGTATGGTTGATCCACTGGGGGGCAGTGTGTTGAAATGAGGAGTCAGATTGCGCAGAAGAAGAAGTGACGATAAGACATTTCCAAGAGAGCTGATTGGTTGGGGAAGACACACCCACTCCTTTGTATTGTGTTGCGAGGGGGAGAAGCGCTCTCTCTCTTCCGCCTCATCGTCCGGTCAGCATGGAGGTCAGCTGAACAGATGGACTTTTAGTTTGTAATAGGAAATAAAGTAATGATTTTTGAGTATAATATACCGAGTCTCCATCCTTTCGTCCAGCACTAAAGAATACGCTTTTACAACATTACTCTGCAAAGTAATTATGACTATCGTGTCAAAGATGTTCACAGTAACTGAATGAATTGAATGGGGGGTAGGGAGGGGGAGGTCCTTGTGACTGAATGGTATTGACCAGTATTTGCGCTGTTTTATTAATGTAGTTGACAAAAATACAACCGTATTCAAAGAGAATAGGAAGGGTAAGGAGTCAAATCGGCCAATGGTCAGGGATTATTGTGCAAGTCTCTCCATTCATTCATCAGGCAAAACGTAAAACATTCATCAGCAAATATACTGCCTTCATTTTTTTTGGTCTGTCCGTTCCCTCCTACCTGGGCCTGGCATCTTCAGAGCTCACCTGGCAGCAATCTACAATCCACCTCCATACAAGAGGAGCTGCTCTCCAGCTACTCCTCGCCAGTTTGATTATCTACACTCACTGTTAGTGGCAACACTTGGCTCTAAACAGTTTGGGAATTTTTGTGAGCTGCCCGCTCATCTGCCAGTCTGCTCCTCTGCCTGCCACTCAGCCGACCTGCCTACACCTCTGCCCTGCTGCGATACTCACCCACTACCTTCAGTCAAGTCATTTCCTGTCAAATCAATTATTACTACTTACCTGTTGTGTACTGCTCTTGGAGTCTAGAAGCGTGACAAAGGGAATTTGTTAACTTAGTTATTATTATGCATACCCTGAAAAATGGCAGGATCTTTTTATCATAAATTGTGCAACAATTTAGAACAAAAGGCTGTTCCTCATTTCCTGGAGGTGTGAAAGGCGTGATTTCTGGAATACCGTTATGTTAGATGTTGTGAAGAAATCTGAGACTGTAATTGTTGAGTCATTTCTTTTACAAAAGCTGAATTATTATTTGACTTCTAGTTTCCACTGAAAGGATTTGACAATAATATTAATAATAATAGCCTACTTCCAAGTTAATTAGCGCTTTTTTGGACACTCAATGACACTTAACAATTGGAATACAAAATCGTAGACACAGTTTTAAGAAAAATCCAGTTTGAACAGGTCACATGTTTTTGAGCCTTCTATGCTTTCTAATCTCTTGTATCTAGCAGCCGATATAACATATAATAAAAGGCCCCTGGTGAACGCTTCCATGGGGCCACAGGGCACCCTTGCTAACACATTCCCCCATGTTTCAGTTTTTCAGAGTAAAGGATCCGGGAAGTATTTTTGGAGGATCCGGCAAAGATTTGAGATGGTGTTTAATGAGAGCGTTCCTGTAACTGTTTTGGCCTGTTTCCCTGAATCAATCATCAATCCAAAAGTATTCCTGAAACTACGAATGTACAAATCAGGCAGATGAGTCTGAACCTCAAATGAAGCCGCTCCCTGTGAGTCAGGCGGGGGTCTCAAACCGTCCCATGTGACGACGCCGTGGCGGGCTATATAAACCACAAAACTACATCAAGGACCTCCACAAGGAAAGGTAAGAACACACTGGTGTCTTTTCTCCTACGTCTCTGTTGAGGCACAATTATAGCTCCATGTCTTGCATAGACCTCGACCTAAAGCATTATTCTTTTATTGCGCTCTTTCTCCTTCATGCAGAAATAAAGATTAACATTTTGCTTTGGGACATAATTGAAGCGACTTTATTTAGAACGATTTCAATTTATTTTACATACAGTAATAATTCCACACATTTCTTAGCAAGTTAACTCTCATTATTAGTCCTTTTTTAATTGGTGTATCTGCCCAGGGTGTGGCCATAATTGTCGTCATATCTGCCTTGAATTTATCTGAAGAAAGAAACTTGATATTCAATTAGTGATTCTGTTTACCACTGAGGACAAATAATAATAAAAAAAAGTTCTAACTGTTTGCATGAGTACCAGACGTAGTGAGATCAGTCTGGACATGTGAGCTCAAAAGTAAAGTGAGGACACGTGGCCAACGAAACCTACAGAAAATAGGTTAAAAACAGGAAATATTTAAAACAATGTTACATTAAATTATCTACAAAGCATCAATACTGTTGCGTTATAGCAGGGGTGTCCAAACTACGGCCCGTGAGCCAACTGCGGCCCACTTTTATTGGCCCGCTGCAAATTAAAAAAATATAATAGATTTTTATACACACACACACACACACACAAACAAGCGATTGACTGCATGTAATTCTCCCTCTTAACACTTGGTGGTGCTTCTGTCTTAAACAAGGCAGTGGCCAGGAAAATCAGAGCAATCAAAGAAAAGAATCCAAATGACGAACAAAAGATCGCACAGAAAGAAACATTGAACATGACGGCCGAAAATTTCAGCCACAGTGGAGAAATGATTATTTCTTCACAGAGGTAAATGGGAGATGTGTTTTAATCTGCAACTGAACTGTTGCAGTAATGAACACAGTATTCATGTTTTAATAATCCCTCCATCCATCCATTTTCTTCCACTTGTCCGTTGCCGGGTCGTCACATTGCACCAGCCCCTCTGGCTCCTCCTGCAGGTGGTGGGTCCACAGAAGGACGGCCTCTTGGTTCCAAACGGGCCTGTTGGTCTCATAGGGGCTTCACCCATTCACACTCATACGCAGACACCGGAGTGTTAATAATCACAATTCTTAATAAATTCAATCAGTTGATGTGAATTTTTTTTAAGTCAAGTTACTGTGGGCTGTTAGGGTTAGTAAAATAGGAACCCCGAAGCAGAGCCGGAGACGGACCAAACAAAGTTCAAAAAAAGTTTATTTCCTTCACACAAGGCAGGCAGGCTTGGCAGTGGAGACAGGGGGCTGGCTGGCTGGCAGAGTGGTAGGCTCCAGGAGTGGCACCAGGAGATCTGCGCAAAGGACAAAAATTAGACCCAAAAACCATGGAGCATTCAAAGTAACGACAGACTGAACTCTACCGAGTAGACGTAATAATCCGGCAAGGATGTGGAGGGAGAACCAGGGTTATGAAGACTGCAAATGACAGAGTAACTTCAGGTGTGCCTCATTCCCCTGGGAGGAGCCAGCCACGCCCCCTGTCACACACGCCCTGCACAGAAACAGAAAAGGAGGGGGAGCATAAAGGCAAAAACAAATCCCTAACAGTACCCTCCCCTCAAGGGTCGCCACCTGGCGGCCGACCGGGCCTGTCAGGGTGCAAGGAATAAAAGTCACTGAGGAGGGTAGGGTCCAGAACCAGAGAGCGAGAAATCCAGGAGCGATCCTCAGGGCCATAACCCTCCCAGTCAACTAAATACTGGAAGCCACGGCCCCGCCGACGCACATCCAAAACACGGCGCACCGTAAAGGCCTGGTGACCGTCGATAAGCCGGGGGGGTGGAGGGGGCTCGGCCGGAGGGCTCAAAGGGCAAGCAGTGACCGGTTTAAGCAGAGAAACATGAAATGCCGGATGGACATTCAAACACGGGGGTAACTTAAGTCGAACTACTGCGGGATTGATGACGCGGTCTATCTCATAGGGCCCGACGTACCTGGGTGACAGCTTACGGGAGTCTGTACGCAGAGGCAGATCGCGAGTCGAAAGCCACACTTTCTCACCTGCCTTGTAGTTAGGGGCAGGTGAACGACGGCGGTCAGCCAGCTTCTGGTTCCGAGTAGCCGTCCTAGCCAGGGCGGCCCGAACCTCATGCCAGACCCGCCGGGCTCTACGAAGGTGTTCCTGAACAGAAGGAACCGCCACCACAGACTCCTGGGAAGGGAACAGGGGAGGCTGGAAACCATTAGCGGCCTTGAAAGGTGACATACCCGTGGCGGTGGAGACTAGCGTGTTGTGGGAGTATTCAATCCACGCTAGATGGATGGACCAGGAAACTGGATAGCGGGCAGTAATGCAGCGTAGAGCAGCCTCAAGGTTTTGGTTGGCCCGCTCCGTCTGCCCATTGGTCTGCGGGTGGTATCCGGAGGACAGGCTGGCAGAGGCTCCAATAGCGTGACAAAAAGCCTTCCACACTCGTGAGGTAAACTGGGGTCCTCTATCAGAAACCATGTCCTGGGGTAAACCATGAAGTCTGAAAACGTGCTGAACAAGCAGGTTAGCCGTCTCCAGCGCAGAAGGTAGCTTAGGTAACGGAACATAATGTACAGTCTTAGAGAAACGATCGACAACAGTCATGATGACAGTGTTACCTTCTGATGGAGGGAGGCCTGTGACGAAGTCCACAGATATGTGAGACCATGGACGAGGAGGAATAGGGAGTGGACGCAGTAGGCCAGCCGGAGCACGATGAGAGGCCTTACTTCGAGCACAAACGGAGCAGGCGGAGACAAAGTCCTTAGTATCAGACAGCATAGAAGGCCACCAGAAACGCTGTCGTACCAGAAACAAAGTGCGGTGGTAGCCGGGATGACATGCCAACTTGGAATCATGGCCCCACTGGAGCACTGACGATCGGGCAGAAGGAGGAACAAACAGAAGACCAGGTGGGCATTGCTCGGGTGTGGGGTGACCGGCTTGAGCCTCCTGAACCAGTCTCTCTACCCCCCAGCTGGCCGCTCCAATTATACAGGAAGAGGGTAATATTGTTTCCTCAACATTACTCTCCAATGGGGCAGCAAACTGACGCGATAGAGCATCGGGCTTTGCATTCCTGGATCCCGGACGGTAGGTAAGGGTGAAGTTGAATCTTCCTAAAAACAGTGCCCATCGAGCTTGGCGAGCATTCAACCTGCGGGCAGAACGAAGGTAAGCGAGATTTTTATGATCAGTCCATACCACAAACGGTTCTGGTGCTCCCTCCAGCCAGTGCCTCCATTCCTTGAGAGCCAAGACCACCGCCAGCAGTTCACGATTGCCCACATCGTAATTCCTCTCGGCAGGACTAAGCCGGCGAGAATAAAAAGCACAAGGATGAAGCTTCTGATCGGGAAGGGTACGCTGAGAACAAACAGCGCCAATACCAGAGTCCGAGGCGTCCACTTCAACTATGAACTGAGCTGTAGGATCAGGATGGGAAAGCACAGGTGCTGAACAAAAGAGAGTCTTTAGTTTAACAAAAGAAGCCTCTGCGTCGGCTGACCAAATAAAAGGTAACTTAACAGACGTCAGCCTTGTCAGAGGTGCAGCTACTTTACTGTAGTCTCGAATGAATCGACGATAAAAATTAGCAAACCCCAAAAATCGCTGTAGCTGCTTCCTGTTTGCCGGAGTTGGCCACTCAGCTACCGCCTTAACCTTGGCAGGGTCTGACCTCATTTGTCCCTTCTCAATTACAAAGCCAAGGAAGTGTACTGCAGCTGCGTGGAAATCACATTTTTCAGCCTTCACATACAGTCTGTTTTCAAGAAGGCGCTGAAGGACCAACCTCACATGCTGAACATGTTCCTCCAGAGAGCGAGAAAAAATTAAAATATCATCGATGTAAACAAAAACAAATCGGTTCAACATGTCTCTCAAAACATCGTTTACCAGGGCTTGAAAAACCGCGGGGGCATTGGTTAACCCAAAAGGCATCACCAAATATTCGAAATGTCCTAATGGGGTATTGAAAGCAGTTTTCCACTCATCTCCCTCCTTGATGCGAACTAAATGATAGGCGTTACGGAGGTCTAACTTTGTGAAAATAGTAGCCTCATGAAGAGAACTGAACGCAGAGTCGATGAGTGGGAGGGGGTACTTGTTCTTAATAGTTATGTCGTTGAGACCTCTGTAGTCTATGCATGGACGGAGCGACTTGTCTTTCTTGTCCACAAAAAAGAAACCTGCGCCTACAGGAGAAGAAGACGGCTGTATGAGTCCGGCCGCCAAAGAGTCGGATATGTAGGCCTCCATAGCCTCTCTCTCTGGTTTAGCGAGGTTATACAGTTTAGCACTAGGCAACGGAGCACCAGGGATTAGGTCTATACCGCAATCATAGGGTCGGTGCGGAGGCAAGGACAAAGCTCGGTCCTTAGAAAAAACCTCCTTGAGGTCGTGGTACTCACCAGGTACCCCAAAGAGATCTATGGGCTTGGGAGGATCCTGGGTGTGGGCCCTAGTAGATGGAATGGCTGAACGAAGGCAGTGTGTATGGCAGAAAAGGCTCCAATTGATTATGGCGAGTGTAGACCAGTCTATGTGTGGGTTGTGTGCTTTTAACCAGGGGAGGCCCAACACTAAGGGCGACGAAGGTGAGGGAATAACATAGAGCGAAATTCCTTCATGGTGATTACCTGACAGCAGTAAAGAAACGGGGGCAGTACGATGGGTCACGGTGGCCAGTGACTTGCCATCTAGAGCTAAGACAGTCTTGGTTTTCGGAAGGGGCTCAATGGGGATGTTGCACTGGGAAACAAAGTCACAGTCAATGAAATTGTCGTCAGCCCCCGAGTCTACTAAGGCAGATACGGCAAATGAATTCAGATTACATGTAACAGTACCTGAAAGTGTAATACGTCGGGCGGAGGGATCAGAAGAAGAATGGCTCACCAGTGCCCCTCCAGTGGCTGATGAGCTCCCTCTTTTGGGCACAACGGACAGTTGGACACGATGTGGCCAGCCTTGCCACAATACATACAGAGCCTTTGGTTTATGCGTCTTTGTTTCTCCTCCGGAGAGAGCTTCATTCTCCCCAGCTGCATGGGCTCGTCCGTGAAGGGTGGCGAGGTGGCTAAAGCAGGTGGAGGAGAAGTGGATGACTGTTCGCCAGGACGGATGGCAGACGAGGCTGTTAGTTGAGAGGGTCTGGAAGTTGGGTAGGAGGAGCCACGTCTGACGGATCTCTCCCTACGTCTCTCTCTTAAGCGATCATCCAAACGAATTGCCAAAGGGATCAAGTCCTCTAAGGAGCTGGTCTCATCACGTGCAGCCAATTCGTCCTTAACTTCCTCACTTAAGCCCCGAAAAAATACCCCCTGTAGGGCCTTCTGATCCCAACCACATTCGACGGCTAATATACGAAAATCAATGGAGTAGGAAGAAACAGTCCCATTACCTTGACGCAAAGAGAGAAGTCTATTACTCGCCTCCTTGCCTTGTAGTGGGTGGTCAAAAACCTTGCGCATCTCTGTGGTAAAAGCCACCAAGGAGTGGCAATAAGGAGAATTAAAGCCGCGCGCGGCGATAAAGGCCCTCGCCCCCTTGCGACCGCCCGCCCTTGCGACCGCCCCCCCTTGCGAATGCGACCGCCCCCCCTTGCGACCGCCCCCACTAGTGACCGCCCCCGCCCGCTCTCGCCCAAATCTGCTCTGGCCTCGGCCTTACACCCAACCCGGTTTGTTTTGCTCCTTAACGCGGCCCACTTTGGCCTGATCCTTCGTCACACCCCGGCCTCACTCTTGCCCCAGGTGCTGCAGGACTGGATCACCCACTCAAATCTGTGGGCACGCTCGCGATATTGCCTTGATAAAAAATTATTCAGTAAATATTGCCAAACCTGTAGTAAGACCATCTGTATACATTGGGACTAGTGAGAGACAGCACATGTATCCCAATTGACCTTTGAGCGGAAGCGCTGTGCTTGCGCACTATGAGATTGTGATTTAGGTAAATCTATCAAAAAATAAAGAAAAAACATTAGAAAAATGTCCAAGTCATATTTGAAGTGGTAACCTCCTGAACCAGAGACCGGTAAACAATAACCCCATACAGAAGTACACCTGATGTGGGCTACTTTTCTCTAAACCCCTGAGTTTGATGTATGTTCCTCCCAGTAGATGCTCAGTCCAAACTACAAAAGTAAAAAAAAAAAAAAAAAGGAAGCCATGGTTGAGCTTGAACTGGCAACCTCATGATCGGTATCCCAGTGCTCTACCTATAGAGCTAGCCAAGCTGTAGGAAACTGCGTAAACTAAACGTATATCAATGTTATGAAACATCCTGCACTCTTAAATTTACAGAAAGCAGTAAGTAAAGAGGAAAAAGGGAGTGAAACGTAGAAAAGTGGACAATTAAATAATTGTGTCTACATAACTACATGCTCATTCTTGAGTTGTATCAGGCTCAGAGCGCAGCAGCCCATGTGAAAAGAGAAAGCATTAGAAAAGTGTCCAAGCTGTGTTTGAACTGGAAACCTACTGCACCAAAGACCAGCACTCTATCACTGAGCTATAACTCTGTGCAATGGGACGAATATGGGCTAATATTCTCTAAAGTAGGTCCTAGCACAAGTGAGAGGTCATTTCCGGTCATGCTCCCCACCCCCCCTCCATTTTCTCATTTCATGTTTCATTAATGTTCTTTCCTGTAGGTGGCCAGTAAAAAATTCGTGAGGGTAATTTCCCCGTTTTTAATGAGGGTGGGAGCATAGTCGCCGATTCAGGTTCTTCCCAGTAGGTACTGCTTAAAAAAAATAAAATAAAATAAAAAGTCATGGTGGGGATTGAACCGGCAATATAACAGGTGGAAACCCTGCACTCTACCAATGGAGCTACACAGGCTTACACAACAACACAGCGATTTATACATAAAACTTACGAAAGTTTAGCACTCGAGCGTTCACAAGACGAAATTGCAGTTCAGGCAATATTTATTGAAATTTTTTTAATTAGGGCTAATTCCCCGGGCGGCCAACGATCTGAAAAGGTGCTCCAGCCCCGCAGAACTCTCGATAGATGATGGAATACTTTGGTGAGAGCCACATAGTACGAGGAACATGCAGAGACAGACAGGAAACAGCTTAAGTGAACTTCCTGTGACTGTAAAGTCCAAAAAAGCTCAATTTGGAGGCAAACACGTCCAAATTAAAGCTTCTTTCTGTCACAGAGGGGTATTATATCTACGTATGAGTCTAAAACTGTGGCTTTTGTGAATAAAGGGGGTATTTGGGAAAATTGACGATTTTCATGAGAAACTATGACAGTGGCAACTCTGACAGAGGCCAACATGCTGCCAGAAGAACAACTCTGGCTATTTCCACGGAGGATGGGCGGGCCACTTACAAGCCACTTAAAAGCCATCTTAAGCCTGCAGGTGGTGCTCTTCTCACACTTGAACAGGCTGTATAAGTGGACTGGTTAATTGTACCCCCACATGTTATACATTTTCGGAAAGCTCACACTAAGGCGGACACGATCCCTATGACGGGGAAGGCCTGTGTGATTATTTTCACAACTCCATACCATCCCGATTTTTTTATTCGAATTTTTCAAGAAAAAACCTTGAAGGGGGCGCCAGTGGGTCATTTTTGGCCATAGTGGCTGCGTTTGCACATGGTTAGGTCCAGCTCGAGAATGTGCACGTGCGCCGTATTGGGTCCGTTGCAATCCCACAAAGTCTGTGAAAGATATGAGACTTTGAATTTGGTTGAAAATGGCCTCTGAGTTGCGGCCTTGTCATGACCACGCCCAATAATATTTCCAAAATTGAAATGAGGATTTGGAAAGCCACATGGGTCTGGGACATTTTGGCCAAAAATCGAAGCTTTTGATTGAAAACTCGGGGATCAGGGGTCACAAGTTCAACAGGTACGATTTTGACGGTGCGAGGTTTGAGCCAAGATGGCCGACTTCCTGTAGAGTTTAGGCCGGGCTCATAATATATTTTTTGACATGTCCTGACGTGGTCTATGTCCCTGGCCAGTGTCACCTTTGTACGATGACATTTTTTGCGACCGGGCTCTCATTGACTCAATGTAAACTGCCTGTTTGAGGGGGCGCCACTGAGCCATCTTTTATTATTTTCTCTTGCCAACGCCACCCAAAATTAGACCTCCCGGAGCACTAATTCCTGATACCTGTTACTTGTGTATCGGTCCACGTTTGCTATGTGAATTCTTGCGTTTTCCCTTTTATTTTACGATTTTAATTAGTCCCTCGCCGGGCACTTCGTGTCCGTTGCTCGGGCCTAATTACTGTTATCTAGAGCTACTGCCCAAGCTGAGGCTTTGCTTGATTCCGGGAGGCAGCAACGGCAGGGGGATCTGGTGAGGTGATTGTAGCCAGGTGAGAAGCCACTTGCTCCAAACGAGAACTAAGCTGAGTCACATCAGCACTTAGTTTGGCTAGGGAATCCACAACCTCCTTTAAAACAGCTTCATGTGTTCCGATTCGAGATCCCTGTAAGGCTAGTGCCTGCTTCAGTCTCTCACCATCTGCGGGGTCCATGTCTGGCCGGATTATTCTGTTAGGGTTAGTAAAATAGGAACCCCGAAGCAGAGCCGGAGACGGACCAAACAAAGTTCAAAAAAAGTTTATTTCCTTCACACAAGGCAGGCAGGCTTGGCAGTGGAGACAGGGGGCTGGCTGGCTGGCAGAGTGGTAGGCTCCAGGAGTGGCACCAGGAGATCTGCGCAAAGGACAAAAATTAGACCCAAAAACCATGGAGTATTCAAAGTAACGACAGACTGAACTCTACCGAGTAGACGTAATAATCCGGCAAGGATGTGGAGGGAGAACCAGGGTTATGAAGACTGCAAATGACAGAGTAACTTCAGGTGTGCCTCATTCCCCTGGGAGGAGCCAGCCACGCCCCCTGTCACACACGCCCTGCACAGAAACAGAAAAGGAGGGGGAGCAGAAAGGCAAAAACAAATCCCTAACAGTGGGCTATACATCTCAGTCTGTGCTGGTGAGGCTGTGTTATTTCCCTGTGGATTACCTTTTTTCTTTTGTTAAAAATAAATGAAAATCCATTACTAGAAGGCTGTGATGAAGGCTGTATTTTACTTGAAGCATATTCAATTAAAAAGCATTTTATTGAATTTGCTAACTTAATATATCTGACCTCTACCGAGTGCGGCCCAGTTGTTTTGTATATTTTTCTGTACGTGGCCTTCAGTGAAAACGGTTGGGACACCCCTGCATTATAGGAACAGAGAAAGTCTCTGTGCGGTCCTCTCTGAAAACTCACGATGAACTCGCGTGTTCATTTCTGCCACGTTGTGATTAAATGCCACGAGTTGTTTGTCCTTTATTTAATTTCTGGCCATCACAAAGCTCCCAGCTCACACATAAGGTGTATTAGAGTGTCTAGTTACGTAATAATAATAATAATCATCATCATTTTTTTTAAAACGCAAAAACAACTTTTTCCGTTTTTGGCACTCAATGTGTAGATGACAAATGTTATTTTTTGTCACGTTTTTGGAACCCTTTTGTGGCTTTTTCCATTGCTGTTTTGTGTGTTTTTTTTGTGTGCGTGTGTTTCTGTCACTTTTTGTAGCTCTTATGATTGTTTTTTCAGATTTGGGTGAAGCCAAACTGGAGAAAATGTGCTCGGTTCATGTGGGGGTTGAGAGGTTAATATTACTCGAGTAGAAGTAAAAAGTAACGACCTGTACATTGACTTAAAAAATGTAGCTCAAGTCCCTGTACTTGAGTAAATGTAACCGAGTACTACCTGCCTCTGCTGGGAGAGGGATAAATGTACCAACATGAGAACTTGTCTCAATGCCGGTGGTTTACGGTAAGCGTGGAGCGGGGCGTTGCGGGACCTTTAACAGCGTCCAGACCTGCAGAGTCATTGTCGTGTGCTCAGAACCGGTTTGTGTGGCATGTGAGGAACAAGGAAACAGAAGCTACACCTCCTCCTTCCAGTAAAGATGATAACCATCACAATTGTTCATCGCAACACCGCTGTCCCGTCACTTGGGAATTTTCAACAACACGCAAAGGAAATGTAACCTAAAGTTTTTTTCAGGTGTCTCACACTAAAATGTTTGGCATTGACGCCCTGGGCACCCCTGCCGTTGAGCCACTCTTTCACTCTTCACTTTTAACACTAGAAAAACCCGGGGATTTTGACACCTTACTTATTTTATAAGTAACCAGAAAAATTGTAGACGTTATTTAAAAAAAAGCCAACATCTGGAAAAAGGGTTGCTGTGTGATAGAGGGTTAACCTCTTAACCCCCGCCTTAACTGAGCACGTTTTCTCCAGTGAGACTTTAACCACATCTGAAAGCTTCTTGAAAAAAAACGAGACGAAGAGGAGGGTGAAAAAGTCACACCGTCGAGGGGAGCTGCATTTTTTTATTTATCAAACGTACGTTATTTTGCGTGGGGGAAAATACCAATCTCATAATTTACTGTTTGTGAACCTCTTAACCGAGCACATTTTCTCCACTCCGGCTATCTCCAGTCCATAGGCCAGAGTAACGCCTCATTTGAAAGCTAAGACCTACGTCACTTTTTTGTCTTGTTTTCGTATTTTTAATTTTTTTGTTCCTTTCTTCATCGCTTTTTTTATTGTGTTATCGTTGCTTTTCTGGCACGTTTTTGTCTCTCTTTTGTGATTTTTGTTGTCACATTGTTGATGCGTTTTCATCCTCGTTTTTATTGCTATAAAGCCAAACTGTAGAAAATGTGCTCGGTTCAGACAATAAAGTAAACAAACAAACATATAGAACTTCCATTACGCATAAACCGCCTTAAAGCAGCACTAAGTAACGTGTTTACCTTCATAAATCCTTTCCGTGGTCCCTCTGGGGGTAATACAAGTGTTAATGGGATGATTGGAGGGTCTTTCAGCTCCCCCTGGCGTCTCTCACCAGAAAACCATGCTTGCAACTTCACTGCCACCGGGTCGGAGCAACCAATACACACTAATAGAACCACGGAGAAGAAGCTAACAGGCAAAGCTAACTGCGGGCTAGCGCCACTTTTTAAACAGTATTTACAGCTAAGTTTGAGTGAAAAAAATGATTTCCATTGTATAACTGGATGAACAACATCCCTCTCTCCCTTCGCCTTTTCCGTCAGCGTAGTATTTACTCTCCAAGACTTTTAATAAGTTAGAAAATCGTAACTTGCTACGACACCTGTAGTTGCACTTATGGCCTCTAGGGGCAAGAGTTACTTAGTACTGCTTTAAAGAGTGTCTCTGAACTCCCCTCTGAAGTGCGCAGTTGCCTCAGAGGTCACTTGTGATGTCCCCAGGTGTCTATATCTGCCACGACCCCATTTGTAACAAAGACGACATCAATCACACACTCGATCTTCAAGAGCAGGTGCGTCTCCCGAAGAGCAGCAGGTGACGTATAAGGACAAACCAAATGATACGTGCCATGCTGTCTGTCGTTTTGTTAGTTCATATCTGTCAGCCGTTTGTTTGTGACAGGACGATGGCAGGAAATGCATTGTAGCCTATAGCCACGCTCCGACCCAGTGACATCACTCAACCCGTGTTACTGATTATGTGTCCAGCTGGGGAACGGACAGAGCAATCACTTTTTACCAGGACTTCCTGCAGCAGACCTGAGGCAGACTGATGGAAACGTTCTCTGGGTCATGACCAGGGCCTTTTCCAAGTCTTCAAGGACTCGAGCTCTAGCTGAACTGAGAATGAAGCGCTTCAAGTTCAGCACTCAGTACTTGGATACCAGTATGTGCTTATTCATGGCATGGTGTCATAGAGCCCCTATAGTTGAGGCCCCTCTGAGTGCCAGACACGCCCTGGACACACAGTTAGTAGCCTGCCTGTTTAAGATGGGACTGCGCCTCTGGATAATCAGAGAATGCTGATTAAAGTCGGCCACTTCATACCCATGAACTGCTCTGGGGCTCCCTCAGATCATGCAGTGTCTCGTTCACATATTCAGAATCAAAATCAAAACAGTTTTTTTTATTGCCAATGTTAGTGAACAGCAGGGCCGTGCAGAGAGCTACAGAGGGGCAGGGGCCTCTGTAGCCCCTGCTACAGATTTATTTGATTTATTTCAAATCAAATGGATTTGAAATAAACGTGATCACAATCACATTTATTTCAAATCCATTTTGTTATTTATTTTATACAAAAGTAAAAGGAGCTGTATAGAAGCTAAACATAGTTTTGGGGAAAACCAACAGCCATTATTATTTCAGTATATTAATACTATTTTTTGCCATCTTTTGCTAGTGGGGTACTTCTCAGGATGCATCTGCCCCAGGCCTGGAGTGTCTTAGCAGCGCCCCTACAGAAACACAGACTTTCACAACTGTCTCCCTCATGTCACTCTCTTCACTGGGCTGTGGCTGAAAACCGGGGCTAAAGAAAAGGACATAAACTATTGAGAATGTCTGGGCGTGAGTTTCACGTTGTTTTAAGAGAAGATCAGAAATATTGTGACAAATACGCGGCGAGGATGCGGCGCTGAGCCGCTCGCGTGTGACACAAGGTTTATTTTTAGATCACATACAAAACTGTCGGCTTGTTGACCTCATTGGTCCACGATTATGAGGCCGACTGACACAAAACAAAGAGCGATCTGAAGCACAAGGTGTGGAGCAAACGCTCCATTAAAATACCAAGTATCTAACTTGCCCCGCTCCGGGGGTAAAATGAGCCACATGACATCTTTGACCAACATCTTTAAAACCATATTTTCCAGTATGTAAATAGTAACACGTTGTATCTATTTTACACAACACCCACCAAAGCAAAACGTGGCTCATCTTACCCCACTCTGCCCTAGGTTGTTATGAAACAGCGGCATTCCACACACTGTTATTCTCCTGGGAGCTCTTACCTCTGGCCTCCTGCGCTCTGCGTCACCGCCCACTCACCGTTTGTGCTTCCGCATCTGAGCCGTGCGTCAGGTGACTCTCCGGCTTCAATAAAAGACAGCGCCAGCGTAGGATCCACACACTGCAGACATGAATTCAACTTGGAAAGGTAAGTCCTCGAATTGGCCCGATTTAATTTAGTTGGGAACCTTTTTCTTTTTACAAGTGCGTTCAAAGCCATTCCAGTTTCACTTTTATTTTTGACGAGCTGCGCTGAAGCGACAGGTGGAATCACGCGGTGAAGGAAACCCTGCGTTACTGTGAGGTGTCAGAGGCGGCTAAGCCCACGTTAATGATTTGCCCTGTTTATTACTTGTTATTCAGTGAGGCTGAAATAGTTCAGATGCTTCTATTGGAGTGAACACCTCTTCCTTAACCTATTTCCACCAGGCCGGCTTTACCCAAATCTAAATGCTTCGGGATTGGGGAGCAACAGTGTAATGTCTCATTTTAAAACTAAGGCCTACAAAATGGAACCTCACTATTTCGGCCTTTTGTCACTTTATTTAATAAATTTTTATTTATAATGCACTTTACATTTGACGCCAAATCTCAAAGTGCTACAGTGGACATGATTAAAAACAAAAACAGAAACAAAACACTATACAATATAATACAACAGGTTAAAAGACGGGACTATAAAAAAGACAAGCATTTAGCTGTTAAAATAAGCTTGTATAAAAAGGTGGGTTTTAAGTCCTTTTTTAAATGTGTCCACCATTTGCGGGGCCCTGAGGTGGTCTGGGAGGGCGTTCCACAGGCGGGGAGCAGCGACTTCAAAGGCCCTGTCGCCCATTGTTTTTAGCCGTGTCCTGGGCATGACCAGACGGTGCTGTTGGCCTGACCGGGTCCTGGTTGATGTGTTTGGTGTGAGCAATTCGGTGAGGTAAGTGGGGGCCGCACCGTGCAGACAGTGATGGGTGTGAAGGAGGACCTTGTATTGTATGCGGGACTGAATGGGGAGCCAGTGCAGTGTGCGGAGGATGGGGGTGATGTGCTCGTGTTTTCGCACCCTCATCAGGACCCTGGCAGCGCTGTTTTGAACGTACTGGAGCCTATGGAGGCTCCTGCCAGGGATCCCGATGAGGAGTGCGTTACAGTAGTCCAGCCTGGAGGAGACAAAGGCATGGACGAGCTTCTCTGCAGCAGGAAGTGAAAGGAAGGGGCGCAGTTTGGAAATATTACGGAGATGAAATAATGCAGTTTTACAAATGGAGGTGACATGACTGTCGAAGGAAAGGTGGGGGTCAAATGTAACCCCTAGATTTTTGACAGAGGGAGAGAGGGGAATGGTTTGTCCAAATAATGAGACCGAGACGATTGGAGAAGAGCAGAGTTGATGAGAAGTTCCAGTTTGAATGGCTTCTGTTTTTGAGCCATTTAGCTGCAGGAAGTTTTGACTCATCCACGCCTCTATCTCCTCCAGGCAGGAGCTGAGGCGGGCAGCCGTGACAGAGGGGGAGCTAGAGGGAGTGACTCGGAGGTAGAGTTGTGTGTCGTCAGCATAGCAGTGGAAATTAATTCCATGCTTGCTGACGACACGACCCAGGGGGAGCATGTAAATGGTGAAGAGGGTTGGACCGAGTACGGAACCCTGGGGTACACCACAGGTGACAGTGTGGGGTCTGGATTTTGCATCCCCCAGAGCTACACACTCGGTTCTGTCAGTGAGGTAAGAGTGAAACCATTGAAGGGCGGTACCAGAGAGACCTATGTAGTGCTGAAGTCGGTGCAGGAGGATATGGTGGTCTACAGTGTCAAACGCAGCAGAGAGGTCGAGAAGAATGAGTAGGGATGTGGAACTGGAATCAGAAACCATCAGAAGGTCGCTGGTGACTCTGATGAGAGCTGTTTCTGTGCTGTGGGAGGGACGAAAACCAGATTGAAATTTCTCATATAGCCTGTTGGACTTGAGATGATTATGGAGCTGGGTGGAAACGACTTTTTCGAGGAGTTTGGAAATGAACGGGAGATTTGAAATTGGTCTGTAATTTGACAGGGGTGTAGGGTCCAAGGTAGGTTTTTTGAGGAGGGGTTTGATGAGAGCAGTTTTGAGAGAGGTGGGAACATGGCCTGTTTCTATGGACAGGTTTATTATTTTGGTTATAAGGGGACTGATGGAGTTTTTGTGAGTTTTAAGCAGAGGAGATGGGAGGGGATCAAGGCGGCAAGTGGATGGTTTGGATTTTTGGATGATGTTCTCGACCTCCTGCTGCGTTGTGAGGGAGAGTTGTGATAGGGTTTGAGCGATGGGTGTAGCGGGCAGGTCTAGTGAGGTGCTATTGAGAAGTGGGAATGAGGAACGGATATTGTTAATTTTTGATGTGAAAAAATCAAGAAACCGGTTGCAATTTGTATCTGTTTGACTGTAGAAAGAGGAGATCTGTGGTTTGAGGATGTGATTTACTGTGGAGAAAAGTTTTTTGGAGTTACCTGGGTTGTTGTTTATGAGTGTTGAGTAGTGTTCTGACCTAGCCTTGGAGAGTGCTTTGGCATAAGCCCTACGATGTTCCCGGTAGGCCAACTTATGCACCGTCAGGCCAGATGTTTTACAGGCACGCTCCAGGACACGGCCAGACCTCTTCATCCCCCTCAGCTCATTTGTAAACCAGGGGGCAGAACGGGTAAATGTGACTGTCCGGGTTGTTAATGGAGCAAGACAGTTAAGAATAGAGGTGAGACTGGTGTTATAGTAGTCCATTAAGTCGTCAGCTGATGAATGATGAGACGGGGAGAGATGCTGGAGATGTTGACTGAGGGAGGTGGCGGCCAGGTTCTTGATGTTTCTGAACGTAATATGGCGTTTTGGTTTGGTGGGAGGAACTGATATTGGGACTTTAAATGTAACCGCCAGGTGATCGGAGACACCCACGTCATACACCTGAAGGCTTGAAACTGGGAGGGAGTCTGTAATGACGAGGTCCAGTGTGTGCCCCCTATTGTGTGTGGGGGCATCCACAAGCTGTTGGAGGTTTAGACAGTCCAGAGTTTGCTTGAAATTTGAGGCCAGTTTACAGTTTTGGGAGTCCATGTGTATGTTGAAATCACCAATTACCAGAATATTTGAGTGTGCTGTGCAGAGGGAGATTAGGAAGTCGTGAATGTCAGAGATGAAAGTTGGTTGCGGTTTGGGAGGGCGATAGATAAGGGCTATTGTTGCTGAAAAAGCTTTTTTGCAACTGAAAACCAGACTTTCAAATGAGCCAGTACTGGGCACAGACACGGGGGGATAGTTCAATGTTGCTGCGGTGCAAAACAGCTAGGCCCCCACCACGGCCAGTTGTGCGAGCCTTATGGAGGTAGTTGTACCCGGGTGGGCAGGCCTCATTGAGGGATGAGTATATCCCAGGCTGCTGCCATGTCTCTGTAAGACAGAGAATGTCTATCCCCTTATCCAGGATGTGGTCGTTTATAAGTCCAGATTTATTTGACAGGGACTGCACTCTTTTGTGGCTCCCCCCCCCCCCCCATCACTTTCTTGCGCTTTCATCCTTGTTATTTTGGTGCTTCGGAGGGGTTTACACATGTAACAACAGTGTAACTCTTACAAGCAGCCAGTTATTAGAAAGTCATTAGCAAGTGCCCGAGGGGAAAGTCGCCTGGTAAGTCTGCTTTATTTTTTCTGGAAGCATTCCGTGCCGTTTGTTTTGGGAAGACTTGCTGATCAACATATTTTTTGCGAGCTCACGTTTCCACGGAATGTTGCGTCATCTTGGCCGGTGACTGCACGCACGCTGAAGATTTGTTTTTTTCCAATAGTTGGATGTTTCGCTCCCGTTTCCGAGACTTTAACCTCTGAACCCCCGCCTGAGCCGAGCACAGTTTTGCGAGTTTGGGTTTCTTCTTAAAGAGTCTTGGAAATAAGCGTCACAATGGCGATGAAAACGCGACAAAAAGGTGACAAAAAAAAAGAGCAGTAGAACAGTTACACAACAGGCAACGAAAAAACATGGCAAAGAGCGACAAATATGTGGTGAAAATGAAACGAAAACATGACAATCGCCACAAAAATACAACTAAAAGGTGACGTTGCGGCCTTAGCTTTCAAATGAGGCACATAGGCCCATAGGCTGTGAGCTCCAGTCGAGACGCTTATAGATTTGGGTAAAACTGAACTGGAGAAAATGCACTCGGTGAAGGTGGGGCTTAAAAGATCTGTTATTGAGAAAGTCATTTATGGTATGGCAACATTTGTGTCCACACCAGTGAACAAAAGAATGATGGAAAATTAAATGTTAAAGAAAAAAGAACATGTGTTAAACTGCAGAATAAAGAGTCAACAAATATCACTCTCTCCGAGGAGGTTTAGACTTTAGTCAGTTGGAATCAACTGTAATGCTTTTTTATGGCTTGTGGTGTTTTCTTTCCCGGATGCACCTGCAGCACGAGAATCACTTCCTGCCGTTTATTACATGCAAATACCAACTGTAGTTACTGTTAGCCTGGCTAACACCAGACTGCTCCAATCATCTCAAACTGCGCATGGATTTGAGGACAAATCACAGAACGAGGAGGGACGGCCCGACGATGACGCGCTAATCGACATACAGAAGCTTGTAGTTTGTTTACGGATAAAAAAAATAAAAAAACTGTTTATTTATAGATCCAACATGACAACAGCAGATCTTTCGATCAAGCTTTAGACCGTGTTCTAAATAGTTTAGCTCGAACGTTTACAGCGGGTACATCATCTGACACGATGATACTTGGCTATGGCTACGTCAGACGCATGAGAGACATTCAGCACAATAAACGGCTCTGGACAATCGTAAACCACACCTCTCCTTCGAGAAAAGAACTGGTGGTCCCCAGACTAAATATGACTTGTGATATTAGTCTGCTGAGAGCCAGGCTAAGTTACTGTGCTAATTTGGCCTGAATACATTTCTGTGCAGTCTGGGAAATCCCACCTGGGGATTACCGAGGCAGGCTCACAATAACTAATACTTCCTGTTATCTAACTTGCATTGCTTGTTGACACATGCTGCACGTTGATGAATTGTATACTCAAAAAAACAGTCAATGTTGTTATTGTTGTTTCTGCAGGTCTGGTGGTGCTGGCTGTGCTCTGCGCCGTGGCTTTGGCCGAACTGGACTCCAGGCTGGACCGGCACTGGCAGATGTGGAAGGCAAAATATGAGAAAAAATACGAGAATAAGGTCAGAGCTGCGATGTTAACTGACACAAACAAGCCACAATATATCGCAATATCCTGGAGGTATTCCGTCCGATTGAGATTTACAATTAATTTTTCGCTTGCATAGCCGGAAAAGAGAAAAAAAAATACAGGAATTGGATACTTTAATTCATGATATTCCTAATTTCTTTCTAATTTAGCCTTGATTTGGTCCTAATTTAGTATTTTGTAAGAGTGCTTTTCCGGCTCTGTAGAACTTACATTTGGTTTGAAAAGCAGGCCCCTGTGTTAACACACTGTGGCATGTCGCTGAACAATAGGAGTGGGATATTCTTGTGACTGACTTGTGGGCGTGCTAATATGATTAGGGAGAATGTAACACAATAGGATATTTCGTATTGTATTCAATGGAATGAAAGCTTATTTGTGAATGGATTTGGTTCAAAAACAGTAAGTTCTCCAAATTGCTTCATCAAAGGCGGTTCCAGTTTTTAGTGAGCACTTCTCTTGTTTCTGAAACGGTTCCACACCAAATGACGCTGTCCAGTAAAGCATTGCGTGCCCCGAGCTGTCAAACCAGCGAACCAGTTTCTGATCCAGTCGCGTGGTACAGCGGCGCTTTGGGAAAGTCCGAACATCACTGCCTGCGTCACCAACACACTTCCCCTACACATGAGCAGATTACTCGACACATAGTGATTGGTCCAGAAGAAAATAGAAGTGAACAACTGGACACAGAAGGTATGTGATGTGATGGTGTTTTAATGTGTGTGTCTAGGTGGAGGAGGTGAGCCGCAGAGCATTGTGGGAGAAAAACCTCCTGTACATCAACACGCACAACCTGGAGGCGTCCATGGGCAGTCACACCTACACTATGGCCATGAACCACATGGGAGACCTGGTAACAACCCTATCAACCGTCCGCATATACATGCAACTGTTCTGTATCTGATGATCTACTTCTACACCTCACAGACTAAAGAGGAAGCCATTCAGAGGTATGCCGCTCTAAGAATTCCTAAAGATCTTAAGAGAACATCTTCACCTCTCAAAGCGACGACTGCTGACTTGCCACCAACTGTGGACTGGAGGGAAAAGGGCTATGTGACTGAGGTCAAGAATCAGGTAATAGACGTAACAAAGCCTGTCCATTTGCACGGCAGTTGTTTTATTGTTTTACTTAAACCATTAGCTGCACGCTCCCCGGGATATTTGATTGTGATGTTGGATCGTTCTGTACAGGGCGAATGCGGATCGTGCTGGGCCTTCAGTGTGGTGGGAGTCATGGAGGGTCATTTGTTCAACGCCACAGGGAAGCTGATTAACCTGAGCCCCCAGAACCTGGTGGACTGCGCCGGAGCCTACGGGAACTTTGGCTGCCAAGGAGGATACATGCACAAGGCTTTTGAATATGTCATCGCCAACGGCCTCGAGTCTGAGGCTGACTACCCCTATGAAGGACGGGTAGGAGCTTATGTCTTTTGAGGGGTTATTTCACTCTATCCATTTCAGTGTAACGGGAAGTGTAAAAATATAGGTGAGCTGGGTCGCCTTAACATGTTGCATAGGCTGGTGGTTGCCAAAGTGGGGGCCCCGGATAAACCTGGCAGAAGCCTCATTGCTAGAACATTAGCACAGTAATATCAATCTGGAATTGCTCCCGTTTCAGTTGTTTCGAGAAGAGGCCAGACCGGCGGAGCATTTGCTGCTGATTGGATAGATCTCACCACCTTTTAGCCAATAACTGCCAAGTTTCAAAACAGCAAACCAAATCCAAGAAATGTCTAATTTGACTGATTCATATTATTTTACAGTGTGCTGCAGAGATTGCTTTTGCTGGCAACATTCTGTTGGTAAAAGGGTTTGTTGTGGCACCTGCCTTCTCCTACGTGCTCTTCCTTTTAAATAGAAATGATCAGTCCCTCCAGGGCTTCGCAGGCATTTTTCCAAAAGTTGGGATGTAAATGTTTTTTTCTTTGCATTTGACATCAGTTTAAACTAGGGCCGGGACTTTAACGCGTTAATTTAGATTAATTAATTACACAAAAATAACGCGTTAACATTTTTTGACGCATTTTAATCGCACTTGTTTTTACAACGCGGAACGTTTCTCACTGGATGAGTTTAGGCGGACCGATTATACTGGAGCACCAACTAGCGTTCAGAAAACAACAAACCACAGTGAACATGGACACAGAAGCTGATGAGACCTCTTTGCTTGGCCTTGTGGATGGGAACTTTTGCTATAAAAAACGAATGGAGTGTGCAAGCTATGCAGCAAGGACTTCGCATATCACCGCAGCACATCGAGCCTCAAGTATCACCTCAATGCTAAACAAACCGCGGACATTAGCCCGACTCCGACTACAAGGACCCACACTCTACCAGATGGCTGGTTTAAGGACCAGGATAACTAAGTCCACGTCTGAAAAATTAACCAACGGCCTGGCTCACTGGATTGCACTCGACTGTAGACCACTTGGAATGGTAGAAGATGATGTACTACAGATTGCGTTGCGTTGTTATTAAGAGTTGGACTGAAATTATTATTATTATTTTTTTAAACCAGCTGTTGCTAAATCAACAAACTCTGTTATGGCCTCTGAAGCAACAATAAACAATATCTTGTTGCTTAAGCTCATGTATTCAGTCATTATTCAATGGTATACTAAAAATCCATATGAAAAAACTTACTTCTCACTGTTCTCAGGTCAAATATTTATATGCGATTAATTTCGATTAACTAATTACAAAGCCTCTAATTAATTGGATTAATTTTTTTCAATCGAGTCCCGGCCCTAGTTTAAACCAAAGAGTGTTGCGTTTTCTAGTTGGACCCCAAAGCGGAGGCGGAGGCAGGTAAGCTTTAAAGGATTTATTTTTCACAAAAAACTTGAAGGCAGGCAGGTGAGGCAGGGAGCTGGCCGACTGGAGCGGGACACCGGAAGGATCTAGACAGATGGAGAATAGCAGGTGAGTATCTTGCGGTAAGTAACAAAAAGGTCTTTCAGAAAATCTAGTTGCAGAGATGCGCTACCGAACAGGACGGAATTATCTGGCAGTGTGGTGCTGAGACATCCAGCTCTTTATACTGTGGTTAATTGGGTAATGATGTGCAGGTGCCGCGTCTCAGTCACCAGGAGGAGTCAGCCACGCCCCTGCCACACACTGCTCTGCTGCAAAGGAAAAAACAGAAAGGGGAGGGGGACAGCACGCAAGCCAAATCATAACAAAAGAGATCTATAAGAAAGTACTTTTAAATAGTTGTATCATCTAAGAAAACCGACACCCCCTGTCCTTCAATCTGCTGGACAGGGGGTGCACTCACTGTTGCTGTGAGTGCACCCCCTGTCCTTCAATCTGCTGGACAGGGGGTGCACTCACTGTTGCTGTGAGTGCACCCCCTGTCCTTCAATCTGCTGGACAGGGGGTGCACTCATTGTTGCTGTGAGTGCAGGCTCTGAGTCACACAACTCTGACTAAACAGTCCTGAATGTCCTGAATGAGACTCTGAGGAGAAACGGACCAAAGGACGAATGTCTCTTTGTTTCACACATCGACATTGACTTTCGACTCCTAAAGTCCGCGCAGCAAAGTGAGCACGAGCCCCTCACACAAACGCCACTGCATCACGGGGGTAAGAAGCGATATATTTGGTCAGATTAAAGCCCATCGCCACATTAGGTTTTGGTAGCAGAGAAACGAAACTTGAACAGAGGGCGGAAGGGGCACACAGCGGTGCTCGCTGTAAAGTCATGTTCCAGCCATGTCCTAATGTAGTGGCAGTAGTGAGTATAAAATTGACCAACTTGCGTCTAGTCCAGGGGTGGCCAACACGGCTCTTGGCCAATCAGAGTGCGGCTCTTTGCATGATTGGATATGTTTAATACAATGCGGCTCTTTGCAAAAGAATGAGTAGCCTACATATTTCCCATAAACCGTAACAGTCTTTAAGAATCTTGACCAAAAATCCAACCATAGTTCATGTGTTTCCATCTCTACACGCATGAATGAGAGTCCGTATCTCCCTCCTTCTCGAGGCGGCGTGTAAAAGGTGCCCGTGCAGCAGCTTTACTCAAAGCGGGATGTAGGTTAAACAACAGTCAGGCAGATCGTGGCACTGGGATCAGCTTCTGTGCTTTTCAAGTTTCTGATTAGCCTACTCTTTATTTGATGAAAGTTGGCCTGATATTCACAGAAAAAGATCAAAATTAGGAAATGGAAAAAAGCGGAGCTCTAATGAAGCAATGATGCGAAGCGCGACATCATAACACGGAAATACGCAAAGTCATTGACTTTTCTGTCACATGAGCTGTAACTGTAACAAATGCAACATAAAACATAATCTCAGTCGTCCTCCACAGGCTCCTGATCAGGGTTGCCAGATGTACGATAACTATCGTATCGATAACGCATCCTCTTTGGTCAGCAGGTCGTGCGTGTGCGTAATGTAATAGATGGGACAGTGCGTTGGGCTGTGTTGTCGTTAGGGGTGATGATGATATGGGCAATATTTTGCGCGGGTGCTACAGCGATATTGGCATATTTATAGTGTACGATAGTTTGTGCTGAAAAACGATAGTTTTGGAAGCTTTGTACGATATAATGGTTTTCAGAATCTGGCAACCCTGCTCCTGAATAAAGCTTATGAACTTTGTGCAGCCTAAAGTTCGTTCTCTGCACAGTCCAGTCAGGACCAGGTTGCGGGCACTGAGCGCACAGGCCAGGGGCGAACCAGAGGAGGGGGCTCAGTGGGCAGGGCCCCTCACACTAACACACTCCAGCATTAAAAATAAAAAAATATAATTCTATCCCAGTCAGAGCAAGGAAATAAAAATGTCAGTTTATTTAATATACATTTATTTCAATCTTGGTGAGGAGTAAAACGATTACATCTAATACAATTATTAAAACAAAAGAAAAAGGCCAGGCATAAAGTTATACTTTATTGTGATTAAATATAACTGTCACATTATATTTAATCACAATAAACTACCGCCCCTGGATCTCGCGAATGGTCGGTGCCTTTGTGGGTCTTCACAGGATCAAGGTTGAACATTTCGGCTCTTGGTCTCCGACTAGTTGGCCACCCCTGGTCTAGTCCCTTTGAGGAACAGTCGCACTGATTTGGTGGAGTTTCCTTGATTTCTTGTTAATAATTGCGATCGCAAAATCCTGGAGGGACTGAGATATGTGGTCAATACAGAACGTATTGTTATTTGTGTGAAATAAAAACACAATGCTTGGCGTCTTTTTTAGGACGATCAATGCCGCTACAATCCAGCCAAACGAGTCGCTAACTGTTCAAAATACAACTTTGTGGATCAAGGAAGCGAGGCTGCTTTAAAGGAGGCAGTTGCTACCGTCGGGCCCATCTCCGTAGGGATTGATGCAAACCCCATTATGTACTACTCCGCCGGTACGTTTTCTAAGTGCATGTCCGTTCATTGATTCCATTTTTATTTGAGCTATTCTATGTACTCATATTTCTTGCGGTTCATTGTCAGGAATATTTTCGGACCCGGACTGCACTGGGGTTGTAAACCATGCGGTTCTGGCTGTAGGTTATGGCACAGACGGAGGACAGGACTACTGGCTGGTGAAGAACAGGTGAGTTTTCCTCACAGGCCTGGTTGTTCTTTTCATCTGGACCAGTGCTGTGGGACTAGCAGTAAACCTTCATGTAATTGTACTTTAAATATGTATTGTTTCTACTTTCTAGCTGGGGAACAGGTTGGGGAGAAGACGGCTACATTCGGATTGCACGCAACAAGGGCGACATGTGTGGCATTGCAACGTATGCAACATACTGCATTGAGTAGCAGTATTCCATTGTAAACATATAGGATAAATACTTTTGGACATTTTGTTTGGGAATATGATAACTGGTGTCTTTCTGTTGCGCTTTTTCTGTCAGAAGAGTACTTTATACACCTGATTTTGAATGACTCAGAGTCTGCATTAAATGAAACCTGATGATTTATTTACATGGGAAGGTGGAGGTTGTGAGTTCCTCTCCGTTCTGGGACATATAACAGTCAGAAGAATGGATCCGTTCGAAGAAGTCTTTATTTGATCAATGTCAGAGCAAAAATGACACGTAACATCAAGCGGTGGAAGAAATCACCAGTGCGCTAGACAACAACAAACATACTGTTGGAATCTTTATAGATCTAAAGAAAGCATTCAATACCATCAGTTATGCTATCCTTGTACAAAAATGAGAAAAGTATGGTATTCGGAGAGTTGCTGGGAACTGGATCAACAGCTATTTAGATGAAAGACAACAATTTGTTAAGATGGGGGACATTGAATTAAAATGTAGGAGCATTGTTTGTGGACTGCCTCAGGGGTCTATACTGGCACCTCTGCTATTCAATCTATATATCAATGATATATTTAAAGTATCAGAATTATTAAAAATGTGTGTGGTATCGGGCTCTGGAATAAACTGGGAGCCCAACTCAAGCAGTGCTCATCCATATACCATTTCAAAAGTATAAATGATCATATTAAAATCATATTGTCCAAGTACAGGACGGAGGAATGTCCTTGAATGTGGAAATGGAAATAACTGCACCATATTCTATTTATGATGTACTACTGTAACTGACCAACTAAAGATGAAGTATCACTGTTTATTTAGCCATACTGTGCTCATGTACTGTAGTTATGCAGAATAGAAAATAAATAATTAATCAAAATGATTCTATCCGCTTATGTATATAGTGTGTGTGTGTATATATATATATATATATATATATATATATATATATGTATATATTATTATATATTACCCTATTTATTTATTTATTTGTTTATTTTATTTTATTCACATATCTCTTATGTACTAGCTATGTGATTCTAAAGTTAAAGCTCCATATGACTATATTTTGCTATAAGTACAAATGCCGATCGCTGTACTTAGATCATTTACTATCACCATTACTTTTCCTGATGTGTTATAACTAAATTAAGAGCAACAAAGACAAAACTTAAAAACACTATTGTGGCTGCTCCTCAACTATACAGAGGATAATGGCAGGCGAGACATGGACCTGTTGCAGAGAAGCCCCTCACGAAATACGGCTCACATATAGCCTGCTGTAGATGGTGACAACGAAGTGACTGATTATGAATTAATAATAATAATTAAATAATATAATGGTATACTATGGAGGACCAAAAATGACTAAAGTATAAATAAATAAATAAATACATCCATTTTCTCCCACTTGTCCGTTGCCGGGTCGTGGGGGCAGCTGTTAGAGCTGCCCAAGTCACATGGCACCTGTCCCCTATGGCTCCTCCTGCAGGTGGTGGGTCCACGGGAGGACGGCCTCATGGTTCCAAACGGTTCCAAACGGGCCTGTTGGTCTCTCATAGGGGGCCCATTCACACTCTCATTCATACACCAGTGCACGCAGACACTGGAGGCAAGGAGGGTGAAGTGTCTTGCCCAAGGACACAACGACAATGTGCACCTTCAGGAGGCGGGATTCGAACCCCCGACCTTCCGATCATGAGACGACCCGCTCTACCATCTGCGCCACTGTCGCCCCCTGTAAATAAATACAGGAATATATAAATAAATACATTCATTTTGGACAATAAAAATTAAATATTTACATTGATATGTTAAATATTACTCTGAAATCAAATAAATATACCTTTATTTAGGTTATTTATCAATATCTACATTTCTTCCTTTATTTATTTATCCATTTATTGCATGTATTTATGTATTTCTACATTTCTTCATTTATTTATTTATGTATTTCTACATTTATTTATTTATGTATTTCTACATTTCTACATTTATTTATTTATGTATTTCTACATTTCTTCTTTTATTTATTTATGTATTTCTACATTTATTTATTTATGTATTTCTACATTTCTACATTTATTTATTTATGTATTTCTACATTTATTTATTTATGTATTTCTACATTTCTACATTTATTTATTTATGTATTTCTACATTTCTTCATTTATGTATTTCTACATTTCTTCATTTATTTATTTATGTATTTCTACATTTATTTATTTATGTATTTCTACTAGGGCCGGGACTCGATTAAAAAAATTAATCTAATTAATTACAGGCTTTGTAATTAATTAATCGAAATTAATCGCATATAAATATTTGACCTGAGAACAGTGAGAAGTAAGTTTTTTCATATGGATTTTTAGTATACCATTGAATAATGACTGAATACATGAGCTTAAGCAACAAAATATTGTTTATTGTTGCTTCAGAGGCCATAACAGACTTTGTTGATTTAGCAACAGCTGGTTTAAAGGCACGTCAACTATTAGCGCGAGGTCGCAGCTGAAGCGCGCGCCCGTCCAGGCCAATGGTCCAGGCACACTACACAACCCGAAAACAAACGTAATGGCAAACTCTCACCGGTCCTGTTGAGCAGTATCCAGAAACTCCAAGTCTTTCAGAGTCGTGTACCCGCTTCAAACCCGGGCTTTAGTCCATGTGAGGAATAGTCCGTCCGTGTTGCGTGTGACTGGGAGCGAGGGCGCGCGCACACACGTGCGTGAAGAAATACAATGAGCGCGCCTGCCTCAGCTGGGCACGTAAATAACAACACAAAGTACACACCGGATTGCGTTTACAATAAAAATAATGTTAAACATAAATTATATGTTGACTGTGCTACAAGTTGGTGCTCCAGTATAATCGGTCCACCTAAACTCATCCAGTGAGAAACGTTCCGCGTCGTAAAAACATGTGCGATTAAAATGCGTCAAAAAAAATTAACGCGTTATTTTTGTGTAATTAATTAATCTAAATTAACGCGTTAAAGTCCCGGCCCTAATTTCTACATTTCTACATTTATTTATTTATGTATTTCTACATTTCTTCATTTATTTATTTATGTATTTCTACATTTATTTATTTATGTATTTCTACATTTCTACATTTATTTATTTATGTATTTCTACATTTATTTATTTATGTATTTCTACATTTCTACATTTATTTATTTATGTATTTCTACATTTCTTCATTTATGTATTTCTACATTTCTTCATTTATTTATTTATGTATTTCTACATTTATTTATTTATGTATTTCTACATTTATTTATTTCTGTATTTCTGTGTTCCTGTATGCTAATTAGGCGGGCGGTGCTGAACTCAATCAAGAGCAGGATTGGTTAGGATTGCGTGAACTCTGGTCTCGATCATTACTGCCTCACATCACGGTACTCTGTTGCGTTTACACATAAGCACGATGCGTTACGAATGGCATTTTTCCGTCATTCGTGACGTTCGTGACGTGACTTAACGCATCTCAATGGGATTCTTAACAGAACGCATCAGCTCGTGACATTCGTGACGTTCGTGGAGAAAGTTTTTGTCTGTCAAAAAATCTTCCACGAATGTCACGAATCACCCTCTGTTCGTGGAGTTCGCAGCGGAGCGTGTCCTTTCGTGAGGAGTAGTGGCGCTTCGTAATTCAGCGTGAGAGCATTCGTAGAGCATTCGTGGAGCAGAATCACTGTTTTTACGCTCAAAATTGACAGAAACCCACGCTACGCCCAAAGTAAATGTTGGTACCTGCAGTCGCTACGCCAAGGAAAAGTGTCACAAAGTCGGCCAATCCGCGCTCCAAGTCACGGACAGCACCTGAAGAAACACTTTCAGCACCCCGAGCCACTGCCGCTCCTCGGGGTGCTGATAGTGTTTCTTCCTCCTGGGTCGTACCTGATGTTCGGGAGTTGGAGCCAGACGAGCCCAATGACTCAGGGGAGAGCACGGCCTCTGCTCCGCCTCCAACCCGGTGGAAGAAGATCACTCCACATTCGCCCAATTCTTGACAGATTTCGGACAGAACGCGAATATTCCCAGTGACCCGTAACAGCCCGTGGCAGCGCGCAACACCACGCAGCAGCGCGCAACACCACGCAGCAGCGCGGGACGCATATTCGTGACCGTGCGTAATAATTCGTGCCATTAATCGTAACGCGTAGTAACAGGTCGCAACAGTTAGTGGCGGCGCGTGAAACCTCGACCCCGAATCATCAAATTCGTGATCCTTGGCCACGAATGTGCATTTGTGGCATTCGTAACGCATCGTGCTTATGTGTAAACGCAGCATAGAGATCCTCTGTGCACTTTTGTGTGGTATGATTGCAGTTTCGAATGTAAGTTTTTTAGGAGCCATTGCTCATCAATTAAGAACATTAGCAAATGATGTTAATGATGTTGAGCATAATGCACCTGAGGACTATCTCCTCTTTCGGCTGGAAAGACTATTAGATGTTTTAGTTCATCACAGTGCTGACCCAGAGGTAGACTTTGATGCAACTGTGTGTCATCGCTAAAACTGAGCAGTTAGCAACAACTATCTTGGAGTAATTTTGATAGCTTCTGTCTGGTTCCCCTGGCTGACCTACAGCCCACCAATCCTGCTCTTGATTGAGTTCAGCACCGCCCGCCTAATTAGCATACGGCAACACAGAAATACATAAATAAATAAATGAAGAAATGTAGAAATACATAAATAAATAAATGTAGAAATGTAGAAATACATAAATAAATAAATGTAGAAATACATAAATAAATAAATGAAGAAATGTAGAAATACATAAATAAATAAATGTAGAAATACATAAATAAATAAATGAAAAAATGTAGAAATACATAAATAAATAAATGTAGAAATACATAAATAAATAAATGTAGAAATGTAGAAATACATAAATAAATAAATGTAGAAATGTAGAAATACATAAATAAATAAATGTAGAAATACATAAATAAATAAATGAAGAAATGTAGAAATACATAAATAAATAAATGTAGAAATGTAGAAATACATAAATAAATAAATGTAGAAATACATAAATAAATAAATGAAGAAATGTAGAAATACATAAATACATGCAATAAATGGATAAATAAATAAAGGAAGAAATGTAGATATTGATAAATAACCTAAATAAAGGTATATTTATTTGATTTCAGAGTAATATTTAACATATCAATGTAAATATTTAATTTTTATTGTCCAAAATGAATGTATTTATTTATATATTCCTGTATTTATTTATTTATTTATACTTTAGTCATTTTTGGTCCTCCATAGTATACTACAATAAGGAATCAATAATGATAATATGAAATAAATTTACCTCATTAATAAATCATATAATATGGTCGTTAATAACATAATACATAATATTGTGTCCATTAAAAGCATTTAATTCATAACAACAATGAACAAATGATCAAATCAAAAGATTGGTGACTAGTTGTTTTGACAGTGATCTGGCGAAAGACCTCAAGGTCATCTTGTCCCCCTTGGTTGGCAACACAGAACACCATGTGGAAAACACCAAGGAGTTTGTGGAGAAGATCAAACACCTGCAGCTGGAAACAGATGAAACCATGGTGTCTTACGATGCGGGTCCGGATGGGCTGGCGCATAGGTCTGGGTCCGGACTGAGGTCCGTGACCTCTGATATACAGCCTACACGTTTCTTCCGACTGATCGGTGCGTCAGGTGAGCTCCAAAAAGCACGCACCGAGCCACGCACGTGCCTAACAACACCGGAAAACCCCACACTCCGTCAGATATGGTTTCAGCTTGGGCAGGTAAGCACGCGCTCTCCTTTGCACGACTTACAGCGCAGAAACATAGAGAATATACAGCCAATGCGTGTGTTAGAGCTCTCGAAACACCGTTCTTATAGTTCTTATACTTTCATTACAGTTCGTTACGTCTTAAGGCATGCATGCCCAAGTGGTGAATTGGCTAACTGGTAATTACAGGTTATTCTTTTTAAAATGACTACGCTAGGCTGCTTCAGTGGTGGAGGAATTAAACAATAGTCTTACTTAAGTAAAAGTGGAGATACGGAACCAAAAATGTACTTAAGTAAAGGGTTACTAACCCCCCCTTCCAGAGCCTCAGCCTCAGAGCCTCAGATTTGAAAATATTAACAGACAAGGGGCGTTGCCTGGAGGACTAAGGGGGGCGCGGGAGGGGGGAGGGGTGGGGGGGTCTGTGATTGACAGGACAGTCATCAGACTTTGACGCAGCGCTACTCGTAAACAAAGTCTGATGGAGTTCCAGCGAGCTAACGTGTTTAGCAACATGTTCCACAGGGACAACTCTACAGCTCTCTCTACACAGGAGCATCGTGACAGACAGAGGCCTTGTACCTGGGACTGCTCTGAGGCGCTGGGTTATTTTATTAGTGTGATTCCTCTGTAATTTACAAAGCTAGCGGCTTAGCATTGAGCTCGATGGGTGCGTACCTATGTTCCCCGGGTCCGATGTTCCCCCACTTCTATTGGCGGGGGAACATCGGACCCGGAAAACATAGGTCGCATATTCTGCCTCGCATATTAAAAAGTCCCGATGTTCCTCAGGTCTGATGTACCCCCGCCAATAGAAGTGGGGGAACATCGGACCCGGAGAACATCAGGACTTCAACAATGAGACAAGTTCCGCTGTTCCCCGCGTGTGCCCTTTGATGTTTGCATTTCTTCAACCACGAAAGACGGGATATGATCCGTGCCAACTTTTGTGAATACCTAAAGAGAGGAAATACCAACTAGCCTATTTACTTTCCTTTTCCCCTCTCACTCTCTGTGTGTTCATGTCAGCTGAGCGTAGCTTGTGTCTATGGTTAACTTTGGGCACGTTATCCAGCTCCGCCCTCGCTCTCCCCCAGGCATCTGCTATTTGACATCTGTGACTGAATAAAATGAAGACGATTGAAACTATTGCTGCATAGTTTTTCAAACACGCGATTTTGCTTAGAGCATCATGCTTTTACGTATAATGGAGCCCTGTGGGAGGAGCGCGGGTCCGGTGAGGTGCGCTCGCTTTGCGCAGCTGAAAATGAGAAGCTAAACAGACCCCCGCCGGTGAGCCTGACTCTGGTCAGCTCATCACAGGTAGAGCATCCTCTCCAAAATAGTAAACTTCGTTTGTTTAAACGACCTCCGATTTTAAAGTCCTTGGATGGTTTGCTTGAGAACTTTCTCCAACAAGTTACAAGGTTACAAGTCTTTGTGGTATTTCCATCGCCTCAGCATTTCATAAAAGAAGCATTTAAATCCACGTTTGAAAGGCCATAAAGCCAATAGGATAAACGATTCGCGCAGTCTCTTGCACGCCTGGTTTAGTGTTTTTGGTTTCTTGCAATAGCTCCATCAGATCACTCGGGTCAAACGCCAATACATCATTTTCCGTTTGCCTGTTTAGTCCCAGTATTTTAAGTCCAGGGCCTTTTACTTCAGCATTTTCGTTTCTTGAGATGTGCATTGTTCCTTTGTAAAACACACATTAGGTTTGAACCTTTTTATCAGTTGGTCAAGACGCCTTTTTGCAACATCATATTTTGAAGATAATTAATTTTTTTCGTTCCAATTTTCTTTTAATTCGTTTTACTTAATATTCCATTTGCACTGACTCATTCCAGCAGAGTCCAAAATATTGGACGGACGCATGGACCGGAGAAGGTGCCGTGGTTCGTTCTTTGTTTTATTTATTTATTTGTTTGTCATTTCAAAATAATAATCGAAAATCAATTACAATTTTTATTTTGTTTTCAATTTGAAAACAAAATTACTAAATTGAAAAAAAACAGAAGGCCTTTCTATAAATGTGGAGCGCAGCCCTTTAATCAGCGTAGGTCAATATTTCCAGATAATGCAAATACATCCTCCACTATCTTATACTTGTTTCCTTTACTGTAAAATCGGGAGATTAGCGGGAAAAATGACGTACGACTACATCCGGCTGCTACATCTAGCGAAAAGGCGCTTAAATATTAAAGTTTTTCAGGGTATACTGATTTCATCAAAAGTTGTGAGATGGAGCCAAAGTTAATGCCTGGAGACCGTGGGGGCAGATCCTAGTGCTTAATGGTCATCGTTACCATCGGCACCGGGCAACACGGGAAGCCATTCACTGGCGTTGCTGGCGCAAAACCTGCCAAGCCCGTGTGTGGACTAATGTGTTTAACCCGGAGGATCCTGCCATACAGATCATCTTCTGGGAAGATCATGGACATGGCCCGGTTGATCACATGATTGAAAGGACCACCTTAAGGGAGAAGATGCGCACATCAATGGATGACCAGCCAACCACTTCTGTCCGGAGAGTGTATGATGCTGCAGTATCAGCGGTCAGCCGACAAGGAGGAGGTGACCGCCCTCCTCGCATCAATGCCTTTTCGTCCTTCAGGACGATTCTCAACAGCGCAAGATCCAAGAGAATGCCAGACATACCCAGAAGTGTGGAAGAGGTGGAGATCCAAGGCGTGTGGGCAGAAACCTGGCAACATAAGGAACATCTGCTCCTCACAGACAACGACTGGGAGGTTGCTATATTTGCAACCAAGAAAATCTGCGCGTGCTTTCCCAGTGTCGGAAAATATATATGGACGGAACTTTTAAAAGCTGCCCTGGACCATATTCACAGATTTTCACCATCCTGGGTCAATACAGGGGCTGGGTGATTCCCTTGGTAACTTGCCTGATGGGTCACCGCCAAGTCGGGCACTATAGGGCTGTTTTAAAGGCCATTGCGCTTCACGTGCGCCAAATCTCACACCGCAGGTGGCGCCCACAGAAAGTTGTGTGCGATTTTGAGATGGCACTTATTACAGCTCTTCAGTCAGAGCTGCCACAGGTGAGCGTTCAGGGGTGCTATTTTCATTTCATCCAAAGTCTTTGGAGAAGGGTCCAAGAACTGGGACTTGTGAGGGCTTACAGGGAAGACCAACGTCTTCGAAAATGCATCCGCAAAGTGATGGCCCTGGGATACCAGCGGGTACTCTTAGAGGTCTTGTGAGAATTGCAGAATCTCCGGGACCATGCAAGTGAGAGGGTCAACCTCACGAGGCTTACACCATTGCACAAAAGAGTTCCATCTGTGCCCGTAGAGAGCGCGTGTGGACGGTGCCCGGGCCCCTTCCAAAGTCTGCACCACAGAGCCTGGAAGGCCCATAGCTAGCAACTCAGACCTTGCAGGGGCCGGGCCAAGAGCCTCAGCCCCTGGGGAAACGGGTGATATAGAATCCCCAGACCGTGTGACCACAGGTCTGGACGTGCTGGGAGTTTCCACGGAGTCCCGTCTAGAAGAGGCGGAATGTCCGAAAACCATGTCATGTGTGGCCACAAAGGAGCCACCAGGACTAGTCTCACCTCCTCCACCCGAACCCTCTGCAACAGAGACGGGAGGAGACCGAATGGCGGGAAGGGATAAAGCAGACTGTGAGGCCACGGGTGAGACATTGAATCGGTTCCGAGGGGAGGATCGTCCCTCCCCAGGGAGAAAAACAGGGGACAATGTGTGTTCCTGCGGGACGCAAACAGATCGACCATTGCCCGTCCGCAACGGTCCCAAATGGCCAACACCACCTGAGGATGCAACCTCCAGCCTCCCGGATCCGGCCCTCCCCTGGAGAGCAGATCCGCTGCCACATTGTCCAATCCTGGCACATGCACTGCCCGCAGTGACTGGAACTTGGGGTGCGCCCACAGCCACAGTTGATGCGCCAGTTTGCAAAGGCAAACGGAGCCCAAGCCGCCCTGCCTGTTCACGTACGAGGCTGACACTACACTGTCCGTCCTCACAAGGACATGTTTCCCCCGTAAGTGAGGCAAGAAGTGGCAAAGGGCCAGATGGATTGCCCGCAGCTCCAGGACGTTGATGTGCCGTGTTGCGTAGGTGCCGTGCCAGCGTCCGCTGACCCCCATCCTGTCAGTGACGCGTCTGTCGACAGTCCCGTGCGCTGCTCATTTTCTCTGCGCGGACTCGGGGCGGCATCGGCACACTCATCTAAACTCTCTTCTTATTGTCTCTAGCGGAGGATCGGGAAGGTAGTTTGGCGAATAGACGAGAGTAAAAAGCCGTTGTCCGTGGCCTTTTTGTCTCAAAGAGGAGCAGGGTTGCCAGGTCCAAGACAGATTTCTAGTCCAATGACCTCTCAAAACTCGCCCAAAAAGTATGAAAACTAGCCCAATAATGTATTGAAGTTATATTAAATTTTATTACACAATAGGTGGGTGTGCGTGTGAAAAAAGTCCTCCTTATTTAAGAATCCATATTAGTAGCTTAACACAGGCCATGGGCCAGATTCTGTTCTGTTTGGCTAATTTTTTGGCTACTTTAGCCCAGGCTGGTGAGGAAGCAACAATGGCCCACATTGTACTATTTTGACTATTAGTAAACATAAATAAACATACTCAGCTTGAAGTCAATATCATAATTATCAGTATGTTGCAGAATATGTGTTGCGTGTGATGCCGTGGAATTGATCGTTTATTTATTGTGTGCGGATTGTAACAGCCTATTTCAGATCGGAGACTTTGACAGGATGTTTCTCAGCCGTCCACAGGCCGATTTGAGCCAAATAAAAACGTAGAGAAAGGTTAGACTCTCATCTGTCTCAGTTCTGTCATGGGTACTCGCTCTGCTTTGTCAAACGTGCTCCACGGAACAAGAAAGAACTGTCGGGTCTCCCCTCACAGCAGTTCGCACACCCCCTCGGAGAAAAAGGCTTTATAAGAAAGTAAACCTTTGAATTTATTATATTTCATGGCGAAACCAGCTTAAAGTAGTATCTTACTGGGTTGCATGTGAATTCGAACAATTAAGTTGAATGTTTTTTGATAAGTTAGCCCTGTTTGGATTCGTCTTATAAATCATCAACGAAGATAAAGTTGCGGCCGCGGAAGGTTTAAAATCAGCCCAAGAAAACCGCAACCTTTTTTCCCCGCAATGGCACATTTAAAGTAGTCCAATTGTGCGGGAAAACCGCAGACCTGGCAACTCTGAAGAGGCGTTGAATCCTCACGGTTCTCAAGGGCACAGTTACTTACAGTAACTCTGGTTCTCTGAATGTGCACAGTCTACAACGAATTGGGCTACTCTCGGGCTAATTCTCAGTTACAGAAATAACCGTCAGGTGCAGGTTTCAGTTAGTTTTAAATCAGCGGTTCTCAAACTGTGGATCTGGGACCAGAGATGAGAGAATGTGACCATGTGACCATTTACCATTCTAAAAAGTGGGGAAATAGACCAGTAGTAGTCCTACACCCCAGTCTGACAGTTGAACTGTTTTTGACCGTAAATGGGTTCACTCTTCGTCGAATAGCCATGGGATGCGTAGGTACTGTAGGGCCCCCGGGTGGATTTTTGCTTAGGGCCCCAGAAGGGCTCTGACCTCATGCCTGCAAATCTGTAAATTGACCAGGACGGGCCAGTAATTCCCGGTGCTCGTAAAGCCTCATGCACGGGCTCATCATTGAGGCTGCATTTACGCGTTTGGCCTGGGGTTAAATCTCAATTTACCTGAAATAGCTTGGTGCAAAGATATTTATTCCCAGACAGAGTTTTTACTTTGAAAGTCAAAATTACTCAAGAGAAAGTCAAATGTGATAATTTTTAATATGACAGTGACTATGAAAGGAAATATAAAGCAGAAAGTCAAAGATATGGCAACATGAACAGCTACTTGTTTATCGTCTACATAATCATGCAAGAATAATTTTCCGTAACTTCAAAAACATCTAAATATCTGCTGAAAATCCCAGTGTTTGGCAAATAATTTTCAAAGTGGACCTAGTTGTCCTCAGTAGGTAGTGATCTCTATCAGGAAGAAGAATAAACAACAACAAAATAAAGTGTCATCGCAGATTTGAGAGTTTAAAGGCATGCAGCTTGAATAGTCTCAGAGATTCACAGACGTTCTAGCCTGGTTTTACCATACCCTCGTACTCATTTCTGTGTACAGTTTCCCCCACCCGAGCTGTAACTCTCTGCAGTTCATCCAGGGTCATCATAGGCTTCTTGGAAACAGCTCTGGTCAGTGCTCTCCTTGTTCGGTCAGTAAGTTTAGGAGGACGGCCGGGTCTTAGTAGGTTTGCAGTGATGCCATACTCTTTCCATTCCTGGATGGTGTATTTAACTGTACTTTGAGAGATGTTCAAAGCTTTGGAAATTTTTTTATAACCTAAACCAGCTTTATACTTCTTAATAACTTTATCCCGGACCTGTCTGGTGTGTTCTCATGATGCTGTCTGCTCCCCAGTAGTCTCTTAACAGACCTCTGAGACCATCACAGAGCAGATGTATTTGAACTGATTACATACATAGACTCTTGGGGCAACATGTGACAACCAGAAATCTTCATCCAACTTCAGGAGGCAATTGGTTGCACTAAAAGGAAAGGTGGGGCCGATACTTATGCAGCCCACTGTATGCTTCATTTTCAACACTTGTGACAAGATGGCAGCTGACCAGTGGACACAAAAAAAGTGTCTAGTCCTAAGTCTAGTTTTACACAGCTCTAAAGCAAAAGAGAATTTAGATTTTTATTATGTATAACAGACTTGCTGTCCTGCTGCGTTCTTTTCTAAAACTGTGCACCTAAATTGTGTCCTGCTTCAACCGGCACAACATTAACCCTGCTCTCTGCCCCCGCGTCGATTGTCCTGGCCAGAATGCGATGGAACCTTCTAAAATAATCATAATGAATGACCGTAAGATGCAAACACAACAACAACACAGAGTATTTGATGCTGATGTCCTTTAATGATCAAACACTAATCGTGATTACACAATGGCAAGGAAAGGAAAGGCAAGTTTATTTGGAGAGCACGATTCATACACAAGGCAATTCAAAGTGCTCCACAGTTGCATAAAATGACAAGAAAGCAGAAAACTGGCGATATGTTTGTGGCGTTTACACGGGGTAGACTGCATACTTGGAGATGCCGCACATTCGATTCTTGTTGCGCGCCAGTCTCATGTAGCCGATTTCTCCCCATCGAGGTCCCCAACTAGAGAGGGATGAAATTCATCGAAAAGGTAAGTTTACAAAACCATCTGCCACCATTTACTATAGAACACTGAAAAAGAATGCTGCTTTTATTAGATATAATATCGAAAAAACAACTGTATCTGATCATACATCACAAAAGTCCTCTAATATACCACATCAATGAAACCACATTTGAATTCTGAATACGATGACAGCAGGTTGTGTTCCTGTGCTCGAACTGAACGGAAATATAAACCTAATATATATATATATAAACGGGTTGTCCTGTTCATAAGTCGTCTTCCACTGCTCCCACTGCTGGTCCAGTCTGGAGTCCAACTCAGCCCAAACGGAGGCACAGAGAACGGCCAGCAGCCAGGCTCCCACAGTCAGACCTGCACACAGGCTGCATTATTACAGTCGGCCACTTCCTCAGATTTTGAGAGTAATGTCATGCCCAACATATAACATGTGACCAGGTGACAAACACAGTAGGTACCTGACTATATGTTAAAATGTACACTGTGGAAAAATGTCATGAACATATTTAAATAACTCAGCCTACTAACTCCTCAAGTGCGTGAAGTAGATCAACATATCAATCAACATCAACCTTCCTAAAAGCTGATCGGTCTAGATCCGCCTTATCCAGCAGAGGGCGCACTATCACGGTGGATCCGCTTCACAGTAGATCTGTCTTGGCTCCGGGTCTGCAGCTTTCCCCTTCTCCCCGGGAGAGCATATCGCTCCGGGCTGCAGTAGCAGTGGGGCGCGCCGCCGGGCACTGGTTCAATAAACCCAGCTCTGCATAGGCTGCAAGCTAAACTCATGATGAAACTTGACTTTCCCCTTTAGCTCACCTGCACCAACGAAGATGAAGTGCTTTCCCCAGTGTGGGCTTACCTTTGCATGTGGAGATCATGGTTGCAGTTGTGATTCGACCTGTCGATTGGTGGTTTATATAGCCCGCCCGAGCCTCACGTGGGTTTCTATGAAATTCCTACGAATGATGAGTTTCAGACTGCTCACCTAAATTCTAGAGAGTTGACATTGCACACACTAAATCAACAGTCCAGCTGAAAGAGGAGAGTTGGTTCATGTGGGTAACTAGTGTATCCCGTGTTTTTATTTTTACTCTGACCAGTAAGTTTGTTCTGGCTTTACCACTCCACACTGTATGTAAAGGCTGTATACTTTAAGAGGAACACAATTAGGTTTATCTCCCTCTTGTGTATTATAACCTGAGTTTTCAGGCATTTCTGCGACAGTGACCCTGAAAAGTGACCCTGCAAGTCGTAAAGCATGCCACAGATATGTTTCCATTAAATAAAGTATTTCTCCCAGAAAGTGCAATTCCACTTGTTTTGGTTTTTCTTTGTGTGTATTGGAACAACACTAAAGATCTGAGAAAATAAAAATAAAACTCACATAATTTCACACAAAGCTCAAAAATGGGCCGAACAAAATCAATGGCACCCTTTCGATATTGGGTGCTAATGCCCTTTTTTTTTTAAATGTGTATGTGTTAAGTCAAATTAGACTTTTTTTCCTTTTTTGTGTTGTTTCAATACACACAAAGGAAATAAACAGATTTATACCAGAACATTTGGAATTTCACAAACTTTCTGGGAGAAATACTTTTCTGTTGTGCTGACACTTTCATCCATGACTAACGTCTGGACTTGGAGCAAAGCGGCTCTCAGAAGTGGTTTCCTCCAGACCTGACGCTTGGCATTCAGGCTAAATAGTTCTATCTTGGTTTCATCAGATCAGAGACTCTTATTTCTCATGATCTAAGAGTTCGTTTGGTGCCTTTTGGCAAACTCCAAGCAGGCTGCCATTGGCCTTTTACTGAGGACCATGACCATGATAAAGGACTTTATGGACATGGCTTTCCGTCTGGAAGGTTTTCCCATTTCCTCCGAGTAACGCTGGAGCTCTGTCAGAGTCAGAGTCAGGTAGAGTAGCCAAAATATTGACTCAAGTAAGTAAAAAAGTACTTGGAGGAAATGTTACTTGAGTAACTGAGTCCGACTCATGTTTCAGTCATGACCTAAATGATGAAACACAGGAAAAAGTGACTTATTTTTATGGCATAGAAACAAATCTGGTAATGAAATATACTGCTATGTAAAGAGAAGTGTTCAAGCATCTGTTAAGTTTTCACAATGGCAAACAACTGTTTTAGCAAATGAACTCACACTGTCACGAGTTACGCAAGACTACAGATACTTAATTTTAATGTTACTCAAGTAGAAGCAAAAAAAGTACTGTACCCTGACCCTGACCCCCTGATTGCTGGGGTCCTTCCTCCGAACTGGGCCTCGGCATCTCAGAGGTCTACACAGCTTTGATCTTTGACTTCCTGGCTTAGTTTCTGCTCTGACGTACACTGTCAGCTGTGGGACCTTTCGATTGAGGCCCAGAAAATGAGATTTAGCACAAGTGGACTCCACTCGAGCTGTACAAACATATCGAGGACGATCAGTGGGAAAAAGATGCTCCTGAGCTCGGTTTTGAGTGTCATAGCAAAGGGTGTGAATACTTGCGTACATGTGACATTTCAGTTTGTTATCAAAAAACTTATTTTTCCCACTTTGTCATTATGGGGTATTTATCCATTTTGGAATAAGGCTGTAGAATAACTAAATGTGGAGAAATGAAGGGGTGTGAATACTTTTTGGATGTACTTTATTGACTAATATTTCAGTGAAAAAACATTAATTAGCTTGTCTTATATTGTTAAAGTAGATGATCAAATGGAATTTTATTGACCTCACATTGGAGAAATTCTGTGGAACAGTGGGTATTTGAACACTGGCATGAGCTACTAAAAAATATTTAAATGAATGATTTTATTTATACCAGTGGAAAAAATTAAAACTAGCAGTCATTATGTGAGCTTAATGTTTGAATGACTTGATACATTTCAGTGGAAATACCTCCGAAATTCTGTGGAAATACCTCCGAAATTCAGTGGAAATAACTCGGTAATTCAGTGCCTGACTATGAATGGGGCATTGTGAAGAGTGGCCGGGGAGAAAAAAATCCTTCGTTTGAATCATGCCAACATGAACGGGGCTGACGTGCCTCGTCCGTGGTTACTTTGTTTATGACCCAAATGAACAGCACACAAATGTTTACCGGGGAAAACCTGCAAACCAAACCAGTCACTACAAACAACACTGTTAACACTGTTAGCACAACACCTCACATGATTGGATCATGGACCAAGTTCTGACTGGACAAAGCTGTTCATCAGCCCTTCCAGTTGTGCTCTTTCTGTCACAGGCAAAGCCCCGAGCATTTTCATGAATGTGATCAATCCATCCATTTTCTTTTGCTTTATCCGGGGCCGGGTCGCGGGGGCAGCAGTCTCAGCAGAAATGCCCAGACTTCCCAATCCACGCACACCTCCTCCAGCTGTTCTGGGGGGACACCAGGCCAGCTCTGAGACATAGTCCCACCAGCGTGTCCTGGGTCTTCCACGAGGCCTCCTCCAAAAAGGACATGCCTGGAGCACCTCCCGCGGGAAGCGACCAGGAGGCATCCGGAACAGATGCCCTAGCCACCTCAGCTGGCTCCTTTCGACGTGAAGGAGTAGCGAATCGACTCCGAGCTCCTCCCGGGTAACTGAGCTTCTCACCCGATCTCGGAGGCTGCACCCAGCCACCCTGCGAAGTAAACTCATTTTGGCCGCTTGAATTCGCGATCTTCTCCTTTCGGTCATTACCCAAATCTCATGACCATAGGTGAGGGTGGGAACGTAGATCGATCGGTAAATAGAGAGCTTTGCCTCAGACTCAGCTCTCTCTTCACCACAACAGTCCGATACAGCGACCGCATCACTGCTGACGCCGCACCAATCCGTCTATCGATCTCATGCTCCATCCGTCCCTCACTCGTGAACATGACCCCTCCTTGAACTCCTCCACTTGGGGCAAGGACTCCCCACCGACCCGAAGCGGGGAAACCACCTTTTACCGGTGGAGAACCATGGCCTCAGATTTGGAGGTGCTAATCCTCATCCCGGCCGCTTCACACTCGGCTGAAGAGCGTGCTGTAGGTCCTGATTTGATGAAGCCAACAGAACAACATTGTCTGCAAACAGCAGAGATGAGATTTTGGGGTTCCCAAACCGGACACGCCTAGAAATTCTGTCAATATAGGTAATGAACAGAACCGGTGACAAAGGGCAGCCCTGGCGGAGACCAACACGCACCGGGAACAGGTCTGACTTACTGCCAGCAATGCGAACCAAGCTCCTGCTTCAGTCATACCAGGGCCCTTAGCAGAGGGGGCTCCTACTCCCGGAGCTCCCCCCACAGGGCACCATGAGGGACACAGTCGAACGCTTTCTCCAGATCCACAAAACACATGTGGACTGGTTGGGCGAACTCCCAAAAACCCTCGAGCACCCGATGGAGGGTATAGAGCTGGTCCAGTGTTCCACGACCAGGACGAAAACCGCATTGTTCCTCCTGGATCAAAGTTTAGACTATCGGCCGGATCCTCCTCTACAGCACCCTGGAGTAGACCTTACCGGGGAGGCTGAGGAGTGTGATCCCTCTGTAATTGGAGCACACCCTCCGATCCCACTTCTTAAAAAGAGGGACCACCACCCCGGTCTGGCAATCCAGGGGCACCGTCCCCGACCACCACGCAATGTTGCAGAGGCGTGTCAACCAGGACAGTCAACATCCAGAGACTTGAGGAACTCCATCCACCCCCGGAGCCCTGCAACCGAGGAGCTTTCTAACCACCTCGGTGACTTCAGCCTGGGTGATGGGCGAGCCCCCTTCGAGTCCCCAGCCTTTGCTTCCTCATCGGAAGTTGTAACGGTGGGATTGAGGGGATCCTCGAAGTACTCCGTCCACTGCCCGACCACATCCCCAGTCGAGGTCAGCAGCCCCAACCCGCACTATAAACAGTGTTGGTGAAGCAACGCCGGATGGTTTGCCAGAATGTCTTCGAGGCCGACCGATAGTCCTCCTCCATGGCTTCTCCGAACTCCTCCCAGACCCGAGTTTTTGCCTCTGCGACCGCACGAGCTGTAACACGCTTAGCCTGCCGGTACCTCTCAGCTGCCTCCGGAGTCCCACAAGATAGGAATCCAGATAGGACTCCTTCTTCAGCTTGAGGGCATCCCTTACTTCCGGGCGCCACCACCGGGTTCGGGGATTGCCGCCGCGACAGGCACCAGAGACCTTACGGCCACAACTACGAGCAGCCGCATCGACAATGGAGGAGGAGCACATGGTCCACTCGGACTCCATGTCCCCTACCTCCCTCGGAATCTGGGTGAAGCTCTTCCGGAGGTGGGAGTTGAAGACCCTACTGACAGAGGGATCCACCAGACGTTCCCAACAGACCCTCACAACACGTTTGGGCCTGCCAGGTCTGACCGGCTTCCTCCCCTGCCAGCATATCCAGCTCACCACCAGGTGGTGATCGGTTGACAGCTCAGTCCCTCTCTTCACTCGAGTGTCCGAGACACGCGGCCGGAGATCAGATGACACAACTACAAAGTCGATCATCGACCTCCTGCCTAGGGTGTCCTGGTGCCACGTGCACTTATGGACATCCTTGTGTTCGTTATGGACAAACCGTAACTAGCACAGAAGTCCAATAACAGAACACCGCTCGGGTTCCGATCGGAGAGGCCTTTCTTCCCCATCACCCAGGTCTCACTGTCGTTACCCACGTGGGAGCACCATCTAGTACCCCTCCCAGGGACTCCAAGAAGGCCGGGTACTCTGCACCGATGTTGGGCCCGTAGGCCGAGACAACAGTGAGAGACCTGTCCCCGACCCGAAGGCGTAGGGATGCAACACTCTCGTTCATAGGGGTGAACTCCAACTCATGACGGCTGAGCTGGGGGACTATGAGCAAAAACCTCACCACGTTAAGATAGCAGTTCACAGGGTTGTGATCAACTATAAGAAATAGAAAGGTAGTATCACAGCAAAGGATTGATGGTGCTAATGTGCTTTAATGATCAAACACAGATGACAAAAGTACGGATGGTACTTTATACAAGTGTCAACATCCTGGACTGAATGTCAGATAAAATGACAGAAATGCAGACTTGCCACTCATTTGGCTTCTGTTTCTAAACTGTTGCCATAACATCAAAGTAAACATGTCATAATCTAACCAAAAATAAACAGTTAATGAATGTTCCTCTTCTTAGTCATATGATATACACAGAGTGTACGTTCATAAAAACATGTTTGGTATAGGCTTGTGTAGTATCTTATTTTAAAGACTTTGATTGTAAACACACCCCTCCTGGAACCGCCACCTTAACGTGGTGGAGGGGTTTGAGCACTCGAATGATCCAAGGAGCTAAGTTGTCGGGGGCTTCGTGCCCCTGGTAGGGTCTCCCAGGGCAAACAGGTCCTAGGTGACTGGTCAGACAAAGAGCGGGTCAGAAGCCCCTTATGAGAGACCAACAGGCCCGGTTAGAACCATGAGGCCGTCCTTCCGTGGACCCACCACCTGCAGGGGGCGCCATAGGGGCTGGTGCCATGTGTTTTTTGCCACGATGGGTGGCAAAAACAGTTGCCAGATACTTTCCCCGTAAAAACTGAAACATGGGGTAATTTATTAACTTGAAGAAATGGTTGAGAGATGGTCAAATCCATGATCACTAACACAAATCTGGTAATTTTGAGAAAATTGTAAAGTTTGAGTTTTTATTTTTAACTGGGGGAAAACTAGACCCACTTCGGTTTCCACACTGTTTTTCCACTCTGAAATCTGTTCTTACCTGAGCTTAGACAAGTTGATACGCACCTGTCTGGTCTGTGTGCGTGGAAGTGTGTGGTCGCTTCCAACTTCACCCCGTTTGGAGCTATTGGAATACATTGGGAGAGGCCAAATGCTAACAACATCTTTGGTTGTTTGGTTGTCAGTGTTTTATCATAAGATAAGAAAGCTTTATCGACGCTGACTCCTAAAAGCATTTTCACAGAAATATAAGCAAAAGCCTCTGGAAAATAAGAAGACCCTCATGTCTTTAATACTCTATTAAAACATGGCTACATTTGATTGATTGATTGTTTATTCCAAGTTTAATTTCATTCAATTTAACTGTTGTGTTAAAGTAACCATAAATAAATGATTGTGAACTATTCTGTTAAAGTTGAAGTGAACTTTATCAGTCTTATCAGTGGCACTGATAAGACGCTGCATCCAATTCTCATAAATTGGCAATAAAATCTTTTGAATCTTTTCCTTATTACACTCTTTTACATATTACCTTCCATGATATAATTACATATGGGATATTGTTTTAAAAGTCGGCCTTTAACACTTTTAGATCAATAGAATCACTGTAACAATTCCTTAAATCCACTCAAACTTTATTTGTAGAGCTCTTGGAAAATAACTAAGCCACTGCACACCAAATGAGAACGCTCTGTTTTGGAGATTTCTCTGAAATTGCCAACCAAACAAAACGGGTCCATTTGTAGGAAATCAAATTATAGATCTTTTCAATGATCTATAAAGATAAGTAGCTTAGTTTGGACTTTTGCTTTGGGAACCCCTACTGGGGGTCCCGAGCCATAGGTTGGGAATCACTGCTTTACAGTCACTGTCTTAGAGTTACTGATCAATCAATCAATCAATGTGTTTAACCTCTTAACCCCCGCCTGAAATGAACATATTTTCTCCACTTTGGCTGTACCCCAAATCTAAAAGTTTCTTCAAAAAAAAAGCGTCAAAAAACAAATGGTAAATGGTCTCAACTTATATAGCGCTTTTCCACCTACATTAGGCACTCAATGCACTTTACAGCAAGGAACCTCTCACCCATTCATACACCAATGTACGCAGACACTGGAGGCAAGGTGGGTGAAGTGTCTTGCCCAAGGACACAACGACAGCGTACACCGCCAGGAGGCGGGATTCAAACCCCCGGCCTTCCAATCATGAGATGACCCGCTCTACCATCTGCGCCACCGTCGCCCCAAAAAACAAAAACGAGGATGAAAACACAACAAAAAAAAAGCTTTCAAATAAGACATTACACTGGTCTATAGCCAAAGTGAAGAAAATGCATTCGGTTAAGGTGCAGGGGCAAGTGCATTCCATAGTTGTGGATGAAGAGCAGTCACATTTTTCTCTTGGTCTTAAGGACAAAGCACCTTATGTGTCATGTATAAGCAAGAATTTTAAAGCGTTATGTGCTAAATAAATAAAAACATTACATCAATCCAGTCTTTCATTCATTTCAGTAGCTAATGACGGACTCATGAATTTGTTCACAGCAGCACCAAAGAAAATAGTCTTCTCTGTCTCCCCCTGCTGGATTTCTAATGCATGTCTTTCATTTCTTGTACAGCGAGTAGTTTCCAATGATGTTATCCTCTTTACACAGGTCTTCAATTTACCAGCTTGGAATGAACTGAGCACAATCGTACACTCACCACCGTTTAGGCCTCTGTCCCAACTTTTTAAAGGCTATCCCACTTTTTCTTGCTTTGAAATATGTTGCAGTCCTCTTGTGCACGCACTCTCAGCCAATAGTACAATTCAAAACAAATTAGGAGGGTTCGCAGGTTAGACCCTATGACGGCTTTTATCTGTTTCGGTAGGTCGGAATTTTGTAGCTATACTTTCAGACCCCAAATATTGTGGTACTATTTTCGAGGACTGTAGATCCTACTTTTACTCCACACTAGTGAGTAGAAAGTAGAGATTCATGTTCCAAGTCAAAAAGATTGATCATAAAATCTACTTAAATTACCCTCTTAACCCCCGCCTTAACCAAGCAAACTTTCTCCCGTTTGACTTCAGCAGGGTAAGCGGTTACAAGGAATTTAAAAGTATTTTTTGCTTGAATTTATACTTTTTACATTACTTTCCGCCAATATTAACCCACTGAAATCCATGCTTCCTTTCACTACTCCCGAAAATACTGCATATTTCTGTCGTTTACTTTTCACTTTTATTCTCAAAGAGGCAGCTCTACGGAGATGAAGAATCGCTTTTATCAAACATTTAACTGAGTAAAAATGTTCAGCGGTTTCATATACACCTCACATGAACACAGGATTTTGGAAGATTTGCATTTATGGGCATATTTTACAAAACACATTGTGCACTTTTTAATTATTATATTTATAATGTGTAAAGCAAATGTTGGTCAATGGACAACGTTGCTAAAATGAATCTTTGAATCTCAAAATTCTATTGTGATTTTGTGTGAATGTTTTTGGCATCGTTTTGAGTAGCAGAGCTCCTGCAGTCAGTGGAATACATATACGGTGGTTATATTCCTTAATTGTCCCTTCACAGCTGGGACCTTGCAGCTGTTCCTCTCAGTTCAATGACCACCGTCCTCTCCTTGGTTTGGACGATGACACGGACGAAGTCCCCCACAACACACTTCTTCTGGCCTCTACAAAAGCACAAGAAGAGAAAGCAAAAAGAGTTTACTTGTTGCAAACTTTTTTCTTTCCATTTTCGTTTTGCCTTTTCTAAAGGTTTCATTTAGGAAAGTACAATTTAGCCCAACGCTAAACTCCTCTGATCACATTACCATCTAATAACATAATCGTAGGGTCATCCCGCCTTTGCTCTGCCCAATCCCGTCAGATCTCGGAAGCTAAGCAGGAAGGGCCTGGTCGGTACTTGGATGGGAGACTGTTTGGTAACACCAGGAAGCCTGTAGTGAGTGACTGGTTGGTGGTGGTCGGAGGGGCCGATAGAGCAGACTGGTAGCCTCGCTTCCAGTCTACCCCAGGGCAGGTGTGGCTACAATAGTAGCTTACCATCCCCAGACAGTATGGATTGAATAAATAATGCAATGTAAAGCGTCTTTAAGTGTCCAGAAAAACGCTATATAAAACCAATACATTATTATTGTTATTAAGAAACAAACACATATTCCAGCCGGCACTTACGATTTTAGTGGTTCCCCAACATTTGAGCCGTGTACCCCCTGAAACTTTGGGTGACCAATCGCGTGCCCCTTACTTTGACTTGATTGAAAACACTGTAAATATAATAGCATGTCTATTTCATCCATTATTACAGTGAACTCAAGCAGGTTTTCCCACATTTAATAAATGTTTGCTTGTCTGGGTGATAGGCAAATAATTATTAATTCATATTTAACATTTTGGCCGAATTAAATACAAAAATGTCAATGTTTTATTATTTTAAAGACGAGGCTGTTAGTTTGAAGGGGTAAAATTGAGTGTTTTGCTTTGTCCTAGTGACCAGCTCATTCTGAACATCAGACACTGGTTTGGAGCTGGACTCTGCATTGTGGCTCTGCCCCTCTGCGTCTCACTTACTGTCAAACCGCTGGTAGCTAAAGTCTGAAAGTGCTGGTTAATGCGGGGAAAAAATGTAAACGCAGGACATTACAATCTTTGCATGTGCCACCACGTATCAGCTCGTAAATGAAATGGATGGAACAGATACAAAGCCACGGGTATCGTGGCAGAGGGCAATGACACGGCTGCAGTCGCTTTACCTTCTCCTTCCCCTCGCTCCTCGGATCAGAGTGAGAGGAAAACACCCGTTAGCGCACAGGCTCCTCTCTCTTTATGACAGATAGTAAAGAAATTGCAAGTCGATCAAACTGTGGCGCTGTTCATGTCAAAGGCGCTGCTGTTGTAGCCACTCACATCCTCTCTGTGGACTTTCACGCACTCCCGGGTCCAAAGCGGCTTTTGAGGTTCAGTTCTGGAGTGGACGGCATTAAGATCCAGAACAAGCACGTCCACGTCTGAATTAGAAGGCTTGTATATTGGCGTTTCCCGTGCGGTGGTTTTAACGGGTCAATTTCTATCAGATTGTGATAAACAATAGTTGTGTTGTTGTTGTGAAGATATACATTGCAAGTGACATAACTTGGCAACCATAGAAGCATTTCTTTTGAAAAACACACTGACGCCGGACTGCTATGTGTGCTCGAATCATTTCAAACTGCACAGCAGTCTGGGGACCATGGCCGAAATCTTCACATGGATTTGGGGACCAATCACAGAACAAGGAGGGACGGCACGATGATGACGCACTATTCGACATACGGAAGCTTGTAGTTTGTTTACGGATAAAAAAGTTCATTTACAGATCCAACATGACAGCAGCAGACTAAAGATCGGTCTAAAGCTTAATCTTTGACCAAGCCTTAGACCTTGCTGTAAATTTTCGAGCTAAACTATTTAGAACAAGTCTGTCATATGCCCAATAAACGGCTATGGACAATCGTAAACCAAACCTCTCCTATGAGAAAATTAATTGGTGGTCCCCAGACTAAATATAACTTGTGATTTTAGTCTGGCGTTAGCCATGTTACCTGTGGATAGCAATCGGTAACAAATAATAGAAAACTTTAAAGTTACTGCAACCAAAACACATGGACATTTTAAATAACAAGTATGTCATCCCAAGTAAGTACAATCCGTTAAAAACTTAACATGGGTGAATCATCTAAATAAATATCTGAATGGCAGTGCAGTAGAACCAAATAAGGGACTTCAGGTTTAGGTTACCTTAGATGGGTCCCTTATTTACCTTGTCAGTGAACTGGTTGACCCCCATCCTCCAGGTATGCTTGCCCTCATCTGCTTCCTTGTTGTGGGTCTCGATCTTCTGCAGTGTCGTCTCCCATAGATCTCTGCGCATCTTGTCCTCCTCCTGATACAAACACAGTGTAACACACACACTAAATCCACCCACCAGCAGGAGAATAAACCAAATATTCAATCATCAGGTTAAGTTTTGTGTCGCTTAAATATATGATATGGCACTAACCGGTTCGTAAACTTTATCGAACTTCGCCTTGTATTCTTCCCACTGTGCGTCCATGTCTTGACCAGCCATCTTATCTGAGTAAGAAACAAACACAGCAGCTCGTTACACGATGAACAGATCGATTTGGAACCGGTTTTGGTTAGTTTCATGACATTTGTACTCTCCTCCTCAGTAGTAGCGCTGACATGAATAGCTTACCTTAGCTTTAGCCTGGTGCTAATGAAAACAGATGCCCTTAGCTTCCTTCCTCGGCAAATATCTCATATAATCCAATCATGGTAACGAACGTAGATGTGTTCGAGTGCATCCTATGTTTCTTTTAGGCTCATCGTGCACGCGCATGAGAGAATAATAACTTGTAGCGTAGTTTGTTTGGTTCGCCCCTAGACTGCTAGACTGTAGCCGCACGGGGGAACAGCTACGCATGCGCAGACGGTTTTGTATGCTCTTCCGCTATCTCTGTCGTTTGTATTTTTATTTTCCTGGTTTCATTATGCGTACCCTGGTCATTCATGAATTGTTTTTGTATGATATAAATTGTATATATGTTATTAAAAATAAAATAAAAAATAAAAACTGATTTGTCGCCTACTTGTTTGACTACTACTGGTTTGCTTGGTCCCCGTTAGTTCGTTTTGGCCGACTGGTTGAACGAGGTTACTTTAATCCTGCTTCATGACTCATTTTTTCTCCACGAATAGCTAGTTGGTTTCTACGGAGCCCGCCAGGGGACATGAAAGGGAAAAAAAAGGGGAGGAGAATTTTTTTTTCAATCAAAATCCCGTCTTATTATCTCGGGATCCCGGGATAATAAGTCGGGATCCCGAGATAATTAAGTCGAGATCCCGAGATAATTAAGTCAGGATCCCGTGAAAGTTAATAAAACATTTTTTTAATGGCATTAATTACCTATGTTCATCATTTGTCTGTCAGTTCAACATGGAGGGCGCTAGTCGGAATGTACCGTTGCCTCAACGCCCCGGGACCGTAATAGGTCCATGCCCGGGACATTGAGACCACTCGATCGGTACATTGAGACCAGGGGTGGAGCATTGGCGCAGTGGTCCCTGCGCATTCGAGCACCAGCAGGCTCTGCGTAGAGGCCAATACAAGTCTCCCAGCACGGAGTGCGGCTTGTTTTGGGGAAAATACGATTGTAGGTAGTAGTCCACCTTGCCGTGATCGCACTGAAGTGTCGTTTTTGTGAAAGCAATGTTACGATGATGAGTTATTGATCCGGAAAAGCCGAATCTGTGAATATCTTTCTAACTTTACCGAAGTATCATACTTCTGGTGTTTGCGTGCCATCTACAGTTTCAACCAGAATTCCGTAAAACTTTTTCGGGATCTCGTCATAATTATCTCGGGATCCCGAGATAATAAGTAGGGATTTTGATATTTAAAAAAAGTATTATTTTTTCCTTTCATGTCCCCTGGCGGGCTCCGTAGGTTTCCATATTAGGTTAGCTAAAACTACGGTGCCCCATAACATACTTAGTTCATTCAATAGGAAAGAAAATAAAAAGAAGCGCCTTTACCTTTGTGCTCGCCTGTGTCTTCTTCTGCGGTTTAGGTCTTGTGATTAGAATGGACTTTGTGAAAGCAGACTTGTTGTTGGTGGGGAGTAATGATGAACTAATCAAATCATTTTCAGCAGAGTCATCACCATATGACTCATGACTGTAGGACATCCCATACAGGAACTCCACCCAACTTCTCACCACCACAAAACATCACGTCACATGGGGGTGACTGTAGTTGTAAAGAAGCCAAATTCCTGTCCTATTGCACTCATAGCAAACAATATACCTGTACAATGACAATACAAACCTAACATCCAAGTAAAGAAAAGAGATTGAACATTAAGTTAATTTGTCATAATTTATCTTTTAATCATGACATGAGGCAATTTAACATGTCACAAACACATAGGCTCCTATAAACTGTAGTGACTAACTTCCATGGTGACTCAGAGCAAAGGTTTTTATAACATTCAAAAATAATAACTGTGCCTTGAAAAGAATGCTTTTCATTGAATAATGTTATTGACATTTCTTTAGGATACTTTCAAAATACATTTGGCTCTTAAATAGCCTATATATTACTTACACAATGTTGCCAATGCAGTGATAGCTTTAAGGCTTTTACAGTATAAGCTTTATCGGTCAAACACTGTCTGTGTTCGGTGTACAGCCGGTCCTGCTGTGGCGCAGGTCGGCACTCGCTCGGCCATAATTGTGTTAACGCGACCCATTAATGCGCCAGGGCTGGATCTGCAAGACCTCACGGTGCGCTCCTAAGCACAAAAGGTAACGCTATAGTCTGCGTTTAGAAACACAAGATCCGGCCCTCAGAGTTGGACCCTAAAACATTTGGATAATATGTCTATGGTATTGAGGGCTGGGTACCGTTAAAAGATGCTATTGCAAAAGTAGGTAGTACTGGTATCAAATAGCCGATCAAAAGCAGGTACCGAAAAAAAGAAAACTGTTGAGACCAAGTTCCAGGAACAGCAGTCATTTGGTTGTTTCAGCTCAAATAAATGAAACACATTTTAAATAAATCCTCTTTGATGGAATAACTTAACATTATGGTTCTATAGGTATCAAAAAAAGTATTAATGTATATTCTCAGTGTTATGATGGGCCTTTTCTTTGGAAAGAATCTGAAATGCATGCAAGTAATTACTTTGAGGGGGGGGGGGGGGGGTGATGGAATCATGCAATTTATGTTTTATAAAATGCTCAAATAAACAAACTAAACTAAACTAAATGCATCAGTATCGACAATCCAGTATCGTTAAAGTACCTACCGGTAAAGGTATTTTACTGTAACTGTGCAGATTATTCACACTGTGCTCGCCCACAACACTCAAAACTACTCTTTGTAAGCTCAAAACATTGCTGAGAACGAGACAAATTCTTATGCCAGTTGTTGAGACGCTCTGAGACTGAACAAATGATGCTGGGTGTGTTTAAGGTAACTTTAAAAATGATCACACAAAAAGTACATAGACTCTTTTATTGATTACAAACCAGACATTCAAGAATTTGACAAGATTCGGTTTGCAATTAGTTAAATCCAGCTCACATCCTTTTAACGAAGAAATTATTTTGATTGAAAAAAGATTGAATTGACATTTAACCAGTGGAAGAATGATGCTATATGTTTGCTATATTTCTGATATATTCTTTTAGTCCGTTGCGTGGTTTACTGAGTTTAGACTGCATACTGCGAGATGCCACACATTTGATTCTTGTTCCGTGCCAATCTGAGGTAGCCCTTTTCGCCCCAATCTTCTCCCCAACTACAAATGAAAGAAAGAAAAGAGTTCATTAAACCATCTGTAAATAAATACTAGTAGCAAAAGTAGTGAATGTAGGCAGTCTACTCAGAAAAATATAGCGATAATGACGCTGCTGTAAATATGTAGATATATCACGCCTGTTTTTGATCAGCCAGTAGTCCAGTCCGTGGTTGAGGCGCTCTGTACAATTGGGACTGCTGAACACGCCTGAGCCGGTACAACACATAAAAACATTCAACACAAATGCCGTGTTCAGACAGACGTGTATCTCCATTATGCGCGTTTGTGATCAAGTCAACTTTTGAAAAGGAGGTCAATTTGGCGTATGTCATGAGAAAGAACACCCTTTACTACACGCTCTTATGACAAACCTCATCACTTTGCACTTTGCAGATTTGCACTGCACAAGGTCGTCGGTTGCAACGATGGAAACCGCAAATGGCCCAATGGCAGCACTGGCCTCTTTCAGAGACAGCTCATCCTCGCTCACAAAGTGGTATGAAGAACAGTTAGCAGCTCTGATTGAAGCGTTGTAGAGACAGTCACACAGAGATGTGGGACTGAGCACATTTTCTCCAGTGTGACATTACCCAAATCTTAAAGGAACAGGCCACCGTTTTTCCATACTGAGATATGTTCTTCCCTGAGCTTAGATGAGTTGATACGTACCTGTCTGGTCTTTGTGTGTGCCCGTGGAAGAGCGTGGTAGCTTCTAACTTCACCCCGTTTAGAGCTATAGGAATACATTGGGAGAGGCCAAATGCTAACAACATCTTTGGTCTTTTTGCGTGACTGAGGACACGCAGAAAGCCCAGACAGGTATGCATCAACTCATCTAAGCTCAAGTAAGAACATATTGCAGTATGTAAAAACGGTGGCCTGTTCCTTTAAAGCTTCTTGAAAAAAAAAAGGAGAGAAAAGGAGACAAGGTGAAGATGGTGAAAGACTGCTGTGGAGCGGTGGGAGCTGCGCAGGACAAACAAGAAGGAGGAGGTGGAGAAGCTGACCAGTGCAGGTCATCACGCTCTGAAACAGGGACAAACCCAGGAAGCGCTGCAGACTACAATTCCGTTGTGGAGTTCAGATTCTCTGCTTGAGCTCAGACTGCCACGTTACGTCCTCGGTTCGGATTGGCCTGTGCAATGATGGACGCTGTCTGAATTCTTCTGACTCTGTCATGTTTACTCGCATGCTGCATTCTCTCTCCCTGGTGCACTACTCAGCGAGTGATAGTGGCACAGCAACAATGTCTCTTTTCTCAGGACATGGGGGTCATATAACAACTGTTTGCTAATGGGCAAAACGAGTAGCATGTGCAAAAGTGAATAATCAGCAAGAAAACATTTTCTTCTTTACATATCAGATTAAGGGCCCAGAAATTGTAATACAGTTCAATTTCAAATAGGTTTGGAGCAACATGTTTAGTTTACTTTAGTCTATTTGAGCAGTTTACATTTTTAACTTCTCACAACATTCACATTATCCAGTTATAGAAGCTCATAAAAGCGTAGGCTGAAGCATGAAAGTTTATACAGTATGTGCCTATACCGTAATCAATGCAATAAACATTTACATTAAATTAGTTTGTACCAACAATTTCTTTTTCAGGATATAATTATTCCTCTTAAAGGAATAGGCCACCGTTTTTCCATACTGAGATATGTTCTAACCCAGGGGTCTCCAACCTTTTTTACCCGGTGAGCTACTTTTACACTACATGAACATCAGAGAGCGACTTATGCTTCAAAAACCTTATGGACCCAAACTGGGATGAAGTTAGAAGCAAAAACCATAGAAACCAAGTAAAACTCTCAGAAAATCATCAATTTGATTTATTTATTTATTACTTGATCAAAAACGCTCTCTGTACTATTAAAGTCAACCCAGCAGATTTTACATTTCTCACAAGGGCAACTAAACAGACAGTGTTATTGCTGTGGATTATCAAGGTAAAGCTTGAACATTGTTCCACCAATAAAAGCTCCAAGAGTAACACTGAAAGCTTGTGTTTAATTCCCCGTTTTGGGTGAAATGTTATGTAAGGCTTTGAGCGCGATTTTCTGCATACTTTCATTGGTTCTCGATCTCCCCCACATTTGGGACCATGCTGCTGTTCTTCCCCACGTCTCCATCTAAGGCCACGTTGGTAAAGTTCCCCACCACGGGCTCCATCTCTCGATCCAGGTCCTCCAGTGGAGGCAAAAGGCACCCCCTCTGATTCTCTTCTTCAGTCTGCGATAAGAAATTGTAATTATTGAAGTGTTAGAAGAAATAGGGTGATAATATGCACTGCTTTTTTGTGCTTTCTTGAATGAATAGTACAAGGCCAGAGGTGCCTATTACGTTGATCGCAAACTACCAGTAGCTAGCCCTCGCAAAACAGGTAGAGCCCTACTCCAATATATCTTGCATTTGGTCCTGGATTGACACATACATTTTAAAACACCGGCACAGAGCTGCCGCAGACACAAGCACTTGAGGGAGGAAGAGAGAGCGCAGATGAGGAGGAGGAGACAGGTAGACCTATAATTCATCCCTCAGACCTGTTCACTCGGTTTATGTCCTTCCAGTAGTTTGTCGTCGTTAGACGTGAGCCTAAACAGCTTACTATGTTCAAGTCTGAATTCCCGCCTCTGAGCGTTACCACCGAGTTCCTATCACCAAAACCAATCAATATTTGAAAAGCAACAGATGAAGAGATAATAAGCCGCAATTTACAGTGGGAAGAAGTAGTGAGGAATTTCTTACATGTCTGCCTACATTGCTCATAAAATGTGGACTGATCTTTACTTAACTCACAAGAATGAGTAAAAAGTGTCTGCTTTAATACCACCCAAACATTTACATTTTATCATTTTTATTGGCCATATAAGTGTAAACATTAATAGGACAGTGTGCAATAAGTGAGTAACCCCCTGGCTAAGGATCTTCCACGAGCTAATTAGACAAATGTATACAGACATACTCGAATGATCCTAGGAGCTAAGTTGTCGGGGGCTTCACGCCCCTGGTAGGGTCTCCCATGGCAAACAGGTCCTAGGTGATGGGTCAGACAAAGAGCGGTTCAGAAGCCCCTTTTGAGAGACCAACAGGCCCGGTTAGAACCATGAGGCCGTCCTTCTGTGGACCCCCCACCTGCAGGGGGCGCCATAGGGGCTGGTGCAATGTGATTTGGGAAGCCCCCACGACCCGGCAACGGACAAGTGGAAGAAGATGGATGGATGGTATACAAACATGTAGATTTTTGAGTCAGTTGTGAGCCAACCTGAAGTCCAATCACTGAGGTGTGGCTTAAAGCTGCACTTGCCACAGAAAAAAAAAAAACACACTAGTTAAGAATTGTCTCTTGTTGAGAAGCATTGTCTGACCATGCCTCACTCAAAAGAGCTGTCTGGACCTACAATAAAGTATTATTGATTTGTATAAGGTGGAAAATGTTACTGAACCATTTCTAAAAGTCTTGATGAATCCACGGTTAGAAAAAATGTCTATAAATGGAGACAGTTTGACACTGTTGCTTGTCTTGTAAAGATGACTCAAAAGGGCACAGCTCTGTTGACACGTCTACAATACGTAAAATACGGACAAAGTCTTTCTAAAAAAACAACACCCTTTCGCATTTGAAGTTTGCGAAAGAGCTCTTGGATGCAACATTTTCTGTGGACTGATGAAACCAAAGTTGAATTATTCAGGAGGAACACACGTCATGTGTGGAGGAAGATAGAACAGCACATCAACATCAAAACATTATTCCCACTGTGAAGTCTGGTGCAGGGAGCATCATGGTGTGGGGCTGCTTTGTTGCCTCAGGGCCTGGACAACATGCTATAATCAATGCAAAAATGAATTCACAAGTTTCTCAAGATATTTTGCAGAAAAGCTTGAGGCCATCTGTCCCACAGTTGAAGCCTAAAAGAGGATAGGTGCTGCAACAAGACAATGACCCAAAGCACAAAAGCAAAGCCACTTCAGATTGGTTTCAGATGAAGAAAAAAGTCCTGACCTAAACCCCATTAAGATGCTGTGGCATGACCTCAAGAAAGCCATTCACACCAGACATCCCAAGAATCTCACTGAACTGCAGAGGGACTACGAAAAGGATTTAAGCTAAACAAGCAACTTAGTTCTTCTTTAATACTAAGTGGTGACTGATGACCGAATAACATTCTGTCGCTTTATCACAAATAATTGTTCATAATAATTAATCATAATGTATTTTTTTCATTAAACATTACTCGGCCACCGTAAAGATGAACAACAACAACAACAACAACAAAACATGTTCAGCTGTTCAAGACAACAACAACAAAGTGGTGTTAACTGCATGTCTTTTTACGCATTATCACAAGGCGAGTGTAAAAAAGCATTAAGAGTTTGTAGCAGTCGGACGGTTTGTTTACCTTCATCTCTGCGTCACTCCTCTGCAGGACTGACCTCAGACTGCACAGCCTGCTTTTACCGAAAGAGCGAATTTCAGGAGAATTCTCTGTAACAGCAAATATTTACAGCACATATGCCCACGTGGGTTAAGTCCTCTGCCGCACTTCTAACACAAAAACAAACAAAAAACAAACAAACATAAAACAGGAATAGGAAAGTCCGAATAAAGTCTTTTGGTCTTCTACGTGATTAAAAAGTTCCATGGTCTTGTCAGTCAAAGGTTTTTTTTTTGTGCCGTGGCATTTTTTGACAGCTCACTTCCTGTTTACCAGAGCCACACGCAGGAGTCACGTGACGTAGCTGTGACGTAACGACACGTCTTTTGGACAACGCTCTTTCTCCAAGAATTTCAGGATTAATTGGAATTCTATACAAGGATGTTATCATAGGTCCGTGTATGAAGTATAATTCATTTTTCGTTTCCACGCATCAGAATGAAAGTGTTCGTGCATATTTCCTTTTATCGATTTTCAAATTAAAATCCAAAACAAATTAACCAAAACACAACGTTTCTCATTTTTGGTAATGAAACGAAATCAGTCCAAATGGCTTCAATTTGGATTTTTGTATATGATGCATACAACGAAAAATGGCATTTTACATTACTAACGAAGCCTTATTTGATTTTGTTATATTGTTTTATTTGTTTGTGGTCAACCGGAAGCTGAGTTGACTGTGCGTCGCATATTACGGTCCGCCTTGACACACCTGAAGAACTTGTCTCCATTAGCCTATTCTGAGCGAGACTTACTTGGCCCGCACACATTTGACTCACTTTTTCAGGAGTTGGCGCTCAGTGCTGCTTTTATGTTTAACTGGGATTTCACTTACAGATACGCACGAGGCAGAGACAGCTCACCTGCATTAGCAGGTTGAGCCACAGCCCACTAGATGGCGCACTGGAATTTGCGGTCACGGTGACACGCTGTTGAACTAAATAACTACTCATTAAATACATAGTGGATTAACTTGAACTGAATTACAGGTATTCACTTCATATGTGCTTGTTTTTTCTTTAGCTGACATGTCATTTGATCTGTAAGGAGCAGATTTGTGGAAACATTTTGTGATATTGAATTGATCTTTGACAATATAGTGAACAACAACCCAAGGCCATTTGAAAACGCTCTCTTACATCTAATTGAACTGTGTTCCCAAATGTAGAGTTTACTTCAGTGATGTTTTTTTTATTTGATGATGGAAACACCATAAGCATAGAGCTGTTGGTTCACAAAAGGTTGGTTGTATCACATAATGTTCCACAATGGCCTCAGTGCCAAGTGAGAGGTGTAGAACTGTTATGTTTACCTACAAGTGTTTTAATAAAGCAATTTATTACATAATTGTTTTTTTGCCAGCCATGTTTTTACGCACATACATGAGACATTGATGAGGCATCAAAGATGTATCATATGATGGGTTTTCTCTTCACCTGATGCCATCGTTGGGTATTAAACAGATCAAATGACATGTCAGCTAAAGAAAAAACAAGCACATATGAAGTGAATACCTGTAATTCAGTTCAAGTTAATCCTCTATGTATTTAATGAGTAGAGTTATTTAGTTCAACAGCGTCACCGTGACCGCAAATTCCAGTGCACCATCTAGTGGGCTGTGGCTCAACCTGCTAACGCAGGTGGGCTGTCTCTGCCTCGTGCGTATCGAGTAGGGGAAAGCTGCAGACCCGGAGCCGAGACAGATCTACCGTGAAGCAAATCCACCGTGATAGTGCGCCCTCTACTGGTAAAGACAGATATACGACGGTATTAGCTCTTGGGAAGATTGATTTGGATCAAGTCAACGAAGGTGAGGAGACTTTAATCGAGTTATTTCATTTTTAATTTCTTATGAACACTAAAGCTAACACTTTAAACAACATACGAATTACTTGATTCCCCCCCCCCAAAAGATGACACGTAATTTTCTGCTTAAAATAGCGTTTAAGATAGTTGTAAATGTGTAAAAAAAACAAAACAATACATAATCCCAATTACATAGGCTACCCAAAAAAATGCAATTATTCATATGTATTAAGGGTATACCTTTACTTTCTGTGGCAAATTATTGCATATTTTAATTTCAAAGAATCTTGGCCAGGACACTTTTGAAAAAGAGATTTTTAATCTCAACGAGCTTTATCCTGGATAAATAAAGGACAAATAAAATGTAAAAAAAATGGCACCATTATTAATGGCACATTGTTGCATGTGTATGTCATTCCAGACTAGTTTTGACCATATTATTATTATTATCATTATTAAATAATTATTAATAAAACAAAAACAATTGTAGATGTAAAATTACATAATGGGAAAAAATGCATGGCTGATTCATTCATATAATGTATTTAATTTGTGTACCACAGGACATACTCAAAGGGAAAACATCTGAATCCCTTAAAGCCACGCTTTCAGGTACTTGTTTATTTAGATACGGAGGAGCACCAGGATATTTGTGTACCTCAGAACCCTGATAAAAAGTACACAGACTGTGCTGAAGGTCAACGATGAGGTGGAATTCATTGTTGGCTTCCTGTTTCCAGAGGTACATCCAAAAAGTGTGACAATGTTACTGTTTTAGTTTTGATGTTTAATTTATTGTTACTTGTACAGGCGATCATTCATGGAATTTGCCAACTGAAGAACATACCCTGGAAGGAGGCAAAAGAGGCGTACCTCCAGGGAGCCATTTATGAACAAAGGTTATTTTATTTTATTTCAGATTAGCTTTTTTTTTTCTGCAAGCTAACATTATTAACCCAATGATTTCTCTTCTTTTCTGTACTGATTACAGCAATGGCTGGTTACCACAATAAAATGTTAATTTGTTCCAAAATATTGTCTCTGTCCCTTGAACAAATGAAGGCACTGTCCTACAAAATACAATGAAATATTGGAGTAAAACATAACTGTAAAACGTGAAATAAATACCGTCGTATATCTGTCTTTACCAGCAGAGGGCGCACTGTATCTGGAAGTCCCACAGGATCTTGGCATTCTCTACCACCTTTGGAGGTGTTTCCCACTTTGACCTTGGGGTTTCCAGCCCAGACTCTGCACTGATGTTTCCCTGCCAGCATCTTACACCCTGCAGTTGTGTGCTGGATTGCTTCATTGGCCCCTTTGCCATATATATATGATGAACTGTTTTGAAAGAAGCCTTATGAACCAATGCTTATATCAGCAGAACATTTGAGGTGAGTTCCTGTATATTTATACAAAGTATAATGATTCATATTTTGATTCTGGTTTTGGCTTGTTGAGGTACAGGACGTTGGTATAATCAACCTACTCTAAATGCATGATGTCATTATTAATACGACCTGTGTCTTATACGTTCTCATTTGATGTTTTCTCATCATTTCTCAGTGGAAATCATTCTTTTTCATGCAATCAACAATTCAACTATTAGGTGCAAACAAAACTTTTATTTCATCCAGTCCATAAAAAACCTCACAAATAATCACATTACAAATCACAGGACAGAGGAGGTCATTGCCCAGCAACGACACTGTCCCACAGCGTTTCATATGGAAATATGTTACGAAAACAATAAAAAGCTATGACATATAATGTGAGAAGTGGTTTGGATTTGAATCTCTTTGATACTGTCAAATGTGTGATTACTGATGGACAATATAAAAATGTCTTTCTTTCTATATGTTTTCACCAAAAATGTTGACCAGTATGTTGTCTTATGGACATTCTCTTAGTGCCCTAGGACAGCTTTTTTCAAATATTTAAGATAAAAATGAAGATGAAACTGAATTGCATTTGAGTATGTTCAAAGAAGCTTTTTAGAAGAAAATTAACGGTAAAAAAGGATGAGTTTGAAAGCATTTAAAAGTTTGAGCGGTGTTTGGAAAGAATCAACTACACCCTGGAGGTAGGGGTTACTTCTGCACTCATACATTCGACATAGTCAGTGATAGCCTCAGTCGTCTGGAACGCTCACACGACGGGGTAGCTGGCCAGGTTGGATATCCCACACAGGTTGTCACGGTTACGGGCCATCAGGATGTAGCCCTTGTTGCCCCAGTCCTCCCCCCAGCTGGACAAAAAGGCAAATACGTTAGAAAAAGACGAGCAGTTTCTGCTTAACTTCAACTTGAACGCTTTTATGATGTAGGCAGACTATGTTAAAAGTGTATATTTCCTGATCTTGCCAAATAAAATGCGTCCTCTTTTTACAATTTTTGTTTAAAGTTGAAATGGCCTTACACGTTCTTTTTTTATGCAAGTCCTATCCCGTCAAAAGCCTCATACCAGTGGAGAAATGAAAAAAAAAGTGACGTTTATCAAAAATACAAATCATATTGTCCAAAAAGCATTCAGTTGCATCTTTTGCTCAAAATGTCTATACATGTTTTGGCAGTTTTATAGAAATTCTTCTTGTTATGTCCAATGGGCGAGGAAAGCATTTATCTTTGGTCCTCATGGCGGTGCTGACATTGCTGCGATAAAGACTCCGGAGAGCTTGCTTTAACAATTAAAACAACCTGTTAACTGCCACCTTAGGGTTTGGGTTAGGGTTAACCATTATTTACATCCAAATCTCAAAGCGTATTGACTGTGATACCTAATTTGAAAGCCAAGACCTTCTACTTTCTAAAAATATGTGTGAGATCTGTGTGAGTGAAACACAACTTACGTTACATTTGCCGTTCTTAACCCTAATCATATCCCGATTAGGGCTAACTAACCCTAACCCTTACCCCCTGATCAGGGAGGACGGCAGGTAACTGGTTAAAAGCCTGGCTCCAAAGATTTTAGATGATTTTAGAAGATGTTTCTAAAAAACAGTCTCCTCCCATGACAACTCTGAGAAAAGTGATTTTTTTTAAAGGCTGCAATCATAGATTCTGTCTCGACTGGACTAATTAATGTGCACAATGACAGTCTTCTAATATAATTCTATGATCATGCCCCAGTTGCCTTTTGAATATCCATTTTCTCCCCCAAACATTCCTCTTATTACAGGAATAAAAATTAGCATTTTATGTTCATTCTATGTGTGATAGTGTGAATGTTTTAGCAATAGTGTTCTCCACCCGTCCACTGGGGGCGCTACATTTTACAGTTAAAAACCTCTAGTTCCTTTGCTGTACGAGAGTGGGTAAAGATTGGCGGCCTTTCATTCATTCTAAAAAAAAAAGTGATTGCACTAGTTCTGACGTAAGCTATCCCTTGCAGTATTGCTTGGGTTCTGGGACATCCCGACAGCAGCTGTAGATTGGGCGTGTGTGTGGTCCCGATGGTCCAGTGTTGTGCTGAGCATTTGCCCTGTAAATGGACGCCCTGTCACCTCCATGTAGTACTAGGTTAGCGTTCAGGTTTAACAAAACTTCATTCTCTAGGTTCTGCCCTGCAAGAGCAGATTAACCTTCACACCTGCAGGTTTATCAAGTCATGTGACTCAGTGGACTCAAACAATGCAACCTTTGAATGGTGCTGTACTGTTAAAAACAGAAAACAACAAATAAAATCCCCAATATTTGTCTAGCGTAAACTGGAACTGTTGTCCTCATTTTCAACCAACTCACGTGTGTCCGTATGTCATGATACTGGTAAAAACCTGCGGTAAACATTGAACCACTACATATGCTGCTTTTTTGTTGCAGCAGTTGTTTATTTTATTTTTTGATCAGAATTTCCCTTTCTCAAGTGCAATGTTGGCTTCTCCCTCCCCGAGAGCCCAAAGTCTGTGCGCACCGCGATCAGCTACACCGCATTCCACGCCGTCGTCCCGTCACCAGCGTGGCTGACGGAGAGACAGGAAAGCCCGACTGAGCTGGGGTTTCGTTCTGTCGTCCCTTTGAGCCTCCCCTCACCTGTTCTTGACGATCCAGTACTTCTTCCCCTTGACGGTGACTCCGAAGCCCACCGCCAGCACGGCGTGATTGATGTCGTCTTTGTTACAGCTGGGGTCGTAGAAGACACCTGCAGGCACACCGAACGTGAGATCTGAGTGCCCGGCGCTCCTCGGAGGAGAGTTTATGCACAGGCATCGGGACGGTTTGCACCGGCGACACCAGGGCGCTGAGGCCATGGGTCAAGGTAGTTACATTGTAATAAAGACATTAATAGAGTTTTGTGAATCGAGATGTTTTTATGTTTCGTGCTTAAACGTAACTGCTTCCCACGTCTCTTTATGATGGTGCTTAGCTCTGTTTGTCAAAATGGGCTTTCAATATTTAGCGCTCATTTTTGAGGATTGATCCAACTAATTTTTTTATATCCATTCTTCTTTCTTTTTTGCATGACCCCCCCCACACACACACACATATACATACACGCACACAAAAGGTTACACGCTCCAATACTTGATTGTTGCATTCATTTTTGACCGAGATCTTTTATCGATGATGGGAGAGTGTGAACACTGTGCAGAGCCTTATCCTGCACATCCCAAAGATTATCAATGAGTTTAATGAGTTATTCCCAAGTAACGGTCTAGGCTTTCCATCACTCTTTCAAACAAGCAGTAATGCATTCGTGCATTTCAACAACAGGCAATTTCTGACCACTTTTTAACAACTCAACAATCAAATCCTTTTTCTATCCTGCATAATGACCTCTATAGTGACGTGTGTGTGCGTGTGCGTGTGTGTGTGTGTGTGTGTGCGTGTGCGTGTGTGTGTGGACTCGGGTCGGGCCCTGACCTTTCTGGTAGAACTGGAAGGAGCTGAGCGTGGCGTCGATGCCCACAGACACCGGCCCCACTTTCCACACGGCCACGGCCAAGGCGTGCTCGTTCCCCACCGGGACCTCCTTGAAGCCTTTGCACTGCGCGGCCATTCCGCTCGAGTTGTAGCGGCACGGCTGATCCTGCACACGGGACAGGAAAGGCAAACCACAGAGTTTAGAAAGTTGTGTTACGTTTCAAATGATTATATGGTTCTCACACTTCTTTATGGGTCTGGGTGAGTGGTCTTACGTCACTCAAATGTATGTTTTATGGTTCAAAAGCATAACTAATGGGTAGCTAGCCCGTAGTTCGCCAATTGTTTATTCAATGAAAAATGCAACAACGACAAAGAAAACACGACTGTGGTTGTTTTAAGCATTTTGACAGTTTTACATTTGTGAAGATTCCCAACATTTCTGAGCTAAAGTTCTCATTGAAAGTTTCCAGAACATGTAACGGGAATTTCCATCCTTGATATGGTATTGATTAGTGTACAATTTTGGTTGGTTGCTTCCTTTTTTATGTACAATGAATAATGTAATATGTAAACCCTGCATAGTGTAGTGCGTTAAAAAGCCAGGGTGTGGAGCGGGTCCACTGAAGAGGGCAGTAGCTCCTCATCAACAAACCCCCACCCAGCGGCCCCAATTAGCTGATTTGGTAGATGATGTTCCTATGCTGTGTAGTGCGTTAAAAACCCACTGCTTTTTTGTGGGTTTTTTGTCACTCTCTTTGGTTGCATTTTCATCCTAATTTTCGTTGCTATTTTGGCGCGTTTTTCAAAAAGCTTTCAGATTTGGGCAATGCCAAACTGGAGAAAAAGTGCTCAGTTCAGGTGGGTTTTAAGAGGTTAATATGAGCTCAAATGGAACAATAAAATCCATTTGCTGTGTCGTGGCTAGTCTGCAGCGGGCGTCCGTGCCGTGTACCTCTCCGACGTAGGGGTAGGCCTCCTCGGAGTCGATGCCCCCGTTCTCCTGCACGTATCTGAAGGCGTTGGTCATGTAGCCTCCTCCGCAGCCGCTATTCTCCGTCACGCAGTCCACCAGGTTCTGAGGACTGAGGTCCACCCGCTGACCCGTCTGCTTGGCCAGCTGTCCCTCCAGGGCCCCGGCCGAGCTGAAGGCCCAGCAGGAGCCGCACGAGCCCTGCGGGGGAGTGAGGACATTTTGAATTTGTCATAATACAAACTTAACCTGCACAAACTCTGTAATGCCTGCAGGAGAAAATAGATGCCGCTTTAGCAAACCTTTTAGTGCTCAAAGAAAGAGCAGCTGACCGCCATAGTCCTGACCTAAAGCACCTGAACTGATCAGAGCTGCCTAGTGTCGCCTATTCTCTGCTGAACCTTGAAACGTGCAGTTGTTTAAAGTATTGAAATGTGTTGTCCGTCCACTTCGACATAACCATTTCAATATGATCAAAAGGCAAAATATTTCATTTGGTTTCTGTGTTCATACTTCCCCATTGAACTTTTTTTTCTCCTGCACTGTCATTTCTGACCACTTGAGGGCAGCCTTGTTCCAAAGTGAATCGCTCCCCATTACCTCATCGTTTTAGGAGGAAGATTGAGCACCAGCATGTAGAATAAGTATGACGTGAAGAATGACATTGTCAAGTCTTTAGAGGAAGGTGGTCTTAATGCTATTGACTTTGATCCAATGAATGGTGCCTTAAAACTAAGGTGGTTACAAAATTTTATGATTCACATGAACACTTTATGGTTTAATCTCCCGGCTAAAATATTCTCCAATGTAGGAGGCATTCAATTGCTTCTACAATGTGATTTCGAACTGTCTAAACTTCCCATAAAACTGTCAAAATTCCATGAACAAGTCCTACAATACTGGAAACTAATATATAAACATAATTTCACTCCCCACAACACACCAATTTGGAACAATCGATATATACTTATAAAAAAAAAGTCCTTTTACCTCAAAGACTGGGATGATAAAGGAATATGGTCTGTAGTGCACTTGATGGATGAGAATGGGAATCTACTCAATTTTGTTGATTTCAATCGTAAATATAATATAACTTGTACAATTCAACAATTTTCTAATGTTATTAAGGCAATCCCAGAAGCTATTATTTGCACTTTAAGAGGTTCGCTTAGATATACGCACTTTGTCCCTCAGATGCCTATTCTAATGGTCCAAGGCTGCCCCTTTGTGGACAAGAAATGTAACAATAAATTTCTCCGAACGGTGCTTTCCAATGCAATTTTCCCCTTACCTCTTAGAAGGCGAGAGTTGGTACATAATTATTAAAATTATCAGATGCAACTATCTTCAATTTCCTATTCCACCTAAAGCTAAAGAAGTACATTTTAAAATTATGAACAATGTTTATCCCAGTAAAGAATTCTTACACTCCAAATTTAATATTGGTGAAAATGATTGTGTTTTTTGTACTAATAATATAGAATCTGTAGAACATCTTTTTTTTAATTGTGTTTTTACAAAGATTTTCTGGGACAGTTTTTGTTTATGGGCCTCATATAATAATTTAGGAATAATAGGTCTGACTTATATTGATATTAAATTCGGAACTATCTTGGAGGACAAGGAAAAACAATTCACAATTGGCATTGGGAGGTGGTGCATTTGCATAGTTCATAAATGCCATGACAAAAGATTAAGAGTCCACTAGAGGGAGCCGTGACCTTGCACCAGATACACAAAGCATTGGAGTACAGTAGAGAGAGAGAGAAGGCTACACATGAAGGCTTTTTGGGCAGACCGGTTGATAGCTGAGAATGTCATGTTTATTTGTATAGTTGGATCAAATCTCATAACAAAACAAATCGCATACTACCATATTTAAAAAAGGTTTGGGTTTGAATGTTCTCCTCGTATCTGGGTGGAGTTCCACAGGCAGCTCCGGATCCCTAATCAACAGGAAACTTTCTCAGTAAGCTAAAAAACCCCATCTGTAGGACTTTATTCTAATCATTCACTGTATCACAGCGGCAGAGAGTTCGCCCACCGTTTGATTCCATCTTTGACCTCTACATACTGTTGTTGTTGTTCTTGTGTCCTTGGCTAAGACACACAATTCAGGACCAGTAGCGTAACACTGTGGTTTCTAGGTCTCAAACATCTGAGGTCCTCATGGAATAGGGTGACCAGATTTTCCACATTAAAAACAGGGACACAATGGGACACATGTTGAATGGAAACCCCCCCTAGGTTGTGTAACACTGGGACATCTGGATGGCTTTGTGGAAATCTGCGGGGACGTGGGAAAGACGACTCAAAACTGGGTGAACTGGGACGTCTGGTCACCCTATAATGGAAAGGCATGCACATCTTCTATTGCTAACACGGACTGCAGACTTAGTTTCAGTACAAAGAGAGACTTTTTCTGGATTTTTACACCTTGACAGTTTGCTAAAAAGTCTAGCGATGGAAAGTTAAAAGTCTAATAGAAGCTAAATTCATTAGTGCCTTCACATGATCCCTAATCTTCGTCCATTTATGAGCCTCCAGTGAATGTGTATCTGAGCAGCTGTTAGTTCACCTGGTTCTTGACGGATGACACCATGCCCTTCTTGCGCCAGTCCACGGTCTTGGGCAGCCTCTGGACCTCGGCCTCATCGAAAGACATGAGGTAACTGGAGTTTGTCCTCGCTCCCTGGGGGATACCGCCCACAAACATGGCCCACTCCTCTGAGGTCTGCGCACAAACACACACCAAACACACCGGGGGGGGTTCATCCCGGGACACTGAAAATACCTGCATGCCGTCGATTACGATTACTAATTGTATCGCACTACGTATTGGCCCCCGAGTATCGGATCGTGACAAAAGTGTATCGTCCCAGCACTTCCAGAGTGATCCAGAGGTGAGGAAAGCATTCCCCCGGACACGCAGGACCTTTGGGAGTAGGAGGAGCCTTTTGGGGGCTGTCGCCTCGATGCAAAAAAAGATTCAAAGATGACTCAAATATGCGCAAGTGGGAAACACAACTCCAGGTATGTTTTTGATGAATTCGTTCATCCTTGTAGAGGAATGAAATGTGTCTTTTGCAACTTGTGGTGTATTTTGTACACAGCATATACAGCATATGATCATGTATTATAAATATTATAATCACAAACATGAGTGGACAATCAGGTAAAGGTCAAATCGATGTATTTTATCTCCTGGGGCGAATGGATACATGTTTATGAAGTATTCAAATCATTTCCGCTCAAACTCCCCAAACTGATTATGTAATATCTAAACTTCCTTCTCTTCCTTCTGTCGTCTGAGGTGGAACTGTCGGTGACACCAGCCGACATGGGGACTTATTTTTAGAAATGAAATCTACAGCAACAAAAGGGAGGATCGGAACTGACGGAGTTCGGCTGAGCGTATTCACTTTTTGCAAACTTCCGAGTATTAAAAGAGACAAAGGACCGAGACTTGCCGAGATAACGCCATCGTTGGAAACTTAGCGGGGTCCTTTAGCTGAAATCCGAAAGGAGGAGACAGTCAGGAAGAGGGTGTTTTAGACAAAGGCTGCTCACTCTTCTAATTGGCGGCTTGTAACTATGAAATACGTGTTAATTGGCCATTATGACACTCGCACCTATACGTTGACGACTGGATTGCGCGCACACTGAATGACTCGACAATATCGCAATCAAGGTTTTCGCCGACGCCGTCGAAGCGCTCGACAGCGGAAGCCGTCCCTCGCTTTGCCGACCACCTGTTCTCCCATAAACCCCGGTAACCCGTTCCCTTGCATTCTCCAGGACACCCGTTCCAGGCGAGTTCCCGCGTCTAATGAATGAGGGCATTATTTCCGCTTCTCGTCCTCCCTGCTCAGTGTATAGAGCGCGTTACAGGAGGCGTCTCAATTCACGCAGAGCCGTCCGTCACGGCCCGCCGCCGCCGTCCCTGCGAGAACGAGAACCAGTTTCATCTCGCGTGAAAGAATAAAACGTAACTCAATATGCAAATACATATCTGCATTGTGCTACTGAAATGAAGAGGTTTGATTATGAGTCGCTGCGATGGTTTGTTCTGTGAAGTATAACACAGCGTACAAATGCAACATATTTTCATAAGCTCGATAAATCAAACTGATTACTGTCAAAACAATAAGGTCACATAAATCTCATCTCATTTCCCGTTGAAGGAAAGGGTTCTTTAGGATGTTTCACCTTTCACCATGAAGGCTTCGTCAAAACACGGAAATGACAAGTTCTCATTTGTGCAGCTCAGAGCCGGAGTGTCCACGCTTTTTTCCATCGAGGGCTGAATATCGACGTGTGTACGGGCCAAAGATCAGTGGTCAGTGCAGGGAAATATAAATATTCACCAGGGTGCATTTAACCTCTTAACCCTAGGGCTGGGCGATATGGCCTAAAATCTATATCATGATATGAAAAAATAAATATCACGATAACGATATATTTGACGATATAATTGACAATGGACGAATTACTTCAAAATCCCAGCCTCACGCCTATTGGGAAGATTCATTTAGGGATATTTTATTCTTTTTTTTACGGCATAATTGTCTTCCAAATATGATCTACTCAAGCAGTTTACATCCTTCATTTCATTTTACTTTTTCAGCACGTGTCCCCGTGTTCTACAGTCACCGTTTATGCTGCTCTGATGGAGCAGAGCGTAACATAAATTATATTGTGTCCACAACGATATAAAAAATTACAACGATATTAAAACATTATATCGCGATAACGATATGCGATACAATATGGCCCAACCCTACTTAACCCCCACCTACACAAGCAAATGTTCTCCAATTATCATCTAGTGGGCCAATTCAATAAAAAGCCTGAGGCACCCGACAGGCCGCTTTATAGGAACGCTCGTCTCATTGGTCAAAGTGATGGCACCGGGGATTCTGATTAGTTGCTCAAATCAACAAAGGGAGAGACTTTAAAAAAATATATTAATATTAAACATTACGTTACATCAAACTTCAGACCCAGTTGGTCAATTGCACACAATCTATTAAATGTGTCAAGCATTTAAACTTACAGACTATCACTTTAAGTATATTCTATGTGTGCCCGTACGTAGTAGCTCTCATTTTGTCCTTTTTATTTTTGCAAAAGTAGGAGGGTTAAAGGTTGGCTGTTAGATAAAAACATCTAGTGGTCACCGAAACTCTCCATGAAGGTTCTCTTCCTGAAAGTTGTGAAAAGTGCATTTTAACTCATCCCTGTGACGAACTGCGACGTCAGAAGTGCATTTAGAAAATCAGGAATGAGCTATGATAACCACTAAACTTTTAAAAGAAGAAAAAACTGCAACGTTTCATGACTAACCCGCAAGCGTTGGCTTATTTGAGCCAGGGAGGTCCAGCGGTCTCAATCATTCCTGTGATGGACCTTCAAGGATCTTATTTGAACATGTGTGTTTGTGTGACCCACTCACCCAGTCGCCGAACTGGTTGAGGCCCTGCCAGTAGGTGTGCAGGCCCAGGTCGGCCTCTCTGTTGTGGGCCTCCACCTGCACATAGTTCTTCTCCCACACGCTCCTGCGCCACGCCTCCTCCTCCTGTCGGGACACAAAGAGAGGAAAACAATGTTACAGAAGCCACGCCTCCTGCTCCTGCCGGGAAACACAAAGAGAGGAAAACAATGTTACAGAAGCCACGCCTCCTCCTCCTGCCGGGACACAACGAGAGGAAAACAATGTTACAGAAGCCACGCCTCCTCATTCCCGGGACACAACGAGAGGAAACAATGTTACAGAAGCCACGCCTCCTCATTCCCGGGACACAAAGAGAGGAAAACAATGTTACAGAAGCCACGCCTCCTCATTCCCGGGACACAACGAAAGGAAAACAATGTTACAGAAGCCACGCCTCCTCATTCCCGGGACACAACGAGAGGAAAACAATGTTAGAGAAGCCACGCCTCCTGCTCCTGCCGGGACACAAAGAGAGGAAAACAATGTTACAGAAGCCACGCCTCCTCCTCCTGCCGGGACACAGCGAGAGGAAAACAATGTTACAGAAGCCACGCCTCCTCCTCCTGCCGGGACACAACGAGAGGAAAACAATGTTACAGAAGCCACGCCTCCTCCTCCTGCCGGGACACAGCGAGAGGAAAACAATGTTACAGAAGCCACGCCTCCTCCTCCTGCCGGGACACAGCGAGAGGAAAACAATGTTACAGAAGCCACGCCTCCTCATTCCCGGGACACAAAGAGAGGAAAACAATGTTACAGAAGCCACGCCTCCTCATTCCCGGGACACAACGAGAGGAAAACAATGTTACAGAAGCCACGCCTCCTCCTCCTGCCGGGACACAAAGAGAGGAAAACAATGTTACAGAAGCCACGCCTCCTCCTCCTGCCGGGACACAACGAGAGGAAAACAATGTTTCAGAAGCCACGCCTCCTCCTCCTGTCGGGACACAAAGAGAAGAAAACAATGTTACAGAAGCCACGCCTCCTCCTCCTGCCGGGACACAACGAGAGGAAAACAATGTTACAGAAGCCACGCCTCCTCCTCCTGTCGGGACACAAAGAGAGGAAAACAATGTTACAGAAGCCACGCCTCCTCCTCCTGCCGGGACACAACGAGAGGAAAACAATGTTACAGAAGCCACGCCTCCTCCTCCTGCCGGGACACAACGAGAGGAAAACAATGTTACAGAAGCCACGCCTCCTCATTCCCGGGACACAACGAGAGGAAAACAATGTTACAGAAGCCACGCCTCCTCCTTTTGCCGGGACACAAAGAGAGGAAAACAATGTTACAGAAGCCACGCCTCCTCCTCCTGCCGGGAAACACAAAGAGAGGAAAACAATGTTACAGAAGCCACGCCTCCTCATTCCCGGGACACAACGAGAGGAAAACAATGTTGCAGAAGCCACGCCTCCTGCTCCTGCCGGGACACAACAAGAGGAAAACAATGCAACTAGAAGTTTCAAATTGGTCAAGTGCAACGAACGGACCCCTTTTCAACTCTTGGCAAGTGAAACGTTCTCTTTTATATACTTCCTCGGATAATGACACTTTGAAAACACCTGACAGTCTGAGTAATTTGGGCAAATAGGACGCATTTCCATTTTAATTAGCAGAGACAGTCAGCCACCAAAGCCCTATTTCACTAATGAGGCCACCGAAACGAGTTCATATCCACACAATGTACCGTTTTCCCAACAATTTGACAATTTAGCCGTGGCACAGGGGGTGAGGCATGTTCTGAAGGGTAAAAGTTAAGATATCGATCGTTCATAGTGTTTTCATCCTGTGTAAATGCGGTGAGCGAGTGATTGGATGTGGCTGCTGGGGTAGAATGGTGTATAAGTCATGTCTACTCAAGTTTGCCTTAAACACTTGAACCTCTTAACCTGAGCTCAGCACATTTTCTCGAGGCGAAAATGTAAAAAAATAAATAAATACAAATCAGTGACGATAACACAAGGAAAAAGGTCCATATAGATGTAGGTCTTAGCTTTCAAATGAGGCTGTGTGGATTTGGGTGAAGCTGAACTGGAGAAAATGCATCCAGTTAAGGCGGGGGTTAAGAGATTAAGGTTGTCAGACTTGCACAAGCAAAATTTTGAATTTGAGTTTTAACATTGCTCAGATTCTTCATGTATTTACTCTCAAAAACAATACATGAAATCCAAGTATTATAAAATGCCAGAAAATGTTCTAAAGAATAAAGTACATAAAACACAAACTACTGTTTTATGTGTCACATGAAGCTTTTGCCACGAGTAACAATTATTTTTACTCGATTAAGAGTATAGTTATATTTAATATCACTCAAGTAGAAGTAAAAACTACTCTAAGAAGTGCAATTACTTCAATTTTTTTTTTATTTGAACAGGGACAGTGTACAATATACATTAGCCTCAGAAAGGAGAGATGCATTGTACCAGGTTATAGCACTTGTGCTAATTTCCACCTGCAGTCCCTGGGCCTATTGTACATGTTTTTAGGGTGGGAATCAAACCCGGGACCTTCTAGCTGTGAAGCACGAGTGCTAACCGCTGTGCTACCGTGCCGCCGAAGATTCTTGAATAAATGTAACTAAGTACTGGTTCAGAATAAAAATGTAACTCAATATGCAAATATGTATCTAAGTGTGTGTTATAATGTGCAATAGAAATGAAGATGTTTGATTATGAGTCACTGCGTTGGTTTGAGACGTGGGAAAAGTTATGGAGTTATGAAGTCAAATTTGACACATTTTCCTCTACAGCTCGATGAGTCAAACTGATGACTGTCAAAGATGGACTGGCCCTCACAGAGTCCGGATCTTAACCCCGGGGGAGAATCTTTGGGACGTGCTGGAGAAGGCTTTGTGCAGTGGTCACACTCTCCCATCATCAGCACAAAATCTTGCTGAAAAATGAACGTCACGCTGGATCTTGTGACATTGCAGAAGCTTATTGAAACAGTGGCACAGCTGTAATGAAAGCTAAAGGTGTATTTTTTATTTTTTTTGTCAGGCAGTATAAATAAACTGGACTGGGTAATGTACATGCCTTTTTTGCTTATGAGTTTTTCAGTTGTTGTTTGCCCAAAACCCCGAAAAGGACTTACATAATTAATAAATTATGTATGCACAAATATGTAACCAATCAAATCAAAGTGTCGTAACTAAAGTGAAAAGAATAAAGGGAGCTCTCCTCTAAATGTGGTACGTATAGACCAGCTGTGCAGCTCTGACCTCCAGCCTGAGGGGCAGGGCTCTAGGAGACACAGGCGGGACACGCTGTGGTCCGAAACACTGTTGGGGAGATTGCTATTGTGATTTTATATGAACACTTTTGAATCACCTGCACTGGGTTATTCTGTTCTTCTTCGTGACTCTTTCTAATTCTAATCAAGCTAAAATCACAATATAAATCTTTACTGTGAGTGAGCTCGCCATACTTAGCCCGTAACTTTGCTGGCAGTGGGACAACACCAGCTCGTCTCCATGGAGATGTTGCGGCTTCGCTTTGACTGCAGCCAAACAAATGTGTTATTTTGATACACCATTGCAAATCGGATTGACTAATAGGAGCGTGTTTGTTAATGCCGCCGTGTTACTTTATCCGTTTCTTTCCTTACTATAAAAATATATAACCTGGAATGTTTCGCACTGTAAACATTATCCATGGCTTCCTCTGACCTCTGCATTTGACCTACTATTCAATTATGTACGTGCCCGAAGGATTTGCCTTCTGTGCACGTTGAAATTTGATGGACACAGATGCAGAGAGAACATGCAATCTCCTAGCCGGGCCTGCCAGACTACACTCCTTTATTTATTCTAAATGGGAGAGTGATCTGGACACAAATCTGATTCAAGCAAAAAAAAAAACAACAGTATTCACCTTATTACAGAAGTTCGCGTGGGCGCCGCCATGAATTGTGCCCACCCCTTCACTCCTATTAGTTTACATAGGACTGGAGAAGTCAAGATAAAATCAGTTCTATTTTGACTTGTTGGTGCAAATGAACATTGGACATTTTAACACAAATCAATCTACTGAACATCAGATTTTAGCAGCAATTATCCCTCATTCTGCACTTCATGAACAGGCTTTGCACTCTATCTGAAGTGTCAATGCAAAAGGAAGTGCCGATCCGTGGCAATAAGTGGCAAAAGTGGGCGGGGCAGAATAAGGTTAACATATCATCTGCATTTTACTTTGTTTTTCTGAATGTGTGAAATAATACAAGTCTAATTATAAAAAATAAAAAAAACGCCACTGAAATTGATATAAAGCTTTTGTTTAATCACCTACCATGGATTTGCGAATGAGTAGGGTGACCAGATTTACTGACTAAAAAACGGGGACACTATTTGTGATTTAGTTGTATGGTCAACCGGGGAACCGTTTATTGACTGTTTTTCCCACGCTAAATGGTATATATATCTTACACCATGCACCGGTCAGCATTAACATGATAGGCTTGATATTTTTTATTGGTTTCTACTTGGTAATGGACATTTGCATGGCCTTAACACATGAATTTTCAAGTGAAGTTTGTTACTTTGTGGATCATATTGGCCAAAAACTGGGACACTTGGGACAGATCCTGTGTGAAACTGGGAAAAATTAATGGTTTTGGAGGAATCTGTGGGGACATGGGACAGAGGACTCAAAACTGGGACTGTCCCGGGTAAACTGGGACGTCTGGTCACCCTAGCTACAAGAGCCAGCAGTAACATAGCATCAAGCTAGATGGACGCTAACTTCTTTGTTGATATCAGGCCAAGGCAAGGCAGCGTCTTTCCGCTTTCCAACCCAGTTACGACATGATCCCGCCCCCCCAGATTGTTCTAACTTTTTTTTATTTTTACTTTATTTTCATAATTTTTCAAAAATAAGTTGACAATATACCATAACCAATATACAAAAACATACACACAAACACAAAAAACAGTAATAAAATAACAAGGAGGAATAAGTTCAGTCTGTCAAAAGATATACACATCACAAATAATGTAAATGACATAAATGGCCTTTACATCAGATCGCACATGCTCTACCCGTATACTTGCATACGTATGCACACACTTCATTACTATCATCTATTTTCCATTTGTTTAAATCCATTATCACTTCAGTCCAACACAAATCCACACAATATACACCTGCTACGCTTTCCTAGGTTCAGTGACAGGTTTTATTTTTATTTTATTTTTTTATTGATTTATTGACCCCCCCCTTAGTAGAAACTAGTCCCAACGTACAATCAACCTCCGCTGCACAGTCACAGTTAACCGCTGATTCACAATATTCATGTGCTGTCCATTTCTTTTATAAACCATTTTTTGTCCAACTCATGGTCCATGTTCCTTATTTTGTGAGTTAACTTCTCATTCAATTTTACTTCTTGTATAATATTAATACATTTTTTAATATCCAGTGGATTACGTTTTTCCACTCTTTTGTTATGATCTTTAAAGCTGTGATTCTAAGGATTTGAAAAATATGCTTTTCGTCTGAGTTTATATTCATTGGGATTTTTCCCAATATAATATTTTCTGATTTTAAATCAAATTTCTTTCCCAGTATCGCTTCAACAATTTGAAATACTTCTTTCCAGTAGGGTTGTATTATTTTACAGGTATAGAAAATATGTGTGTAATTTGCAATTTCCCCCTTTATATTTACTCATACTTTCTGGAGTCAAGAAGTATCTCATAATTATTTTCCAAGCGAACTCTCTCCAAAATAAGGAACCCATGGTTTTATGGACTCCAGCACAGATCTGTTCCCACTCGATTTCAGTTATTTGTATATGAAACTCTTCTTCCCATTTTACCCTAACGTTGGTTGCCATGTTCTCTTTTTGTTGCCAAAAAATTTGATATAACTGACTCATAGGACAGACTGGCTCAGCTCATCCCAATATCTACACCTGCTCATAATCACAATACAAGACGTAAAACCCTCTTACAAGGAAAAATGAGAAAACTCAAGTGCACAAGCTTCAGTGTGGCGCGTAAAAGCCCACGAGTTTGGAATGAGCTGAACATTAACAATAAAACCGTAACATCTCTGGCTATTTTGAAAAAGAAACTAAAAATTGAGCTTCTAGAAAATTACAATAAACCCTAGTTGATGACCTCTAACAAGACTTATGTAATTTATGTCTGATGGTAGTATGTACTAATGTGTGTAAGCGAAAAAAAAAATAAAAATAAAAATAACAATAAAATAAAATAAAAAATACGTACCTTTTAAAGTAAAATTCATGCAACTCCTAAGCTAGTGAAAGTAAGGTAAGACAGTTTTAAATGAGAGTAGGTAAGGTTAGTTGGTAGGTAATAGGTATCTTGGGTAATATGTATCCCAGGTTACTAATGTATATCTGTGTTTTTTAATATTGTGTATTGTCTTGGGCCCCATATATAAGCTAAATGTTGCTTCAAGGGTGTCCCGTTTATGAATATGCACTATCATCTATGAATGAATGTTAAAATGCTTTTACCGTATATTTGTAATAAACTAAACTGAACTGAACTGAGCAGTGTGTGCAGACATCGAGTGCGTGGGAAATCCTCCTTTTCCAGACGTTGTTTTTTTATTGACTTTGTGGCAACACAGAAGTGTACCACACCCCTAAACCTTTCCCACCGCGAGTGACACTGGTTCACAAATCGATAACTGTTACTGACCGATCTGCCGTAGCTCCTGCCGTGAGTGACCTTCCACTCCTTCCAGTGTCCGTCCAGCTCCCTATGGGCCGTGGGCAGGCTCAGGGCCGACCCCAGGAGCAGCGCAGTGCACAGTGTTACCAGCATCTTTTCTCTCTGAAACACACAATACAACTTTACTGTCAGAATGCAGGCACGTCCCACAGAATTCAATCATTAAGGACAATTTGGTTTGGAAAAAGCTACTTATTCTTTAAAAAAGAAAAAAAAAACTGCTCTGGCCAAACGCACAGAAGCTTTCAATTAGATCTAGTTGTAAAAGCTTTGTCAGCAACTCTACATCAAACACGGGCAACCAAAGAGCAATTGCTGTGTTCCGGGAGTTAAGTGGAAACAGACCGCACAGCGTGACCTATTCCCCATTGCTTCATGACATTCTCTGGCCCACGTACAAAGCTTTATCATTTTCATTTAAGCCGTCTGTGACACGACTGGATGAAAGCAGTTTGGATTAGGATTGCCACAACGTATTATAGAAAGTAATCTTTCATAAGCAAAGAAATGTTGGCATTTGTTAGTGTAAGCATTGTTAGATTATGGGCATGTTTATCTATCGTCTTTGCATTATTACTAATTCTATTGTATCTATTGTGCTCTACAAGTACAGTAAATATGCCTTGTCTATTGATTGAGCATTTACTCCTAAACTAATCCCTCTGTTGGAGACACTGCAGGCAAAACTCATTATTGTGGGCCAATGTTGTCTCTTAACCTATAAACGTTCACCTGCAAGCAATACAAATCTTCACACTAACCCGTTTAACTATTGCACTGAATCAACGTTTCTCCATAGGATTGTTGTTTGATAACCCTGGCCAGCCATCCACTCCTGCTTTTTGTATCTGTTCAAAAGACACGTCTTTGTAAAGAATAGGAAAAGCGTGTTCTGGCAAGGAAATTGTAACATTTTGGTGACAATATCTCCACATAAGTAGTAGGGCTGCATGATATTGAAGTGTCCGCTAACTATGGGGTAAGGTTACTGTCAATGAAGACGTGCATGTTAAAATAAAATGCGTGCATATTATCTGTATTTGTGCACCAAATTAATTGTGCAAATTCATGATCAAGAAAATACAAACTCAAAATACATGGCATTTCGTAATTACAAAAACAAAACTATAAAACCATGTGTGTGATTTCTTACTTGTGAATACGATTGTTTTTGTGTGCGCTTCTTTGAGAATACGAAGTTATTTTTTGTGCTGGCAATGAACACGGATTTCAGTGACGTCACTGCTCGCAGACATTTACAATCGAGCACATACACACGGAGATTGCGCATGCGCAGATTTGATCAACTACTTCATTGCCGCCAAGAGCCAGAGAGGTAGAAGTGAACATGGCGGAGGGCAACAACAATAACAACGTTTAGCCTACCTGATTTTGCACGTTGTTCTCTTCCTCCGCCATGTTTAGTTCTACCGCTCTGGCTCTTGGCGGCAATGAAGTAGTTGATCAAATCTGCGCATGCGCAATCTCCGTGTGTATGTGCTCGATTGTAAAACAAATCGATTGTAAAACAAATCGTATTCACAAGTAAGAAATCACACACATGGTTTTATAGTTTTGTTTTTGTAATTACGAAATGCCATGTATTTTGAGTTTGTATTTTCTTGATCATGAATTCGCACAATTAATTTGATGCACAAATACAGATAATATGCACGCATTTTATTTAACATCCACGTCTTCATTGACAGTAACCTTACCCCATAGCTAAGAGACTGATTCTCCTTTTATGGAAGGGGAAACAGGTCCCCTCAGGAAAGGCCTGGATATCAGTAATGACACATGAAAACCATGGATCAGCAATTCAACTGGACTAACACAGGGATTGGGGAATTGTTATTTTTTCCCTTGTCTGTAGTCTATGTTTTTGATGTGTTTTAATCATGTTATGCATTTGTGCTATGTAGTTTTTGTCTGTATATTGTGAGATTCATTTATTTTAATTTATTTTTTCCTTTTTTTCTTATTTTTGTAAAATGAACAGTTTGAACAGTTATTTTGTAAAAGAATTGTTCAACAATGGTTATTAACCTGTAAAAGTATTTGCTTTTCAATAAAAAACATATTTGAAGAGTTTGCAAAACAAGTCAGACGAAGACTTTATTGTGTCTTATTGTGTACGGATATTGCGTCACATAATATCGTGATATTATGTGCGGTATATTGTGCAGCCTTAATAAGTAACACCTACGTACTTTAAATTTCCCAGTCTTGGACTCCAATGTTTTGACGTTTTTTTTTTTTTTTTTTTTCAGATTGATTTTTTTATAGTCTAATTCCTAACCTGATTTATTTATATTTTTATTTATTTTTTATTATTGAGTTTTGAATTTTTAAACACAAGGTGAAATTTGATTCCCCCCCCCCCCCCCCCCAATTTTTTCCTTTTTATCACAAAGAAGTTATTATTATTTCAACAACAAGATCCAAAATGCCCTCTGAAAAAGGTCTTTGTCGCTATTTTATCAACAAAAGAAACCCGGCTCAACTCATTATTCAGATTTTGTCACAGGAAGTATGTGCCATTTGGGACATATTTATGCCTATATATAAATATATATATAAACATCAAATGAAAGAATAAATTTCTCCCTCATATTTATGTCAGTAATCTACAGCGAAAATTCAAAAGGTTTTCCTGTTCATCCGCAGTGTCTCGTCTGTTTAGCTAAAGCCAATGACATTATTAGTCGAAGTACACTGTTGGTATATGCTACGGCCTATTTTATATTTTAGACTGCTTCATTTAAAAGACATACTGAACCCCTTTTCTGTAACTTGCTTTTCTCTGGAGCCGTGGCCTATACGGTGGAATGAAATGATCCAAGAAATCAAAAATCTCTACTGTTTTCATAACCCCGTAAGTTTATCCAGTCAAACAACATTTTCGGTCCACAATAGCTGCTTTGAAAAACTCCTTGACTTCTTGTTACTTCCCACACACTATTAGCATAGCACCTCTCTTTACATTTGCGTGACTCAGCGACAAAGCAGCGCCTACGACGTAGCAGTTCGATGACCTATGCAAATTCCCAGCTGCATGTTCCCGAGCCGCGTCGGTTTGCACAGCACTACTTTTCTTAAAAAGTAGGACAGGAAACAGACGGCCGTGGAACTTGTAGGTCCATACATACAAAATGTCTCGAAGTTTCCTTACCTTGTAGCCTCGTTGGTGTCCCGTTTCTTAGCTTCCAAGGTCTTCGGAGGCCACAGGTTTATATGGATGGAATTTGGGGAAGTTGACTGGTTTGGGGAGGAGTTTTTTTTTTTTTCCTTCTTCCTCTTTTCTTTCTTTTTTTCTTTTTTTTTCCTGGCTGGGGATTTACATCTGGTTTGTCTCAACCAGCGCAGATCTCCAAAAGCAGATGATGTGAAGTGTCGGGTTACGTGCACACACGCTGTCCGAAGTCTGCAGCGAATTCTAGGTCAAGGCATGGAAAACAAAGTCAAGGGTGACAAAAAAAAAAAAACACACCTACACAACTTGTAATTTCTTGCTCAAACATTGTGTAATAAGTAAGTCATTTGCCAAAACGTGATTGTACTTAAAGTTTGAAAGCCCCCACATGATAAATTTTGTTAGCATTCAAGCTTCTTGCAGAGTTAACACACATCTGTTACTTTTAAATACAATATTAAAGGCACAGGCCACCGTGTTTAAATACTGAGATATGTTCTTACCTGAGCTTAGATGAGTTGATGCGTACCTGTCTGGCCTTTACGCGTGTCCTCAGTCACGCAAAAAGAGCACAGACGATGTTAGCATTTAGCCTCTCCTCCTCTCCTCTATGTGGCCAAACGGAGGTGAAGTTAGAAGCGACCAAGCTCTTCCATGTTTTCCCTATTTAAATACGGTTACATGAAGAGTTACACGATCCAAGTATAGTATTTAAAGGTTCACTATGCAACTTTTTACTTAAAAAAAAAAAAAGTGTATATTAGTGCGTATTTGACCTTTCAGTGACCCAGTAGCTGTATGGGTGGTTCGCTTAGCGCCTTTACTTTCCATCTCTGTGGCTCCTATTATGCTTCAGGGTCAATTTTATTCCATGTGTTTTAGTATTTCTGATTTCGGAATGGAATGTATAGGTAACCATGGATACGGTTCAATCAGCAGTGAAAACCTAAAAAAAAAAAAAATGGATCCTGGAGCGTTAATGTGTAGTTACACATGAGGCACGGTGTATTTGCACATTCGTTATGCCGTAATTTTCTCCAATTTATGAACCTTTTATAAAGCTGGTACAGGCAAAAGATCTGCAACTACACTGTGTACTAGGGATGGGAATCTTAGGCCTCTGTCCGATACGATTCGCATCTCGATACACCTGCCACGATCTGATTCATTTAAGATACATCTTGCGACACCAGAGCTGCGATGCGATTCGATTTAGGACAATTATCACGATGCATCTCGATGTTTCGCCATCCACTCTATGCTTGATGCAATGATTCAATATAAATTAAGATTTGACAAATAGTCACAATTATTGAGGCCTTGAATTGATACCTTTTTTTTTTATTTTTTGTATCCTATATATTCTATGAGTTTATCCACCTTAAGATTGTTTTTAGTATTTTGAACATTTTTGGAGGGACAATTATTATTAACCTATGAACAGTCTTGTTAAAATTAAAAAGGCGATTGTGTGAATTATTTCCACATTAATAACACACACAGAAAAGCTCACATGGTTATGCTAATGAATGGGCGGGGCTTCCTTTGCCTCAGCGCAGTCACACGTGTACTCCCACCTGGCTCAAATACAGTGCAGTAAAGTGGATTTTTTAACTCTTTCTGGACTCTTTACGCTTGTAAGTGGACACAATGACGTGGGCAGTCAGATCATGGCGATGTTTGGAATATTTATCTGCGTTTGGCTTCCTGCTACTTTTCATCGCGTTCTGCACACAAGACGTCCTTGATTCACCACAGCGCTGCGGCCAACCCAACTCCACCGCCGCGGAGGTGTTTCTGTCGCTCTCAGCCTGAAGTTACCGGTCAAACACACGTGCTCCTCGTAGGAGGAGCGTCACACACGCACGTAAATGACGCGCGCAGTGGCAAGAGGGGCTTTGCAGCCGTAACGTATCTAGATTAAATCGATATGAGTGCGTAAAATCCGATGCATCTTGTGTTTATCCTCTGAACTGCATCGATCTGTGGCTTCTCTGCCGATGCACTCGCATCTCTCGTGTGCAAATAAGTGTATCGATACAAATCGGTTATTTGTCCCATCACTACTGTGTATGTCGCAGTTCGAAATCGTTCAGAGCCCGGGCCACACAATACACAAGTAGAATGTACAAAGTTTATTTTGGCATAATAAAAAGTTGTTCATAAAATTTTTTCTCATAAAAGTATTAAAACTAAAGGGGCCAAGGTTATCCGGGACAATGGCAACTGGGCGGGAGGATGCAAGTCACCAATTCTGAAAGGGGTCGCAGGCACCAGGCTGTCCAAGTTCAGGGAAAAGCAGCGGCTCCAAATCCCGGGTCTCACGTCTCCGTTGTGAGCTATCCGCGTCGTCCTGCCGTAGCTACAACAAAAGAAGGTAGAAATTGGTCTGGGGCAACTTAAATGAAAAGCCAACACGCCAGCGGTAGGTAACTCGGGTTGCGTCCCTTTATTCCTCTGGTTCAAGGCGTGTCATGTAAACCTGCCTCCGTGAGCGTCCCGCGACTCTTCCCCAGGTCTCACGTCTCCTCAGTGCAAGTAGTGCAGCACCGCTGTAAGCAATAATACGTGGCCGTCAGTAGACAGCTTGCCCGAAAACTCAGCCCACACACACACACGGCAATCATGGGTTCGTCCCTTCACTTAGCTGATAGATGGCGTGTAACGTGCTGCTGCCACTGCGGTCCACGGTCCTGCTGCACGGTCTGCGTTGTGGCGCTGTCCCTCGGTCCCCACGTCCACCGGTGACTGCCCCCTTCTCCAGTGTCACTTCCTTGTTTTACGGAGCAGTCCACCAATTACAGCATTTGGTTGTCGGTCTCTGATTGGCGGGGCAAATGGGTCAACCCATTGTGGCAGGGGTACGCTTAAACTTAACATTAACGCAAATTCCAAAAAAAAGGAAAACATGCAACCAAACAAAAACATAAGTATAATAAGTTAAACAACCCTGCCCAATGTGTCCCCTCCTGACATCTCCCCCCAGTTTTTAGATAGTCGTCCCGACTACTACAGCGACTGCTTCCTGTACCTTAACGGTGGATTACCCAAATTACGACGCTGGGAACGTCTTACGGGTGGCTGCTCGTGAGGGGGCCCTGGTGCTGGTAATCGTTCATTTCCCTCTGGCTCGGATGCCGCACGAGGCTCTGTGACAGGTAACAAAACAGGTAAGAAGAGTGGCATAGAATTTGATGGCACAGAGTGTGTCGGTTGGGCAGGCTCAGTAACCAACTGATCACTGGGTTCTACTGGACATGGTCTGAGGTTATTGCGGTGCATAGTCTTTATAGGCCCCATATGCCCTTCAGGCCGAATTTCGTATACAGGCGAATCAGGATGGATTTGCGATACAACAACGTAGGGCGACTGTTGCCAACGGGGCGCCAACTTGCCCTGGTCATGTCGTCGGAAGTTTCTAAGCAGCACCCTTTCTCCTGGGAGTAGAGGTACATTCTGAGCTCTTTTGTCATACCTATCCTTGTCCTTTTGTTGTTGTGCTTTTGTTCGTGTAATCACATGTTTATAAGCTTTTGTCAGTGTCCTGTGATGATGGGCAACCCAGTTGTGCATGTTGTAGACTTGAGACTCTGTTGGGGCTCCCGTGGCCAACTCTACAGGAAGCCGGGCGTGGCGTCCTGTCAAAACAAAATGAGGGGTGAGGCCAGTGCTACTGTGCGCGGTGTTGTTATATGTAAAGAGCAAAGCAGGTAGGCTGTCTGTCCATCTTGTTTTCTCCTCGTCACTCAAGGAGCCCAACAATGTTAACAGAGTCTGATTAAAACGTTCACAGGCACCATTTCCCTGCGGGTGGTAGGGTGTGGTTCGTACCTTCTTGCAGCCGTAAAGATTGCAAAGCTGCTGGAGTACAGTAGATTCAAATGCTGCTCCTCTGTCCGACAGGATTCTTTCGGGGCAACCCCATATTTGGATCACATGTCGCCAGAGGCCTTGGGCTGTGGTGACTGCAGTTTGGTCCTTTGTTGGCACAGCCCACCCGAATCTTGAGAACAGATCAGTCATCACTAAGACATACGGATAGGGGCTTTGGGGGTTTCCTAAGGAAAGGAAGTCAATCGCAACTGTTTCCAAGGGGTAAGACGACTGTATGGGCTGGAGGGGTGCCCTTACCTCGGGCCCGGCTTTGTGTTCACAGCAGGAGGTACACTGCATTGTCCACTTGCGTACGTCTCCTCCCATGTGTGGCCAAAAGAACGATCTCAGCGATGCCTCAATCCGATTAGCTCCCATGTGTCCACAAGAGGAATGATAGCGTTCCCACAGTAGATGCTGCCATACAGGGGGAACCACTATTTGATGGAAAAGTTCACCTGTTAGAGGATCTTTTACAGCACGCTGAAGCAGACCTTGGTTCAATTGGAGCTTGTCCCAGTGTCTAAGTAGGCTTCTAGCCAATGGCGGTGCTGCAAGTCTCACCTCTTTGAGGGGTTTGGTGTCCTGCTGGAGCCACGCACCGACCAGCCTGAGTGCTTCATCCTTCTGCTGGTTTTCACGCCACTCAATTACATCATCAATCTTTGCGGTCACCGGGTCCGAGTCAACACTGTTGCCGGGTCTACAGTTCTGTGGGAGCCTGGACAAAATGTCGGCATTCTTATTTGCCACGCCTGGTCTATACTTAATTGTGAATTGGTAATTTGACAGCTTTGCCGCCCACCTTTGCTCAACTGACCCCAACTGGGCTGTGTCTAAGTGGACCAATGGATTGTTGTCTGTGTAAGCTGTAAAGGTGGCCCCTAATAGTCCTTGAATTTGTCTGTCACGGCCCATTTTAATGCCAGAAGTTCCAATTTAAAAGAACTGTAGTTTTGATCATTCTTTTCAGTGGGGTGCAGGCTCCTGCTGGCATATGCGATAACCCTTTCACGTCCCTCCTGGACCTGAGCCAAGACTGCACCTAGTCCCTCCAGACTCGCATCTGTGTAGAGATGGAAAGGTTTAGAGAAATCAGCGTAGGCCAGTACTGGTGTACTCAGCAAGGCAATTTTGAGTTTTTCGAAGGCTGCTTGACACTCAGGTGACCAAGTAACCCTTTGTTCCTTTTTGCTCAATGCAGCAGATCCTCTCAAAAGGGCATGCAGTGGGGCCGCGATCTTTGCAAAGGCAGCAATAAAACGTCTGTAGTAGCCCACAAAGCCCAAAAATGATCTAACCTCTTTTACAGTGTGCGGGGGCTCCCATTGTTGGACCACTGCAGTCTTGTCGGGGTCTGTGGATACCCCCTCCTGGCTGACAACATGGCCCAAATATTTGACTTTGCGTTGAAAAAAATGGCATTTGTGTGGTTGAAGTTTGAGTCCATGTGTCGACAGGCGTTGGAAAACTTGCTCTAGATGAACCAAATGAGAGTCAAAATCAGGTGAAAACACAATGACATCATCAAGATAGATCAACAGGGAGTCATGTATCATACCACCTAAACATCTGTGCATCAACCGCTGAAACGTGGCCGGTGCGTTACAGAGGCCAAATGGCATTCTGTCAAATTCATACAAGCCTAGGGGGGTTGTAAAAGCGGTTTTCTCCCTATCCCTTGGGTCCATTTCTACCTGCCAATAGCCGCTGGCCAGGTCAAGGGTGGAGTACCAACACGCTTGTTTGAGACAAGTAAGTGATTCCTCAATCCTGGGCAAGGGGAAAGCGTCCTTATGGGTTAGCGCATTCAATTTTCTATAATCCACACAGAAACGCCATGACCCATCCTTCTTTTTCACAAGGACGATAGGGGCTGCCCATGGACTAGAGCTTTCTCGCACAACCCCTTGGTCTAGCATGTTTTGTAGGAGGCTACGCAAGTCGGCATACAAAGATGGAGGAACAGGGCGGTACCTTTCTCTGCTTGGTGGTGCCGTTCCTGTGGGAATTTGATGCAACACTGCACTGGTACGGCCAAAATCGTCCTCACCAGCTGCAAAGACGGAGCTCCAATGCTGCAGAAGGTCATCCATTTTCTGTTGTTGTTCCGGGCTGAGGTTTTCACCATGCAGTGTGCACACCGGGTTGTCCAATGACGGAGAGGCGAGGGTTGTTCTAATATCCACTTCCACCGTGCCTGGATCTGTCGCGGTCAACACCAGGTCCTGTTCATTGCAGATCTGTTCAGATGACAGCAGAAAAACAGCAGCGAGAGCCTGCCTTGGAGGAATAGTGACAGGATAAGGGTTAAGATTTTGAACTCTCACAGGTATCTTACCCCCTTTAAAGCTGCAGAGCGTCCGTGCCACTTGCCACTCCATCCCCCCAGTCGTCCCTTCCACCAGGACGTCACCATGAGGGAGCTGTGCTGTCCCTAAGACATTTGCCCACACCACCATCTCGCTTTGTGGTGGGACCTCAACCGTGGTGTTTTTGGTCAGACGAGCAACCCCAATCCTCCCATCAGTCAATTGATGTTGAGCCACACTGTTACAAACTACAAATGCCCTTTCCCAGTTAGGGCTGGGCGATATATCGATATTTAAGATATATCGATATATTTTAAAAAGAGATATGGAATCAGACCATATCGTATATATCGATATAGTCCAAATTTGCGCTGTAATACTTGCTTCAGGCAACCCGCTGAACGGAGCTCTGCACTTCTCCCAGCGCCCCGGCCCCGCCCCTCGTCTTTGCATGCATAGAGGGAGAGGGGGGAGAGGGAGAGGGGAGATGGGGCAGGAACAGGAACAGACACTCCGCCGGCACTCTTCAACAAACATGAAGAAAGCAACAATGTCTGTGAAGCGCGCGGAGGAGAGCCCCTTGGTTGGTAAAACAAAACCAGTGGCTCAATCATTTGGAGATGGTTTGGGCAGAAGTGAATGTAGCGGCGAGATATGGTGGCGACGTGCGCTGCGCCATGTGCTTTTGTTTACTTCTCAGTCTAATTAAGGTTTGCGGTAGATCGTGGATGTACAGTGAAAATATCAGCGTTTGTAATGCTGCCACCGCGAAGGACTATCGCTTTTTCCCCGTTAGCATTGCGTTAGCCGCAGCGCTAATCACTCCAGTCCCTCGCTGAGCTCTGATGATGAGCAGAGATGGTGAGCCTGTGCTGCTTGTAAAGAGTAAAGAGTCGTTTGTGGCTCAGTTTAGGAGCTTTTGTTTGGGAATGCTTTGGATAAAGATAAGAACTTATCTCAAAACCACTGACTAAAACACAGTTAAATCAAGAGCAAATATCAAGAAATTATTTGGGCTATTTATTTATTTATTATATTTCATGATTATTAAGGAGTAAAAAGTAAGTAATACTTTAATAAGTCATATTTCATTGTCTCAGTTTAGGCTTTAGTTTAGTTATATGCAACATAAAGTTATTAACAGCAAATGGGGTAGAAGAAAAATAAATAAAATAAAAATCGCAATATTAAATATTAAAACACTCCTATTTGGCAGTGACTTTGACTTAACATTTCATTTCACAGCTCTCACTTTGTGGAAAAAATATCGGGATATATATCGTATATCGATATTCAACCTAAATATATCGGGATATGACTTTTGGTCCATATCGCCCAGCCCTATTCCCAGTGACTGTAAGCTGATGGAGTTACAGTCACTCTAAAGGCTGTAGTCCCAGGGTGGTTTCCTTGAAACAAAGACTCCCAGCAGCTAAATATAACATTCATTCCAAGAATAGCTTTATCTGCGCCAAGGCATGAGTCTTTTACTATAATGACACCCTTGTCCTGCACTTTCACTCCAGCCACTTCAAAGTCCAAGACTACATAGCCCACATATGGAATTTGTAGTCCATTAGCAGCCTTAAGGGTTAGCCATTTTAGTTCTCCGGTGCTCCGCAGGGGCACATTATGAAACCATTTCTGAAAAAATGTCTCTGAAAATAATGTCACTTGGGAGCCAGTGTCCAGAACACAAGGAATTTTTACACCTGCAGCCATTATTTCTACCCCTGGGCATGAGCCAACGATCTTATCTTTTAACATTTCCGGTGACTTTTCCCCAGCTACCTGCCCAACGGTCACTGGGGATTCTAGTTTAAAGGAATCGGTGAAGGGTTTTTATTTGGGCAGTATCTTAAAATATGGCCCACTTGCTTGCACAGTTTGCATATAGGTCTCCCCTGTTCGTCCCACTGGAAATCATATGGCTTGGAACTGAGGGCTGCCTCCTCCTAAAGGAGTTATTAGGATGAGCATAAGCTCGAGTCGGAAGTAGTTGTTGTTTAAGCTCATCTACGAGCGTTTTGCTTAAAATTGACAGTTGTTCCTGCATTTCCTGGCGTATGTCAGCTTTAAATTTTTCTTTCCAGTCATGCATGTCATTAGGTTTGTGAGTAGATGCAATAGGTGTTTGTAGCCTCGATGTCCAAGCTTGTTCTGATCCAGCATAGTCACCCTCTAGCGCGCGGGCTTCATTGCAGACTCTGGGGAAAGTCAGGTCCGGGTCACGGCGCACCAGCCTCTGGAGCTCCTGTTGGATTGAGCCTGCTCTCAGACCCAGGATCAGTTGGTCACGAGCAGTGATTTCATCTTGTGCACTGCCACCTGGCTCCTCTGCTCTCCACCTACTAAAAAGTTCACGGAGACGTAAAATGAATGCCCCTACACTTTCCCCCTCCTGCTGCTGGCATTTAAAAAAATTGACTCGTAACTGTGCTAAAGAAGTCCGTTTCCCATACAAGTCTTTTAAATGGAATCAAATTTGTGCAGCAGTAGTTCTGAGATTGGATTTGAGTAGTAAAATTTCTCTGCGTGCACTGCCCTCTAGTGCCCCAATGACAAAGTCCGCTCTCTGTTGATCACTGAGACCTTGGGCTCTCAACATGGCCTCAATTTGCCAAACCCATTCCCCAAATTTCACCTGATCGCTTTCCCCTGAAAATTTTGGCACCCAGGGCACCCCCATAAACCAAGGCATAACCATCGTATTAATAGCTTGGTTGCCTACAGGCGGAGCCTGAATGTCCGCAGGTGCATCATTCATGTTTGTGCTGTATGGGAAGGGCTACTGCCGACAACGCCAAAATGTCGCAGTTCGAAATCGTTCAGAGCCCGGGCAACACAATACACAAGTAGAATGTACAAAGTTTATTTTGGCATAATAAAAAGTTGTTCATAAAAATTGTTCTCATAAAAGTATTAAAACTAAAGGGGCCAAGGTTATCCGGGACAATGGCAACTGGGCGGGAGGATGCAAGTCACCAATTCTGAAAGGGGTCGCAGGCACCAGGCTGTCCAAGTTCAGGGAAAAGCAGCGGCTCCAAATCCCGGGTCTCACGTCTCCGTTGTGAGCTATCCGCGTCGTCCTGCCGTAGCTACAACAAAAGAAGGTAGAAATTGGTCTGGGGCAACTTAAATGAAAAGCCAACACGCCAGCGGTAGGTAACTCGGGTTGCGTCCCTTTATTCCTCTGGTTCAAGGCGTGTCATGTAAACCTGCCTCCGTGAGCGTCCCGCGACTCTTCCCCAGGTCTCACGTCTCCTCAGTGCAAGTAGTGCAGCACCGCTGTAAGCAATAATACGTGGCCGTCAGTAGACAGCTTGCCCGAAAACTCAGCCCACACACACACACGGCAATCATGGGTTCGTCCCTTCACTTAGCTGATAGATGGCGTGTAACGTGCTGCTGCCACTGCGGTCCACGGTCCTGCTGCACGGTCTGCGTTGTGGCGCTGTCCCTCGGTCCCCACGTCCACCGGTGACTGCCCCCTTCTCCAGTGTCACTTGTTTTACGGAGCAGTCCACCAATTACAGCATTTGGTTGTCGGTCTCTGATTGGCGGGGCAAATGGGTCAACCCATTGTGGCAGGGGTACGCTTAAACTTAACATTAACGCAAATTCCAATAAAATGAAAACATGCAACCAAACAAAAACATAAGTATAATAAGTTAAACAACCCTGCCCAATGTGTCCCCTCCTGACATGTACACCTGTATTAAACCTTGCACTTTAATGTGTGATTATTTGTACTTACATGTGCAATTACTTTGTTGTTCCCTGTACCTATACGTGGAAAGTGTTACCCAATACACAAACAAATATAACCTTAATAACTAATGCCTGAATAATGTTGTGGTTACTCAGTTAAAATCTGTGATACCGAGCCCTATCCTCGGGACTCACCATCACCCTATATGATGACAAGCTGCGACCCAAATACTGTAAGACTTTATTTGTTACATATAATGCAAAATACTGTCATTTCCATACAAATTATCATTTAATAAGCATTAGATAAGCTTTTAAAGATGAAATGATCGAAACAAGCTGTCATGACCCTGATTTAAGTTATGGGTTTTTCTGGTTGAGTCATTGCACCCTGTTTAGTCGAATTTACGTCAGTATAGAGACCCTTTTTTCTCCATCCGGTTTAGTCTTGATTTGATCTCGATCTAGGCCTGGTGAAACTTAGTTAGCTTGTTAGTTAGTTGCTCTGTTGTATCTGAGAGACCCGTATCTTCGACCGGTGACACAGCGGTACGGTGGGTGTTGTCAGGGGTGCCGCCAGAAATTCTGGGCCCTATGGAAACAAAAATATAACCCAATAAACATGCCCTGTATACTTTAAAAAAGATAGCACATTGCATAGTTAAAATGTCTGATGAGTAAAAGCCTACAAAAACAAGAAAAAGCTATGGAAATATGTACTTGTTTACATAAAAGGAGAATATTTATTATCTCAATTGCAATTGCAAACACAACAGAACATAATGTACACATTGACATATACTTTACGTGAACAAGCTTTAACTGGGTCCAACTGCTCAATCAGGAAACATCAGCTACAACTAACCCATAATTAAATCAGTCCAAGACTAAAACTAGGCCAAGGGCTCAAAATCAAGACACACCAGGAGTAATGCCAGGCCTAAACCAGTCCAGGACTAAACAAGTACTGAACCAGACATAAACTGTTTGTTATCCAGGTATAACAAAGTTATGTTCAACATCACTTTATAATGGCCCAGCGGCGTGCCTTTCTGCTGGCAAAATCATGTATCAAATCATCAAAGTTCAGCTTTCTTGCCAGTTTGCTTTCAATTTCAATATGACAAGGTGACAAAGTCTGTCCTGCAACATAGCAGACCTAAGATAATGTTTAATCAGTCTCAGCTTACTGAATGCTCTCTCGCCACCAGCAACGGTCACAGGCAATGTGCAAAATATTCGCAAAACTATGCAGACCTGCCCAAAAATACTCTGCAGCTGCATCTTGTAAATGCTGTTGAGCAGATCAGTTGGTGACAGACACCCTGGGAAAGTGGCCCTATATACAGAGTTGAGGTGTCTGACTTCATCTTCAAATTCACAAGTCAGATCAGTGTTGTATTTTGAAATCAATGGCTGGCATACAGAATGGATTTGATCATCATGTTGAATAATATTGTATGAAATAGATAACTATACAACACAAGAAAAAAATTAGACAATCCAAAACTGTATTAGTTTTTTACTGCCTTGGTAGCTGACCATGTTCACATCACCTGACATTGAGAGGACTGGGTCATTAGTAGGAGGACGAGGTGCGGACAATAAAGCTGACTCTACATCTGTATAAGTCACACGCACACGCGCGCACACACAGTGTATTGGCCGATTTAGTTTTCTTAATATAAAATATTAAAATATCTATTCTGTAAACTAGTTATAGCCAATGGTTACCACAGACAAATTTTTTATTCCACTTTATATTATTTTTTCAAGGGGCATTTTATTCATATTAAGAACGTCAAGTTTGACAGCATCGATCGTAGCAGCACCACTGTCACTTCACAGAACACACGGCAAACTGTTTTTTGTAATTTTTGAAGCGTGTAGATTACTTTTTTTTTTAGTAAAGTTATCATCACGTGGAGAACACAGTAGATAAGACGTGCTTAGAGCTTTCAATCTTCGTGAAGTTTTGCGCTCAGGCTCACCTTGTTTGGCTGAGACGGGGACGGGGGCCGCGGGGGAAGGGAGACGTGGGTGTGCAGCGGCCGCTGAATCTGTGTCTACGAGACATGATAACCCGGAGACAGCAGAGATGTTATTATTGTTGGATGTAAATCATAATTCAGTAATTATTTGACTAAGCTAGCTAGATAAAAGCAGGTCATGTAGCAACAAAAATAAGTAAGTGAAAGTTTTGGAATACAGGAATAGGGCAAGCTACCTTTGTTTTTGAAAAACTGTGTGACATACTGTCGACTTCGGCGTTCTCAGTCTTCTCTTTCCTTCTTTTCTTTCCGTTTTTGATGCCCTGACTTTTGATGTGACATGCCTGCGTGTGTCACTATCTGCACTGCATCATAACAAATGCAATAAGCAAGAGACGCTAGGCTAGGGAGCGTAGCTCGGACAGCGCAGGTGGAATGAACCATTGTGAGGGGGAGGGGTGTGACGTAAACAGTAAATACATTATTTGTTTGTTAAATATTAAATCTATGGTCAAAACGGACAAAATACACATTAAGTGTATGAGGGGCCCTAGCACATTTAACGTATGTATAAAAAAGAGAAAAGAAATAAGAAAAGAAAAAGAGGGTCTGCTCTTCTGGGCCCTTCATCAGCCTGGGCCCTTAGAATCGTCCTAACCTTCCACCCCTTTACGGCGCCCATGGGTGTTGTCCTGTGTTATCGCACGCGCGATGTGTGTTATGGCCTTAGTGGTTAACTGTGTGAGGTTGGGAGTGGGTAGACCGATGACTGTGGCTGCTAACGGTGGGTATTTTGGTGAACACGTTCCTATATTTGAGTGTAATCATGGTCATGAAACAGGGTGAGCAGTAAGACAGGCACAGAAGGTGTGATGAGACATGAAGTCCTTTAAGTTTTATTTATTTTTATTATTATTATGGAGAGTCTTTGTTTGCATCTTTGAAGAATGCCCAAAGTGTGCGTGTCAAAACTTTATCATTTTAGCACGGTGGTGCAGCGGATTCCTCCAGGTACTACTAAAACAATAGGTTTCCCTCTGGGACCAGGACCCCTCCTGAAAAAGAGATTCTTAATCTCAGTGGGACTCTTCTGGTTAAATATAGGTCAAATAAAAATGTAATTGAAAAAAATTGTCGATTGTGAGTCCCAGATATCTGAAATCCTCAACGGTTTCTATTGGTAGGTTGGTGTGTCATGGCGCCAAGAGTCATTTCCTGAGTTTTCTTGGGGTTCAGCTGAAGGTGGTTGTATTTACACCATTTGGTGAAATATTATATGGAGTCCTGGTATTGAACCAGGGATGACGTATCGATCTTAGGTTGGGGAAGCAGCAGCGTCTAATATACTGTGTCAGATTTAACACAAACTGCATATTTTCCGCTGTCTAAGTCCTTGTTTACGAAGCATTCGGCAGTAAAATGCCATGCACAAACAAGAACATTTTGGTCCAAAGGTGTTAATCTCAAAGTCCAACTGATCTCGCCTTGTGCCATGGGCTGGAATCTTGAAAATGGTGCTTCTCCTTGACATTCAAAGAAACATTTTCCTCATGGAGACATTGTAATAATCCAGAAATGAAAATGAGCTGGTAAACGCGTGCACAACAGCAGCAAGAAAAAGTTAGCGGCGTGTATTACAACAACTCCAATGAGTTTGTTTTTTCTGCGTGAGGCAGAGAGCGGAAGCACCGTGAGAGGTGAATTTATTTAATTTTTTTCTTTCATTTTGTAAAAATAAAAACAATATGGGAGACCGATGCTCACTATAACATCATGAATACATAAAAAAACAAAAAAACATTTACGTGGGAGCAGGTTTGTGCTCTTCCTGGGTAGGCAGGGCGGGACGGGGATATGTCTAGATTGGTGCACAGAGATTTCCAGAACACACAGAAAACGACTTCCAAGTACCCTAAGCACACAGGGAAACCGCCCTAACTGGCTTAACAACTCACAAAAGTAGATTTTTTATTGTCCATCCCAGTATGGCCGTGTCATCTGCATATCTGATGTACACCGTTGTGGATGATGGGCCGGTGCAGTCATTTGTTTATAGCGTATACAAGAATGGACCGAGAACACAACCTTGTGGCACTCCAGTGTTGATAATGAGTATAGCTGTTGTTGTGCCGCTAGTTTTTTGGGAGGTCAAATACTATGTTTAAAATCCTACATCCAAAATTGACTTGATTTGAAGTTCATGTATGAACACGTCTTCTTACCTTAATGAATTCCTCCCCCCATCGGCAGATTCATGAGCTGTCATGTGGCCCATAAAAAATGAAAGTGTGAGGCTCAACGACACAAAGACGGATGGCCCCAAACCAGGGTCCTTATCTGTCTGTGCATTAGCGCTGACACGCAGACGTATGGGAGTGTGTCTCAGGGGGATTTATGAGGACAGACACACTCCAGAGATAAAGTGTAAGGACCTGCGCATTAGGGAGCGCCGTAAAAATTACATTGTTCAATTAAAAAACACTCAATTGAATCATGAATCTCCAAATATAATGGGACTACATTTTAGTCTAATATTAGCCATTATATTTGGAGATTCATGAGAGGAAAACTACATGGCACATGGAGCAGTCAACTTTTATAAGTGAAGTCAAAGTCTCAAACAAAGGGTAATGGCTTAATAATAATAATGCATTTTATTTCTTAGGCGCCTTTCAAGACACTCAAGGTCGCCTCACATCCACAAGTAAAATAACATCAACAGTTAAAAACAGTTAAAATACAAAGTTAAAACAGCATGAATAAAAAAGGACGATGCATTTGTGGTCACAGTGAGTAGACTTGTCTAAACAGATGAGTTTTGAGGATGGATTTGAAGTGTGGGAGTGAGTCGGTGTTACGGAGGTCAGGAGGGAGAGTGTTCCAGAGCTGAGGAGCAGAGCGACTGAAGGCTCTACTCCCCATGGTGACGAGACGGGCGGGAGGGGGGGCAGTGAGCCGGAGAGAGGAGGAGGAGCGGAGAGAGCGGGCAGGTGTGGAGACATGGAGGAGGTCAGTCAGGTATGGAGGGGCGAGCTTGTGAATTGCTTTGAATGTGAGAAGCATGATTTTGTATTGGATGCGGTGGGTGATGGGGAGCCAGTGGAGCTGTTGAAGGACAGGAGTGATGTGGTTTATGGAGGGGTGTGTGTGATGATGCGGGCGGCTGCATTTTGGACCAGTTGGAGTTTATGGAGAGTTTTTTGAGGGAGACCAAACAGCAGGGAATTACAATAGTCGAGACGGGAGGTGACGAGGCTGTGTACAAGTATGGCAGTGGTGTGAGGGGGGAGAGAGAAGGGCGGAGCCGGCGGATGTTTCTGAGGTGGAAGTAGGCGATGCGGGTGATGCTATTGATGTGTGCGGTGAAGGAGAGGGTGCTATCGAGGATGACACCCAGGCTCTTTACCTGAGGGGAGGGGGAAATGGAGGGGCCGTCAATGGGAATGGAGAAATTGCTGATTTTATTTAGGGTGGATTTGGTGCCAATGAGGAGGAGTTCAGTTTTATTGCTGTTGAGTTTGAGAAAGTTTGAAGTGAACCAGGACTTTATTTCATGGAGGCAGTTAGTGAGAGAAGAGGGTGGGAGTGTGGAATTTGGTTTACTGGAGATGTAGAGCTGGGTGTCATCCACGTAGCAGTGAAAGTGAATGTGGTGTTTTCTGAAGATGTAACCAAGAGGAAGAAGGTAGATTAGGAACAGTAAGGGGCCGAGGACAGAACCCTGGGGAACCCCTGAAGTGACAGGGAAGGGACAGGAAGTAACAGATTTGAGCTGGATGAACTGTGTGCAGTCAGAAAGGTAGGAGCGGAACCAGGAGAGGGGAGTGTTTGTGATGCCAATGGAGGAGAGTCTGTCCAGAAGGATGGAGTGGGAGATGGTGTCAAAGGCTGCACTGAGATCAAGCAGAAGGAGGATGGAGAGTGAACCGGAGTCAGCAGAGAGGAGAAGGTCATTGGTGATTTTCAGGGCAGTTTCAGTGCTATGGAGGGAACGGAAGCCAGATTGAAATTGTTCATACAGGTTATTGGAGGAGAGATGGGTGTGGAGTTGGGCAGCAACAGTTTTTTTATTATTATTATTATTATTATTATTATTATTATTATTATTATTATTATTATTATTTAACCATCTCACTGACTGACTTTCTGGAATACCCACTTAACTAGGGCTGGGTACCATTACATTTTTGTTTGATACATTTTTCCAGTTTGGTTTTCAAATCTAAAAGCTTACAGCCTATGGGCGCGGCCTCATTTGAAAGCTTTATTGCATTTTTGTTGCGTTTTCATCCTCGTTTTCCCTTTTTGTTTTTGTGGCGATTTTGAGGCTTTTTTTCCAAGAAACTTTTGGGTTTGGGTAATGCCAAATTGGAAAAAATGTGCTTGGTTCAGGTGTGGGGTTGAGAGGTTAACGATTTTTCCGATACCTACTATAATATTTATAGAATATATATTTATATTAATCTAGAACCAGAAAACAGAACAATAATGCATGGAAGAAATGTGAAATCATTTGGGGGGAAATGGGTAAAAAAAATTGGGCAAAAATAGGGAATACATTTGCGGGAAATGGGAAAAAATTAGGGAGAAAATATGGGAAATAGAGAAAAAAAAAAAAAAAAATGTTGCTTTATTTTCATGATTAAAAATAAAGAAATAGCCCTATGTGAACCGATAAATGTGTGAATAGTTTATTTCCGAGGTCATTTCTGCTGAGGAAGGGCTCGATTACACTTGTTCTATTCTGGTGTGAAGGAACCGCACTTCCCAGTTTTCTGTGTGTACATCCTCATTTTGAGCAGCGTCGTGTGACCGCGGACACTCATGGAGCCGTCGGCCGCTGCCTCACTCAGAGCATAAATATAAACACATATGAGCATGTGGCTCATATGTGAATGAGACATGTATCCACTCACGCAGGGCAGGGGGGGTGAGGTCATACAAGACCATCTGCATCTGACACCGCCAGGTAAAGTCACTCGATCACATTACTGACGCTCAGCTGGTGAAGATCATCCGAATACTGCCGTGGTGTCTTTGAGCTCGACACTTTTCCCTGACTTTTGACCATTCTAAATAGTTTCATAGTTCCATATTGAGGTGGAGCCACGGCTGGAATTGACAAAGTTATTACAGGCTCTGTCAGGCCAGTTCAATTTGTTTATTCATTTACATGATTCGTTTATTTTGTACTTTCAGAGAAGCCCTTAAAGTAAAATTAGAAGGGAAAAAAAACTAAATAAAAACATCACATAAAATGTATGTAGAGTAGGTTTATAACACCACTCTCAAGAAAACAATTTAATAACAACAGTTTAAGCTCTACCAAGTCACCACATGGTCAAAAATATTTCCTTTATCAACCACTGATTTATGTTTTATACATGGATAATGTTAAGGATGAATCCAGAAGATGGATATGTCTGTTCCGTACTTTAACTCCATGATTTCTAATTGTCAATTGATCACGAGCCTGGGGCCCAGTTTCGGCCCGGCAAACAAACAGGTCCGGCCCGCGGGAAATTTCCCTTAAAAAATAAATAATATTAGATGACACACCCACAATTGCATTAGAGGCCCTTTCTCCGTCATGAGGAAGGGCCAATGTCCGAAAAACAAAAATCTCTCTCCCAGCAAAGGCTCCAAACTCGGGTGAAGTTAGAAGCTACAAAGTTGTTCAACGTTTTTCCCTATTTAAATACAGTTACGTGAGCCTTTACACAATCCAAGTCTAGTTACACAAAATCAAACATGTCAATTTTCTAAGCGGATAAAAAGGGGCACTATATTTTGAGGTGTAATAACACCTGGAGTACTTTGACGATATTACTGCGTGGACGTCGAAGTACTCCAAGTGTTATTACGCCTCACAATATACTTCATCCCAATTTGGCACTATACCTTCGCTGTGAGAGGCTAAATGCAACATTTGTGTGACTGATCGCACTCACAGAGACCAGACAGTCAACTCCATCCGTTCATCCATTTTCTTTCACTTGTCCGTTGCCGGGTCGTGGGGGCAGCTGTTGGAGCTGCACCAGCCCCTATGGCTCCTCCTGCAGGTGGTGGGTCCACAGAAGGACGGCCTCATGGTTCTACCCGGGCCTGTTGGTCTCTCATGAGGGGCTTCTGAACCCCGCATCAACTCGTCTTAGCTGATGTAAGAACATATCTCAGTATGTAAAATTAGCGGCCAATTCCTTTAAACGTTCAAATCTTGCTTATTGAACAGACAGACGAGCTCACGTGTGCACGCTCCCACGTGTGCACGCTCCCACGTGTGCACGCTCCCACGTGTGCACGCTCCCACGTGTGCACGCTCCCACGTGTGCACGCTCCCACGTGTGCACGCTCCCACGTGTGCACGTCAGCGCGAGCCGGTGTCGACCCACTGGACACAAACTGAGTGTGATTTTATTGTGTCATAGGTTTTACATTTCATTACACAATTACATGTCAGAATTGACACTATATTTCATTCTTCTTTCTCCCTTTCCACCCAGTGAAATGAAAATTAAGAAAATAAACAAAAACAAAAATACAAAAAAACAACAAAAATAAAAAAAAATACAAAACAATTATCAAATTAAAAATAATAAAAAGCAAAAAACAAAAAAAAAGACACAAATATTATATAATGTAATAATATATATACACATACACATACATACACATCTGTACATACATACATATACACATATCATGTACATACGCATACATACAATTTAGATGGTGTCACTGACAGTAGGTCAGACCTGATGTAATCAACTTTTGATTTTCACAATTTTCTTTTGCTTTTTATCAGCTCTATCATTATTAATTCTGTAGTTCATTATTTTACACTAAGTTTTCACTTGTTTTCATCTTTCTGTGAAGCACTTTTGTCTTTCTTTTTTAAATACGTATTTAAAATACGGTTACGTGAGCCTTTACACGATCCAAGTCTAGTTACATAAAATCAAACATGTCCATTTTCTAAGCCAAAGTCAAACCAACAGCGTGTGATAAACTACACTTAAACTAACACTTACGAGACTTAATCTTTCATTTAATTATTACGTAATGTTGAAACGATTTTTTTGCCTTGTAAAGTATCGATAAGAGTCGTGTCACAGCAAGAAGGATTAACTCTTATTTATAAGCTCTCAGTTCAGCAACTCATACTACAGTTATCTCTCAAATTACTTTTAACATAAAAACCGCTTATCTCAGTTGGTCAATTACCAAACTGTTTCAGCCGCGCGCTCTTTTGACCGTGCTTTTCCAATGTCAGGTTTGGCTCACGTGATAGAAAAATTCAGCCAAGCTTCTAACAGTGCGTAATTGACTGAAGTTCAGTTAAACTTCAGGCCTCAGGAGGGTTGGCATTCAGCGAAAGCGGCGGCATTTTTCGACAGCAGCGTTGACCCGGCTGCCCTCGCGGCGGCGGATAATGCCAGACTGTATGCAACGCAAGAGGAATGATAAAACGCACAGGTTTGGAGAAGGCCAAAGTTTAGTCTAGTCGGCGTCACGGTGGCAGCGGTTTGCACATTCGCCTCACAGCAAGAAGGTTCCGGGTTCGATCCCCGGCCGGACAGGGGCTTTCGGTGTGGAGTTTGCATGTTCTCCCTGTGTCTGTGTAGGTTTCCACTGGGTACTCCGGATTCCCCACCACTAAAAATATCTACAATAGCTTCCACTCTGGGGCCAAGACTCCCCTGGAAATGAGATTCCTAATCTCACTGGGACTTTCCTGGTTAAATAAAGGTCAAATAAAATAAAAAAGTCCAAGAGCATGTGTGGATAATCAGAGGTTACAGTCACTGTACAGTCACTAATTTGGACATTCTCAGCACTATACATATCAACACTATACCAAAGCACTTTAAAAACTGATGATAAACAACTCATACATTAAAATGTACAGTAACAGTGTAAGAAACCAGTATGTCAGCGTCAGTAGTGGTAAGAATCCAGGTTTCGAATAACCCAGATACTGACTGCTCCAGAATATTAAAACCCAGATACTGTTTGACATGGGCACAGACAAAATCCGAATAGTAACTAACCAGGATATTCAATAAACCTTTGTTAGAGGGAACATAGGACTTTTACTTCCAAGACATGAGCTGTTTTCAAGGTGAGCCCGTTGAGCTCGATCGATGCGCCGGTGTCCAGAGCGCTTCACCAAATCCCCTGTAAGACTTTCTGTGCTCTGGTTTCCTACTGGCCACTTTATATAATGAGTCTCCCCACAGTACTTTTACCATTGATCCCTTCTCCAATCCCACACCAAACAGCCCCTCCCCGCTGGTTATGACCCGCCCGTAAATGCACAGCGTAGTGGACAGCAGCCCCCGGCTGCTCCGTCTATACCTGAGGAATCTATTAATAGGCCCTGAGTCGAGAGCGCCGCTCAGTAATGAAACGGCTTAATGCTGATGGGAGCATGGTGGCCATTCTCTTCATGACGGGTATAATGTTTTACCCTTAGGCGCGGATTTACTAGCACTTAGCTGCATGGATTTATCGCTACAGTACAGAGTCACAAAGTTAGCGTTAGGAAACTCAAGGACACAGGCGTTAGATTCATTCGCCATTTTAGATATTTCTCATACATTTATTGGACACTATTATGAAGATGAATGGTTTTCAATATTTACGGTAATTTCTCAAAGGTAATAGAGCTCCTGGGACTGAAATGCCACTAAAATCATCTTCTACAGTTTGAATTAAGCTGTTTAATGCAGATTTGAAGATGCGAAAAGCTCTTCTTCAATCGAGGTTGTAGTTTTTCTGAATCATCTGCAATCACTTATTTAAACCGAGTCAATTCCGACTTTTTCAGAGTTGGAATTACCCAGTTCCGACTCTGAAAAAGCATGTGGATGATTTGAGTGAAGTTTTTGTTCCCGAGCGTTTTGGGTTTGCTAGGGGCACTAATTGCTAATTGTCCAGGATCCCGGCTCATGATCTGAAGGGAGGATCTCTGCTGCACTGCGGTCACTCGTTGCTCCTGAGTCAAATGCAGGAAACAAACCCATCCATACCCTGCAGCACAGTGGAGGCGTCACAAGAGGAGCTAAAAGAAACAAGGAAGGGACAAACGAGGAGGTATCCGGGTAAGACTCGTAGCTAAGCCACAGATGCCTTTTGTCCCTACTATTGTTCTGGCTAATGAACGTTAATAACGTTGAATAAAAACGATTAACTGCTAAGATCTTGTCAGTTGTCAAGCGGAGGGAGCTACGCAGGAGGAAGATGAAGGAGGAGGTGGAGGAGCTGACCAGTGCAGGACACCACGCTCTGAAACAGGGACAAACCCAGGAGGCGCTGCACTGTTTCAGAGGATCAGAGGCGGCCAGGTTTCCACCGGGTGCTCCGGTTTCTCCGACCTCCAAAAACATGACAGGTTGACCCACAGTGGTGGCATGTCATTTCGTTGACAAATAATAATAAATAATGACAAATAAAGTACTAACTTACTTACTTCTCTCTCTATTTCTCTACGATGATGATACGTCATCATCCTTAACTTGAAAACACCAGCTTCCAACGAGACAAATGTAATTCCCTCTATTTTCAGCATTCACATCATTTCAAATCTCACCACCACATGCATCACCTTCTTCCTTCCTTGCTTCTCCTTTTGTTGTCCCTCATGTCATGCATCTGGTTCCCATTTAGGACCAGCTCAGCTAGCAACCTCCCAGGATGCTTCAGTCACGTGACGCCCCCCTCCTTCACTCCTGCTGACTAAGCCACCACGAGACGGTCCCTGGTGCCATTACCGAATTGGCATAGGCCGCTTCTGTAAATAGCCGCCGTTACGATCTTACATCATGGAGGTGAGCCATCCCATTTTCTATATGTGTCCCATCCATATGACACCCTCGAGGATACATTACGTAACGCTATAGGCTGGCCCTATTGAAATAAAAAGGATGGTAGTTGTTTTTGTTTTTTTATTCTATGGATGAACTAATCCCCCATAATCTATATTGTGTGGTTTAGCTCGAGATTTGGCCAGCTTTAAGAGCTTGTTTGGATTCCGAAGGATTCGAATATAACACGTATTGTCTTGAGTCAGGGGCTGTCGAGGAAACTGGGAAATTTGAGCTAAGACTTACTGTTTTTGTGGTGTTGAAGATTTAACGTTTTTGAGAATTTTGTCAAAACCCAAATGATGATAATGGATTTACTATGTAGCGCTTTACTGGACTCTCAAAGGTACTTTGCTTCATTCACTGCATACTCGGGGGTGGCCACAGCTGTCGTGGGGTAAACTGATGGAAGCTGTAGATAGATACAGTACTGATCAAAGTTTTGGAAACACTTTGTATCTATTGGCTTTTCTTTATTTACAACACTTAAAACGTTAAACTATGAATAACTCCAAATAGGTTCCACCCATCCATCTTCTTCCACTTGTCTGTTGCCGGGTCGTGGGGGCAGCTGTTGGAGCTGCCCAAAACACATGGCACCAGCCCCTATGGCTCCTCCTGCAGGTGGTGGGTCCACAGAAGGACAGTCTCACGATTCTAACCGGGCCTGTTGGTCTCTCATAAGGGGCTTCTGAACCGCTCTTTGTCTGACCCGTCACCTAGGACCTGTTTGCCATGGGAGACCCTACCAAGGGCACGAAGCCCCCAACAACTTAGCTCCTAGGATCATTTGGGCACTCAAACCCCTCCACCACATTAAGGTGACGGTTCCAGGAGGGAATAATAACTTATAAAAAATGTTTTACATTTTTAATTCTTCAAAATGGCCAACCTCTGTTCTTGGCATTTTCTCAGAGAGCTTCATAAGGTCGTCCCTGAAATGGTTTAACAGTCTGTGATAGCAGTAATCAAAGCTATTTTGAAGAATCTATTTTAACTTTTTTGGTTTAAAATACATGCGTTCATTTATAAATGAAATGCCTTCAGTAAAATCTACAATGTAAATAGTCTTGAAATAAAAGAAAAAACAATACATAAAAAAAGCTTTTTAAATCCTTTATTTGTCACAGACAATGTTAAAGTCGCCCTCAGCTACTAGGACCAGCACGGTTGCATTCCCACATTGCATCGCTATATGCGCCACCTTCAAACAGTAACTTTGTCCCGTAGAAGCAGACGAGCACCACATCTTCTCCGCCTCATCCCCGACACACCCCTCACCCCCACCTCACCATGTCAACACAAACACGTGCACGTGCAGGGATCGCAAATGTTTGAAGCAGCAGTTAGCGGCTAACACAGTCAGAGTTTAGCATTAGCGGCTAACACAGTAGGAGTTTAGCATTAGTGGCTAACGCAGTCAGTGTTTAGCATTAGCGGCTAACACAGTCAGAGTTTAGCATTAGCGGCTAACACAGTAGGAGTTTAGCATTAGTGGCTAACGCAGTCAGTGTTTAGCATTAGCGGCTAACACAGTAAGAGTTTAGCATTAGCGGCTAACACAGTCAGAGTTTAGCATTAGCGGCTAACACAGTCAGAGTTTAGCATTCGCGGCTAACACAGTAAGAGTTTAGCATTAGCGGCTAACACAGCTGGAGTTTAGCATTAGCGGCTAACACAGCCGGAGTTTAGCATTATGGCAGAGGTTTACAAAAGAAACATCTGAGCGACCTGCTCTGATGCATCTGAAATCCTCAAGAAATGTCCATTTATTTAATAATCCAATATCTACAGGGACTTTTCTTTTTTAAAGCACAGGAAAGGGTGTGGAGCGTCCGAAGGTTGTGGGAAGTCTCAAAATGTTTACTTTGCCACGTATTTTATTTATTCTGCTGATAATGTGTGTTGCACAAGATTATAGATACTTCCCTTCTGCCTCTGAACGTATCGTAACATTAACGTAGGGCAGTGTGTGGAGGGGAGTGAAGGGCGTGGGTGGGGGGGAATGGAGGCGTAGGGGGCAGAGGAGGGTTCACTGACACTTACTGAGGGTATCTTTGAAACATAATGAACAACAGGAAGTTAAATGAAAAGGCTGCCAATCAGTGCCTTCAGCTCAGCCCTTCTGACCAACGGCGGTTATTTACGAAACGTTTACTCAAAAGGTGGATCAACGGAATTTGCTCTTTTTTTAGTATTCAAGTATTTAGTATTCCCTCCTTTACATACCAAATTTGGTGCGCTCACACGGTTATAAAGGCAATCTCAAATGGTAATTTTGTTGTAACACTGTCACAAAAAGCTATAAGCTATTTTCTAAATTGCACTCTCTATTCATAGATGTGAGCCAATGAGTTTAATGTGAAGACAAACAATGGAAAATTAGGATATGGTACGTTTTCCTTCATTAGCCTTAGTGGCAACAATAACATAACATGCCCTTTTTTTTATAACATACACTTTTTTTTATAACATACACTTAAAAATAATTTTGGGGCTGTACTAATTTGGCTACTCGGAAAGTCTGGATTGACTAAAAAGTATCTCCGCATCTCTTAACATCATATGAGTCGCAGTCCTAAACATACTGGGCTTATGGACATGAAAAAAAAAGAAAAAAGATAATCAACTCTAAGCTCCTGTTCTTTTGTCTGTGGAGTTCACTCGGGAGCACGCAAATCCCGCGGACTTCTTTTGTTCCAAACCGATTATTCTGACCTTATCTGATCCTCTCTGATCCTTTTGGGTTGTCTTTTTATTGGACGCCACTGTCTAGACATGACTTTCCCCCCAAAAATCAATGTCCTCCATACCTCATTAGAAATGCTATTTTTAGAGCCAACTCCGCCCGTAAGTGTTCCACATTCACTCGGAAGGAAATATGCTTCGCCGGGCCAAACCAGGAGAGTCGGAAACACACACTGAATGGATGAAGTTTGGCGATCAGACCCCGGCAGGTGACTTGTACATAAGTACATCTGCTCCAGTAACTTTCCGAAGTACGTATCTTCGTGCTCAATGGTGTGTTTGCGGGACTGAACATGGATCGAAACACATCAGCGCAGATCTGGCAGTTGTTATGACAAAAAAAAAAAAGGAAGGAACCAACGCATTTACTTAATTATTTATAAGAGTGAAGGTTTTGTTTCCTGCGCCCTCAATCTACTTTAAGGTGAGATTATGCGGGTGAATTGGGGAAAAAATTAAATTAAATTGTGATGTCAAATTGTAACTTTTACTGTAGATTACTGATATACATCCATCCATCTTCCTCCACTTGTCCGTTGCCGGGTCGTCACATTGCACCAGCCCCTATAGCTCCCCCTGCAGGTGGTGGGTCCACAGAAGGACGGCCTCATGGTTCTAAACGGGCCTGTTGGTCTCTCATAAGGGGCTTCTGAATCGCTCTTTGTCTGACCCGTCACCGAGGACCTGTTTGCCATGGGACACCCTACCAGGGCCACGAAGCCCCCGACAACAGAGCCCCAGGATCATTCAGGCGCTCAAACCCCTCCACCACATTAAGGTGTCGGTTCCAGGAGGGGCTATATACATTATGAGAAAAAAGATGCATTACAAATTTGCTGTCATTTTATATTTTGGGATACAAAAAATTAAAAAATATGGCCCTTTATAAATGGCCAAAATTGGCTGTAAAATATTGTTAAAGTGATAGTCTGTAAGTTTAAAAAAACTTACAGATTGCAGGCCTGGGCCTGCAATTTGATGTAACATGAGTGATTTTGAATAGAAATATATTTTCTAAAGTCCCTCCCTTTTGCTGATTTCAGCAACTAATCAGAATCCCCAGTGCCACCACTTTGACCAATGAGACGAGCTTTCCTGTGAACCAATCATTTACTTTTGAAAGTTTGTTCCTGCTCTCCTCATTTTGCAAACGAGGAGTGGCTTTCTGGTCCGATTAGGAGGGGAGGAGCTTGATTGTTTACTTTCAGATTTCACCCTCACTCTCTCCTCACTTTGCAATCTGACTATCACTTTAAGCCCATGTTAGGAGTCTATTCGGGAGTCTCCAAATAGACTCCTAACAACCTTATAGAATCCAAATGACCATATGTGGATGACAGCGTTCTCGGTTGCCTTTCGTGCTACACGTGAAACTGGTAAACAATGGGTTTGTTTTCTCTGAATGAGAGAAGGCCCCACTCGGGCGGCGGGTCAGCACTTATAGTCGCTAATACAGACTCCAAACTTTCCAGTCTTGGACTTAACAATATTTTGAAGTTTTTTTCAGAGGGATTTTTTAATGTCTAATTCCTAGCCTGATTTATTCAGCTTTGAACCCCCCCAAAAAAACAGGCGTAATTTGAGTGATTACAGATTTTGTTCACTTATGATTAGTTAATTGAAAAACTAAACAATATATCCACAATCCCCTCTGAAAAAATCTTAGTTACTAATATGTCAATAAAATGAAACCATACATCTTAATCTGGCTCAATCCATTATTTAGATTGCATTGCCCAAAATATAGGCAATTTTGGCCATTTTCATGTACAAAATAATATTTTGTACATGAAAATGGCCAAAATTGCCTATATTATGGGCAATTTATCTTATATCTTATTTTTATATGAAAACATAAAATGACAGAAAAAATGCAATACATTTTTTCTCATATTTATATCAGTAATGTTCAGCAAACGTTTTAAATTGATATCTCTACATATATATCTATAGATATATATCATATATCTATATCTATAGATATCACATAGATATCTGCAGTGTCTCGCCATAAGAGGTTAAACCAGGCATGTCAAAATGCAGCCTGAATAGGCCAGTGATTCACAGCTTCCCAGGTTCCCGGATGATTTTGAGACAATATCTTTTACATTTTACACTTTGAATTTGATGTATTTTTGATTGCATATTTTAGTGAAATTAAGCCAAATATTAAAATACCGTATCCAAACGAACATCATTATACCAGATTTTAAATGTTTTGTTCCTTAGATTTTTATAAATGCTAAGTCCATTTTACAGAAGGGGGTTCCCACATTGTTGGTTGCGTGATTTTGGGGTTGTGCAGAACAGACTAGGCCTATTTGTTTTTTGTCAGTTTGTTTTTCCCTATTCCCCAAGGCCCAATCTTTATCTCCAATCCCAAGAGGCTCCAACTACCCCAGGGAAAAACTGGCATTAAATCAAGCGTCATTCATGATTTTTTCGCCTTCTACTTCATAACATCCTGTCCTAGCTGCATGTGGCATCTGTGCAAACACCTCGGAGCTGTCCACAGATGTGTTGTTACGGTTTCAGGATTAGCATTAGCATTAGCGGCTGGCATCACATTCATAATTTTCCCCACGTGTCACGTGTAGCCCCCTCACCCCATCTGCCGTCTTAAATCGGGATTAGCATCCACATGGCGTTTGTGCGAGCCAGTGCCTTCTCCCGTTCGCTTCATTCATGTTTTGGTGCAAGGCTTAAATGAGGAACGACCAGCCCTTGGATTTAGCCTGGCGTGTTTCCATGTAGTTCCATTCAAGGGATTAAGAGGTGCTCCATAACAAAGTATATTAACCACTTTAACTGAGCGCATTTTCTTCTGGACCGGACCATGCAGCCTAGAGCTAGGCCAGGGTGACGGCTCATTGAAAGCTACACAATTGATCTAAAAAGAAATTTATCCTGCGTCGTTGCCTTGTTGCTGTCACTTTATTTTGTACTTTTTTTATCATCACTTTTTCAGTGCTTTTTTGTTATGTTTTTGTCACGTTTTTCCTCGTTGTTTGACGCTTTTCTCAAGAAGCCTTTAGATTTGGGTAATGCCAAACTAGAGAAAATTCAGTTGGTTCAGGTGGGGGTTAAGAGGTTAAATCACCGGTTTAATTTACCGATGACAAAAGCGATATTGATTGATTTGTATTTTGTGTGGCCTTCCCTGTGTCTGAGTGGGTTTTCTGCTTTGGTTTTCAGGATTAGTCAGTCAGTGTTGTATTTTCCTTGCCTGGCCATGGCCATCCACTCCTGCTTTTTGCATTGTTCAAAAGCAGGAGGAACTTTGCTAACAGCCAATCAAATGTCGAAAAGATTTATATCGACCCAATCGAAGGAGGAAGGAACCGCTAGTAAAATCCATCCATCCATCCATTTTCTTCCGCTTTATCCAGAGCCGGGTCGCGGGGGCAGCAGTCTCAGCAGAGATGCCCAGACTTCCCGATCCACGCACACCTCCTCCAGCTGTTCTGGGGGGACCCCGAGGCGACACCAGGCCAGCTCGGAGACATAGTCCCATCAGCGTGTCCTGGGCCTTCCACGAGGCCTCAGTGGGACATGCCAGGAGCACCTCCCGAGGGAGGCGACCAGGAGGCATCCAGAACAGATGCCCTAGCCACCTCAGCTGGCTCCTTTCGACGTGGAGGAGTAGCGACTGGAGTCCGAGCTCCTCCCGGGTAACTGAGCTCCTCACCCGATCTCGGAGGGTGCGCACAGCCACCCTGCGAAGGAAACTAATTTCAGCCGCTTGTATTCGCGATCTTGTCCTTTCGGTCATTACCCAAATCTCATGACCATAGGTGAGGGTGGGAACGTAGATCGATCGGTAAATCGAGAGCTTTGCCTCAGACTCAGCTCCCTCTTCACCACAACAGTCCGATACAGCGACCGCATCACTGCTGACGCCGCACCGATCCGTCTATCGATCTCACGCTCCATCCGTCCCTCACTCGTGAACATGACCCCGAGATACTTGAACTCCTCCACTTGAGGCAAGGACTCCCCACCGACCTGAAGCAGGGAAACCACCTTTTACCGGTGGAGAACCATGGCCTCAGATTTGGAGGTGCTGATCCTCATCCCGGCCGCTTCACACTCGGCTGCAAACCGCCCCAGTGCGCGCTGGAGGTCCTGATTTGATGAAGCCAACAGAACAACATTGTCTGCAAACAGCAGAGATGAGATTCTGAGGTTCCCAAACCGGACACCCTCCGGCCCCTGGCTGCGCCTAGAAATTCTGTCCATATAGGTAATGAACAGAACCGGTGACAAAGGGCAGCCCTGGCGGCGACCAACACGCACCGGGAACAGGTCTGACTTACTGCCGGCAATGCCAACCAAGCTCCTGCTGCGGTCATACAGGGAACGGACAGCCCTTAGTAGTCACCTCGATGACTTCAGCCTGGGTGATGGACGAGCCCCCCTCCGAATCCCCAGCCTCTGCCTCCTCATCGGGAGACGTGACAGTGGGATTGAGGAGATCCTCAAAGTACTCCTTGCACCGCCCGACCACATGCCCAGTCGAGGTCAGCAGCTCCCCACCCACACTGTAAACAGTGTTGGTGAAGCACTGCTTCCCCCTCCTGAGGCGCCAGATGCTTTGCCAGAATCTCTTCGAGGCCGACCGATAGTCCTCCTCCATGGCTTCTCCAAACTCCTCCCAGACCCGAGTTTTTGCCTCTTTTACCGCACAAGCTGCAGCACGCTTGGCCTGCCGGTACCTCTCAGCTGCCTCCGGAGTCCCACAAGCCAACAAGGCCAGGTAGGACTCCTTCTTCAGCTTGACGGCATCCCTTACCTCTGGGCGCCACCACCGGGTTCGGGGATTGCCGTCGGGACAGGCACCAGAGACCTTACGGCCACAACTACGAGCAGCCGCATCGACAATGGAGGAGGAGCACATGGTCCACTCGGACTCCATGTCCCCAACCTCCCTTGCAATCTGGGTCAAGCTCTTCTGGAGGTGGGAGTTAAAGACCCTACTTACAGAGGGATCCACCAGACGTACCCAACAGACCCTCACAACACGTTTGGGCCTGCCAGGTCTGACTGGCTTCCTCCCCTGCCAGCGGATCCAGCTCACCACCAGGTGGTGATCAGTTGACAGTTCAGCCCCTCTCTTCACCCGAGTGTCCGAGACACGCGGCTGGAGATCATATGACACAACTACAAAGTCGATCATCGACCTCCTGCCTAGGGTGTCCTGGTGCCACGTGCACTTATGGACATCCTTGTGCTCGAACATGGTGTTCGTTATGGACAAACCGTAACTAGCACAAAAGTCCAATAACAGAACACCACTCGGGTTCCGATCGGGGAGGCCGTTCTTCCCCATCACCCCCACCCAGGTCTCACTGTCGTTACCCACGTGGGCGTTGAAGTCCCCCAGTAGAACAATGGAGTCCCCAGCCGGAGCAGCATCTAGTACCCCTCCCAGGGACTCCAAGAAGGCCGGGTACTCTGCACCGATGTTGGGCCCGTAGGCCGAGACAACGGTGAGAGACCTGTCCCCGACCCGAAGACGTAGGGACACGACCCTCTCGTTTACCGGGGTGAACTCCAACACGTGACGGCTGAGCTGGGGGGCTATGAGCAAACCCACCCTAGCCCACCGCCTCTCCCGGCTGCGCCATACCGGGCGACGTCACGGTCATAGAAGTCTTTGAAGTAAAATACTTCCTTAAATGTACTTAACAAGAATGCACCTGCGTAGATGTTGATCTTTCATCTTCTCTAAGAGGATTTTTTTATTGTTACCGTCTATCAAAAGTATTTTGGACCCACTTCAAACGTACATTGGTTGAAACAGCCGTTTGTTTCTGTAATTTGGCAATTTACTTAAACTACCTATATATTTCTGTATTTGTTTCCCTTTAACATTCCTTTACAGTTGTCTTGTCCCATCATGTTGCTTCACATTAGCTAACTCACAAACCAACCTAGCTGCCCATACTATAAGAACTGCCTTACCTAGGACTCCCAAAGGTATCAAATGTATGTAGAAACACACCACACACACACACACACTGCACACCACACCTGGTCAGACACACCTCCATACATGTCCTGTCAACGTAATGTTTATTTTGTAATGTCATTTATGTTATATGTATGTAAACGCACATTTTTATTTTTTTTAAAAAGAACAGCCGTTGCGCATTCCTATGTTTAAAATCGGAACCGAGTTGCTAATGACTCCATGTTCCTTGCGTTTTTGTGGCAAAAACAACATAGATCTGTTTGTGAAGACTCTCATTTGTCCAGGAAGTATTCATCGTAGTGAAGCGTAAGTCATACAGTGGAACCCCTAAAGTCTCTGAGTTTTAAAGTCTAAACTCCTTCACCAAATCTCTTCTTATCTACTTTGTTCTTTGTTTAACATGTACCAGCTCCCTTTCCTTCAAAATGGTAAACTTGTTGTCTGGCCATGGGTATCGGTGGTGAAGAAAGTGATGGCGTGCCCTTGATGATTCTGTTGCGGCGGTGGAGAGTGGCAGAACTCAAACAGGAAAAGATGAAAGTGTTCTTAAAATATGGTATAAAACGCTTGACTTGAGAGAATTTACTTTCTGGTTGAGTGTTCATTACTCTGAAATGTTTTGCGCACAAGCCTAACCTTTCCCCTACAGCCTTTGAGAAAGTTCTCCAACATTAAGCTCGAGCCAAGTTCGCTCTTTTCAAACTTTTGTTTGATGTCTGACGTGGATGTCGACTATGCCTTTTAAAGATTATTTTCTACAACTCGTCACGCCGGGATACATAACCAGGCCGTAATTACAGGATGTACGTATATGTGCAATCAGCGCCTTTCAATGGGATTCTGATCATGTTTACTTGGAAGCAGGGCTGATCTTTAGTTCACCTCGTTGGAGGCACTTGATTAGGGTTCAACCTTTTGAACGAATGCCATCGGCACCCACATGGGGCTGCCTGATTGGACGGAGCTGATTAGTATTTCCTGGTTCCCCACAAGCGCACGGGCGACGTCTACATTTTTAGAGTGCAAGGTGAGGTAAGGCGATGGCAGGGATCGATCAAAATACAAGTGGGATGGTTCCAATTGTGCTTGTCGAGGAGAGAGTGCTGTCCAACTGAAGTCGGATTAGATTAATATTGATTTTAAGGATTTATTGAGTATGTCTTGGGGAAAGATATCGAACTCAGGTGTTATTTAATCTTGTGTGGAGCTTCTGGACAGGTTTTATCCAGAAGGATATGCGTGATTTGCACCAGAGATTCACATTATATTCTTATTTTAAGATTATGTTGCTGTTTGACCCTGTATTTTAGCTAACTTTTTGACAAAAAACATTCATGTCGATAATAATAGTGATTGTCTGAGCAAGGCATTTAGTGCCCTACTGGATGGGGTTGGCTTTACACAAAATATACAGTCACTGTTTTACACGGTGAGTTTACGTTTGACATGGGGACAGCGCTTCGCGCTGTTTTCGTGCGCTCCGCTGCGCGCACTGCGTTGCGATTACAATAGGCCCTTGCTACGGCAGGCCGCTCGGGCCTAATTATAACACAGGCTATACATATGTCACTTTGCATGTCATGAGTCTATCTTATTAGTTTCACAGTTTAAGCTGAATTACAGAAGTGAATGCACTTTATCATGATATTCTAATTATGACGAGCACCAGTAAATGAGTGAGTACAAATCTTCATCTGTTCACAGGAAGCCTCTGTACTAAAACAAAACAGCATTTCCATTGACTCCAACCATAAGACTTGTATCAAAACCTCTGCCAGCCAAATGGAAAGACCCCGGCCTTACACACTGCTACAAAACTGGGTTTGTCAAGAATGAAAAATATCACATCGTTTCAGAGTTCAAGTTCAATTTCTCTGTGAATCTTTCTACTCTAATATTTTAAACTACAAGTATACGTTTAACATTGAAATACATCTAGAACTTCATTTAAAATACTTAGACGAATGAAATTCTTTATAAATATGTTTTATTAAGCTTTTTTTTTTGCACAAATGTCATCCTGTATTTAAAAGCACTAGCTGGTGTAGGTCTTCTCCATGGTGTTTGCATCTCTGCCAGCTCTTCATCGCTCTTCCATCTGCCTTCACCTCGCCTTCACGCTCTGCTGCTCCATCTTAAGTCTGTCAAGAAAAACATTTAAAATGCAATTCGATCCTACATGACGACAATTAACACATTTTTTTCTAAATGTACTAAATAAACCTGAAGCAGTAAACCATTGTATTGGTTATTCTGATACATCACCATGTTGTGTTTCCTTAATAGTTTTGCTGCTGCTCAGTTAAAGGCGCATTACGCAACTTTTTACATGAAAAACAAAGTTGATATTTGTGCGTATTTGACCTTGTAGTGACCCAGCGGCTGTATGAGTTTTCAGCATGGCTTACTTTTGGTCACAGTGGTCTCTAAGGACGCTCCAGGATCCATTTTTTGGGAAGGTTTTCACTGCTGACGGAGCCTCTTACCAGAAAACCTACAGAACAGTTATGGTGAATGGTCTCAACTTATATAGAGCTTTTCCACCTACATTAGGCACTCAAAGCGCTTTACAGCAAGGATCCACTCACCCATTCATACCCCAATGTACGCAGACACTGGAGGCAAGGTGGGTGAAGTGGCTTGATCCTGGAGCGTTGTAGAAACTACTGTGATCAAAAGTAAAAGCGCCATGCTGACCACTCATACAGCCACTGGGTCACTACAAGGGCAAATATCAACTTTTTCTTAAAAAAATACATAATACTCCTTTAACCCTTTAGAACAGGGGTAGGCAATGTCAGGCCAAAACCGGCCCTTCATCATGGAACCTCTGGCCCTCAGGAGGATTTTGAGGAATATTATTACACAAACCAGAGATCAAATGCCTGTTAAAGTACACCCCATTTAAGCCATATATGATCTACAACACTGGCATTTGTAGAAAATGGTGCTTTACTTAGGCCTCGTCTGTGTGTGTGTGTGTGTGTGTGTGTGTGTGTGTGTGTGTGTATATGTGCGCTGCCCCACATAGCTAAACGGTGAACTTCAATTTGGATTGTTTTTCAGTTGAAATGTCTGTAAAAGTGGAGTTCTGATGGCAAAGGAGGAATCGGAAGTGTTGGTTTCACCGTGGAGAAGGCACCACACACCAGGAATACGTGATAAGATTATCTCACGATAATCGGAGCGTCCTTAAGATTGTCAGAAGGGGAGAATCGGGGCTAAAATCAGCCTAATTATCCTGCCGTGTGAATCAGGCTTTAGTGAGGACAGAACTACATTTTAGGTTTCAAAGACTGTGAAAGACTTCTGCCTTTGAAATCAATCCGTTTGCTTTATCATTGCAGTGAAAGTGCTACTGTTCTGTCATTGCGTCTTTGACGGAGAAGAAAAGAAAAAAACAACATCATATTCCTTAGTCCAGAGGCGACGGCTCACTTACGTTGGCAGTGTGCTGTTCTGAGGGCCATGACCACGCATTGTCTTCACTCATGATTAAGGGCTCTGATTACGCAACCAATGATGCCTATCTCCTGCCAATTTCCACAACAATAGTCATTTTAAGGACGGATCCGCTAAGAGGCTTAAGACGATCGGATTTGGCCCGTTTGGGAAGAGACCAGAAAGAAAAAGGAAGAAAGACGTTTCACACAGAGGATCGATTTTGAAAATGCTTTTAATGACATAAAAACATGGAAAAGAAAAAGCAAACCGCTGATGTGAATGGATTGAAGTGTTCCAACCGGTTTTCGAATGATGACTAGGCAATGTCTTGATCCGTGGCCCATTTCAGATCTTGGCAATAATAAGCCCCTATTTGACAGTAAAAAGCCACGTGGGCCACGGAGCAAACGAAACCTTTTTCAGTGTGCATGCCTTGAAAGTTGCTGTACCAAAAAAAGTGACTTCAGAGTGAGTATTTACATGGCAATAGACAGGTCCGGTAAGCATTCAGTGTCTGTGGCTTCAAATGTCGCTGAGGCACATTTTCAAAGTGGTGTGTTCCTTTTGTCTAACCTGAAAAAAATAAAATAATATATATACATATATATATATATTATATATATAAAAAGCAATGCTAAAGATGCCATAACAAATGGTTGCTTAAGGAAGGGAAAGCATACATTCCTATTTACATTTTCTACGCTGCCTTTCCTGGATTGCTACATTATCTTTTTTTTTTTTTAAGTCTCAACGTATGTTAGCGTTCGTTAGCATGCTAGGAATACATGTCCAAGCAAAGATGGACATTGTAAGATCACTATTTATTGCAACGGCTTTAAAATTATTGTCTCAAAGATAGTCACAGCAAAAAGGAAACCTCTCCTTAACTGACATTTGAAATATTAAACACACGGACGTCGGACACAAAGTTACTACTTCCCTTGGGCCGATTTACGGACAAGTTTCAGCCAATCTGCGTCAATCAAACAGGCAGTCCTTCAGGCGCTACAGTGAGTGTATTTCCATGCACTCGAGTAAACTGGTTATCAGGCGTATCCTGGTTATGCCAGTGTTCTGGATATGATGTTTACATGCGTTTGAGAAACCAGGACACTCATAACCCTGTTTACATGAGCAACTACAGTATCCCGGATATTTAGGCTCCAGAGAGGGGCTAATGACAAATATGGTAAGGAGCTAAATACTTTAGCAATATTGCTAATGCGTTAGCGACACCTGCATGATCCGTTTTTTCACAGACGACGCTCTTTTCAAAGGGTGGATTTCTGGTGAGGAGGCAGAAATAGCGACTCAAGAGAAGGTCAAGAGTACAACCGTGTCCTTGGCTTGTATTGGCGAGTATTGGCTAACAGCTGAGAACGGTATTGATTTGTTTGCTCTGGCATCTGGTGCATTGCAAAAAGAGTTTAAGTGGAACTCATCTACGCTAATCCTTACACCTATGAAATCTTTTATTCATGCTACATTATGATACAAAACACACCTGTGCAAGGCAAGCGGTCATAGACCCTACATCTTAAATTCTGCAGATTTCTTTTCTGTGAGCATGAAATTTCATTAATTCAGTGCTTATTTCCACTGGATAGCGTGGCGTAGGTCGGAGCAGTATGGCACAGTTTGGTTTGTCTGGGTGTGAGAAACAGAAAAAAAAGAAGATTACAAGGTTCCACTTTTGAATGGTGAAGTAACCAGTGTTCAATTTAACGCTTCCTCAAGTAATCTAGTAGTAGCCATGTTTTCAACACAGTAATGCATTTGTTCAGATCATCTCCTCTCTCCATCTTACCATTTCCTTTGATAGGCATCTGAGGTTTTGATGAACACATTTATGTAGTAAAATTTCGCATCTGTGTGCTTTATTCACCACATTTGTTGACCAGCTCAGCGCAATGGTCGATTTGTCTTTAGCCAACTAACTACCGTTTTATTGTTTTTATTAAGGATGCCTCATATTGTAGACTGTGACTGTTTTTCCAAAACATAAATTTGTCTAAAGCTCAGAGAAGTGGCTTTATCACATTATACATTTTTGCATTTACAGATATCAAGCAGTTTTTTTGTGGGATTTGGGCTTCTGCAGCTCAAACATTATTGGCAAATATAGGCTGTATATAGAAGTTAATTGTCGATAATGCAGATGAATGGCAGCAATAATACTTTCTCCATTTTTAACCACATTTTCCAAAAAAATTTCCACTGTTTTCCTTTACAATTTTCCCCCCATTTCCTCCCCAATTTTCGTCAATTTGTGATGACCAACAGCATCAAAACTTGTATCTAAAGATAAAAATAAAAAAATCAGTACCTGCTTTCGATACTTTCATTTTTGCGATACCAGTAGTACCTACAATTTTATTTCAATACCAGACCGGTATCGTTTAACGGTATCCAGCCCCACTTTAAAGCATGTTATATTATATTGTGATGAATGAATCTTTTGGCTGTCTGCATTTCTTTTTTTTAAATGCCACCTGGCAACAGAGACATTGGCAGAAACAGTCTCACTTTTCATAACTAGTGTTCCACTGTTCAACTGGGAATAGTTTGACCTTACCTTGGCATTTATTCATTAGACATAGTAGACTTGGGAGGCTGTTCCTTTCACGGATAGTAAGAAAAGAGTTCTTACACTGGGTCTTATTGGGTCTCAAAGCACACTTTAGATCTAGTTCTGTGGGAAGCAGGGATGAGGTGGGTGGGTGTCTATGACCTCATCATAGTCCTTCTATGAACTCAAGTCCATCTAGGTTCTGGAGTGCTGGGACCAAACGGGAGCCAATTTGGAACTAAAGTTTATGATCTACTAATGGGCTGAGGACATCGCTAAATAAAAATTGTAAAAAAAAAAGGGTAAAAAAAAAAAAGGGTAAAAAAAAAAAATTCATCAGCAAGAGTCTAAACCTTGGTCCATTTACAATAGAAGTATCATTGGAAACTTTCATGAAAATTGGCACTCATAATGATGTGTTTGGATGGATAATGGGCTTTTCTAAAAAACAAATCTGAGGCGACATTCACGCCAGGCAACATTGGTGTTTGTGTCACAAACAGAACAACTTAGCCAAAAAATTGACTTTATCTGCTCTACTGTGTACATAGTATGGCAAACATTGCTGCTGTGGTTTCCTTAGTGTTTCTGAGCCGACCAACACCACACCATGCACTGGAAACAATCCTTTATAAATACACATGAGTGTCAACCTGACCTAAGACAAGCAATGTTCTACAGTATTTTCCCTGCGAGGCAGAATTCACAGAAAGCGTCTTTTACTGTCCCCTCAGTAGTCTGAGACACTTTTGACCTCAGATCAGTTTCATGGTGAACCTGCCCCCTTCACCTCCTTCTCCACCTCCGCCCATGGATGACCGCGGCACAAAGTCAATGGTCGCTGTGTGCTTGATTTGTCCTTTGCTTTGACTCCAGAAGAACATAAAGACAAAGCATATGGCTACTGAGCTGAGGAAGGAAAGGAAGCCCATCGTGGTGGCGATGATCAGCGTCTTTGCGTCAAACGGGTAGGGTTTGGCCATTTGAGAGGACGAGTTGGCAGTTTGCGTGAGCTGCGTGGGCTCTATCCACGCGTCGTCGATGAAAATGGGGATGCTCCTGTTTCGCGGAACTCCTTTCACATAGAGTCCGACCGTGAGGCTGTCGTTACCGGCGGCGTTACCCGCTAGGCACTGGTAAGCGCCGCTGTCCTGAACTTGGGCGTAGCGCACCTCCAAGGTACCGTTTGGCAAGACGCGTATCCGTCCCACAGGCGAGAAGACATTCTTGTGAGATGAAATCCATGTGATGGCAGGAGCCGGGTCCCCGTCGGCTTTGCAGGAGAAAAGGACATTTGTTCCTTCCTCGACTCTTGCCTCCTGAGGTCGCCGGTCTAGAATTCTCGCCGGACGGCAGGTAAATAGCCGTGGCAGCTCTTTTTCGTTGAAGTCTCTGAATTGCCGTAGCCTCACCGCGTCCGGAGTTGAACACGTGGGCTGGAATCCTTCAAAGTTCAAGCGAAGCCTCCGACGCACCACCCAAAGCAATCGGCAATCGCACGCCAAAGGGTTACTGTCCAATCTTAACACCTGGAGGTTACCCACGGAATGGAAAGCGCTCTCTTCCAAAGTGGTGAGCTGATTAGACGAGATGTTGAGCGTGCGGAAGTTAGCCAGCCCTCTGAAGGCCCCCGGTTCTATCCGCAGCAAGCTCCCCCCGGCTAAGTGTAGCTCTTGAAGCCTCAAAAGATCTCCGAGTAGATTTCCCTGGATGACGGTGATTGGGTTGTAAGACAAGTCCAGAAAGCGCAAATAAGCCAAGTGGCGCAGTGCCGCATAGGGGACTGCGCTGAGGTTGCAGTTGCTGATGATAAGGGAGGTCAAGTTGAGCCCGGCGAGGCTACTACTCGCCAAAGTGTCCAGCATGGGCCAACTGGAGATGATGAGGCTGCGGAGTTTGTGCAGCCCACGAAAAGCATTGTTGGGGAGGGAAGGGATGTGGATGCGCAGCATGCGTAGGCGTGTCAGGTTCGGGAGTTGGGAGAGAGCCTCGGTGGGTATTGACGTCAGGTTACTACGATCTAAATTGAACTCGACTAAACTTGTGAGTCCAATGAACGCCCGCTGGGAGATGAAAACCAAGTCATTCTCGCTCGCTTCTAGTATTTGTAAATTTGACATATCTTTGAAGGTGTAATCCAGGAAGACGAGTATTTCATTCTGGCTCAGATCTAGGAAGCGTAGACTTGACAGGCCAGCGAACACTCCGACTGGAATGATCTTAAGTCGGTTGTTTTTAATCCGAAGAGTCCTGAGATTTTTAAGGCCCTGGAAAGCTTCGACTTCCATCATGGAGATCAGATTATCACTTAGGTCCAACTCTTGCAGGAGCTGCAGCCCGGAGAATTGGCGCCGTCCCACGGTTTTAAGCTTATTGTAGGATAAATCCAGCCGCTTGGCATCGCTGGAAAAGCCCTCCGGTACTGAGTTCAGATGCTTGCCGGAGCAGATGACTTCTTTAGCTTCAGGGCGGCATGTGCAGCGTGACGGGCAGCCCCCCACGGATACACCCAAGCAGGCCAGAAGGATGCTCCAAGCCCCCCATCGGACCACCGACTCCACAAACATCTTTCCTCCGGACTGAAAAAGCAGAAAGAAAATGTACGTTTGAGTTGTAATACAAAGGGATTTCAGAAAGTTTTTAAGCCTCTTTTGATCATTTTTATTCCATTGCTTACAATCATCGTTGTGCAAAAAAAAGCATAACTCTGCTGTAAATTCCATTAATTTTCCATGATACAGAAAGGGTGTACATTTGCTAAAAATATTACGGTGAATAAATCAATTTGGATGATGTCAGTATCAGACTTAAACACAGGAAAAAGTAGAGGGGTAATAAATAATTCCTGAACCAGCTGTATTAGTGAAATATTCAAGAGTGCTTAGGAGAAAAATGCTCACTGCTTAGGTGCCGGAGTGCAGATTTTCATAACCAGCAGCAGCTCCGTTGTTGTGAGACCCCCGTGTACCGTCAAACTTTGGATTTGTCAGCAACATTTCATCTTGGAGTACCTGCAAAATATGAAACAGACAAGCAGACATACTGTAAGGAATCAATGCATACGTTGGTTTTCATAGCACACCTTTATATGCCGGGATGTCCCATTGTCCATCATAAAACCAACCTATTTCCAAATGGTGACAAGTTTGGAATCAACAAGGCTGGACACTGCAAGTTCACAACTTTTTATGTTTCAGGTGAAATTATGATGTGCAGTTTTTGTATTAATGGTACACTAACGTTTTAAAATGTAGAAATCAGGATACTTTGAGCGAGGTAGGCCACACTATATCCTATAAGCAGCGGCGTCGGAAGCGTTTGGAAAGTGGGGGGGACACATTTCAAAAATGGAGGGGGTCGACTTCTTAACATTAATGTAACCCAGTAGAGAAAATGGGCCATTTTCTCTCCTTTTTGTTGTTTTTATATTTATGCACTTTTATTTTGAAAAACATTTATTTTGAAAAGAGGAAGTGTGATCCCCTCGCTCAAACTTTATTTTCCTGTTTTCACGGTCACGTTGGGTGATAATGACCTTTTGATTTGTTAAAAATGGTATTGGTCACGCCTCCCAAGCTGCGGACCTGATCACTCACTAGGTTACGGCCTTTTGCACTTTGGGAATAAGACAGACAGGCTGTAGACGGTCCGAGCAAAAAACCTTTTGGGTCGTCTGGTGAGTGTCATGAGAGAAAATGATGTAAACAAATATTTACACTGTCTTTTCGTTGATTTGGAATATTTGTTGTATTAAGTGGAAGGAGCACGAGCTGGAGAGGCTGTGTTGTGCCCCTTGCTGTGTTTCTCACGATACCTCATCTTGGTAAGTCCATGCCATGTGCGAATTAGAAAAACATGCTAGCGCAATGCTAATAATAGCACGATGCTAACGCTAATCGCGAATGCCGTTTTTATGTTTGAAAGCAATGTAAAAGCTATTTTTTTGGTGACATGGTTTCTACCAAATTCTATTTTAGTTCATAACACAACTGAGAAGCATTTTTGGTTATTTTTGTACTATTTTTGGTCCAATGTAATTATTATTTTGAAGTTGATGGTACATTTTGAAGGTGTATTATATGAAAGTGTACAGTAATTCATCTGTAATGCTAAACCCAGTAGCACAGATAAGGTTTACTGATAGAAATATTGATTTTGAAGGAGAATATCTGAATTCATTAGTGTAATTAATTTCATTAGTTACAAAAAGTTACAATTCATTTAAAAATTAATACGCTAATTAGTAAAACAATATTTAATCATAATGCTATGGTTGAATAATTTAAAAAAAATGGATAAAAAGATAAAATCATTTGTTGTTTTACATGGATTAAAAAGTATTTCATGTATTGCAAAGGATATTTTAGTTAAAAACATGCATGTAAAATATTACTGTATTTTGTAATATGGTAAGAGAAAAGATAAACAAAGCTATAGCAAATTAAGAAGAGATAGGATAACAGACTTTAATTTAGCTGTAAACAATAATACCATTATTGTTGTGCAGGCTAGTATTTCATGGTAAAGAAAACCCTGGATGGATTTCCTGGATTCTCTCCGGATGGAGATGGCGAGCCTGTGCCCAGAACGGGATTGAACTTCGAAGGACCACCTTCTGTCCTACAGTGCTGAGTGGTAACACTGTAAAACACCACTTAAAGGAAAAAGAACTGAACTATTAAGACTATTGACTTGACCTACGACTAAAGAAAGACAACTGAGCTCAATGGGACTGGGGATATTTTTTGTTGTTGCATATGCCGGCTATGCTTATTGTTACAAATTGTTTATCTCGTAATGCTTTATTTTATTTTTTGGTACTAAATAATACTTTTTCTTATTGACTCCTTGCCTCCAGCCATTTCATTGCACATTCACATTAGTTCCTATTGTAATCCTTTTGAACCTAGCAACTGGTCTATACTTTTAATTTCGCTTTACCTACTTAACGTGAGTCAGGGGTTACAGTAAGTTTTGGCGAGCCAGCCAGGAGCCTTTTTATTTTATTTCCTCACGTTATTTCTACCCTATAACGTACCCAAGATGGAGATTGTTGAGCGTGAATCTGTAAAAGTTCCAAATTCGGTGATTGTGAGTGAAATAGCTGGAGATGAACAACTTAATGAAGTGACTGAGTTCCTAAAACAATATGGGTCTATTTCAAGAGTCCTGAAAATTAAGGACAGTAAATCTGAGTTTTTCCAGAGTGTTATTGTTGAGTACAGCTCAGGTCTTGCTGTTGAATCACTTGATTCATTACCTGGTACCCATGTATCTGATAGTGGCGCTAGCTATAGGATACAATCTCTTGCCGGTGTTTACACAGAACAGGTTGGGAATGACACTACCAAGTCATATCTCACTGAAATCCAATACTTAGCTAAGATGAGTGGCAGGGATTATGTAGATGTCCTAAAAGACATGATGTCACAGATTGCTAAATCAATCAAAGAACCAGAAACTAAACAAACAGAGACAAATAACTCTACTGAATCTTCCTTGGTCGAGTCTCAGCCTTCACTAGTTCAGCATAGTGTCCGAAGTGCTACACAAACCAACCAGACAAATAACACTGCGAGTAGCCCAGCTAATACAACGCCCACGATTTCTGCACACGATTTAAATCCCCCAGAAGTGCAGCGTATGGTAGTTGAGCACATTGTAAAAAGAGAAGACTATTCTGTGCAACAGTTTTCACAAAAACTAAGAGTTTTTTCTGGCAAAGAACCCCGACCAACTTACGAGCCAGATTATGACACTTGGCGCTCCAGTTTAGAACTTATCATGGCAGACCCTTCCATGTCCAAACTGCAACAATCACGCAGAATCATTGAGTCTCTCTTACCCCCGGCAGCTGATGTAGTTAAGCACTTGAACGCCAACAGCTCACCGTCAGAGTACCTTCAGCTGTTAGATTCTGCCTTTGGAACAGTTCAAGATGGCGGAGAGCTTTACGCCAAGTTTCTCGACACCTTCCAAAACACAGGTGAAAAAGCGTCGTCTTACTTACAGCGCCTTCATGTAGCTTTGACTCACACTGTAAAGCGTGGTGGTGCATTAAGCAATGATTTTGACAGACTTCTTGTCACACAGTTCTGTCGAGGTTGTTGGGACGATTCCCTTTTAACTGCCCTCCAGTTAAAGCAAAAGCGAACAAATCCTCCAACCTTTCCTGATCTGCTTTTTTCGCTACGTGCTGAAGAAGACCAAAATGCTGCCAAAAACATGCGCATGAGACAACATTTAAGCAGTACAAAACAAAAAGCGACATCCCATTTGCAAATTGCGACGTGCTGCTCAGAAGAAAATGATACTGCAAATACCTTAAGCTCAATCAGAGAACTCTCAAAACAAGTTGCAGAAATCCAAAGTCAACTAGTAAAACTCGCTGCAAAACCAAAAGCGCAGAACTCAAAAAATGCACCCAACTCAAAACAAAAAGAGAAATCAAAGCTGGACAAAGTACCCAAGGAACTTGAACGAACTAGCAAAACTCAAAGTACCGCTCCCAAAGCATGGTACTGTTTCCAATGTGGAGAAGATGGCCACATCAAACCCAACTGTGAAAACGAACCAAACCCAGGCCGAGTTACTGAAAAGCGCAAATTGTTTAAAGAGAAACAAAAGAAATGGGAAGCTGAAAACCCCTCAGCCGTTAAAGAACAGTTAAACTAAAAACAGTCTCTATTGCGGGGCAAATGGGGACTGTAGCCGGTCGAACATGTCCCACTAAGTACAAGCAACGAGCTAACCTTAAGCAGTCTGTCACTAAGCCTCAAAAGTACAGTCTACCAAAAGGGTTAGTTGGCTCTAAATGCACAGCTATGGTTAACATTTCTGACGTTAATGTTAATTGTCTCCTTGACTCAGGGTCACAAGTGACTACTGTCACTGAGTCATTTTACAAACAGAACTTTCCAGATCAAGACCTTAACCCACTCTATGACCTGTTAGAAGTAGAGGGCGCCGCAGGTCAGCCCGTCCCTTATTTGGGTTATATAGAGATGTGCGTTACCTTTCCAAAAGACTTTTTGGATGCAGAGATTGACATACCAACCTTAGCTCTTGTCGTTCCAGACACTCACCCTAACAGTCAGACACCAGTGTTAGTGGGGACAAATACCCTTGATGTTCTTTATGAAAGGTATTTAGACATCAAGACTCCTGATTACTTACCTTGTCCTTATGGGTTTAGAGCACTGTTAAAAACTCTTGAACTAAGACACGCACACAACAAAGATGGGAACACCGGATTAGTTACCTTGTCAGGCAAGACTGCAGCAGTAGTTCCAGCGGGGCAAACTGTAGTTTTAGAGGGATCTGCTAACGTTCACTGCACTTCTACCGACACCTGTGCTATAGTTGAACACCCCTCTCAGTCTTCCTTACCTGGGGGCCTTTGTGTCAAAACTTGCTTGATAACTCTCCCATCGCGAGCGCCACACAAAGTGCCTGTAATGATCACAAATGAAACAGAACAAGATGTCACAATTCCATCCACCTGTGTCATCGCAGAGCTTGGATCTTTCCACTGTATCCTGTCCCAACACAATGTCATCAGTGCAAATGAGTCCACCGCAAACACAACACAGCTAAGTTTCAACTTCAGTGACTCACCGATCTCACAGGAGTGGAAAGAGAGAATAACTAAGCAACTCGCTGACATCCCGGAAGTATTTGCTTTTCATGATCTTGACTTTGGGTGCACGAGCAAAGTGAAGCACTCCATCAAACTTCATGATCCGACTCCCTTTAAGCACCGTGCACGCCCTATCCACCCTCAAGATCTTGAGGCAGTGCGCAAACACCTCCAAGAACTGCTCGCTGCAGGTGTAATAAGAGAGTCCCAGTCACCCTACTCGTCTCCCATTGTCGTAGTGAGAAAGCGAAACAACGATGTGCGTCTGTGTATAGACTTCCGAAAACTAAATTTGCAAACGCGAAAAGACTCTTACGCTCTTCCAAATTTAGAAGAGACGTTCTCAGCGCTTTCAGGATCGAAGTGGTTTACAGTCCTTGATCTTAAGTCTGGGTATTACCAGATTGAGGTCGAGGAAGCAGACAAAGAAAAGACAGCGTTTGTAACACCACTTGGATTCTGGGAGTTCAACCGGATGCCCCAGGGCATAACCAACGCCCCGAGCACCTTCCAGCGGCTCATGGAGCGCTGCGTCGGCGACATGAACTTACATGAGGTCCTAGTTTTTCTAGATGATCTCATCATCTTTTCGGACAGTTTAGAAGAACACGAACGACGGCTCATGCGGGTTCTCAACCGTCTTAAAGAGTACGGGCTTAAGTTATCACCCGAAAAATGTAAATTTTTTCAAACTACAGTCCGGTACCTTGGTCATATAATCTCCGAAAGCGGTGTCGAGACAGATCCCGAAAAGATCCAGGCCCTCAAGACCTGGCCACAGCCTAAGAATCTCAAGGAACTGAGATCCTTTCTAGGGTTCTCAGGGTACTACAGACGCTTTATCAAAGGGTACTCGTCCATAGTACGCCCACTCAATGACCTCACACGTGGTTATCCGCCACTCCGCAAAAAGTCGAAGTCCAAAGACACTGACCAGACATACTTTGATCCCAAACTGCCATTTGAGAGCCGATGGACCATAGACTGTCAAAAAGCGTTTGATTCCATCATTGAAAAGCTAACATCAGCCCCTATCCTAGGCTTTGCAGACCCAAAGCTGCCGTACGTACTCCACACCGATGCCAGTACCACCGGCTTAGGTGCAGCACTATACCAGGAGCAGGAGGGTCAGCTTAGGGCCATAGCTTTTGCCAGTCGTGGGTTATCGAGAAGTGAGGCACGTTATCCAGCACACAAGTTGGAGTTTTTAGCACTTAAATGGTCCGTAACTGAAAAGTTTCATGATTATTTGTATGGCGGTCAATTTACGGTAGTTACAGATAGTAACCCACTTACATACATATTGACCTCTGCTAAATTAGATGCCACAAGCTACAGGTGGCTCGCAGCTTTGTCCAACTATAACTTTAAGTTGCAGTATAGAGCGGGCAAGCAAAACCTAGACGCAGACGGGTTATCTAGACGTCCACATGGTGAACTTGTAAATGATGTCCAGTCCAGGAAAGAGCAGGAGCGTGTAAGCCGGTTTGTAGAGCGTCACCTAGCTCACACTGACAACACTGAGCTTGTAGAAAGCGATGTTGTCCAAGCAATCTGTCAAAACCACCTGATTAAAATCAGAGATGACAGTCAGGATAGTGGTGTTACGCTTGTAGAATCACTTACCATCTCAGCTGACGCAATACCAGACCTCTATCTTTCTGAAGAACTCCTTGGCTTACCTACCATTCCTGTTTTGTCCCAATCAGAACTGAGAGACAAACAAAGAGCAGACTCGACAATCAGACAAGTCCTTGAGCAAATCGAACATGGTCAAACACCTCCACCAACAGCGAGAAAGGAACTCCCAGATCTCCCTCTCTTGCTAAGGGAACTCAATAGATTGGAGATTCACAATGAGGTGTTGTATAGAAAGAGACAAGATGGAGACAAAGTGACCCACCAGCTCGTTCTTCCTGAGGAGCTCAGAGCTCCTGTGCTCCAAAGTTTGCACAATGATATGGGCCACTTAGGAATTGACAGAACCCTTGATCTGGCCAGAACACGATTCTACTGGCCACGCATGGCAACAGATGTTGAGCAAAAAGTAAAAAAATGCGATCGCTGCATACGAAGAAAGAGTCCTCCTGAAAAAGCAGCTAGCCTGGTCAACATAACAACAACCAGACCATTAGAGCTAGTTTGCATGGACTTTCTCAGTTTGGAACCAGACAGTAGCAACACTAGTAACATCCTCGTAATGACTGATCATTTTACTAAATTTGCTCTTGCGTTGCCCACCCCTAATCAAAAGTCCAAAACGGTTGCCAGGTGCCTGTGGGACCAGTTCATCGTCCACTACGGCATACCTGAGCGCCTGCACAGCGATCAGGGTCCTGATTTTGAGGCAAAACTGATAAAAGACTTATGTGAGATATCAGGCATAAAGAAAATAAGAACCACCCCATACCACCCTAGGGGTAACCCTACTGAAAGATTCAATAGAACTTTACTTAGTATGTTAGGAACGCTTGAGTCCAAACAAAAGTCCCACTGGAAAGACTATGTCATGCCGTTAGTACACGCGTATAACTGCACGCGTAATGACGTAACAGGGTTTACTCCCTACGAATTAATGTTTGGCAGGAAACCCAGATTAGCAGTTGATCTCGCGTTCGGACTTCCTCTCAACAAAGACCAAAAAGTGACACACTTACAATATGTAGAAAGTCTCAAGAAACGAATTGAGGAAAGCTATAAGTTAGCTTCACAAAATGCACAAAAAGTGGCAGACAAGAACAAGGCCAGGTTTGATCGCAAAATCACTGTTTCTGAACTTGAACCTGGGGATAGGGTTTTAGTTAGGAATGTGCGGCTGCGTGGTAAGAATAAGCTTGCTGATAAATGGGAGAAAGACATCTATGTAGTAGTCAAACGTGCAGGTAACTTACCCGTTTATACTGTTAAACCTGAGTCAAAGCAAGGTCCCTCACGAACTTTACACAGAGACCTTTTGCTTTCCTGCAGTTTCCTCCCTGTTGCCACAGCAAATATACCTGAGCCAGAGCCAATTCGCCGTCCTAAGACACGTCAAACTGCTGCCACAGAAAGCAATGATGAAGAGTTAAACGAACTTGACAATGAACTGTACGAACTGATTCAATGGGTTGAGGATTCCCCATCTGAAGAGGTAACCAGATTTACTACTGTACATGAGTATCCAAAACCTTCGAAAAAAACGGACAAGACAAACTCACCTGAATGTGACTTACCTGAACCCACTGCCGATGCAGAACCTGAAACGACAAATCCACCTGAATATGACTTACCTGAAACCACTGCCAATGCAGAGCCGATCATGGAGACAAATGAATATGAGGATGAATTTACCGAGCATTTACCTGTGGAAACTACACTGGAAGAAGACAATACAGAAATGGACAACCTTGTGGAACAGGAAATTGTGACGATACCGGATGAACCTCCTGAGGATTCAGTCGAGGAACAAGGAAACCAATCGAACGACTCACCCGATAAATTGGACAGTAATGAACCCATTACAACTCAACCAATAAGACAATCAGAAAGAGTCAGACAACCTCCAAAAAGGCTTGAGTATCCTAAGTTAGGCAACCCTCTTGTGACTGTTGTGAAGTCCCTGTTTCAGGGGTTGAGTACAGCCTTTTCAGAGTCTCTTATTAGTAAAGACGAACAATACTGGATGCACATGCAACGAGACGTGCATGATATTTAGCCAGGGAGGGTGTAACCCAGTAGAGAAAATGGGCCATTTTCTCTCCTTTTTGTTGTTTTTATATTTATGCACTTTTATTTTGAAAAACATTTATTTTGAAAAGAGGAAGTGTGATCCCCTCGCTCAAACTTTATTTTCCTGTTTTCACGGTCACGTTGGGTGATAATGACCTTTTGATTTGTTAAAAATGGTATTGGTCACGCCTCCCAAGCTGCGGACCTGATCACTCACTAGGTTACGGCCTTTTGCACTTTGGGAATAAGACAGACAGGCTGTAGACGGTCCGAGCAAAAAACCTTTTGGGTCGTCTGGTGAGTGTCATGAGAGAAAATGATGTAAACAAATATTTACACTGTCTTTTCGTTGATTTGGAATATTTGTTGTATTAAGTGGAAGGAGCACGAGCTGGAGAGGCTGTGTTGTGCCCCTTGCTGTGTTTCTCACGATACCTCATCTTGGTAAGTCCATGCCATGTGCGAATTAGAAAAACATGCTAGCGCAATGCTAATAATAGCACGATGCTAACGCTAATCGCGAATGCCGTTTTTATGTTTGAAAGCAATGTAAAAGCTATTTTTTTGGTGACATGGTTTCTACCAAATTCTATTTTAGTTCATAACACAACTGAGAAGCATTTTTGGTTATTTTTGTACTATTTTTGGTCCAATGTAATTATTATTTTGAAGTTGATGGTACATTTTGAAGGTGTATTATATGAAAGTGTACAGTAATTCATCTGTAATGCTAAACCCAGTAGCACAGATAAGGTTTACTGATAGAAATATTGATTTTGAAGGAGAATATCTGAATTCATTAGTGTAATTAATTTCATTAGTTACAAAAAGTTACAATTCATTTAAAAATTAATACGCTAATTAGTAAAACAATATTTAATCATAATGCTATGGTTGAATAATTTAAAAAAAATGGATAAAAAGATAAAATCATTTGTTGTTTTACATGGATTAAAAAGTATTTCATGTATTGCAAAGGATATTTTAGTTAAAAACATGCATGTAAAATATTACTGTATTTTGTAATATGGTAAGAGAAAAGATAAACAAAGCTATAGCAAATTAAGAAGAGATAGGATAACAGACTTTAATTTAGCTGTAAACAATAATACCATTATTGTTGTGCAGGCTAGTATTTCATGGTAAAGAAAACCCTGGATGGATTTCCTGGATTCTCTCCGGATGGAGATGGCGAGCCTGTGCCCAGAACGGGATTGAACTTCGAAGGACCACCTTCTGTCCTACAGTGCTGAGTGGTAACACTGTAAAACACCACTTAAAGGAAAAAGAACTGAACTATTAAGACTATTGACTTGACCTACGACTAAAGAAAGACAACTGAGCTCAATGGGACTGGGGATATTTTTTGTTGTTGCATATGCCGGCTATGCTTATTGTTACAAATTGTTTATCTCGTAATGCTTTATTTTATTTTTTGGTACTAAATAATACTTTTTCTTATTGACTCCTTGCCTCCAGCCATTTCATTGCACATTCACATTAGTTCCTATTGTAATCCTTTTGAACCTAGCAACTGGTCTATACTTTTAATTTCGCTTTACCTACTTAACGTGAGTCAGGGGTTACATTAAGAACTACAGTGGGACACGGTCAGGACACAGAGCAATGTTATTGCTTTAGCGGGACTACATCCAAATCGAGCGCTACTTCAAGAATACGTGAGAGACTCGATCGGCTCAGCAGCGCCTCCTCCTGGCAGCTGGGTGGACATATAGGGCGGATAACCAAACACCTGTGGAGCCGCTGTTCTCCTGTCCAGCCCTGGCTTTATGTCGCTTTGTGAAAAAAACTCAGTGAATGAAACTCTTATGAGACGGCGCTCGTGTTTGCATCCACATTCAGCTTCAGCCACACCCGTTAACTCCCGCCATCGCAAAGAAACATCTCAACGCTCGTATCTTCACATTTCCCACAAACGCAGATAAAATTTAGTCAAGGGGTAAAGGAAGCAAACATTTATCCGTCAAATGAATAATTCAGATGTTATCTGGTTAAGTTAGAGTCCAGACAGCGAGGTTTAACGGCGTATTGACCGGTTGAACACTCGTGCTAGCCCGGTGCAGTTTCCCCAAACTCACGCTACATCAGTTTCATCACTCGCTTTACAAACACGTCCAAAACTGATGTTCCTCACCTTAAAGTTACTGGTCAGGCCCTTTGTACCGATGAAGACACGCTGTCCACCTGCCGAGGACGCGAAAAGTCCTGCTCCCCCATGTGAGAATCCGTAAAAAACTCCGGAAACACGATGCACGAGTGTCCTTGTGCTTTGGTTTGGTCAAATCTGTCCGTCCGTCCAACAATAATCCTCAGTATTCTCACTTTAGCCGTTTTTTCAGCGGTTTACAGAGACATGTTTACATTTCAGCCGCTCTGAGGTGAGGAGCCGCATGAACACAGCTACGCAAAGCGGAGCGTATGCGCCGCGGAGCGACGCGATACTGGCGCGGATAATGGGATAATGCCAATACATATGTTTTTAAATGTATGGAAAATAAGGCGCGGGTCATATTTAATTGTTTGGCCTCGGGGAGCCTATTGAAAAGGTCCAGTCTAAACTAGTAAATGTAAAGTCAATGAAAATTCACGTTGTGAAAGTGGGGGGGACCAATCAACCACTTTTCAAAAGTGGGGGGGACACGTCCCCCTCACAATGACTGGTTCCGACGCCCATGCCTATAAGCATGGTTTAAATTCCCATGCGACCTTTTTTAGACTCTGTATTATTGCCTATAAAGTGAAGTGAGACCTTGTAAAACTCGCTAAGCTGGAGACTGTATGTGATCCGGCTGTAAAAGAGACCAGCGTGGATAAACGTTACGGCCTGGGGACGCTGACATCTGCCTTCAGACTGTCAACACGGCACATCAAAACAAAATAATTTACATTGAGAAACGTTGCTCATTTTAACACATTTCATTTGGACGTAAATAATCAAAGTTCTGAAGAATAGAGGAGTAAAGGGATTTATCTAGATTAATGTGTTCAATATATTTCAAAGCAGTGTTTTGTCAACAGTCAACATTATAGTTTTACTCTTATATGACACTGAATTTGAGAATGACTTTTGCCCAACTATGCAGATAAACACTTAATTGATGTAAGGCATGTCCAAAAGTAAAAACAAATTGTAGAAACTGATGAGAGCTGGCAAAAGATGAGAATGGAATGCCATACCTGAATTACTTGGCAAGTCTCTTAAGATTTAACTTTAATTACAAGTTGCCAAAAAAGTCTATTTTGTTAAGATTGTCAACCAAAACACATGAGCAATCAGAAGAACTGATTACTTTCAGCAATACATTTGTAAGAACAGACCAAAACATGATTAAAATTCAAGATTCAACCAAACTTAAGGCTTAAAAAATTACTGTTTACTTCGCAAACTCTTACGTAATTGCGTCATTGTGAAAGTCTAGACCTGCTTTTGGGACCACGCCATCAATAATGCAAGTTGCTCCCAACTAAACACAACCTCAACATCTACATTTTTAAAAAGGAACATAACAAATCACTCACGGAAAACAAAGAGAGACACACAGAGCCCAAATAATCCCACAAAATCCTCCGCGAATTCCCCCACGCTCCTTCCTCTTCCGTAGACCCCGTCCATTTCTTGCGCTCGATCGGCCTGGACTGGGCGGCCCACCCCTGAACGACTGCACAATGTTTGTCTGTGTGGCCTCTTCTCTATTTTCGCAGATGGCTCTTATAGGGGCTGCCAACGCTGACTCACAATCCCCACACTTGTGCTCTCCAGTCTCCGGCTCCCAGGGACCCCCTCAACGGACCAATATATCTGCGCTAACACAACGTAGCCCCACTGGCCCGCCGCGAATGCTGAACTCCTGCCAATCAGGATCGATCTGAAGGAGCCACATTAGCGCGCTATGTGGAGCACGCGAGGGGGAGAGAGGAGAGGGAGGAGGAATTATTTATTATTTAACTGCCGTCCCACACGAGGCCAAATGCAGGGGAAAGCCTGCAGGGCCTTGTGGGTTATGGGCGGCTGAGGCGTTGCCTTAAATAGTGCCCCAGACGATTACGTGACATCATATTAGCGCTAATGCTGGGCTGTAATTAAATATACCGTGTGAGGCGTGCGATCACATGGCAGGTGCAAAATTAGATTGATATCTGCTGTAATTAAATAAGAGACAGAACTCAGACTGGGACGGGATCCAGAGTAGCGTGTGATAAAGCACAAGGACTGGCAAAGGGGGCTCAGGCGAAAAGCACGGTCTAAAGTGGTGATGATTTATAGACAAATATAGGCCCCATCCGAAACGAGCAGATTGGTAAGAGGTCTTACGCCAAACCGGTTGTGCGTCAGCGTCCGCCATGACAAGAAGTGTCCGAATTGGGCTGTCAGTTAGGAAGGAGTTAGGAAAAGTAGCCTGTATGCTAACTATCATAGCCACTTAAGCATAGGGACCTCTGATGGTCCCTTACCGGCGATTAGGAGCTATGTGCCATCCCATAAGCCACCGCGCCACATGCCCGCTCCGCTCAGCTCCGCCCCCCCACTCCACCCACCCTAGAGTGATTCATGCACAATCACTGTTGATGGACAGGCGCACATTTAATAATAATAATAGAATAATAAAAACAGATTCTGCACAAGCCAAATTTTATAAAAGTGACAAAATACTATAATGTTGTCGTCACCACAGCACAGTCACATGTCAGTGTTTTAAAGAGCCGCCTCAGTAAATGGCCTGAAGGCAGTTTGTGCTTTTGCTTTCATTTAGTATAAACTGAAGGCACATGGCTAATTTGCATACTGTATGTAGCTTTATGAAACAGCTGTTGAGATGAAATAATGCTAAATGGAATCGCTCATTTGGAGTTTTCTAACAACACGTCACGGCAAATAAACGAATCTGATTGCACGTGAACGGATTGATTTTGCGGAAGCCGCGAACGAGGACGGGGTGACCAGACTGATCCCCGCTGGATAAAAAAATACAGAGGGGAATCATTCTGGTCCCACCAGGCTAATAATTTGATGGTTTCGCAGCCAGTCATTGCCAGAGAGAGTCTCCAGCACATCCCAAAGAGTGTCAATGGGGTTAAGATCTGGACTCTGTGGTGGCCAATCCATGTGTAAAAATGATGTCTCATGCTCCCTGAACCACACTTTCACAACGTGAGACCAATTAATCCTTGGAATTGTCATCTTGGAATACGCCATCAGGGAAGAATAGATCCATTGATGGAATAACCTGGTAGTTGGAAATGTTCAAGTACACTGGAAAAACGCTAATCATCTAAACTAAAGGAAGAAATTACATAAAATTACTTGAATTAAAGTGATAGTTTGTAAGTTTGCAAAGTGAGGAGAGATTTGAAATTTGAAAGTAAACTATGAAATTCCTCCCCTCTATAACCAGAAAGCCCTTCTTAGTTTGCAAAATGAGGAGAGCAGGAACAGAATTTTCAAAAGTAAATGATCAAGATCCTCCCCAACCTCCTGATTGGACCTGACAGGCTGCTTCATAGGAAAAGCTTTTCTCATTGGGCGATGTGGGAGGATTCTAGGCTCTAGATAAAATTTTATATTATGTGTATGTATGTATATATGTATATATATATATATATATATATATATATATATATATATATATATATATATATATATACTTACTTTTCATCAACATGCAACACCAAGTGGTCGATTTTGCACATTTTATAAAATTTGTAATACATTTAGACTTCCAGACTATCACTTTAAGGGATTAAATTGAAAGTTTGAGTAGGTTGGGCCAAGTCGTGGATAAGGTAAAACCTCTTATTTCAAATGGAACAAGCACATCTTTTTTTTTCTTAATTCTGATTATTTTGTATCATTTCAAATGAAAAAGAGCTTTTTGTAAATACAAAAGTGAATTTGTCTGATTCCAAGTGGGATTCATGCTTGTTCCATTGGCATTAGCATTTATCTTAGGTCAAACCAACACAAATTCAATATAAAGTACCTTAAATCAAGCGATTTTAAGTGATTTATCTCATTTTAGATGGTCATTTTTCCAATGTAGTAAGATGAATTTATTTTTATTTGATCAGGGACAATGCTGCACAAAATACATTAGTCTAAAAAAAAGAAGAGAGGTCATATGTCAGGTTATAGTACAAAATGCTAATTTCCACCCGCAGTCCCTGGACAGGTTGATGTTATACAAGTTATGTACAGAATAATAATACATGGAAGCATTACTTCACTCACGTAATAAAAACACTTTCCACTTCAGGGAACTATCCCTCATTCATTCATTTTACAGTCATTCAGTGCATACAGGTCTTCTTTTAATAATAACCACTGTTTGGTCAGGCATGTAAATGTTAATGTAAATGTTTGTGCATTAAATTATTTCCTTTATAAGAGTGCTCCAAAGGCTCGCTGCTTCAAAAGAAAACGATTGTTGACCAAATGTGACTCTGCGTCTTGGAAACACTGCACTCTCCTCTGACGTGGTTTGAGACATTTTCTCCGAATTCAGTGTGACAACCGCAGCAACCCCAGATGAGCACAGTTAGTTAAATCCAGGTGGCGACTTTCTTTTTTGATCATGCAGTGTATAGGATCGTGCAAAAAAAAGAGAAGCAAAATAAGTGGGCCTTTGTAACCGAGAACAAGCAAATAAACAAAACAAAGAACTTTTCATATTCACCAGCGTAGACTGGATTACAGGTAGAAAGCAATACTACAGGACCACAAAGGCCACAAAATGCAGCACTGTCCACATTTTAAAAGACATTACACATAAAAACAAACAAATGACACGTAAAGTCCCTTGTTTAGAGTCATCATGGCTTGGCGATCAGTAGCCCGAGGCGTCATTAACAATTTGCAAAGCCCGGTTTAAGAGTCTAGCTTTATATGTGGCCTCCAGGAGCGTCAAAGTGCAGCCAATGGTCCTGCTGATGAGATACACAATATACCATAAAAAATATCGTATTGCGTAGGTGATGCAATATCCGTATCAGAAGAAGCCACAATATATCGCAACATCACTAAAGTCTTCAGCTGACTGAGCTCGACACATGTTTGCAAACTCGGCCAAACAATGCACTGAACTTGTCTTGTTGTGGTGCTGATGCAGTGTTTTTTAAGTCTTGTTTTGACACGGTTTGCTGAAAAACGAGTTACTTACAATTTGTGTTTAATTAGTATGGAACGTATCGTGAAGTATCGCAATAATATCGTTATTGTGATACTGCACAGCGGTATCGCATATCGCAAGTTACTTCAATATCGTGTAGCCCTAGTTCAAAGTCTTCTTTTGTCTTTTGAGTGAGCCAGCACTCCAAACCACGCAGTAATGCAACTGGTTAGAACCCTATCAATTACACAATAGCAGAAGTTTAAAATAATCTTGGTATTTTGAGTAAATTCTCGAATCTTGCGTAAGAAGAAGTGGCACTGTCTCGCTTTCTTAGCAACGTTGTTAGAGTTCCAGTTCAAGTCATGACAAAGAGCCACCTCAGAATTATGGATAGTAATAGGCAACTTTTGTGAAACAAATCAATAACAAGTTACCATGTTTTGGAAGTGTTTTTTTTTTTTTATTCCACTGAACAACATTCGCTACCTGCTCACGATCATGAGATTCATCGTTTGAACTGACAAACCCAATGATGGTTGTATCATCGGCATATTTGATTATCACACTATTTTCATCAGCCCCGTGAACTGCTACCTTAACGTGGTGGGGTTGTTTGAGTGCCCGAATGATCCGAGGAGCTATGTTGTCTGGGGCTTTATGCCCCTGGTAGGGTCTCCCATGGCAAACAGGTCTTAGGTGACGGGTCAGACGAAGAGCAGTTCAAAGACTTCTATGGACAGTATACTAACAAGGACCGTGACGTCGCCCGGTATGGCGCAGCCGGGGCCCCACCCTGGAGCCAGGCCTGGGGTTGGGGCTCGAATGCGAGCGTCTGGTGGTCGGGCCTCTGCCCACGGGGCTCGGCCGGGCACAGCCCGAACGGACGACGTGGGCCCGCCTTCCTGTGGACCCACCACCCGCAGAGGGATCCGTAGGGGTCGGGTGCAGAGAGGACTGGGTGGCAGTCGAAGGCAGGTGCCTCGACGACCTGGTCCGCGTGCGCAGCTTCTGGCGTTCGGGACATGGAACGTCACTTCGCTGGGGGGGAAGGAGCCTGAGCTTGTGCGGGAGGTTAAGAGGTACCGGCTAGATATAGTCGGGCTCACCTCCACGCACAGCCTGGGTTCCGGATCCCAACTCCTGGAGAGGGGCTGGACGCTCCATTTTTCTGGAGTTGCCCGCGGGGAGAGGCGGCGGGCTGGGGTGGGTTTGCTCATAGCCCCCCAGCTCAGCCGTCACGTGTTGGAGTTCACCCCGGTGAACGAGAGGGTCGCGTCCCTACACCTTCAGGTCGGGGACAGGTCTCTCACCGTTGTCTCGGCCTACGGGCCCAACATCGGTGCAGAGTACCCGGCCTTCTTGGAGTCCCTGGGGGGGGGTACTAGATAGTGCTCCGGCTGGGGACTCCATTGTTCTACTGGGGGACTTCAACGCCCACGTGGGTAACGACAGTGAGACCTGGGTGGGGGTGATGGGGAAGAACGGCCTCCCCGATCGGAACCCGAGTGGTGTTCTGTTATTGGACTTCTGTGCTAGTTACGGTTTGTCCATAACGAACACCATGTTCGAGCACAAGGATGTCCATAAGTGCACGTGGCACCAGGACACCCTAGGCAGGAGGTCGATGATCGACTTTGTAGTTGTGTCATCTGATCTCCGGCCGCGTGTCTCGGACACTCGGGTGAAGAGAGGGGCTGAGCTGTCAACCGATCACCACCTGGTGGTGAGCTGGATCCGCTGGCAGGGGAAGAAGCCGGTCAGACCTGGCAGGCCCAAACGTGTTGTGAGGGTCTGTTGGGAACGTCTGGTGGATCCCTCTGTCAGTAGGGTCTTTAACTCCCACCTCCGGAAGAGCTTCACCCAGATTCCGAGGGAGGTAGGGGACATGGAGTCCGAGTGGACCATGTTCTCCTCCTCCATTGTCGATGCGGCTGCTCGTAGTTGTGGCCGTAAGGTCTCTGGTGCCTGTCGCGGCGGCAACCCCCGAACCCGGTGGTGGCGCCCGGAAGTAAGGGATGCCGTCAAGCTGAAGAAGGAGTCCTATCTGGCCTTGTTGGCTTGTGGGACTCCGGAGGCAGCTGAGAGGTACCGGCAGGCCAAGCGTGCTGCAGCTCGTGTGGTCAAAGAGGCAAAAACTCGGGTCTGGGAGGAGTTTGGAGAAGCCATGGAGGAGGACTATCGGTCGGCCTCGAAGAGATTCTGGCAAACCATCCGGCGCCTCAGGAGGGGGAAGCAGTGCTTCACCAACACTGTTTACAGTGCGGGTGGGGGGCTGCTGACCTCGACTGGGGAGGTGGTCGGGCGGTGGAAGGAGTACTTCGAGGATCTCCTCAATCCCACCGTCACGTCTCCCGATGAGGAGGCAGAGGCTGGGGACCCGGAGGGGGGCTCGTCCATCACCCAGGCTGAAGTCACCGAGGTGGTTAGAAAGCTCCTCGGTGGCAAGGCCCCGGGGGTGGATGAGATTCGTCCCGGGTACCTTAAGTCTCTGGATGTTGTAGGGCTGTCTTGGCTGACACGTCTCTGCAACATCGCGTGGCGGTTGGGGACAGTGCCTCTGGATTGGCAGACCGGGGTGGTGGTCCCCCTCTTCAAGAAGGGGGATCGGAGAGTGTGCTCCAATTACAGAGGGATCACACTTCTCAGCCTCCCTGGTAAGGTCTATTCCAGGGTGCTGGAGAGGAGGATCCGGCCAATAGTCGAACCTCGGATTCAGGAGGAACAATGCGGTTTTCGTCCTGGTCGTGGAACACTGGACCAGCTCTATACCCTTCATCGGGTGCTCGAGGGTTTGTGGGAGTTCGCCCAACCAGTCCACATGTGCTTTGTGGACCTGGAGAAAGCGTTCGACCGTGTCCCTCGTGGTGCCCTGTGGGGGGTGCTCCGAGAGTATGGGGTACGGGGCCCTCTACTAAGGGCTGTCCGTTCCCTGTATGACCGTAGCAGGAGCTTGGTTCGCATTGCCGGCAGTAAGTCAGACCTGTTCCCGGTGCGTGTTGGGCTCCGCCAGGGCTGCCCTTTGTCACCGGTTCTGTTCATTACTTTTATGGACAGAATTTCTAGGCGCAGCCAGGGGCCGGAGGGTGTCCGGTTTGGGAACCTCAGAATCTCATCTCTGCTGTTTGCAGATGATGTTGTTCTGTTGGCTTCCTCAAATCAGGACCTCCAGCGCGCACTGGGGCGGTTTGCAGCCGAGTGTGAAGCGGCCGGGATGAGGATCAGCACCTCCAAATCTGAGGCCATGGTTCTCCACCGGAAAAAGGTGGCTTCCCCGCTTCAGGTCGGTGGGGTGTCCTTGCCTCAAGTGGAGGAGTTCAAGTATCTCGGGGTCGTGTTCACGAGTGAGGGACGGATGGAGCGTGAGATCGATAGACGGATCGGTGCGGCGTCAGCAGTGATGCGGTCGCTGTATCGGACCGTTGTGGTGAAGAGGGAGCTGAGCCAAGCGGCAAAACTCTCGATTTACCGATCGATCTACGTTCCCACCCTCACCTATGGTCATGAGATTTGGGTAATGACCGAAAGGACAAGATCGCGAATACAAGCGGCCGAAATGAGTTTCCTTCGCAGGGTGGCTGGGCGCACCCTTCGAGATCGGGTGAGGAGCTCAGTTACCCGGGAGGAGCTCGGACTCGAGCCGCTACTCCTCCACGTCGAAAGGAGCCAGCTGAGGTGGCTAGGGCATCTGTATCGGATGCCTCCTGGTCGCCTCCCTCACGAGAGACACAGGCCAGCAGCTGTTGCGCCTCACACGGGACACGGGGAACACATGAGAGTGGAGTAGCTTCCTGCCTCCGCTGTCGGCACCAATCAGGGCCTGCCAACGTGTTGTTGTTCAGCAATCATAAACGAATTGCTTTAGACCTTAGTCTCTGAGTTGGTTTACTCGAAGTCTGGTCTGTTTGAAAAGAGGGGCATTCAGCAAAAGTCAACTTCACAGAGCCTTTTACCCTGATACCATCTACTGTATGTTGTTCCCCCATCAAAACCAGAAGGTGGATCTTTGAATAAGCCGTTATAGATCAATATAGCATTTCCTGACCAACACAGTGCAAGACAGTGATCGAATTGTTTGATATATAACCAAATACCTGTAAAAAGCATAATAGTCCTGCTTTAATGCGACACACAAGAGTTGAAAACCGGATTTTTTCACACAGCGGTCAATGTTGAAATTTTCAGCTAATTTCTCCCTTAAAGCGGTACTAAGTAACATATTTACTTTAATTAATACTTTCCGTAGTCCCTCTGGGGGTAATACAAGTGTTAATGGGATGATTGGGGGGGTTTTCATCTCCCCCTGGTGTCTCTGGCCAGAAAACCAAAATTGCAACTTTCCTGTCTCCAGGTTGGAGCTACCAATACACACTAATGGAATCATGAAGAAGAAGCTAATAGGCTAACGGGCAAAGCTAACTGCGGGCTAGCGCCACTTAAACAGGCTTTACAGCCAAGTTTGAGTGAAAAAAAATATCTCCATTGTGTAATTGGTTGCACAATATCCCTCTCTCCCTCTGTCTTTTTGGTCAGCGTAGTATTTACTCTCACGAACAATTAATGAGTAAAAAAACACAACATGCTGCAGTGGCGCTTATGGCCTCTAGGGGCATGAGTTACTTAGTACTGCTTTAAGATCTGAATTGTAATGTCAGAGTAAACAAACAAGGAAACTCGCCCTGTACGATGATTATTTTATGGCGTTTTTGAAGTTAGCGAGCCGGAGATTTCCTGGAATTTGGAAATTACTAAAACATCACGTCAACCTTCGGGCACTTTTTCTCAAGGTTAGGTTGAAGTTACGATCTAACAACAAAATCTCCACTTTAGTAGCTCCTACAAACTCTTTCAAACCTGGCTCAATCCACATTATTTAGATTTCCTCAATGTTTTGTCCTCTGTTAAACATAAAATACCATATTATTATTTGGGATCCCACTTGTTTTTAATTCTTTCTTTTTCTGGAAGGGGGGGGGGGAGATTAATTAGTAACATAAGATTTTGTGCGATTAAAAATATTAATTGAAAAGAATCACACTTTACTTTAGCGGCAGAGACACTTTTTCTGTTTCCTTTTTCCTTCAGAGCGATGTTTAGGGATGAACACGGCGTAAAGACAAAAACAATTTTACAGTCAAACTTGTTTATTCACACAGCCTTGAACTTATTTCAAAATATTATATTTCAGTCATTCACCAAAATAAATTGTACCTCGAAAAAAATCAATGCAACCTCTAAATAAAGTGATGCTTTAATGCGATTAATTGCGGTCAATTAATTACAAAGGCCATAATTAACTCGATTTTTATCGAATCCCACCACTAATTTTTATATGAAAACATAAAATGACAGAAAACTTGCAATACATTATTTTCTCATATTTATGTCAGTAATGTTCAGCAAAAGTTTCAAATTGATATCTCTAAACTTAACTTTGTTCCCCTATTCACCTGCAGCGTCTCACCTAAACCTTTATGTCTAACTGTGATTACAAACCTCCTGGATGCAGAAGTGACCCTATTTTGCATGTTTTCAGGGGGTAGGGGAAACTCGATTACCTGGCGGAAACCTAACCACGAGCACTAACCGCTGTGCCACCATGCTGCCAACCTGGGCCTATTTGATACGGTTTAGATCTCGTGGCAAGCCAAGAGACTCTGAAATGGCATCACAAAGTTTGAGAACTGCAGTAAGCTAGGCATAAAAAAACCTTTGCATCTTTAGTAGCTCACACGAGATCTAGCGTCTTTGACTATAACCTGCTTGGATAAATGGAGAAAGTTTAGGGGCGCACTGATTGTTTCATGCTGGAACCATTAGGTATCACACTGGCATATAAACTGTAAGCTCTCCCGTCAATACGCTTTGAGACTTGGATGTAAATAATTGTTAACCCTAACCCCTAATCCTTAACCCTAACCCTAGGGTGGCAGTTAAGTGGTTAAAGGAGAAGAAACTAAAGGGACTAAACACATGCCACAATTCCTCTTTTTAGAAAAGCGTGTTAGGTCACTTTGCACATGCACAGCTAGCCTCAGACAATTGTGAACAGCTGGAAGTTGGGACAGGTGTCTCACTGTCTCACATCATTGTAAATAAGCCAGAACTGCAGAAATATTTGCGCGAGAGGAATCACAGTCTAAAAGCATTTTAATTTATCATATTGGATAATTCTGTAAGGCCATACCATCTCTAGTACAGTCATGATTCCATAATAAATAAAAAAGCTAATCGCAACACATTTGCTAATGCTAACGTGGCTAATGCTAATGACCACCGCAGCTTATAAATCCTCTCACTGAGGAGGGTCTGCACCTGCTAAAACATCATTATTGTTAGGAAAGACTTACCTTTGTAGTGCCTCCATGTCACCATTAAAGTAAAGGCAGACTCTGGTAGAATCCAGCCAAAAATCTGTAATCGGGACCTGAACTAAGTCCTTTTGTGTACGCATATTAAGTAGCCATGTGAGCTCCTAATTCCAGCTGTTTGACTTAATTCTACCAAAGTTCTGACTACTCTTCTTCTACTCTAAATGTGACATGGAAGCACTGCAAAGGTAATGCCCGGCTCACACTGAATCCGGTCCGGGTCCGGTTTCCCCCCAAACTACCACTCACAGTGAGTCCGGCTGACACTGTGGCTCCGCCAGCTCCGGCGCCAGATGCTGCGCCAGGCACAGAAACGGCCCTCGCGAGAACAGAAGTGCCCGTGAGTTTCCCTCTTGGTGCGAGGTCACGTCATAAATAGCCCCATGTATAGGTAGTTTTTGTAACAAAAGCCGTATTTGCCAGAACAACGACTCTCCCCAGTGAAGTGGATGCTTTAAACACACTAATGCCCCCGTGTCACTGGTAATGGAGACATGTTTACATTTACGACGTAATACGCGTTTACAGGCGGAAAACGAGACCAAATAAGTAGTAAGCAGACAGATTTTATTTTGAAATACACCGGATCTTCCTCTCTCACGAGACCTGACTTCCTGTTTGGCTCGTGTTTTTCCGTCAGCTTGATCCGTTGGGGCTCCGGTATCCGGCAAAGATAGACTTCTTGCGGATTCTTTCCGTTGCCTGATGGCCTCGGTAGCCGGAGCTGGACCTCGCGGAGCAGTGTGAGTGTGCTACATTGGTTTGAATGACTTTCTAAGTTTGCGGACGCTGTACCGGACCTTAACCGGATTCAGTGTGAGCTGGGGGTAAGTCTTTCCTGACAATGAATTTGCCCGATCAGACCTTGGAAGCTAAGCAGGGAAGGGCCTGGTTGGTACTTGGATGGGACACCGTTTGGGGACACCAGGAACTGGGTGAATGCAGTGTCTGAGTGAGATGTTGGTGGTGGTCGGAGGTGCAGATAGGGAAGACTGGTTGCCTCACCTCCGTCAGTCTACCCCAGGGCAGCTGTGGCTACAATAGTAGCTTACCACCACCGAGTATGGAATGAATGAATAATGATGACAGTGTAGCTCTTTTAGAAACCTGGTAAAACAGGCTTGTAAAACGCAATACAAGTGTAAGGCAGTATTATTATTCCATCCATCCATCCATTTTCTTCCGCTTTATCCGGGGGCCGGGTCGCGGGGGCAGCAGTCTCAGCAGAGATGCCCAGACTTCCTGATCCACGCACACCTCCTCCAGCTGTTCTGGGGAGACCCCGAGGCGACACCAGGCCAGCTCGGAGACATAGTCCCACCAGCGTGTCCTGGGCCTTCCACGAGGCCTCCTCCCAATAGGACATGCCTGGAACACCTCCCGAGGGAGGCGACCAGGAGGCATCCGGAACAGATGCCCTAGCCACCTCAGCTGGCTCCTTTCGACGTGGAGGAGTAGCGACTCGAGTCCGAGCTCCTCCCGGGTAACTGAGCTCCTCACCCGATCTCGGAGGGTGCGCCCAGCCACCCTGCGAAGGAAACTCATTTCAGCCGCTTGTATTCGCGATCTTGTCCTTTCGGTCATTACCCAAATCTCATGACCATAGGTGAGGGTGGGAACGTAGATCGATCGGTAAATCGAGAGCTTTGCCTCAGACTCAGCTCCCTCTTCACCACAACAGTCCGATACAGCGACCGCATCACTGCTGACGCCGCACCGATCCGTCTATCGATCTCACGCTCCATCCGTCCCTCACTCGTGAACATAACCCCGAGATACTTGAACTCCTCCACTTGAGGCAAGGAGACCCCACCGACCTGAAGCAGGGAAACCACCTTTTTCCAGTGGAGAACCGTGGCCTCAGATTTGGAGGTGCTAATCCTCATCCCGGCCGCTTCACACTCGGCTGCAAACCGCCCCAGTGCGCGCTGGAGGTCCTGATTTGATGAAGCCAACAGAACAACATTGTCTGCAAACAGCAGAGATGAGATTCTGAGGTTCCCAAACCGGACACCCTCCGGCCCCTGGCTGCGCCTAGAAATTCTGTCCATAAAAGTAATGAACAGAACCGGTGCAGTCATACAGGGAACGGACAGCCCTTCGGACCCCATACTCCCGGAGCACCCCCCACAGGGCACCACGAGGGACACGGTCGAACGCTTTCTCCAGATCCACAAAGCACATGTGGACTGGTTGGGCGAACTCCCACAAACCCTCGAGCACCCGATGAAGGGTATAGAGCTGGTCCAGTGATAATAATAATAATTATTATTACACCATGACCCAGGATGATAAATTAAGATGCTTTTAGACTGTGACCTATCCCAACCATGTCCCAGCTTCCGGTCGTTCACACTTGTATGAGGCTTGTTTGAGGCTTTGTGCATGTGCAAAGTGATTTGACACGTATTCCGGAAATGAGAAATTCTTAAACTAAAACATTTAACATGGATTTAAAAAACAGATGCAGATACACAAACCATGTCAGTGTTGTTTAAGTCAATGAAAACTATAACAAAAATCAGTTAGTTGACAGCCTTATTTTTCAGAATGATAAAGTAACGGCGACGAGCTAAAAATGCTTGAAAAATATTACGTTTATGAGTTTTTGTTGAAAACTTTTGAAAGTCGTAAAAGGAATACACCCGATTAGCACGACACAGAGAGGTTCCATCCCATTTAAATGCCATAGAAAGCATGTTGATGAATTAATCTGCAGACGATACTGTTAATAAACAACCTCAAAGCGATGATCAGAGGATGAGGAGAGCAGCCGCTTTAAGGAAAAGCCCTGATCACAATATTATTTCTGCCTAATTTGCGTCAAGTTTTATACAACCTTTCCAACCTGGTCCAAATTTCCAACACTTATCTACCTAAATGAATGTGTTAAAATACTGATACTTTTTACTGAAACTGACTAAAACTTGACTAAAACATTTAGACATTTAGACATGACTAAAAAGCATTTTGTCCAAAAGACTAAGACTAAAACTTAGCTAGCTGCCAAAAACAACAGTCATATGATCTACACTACACCTCCCTTGTTGTGCCTTTCCTTTTCTTTACCACTAGCCAAGTTATCAACACCGCAAAGACATTTGAACACGGATCATTACGAGATGTCAAAAGAGAAGTCATTATTTTCCTTCTCGACAGGAAATTGTTTTAATCTACTGGCAAAACGTAACATCACATTTGCATTTGACTTTCCTTTCTGTCGTTATGCAAAAAATTCAATTTCTCCACTGTGCAACAGATAAACGTGGTTGCGGCACAAAAGACACGCATTTCCCCTGTCCAAAATTCAAAGAGCAGAAAGGTGGAAAATGACATTACCGTGCAGGAGCGGAAATAAATCCAGTATTTATCTACAAATAACATTTTCCAGTTGGATCAGCGTTCTCACAGCCATGACACCAGAGACACACAGACCTGAGGGGACTGAGCCGCAAACTCACAGACTGCAGGGTTAGGCTTAGGGTGGCTCACGGCGCTTAAATTGAGAGTCTCAGGTTTGAGTTGTAAATCTCGTGGAATATGGGCCTGCTGCATCAAGTCATTTGCTGTCATATTACTGAATGTCGTGACAGTGAATCGGGCGAATGAACGGATCCATGTGACCGAAAGATTCATATGTCCGCCATATTAGCGTTAGGGAAGCTGTTTGAGCAATTCTTATGGGCGTCTATGCAGCAAACGCCAAACTGGTTTTGTGTGGCAGGTTGTACCAAAAAAATCGCATACATTGTGTTAGTTTCTGAGCCTGTTCCTACCAATGGGCACACAGTCAACGGCTTCACGGACGGACCTGTAAATAGAGCCTTTTCTCTCCATATGGTGTGGATGGTGAAGCCAGTGCCGACTATGACAAGGTAAGAATTTCATTTTCATTGCATTTATAAAGTTGTAAAAGTTTCTCCATAATACACAGATTATTAGATGATGTTTAGTGGCCATTAGACGTGCATCCGTCCCACAATAAGCAGGAAAAAACTATGTTTTAACATTTGGATCAGTAGCCACTTTTATACGTACATTTTTATTATTAACTATTTCATGAATGACTTCTAACTAGGCTTTGACATCCCCTAAATGAGGTCGATGGGTTGACAACAGCTGAAAACATCTGGATTGTTCATAATATTCGATGTTTGAGGCTAAATGCTAATGAACAAAGGAAAAATAAACTGACCAAAGTACAGTAGCCGGCTTGCTAACTGTTTCCGGAGGTAGTACACCATCTGTCCTTTCTATTTGTAGTTGTATAAAGCATTAACTGTAAAAACTACCAAGCCTCAAAGTGGAGTCTTTCTGCCGTCAATGGGGCTCTGCTTTTTTGTTCCGTCTAGTCACTTGGTTCACGACGTTGTGCCGTCTTCATCGTTTTCAAAGTTCAGCCACCTTGCCCGTGTGAATGTGTAAGTGGTGGTCAGTGGGGCTGATGAAGTGCAACATGATTCATGAACGTTTGGAATGAATAATGATAAAGTAGCGCTTCTCAAACTGCACAACAAATGTAAGGCTTTATTTAAATTAGAAAATAAATCAGTGTGTAATTTACCTGAGCCCTTTACAAACATGCACGTGCAGACGAATCCAAGGCGGCTTTTGCGAGAAGAGCGGTTGATTTGTACGCAAAGGAGATACTACCCTGGCCATAGTGCTGAGTGCGGCTCGGGCGACTGTTTGCCCAGAAAAAGCGATGGTCCATGGCACAGCTTGTGGCGCAGGGTAAAACCTTGTGTGCCCCATCACTTGTTCGTGCTTCACTTTCCTGTGGTTAAGGTGCTCATTAGATCGGCGAATAACTTTGCTAACGTTGTCAGTTAGCCTTGAGTTGGTGCCACCGCCCAATTAAAGTGTCATCTCCCATTCCTCTCTCTCCCTCTGCTCCACTTGTAGCAAACGGAGACACTCCTCGTTTGTTCATAAGCAAAATACCACAGTACCACAGGCTTTTTCGACATGTGTGTACATACAACAAAAATAGCTGTCTACAAAAGCCACAGATCCAAGTCTCTTCAGTGTGTCCCAGGTCTTCCTCAGACCAGCTCTCCTCTCCCGTGATTGCGCTCCTCACCCTATCTTTTTCAGACTGAGATTGAATTCTGAAGAAGGCACATACAAACGACACCCAGAAACCATAACTCTGAGGACAGGGCATGGATAGGTTGGCCCGGGACACATAACCACAACTTGCAATGATGATACTTGTACTTCTCCACAACTTCAACCACTTCGCCGGGAATGACACTGCCGCCCAGAGAGGATGATGCAGCGCGTCTAAAATCAATAACTATCTCTATGGTTTAAAATCAGGATGGATACTGTCACACCATTGGACAAACTTTATTAGGGCAGCGCCATTATTCATTTTCAGATCCTGAAAGTAAGGACTCCAAGTGTAGTCTAAAATCTTTATCAAGAACCTATTCATCCGAGTGGCCCTGCAACAGTAGGAACAGGAGGGGCGACAGGACACACCCCTGAAGAGATCCTGTGTTGGAGATGGGCACTAAGGACATCTGACCATGCTGCCTTCACATGGCCTCATAATGGGGGTCGGCCCATTAGTCCGACATCCCATTAGTCCGAAGTCTCATTATTCCGAAAATGTTCTATTGAGTGGGGGTTGAAAAATAAAATTAGGTTCTGACACGTTAAGGTTAGGGCCAATGGTTGTATATGGCTCTCTAATCCACAACAAGACAACTGGGTTAGAGATGTCGGACTAATGGCACCTCTGCTCAATGGGAGATTTTCGGAATAATGGGTTGTTGGACCAATGGCATGGCACCCTCTTAATGGCAGTAAATACAAAATCGAACGCCTCCTCATCTGTGAAATTATTTTGATGCTCGAGTTCCCAAGATGAGATCATCTCTGACCTTTCAACATGACAATAGCCAACATTATTTGTTTAGCTACGCAGTTTTAATGTCATCTCTTTTTGCGCTTAAAAAAGAGTCGAACTTGATGTGTTTTACGGAACAAAGGATCAGGACGCCGTTCTCTAGAGGACTTTCTCATGTGAATTTACTTGTTTACGACGTACAGTACTCGTTTCACTTCGCCACGACCACTACAAAAAGTGCCCACAATGCACTCGTAATTTCCACCTCACAACTGGAAAGGATCATCTTTTTTTCCAAGAGCACAAACACTTGCAGGTTCCTGTCCGTGAGAAAATGTAAAATCAATTAAAGAAGCTGGTCAGGCAAGTTAAGAACAGGATGATGGGCTGCATCTAATTAAAAGCACATAAAAGCCGTCAAATAAAAGTCTGACACTGTGGTGTACGTGCTAGAGAGTTGTCTCTCACCCAGCAGGTTTTGGGGTTTGGGGGCGTGTCTGAGCCCTGACTGTGTTCGTCCTGTCCTCCGGCCATTATTCTGTTGGCTCGAAAGAAATAAAGTTGACTCACGTGCAGCTCGCTTGTGTCCTCGTCTTTCTCGCCACAGCACAACATGTTCAACGTGCGTTGAGTAAGAAATGTGTGGCAGACCCAGCTTCCAAACGGGAGGAAACTCAATGAAATTTTTATTCATGATCTCGTCTCCGTAAAGTTTTTTCAAAGACTGATCAAAAAGCTTGTCTCGTTTTTCTCGGTAAACTTCCTTGAACCCTTCCTCCACGCGCACACGCTCCGCCAGCCCATTTAGCAGAGAATGCGCCGTGATCCCTGCTGCCTTCTGACACTTGTCAAAGAGCTATTTTGGTCCGGACTAAAGACAAGAGCCAGCCCAAATCCCCAATTAAAGTGACTGGAGAGTACAAACGGATCCGAGATCACAGCGTGGGGCCCTTGGTTATACTGCGCACTCACGCCGAAAAGAGAGGGCCCCTGGCACCTGCTGCAGTCCGCGGCCCCCCGGGGGACCCCCCTGGAGGAGGGTCGGGAACAGCTGCCCGGGTGCGTTGCGGAAGAGTTAAAAGCGTCCCAAGAGGATTCAATTATTATTATTCGATGGGACTCTAACATGATCATTATGCAAATATAGATTAGATCGGCTGAGGAGAGTTAATCAAACGTGTTGGGGTGCTGTTGAGAATACGCAAAAGGTGGCAATTTGATGTCATTTTGCTCAGTCTGGGGGGAGATTTTTATTTATAATTAGATTCATTTTTGAGAGTCAAAATATGGCTCTCATTTTAGGCAGTGTAGGAGAATTTGCCCCTGAGAGACTGAAATATGATCTAATTCAAGAATTCCATCCACTTCAGAACAGACAGGTTTAAACCGCACAGAGACCGTATGTTACATGAGACTCAATGGATAACTTGTTTGTGACTTACTTTTACGTAACGCCAAACCACACATACAATCATGTTTAGTGTGAGTGGTCTGTGGGCTGCTTTTGTAAACCAGGCAGGACGCTACAAACCTGGGATGCGCAGGGGCCCTGTATCTGCTCGCTGCGTATGCCGGGGAGGGGGTATTGAGGCACAGCTTGGAAGCAGTCGCTGCCTCCATACTGTTGAAGGATAATATTAAATCACTATTTATCATACTGGGTCAAGCTGTAAACTCGTGCTATCCGTGGGTCAAGCTGTACAGTCGTACTATCTCTGTGATAGCCTTGACTGTGGTGCTCAGGCGCCACTGAATGTTTTGCTTGTGTATCAGTCTGACGCTCTTAGTTGGGAATTTTTCCCTCTTCTGTGGAAGCATATGCAGACTTTAATGGTAGGACCAGCGCAATGTCTTGAGTTCATGTCTCCGGGTCCCGTAACGATGGTAAATAAACTTCTCCTGTATAAGACATCCTGACTGCTGCCTCTTCTTCATCAATCCTCTCGAGCACCATTGTTTTTTCTCTAACACATACTGCAAAGGGCCGGGGAGGGGAGAAAAAGTGCTCCTCAGACCAGCGCGGGAATACCGCTGGATGAACGCGCATGGACGTTTATTTTATTTTTCCTGCGCCAACACGTGCACGTACACGATTAAATAATTAAAGGCAACAGACACAATAGCCTGTAGACAGGCCGTGTCTACAGGCTATTTCTTTAAAGCCAAGAGGATTTATTTGCTATAGGCCTAATAATAGTTTGTTTTTTAACTATAGTGATCATTATTGAGTGTGGTCATCTGTCATTTATTCATCCATGTATATGTTCCCTGAAAGGTGCTCAGTCAGGCGTAAGAGCAGCAACAGTTTTGCGCAGAATGTGCTCAAGCAGTTTTGGTAAGTTTGTATGTTGGTCTGTATGAATGTAGCTGCTTGAAATGTTCTTTTTTTATTTATTTTATTGCACTTGGGGGTGGGCAATCATAAGCTTTTGCTTCAGCCCACTCCTTTTGAGCACTATGTGTACTGCTCAAATAAACAAATAAACAAATAAACAAAAGCAGTAAACTCGTTTGTATATTACATTTGCAGCACTCATAATATGCACAGTTTCTAACAGTAAATCAGGTGCAACACGCCCAATCGCTACTTTTAAGTTCTACACGCAATGTAGCGCCATTGCAGACTTGGTAAAAGACCCCCTTAGTTTTAGAAAAAAATTGTCAATCCCCCCTCCCACCAAATCTTCTTTTAAATTTGTAGCTTGAATGCTAAACTGATGACCATGATTCCATTCATTCACGTCCACATTATACTTGATCTGCGCTCTCTGCAAAAGAAACAAACAATTTACAGCCGGCGATGGAGGTCACAGGAGTCATTTTTAATTCCTCAAACAGCTGCAGGGAACGCAGCGCCAAAATGCTAATCTAACCAAGCCACCAAGAACGGTCGCGTTTGGAAAGAGAGTGGTGGGTGCAGATAAAGTGGCTAGGGGCCCAGATAGCGCCAGGGACAAATAAGATTATATTAATTGTGTGCCTGGGTGCATTCTATTCAATCACGCGCAGTAGTATAATCTCTCACACTGATGGGGCAGTGGAAGGCACACGATTTAAATAATGGGAGAGGACAGGACGGCTGTCAGAGAAGGTCAAGACAAAAGATATGTTTTTGACACGTTGCATTGTAGATACAGTGGGTTTTTTGGATCTTTAGTTATTTCCATTTGACTGTATTTTGTAGCATTTGAGCGGGTATTATGCTTTTTGTAGGCATTTGGTAACCTATTTTTATCAATATCTTACACTTTGTTGGTTAGAAAATGTGTTAATAGAGGGGAGGGACTGAGCCAAGCCACTCTTCCCAGTGGTCTATATATAGTCTGTGGGCTGACGAAGCCTTTTGGATGAGAGGAAAAACATTCTACACTTTAACTACAGACTACAGAAGAAATAAAGAACCTTTATTGAAGGCAAACAGTTACACTGCACTCGACTCATCTTTTTCACCAAGTGACTAAGGCCGGCTCACACTGAATCCAGTCCGGGTCCGGTCCGGTTTCGGTCCTGATCCGGTCCGGGTTTGCCCCAAACTACCACTCACAGTGAGTCCGGCTGACACTGTCGCCAGCTCCGCCAGCTCCGGCGCCAGATGCTGCGCCAGGCACAGAAACGGCCCTCGCGAGAACAGAAGCGCACGTGAGTTCTGTTTCGTATGGGCTACGCCCTCTACGGGCTTCGCTATTGGTTATAACCCGAGGCATCGCCTCGCGCCTGAGAGATAAAAACATCTACCCGCTCCAATCATGTCAAGGTGATGGTATATCCATCTGGGGTATAAAAACCCCATCTGCCCACCGCTCATCTCCTTTTTTAACTCAGCGTTTGAGAGAGCAAGTTCTTTTCAGAACTCACTTCTACGAGCACGTTCTTCTCAGAACGATACTTCTACTTACTTTCAGGATCTTCTCGCCGCTTCTCTGCTCGAAGATGACTTCACCTGCCGGTGTCGAGCTCCGCAGATGCGGCAAATGTCCCTCCATTCTCCTCCCTGAGGATCAGCACGAGCTGTGCTTCCGCTGCCTCGGTGGGCACCATGCAGCGGGTGATGCTGACTGCCAGGCGTGCTTAGCGCTCTCCCGGGAAGAGCGCGAGCGTCGCCGGGGTTTCATGGGTCCGGATTCACCAGAACGGCCAGCTCAGGACGCTGTGCCCCTGATTCAGGACCCAGCCCCTTCAGCAAGCCCCAGGAGGAAGGAATGGAGTGAATATGATGAGGAGGATGATCGTCGCTGCTACGACGAAGACGCTGCCTCCATCTTCTCCGAGACGCCGTCCGGGCTACAGGGGGATCGTTATCCTCTCGACTATCTCCCCGCGTTGTTTGCGTCTGCCGCAGACCGAATGGAGATTCCTCTGCCCCCGTCTCAACCTGCTGCTCCGGTGGAGGACTTCACCGAAGGCTTAGCTAGCCGTTCCCGCCGAAAGCCGCGCCCTGTCGTGATGTGCCCGGCTATGACACCTATCATGCACTTTGCTCAGCGTGAATGGGCTCATCCTCTCGCGGCAAAACATCCTGCACTGGGGTACGGGCCGTATTCCACGGTGCAGGACTGGACGTGGCGGTCCGGGGTTCCGCCGATTGAGGACGGAGTCAGGATGTCCCTCCTTCCGTCCTCATCCCCTTGGCCAGGCGATAAAACGTTGCTTCCCTCTGATAAGGATAAGCTGACGATGGCCGTTTTAGACCGCTGCTATGCTAACGCCGCTCAGGTAGTGGCGTTAGCTAGCAACATGGCTTTTCTGGCGGGCTCGCTGGATAAGCTCATCCACGGACGTTCCGAGCTGGCCCTGGAGGAGCTCGAGGAGGTCCAGACTACGGTGGCGTCTTTTCTCCGTATGTCCCAGGCTTTCGCCATTGACGGTGGCCGTTCAATGGCGGCGGCTCAGGTGGGATCTCGCCATTTGTGGCTGGGGCTTTCCTCGTTGAAGGAACAGGAGAAGCGTCAACTACTCGATCTCCCGGTTTCCACGTCATCATTGTTTGGCCCTGACATCCAGGCAATGGTCGAGCGCCTCGATGCTGCCTCCAAAGCCTCCCAGCAGCTGGGACCGCATCTCCGTCCCCAGTGGGACCGTCAGCGCTCTGAACGGCGGGGAGGGGCTCAGCGGCGCGAGCGCCGTTTTCATCCCCCATCTCCTCCGCGGAGACGCGACACTCCGGGTTCATCCCAGACGGCTCCAGCGCGTTCTCCGAGACGGGACCAGCGGAGGGACCGTGGATCTGGACCAGCGCATCGACGTCCGGGCGCTGACACCAGAGGGGGGAAACGGGGGCATTTTGCTTACAATAAAGGCCGTGCTTCGGCCCGTTACATTGTAAAAGAGCATGCTTCGTCTCTTATTTGCAGCGGAGACGCGCTGAGAGCGTCTGCCGTTCATGAGTCTTCTACTCCTCCCGCTGCTTTCCGCAGCACGCCACGGCTTCGTATTCTCCTACCGGAACGTACGGGGGATACGTCACGGCGGCCGGTACCTTTGACCCATCCGCGGAGCTGCAGTGCGGACTCGGATCATGTCACTCCGCGGGCTGGGGCTGCCTCTAAACCTCCGCTTGGCAGGAGGCGGGGCAGCCCTTGGAGCGTGCAGGGGAGTGAGACTGTTCAGTCTAAGAAGCGTAAGTGCTCTCTTGACGGCGCGCCGTCCTCGGCCGCGGCGGCGCCGCTGTCCGAGGGTGGGGAATCCCCGCAGCCCTTTTCATCAGGGCCCCCCACGTCCTACCCCGCAGGCCGGGGTGGAGGTGGGCGGGCCTTCTCCGTTTCTACTCCGCGGACCGGTGAGGCCCGTGACAGAATTTTATCAGGAGTGGAAGAGCCTGGGGCTTCTCTCTTCTCACTGGTTAGACAGGACGCTCCGCAGGGGATACGCGTTGCAGTTCGCTCGGAGACCGCCGCCTTTCAGCGGGATCCTCAGGACGAGGCTCCGAGATCAGGCGGAGGCCACGGTCATCCAGGAGGAAGTAGCCTCTCTGCTGCGGCGCGGGGCTGTGGCAGAGGTGGCTTCGGACGCGGTGGAAAAAGGGCTGTACTCCCCATATTTCCTAGTCCCCAAGAAAAGCGGGGGTGTACGTCCAATTTTGGACCTGCGCGTCCTGAACCACTGCATCGCGGAAAGGCCTTTTCGCATGCTGACGGTCAGGCAGCTTTTGGAGTGCGTCAGACCAGGAGACTGGATGACGTCCGTGGATCTCACAGATGCATACTTCCACGTTCCTATTGTGTCGGAACACAGGAAGTTTCTGCGCTTTGCAGTGGGGGAGAAGTGCTACGAATATCACCGCCTCCCCTTCGGTTATTCGCTGGCCCCGCGCACGTTCTCCAAGTGCGTGGAGGCGGCGCTGGAGCCGCTTCGTCGTCGTGGCATCCGAGTTCTGACTTACATCGACGACTGGCTCATCCTGGCCTCGTCTCGGCAGGAGGCGCAGGCTCACACGACGGCCCTGTTGGAACACATCTCCCGATTGGGATTTGTGGTCAACTTGGAGAAAAGCGCGTTGTACCCCATTCAGCGTGTAACGTATCTGGGTCTGCAGCTAGACTCCAGGGACATGCGCGCCTCCCTCTCGGCCGAGAGGATAGAGGCGCTGCTGACGCTGGGGAGAATGGTACTGGACAAGCCGCAGGTGCCGTCCCAGTCCATTCGTTCCCTATTGGGCATGATGGCAGCCGCTCACCCTGTGGTTCATCTGGGTCTACTCCACATGAGGGGACTTCAGCGGTGGTTTTGCCGCCTCAGGCTGCACCCGGTGCGGGACAGGAGGAAGGTTGTGGTGGTCCCTTTGTCCGCACAGAGGGACTTGGAGTACTGGCTGGCCCCGGATCGTCTTCCCCAGGGGGTACGGATGGGGTGCGTTCCTCATTACACAGAGGTGTTCACGGACGCGTCTCTGACCGGTTGGGGCGGAGTACTCGATCGGTGCTCCACCGGGGGGCCGTGGGAGTCACCCTTGGGGCACATCAATCTCTTGGAGATGGAAGCTGTGCGGAGGGTGCTCCTGCACTTCTCAAGTCAGCTGGCGGGTCACCATGTCATGGTGCGGTCGGACAACACCACAGTGGTGGCCTACTTAAACAGGCAGGGGGGGACCAGGTCTCCCACTCTGCACAGGAAAGCGACGGAAATTCTCTTGTGGGCGGGCTCCCACCTGTCCTCCCTGAGAGCCCGTCACATTCCCGGCCTGCTCAACGTGGGCGCGGACGTTATGTCCAGGGGAGGCCCACTCCGCGACGAGTGGAGCCTAGCCCCATGGGTCGCAATGGAGGTTTGGCGCCGGTTCGGGGATCCAGTGGCCGACCTTTTCGCCAGTGCAGAAAACGCACAGTGCCCACTTTGGTTCTCGCTCAGGTGGGCAGACGCCCCTCCGCTCGGGGTGGACGCCTTGGCCCATCGGCCGTGGCCTCGGGGTCTCCTGTATGCATTTCCGCCAGTTCACCTCATGCCTCCTCTGCTGCACAGGGTGAGGACGGAGGGGTTGGTGATTCTGATAGTGGCCCCAGACAGTCCGAACGCCAGGTGGTACCCGGACCTGGTGGGGATGGTGGTGGAGGGCCCCTGGCCCCTGCCGGACCGGTCGGACACATTGGTCCAAGCAGGGGGGACTCTGCACTCCCGCCCGGTGTTGGGACGCAGCCTTTTGGTTTGGAAGCTGAGAGGGGGAAGTTGTTGCGTTTAGGCCTTCCCTCTCCAGTGGTGGCCACTATTCAGGGTGCCCGTGCACCATCCACTACGCGAGCGTACAGTGCTCGTTGGCGGTTTTTCGAGGACTGGTGTTCAGAAAGGGTGCTTGATCCCACTTCCTGCTCGATAGGGGGAGTGTTGGAGTTCCTACAGTTCCTCCTAGATAGAGGGCGGGCTGCCGCCACTCTGGGGGTGTTCGCGGCAGCCATTACGACCGGACACGTGGGGTTTGGCCATCTCACGGCGAGGAACCATCCCCTGGTTAAACGCTTTTTGCGTGGAGCACGGAGGCTGAGGCCGCCCGTGCGGTGCTCTTTGCCCTCGTGGGACCTTCAGGTGGTGTTGGAGGGTCTGTCGGGCCCTCCTTTTGAGCCCCTGGACAGGTCAGACCTTAGTTGCCTATCATATAAGACTGCGCTCCTTTTGGCTCTGGTCTCTGCCAAGAGGGCGGGGGACCTGACTGCGCTGTCTGTGCATCCATCCTGTACGTCCTTCGGTGAGGATGGGGGTCTGCTTGAGATGTGGCCTAATCCGGCTTTTCAGCCCAAGATTGTCACTTCTTCTTTCAGGTCTAGGGTTATCAGAGTTAGACCCTTCTTTCCTCCACCACATGCTTCTGTGGAGGATAAGAGGCGAAACCTGCTGTGTCCGATTCGGGCCCTGCGTTGTTATCTGGACCGTACAGCGACGTTCAGGCGGTCGGACCAACTGTTTGTGGGGCTTGGGGCCGGGCGCAAAGGTGCCCCACTCTCTACCCAACGGCTGGCTCATTGGGTCTGTCATGCCATTCGTATGGCATACGAGGCTCGGGGTCTTCCTGCTCCTAGGGTCGTCAGGGCCCACTCTACTCGAGGGGTGGCTGCCTCTACTGCTTTGTTTAGAGGGGTGTCGATAGAGGATGTGTGCTTGGCGGCTTCCTGGTCATCCTCGTCGACCTTCGCCCGCTCGTACTTGATGGACGTTGCTTCTGGGTCTGTCGCTCATTCGGTTTTGAGTGGCGGGCGGGTTTAATTTGATCTTGACTGCCCAGTGCAGGTGCTCTTGGGAGAGGCGACCTGTCTGGGCGTGGGGGTGCGGGCGCTCTTGGGAGAGGCGGCCTATGCACCTTCACTCCTCCTTTTCGGTTGTGGGTGCGTGTGTGCTCTTGGGAGAGGCGACACGCGTGCTCTGTGTTTTGTTTTGGTTGCATGCGCGCTCTTGGGAGAGGCGGCCGCTATGCTTCCTTCTATATATGGTGCTAGGTGCCTTGGTGCTCTGGTGGAGCAGCCCGTGGCCCTGCTCTGACTGCCCATGGGTGCGTCTGGTTGGTGACACTGACTGCATGACGTTGTCCTGGGTGCGCTCCAATCGTGGTCATTTGTGCCTGCTGGGAGTACATTCTTCCCTACGGTCTTCGCGCAGGGTTTTAACCAATAGCGAAGCCCGTAGAGGGCGTAGCCCATACGAAACAGAAATGACAGTTACTTGACGTAACTATAGTTCTGTGAGTATGGGCGTAGCCCTCTACCTGCATGCCCAGCAGGCCCATCCTGTCTTCTATGGCTGAGTTCAAAGGAGATGAGCGGTGGGCAGATGGGGTTTTTATACCCCAGATGGATATACCATCACCTTGACATGATTGGAGCGGGTAGATGTTTTTATCTCTCAGGCGCGAGGCGATGCCTCGGGTTATAACCAATAGCGAAGCCCGTAGAGGGCTACGCCCATACTCACAGAACTATAGTTACGTCAAGTAACTGTCATTTTCCCTCTTGGTGCGAGGTCCCGTCATAAATAGCCCCATGTATAGGTAGTTTTTGTAACAAAAGCCGTATTTGCCAGAACAACGACTCTCCCCAGTGAAGTGGATGCTTTAAACACACTAATGCCCCCGTGTCACTGGTAATGGAGACATGTTTACATTTACGACGTTACACACGTTTACAGGCAGAAAACGAGACCAAATAAGTAGTAAGCAGACAGATTTTATTTTGAAATACACCGGATCTTCCTCTCCCACAAGACCTGACTTCCTGTTTGGCGTGTGTTTTTTGTTAGCTTGATCCGTTGGGGCTCCGGTATCCGGCAAAGATAGACTTCTTGCGGATTCTTTCCGTTGCCGCCGGAAGGCCGCCGGATGGCCTCGGTAGCCGGAGCCGGACTTCGCGGAGCGGTGTGAGTGTGCTACATTGGTTTTAATGACTTTCTAAGTTGGCGGACGCCGTACCTGGCGTTAACCGGATTCAGTGTGAGCCGGGGGTAACTCTAATCCACACACCCATTCACACACCAATGTACGCAGACACTGGAGCCAAGGTGGGTGATCTGTCTTGCCCAAGGACACAACTGGAATGGAGTCTGGATTCGAACCCCCGACCCTCCGATCATGAGATGACCCGCTCTACCATCTGCGCCATGGGGTCGGCCCGTCATTCCGACACCTCTCCATTGCGACACACCGCCAATCTGACACTATCCCTCTATTCCGACAATAGGTCCTTAAGGTGAGGGCTAAGGTAAGGTTAGGTTTAGTTTGTAAACTCTACTATCCTTAAGGTTAGGGCTAAGGTAAGGCTAGGGTTAGTTTGTAAACTCCACTATCCTTAAGGTTAGGGCTAAGGTAAGGTTAGGGTTAATTTGTAAACTCCACTATCCTTAAGGTTAGGGCTAGTTTGTAAACTCCACTACCCTTAAGGTTAGGGCAAAGGTAAGGTTAGGGTTAGTTTGTAAACTCCACTACCCTTAAGGTTAGGGCTAAGGTAAGGTTAGGGTTAGCTTGTAAACTCCGCTATCCTTAAGGTTAGGGCTAAGGTAAGGTTAGGGATTAGCTTGTAAACTCTACTATCCTTAAGGTTAGGGTTAGCTTGTAAACTCCGCTATCCTTAAGGTTAGAGCTAAGGTAAGGTTAGGGTTAGCTTGTAAACTCTACTATCCTTAAGGTTAGGGCAAAGGTAAGGTTAGGGTTAGTTTGTAAACTCCACTATCCTTAAGGTTAGGGCTAAGGTAAGGTTAGGGTTAGCTTGTAAACTCCACTATCCTTAAGGTTAGGGCAAAGGTAAGGTTAGGGTTAGCTTGTAAACTTCACTATCCTTAAGGTTAGGGCAAAGGTAAGGTTAGGGTTAGTTTGTAAACTCCACTATCCTTAAGGTTAGGGCTAAGGTAAGGTTAGGGTTAGCCTGTAAACTCCACTATCCTTAAGGTTAGGGCTAAGGTAAGGTTAGGGTTAGCTTGTAAACTCCACTATCCTTAAGGTTAGAGCTAAGGTAAGGTTAGGGTCAGTTTGTAAACTCCACTATCCTTAAGGTTAGGGCTAAGGTAAGGTTAGGGTCAGTTTGTAAACTCCACTATCCTTAAGGTTAGGGCTAAGGTAAGGTTAGGGTCAGTTTGTAAACTCCACTATCCTTAAGGTTAGGGCTAAGGTAAGGTTAGGGTCAGTTTGTAAACTCCACTATCCTTAAGGTTAGGGCTAAGGTAAGGTTAGGGTCAGTTTGTAAACTCCACTATCCTTAAGGTTAGAGCTAAGGTAAGGTTAGGGTCAGTTTGTAAACTCTACTACACTGTTAGACCAGACTGTAAAAACAGCAGTAATATACAACTTTTCAGCCAGTATGACACTGTAAATACCAACTGTGGTAAATAGCTGTAATTTGCACTGCATCATGGGAAGTTTAACTGACGACATCGACAAAATACAGTATTTTACTTCCTATTTAAAAAATGTTGTATGATACTGTATTTTTTGCCGCTCATCACACTCCTTTAACAAGCGCATTCATTCCCCCCTTCCTGCAACACCTGCGCAGACCAGCTCACCACGCGCCCATACGCAGCAGCCGTTGAGGAGAGCAACATATTGGAAATACCCGGTACGTCTGAGTAATAATAATATTAATAAAACTGGGCTTACACTGTGTGGTTTTAGAGACGCGAGTCGTGCGGTCCTGGCGCCGTGGCAGCGCTATACTGACGCCAGACGAGAGCATTTGAACACGGGGAATAGCAGGCCCCAGGAGGACGGGAGACACAGCGGGCAGTGAGGTGAGCGAGGAATAAAGACACTGATAATAACGTCCTCCTGAACACAAAGTTTGTAAAAGTTTAGTGGCTATCGGCTAATTTAAGCTAGGCTACGTGTCGTGTGTTGCTAAGTTAGCCTCGCCAAAGTGATTTAATTGATGTAGACGCGGTGTTTGAGAGGATGATGTGACAGACCAAGCTATCCATCCATGGCATGTCACTCTTACAGTGTGAGCAGGTCACTCGTGTGAGTTTTTGCTCCGTACAGTGAGAGCGCCTGCATCGTGGGTTTCTACATTTCTCGTGTGCGATTCAGTGTTAATTTTTAATGTTGGTTTAGTGTTAGTTTTAATTTAGTTTTAGTCTTAATGTTTTGGCTAAAACAGAATTAAATTTTAGTCAAAGTTCTCTTCAATTTTAGTTTAGTTTTAGTCAACTTAGTCAATTTTCATTGCTAATATTTATTCTACCATAATTAATCAAGGTCCTCTGCTTTACGGAGCTTTTCCCACATGAAGAAAGCTCAGATGCACAGTATGAGTTTAGCTTGTTCTAAATTGTGTCTAATCGCAGTGTATGCCCAGCTTTAGTTGATGTTGAATTCTGATGAGGTTTACCTTATAAAATATCACTCTCATCTAGGGCTGGCTCAGTGCGAATATTATCTTCCAGTTTTAAGCTATTGTAAGTTTGAGCCTGGTGATATTTTTGTGAGGGGAAGGCAATATTGGCATTGGCTAGCTAGAAAATTGCTTAAAATATACCTGGCCTAGAAGATTGAACGGGAGGATTAGCAGTCAGTCAGGCATATAGCTACTTTGATGTCTAAATGTTACCCTGTTGACTCGCTAGCGTAAGAAGTCGTGTTTTTGTGTGTGAAATGGAACGGTGAATGTCTCTGACGATGTATTGTTGTAAGCATTGTGGCTACCGCACAGCTAATTTTAACCCATTTTTTGCCCATGTTAAAATTCACAGAAACTTGGCTAACTACAGGTTTTCATGTGGTATCCAGGTGTGCTCGGGCAACTTCAGGACATTTTTGGCATTAAAGTCCCATATGCACAGAAATCACGTTCCTGCTGTGCAGCTGAAACAAAGCAGGTGTCAGTATAGGGACATCCAGCGTCTTCTGGGAGACATTGAGAGCAACGGAACAGCCATGCAGCAGAGCCAGACTGGCATCGCAACAGTTCTCATCCTTCTGATGCACTTTCTGGAAAAAGAGGACTCCATCTTTCTTTTGGCAGATGTAAGTAGGTGCATTTTATCTAGTGAAATGACATGCATGTAATCAAATGTTTCATTTACTGTAGTCTTTGGCTCTAGTCACCAGTCCTTTCCTCTGAGGTTGTATTTTAAAATGATTGAAATCCCTTTTTTTGTGTGTGTTTTTAAGATAAATGCGACAAAGCTGTCAGTTGAAGCAGAGATGACCCTTCCAGCCACGCCAAGACTGATACTGCTTGGTAAGATGAGACTTCTCCTTGATTTTAGAAGAATTTTTAAAGTATGACTATGTGCAATGTGTGTTTTTTGTGTTCAGGGAACACATTTCTCTCAGCCACGAAATGGATGGTGAGCTTTGAGAGAAGAGTTGCCTACATCTTAGAAGAGCATCTGGGCTTTGCAGATGCGTTGTCCGTATTCTTCGGATGCTTCTATGTTTTAACAGGGGGTACCAGGAGCCTGCATGTGCAACCCTTGAGCTCATTCAACGGCAAGTGTTTTTATCACACATCTCTGGCAAAATATTAAAGGAATAGGCCACCGTTTTTACATACTAAGATATGTTCTTACCTTAGCTTAGACGAGTTCATTTGTACCTGTCTGGTCTCCACTTATGCCTTCCATAACGTAAACACAGCACAGACGGCGTTAGCATTTAGCCTCTCTCCTCTCCTCTATAGCTCCAAACGAGGTGAAGATAGAAGCTACCAAACTCTTCCACGTTTTCTCTATTTAAATATGGTTACGTGAAGTGTTACACTATAAAGTATAATTACACAAAATTAAACAATGTGGATTTTCTAAGCGGATAAAAAGGGGAACTATATTAAGGCGTAATAATACCAGGAGTAATTCGGCATCCGCGCAGTGATATCTTCACTTTACTGTGCTGTGTTTACGTTACGGAAGACACACGAGGAGACCAGACAGGTACAAATGAACTCGTCTAAGCTAAGGTAAGAACATTATCTCCGTATGTAAAAACGGTGGCCTATTCCTTTTTAAATTTTCAGTCTCAATACTGTTACAAGCCATGTAGATGTAATGTATATTGATGAATAGGATTTTTTTAATTTTTCATAAAGATTCTTTGTCAGGATAAATCCAGAGGAGGGAACGAAGTGCTCTGCAAAAATCGGCACAAATCGTAAGACTGGAGCAGAGGTGAAGAGGAAGGTGGAGACTGTCAACAGCAGGGTGTCTTCCTTCCTGTGCCAGCTGACTGAATTTGAATGGAAGAACTTGGATTAGGTGAGATTTTTTTGTCTGACCAGAAAACTCTCCATCCAACACCAAAGGGAGTTTTATAGGGCATTTGATGCAATTGTAGGCCACATTGTTTTTTGACTGGGTGAAGGTTGTATTTATTCAGACTTAAGAGTGTCCTGGGTGCATTTTTTTTTTTTATTGAAAAAATGATATTACAGTGTACTGGTCATTTACAGTAAAAAAACACATTCCAGCTTTACAGTAACTCTTTACTACTGTAAATATGAAATACAGTTCTGCTACTGTAATCTAGAATTACAGTAACTTACTGGCAACAGTGTTGCCAGTAAGTTACTGTAGAAAACACTGGAAAGGGTCTAACAGTGTATCCTTAAGGTTAGAGCTAAGGGAAGGTTAGGGCTAGTTTGTAAACTCCACTATCCTTAAGGTTAGGGCAAAGGTAAGGTTAGGGTTAGCTTGTAAACTCTACTATCCTTAAGGTTAGGGCTAAGGTAAGGTTAGGGTTAGCTTGTGAACTCCACTATCCTTAAGGTTAGGGCTAAGGTAAGGTTAGGGTTAGCTTGTAAACTCCACTATCCTTAAGGTTAGGGCTAAGGTAAGGTTAGGGTTAGCTTGTGAACTCCACTATCCTTAAGGTTAGGGCTAAGGTAAGGTTAGGGTTAGCTTGTAAACTCTACTATCCTTAAGGTTAGAGCTAAGGTAAGGTTAGAGTTAGCTTGTAAACTCTACTATCCTTAAGGTTAGAGCTAAGGTAAGGTTAGGGTTAGCTTGTGAACTCCACTATCCTTAAGGTTAGGGCTAAGGTAAGGTTAGGGTTAGCTTGTAAACTCTACTATCCTTAAGGTTAGGGTTAGCTTGTAAACTCTACTATCCTTAAGGTTAGGGCAAAGGTAAGGTTAGAGTTAGCTTGTAAACTCTACTATCCTTAAGGTTAGGGCAAAGGTAAGGTTAGGGTTAGCTTGTAAACTCTACTATCCTTAAGGTTAGGGCAAAGGTAAGGTTAGGGTTAGCTTGTAAACTCCTCTATCCTTAAGGTTAGGGCTAAGGTAAGGTTAGGGTTAGTTTGTAAACTCTACTATCCTTAAGGTTAGGGCTAAGGTAAGGTTAGGGTTAGTTTGTAAACTATACTATCCTTAAGGTTAGAGCTAAGGTAAGGTTAGGGTTAGCTTGTAAACTCCACTATCCTTAAGGTTAGGGCTAAGGTAAGGTTAGGGTTAGTTTGTAAACTCTACTATACTTAAGGTTAGGGCAAAGGTAAGGTTAGGGTTCGTAAACGAATGAATCGTGTATCGGAATGGCGGAACGTTGCACACGAGATAAAAGTGTCACCACTCCGACAAAGGAAAAAACAAAAACAATCTTTGTCTAAAAAACAATTAGACCTCAATGTCCGAGTGGGGGAGTGTCGGAATGGCGGGCTGTAACCCTGCGCCACTGTCGACCCCCTTGAGCAATGAACCGGACCACTACTTTATACAATGAAGAACGCCCTGAAAGCAGTTTAGGCAGCGGTGTTGGTCTCGACGCCGCAGATTTATATGCTCTGGGTGGATGCATTTATCAGATTACATGCTGTATATTCTCAACAGTATATCCAACAACGCCGCTCTAACTCTTTCCATCACCTGCCTTAATATTGGGTTGAAAAATATCTAAAAGGGTGGGGGACACTATAGGAAAGCGATTCTTTGATGAGGCATGTTAAAGTTAAACACTGTCAGTTTAGGATTAATAACCAACAATAATGCAGATAAAACAAGTTAAGTGTGCTTCAGCCTCAATTTACTTGTAAACTAAAGACTATTTTTGCTAGGGTGACCAGATGTCCCAGTTTACCCGGGACGGTCCCAGTTTTGAGCCCTCTGTCCCATGTCCCAGTTGATTTCTCCAAAACCATTGATTTGTCCCAGTTTTACAGCATTTCTGTCTCAGGTGTCCCGGTTTCCCACCTCTCCCATGCCATTTTTGACTTTCAACTTCATGATTTTGGCCATGTGTGCGTCAATAGCTACAGCTAAGCATCAAAGTGTCACTTCACTGCTGATTGTTCCATTAAATTGACATTAGACTTGTACAGACAAACGATTTACCATTCAAGGTGGGAAAAAAAACACGTCCCATTTTAGCTCCCCCCGCAAATTCTCCTTGGGTCCCAGTTTTTAATGTGGGAAATCTGGCCACCCTAATTTTTGCAAGCAGAACAATCCACTGAAGCCAATTTAAGAGCTAAAAGATCCAAATGAGTCTGGCGAATATGGCAGTAGCTAGCCATCAATTATCTTTGCTTTGGAACTCATTATTTCCCAACAGGCCCCGAATTGATGAAATAAAGCGACATGGCCTACGCCGCTTGTCCCTAACGTAAGCAGACATAAAATAGGACACACTTCCATATCGAAAGTGGAGGAAATAGGACAGTGACTGGGTTGCTAACGTTCCAAAAAAACATGATGCAAAGACACCACAGATTTATTGAGAATTTCAGCAGCTTCTGCTTTTGTAGCCACACAATATCACTGTAAAACATTTTACTTGGTCAAATATTCATGAAAGTCTGCCATAACCACAACTGTAACAGCCGGCTTCAGTCAAGGCAATAGGCCCAATATGAACTTAATCCCAATGACGTCATCGGCTCTGGTTCGAACTCTGAGAGCACACTTTGTCCCATGGATCGACCATAGACTGTAAAAAATAATAGACAGCGTCTGCTCACTCCTCCCTGTTTGTCTGTTTGTAGTACTGTACTACCCGCGGCCATTGGGATCGACACTATAAAAAGTCCATATCAAGCATGGGAGTAACCTGTTACTTGCCGTTCCCTCGATCAGGGAGCTAAGGTTAGGTTTAGGGTCAGGGTTTTAATTAGGGTTAGGAACGGTAAATATGATCTGAGTTGTGTTTTACTCACACAGATCTCACACATATCTTTAAAAACTAGAAGGTCTTGGCTTTCAAATGAGGTACCCAGCTGGCATATAGACTGTAAACTCTCCTGTCAATACGCTTTGAGATTTGTATATAAATAATTGCTAACTATTATTAGCAATTAATAATAGTTAGCAGTTATTATGAATAATTGCTAACTAAACCTAAACTGGCAAATGACCTTTTGGGTAGCACGGTAGAACAGCGGTTAGAGCTCATGCTTCACAGCTAGAAGGTCCCGGGTTAGATTCCCACCTGGACGGGGCCGTTCTGTGTGGAGTTTGCATGTTCTCCCCGTGTCTGCGTAGGTTTCCTCCGGGTACTCTGGTTTCCGCTACCACTAAAAACATGTACAATAGGCCAGGATGAATGAGAGTGTGTTTGAGAGTGCGCAGGGGGGACGACGGATGGAAATTAGCCCATGGCTACAATCCAGTGTGGCTTATTTACATGCATGAGACCCATGTATGTTCATTAACATGCACTGTCCCGACCAAATAAGCCAATAAACTAAACTTTTTCCCCCGATCTGACCATAATTAATTTGCCTGACTTTTCAGACTGGTTAATCAGGCATGAAATGACACAGTTATAATCACCAATGGGATAAGAGAAATGTTCTTACCCCATTGGAATTAAGAAATTAATCTGAAATGAAGACAAAAAGCATTGAAACAAGCTAGAAACATCTCAGAACAGGGGAAATAATTTAGATCAAAAGCCCAACTACATCTGAACTACAGTCAAAACAACTAAAATCTGAATTATTATGCTCAAATTAAGATTTTTTTTATTTTTGCAGTGTACACAGCCTGACCAAATAACAGATGTTGCCACCAAAAAAAGAAAAGGAAAACCCTGGACCAGAACAGGTAGTTACATCCAGAAGGCAACTCTTTTGTTTTGTTTTGGTCAGGCAAAGTAAAAGTGCAAACCTACAGTATAACCCCCTGATTCCACTGGATGTGTGACTGCTCTGCTGCCTTTGCCTCTACTCGATGCCTTTTGCTTCCGTCCACTCGACTTGGCAGGTCTGTGTAGCTCCAAGGAGACAAGTAACTATGAGTTTGTAAAATAAAAGTGCGGTATAATCATCTCATGTAGAAGAGCAGAGCGCTCTGAATCATTTGAGATTGCTCTGTTGCCTGCACACAAAAGTTTCCATTGAGTGGCTGTAATAGTTACCTGAAGTTTAAGTAAATAAAGTGGTCCAATGGTTTAGTAACTTTTCACCACTTTGCACCTTGTAAAATACACCTTCTGACCCAAAAAACAAGTGACCATCTGGCTGTAACTACTGTTCTGATCGTGGATTCACTACAGTTGGTCAGGTCTAGGTTCAGCCACACATGTGCCTAACAAGGCCGTGGGAACCCAGGGTGCTGAAGGTGCTGCAGCACCCCCTGGTGGATAGTTTGTGTATTGCACGTAATATTAGTCAATCAGAAATAAACACAGAAAAGGTGTTTTTTTTGGACAATCTTGGCCCTCAGCACCCCCTAACCAAAATACGTTCCCACGGCTCTGGTGCCTAACGAATAAGATCAGCTGTCTAGACGTTTCCTGAATGACCAGGTTTTTCCATCCATGCGTTTCTTTTCTCTCCCAAATAAGGCATCGCTTTCAGGCATGAATACGCCACCACAAAGTCCAAATATTAACACCATTAACAATCTTTGCGATGTGCTGGAGACGAGGTCACGTTCTCCCATGCATGGTCAAAGCTAAAGTCGGTCCAACGAAACATCAGAGTGTGTGACCTTTTTATTGTGGCAGGTTTATAATTTTTTGGACAGGCAGTGTATTTGACCGAGATCAAATCAGAAAATGGCCTGAAATAGATGACTAAATCATGTCTGAACTAGAACAACAACTGGCCTGTGTGCAAAACTTAGGCACAGCTGAATCCTCAAATTGCAGATGACCGTGAGTAGCACCTGACAAAGGCCGAGCACCACAGTTGGAAAACCACTGACCTGGTCAGAACATCAAAGCTATGACACCTATATTTAAAAAAAAAAACAATGTGTGATGAAAATATATTCTGCGCCGAGCTTCTGGTTCACTTACTGGGAGTGGAATCGTAACCAGGAGTGCGTGTAATCAGGAAGACACAACAACATGCCCCATCCCCACTCGGCTCTGTCTGGAGGATTAAAAGTATGCATAGTCAGGAGTGTGATGCGACACATGGGGCTGAGGGTTCTATTCCGGGGTCTTGGCGTAACAATAGGCAAAAGGTACGGCATGATCCGATTCGTTCACGACAACATGTCCCCGCAGCAGAAACTTGAATCTGGGCCAGCCACAACTCCACAGAGACAAGAAGTATAGCGAGTGATGACACCGACTTTAAAGTCTGGTAGATGATATAATGTGCTATTTGTGGGGTGCGTACGGGAGAACTTGTCACTAACTTGCATGTATTTTGACTCGCCACTGACAATTCTGCTCACAACGTAATCTTGCGACTTCAACGGCATTAGAAGAATGACTGGTACATATTGTTAGGGTTAAGGCAGTGTCCAACCTTTTTCCACCCCGCGAGCCACACACAAAAGTGTCCGAAAACGACTAAAGCCTCTGTTCCACATGTACCGCGCACGTATCGGCTCTACCCAGTACACGCTTGCTTTTCCACAAGATAACACAATCGCAGTTGTTGTGGGCGGCGCCCCCACAGAGGAGCACGCCGGACAGATCGTCATTAAACGTTTTGTAAGCCGCGGTGAGAATAAATGTGGAGAAATGCTGCCTTCTGGTGAGAGTTATGGAATCATTCAGAGGTACCAAGGCTAATAAAACAGAAAACAAAACCGCTAAAATACAAACTATGAAGGTAAGCAACTTGCAAATGTTATATGCTAACAAGTTGCGCAAACAGCGGCTAAATGCTAATATCGGCAAAATCCCCTTTTAGAACAGCGGTATGATGTTGTGAAATATTAAATCTGTATGACCTGCGTGTCAATGGTGGGGGCTGTCCTCTCTCTCGTTTGCCTATCAGAGGCCAGCTGTCTGACATACAGTACAAAGGGCCTATCCCACCGGTTTGGAGACTAGCGTTGCCGCTAGTCACGGAGATGTCTCCGATACTTCCCCTGGCAATAAGGTGAGTCCCCAGGTAGTCTCTATGAAAACAAACAGGTCAGATTTCAGCAGAGTCTCCGCATGGTCTTCGAGAGGTCTTCGCGGTCTCAAGCAGTGTGGCAATGTTGTGAATACTATTTGTTGTCTATCTGAGACCTGTTGGATACCAAGAGATCTCAAAGAGTCATATGGAGTCTCTTTGAGATCTCCTTGGTATCCGCCAGGTCTCAGAGAAATTGCGGGGACGTCACAGAAACGTGGCTGAGGACAACAAATAGTATTCGCGACACAACTGCTTGAGTCCGCGTAGACCTCCTAGAGACTATGTGGAGACCAGGCAAAGACCTGATTAGGCCTGAGACTTGTAGAAACACGCAATTGTTTTTATCTTAGTTTTTTTTGTGTTGATAATCAGGTTAAGATGATTTGCTCAATTTTTTTTTTAAATAATGATTAGAGTGTGGTGTGATGACAATTTACTACCCTTTGCTTGTGCCTTAAACTAGAGAACGCTGTCATTCTCATAAAAAATAGCTGCTCCTATTTTTCCCACACTCGCTGATGATGTGTTATCACAAACCTAGCTTGGATGAGTAACATTGATGTTCTGAGTGTCTATTCTGTGTCTTCAGTTAATGGTGTTATATTAACTTCTACTATATGTGTGATGTTAATTTTGGTTATGTTTAGGCCGGAGTTTGTGGGTTTTAAGCTCTGTTCCAATGACCGCACTGCCTGGAACATATAACTGATTGGTAAGAGATGGCCTGGAAGGAATTGACTTTGTGACTTTTGATTTGATTTATTATGGTATGGTACTTAGTACTATGCATGTGTACTTTGTGTGTGTTTTGATTTCTTAAGTTTTTGGTTTGTTAAATCTTCTCCCTTTAAACATGGGTGGTCATTTTTAACTAGTGTGTGATTAATGTATCAAATGCTTTGATAAATTATCAGAAGAGGAGAATTGTAATGTCAGAAATGTAGTTCTGTCAGCTGCTCTGGGTTACCACACATTGTTTAACAGCTGAAGTGAATATGCAGTGAAGGTGAGCTAGGCCTTGGGCCTTGGGATAGCACATATGCAGAGATACAACAAATATGTTGGCGCGAGGGTATCATCCCTTGTCCATCTGATGTGTACAACTGTTATAAATATGCCACAGTGGGTTAGAACACTCTGGGAGCCGCGGTCATGTTATTCTGTGTTCTCCCTGTGTATGAGACAATAAATGACCACTTGATTCAGACTTCAACTCTCTTCCATGTTTTATTACGTTATATATATATATATATATATATTTACATACATACAAAAATCCATAACACTTCAACGGTGCCCTGCCATTGGTCCGACAGCCGTCTCATTATTACGAAAATATGCCATTGAGCAGAGATGCCATTAGTCCAACCCTGTTGTGTTGTGGATTAGAACCATATACAACCACTGGCCCTAACCTTAAGGTCAGTGGACTCTTGCCTGAACCTAATTTTAATTTTCAACTCCCACTCAATGGGACATTTTTGGAATAATGAGACGTCGGACTAATGGGTTGTTGGACTAATGGGCCGACCCCGTCTTCAATTAGTCTCCTGGCTGGTGAGATAGGCCATGAGGTCTAAGGACATTTTTCTCGCCTGGTTTTCTTGTTGTTTTATTGATCAAAAAACATCACCTCATAAATTTGGATTTTCACTATGTTTATGGTGCGTTTTATGGGGAAAAACACAAGAAATGGTCTAGTATAGTTCGTAAAATATGCTCATTTAGGCTAACAAAAGCACACAACTTGTAAGATGATTTGGGGGCACACTTTTGATATGGGTTTTTGGGACTTTTTAACTCTGCCCCAGGGAGGGCTCGTTTGAAAGCTAGAAACCTCATCAATGCTCAACCACTTTTTGTTTGAAGATATAAGCCAACTAAGTTGGATTCTCCCGGGAGAGTTACGGACAGATTTTGCTGCACGCGTGTGACTGTCTTTGATTGAAACTACCATTGTTAATTTGTAAAATATATAAATATATATATACACAAAACATTTTCTGTGGGACAGCGAGGATGGTTGAAAATGAGCAGAAATCCTGGCAGGCTGGGGGTGACTTCTGCGAAAAGGACTGGCAGGCAAAGAGTTAATTCATTAATTTTGATGTATTATGGATTGATTTTATCTTGTAATTTTATGTAACTGTGAAGTAGGGGTGGGAACCATGCGATTTTTCACCTTTTTCATAACACACTACATTTACATTTGTTTTCATGTGCTTTGTGTCCCTTTTTCTTAAATCAATAAGTGAATAAATGATCCCTGACTGAAAATGAGTCTGTTGATTTGTCAGTTGCATCACTTCACTTACATTTAAATAAACTCTTATAAAAACTATCATTTAAAGTAAGTAACACATCTGTGTGACAGTGTTTGGTCCACATGCTGCCCTCTGCTATTCTGACTGAATTCTTGATCGTTTTTGGCCTCTATTGACTGTGAAAACAGAGGAGCACTGCTACCTCATTAATAAGCGAAGTCGTAATCTCGTAGTGCGCATGCGCAGCGCTTCCGGGCAAAGGTCAATCGGGATAAAAGCGCTATCTCACAGTAAACCCAATGTAAAATATGCATGAATAAAGATTGTTTTACAGGCATAAAAAATGTGGTACATTAACAGATCATCACAAATATATCGAGGGTGAGTATCTGTGCTTCCACTAACATTTTGGTCAAATGGTTTTAATTTCCAATTGCAGGTGGCACAAGCTAAATGAAATGTCGACTTTTTGGGTGGGGGGATCATTCTTTCCTGAAAATTACACACTATATATAAATTGTACAATAGAAAAGCACAACGTAAGCCATCTTTACTTTTATACTACACAATGCTCTGGCCTACATGAACATGTTTTCTCTCAGCATTGTACTGGGGGAGGAGGGATTACGATGATTGTGTTTGAAGGAAAGGCTAAATGGCAAATGCCTAGAAGTTGAATAAAGTCATGCAGCAAAGGAAACAATAAACAAACCCTGGAAAACATGTGCAATAGCACCTTATGCGTCCTGTTCAATGATCACATGCTTTATATGTAATTTGTTGGATCTTTTCTCGGCCTTCAAGAAACTGTACTTCGTACTTCGTCCCACACCATCCAAATGTATAGAAACTGAAAGCTTTTCCTTGTTAATAATCCGACAGAATCAGAATCATAAATGGTTTTATTGAAATTGAACAGGTTCACAAAGTAGGAATTTTCTTCAGAGCAATCGTGCAACATGAAACATAAAACGTAGTAATAATAAACTATAAAAACTTAAAAACTTAAAAGGGCATACATAAAGGAGATCAAAAATAAAATGTGATAAAAAACAACAACAAGCCGTCTCCTCAAGTCGCGGACTGCAGTAAAGTGGCCCGACACTTCCAGACCCTCGGTAAAGTCTGTCGCCGACATGATGCTGTTTTCACCGATGTTACGGCACAAGCACATCGTAGATCAGCAGCAAACTCCATCATCTCGACGACCTGTTTCACTGAAGGAATTTTCAAGGATCTGCCAGAGTTTCTCCGTCTTGTGTCTGACACCAACAAGTCCTCTCTGTAGCCGCTTAGCGATAGCCCGCGTTTCCACACAAATAACTTCAAATTAGCAATTGTCCATCGTCTAAAAACATCATGACGCATCTCTGTATCCTCCACCTGAGCCTCTCACACAGTTTAGTAAGTTTTGGATATCATACAAACAATAACAAATCATTTAAACGACATTTCTCTGCACTCTCTCGTCTTCGTGTATGCTTCTGCGCTGTCAAAACCTACTTCCGGGTCAAATTTATCCCGATTGACCTCTGAGCAATCCCACAATTCATTGCGCCAATTGAGATTACGACTTCGCTTATATGCATGACATCATCAAAAGTATTGATATCAGAATTCAAAGTATCGGTATCGTATCGTTCCGTAAAATATCGCGATATATGTGAAGCCCTTTGAATCACCGTCAGCGTGTCTGCTTCTAAATAGGTATTTATCCTTTGCTTGTTTATTTTCCACACACTGCTCTCTTCAAGCCAGGCGGTCTGGAGTGGAGCTGAATGAACGTTAACCACAGCCACCACAAAACCACCAAACTGCATTCAAACTCTCTAACTTCAGTGAACAAAACAGTGTAAATCAAAGCGAGTTCAGCCCCATTTCCAGAGTGAAAAAAACACCTTGTAATTTCTCAGCTCAGTAGCTCCGACGTGCGCTTGTGTCCGAAATGACAAAGTGAAGGTGAGAGTAAGAGCAGAGTACATCTCCAGAGAGCCTTCTGCAGCGGTGCACGCTGGTACGATGGTGCAGAGGTGCATGCTGGGACCATGATGCTGCAGTGGGGTGGGGGGAGTGAGCCTAATGACCTTGGGGATGGCCGTCGGAACAGGAGCGCGGCAGAACGTCCCGGTGAACATAAAGCCACGTAACGCCGGGCTCCTCCGTAACAGTCACGTAACATCAGGCGAAAGGGGTGGTCAGAGGGGACTGGGGTCAACTCTGGGTGAAGCCCGGGAAGACAACAGAGGATTTTAAAATCTTCTGCCATGTTAAAACGTGGTACGGAACGTGTGAGGCCACAGGCTAAAGGATTCAGGCACAGTTCAACATTGGAGGCGGGCAAATCGAGCTTTAGGTGGACCTAGAATACAAAAAAACGAAAGGATTTTACTTTTTATCCTCACACAAAATATGAAGTATTCCTGATTCATTACCTGAGTAACCAGGGCTGTCAAAGTGAACGCTTTTTCCCCTGGCTCACCGGGGTAAAATCGAATCCTGTACATTTACGGCACAGCCTTCGCGAAAAAAAAAAGAAAGAAGACATTTCGCATTAGCCCACATTACCGAGGCCATACGGAAAGAATCCACAAGGAGTCTATTTTTGACGGACGCCGCTCGGATCAAGCCTAGGGAATCGCCTAAACCAAACGGGAAACCAGCCGTCAGACAATAGGTTTTACACTGGAAGAGGAAAGCTATCCCTGTATTTAGATCATGCGGATTTCCGAGGCAGCTGCAGAATGGGAATCTTTGATCTGCCTTTGTTTTCATATAAATGCGCTGTTTGCTAGTATTTCTTTATGTGCACAGTTGATATCGTCCTTCCATCTTCTCTGTCGTTTGCATTTGGACTGTGATGACCAGCTATATGCCACCACGTGCCATTAAAGTGCACTGACAAGGGTCAAACTACACATTATTTTCAAAGTGACTTAAGGACAGAGATAGGACACATGTCCCGATGACAAAATGGTATAGGGACCTTTCTACCCCTGCCGAGGATACCGTGTTCTCCAGCACATACCTCACATTACTTATTGTTCACAGTCTGATAAAGTTTTTACGTCATGACGAACATTAGCCAGACACATTTTCTCTGCTTATTTTATCCAAATGGTTTTCTTCCATTATCGTTGTCCTTTCCTAGCGCCCTCTCATTTACTTTGGGTTCCTTATGCTTGTCACGCTTATTGTCACTTTCTATCAAGAGGTAGTGTGTGTCGATTTTCTTCATGAAGCAGACATCACAATTTAAACACTTGATGTAAAAGTTCTTTAGCTCGCGTGCTTCCAACTGACCATTCAGAAAGCCCACAGAGCCCCCATGCTTTATGACCAACTGTGTCCACCTGGATGTGACTAACTGTTACTGCAGCTGGTCAGGTCTAGGTTCAGCAACAAAATGTGCCCAGAGAACGAGATCAGCCGACGACCTGGACATCCTGAATGACCAGGCTTATTCCATCAACAGATTTCTTCTTCCCTGACGGCGAGGGGCGTATTCCAAGATGACAATGCCTGGATCCATCAGACTCACATTGTGAAAGAGAGATTGGCTGCCACAGAGTCGAGGTCTGAGCCCCGTTGACAATCTTTGGGATGTGCTGGAGACGGATTTGTGCAGTGGTCGAACTCTCCCAACGTCAATTCAAGATCTTGGTGAAAAACGCCACGCACAACACTGGATCTCTGGACGTCGCGGACGCTCATTGAAACAATGCCGTAATCGATGCTGAAGACGGTCCAACCAGATATTACAGCGTGTGACCTTTTTTTGCGGCGACTTTGTTTTTGATTGGGCAGAGCAGCTATGCAACGTTTGTTTTGAAATAAGTCCTTCATCTCCCAAACCGACCATTCATGATTGAGAATCGTGAATGGTCTTCTGCTAGTACTGGCTTCCTCTATTATCCAACACCATGACAATAGGTTGAATGGGTGACTCCAATATCTGAATGATATATGAATAGTACACCGCCCACGGGCCTAAAGTCCGCACTTTTACCTCCTTTACCCATAAAACTTCTGATGGAAAAGGAATCCACTCAAACGCACAACTCTTTGTCTCCAAACCGGCGGACTCGTGACTACTCTTGCAGTAAAAACGTCGAAACTCAGTCCGCAAGGCTGTGTACTCATCCTCTCAGCGCACGCAACTCTTTCTGATTGCTCACAATGGACGGAGACGGAGCGACCCGAGTGGACTGTGCTTTTGACATATATATATATATATATTACAAAGCAGCGAACTGGAAGGTGTTTCTATTTTTAGCCCTCGGAAAGTGAGGCTATGAATGAAAGGAGGTTTTCTTGTTCTGGAGTAGACTACACCAGAACATTCAGCCCACATTAACCCAGATGCTTTTATTGTGAGAGCCATTTTAGTCTTCACATAAAGTAAGTACATTTGTTGCGGGATACAGGAAGTTAATTACGGGTCAAGAGCGGATTATCAAAGCTGGTTCTATATGGGTAGACGATTATTGCACAGTCACAAATAAACTTTTAGCGGCTTTAGCAATTTTATTTGTGTAATATTCTCATCAAAATGGATCCAGATTCACTTAAGGCGAGGCACTGGTGAATACAGTAAATACAGTGGGATACTCAGTTTGAAATTTCTCACATTTCTGCCTAAATTGGTGGTCTGATCTTCATCAAAATCATAAGAATGATTAAACAGTGTCTGCTTAAACTAATACCACCCAAAACATTTTAACATGTTTTCATTGGCCATAACATGTAAACATTCTCAGGACAGGGAGGAAAAAGTAAGTGAACCCAGGAATCTCGCTGAACTGCAACAGTTTTGTAAAGAGGAACGGTCCAAGGGTCATTCTGATCGTTGTGTCTAATCTGCAGTGTTATTTTTTCAGTAACGGAGTAATCTAATTCATTACTCTCCCCGTCGTTACAACGCCGTTATCGTTACTGGGTCAACAAAGTGGCTCGTTACAATTGGACTGAATGAGCGCCGCGGTGTCAGCGTGGAGAGAGAGGGTGGGCGGAGTCTCACGGAGACTCACGCTGCCCGTGTGTGCAGAGCTCGTGCTCTCTGCTCCAAAAACTATGTGTGTCCCTGACCCGCGGCTCGTCATCCCCACAGGGGCCGCGGGGGAGAATCGAGTTGGTGATCATTGATCTGTCGTGTTGGAACTTATTTTTAACCCAAAGATGCAGAATCGGTGGAGACACGCCCTCCCCCCCCCTCCCTCTCTCTCTCAGCGCCTTTTCTTCTGCCTCTGTCCCCGCTCTCAACTCTAGAGAGACAGTAGGCGCTAAGTTTCTGTTAGGGCCTTCAGCCTTATATTCAGCCTGATGAATGATCGGAGAGACTTGCACAATGCCTGTGCGTAAAGTCTGATCGTTGGCACATGTTTCTTTTCCTCCTGTTCCTCCTCATTCTCTTTGAATACGGCCGTATTCCTACATTAATAAAACAGCGACGCAAATACTGGTCAATACCGTTCAAAACCTACTTGTTTGAGAAAGTGTTTTAATTCCAGTGGGAAAAGGGTTGTTTTATGACCACCATGTTTTGTGATTGTAAATGTGTTATATTTCAATCATTTTTGTTTTTTTATTTTTTTGTGAAGCACTTTGTGACCTCTGTCTGTGAAAGGTGCTACATAAATAAACATTACTTACTTACTACCATAGGTCACAGAGAACGCTTCCGCTGCAGTTGTTGATGCTGTTTGTGGAAAAGTGAGCGCTCACTATGTATTAGACATTTCCTTTAAAACAAGTAGACAGCTCACATTGTTGTTTTATTGAGCCAATACATATGTTTAAAGCTTTTTTTTTTCATTTGGCCCAAACTCATTTCTAGCTCTCACAATCCCTCCCGCGTGTCCGAATTGTTCAAGCAAATTGTTTTATATTACACATTTCAAGCCCGAGCACAGCTTTGAGCGATGGCGAAGCGAAGAAGGGGAGACCACCCCCACCAAATAAATTTCACTTATTTAGAATCAACTTCTATTTTCTATCGCTCAATAAAAAAATATTAGGTGAAGAGCATGCAGCAACAATGTATTCTTTTTGCTGTGTTTACAACAGACTCCGTGGTGGTAAAAACAAATTTACTTTACCAGAAGAAAAAGTCCAGCACCCCAGCTTACCCGCTTTGGTAACACTTTACATGACAACCCGGTAACTACCAGGTAATTACCTAGTAATAACGGTAGTAATTACAGTGGTAATAACTAGTAACAAATATCAATAAAAGTGGTAGTTCTTGTGTAATTAAAGTAGTTGTTAATCGTAACTCTGCTCAATAACTGCTAGGTAATTGCCTAGTAATTATTAGTAACAAATATCAATAAAAGTGGTCGTTCTTGGGTAATTAAAGTAGTTGTTAATAGTAACTCAGCCCAATAACACTGACAATGTAAGACTTACTGATGAGCATGTATAGCTCACCCCTATGGATACCAAAAATATACCACATTAATAACCCAATAGTTATTAGTACTGTTATTATTAAGCAATTACTTAGCAGTTATTGGGCAGAGTTATTTCAACTACCATAGAACTACACCCTTGAATTTATATTTATTACTAGTAATTACTAGATTATTACTTAGTGTTATTGGGCTGAGTTACTATTAAGTACTACTTTAATTATCCAAGAACTACCACTTTTATTGATATTTATTACTAGTAATTACTAGGCAATTACCTAGCAGTTATTGAGCAGAGTTACTACTAACTACTACTTTAATTACACAAGAACTACCACTTTTATTGATATTTGTTACTAGTTATTACCACTGTAACTACTAGGTAATTACCTAGTAGTTACCGGGTTGTCATGTAAAGTGTTACCAATGCGGTAAACATCAGTTAAATTTGTACCAAACATACATGATTAGTGACAGAGTGAGCGCTCGCCTGTGTAACAGATCTTTGACGCTCGTGTTTAGATAACTTTAGCTGAAAGAAAACTGTGTCCTGGTGTGGATCAGATCTGTCCCGGCAGCTCAGGAGGTAATAATGTCCTTTCTGTCTTTTTATCGCCGCTTAAGTGGAAAATCTGCTCAAAACATGATGTGTCATGTGACGCCGCTGCGGCCCGTGTTGCTTTCTGTTGTGCCGTTTTAGGACATCCTGAATGAAAAAAAAAAAGTACCGTCGAGGTACCGGTACCGAAAAGCAGGTATTGTTAAAGTAGCGGTATCGAAACAAAACCACACAGTCCCCAGCCCTGGTGGAAAGCATCATGTAAAGGTGAATAAACTGGCACAGAGAGCGTTCATCCTTATCCCTTTATATAGGATCAATCATCTCTTATCTATCCCCCGATGACAAACTTCCCACGCTGAAAACGCCCTTGATGAAACGACTCGTTTGGCCGGGTCCCAGGCGTCGGCGCTCCCTCCACAGGGCGTATACGTGTCCTTCATTACCACAGAGGACAATGTACCCCCATGGCCCCCCAGCCCGCGCGCTCATCCCGGGCTTATTGGCTTAATGCACAGGCCAGGTGGCGGCGGCACTTAAAGGAAAAGAAGGTTTGACATGCTGTGGGGCCGCACAGTAAGAAATGGTAAGTTGTGAATTGTCCAGCAAGTACCGGAGTGTAGGCTCTCATTCGCCCAGGAGTGATGTTTATGTCGTCGTCTGGTTGTTCGTAGTCATGGACAAACATTTCAGAACAAGTTTGCATGAAAACTATTTGCATGTTTCCTTATATTTTAAATGCACATTCGCTTTGAACGGCTCTCTAAGGTGAACGGATTGAACCGCATTTGGATTGAGAAAAGAGCCGGATTGTTTCTGCTTGTATTCTGCGTTTTGCAGGTTTTTAGTAATAATCTCAAATCAGCTGTCCTTATAGTTTACACTTTGTCTCACTCTAAGCCTCCTTTGCAGCTGTTTCAATAGAGGAGGGATGGGCAATGTCAGGCCAGAGGGCCACACCGGGCCCTCCAGCACAAAACCTCTGGCCGTCAAGATGAATATTATTATACTGTACAAATAAGATATGAAATATGTTAAAGTTCTGTACAAATGTGGGAAATATGTTTTAAAGTTCTTGGCTGAACATCCCACTAGGTCATACATAATGTAAAACATTGGCATTTTAAGAAAACAGTTCTTTACTTTGGGCTACAATGGTGCGGTTCGGCCATGGGTGTTTTGCTGAAATCGGTCCCACAACGCTAACTTGCCTAACCCTGTGACCTTGTGGCTGTAGTGAAGCTGTGGTGAGTGTTTTCACTGGAGATTAGAGGAAAGCATTTCCAGGATACATAAGACCTCAGGAGGAGCTGCCGCTGCGCTGCTAAGAATAGCCACCGGTGAAGATTCAAAGATAACTCAAAGGTGTGATAGCAGCTCAAAACACAGCTCCAGGTCTGGTTCTGACGAGAGAACAACATTGCAACATGGTAAAAAGCTCTAAAATGTGGGTTTTTTCATAATAGTCCCCTTTAAAGATGTCATTGCAAAGCAACAATCCCCTGATCAAGTTGTAACAACAGGCAGTGAGGCAGCGCTGAGCGGGATCAGTAATCCTCTCGCTAAAACAGTGGAGCCTGGGCCTTTTTAGGTTTATGGAGCAAACTCAACAGAGGATTATTATTGTGCACATGACGTGAGCTACAGTGAGGAAAATAAGTATTTGAACACCCTGGTATTTTGCAAGTTCTCCCACTTAGAAATCATGGAGGGGTCTGAAATTGTCATCGTAGGTGCATGTCGACTGTGAGAGAGATAATCTAAAAAAAAATTCCAGAAATCACAATGTATGATTTTTTAACTATTTATTTGTATAATACAGCTGCAAATAAGTATTTGAACACCTGAGAAAATCAATGTTAATATTTGTAGCCTTTGTTTGCAGAGGTCAAACGTTTCCTGTAGTTTTTCACCAGGTTTGCACACACTGCAGGAGGGATCTTGGCCCACTCCTCCACACAGATCTTCTCTAGATCAGTCAGGTTTCTGGGCTGTCGCTGAGAAACACGGAGTTTGAGCTCCCTCCAAAGATTCTCTATTGGGTTTAGGTCTGGAGACTGGCTAGGCCTTGATATGCTTCTTACAGAGCCACTCCTTGGTTATCCTGGCTGTGTGCTTCGGGTCATTGTCATGTTGGAAGACCCAGCCTCGACCCATCTTCAATGCTCTAACTGAGGGAAGGAGGTTGTTCCCCAAAATCTCGCAATACACGGCCCCGGTCATCCTCTCCTTAATACAGTGCAGTCGCCCTGTCCCATGTGCAGAAAAACACCCCCAAAGCATGATGCTACCACCCCCATGCTTCACAGTAGGGATGGTGTTCTTGGGATGGTACTCATCATTCTTCTTCCTCCAAACACGTTTAGTGGAATTATGACCAAAACGTTCCATTTTGGTCTCATCTGACCACATGACTTTCTCCCATGACTCCTCTGGATCATCCAAATGGTCATTGGCAAACTTAAGACGGGCCTTGACATGTGCTGGTTGAAGCAGGGGAACCTTCCGTGCCATGCATGATTTCAAACCATGACGTCTTAGTATGTTACCAACAGTAACCTTGGAAACGGTGGTCCCAGCTCTTTCCAGGTCATTGACCAGCTCCCCCCGTGTAGTTCTGGGCTGATTTCTCACCTTTCTTAGGATCATTGAGACCCCACGAGGTGAGATCTTGCATGGAGCCCCAGTCCGAGGAGTTTGACATTCATGTTTAGCTTCTTCCATTTTCTAATGATTGCTCCAACAGTGGACCTTTTTTCACCAAGCTGCTTGGAAATTTCCCCGTAGCCCTTTCCAACCTTGTGGAGGTGTACAATTTGGTCTCTAGTGTCATTGGACAGCTCTTTGGTCTTGGCCATGTTAGTAGTTGGATTCTTACTGATTGTATGGGGTGGACAGGTGTCTGTATGCAGCTAACCACCTCAAACAGGTGCATCTACATTTAGGATAATAAATGGAGTGGAGGTGGACATTTTAAAGGCAGACTAACAGGTCTTTGAGGGTCAGAATTCTAGCTGATAGACAGGTGTTCAAATACTTATTTACAGCTGTATCATACAAATAAATAGTTACAAAATCATACATTGTGACTTCTGGATTTTTTTTTTTAGATTATGTCTGTCACAGTGGACATGCACCTACGATGACAATTTCAGACCCCTCCATGATTTCTAAGTGGGAGAACTTGCAAAATAGCAGGGTGTTCAAATACTTATTTTCCTCACTGTAAACTGGGCTAAGACACACACCGGGACTAGTTGGCAATACACTTTAAAATGGTCAGAAAAGAAAAAACACAACAACAAAAGACACATCACAAACGTCAACCAACTACTTTCCCCTCCTGCATTTGTAAAGGCCTGATACCCTGAGCTAAGTCTTTCATGAACGCCAACAAGCAACAGCACAATCTCATTTCACGTTTAGATATCAGATTTGTGCCCCTAACAGGGTGCAACACGCTCTAAAGTGGCATGTCAGTTTCTTCAACAGGCTGCAGCCATCCTCAACTGCACGGCATAAAACACAACCACCAACACTACCTGCTTCTCTTCTCCTATGTTAAGTTACTAGATGTTTTCAGATCATAAAAAAAAACTATTGTTGTACATCTGCTGAGGTTGATTCCTCACAGACAGACGACTGAACACAAGTGAGCACCAAGTATCTGATAGACTATAAGATGCACTTTTCTACTTTTTTGCGCAACCGGGGGTCTGCAACCTTCTACACCAAAGGAGCCATTTTGTTTCATTTCAAACCATGTAAGTTGCAAAGCTGTAGAAAAGTGTTTTCTTTCATTGGAAAAGACTTGTCCCCATCACTGTGGCTCAAATATAGCCTTACTAAACTCTTTTCATGTAACTTTTATACTTTTCCACTCGGGGAAGTGTAAACACCTGGAATTTATTTTTGTCAGTAGTGCTCCCCTCCCCTCAGCTGGCTTCCCCCCTCACCCACGCTCCTCACTCTGCCCTTGTGACGTGTTCAAAGGCAGAAGGGAAGTATCAATAATAAATAATAATTTATCAGCAGAATAAATAAGGAATGTTACAAAGTAAACATTTTCAGACTGATATTTATTTGCTAAACTGTAACTTTCATGTAAGTCTGTGTGTGTTGGCATTTAGAACAGTAACCCCCGTGTGGTCCTTCAATTGTGCACCCTTTAAAGACCCTAATGTCAAAACATGTACACTTCAAAAAAGAGCCTGAACAATACCACACATTTATATTTTTTTCTGCTTATTTCTACAAAAATTCTTCAGTGGCTTTCGGGCCATTTGGATGGGTTTCGGCTCAAAATGACCCTAGAACTGCATTTACAGTGTACAACTTTTCTGACAGCTCCCTGTAGATATTGGATTATTAAACACACAACATGGACATTTCATGAGGTATTGAAATTCAAGCCGTACTGAAAGTCCTGACGCAGCGCTGCTTTGTCTGTGAGCGCACGGGGCTCCCCCTGCGCACATCACTGGAACACGAACACCGCCTGGTTTCGCTTTGTATTTTGCAAGGCAATTAAACAGCTTTTTATGCCGCAGCGATTCTCATATCGGAGCTGAGAGCCCGTGGATTTGGATAAACACACGAAGGACAGATAGAGGAGAGAGGGGAGAGGCGTGGTAGGTGGAGGTAAGAGCAAGACGGATCGGACGGGAACGTGAAGAGGAGGCTACGAAGACACATGAACTGTCCCGTTCGCCCACTGTTTCTTAAGCATTGCGTTCAAGCTGAGAAAATGCAAATAATAAGCAATACATTTGTGTTAGTGTAATATGAGCCTTAATATTGACAAGCAGACGATGCTCTGATTAAGTCGTCCTCCTTTGAGACTTTTACGCATCTTTTAGAAAAGCATATAATGACAGATTCATTCATGTCGGATAAAAATAGCTCATGATGGATATTTTACGACCCTGCCCGTCAAATGAAGGAGATAAATGATCCGGAGCGACACCACTGATTGGGATAATCACTTAGAGCAGTGGTCCCCAACCTTTTTTGTCTCGCGTGTGCCTAGAGTCGTTCATTTATCCGTGACATCATTTATACGTTATAACTGGCTAAATAAGATTATTCATGATTTAATAGAAGCTAAAATACTCTCAAAATCAAGGCTTTTACTGAAAAACATAATTAAAACTTTCAAATTAATATTGAAATTCTATTCAGTTTCACTTTCTTTTTTATCTGAAATAATTCCAAGTACCCCCTGCTAAGTGCCCAAGTACCCCCAGGGGTACCCCTGATTGGGAACCCCTGACTTAGAGGACATTCACGTCTGTACTTGATCAAAAAAAAGTAGGGCGGCTTTTTTGCCTTCACATCCCATACTCATATACTGCCCCAGATGAAGTGAGGGAACAAGGTGCTTTAAAAGTTAAAGCATACTTTATTAATCCCCGTAGAGAAATTCATTCTCTGCATTTGACCCATCCTCAGTGCCGCTGGGGCATCCCGTTCTTCTTTGACTCCACATTTTCCCTGACTTTTTGAACCCTCTTGAGAGCTGATGTAATGAGTGAATTCCTCCTCTGCGAGATTAAGAAAGTCCCATTTTATTTGATCTTATATTGAGACACTGGTTGCCTTCCCCTGTCCCAACCCCCTCAACTGGCTGAAATGAGGATTACAAGGAAAGTGGGGCAAAAGTAGCACAAAACCTGAAATAATCTATTGGACTTGTGCCAAACCAGGTGGCCATCGGCTTCGATTTAGCGAAATAAAGCTTTCAGAGAGGGAGAGAGAGAGAGAGAGGGGGAGAGAGTGGGAGATAGAGAGAGAAAGAGAGAGCGGGAGATAGAGAGAGAATGAGTGAGGGACAGAAAGAGAGAAAGTAAGAGACAGACAGAAAAAGAGATGAAGAGAGAGAGATACATACAGAAAGAGAGAGAGGGAGAGACAGAAAGAAGAGGTAGAAAGAGAAAGAGGCAGAGAGAGAGAGAAAGAGAGAGGGAGAAAGAGAGGGAGAGATGGAAAGAGAGAAGTAGAAAGGGAGATGGAGTCAGAAAGAGAGAGACAGAGAGAGTAGAAAGAAAAAGACAGAAAGAGAGAGGGAGGAAGAGACACACAAAAAAGGGAGACGGAAGAAAGAGAGAGGGGGGGTCAGTTTATCAGTAGAGAAACATGCCGGGTTTAGTCAGTTGCATCATAAAATGGTCTACTCATAACTTCTGGACTATCTGCTCAGATACGAATTCATCAGACTCACATAAAGTGTCCCACTGCAAACGCCACACTGTACTGGCTGGACATAAACATGGCGTAATCTTCTTACTCAGGTCACTGCCCACACCAGGAAACAACGTAGTTTATTGATTGTTTCCCCTGTTGTCACTTTAACTGAACAGAGACAGGCTCAACAATACTATTATCGCTTTTCCAAACACAAGGTTTATCCAAATGCTCGAAATTACAAATAAATCTAACAAAAATATCGCACTTTGTTCCAGTAAATGACATTATTAGGCGCAAACAGAACACAATATCCACGTAAGACTTCTGATTCTTCGGAAACCTGCGCTACTTTCTCGCTGCGAAGTACTTAAAAAAAGTGGCGCAAAGCTTTTCGAGGAGGCAGAAAGTAGTTCTTTATTTGTGCGTAAAGCCGGTCGCCATGAACACTCACCAGCCGCGGCTCAGACGGAGGTAAACATGGTCCCAAATCCCCCGACCTCTTTTTTTACGCGTCTCCATCCGAGCGCACGAACGCGTCCATCCCGCGCCAGGACACCGTACTTCTGTGCTCCTGCTCTCCTCCTCCTCCTCCGCTGCGTTTAACGAGACTTGTCCAACATCTGCGCCGTCCCAGTCGCGCCCTCCTTCCTCGTTAATGTCCCCTCTGAGTGCGCATACCTCGGGGAGTTCCGGGTAATTGCGCTACTATAATAATTTAGGTCGCGCGTGTTAGTGCGTTGTTGCGAGAGAGTGCGTGCGCGCGTGTGTGTGTTGAGAGATGCTTTAGTGAACTGGCTCCACTCTGGACTCTGCTGCCGCTGCGCACGCTCCCCCTCCCTCCCTCCCTCCCTCTCCCTCCTCTTCGTGCCAAAGTCCGCTTTAGTCCGCGTTTGGAAGAGTTTGCGCCGGTTCTGAATGCAAAGGAGTAGTGCGATAGTAACGCAGGCCACGCCCGGGTTTATATATAGAACACCTGGAATGGTTGTGAAAGGATGACGTGTACCGGTTATCGTCACAAATATGGGTCAAATCTGTTTTTGCTTTTGCTTTGTTTGTACAGAGTGGTTTCTCTGCTGCTGAGGTTCTCGAAACTTTTCACAAGTTCTGGCGTCGACCTGTCAAATATTTGACAGGTCGACGCGTCTACAACTGGTGCTAATTTAAGATTTAAAGGTATAAAGTAAAGGTTGGTCACTCCGAATGAGGACAGCATAAAAGGAGGACAGGAACATCATGGACTCGGGGATGTCCAAACTTTTTTCCGTGTGGGCCACATATCGAAGTGTACGCAGCATGGGGGGCCACAGACAGGACAGGTGCGTGTATGCAGCTGGGACAACCTGCCGGGACAGGCAGACCTTCTACTTTCACAGAAGGTCTGCCTGATCAGGGACCTACAGATGAAGAACAGCCTTCTGGATCATTCTGGCTTTTTTAACCATGTTTGTTCGTGTGTTGTATGAAATTGCACTGTCCCCGTTCAAATAAACCAGTCTAATCTAATCCTGGGTTTACGTAGGTGTCCTCCAGTTTCCCTGACTACTACTGGGGGGGGCACTTCAGGAGGTACTTCGCGCACCGTGCCTGTGTGAATGTGGTGCGTTAAATAAATCAATAATGATTTGAGACGCTTATCTCACAGAACAAGTGCAACATTTTTAGACCTGCAAATGTTCTTGACTTTGTTTGAAAGGTGGAATATTTTAGTTTCATTAAAATATCAGTATTAGTCATGCTTATTCCAACCCCTTAACGGCCGTCTCCCCTGATCAGGGGGCTAGGGTTAGGGTTAGTTAGCCCTAATCAGGATATAATTAGAAGAACGGCAAATGTAACGTAAGTTGTGTTTCACTCACACAGATCTCACACATATTATTAGAAACTAGAAGGTCTTGGCTTTCAAATTAGGCCTCACACTGCCATATAGACTGTAAGCTCTCCAGTCAATACGCTTTGAGACTTGGATGTAAATAATTGTTAACCCTAACCCTATAGGGTGGCAGTTAAGTGGTTAAACAAATACATTTACTGTTGTGTCTTTTGTGGTGGTTAACCCTGTTTCCCACATCACATTAATCCTCCAGCAAGGTGCTCCTGCCCAGTAATGTCTCTCCAGATCTACAGTGACCAGTCCCCAAACGTTTGCCCGAGTGCTTTCAGATCTATTCAATGGTGACCCCATGGCACAGCAGATCTCTTTCCTTTAAGGCCGCTTGGACACAGATGAGGAGCCCTCGCATAACCTGAGCCCCGGTCCAATTCATCACCGATGCCCTCATGAGCGCAAACAATTTCGGGGGGATTTTGCCAACACGCACATGTTTTTTTTTTTTTCAGCTGATGCCCGAGCTTTGCAGCAAATGTATGTTCCCGAGCCCCAATCCCGAGCGCTCACGGTGATTGCAAACTTCTTAGGGGGTTGCCAGATACGTCCACAATAGCGGCCACAGATTGTTATTTTCAACAGGTCGATGCAGAGCGCCCCGGTCGACGGCCACACTTGCTCCCGATGCGAGCGATTGTTCGTGATAAAAACAGTCATATGGGTGACGAAATCCCCCCAGGCGGGACGCGCTGAGAGGATTTGATTTTTTTTCGCCTTCTTTTTTTATCCGCTGCCGAGTGAGTGGAGGCTGGCGCGCATGCAGTACAGTACATTACTATTAGCGCCCCCCCCCCCCCCCCCCCCCCCTCCGGAGCCAAGAGCCAGGCGGTTCTGCGCAGGTCGGCCAAATGTGTGGATTGGAGGCATGACAACAGCTGGAGAGAGGAAAACAGTGTGGGGACGGGACAGGAAAAGCCCTCCTCACACACACACAGACTGGCAGGACTGGTTTATCAGCCATTTGGGGGACATTAGAATTTGTATTTGTCTAGCGTCAGTATTTGATTCATTTTGCTTACATATTCATTTCACCTGTTCACTTTCAATGTAATCACTAATGACTATATGTTTTATGGATTGGTTTTCAAATCAAATCAAATCAAACTTTATTTATAAAGCGCTTTTCATACAAAGTGTAACACAGAGTGCTTTACAGTGCTTAAAAATCATTAAAATCGTCCCCACCAGTAAATATACATAAATAACTACAACCCCACCACCCCCCACCCGCACACACAGACACACAGACACATATACGTACAGACAGCCCAGCAGTTAAAAGTCTTAAATAAAAATGGACATAGAGTTGAGTATAAGGCTGGGTACAGATGGACCGAAAGAGGAAACATCATCCAAGGAGCGTCTGCACCAGGAGCAGCCCATCGGCCACAGAGCGCCAACTCAGGGGGCCCGGAGGAGGTGTAGGAGAGACGTCCTACCTCCATCCAGGCACCCCCAAGAGAGCGCCCGCACGGCCACAGCCAACCAGCACTCCTGGGGCAGAGGGCTCCCTCAGAGGAACCACTAGGAGAACATAAAAAATAAATAAATAATTAAATAAAATAACTAAAAAATAGATAAATAAATACAATAAAAAAAAATATATATATACACATAAAAAATAAATAAATATTTAATAAGAGATACATTAAAAACAGCTAAAACTGTGCGTGAAATTTTAGTTTGGGTTCTTTTTTCAAGTAAGAAAAAAAAAAAGACCAAACAAACCTTTATGAACTTATTTTAAGTTGCTTTGTCTGCTAGCGAGCCAAGGATATTATAACTACAACTCCCGGGGTAATTATTCATAAATATTGTAGTAAATATTGCCTTGTAGACCAGATGTTGGTTTCATCATTCCAAATGGCATTGTTTCAGAAATGTTGAGGCTCGTCTCTGTGCTGTTTGGCGTATTGTAAGTGGATACTTTGTGGCGTTTGCAAAGTAATAGCTTTCTTCTGGGAACTCGCCCATGCAGCCCATTGTTCATCAGTTGCCTTCTTATTGTGCTTCTCGAAGCAGCTACACTAATATTTTCCGTGGGTTTGGTTTCAGCATCTGCTGATTCACTCTCAGTACCTTGGATATATTTTTTAGATCCCCTTACCATTTTATACAGTTCAACTACCTTTTCTTGCAGATCCTCTGACAATTCGAGTTCTTTCCTCATGACTCAGAAACCAGAAACGTCAGTGCAGCACTGGATGAAAGTGTCTGTCAGGAGCCCAAAAACTCCCTGACCTTTTATACACACACACTCATTACAAACACAGGTCACAGGTGAGGATGCTGACCTTTCAGTAGCCATTCAAACCCGTTTGTGTCCACTTGTGCATATTCAGGCCAAGCTCACCAGGGTATGTAAACTTTTGATGAAGCTTATCATATGTTTGACCATTAATGGCTTCATAAAACCAGCCATTTATGAGTGAAAAAAAAAAACCTTCTTGTGTCATTCATATTCTCTGAAAAATAGTCAACAATTCTGCCAGGGTATGTGAACTTTTGAGCACAACTGTATGTACAAGACCGGCGGCATTGAAAGCAACCTGGGATGTGTTATTGCTTGGGGACGGGCTGTGTAGCATAAGGATGAACGTTTCCCTTGACTTGTGCGCACAGTTGGATTTGCAGGTTTAGTCAGGACATTAAATATTAGATCAGATTGACCACTAACCTTGACCTATATACAGGGCTTATCCCTGCCCTGCCCCCAACACGGCCTGGTTCATGAGGGGGGGGGGGGGGAGAAAAGTGAATCCTTACTTTTACCATACTATCTGCTCCTCAGAATCGTTGCGATATGAGGCTCTCGGAGGCTGACTGAATTATAGAAATGCCAGCCTCTTCCTCTTCGCTCCCCAAACCGGCAGAGTTTGAAATGTTAATGCGCTCTTTGACAGGCAGTCCGCTGCAGGGGATACACGGCGAGATTTGGAGACACGTTTTCTAAAGGGGTCTGTTGATGTGTGCGTGTGATAAACAGCAAGCAGAAATGTAGGCCGGCATTTATTTATCTTGTAAAAGTTATTTTACCATCTTTTTATGCAGTAAATTTTAGATAAAGTATAAAGGCGTGTATCAGCTTTCCTGCTTCTGCCTGCTTCTTTTGAGCCTCGATAATTGTATAATGTATTTTTTGTAAAAAGAAGTAAACTGCTCAAATAAACGAAGCTAAGATTTGTAATGAGCAAAACACATAAAATCAATCAATTGTTTTGTATAGCCCAATAGCACAACAGGAGTTGCGTCACAGGACTGCACAGACATTAAAGGGCCTATCTCACTCAGACTAGTTGGAGACTTGAGTTGCTGCTGGTCCAGATGTACGATAACTATCGTATTTGTACGATAATTTTGACCCCTGTACGATGTACGATCAATAATTCAAAAAAGCCCTAAATGTAGGATAATTTCAGAGCGCCAGATAAAGTCTGGTTAAATGCACTGTCCCCTCTCAGCAGCGCTTCGCTTTCGCTCTGATCTGGAGTCAGACTTGGCCTCCGTATTCACGAATGCATAATATCTGCTGTAAGAAGGAGAGACTGTCCCTGGATCAGTTTTACAGTTCCACTATTGCATTATCCTTCTGCCCTGACGCATCCTCTTTGGTCAGCAGGTCGTGCGTGTGCGTAATGTGACAGTGATGTCCCCCATGTCACAGTCATGTGACATGGGACAGTGCGTGGGGCTGTGTTGTCGTTAGGGGTGATGATGATATGGGCAATATTTTGCGCGGATGCTACAGCGATATTGGCATATTTATAGTGTACGATAGTTTGTGCTGAAAAACTATAGTTTTGGAAGCTTTGTACGATATAATGGTTTTCAGAATCTGGCAACCCTGCTCCTGGAGACGGCACGGTGGCGCAGTGGTTGGCGTTTGTGCTTCACAGCTAGAAGGTCCCGGGTTTGATTCCCACCAGGGACATGTTCTCCCCGTGTATGCGTAGGTTTCTGCCGGTTTCCCCTACCACAAAAAACATGTACAATAGGCCAGGATGTATGAGAATGTGCATGGGGGACAAAGGCTACAATCCTGCGTGGTGTGTTAAATGCATGAGTCCCATGTATGTTCATTAACATGCACTGTCCCGACCATATAAAGAAACAAACAAACAAATAGGTAAGGCCAGTCTCCAGGTAGTCTCGGGGAAAACAAACAGGTTCGACTGCATGGCGACTTTCACAAGTCTCGGTGTGGTCTTTGAGAGGTGTCAAAGACGCCGGTGCTTGTGTGCTGCGTCACATCCGGTGAGTACATTCTGTGTTGAACGCTCGTTGTGGGCAAGCTAAAAACTTTAGCTCTCTCTGTGTTACTATTGTTAATCCACGTATTAAACGTAGCTGTAGAGTCCACTCTAGTTAATTGTAGATCTAATTTGGCCCTTTATCTCCGCGGAGACTATTCTTTTCTCCGCTTGAACCAACACTTCTGCGTGGATTAAATTCCTTCTGTCTCTCTCCTCCGTAGCGCGGTAGCTCGCTTGCTAGTTTAGCCCGCTAGCCTAGCCATGGCTACCCCGTCTACTTCCTCCTGTTTCGCGCTGTCCTGCTCAGTTTGCCGTATGTCGAGTCAGAACCCTGCCTCCTTCACAGATGATAGTAGTTGCGTTAAGTGTAGTGTAGTGGTAGCTTTGGAGGCCAGGGTGTCCGAGTTAGAGGCGCGGCTGTCTGGAGTTTTAGTGAAGGCTAGTGTTAGCTACAGTCAGACAGTCGCAGGGACCGCTCCAACAGTACTAGAGAGGCTAGTCAGGCTGAGACTAGCCCCGCAGCGGGTCCCGTGCAGCCGGGACAAGACCAGGACGGATTTGTGACTGTCCGGCGAGGGGGAAGTGCTAAGCGCACACCCGTAGCGCACCAAACGCTTCACGTCCAGAACAGGTTTTCTCCCCTCAGCGCCTCACCGGCTGAACCTGATACTCTGGTGATTGGAAGCTCCATAGTTAGGGACGTGAAGATCCCAGCAGCTTTGGTTAGGTGTTATCCGGGGGCCAGAGTTGGTGACATCGAAGGTAACCTTAGGTGCTTAAAGCAGGGAGGGAGGCGGTTCCGTCAGATCGTGATCCACGCGGGTGGTAACGATATTCGGCGGAGACAGTCAGAGATTCTCAAACTGCAAGTAGTGTGTGTGAATTGGCTAAATCGATGTCAGATACCGTAATATACTCTGGCCCTCTGCCCAATTTGGTCAATGATGAAATGTATAGCAGACATTTATCATTTAACTGCTGGTTGTCTAGATGGTGCGAGCAAAATGATGTTGGATATGTCAATAATTGGAGCGCCTTTTGGGGAAAGCCCAAGCTCATGCGCAGGGATGGCATACATCCAAATTTGGCTGGTGCATCCCTTTTATCTACGAATGTGGCCGATAGCCTTAGTCGCGGCCCAAATTGACGGTCCAGATATGAGCCCCGGGCGCAGAGCAGTAGTGTAGAACACTCCTCTGTAACCACCGACCCTGCTCCCGGATTGTCACAAATCATCAAGTGTGTAGATTCTCAAATAAAGACTGTCAGTCCCCCGTATACCAAGCACTAAAACATCAAAAGCTAAGAAAACAAACGCTGGCGTCCGACCAAATAACTTAATTCAAATACCAGAACAAATAAAGACTGTCAGTCCCTCGTATACCAAGCACTAAAACATTAAAAGCTCAAAAAACAAAATGCTGGCATGCGACCAAATAACCTAACACAGATACCCAAGAGTAAACTTAACATTAAACGAAACAATAAACAAAGTGCTAAGCACATAACGTGTGGGTTGTTGAATATTAGATCAATCTCATCAAAGTCCATTTTAGTAAATGATTTAATTTGCGATAACAACATTGACTTTCTCGCCCTAACTGAAACATGGCTTCAGCAGGATGACTATGTTAGGCTTAATGAATCTACCCCTCCTAGTTACGTTAATTTTCAGGCTGCCAGAACCACAGGCCGAGGTGGTGGGGTTGCAGTGATATCACACTCTAATCTTGTTCTAAATCCCAAAAATAACCTAAAGTTTAATTCATTTGAAAGTCTAACACTGTCTCTTACCTGTCCCAAATGGAAAAATCAAAAAGCTTTACTACTTGCTATTATTTATCGGCCTCCTGGCCCCTATTCAGACTTCTTAGCAGAGTTCTCTGAGTTTTTAGCCAGTATAGTGTTGAATTGGAATAAAATTATAATGGTAGGTGATTTTAACATTCATGTCGATAATAATAGTGATTGTCTGAGCAAGGCATTTAGTGCCCTACTGGATGGGGTTGGCTTTACACAAAATGTGAAAAAACCTACTCACTGCCATAAACACACTCTTGATCTGGTTTTAACATATGGGATTGAAATTAGCGACCTAAACGTTCTCCCTCAGAATCCCGTGCTTTCTGACCATTTTTTAATTACATTCAGGTTCCTAATCGAAGATTATACTAATCCACAAGATAAAATTCAATTAAAACGGTTACTATCCGAAAAAGCTGTGTTAAAGTTTAAAGAAATGATCCAGCCAGTCTTTAATACCATGTCTACAGAGAATAGCTCGCTTATTGATTTAAATAAAAATGATCAGTTTGTCGACAGCGTTATGCTCACACTAAAAACAGCCCTTGATGTTGCGGCTCCACTGAAACAGAAAGTTGTTCGGCCAAGGTGCGTCGCTCCCTGGTTCAACGCGGAAACACGCGCGCTTAAACGAAAGACTCGCAAATTAGAACGGTTATGGCGCAATTCTAGCACTGAGCAATCTCTTAGATCTTGGAAAAATTGCCTACTCGCCTATAAGCTAGCCATGAGGAAAGCAAAAACAGATTACTACTCTTCATTAATTGAAGTAAATAAAAATAACCCTAGGTTTCTTTTTAATACGGTGGCCCGGCTAACAAACAGTCACAGCGCAGTAGAGCCTTCCATTCCTGATACCCTTAGCTGCGATGACTTCCTTAAAGTCTTTAATGATAAAATCACAACCATCCATTTTTTTTTATTTTTTTTTCTTCCGCTTTATCCGGGGCCGGGTCGCGGGGGCAGCAGTCTCAGCAGAGATGCCCAGACTTCCCGATCCACGCACACCTCCTCCAGCTGTTCTGGGGGGACCCCGAGGCGACACCAGGCCAGCTCGGAGACATAGTCCCACCAGCGTGTCCTGGGCCTTCCACGAGGCCTCCTCCCAATAGGACATGCCTGGAACACCTCCCGAGGGAGGCGACCAGGAGGCATCCGGAACAGATGCCCTAGCCACCTCAGCTGGCTCCTTTCGACGTGGAGGAGTAGCGGCTCGAGTCCGAGCTCCTCCCGGGTAACTGAGCTCCTCACCCGATCTCGGAGGGTGCGCCCAGCCACCCTGCGAAGGAAACTCATTTCGGCCGCTTGTATTCGCGATCTTGTCCTTTCGGTCATTACCCAAATCTCATGACCATAGGTGAGGGTGGGAACGTAGATCGATCGGTAAATCGAGAGCTTTGTCTCAGACTCAGCTCCCTCTTCACCACAACAGTCCGATACAGCGACCGCATCACTGCTGACGCCGCACCGATCCGTCTATCGATCTCATGCTCCATCCGTCCCTCACTCGTGAACATAACCCCGAGATACTTGAACTCCTCCACTTGAGGCAAGGACACCCCACCGACCTGAAGCGGGGAAGCCACCTTTTTCCGGTCGAGAAAATCACAACCATTAGAGATAAAATAAATGATAAGCTTCCCTTGTCTTCTGATCTAAATCCAGCTGTAGAATCATTGCCTCCTTTCAAAGTCTTAGACAGGTTCATAACTGTAGATGAGGCTGAGGTATTATCAATCATTATGTCTTCAAAACCATCAACTTGTCTTCTAGATCCAATTCCAATTAAACTCCTCAAAGAAATTACCCCAGAAATCTCAGATACCATATTAAAAATAATTAACTCGTCTTTAGAAAATGGGTATGTACCAAAGTCCTTTAAATATGCTGTTATCAAACCACTTTTGAAAAAACCCAATCTCGATCCTGATATTCTAGCAAACTATAGGCCCATATCTAATCTGCCTTTCATTTCAAAAGTCCTTGAAAAAGTAGTGGCTAAGCAGCTTTGCCGCCACCTACAGGACAATAGTTTATTTGAAAAATTTCAGTCAGGGTACAGAACTTATCATAGCACAGAGACCGCCTTAGTCAAAGTTACCAACGACCTGTTATTAGCAGCTGACGCCGGACTAGCTTCAGTCCTGGTTCTGTTAGACCTCAGTGCAGCCTTTGACACAATCGACCACAATATTCTCCTGCAGAGGTTAGAAACTGACGTAGGCCTCAGGGGAACAGCCCTCTCTTGGTTTAAATCTTACTTATCTGATAGGCACCAATTTGTTAATGTAAACCTAAAGTCTTCACCGTGTTCTAAAGTGTGTTATGGGGTGCCACAGGGTTCAGTGCTCGGGCCAATTTTATTTATATTATACATGCTTCCATTAGGTAACATAATCCGAAATCATAATATAAATTTTCACTGTTACGCGGATGACACACAGCTGTACTTATCAATAAAACCAGGTCAGACAGATAAATTAGATGTGCTTAGTTCCTGCGTAAAAGCCATCAAGACCTGGATGACTGTAAATTACCTTCTCCTTAACCCTGATAAAACCGAGGTTATTATTTTAGGCCCTTAAAAAACTGAGAGAGTCTTTATCTCAGCAGATCATCTCCCTGGATAATGTTAGCGTATCAACGAGCTCTACAGTAAAAAACCTTGGAGTTCTGTTTGACCAAGACCTCTCTTTTAAAACGCATATAAACCAGGCTTGTAAAATTGCGTTCTTTCACCTGCGCAACATTGCTAAAATACAAAACATTCTACCTAAGAGTAATGCAGAAAAACGTATTCATGCATTTGTTTCCTCAAGGCTGGACTACTGCAACTGCCTGCTAGCAGCGTGTCCTAAAAGTTCCCTAAAAAGTTTTCAATTAGTTCAAAATGCAGCTGCAAGATTGTTAACGCGTACAAAGAGAAGAGAACACATCACTCCTGTGCTAAAGTCTCTCCATTGGCTTCCTGTTGAGTTTAGAATCAAATTTAAAATCCTGCTCCTCACATTTAAAGCCATAAACGGTTTGGCTCCACTTTATCTCCAAGACGTTATCGTTCCATATCGGCCAACCAGAGCACTCTGCTCTCAAAACTCAGGGCTACTAGTGATTCCTCGGGTCTCCAAAATCACTGTAGGAGGAAGAGCCTTTAGCTACCAAGCTCCGGTTTTATGGAATAAACTCCCAGCTCACGTTAAAGAAGCAGACACAGTCCCTACATTTAAGACTAGGCTCAAAACGTACCTCTTCGAATTAGCTTATGATCAGGTCAGTTAGGTAAAGCTCTAACCCTCAGCCTGAAGTAAAGCTGCTTTAGAAGAAACTCTGCTGTGGGAAGTACGGTACACTGAGCGCTATCCTCTTCTTCTTCTTACTGCAAACTTTGTCTTACTATGATACAATATTTATTTCATCTGTAGTCTGTTCATTACTATTCACATGGTGTCTCCTGTCCCACTCCCCCTCGGGAGTGCCTGTCTAGATCGAACGGAGGGACCCGGCTGAACGGAGGAACCCTTGAGCGGAGGAACCCGGCTGAACGGAGGAACCCTGCCTAGTGACAACAAGGACTGGACGGTCTGTGATCTTGGCCCGTCTGCTGAAGGGACTCCTTCGGCCCTGGGTCTCTATAGCCTGTCCGTCCATGGGAGTGGATCTCTCCTTCTGTGGTTCTCCTCAAGGTTTCTCGTTTCTCCCACTGGGTTTTTGAGTTTTTCCTTGCCGGGCTGGAGAGTCTAAGGACAGGGCTGTTCGTCGCCACCCACTGCTGACGCTTATTTGGACATTATGTTTGCCTGGATATTTGATTCACCGGAACTTTACATTGTCTTATTTACTGTTCTGTTTTACTGCTTTAATGTTTGTTACAGCCCTATGAGGCAACTCCTGTTGTGATATTGGGCTATACAAAACCATTGATTGATTGATTGAGGTGTCAAGAAGCTGTGTCTCAAATACTATTTGTTGTCCTCAATCTGTGACGTCCCTGCAATGTCTCCGAGACCTGATGGCGGTCTCAAAAAGACGTAACGATGACGTCGCACAGAAGTCACAGAGACATCTCCGCAACTGAGAAGAGGTCTTGGAGACGTTTGGGACCCACCATGGTCCCAACAACTGTAGCTATGAATGAGACTGATGTCGGGGTGATCACGATCCTATGTTCATATACTCTGATTTCTTTCTTATCTTTCACATGGGTCCATAAACTAACCAGGACAATACAGCAAAGAGGCCAAACTAATGTCACAAGAATAAATGATTTAAAAAAATGAAATAAAAAACATAAAAGTTATCCATGAAATAAATATATCATTTGTTTGTAGAGAAAGTAAAGTGTGTTTCCAACAGTTGAGTGCTTAAGGCGGTGCACATATGCAGAATACTCCATCCACAACATTGCGAGTTCGAGTCCCAGTTCTGATTCTTTATCGTTTTAATCATGGCTCCCTAACATTTTTAATAAGTTGAAGCACAGTTTGTACCTTTTGTATTTTAGTTTACTATTTTAATTACTACAGGGAATAAGACAGAGCTGACTGAGTTTGATCCCCAGACCTTTGGGTAACTACACTTGTGCTGTATCCACTCGGCACCAAGCACAAGAAGCTGCTGCCACATGGACCGCACTTTGACTCAAAGTCCAAATTTGGAGGCTCAGTCATTCTCCGCCTGGTTCAGCTGTGGGCCTGACTGAAGGGAGGGGCAGGGAGATATTTCATTTGCTTTAAAAATCCAAATCTGCACTAAATGCATCAGCTCCAGCTTTCACCGAGACTACTTGGAGACTTGCCTTATCTCCAGAAGACATCTCAGAGACCAGTGGATATTCAAGTCTCCAATTAGTCCCCCAGAGCAGTGAGAAAGGCTTTTTGAATGTGCGCAATCAGTCCGAGTAGCGGAGACGTTTCCATCTGCTGCTTCTCGGCAACTCCCTCCGGTGAGTTAGCCCCATTAGACAATGAGACAGAACAAAACAATATACTGTCCAGGCAAATATACTGTCCAACAGAAACCAGCCCCGAGGCTTCCCACGTCTTCAGACTCTCCTAAAACTCAAAAACCCAGTGGGAGAAAAGAGAAACCTCGGGGAGAGAAGCACAGATGGATAGATCCACTCCCATGGACGGACAGGCTGCAGATAGACCCAGGGCTGACGGGAGTCGGTTAGATGCCACTTTTACCTGCTGATTCATAGCTAAAGTCAAATCTCAGAAGGTCTATGTATGCATTCAGCGAAGATCTTTCACCCCGGCTTTAACGTCACATAATTTTATTTTTAATTTTTTTGAACAGGGACAGTGTACAATATACATTAGCCTCAGAAAGGAGAGATGCATTGTATATGCATTGTTATAGCATTTGTGCTAATTTCCACCTGCAGTCCCTGGGCCTATTGTACATGTTTTTAGTGGTAGGGGAAACCGGAGTACCCGGAGGAAACCTACTCAGACACGGGGAGAACATGCAAACTCCACACAGAAAGGCCCCGTCCAGGTGGGAATCGAACCCGGACCTTCTAGCTGTGAAGCATGAGCGCTAACCACTGTGCTAATGTAACCGGGTGGGGCCAGGGGTCCCCTAGATAGTAATTAGATGCCCAATTTTAATCTTAACTTCCATTACAATACAAAGAACACAGGTAAGTGTGGGTTGTTGTGTGGCCAAAACAGAGACAGAGGCCCAACTTAAGTTTATGGTTATTTATTATTTCCAGAGTTCATTAGTTACATTTTACTTTAATCTACTTTAAAAATGGTACAATAGACCCAAATAAAAACAGTAGCAAACCATGCAGTCTATAAACAAAGCAACCACACTTTAGCATGCAGCATTCACATAATTACAGTTGTATTAGTAAATCAGATGATTACCCTGCTAGCTGGCACACCGGTACATTTTACATTCAGCAAGAGCTCCGTTCACGAGCACACCGGGTGGATTGACTCCGTAGCCACTCTAGCAGGCACAGGCAGCGACCATGCAGGCTCCACTGGAACAAGGAGGGACAGGACCGCAGATTGTGCAGCACCAAGCAGTCACCTGTGTTACCTGGTGGTGCTTTTTAAACACCAATGCCAGGTGGAAGCTTGACGCTAACCCCGCCCACCAAAAATACGGCAACACCACAGGGACACAAAACCCCTCTCCTACTACACTACCATAGGGTCAACGATAGCCAAAAACATCATCATTTGTGTTTATGTTAATTTGTTCTGCTTTGCTTATGCTAAGGACAATAGGACGAAACACAATACATTGAACAGGCATCAGAATTTTAAAGTTTCCTGTAATAGGACTTGCTAACTGTGCGCACACACGCACATTGCCATTTCTCCTTTTTATTTATAAGGGCCATATGGTAAAACAAATACAAAATAAAACATGGCAGGTATCGCTGCATTTGGAATAGTTGCTGCAGAGATGTTAAGATTACCCAACTCTAAACACAACTCCAGCCATGTTTTGGTTAATGAAACTACGCTGTAACTTGGTAGAAAGCTCTAAAAGTCCATTTTGCACATTACCCTCTCTTTAAGGTGCTCATCAGAAGAAGAAAATGTGAACACTTCTGTGAAGTATCTCCGGGCTGTTTGCAGACAAACCTTTGGTCAGACTTTCTCGTTTCTCTTTGGGGGAAATAAACCGGGAGCTCCCCCCCCCACAGATGTCAGGGAGCACTCGAAGATCCTGTTGTATTTTGTGCTCTGCTGGTTCCTGTCAGCGCCGCACTGGTATTTACCCCGCGGATGGGAACACAACTTTTAAATCCGCAGCAGAGAGAGAGAGCGAGAGTGTGTGAGTGAAAGAGACGCGCCGTCGGAGGGCAGTGGTGGAGCTGTGGAGCAAGGGCTGAGGCAGGAACATTTTAGCATTACCCAGTCCCGAAAAACGCACTCATCCACACACTGACCCTCCCGCCGCCTCCCCCAGAGAGCCAGCCTGTGCCTCTGTGCCGGCGGGAAAACGCCGGGACTCGCTTTGGCTGCTTAGCTGCACAAAATGTCACGGTTTGAAGGTAGGTTCCGGTAAATGTTTCATAAGCGTGTGCCCATCTGCGCCCCTGAAGCGTGAAGCAAACATGTTTAACCTCTTAACCCCCACCCGAACCGAGCACATTTTCTCCAGTTTGTCATTACCCAAATCTGAGAGCGTCAAAACGGTGACGCGAATGAGAAGAAAAACGGGGATGAAAACGCACCAAAAAAGTGACAAAAAAAAGCAAGAAAAAGCAATGAAAGTGCAGCCAAAATGTGACAAAACGCAATCAAAAATCCACTAAAGAGTAACAAAAAAGGATTAAAAAAAGTGCAACAATAAAGTGACCAAAAACTCTAAAAGATTTTCATTAGATGGAATGATTAGATGGATAATATGGAAAAAGTGACGGCAACAATGTGAGGATCAGTTTAGATCAGTTTGGTGGGTCTTAGCTTTCAAATGAGGCATAACAGGCTGACGCTTTTAGATTTGGATTAAGCCAAACTGTGCTTGGTTAAGGCGTGTGCTGAGAGGTTAAACTTCACAGTAAGTCAGCAACATGGCAGTGCGTTCACATTGTGGAGGTGCTTAAATTATTTTGAACTTATTAGTGAAAAGGACACAGCCGAAGCTGGAGGCGGAAAAAAAAGGGGAAAACCATCATAAAGCTCGCCTATTGCTGTAATTTGTCCACATACAAAATATAGCTTAGTGAAGCTAATTTATTGTGCAATTATTAAATACATTTGCTGGTATCCGGCTGTTTGCATGAGTTCGCTTTTACTGGCGGCTCAGTTTGTGAAATGGAGCATTACTGGTAACGCGTGAGCCTCTAACGCATTACTTAAAGGCACACTGCGTAACATTTTGGACTGTACTGTTGCCACCAATACAAAACGTGCTCCTAATGACCAGCTAGACCAGCCGTGGGAAATTATCCAATTTCACCTAATTGGTCTAAAAAAATTGAAAACAAATTAATTCTTTTCCGCAAATAATGTGCCGTGCAGTCTAGTGGTGATCAGCAGAATAACCATGTAATACTCTTCCATATCAGTAGGTGGCCGCAGTTAGCTAATTAATTTGAGACAATAGAATTAGTGATGCATGGATTCGACAGGTGGCAGTGACTGGCATTGTGGCTCGCGAGACGTGTGTGATGGAGGGGTTTTTGAAAAGAAAAGATGCCAATAGCGAACTGGACCCCGGACAAAATCCGGACCCAGGTGAAGGCCCGAGTATGAGTGGAGGTCAAAAGAAAGCAAAGACGGTTAGCGCAAGGCAATATTGCGAAAATTATCTTTCATTTGGATTGACTTTCACCGGAGATGCAATGAAACCGACTCCGTTGTGCTTGGTGTGTGGTGAAAAGCTATCCAACAGTGCTATGGTCCCAAGTAAACTTAAACGCCATCTCCAAACGAAACACCCTTCGCTTCAAAACAAGAATGTGGACTATTTTGTTCGACTGCGTGAAAACACGGAGAAACAGGCAACTTTAATTTTAATTTTATAATAATTGTATTTATTTTTTATGTTCTCCTAGTGGTTCCTCTGAGGGAGCCCTCTGCCCCAGGAGTACTGGTTGGCTGTGGCTATGCGGGCGCTCTCCTGGGGGTGCCTGGATGGAGGTAGGACGTCTCTCCTACACCTCCTCCGGGCCCCCTGAGTTGGCGCTCTGTGGCCGATGGGCTGCTCCTGGTGCAGACGGCTCCTTGGATGATGTTTCCTCTTTCGGTCCATCTGTACCCAGCCTTATACTCAACTCTATGTCCATTTTTATTTAAGACTTTTAACTGCTGGCTGTCTGTACATATATGTGTCTGTGTGTCTGTGTGTGCGGGTGGGGTGGGGGGAGGTGAGGTTGTAGTTATTTATGTATATTTACTGGTGGGGACGATTTTAATGATTTTTAAGCACTGTAAAGCACTTTGTGTTACATTTTGTATGAAAAGCGCTTTATAAATAAAGTTTGATTTGATTTGATTTGATTTAATGAGAAAAACCACAAAGGTAAATGAGAGAGCCCTTAAAGCTAGCTATCTTGTTGCTGAACTTATAGCTAAGTCAAAAAAGTCGCACACTGTGGCAGAGACATTAATACTTCCCGCCTGCAAAGCCATAGTAAATGAGATGCTCGGACCTGAAGCAGCTAAAGAAATAGCCAAAGTCCCTCTCTCTGATAACACCATTTCCAGACGTATTGATGACATGTCTGCAGACATTGAAAGTGTGGTTTTGGAAAAGGTCCGTATCAGTAAGAAATTTGCATTGCAGCTTGATGAGTCCACTGATATTAGCGGGCATGCTCAACTCTTGGCCAATGTGCGTTTTGTGGATGGCAGTGGCGGATTTAGCTATTTGGGGGCCCAAGGCGAACACAGACATGGGGCCTTCCTCACACTTAAAGTTCAAAATCTTTTAAAATCCTTGGGTTTTATTTTTCAAGAGAATCTTACTTTTAACTTGATTTGTGAAGCCCTCCAGTCTTCTGCCATAAGTTAGATGCTGGAGATGACGTCTGTAAAGAGAGAAAAGGGTATTGACAGTAAAGTAAATGCAAAAAATGAAGATTATGTTTTTTAAATAACATTGTTCTCAAACACTTTAGATTTCATTCATAAGGAAGATCTGAAATTCCATACCAGCAATTACCTTGTTTTTTCTGCATAATTTTGTAAATATGATGATGATGATCTGCCTTTCTGTCAAATCTTCTTTTACTACAGCGGGAAAGAAACAAATGAGATCCCAAATATAGGAGTCATACACATAACAATCTATACTTATGCCGGTACAGTGCTCAACTCATTCATAAATCAAAAGCCATTCCGTTGTTTAATGACTTTTTTAATTTTAAAAAGTAAGAAAAGATTCATTTGAAGTTTAACAGGTGGTCAGGGGGTCCGGGGCCCCCCAACGTTAGGGGGCCCTAGGCGGCCGCCGACCTATGCCTAATGGTTAAGTCCGCCTCTGGTGGATGGAGACGCAATCAAAGAAAACTTCCTTTTTTGCAAGGCATTACCAGAAAAAACAACAGGAGAGGAAATTTTTCAGGTCACATCAGAATATCTTGAACAAGGAGGACTTAAGTGGGAAAACGGCACAAGTGTCTGCACCGATGGAGCTGCAGCCATGGTCGTTTGTAAGCAGAGTGAAGGAAACCAACCCAGATGTGATTGTTACACACTGTTTTTTACACCGTGAGGCCCTCGTTGCCAAGACTTTACCAGCAGAGCTAGTTCCAGTGTTGGATGATGTTGTGCGCATGGTAAACTTTGTTAAGTCACGACCCATGAAAAGTCGCATATTTGCGTCACTGTGTGGGGAAATGGGAGCGGAGCATAAAACCTTGCTATTTCATACGGAGGTCCGGTGGTTGTCGCGCGGCAAGGTCTTGGCCCGCGTGTATGAGCTGCGGGAGGAACTTAAAGTGTTTCTGACAAATGAGAGGTCCGATTACGCAAAGCTGCTTGCAAGTGACGAGTGGTGTGTAAGACTGGCATACCTGGCGAATATTTTTCATCATCTGAATGAACTGAACACACGAATGCAAGGCCGAAATGAAAATCTGCTGACAAGTACTGATAAAATAAATGGATTCCGTTCAAAGGTGCATCTCTGGCAGGAACATGTGGAAAGTGGCAATCTTGAAATGTTCACACTCACCAAGAAATGGCATGATGTTAACACTGCAGCATTGTGTGAGATAATAGTTAAACATTTAAAAACTCTTGAGGAGAAGATGTCATTTTATTTTTCTGCCTTGACTGGGTTAGGGACCCGAATAGCTCAGCATCAGTTGGTGGAAAGGACATGACTTTACAGGAGCAGGAGGAACTAACTGAATTGAGACAAAAAACGTAGTTTAAAGCTAAGCTTTGCTGATCTACCTTTGGACAGTTTTTGGTTGGCTACTGCAGAGGAGTTCCCCATTCTGGCAAACAAAGCTATTTTGACATTGCTCCCATTTTCCACGACATATCTGTGTGAGGTGAGCTTTTCAAGCCTGACTGCTATAAAAACTAAAAACAGAAAGAGACTGAGAGCTGTTGAGGAAGAGCTTCGTGTGTGTCTTTCTTCAATTCCGGCCAGAATATCAGCTCTGTGTTCATCCAAACAGGCCCAGGTTTCACACTGAGTGAGTAGAAATATTTTATTTTATTATAAAATATGCTTATTTGATTCCTATTCAAGACACTTTGATGAGAATGACTTTACATTGTGAATATAGGCTGCAGAGTTTCATTTGTCAACATTTTTTGTTGTTGGTGTGCCTCGTGATTTTTTCAGAAATTCACTGCGGCCGATTACTTACACAGGATTACTGTTCCCCTGATTTTGTAATGAATTGCCAACACGGATCTCAGCCCCGGACAGTCTGTCAGTGCAGCAGTCTCCTCTGTTGGTTATGGTGATGGAGGTGATGAAGTAGGTGTCCAGCAGGTCCAGTCTCCACCAGGGGTCATTTGGGTTAATAGTGTGTATGCATGAACCGTGTCCGTAGTCGGAGTCGAGGTTTCCGTCAATGGCGTTGTGGCGCTTGAAAATGGGTCGCTAAATCTGGTCGACATGGTTGCTTTGCCACGTATAGCTACATTTGCTAAAAACAAAAATCCAAGATTATAGATCCTACGAATGAGCCTATCCCAAAAAATTTAACCTGAACAACGTGAATCTATACACAAGTAAAACTCTGCACCGTTTCATTTTTTACTCTGAAAATACAAAGGTGGGTCTCACCTGCTATTAGAATCTAAAACAATGAAGTTAAGGAAAAAACGACAACATACTGACACAAACCTGGCTTTGCTGTCGAGTCAGAGAAGAATAGAGACTGGTCAGGACTTCGAATGTGTTTGTGCTGGTGGAGAGATCCGCTTCATTTAAGTACGCGCACACGTCTGACGTTTTGTTGGTCCAAGTCCAAGGTTCCTGTGTCGGCTGGTGTTACACAAGATCGTATTTGCTACACAAACCAGACGGTAAACAAAGAGTAGGAGCGGAGTTTTTGGGCCCTATCTGAAATTGCTCCAACTCTTTTAGATTTAAAGTTGGGTTAGTTAGGTTAGGTCTTGCCCGCTCAGATTGATTTGTGTTCTAACTACATCTCAAGTTCACAGGTTCCATCCATCCATCCATCCATCCATTTTCTTCCGCTTTATCCAGGGCCGGGTCGCGGGGGCAGCAGTCTCAGCAAAGATAACCAGACTTCCCGATCCACGCACACCTCCTCCAGCTGTTCTGGGGGGACCCCGAGGTGACACCAGGCCAGCTCGGAGACATAGTCCCACCAGCGTGTCCTGGGCCTTCCACGAGGCCTCCTTCCAATAGGACATGCATGGAGCACCTCCCGAGGGAGGCGACCAGGAGGCATCTGGAACAGATGCCCTAGCCACCTCAGCTGGCTCCTTTCGACGTGGAGGAGTAGCGACTGGAGTCCGAGCTCCTCCCGCGTAACTGAGCTCCTCACCCGATCTCGGAGGGTGCGCCCAGCCACCCTGCGAAGGAAACTCATTTCGGCCGCTTGTATTCGCGATCTTGTCCTTTCGTTCATTACCCAAATCTCATGACCATAGGTGAGGGTGGGAACGTAGATCGATTGGTAAATCGAGAGCTTTGACCCCCGACTCAGCTCCCTCTTCACCACAACAGCGACCGCATCACTGCTGACGCCGCACCGATCCGTCTATCGATCTCACGCTCCATCCGTCCCTCACTCGTGAACAGGACCCCGAGATACTTGAACTCCTCCACTTGAGGCAAGGACTCCCCACCGTCCTGAAGCGGGGAAACCACCTTTTTCCAGTGGAGAACCATGGCCTCAGATTTGGAGGTGCTGATCCACATCCCGGCCGCTTCACACTCGGCTGCAAACCGCCCCAGTGCACGCTGGTGGAGGTCATATAGGTAATGAACAGGGACTCCAAGAAGGCCGGGTACTCTGCACCGATGTTGGGCCCGTAGGCCGAGACAACGGTGAGAGACTTGTCCCCAACCCGAAGGCGTAGGGACGCGACCCTCTCGTTCACCGGAGTGAACTCCAACACGTGACGTCTGAGCTGGGGGGCTATGAGCAAACCCACCCCAGCCCGCCGCCTCTCCCCGCGGGCAACTCCAGAAAAATGGAGCGTCCAGCCTCTCTCCAGGAATATGGATCCGGAACCCAGGCTGTGCGTGAAGGTGAGCCCGACTATATCTAGCCGGTACCTCTCATCCTCCTGCACAAGCTCAGGCTCCTTCCCCCCAGCGAGGTGACGTTCCATGTCCCGAATGCCAGAAGCTGCGCACGTGGACCAGGTCGTCGAGGCACCTGCCTTCGACTGCCACCCAGTCCTCTCTGCACCCGACCCCTTCAGATCCCTCTGCGGGTGGTGGGTCCACAGGAGGGCGGGCCCACGTCGTCCTTTCGGGCTGTGCCCGACCGGGCCCCGTGGGCAGAGGCCCTACCACCAGACGCTCGCATTCGAGCCCCAATCCCAGGCCTGGCTCCAGGGTGGGGCCCCAGTTGCGCCATACCGGGCGACGTCACGGTCCTTGATCTATTACTGTCCATAGAAGTCTTCGAACTGCTCTTCGTCTGACCCGTCACCTAAGACCTGTTTGCCATGGGAGACCCTACCAGGGGCATGAAGCCCCAGACAACATAGCTCCTGGGATCATTCGGGCACTCAAACAACCCCACCACGTTAAGGTAGCAGTTCACGGGGTTGACGTTCACAGGTTGTAATAGTCAATTACACTCATTTTGACCTGTTCTTTCGAACGGTGCATTAAGGTCAACGGTTTGAACCGGATCTCAATGTAAAGTGAAAAGAGACATCTTTTTTTCCCAGTACATTTTACATAGCACTCCCTGAACAAACAAAGGAATCAGCCCAAGTGAAAGCTTTCTGCACTGAAGTCAAAGCTAAATGCACTAAAAATCATTTGAGGCACAAGATTTGATTTACAAACTTGTTTTTCAAAGTGTAAATATCAGTCCTATGGTCATTTTAGATGATTTAAATTCAGTGTTAATTGTGTACTAAAATATTTCTTCACAGTTTTAGTCAAAGTGATATGTTTGCTGACTGAAATTAGATTAAAATTAAATAAAAAGTTGACTATGACTAAAATGTGACTAAATAAAGAAGTAGAAGAAGAAGATCAAATAAAACTGAAAAGTGACAAAAATCATCAAACCTTCCAAAGGTTTTCAGAATTTTTGGCCGAGTTTGTCCCCTCATATAACAGTATCATAATTTGTGGGGATTTTAACATTCATGTGTGCTGTAAATCAAATTATCATTCGAGTTCCTCTGCTTGTTAAACACTTTTGACCTGTCACAATCAGTACATGAACTGGACCTTATTATAGCCTCCCTGTAACACTAAATGAAGTATCTCAGACATGTATCTCGGATCATTTCCCAATTATTTTTAAATTCTCAGCACCCTCTTCTGCATCCAACCCCCTCACTACACCCTCTTTCCCTCGTTCTCTTGATTTTTGAATTTGGCGCCACTATTTGTGGGAACCACCAGTAGACCCCTCCCTGAAGTTCTCAGGGCCCGAGATGGTTCATACGGCTCTAACATGTTTTATTGAAAAATATTATTTTTTAATAAAAAATAATATTGTTTATTAATTTACTGACATTTATTTACTTCAAGAAAAAGTCCCCCACTACCTTATTTTATTGAAGTATTGGTTATTAGGTTGAAATTGACGTGGTTCAGTTTTTTCACATGTTGCTGAAAGTTGTGGTCATACACCTACCACGTACCTTGAAGCTGAAGTCATGTGGACAATCCTAAAGAGATTTAACAAAGTGAATGATTAAGAATATAATAATGTATGTTTTTCTAAATGTACTTAATCAATCTGAAGCAATAAAACATTGTATTTGCTCTTCTGATAAATAGGTGTCATTTTTCAACCATATTAAACCAACATGTAAAAACACTGTCAGGCATTGATAAAGGTAGTACACAATTGATTTACTTAATAGTTTGCTCCCGAGCTCCTGCTTAGTTATCAAATGAAAATCAAACGTTGGTTAAGTTGGAGTTGAGTGTGCATAATTTTTTGGCTTGACAGGCTTGAGCTGAACTATGAAGACGGGACCCTGAATTGTGTTCGAATCGGTAATGTGATGCCAATTGGGAATGTTTGAGACCGGACAACAGCCAGTGAGCAGGGAGACGGGCCGGGACACGCGGCCCACAATGACGAGACACAGCGGCCAACGAGCCATAACACGGCGACCAATGAGGCCTAAACATGTGGCCGCACAAGCCACAATGCGAGGCAGAGACACAGCGTCCGACAAGGCCGGGATGCAACAGCCGACGAGGCGGCGACACGGCGCCCGGCGAGGCAGGGACACGGCGGGGCAGAGACATGAGGCAGGAACGCAGTGCCGGCAGGCGGGGACATGGCGACCAGCAAGGCAGAGAGACGGCAGCGACTTCAGACAGGAACGCGGCGCCAGCAAGGCAGGGGCACAGTGGCCGGCGAGGCAGAGACACGAGGCAGGAAAACAGCAGCCGGCTAGGCCGGGAGGCAGCGGGCCAAGTGAGTGCGACTAGAACCGAATGAGCGCCATTGCCAGTGCTGGCCCTTCTGGGGCCCTAACAGAAAAAACACACAGGGTATGTGTCCCACGCTGCTGCGTGGTGTCCCGCGCTGCCACGGGCTGTTACGGGTCAATGGGAATTGTCGCGTTCTGTCAGAAATCGGTCAAGAATTGGGCGAATGTGGACCAGACCGACAGCCGCACAGTCACCGGCTCTGTGTGCACCAGCGCTCCCATTCTCGTTTGCTCCTCCTCGCTCCTCTGGTCGCTTGTGTCTGCTCTAGCCTCAGGTATGTCCATGTTGTCAATATTAAAAAAATACAGTTCCCAAATACCGTTTCAAAACTTTTTTCTGCCGCTGTCAGGCCGTCAGCACTTACTACTGCTACTACTAAATGTTGGTACTGCAGGTACCAACATTTACTTTTCGGCGTGGCGTGGGTTTCTATCAATTTTGAGCGTGAAAACTGTGATTCTGCTCTACGAATGCTCTCACGCTGAATTACGAAGTTCCACTACTCCTCACGGAGGATCACTGGATCTTTCCACTCTGGGACCTTTGGAAAATGTTCGTTTACAGACCCCCAAAACGCCAGACTCGATATACTGGATTGATCAAATATCTTTGCGTTTGACTTCGTATGGACAGGGCCTCAGTCTGCGCACATTGAGAACCAGAGTTACTGTAGTAACTGCGCTCATGAGAACCGTGTGGAGTCAACCCCTCTTGAGACAAAAAAACGCGTGAACGGCCCACTCTCGTCTATTTGCCGAACCACTGTCCTGATGCTCCGCTAAACACGACAACAGTTTAAATGCGTTTGTGGCGATGCAGCTCCAAGTCCGAGCAGAGACACTTGAGCAGTGCCCGGGACACAAGACATGCAGCCGGGGCCCACGCAGAAGGGGAGGAGAGCACCGGGAGACAGACAAGCGGGGACACTAAGGGGAGAAGCATTCGCGCCTGAAGGTGACGGAGAAGGCGGTAGGTCTCTCCCGCTCATCCACGTCAGCAGACGCCACATGGAACACTAAGACGCAGCGAGTAGGCGGAGAATGAGCGAGTGCGTCAAGAGCCTGTCCCCGTAACAGCGCATCGGGTAATCAGTGAAACACCGTAGTTCGACTGAGATGCAGGGCCCTTGCGGCTGCGGGGGTCCTACACACTTTGCGTAGTTGCGTGCAGAAAAACCGGCTCTGAGCGCCACGACAAAGTAACGAGAGCGAGGTGATCGACATAAATACGGTAAAGTAACAAAAACAAAAGCCCCTGGCGGTGGCGTTTGAGGACGACGACGATGCAATACAGCTGAATAAGAGTGCAAAGGGACCAGTTGAACACAACGCCGAAATAAATACAAATGACCCGGAGTCTAGCGATCACTTATGAGAAAATGCAGCCAACTCAGAAGTACATGAACGGGGCAAAAACCACGGGCCTAAATGAGAAGCGAGCAGAAATAGGCTTTCCATTTTAACGCATTGGCGATCATTTTAACTGAACAGCCTATGATTTTCTGGGGTGCATACCTATGTTCCACGGGTCCTATGTTCCACGGGTGTGATTCTTTTTTCCGTAGGTGAGTTGGTACTTCAATCAATCACAAGTCATGAGAGTGAAATGTCATACATATATCAATCAGCTTAACCCTGACCCTGCCCTAACCTTAAGGATAGTGGGCTGGTGCCTAATCTTAATCAATAGAAGTGGGGGAACATAGGGCTGACCCCGATTTTCTGCACTTCTTTATAAGTTTTACCCCCTCCAACTTATAAAGAACGCTGTTCTTTTTCTGTCTTCAGTTACCCATTTTTCCTCAGGATTTCAAAGAGTATGTTGTCCATGTAGTTCTATGATTTATACCAAAAACTGTGAATAATCTGGTTAGTTTTGGACTACTATTATTTTGAACACTAGTGTAATGGTAAACAGGGTTCGAAATTAACTTTTTTGATCACCAGCCAAAGTGGCTGGTAACTTTCTGAAGTTACCAGCCAATCAGAATTTCCATTAGACAAATGTTTACGTTGTGAAAATAAGAGATTATGAATGCCACTAGATGAAAATGTGATAATAGGTATCTAAAACGTCACCAGTAGTGTAGTGTTCATGGGAAATGTAGGACAGAGGGGACAAACCACCCAGAGCGTCTCTGACATGATTTGCATGATTGGCTCATGCTAGTGATGGGATTTTCAGCTATTTTTGGTGAACCGGATCATTTGGATCGGCTCACCAAAAAGAGCCGACTCTTTTGGCACCCAAATGGCTCTTTATGTTTTTTTAATATATACACTTTAGGAGAGATTTGGACAAAACAACTATAATCAAGAAAGAAATTAAAAAGAAAAGAGGAATTAATTTTATTAGTTGCTATAATAATGTGATATTGGCTTATAGTGGTCTGTGTTGTCTTCAGGAATCAAAGTAAATTTTTTGAGGTGGTAGAGCCATTGTTTATTATAGCAACATACACTTTTAAAGCTGCCATTAGTTTCAATTATATACTCTTTTATTTACAGTCAAAATGCTTCTCCCATAGCTTCTCCCCAGTCCCTCTGCGGCCTCAGCTCCGCCTCCGTGAGCTGCTGGAGCCTCACGCTGAGAGAGAGTTACAGACTCCAGACATAACTGAAGTTATTACTTAAGCCAGGACTCCTGTACGTTTGTAATGCGCTCATACACATGAGAGGAAAAGGCCGCTCCGCGCGTCATCGCATTGTTTTCACTCCACAAACCCAGCGTTACTTTATCTAATCATAAAACCGAAAATATGAAGCGGATCTCTCTCAAATAAGAAGTGACTGAAAGCTATGGATGCGCTGAATACATTTATGGTGTAGTTTAAGTTTATAGAGATCTTGATTTTGTGTAAATAGCAGGTTCATTCCTCGCGGACGGGCTGCGCCTGCAGAGTTCTCCTTTCTCCCTCTCTCCCCGATCCCATTCTCTTTACTCGTTTACTCTTTTGCCTTTCTATTTTTCTTGAATGTAGCAGAAAGCGGGGCACGGTGAGCTTGATAAACATGCAACATGCAAAAAATAAATAAATAAATAAAACGGCTCGCGGGTGAGGCTCGGCTCTCATCTTTCACTTAAAAGAGCCGGCTCTTTGTACCGACTCGTTCGCGACCGACCCATCACTAGCTCATGCATCACCGGCCAAACTGGCTGGTAGGTTTTTATCAGTACCCGCCAAAATGATTTTTAAACCGCATTTGGCGGGTTGGCGGGTGTTAATTTCGAACCCTGATGGTAAATAAATATACAGGTGAAACTCGGAAAATTAGAATATCGTGAAAAAGTTTATTTTTGTAAATCAACTTAAAATGTGAAACTAATATGATATAGACTTATGGTATGCAAAGTGACACGTCAAGCCTTTGTTTGTTTTAATGTTGATGATTTTGGCTCACAGCTTGTAGAAACCCCAAAATCAAAATTTCAGAACATTAGAATATTGTGAAAAGGGACTCTATTGTAGCTCAAAGTATCTCCTGTCATCAACTAATGAATCCAAAACACCTGCAAAGGGTCCCTGAGACTTTAAATGGTCTCTCAGTGGTTCAGTAGAATTCACCATCATGGGGAAGACTGCTGACCTGACAGTTGTGCAGAAAACCATCATTGACACCCTCCATAAGGAGGGAAAGGCTCAAAAGGAAATGGCAAAAGAAGTTAGATGTTCTCAAAGTGCTGTATCAAAGCACATTCATAGAAAGTTAAGTGAAAGGAAAAAGTGTTGAAGAAAAAGATGCACAAGCCACATGGATGAGCGCAGTCTGGAGAGGACTGTCAGGAAAAGGCCATTCAAAAGTGTGGGGGACCTTCACAGAGAGTGGACTGAGGCTGGAGTCAGTGCATCAAGAGCCTCCACACACAGACGGATCCTGGACATGGGCTTCAGATGTTCCTCTGGTTAAGACGCTCCTGAACTACAAACAACGTCAGAAGCGTCTTGTGTGGGCTAAAGAATGAAAGACCCGGGGCCTCATTTATCAAGCTTGCTGCGCACAAAATGAGGCCAGAACTTTGCGCCAAAGGTGGTATTTATAGACCACAAACTGAACGTGAAACATTGCGCTCCTCCATGCAAACCATTTAGCTGCTGTACGAGGTCACTCTTTTCAGAAACACTGCTGAGAGACGGGGAGAGGCGAGGGAAAGCTAGTTTGAGGATGTTTGGTCACTTTATAGAACTAGTTTATTTGAACTTTATTTTCATCAGAAATAAAGATTAGAATGAAATGAGCAACTTATCACGATGTTTGTGAAAAACATATGCGACTTGTTTGTGTACTTATGCTGCGTTTACCCATAAGCACGATGCGTTACGAATGTAATTTTTCCGTCATTCGTGACGTTCGTGACGTGCCTTAACGCATCTCAATGGGATTCTTAACAGAACGCATCAGTTCGTGACATTCGTGACGTTCGTGGAGAAAGTTTTTGTCTGTCAAAAAATCTTCCACGAATGTCACGAATCGCCCTCTGTTCGTGGAGTTCGCAACGGAGCGTGTCCTTTCGTGAGGAGTAGTGGCGCTTCGTAATTCAGCGCGAGAGCATTCGTAGATCATTCGTAGAGCATTCGTGGAGCAGAATCACTGTTTTCACGCTCAACATTGACAGAAACCCACGCTACGCCCAAAGTAAATGTTGGTACCTGCAGTCGCTACGCCAAGGAAAAGTGTCACAAAGTCGGCCAATCCGCGCTCCAAGCCACGGACAGCACCTGCCGCTGCCGCTCCGCGGGGTGCTGAAAGTGTTCCTCCGACCTTTCTTCCTCCTGCGGTCGTACCTGATGTTCGGGAGTTGGAGCCAGACGAGCCCAATGACTCAGGGGAAAGCACGGCCTCTGCTCCGCCTCCAACCCGGTGGAAGAAGATCACTCCACTTTCGCCCAATTCTTGACAGATTTTGGACAGAACGCGAATATTCCTAGTGACCCGTAACAGCCCGTGGCAGCGCGGGACACCACGCAGCAGCGCGGGACGCATATTCGTGACCGTGCGTAATAATTCGTGCCATTAATCGTAACGCGTAGTAACAGGTCGCAACAGTTAGTGGCGGCACGTGAAACCTCTACCCCGAATCATCAAATTTCACTCACATTCGTGATCCTTGGCCACGAATGTGCATTTGTGGCATTCGTAACGCATCGTGCTTATGTGTAAACGCAGCATTAAGTTGTCGTCTTCATTGGTGCCCATACACAGTATGCGCACTGGCGCAAGCAGGAATGATCCCGCTGTACCAACTCTCTGCTTGAATTGACTCATAAGTCTGACCAACTGGGTTAAGGTCCCAAGCTCGGGTCACATGCCCTTCAGACAAGAGGCCGTCTTTACGCACCAGCACCGCAGCTCCACTGCCCGCTCCCTCCTCAGACACCACCCACTGACCTCTCCTCACTCGGACACTGACCTCTCATCACATACACCACCCGGACAAAACCGCTGCTTCATCCAAGCTCACGTACAGCGTGTGCAGTTTGGAGTTTGGATGAATGAATGCCCCACAGTTTATCGTGTTTTTATTGGCAAACCCAAACCTCTCTATTGGCAAATACAGCCAACACCTAAGGCTCTTCTTTATGTTCTAAACATGTGTTTTGAAAAGTGTTATTGATGGAATATACAGAAAGATGCCAAGTTCACTCTTCAGAAAAATCTCCTCGAGCCCGTGTCGTCTCTGCACGAGCTGCTGCAGAAATCGGCCCCTCGCCTTCGGTAAAACCCATTCATTACCAACTCATGTTTATGGAAATCTCATTCATAAGTCACTTTGCATTGCCTTTTATGGTCAAATGGAGGCGGGCAGAGGGCGTGTCGTGATGTCCACAGCTTTCTGCTCCACGTGTCATCAGCGAAGGTAAGATTGTGGTCAGGTGTGCGTACCGGCGCATACGCAGGGTTTTATACATTTTTTGATACTTTGCTACGCACTTTCAAAGTCTTCAAAGAGTCTCACGCACAGTTTGATAAATGAGGCCCCTGAGCTGTTGCTCAGTTGTCCAAAGTTCGAGAGGCACCTGCCTGCAGGCCTCCACTGTGAGGTCGCTTCCGGTGCAGGCTCCACTGTCAGGACGGGAAATGCAAACTTTTTTTTGGGTGGGGGCGGGGGGTTGATTTTTTTTTTTTTTTCGTAGAATGGGAAAGGCCAGCCAATCCCTGATTGGCCAGTTGCTGACATTGGCAGCCAATGATAAGTGGAGCTCCAACCATGACGTCGACACAACAAAACAACACTAGTTTAAACTAATCCGGTTAATAAGTGTATTTTATTTATTGTTTTATGTCTAGTACAAGCATTTATAAACAACCAGACATCATACCCATGCCCAATGATCCCTCTAACCTGCGCGCATGTGCATTTGCGCACTGCTTCCACGGTCTCCGCGCACAGAAAATCTGCGGCGCGCACAAATCAAGAATCTTTCCTGAATTGATAATAAAATAAACACTCACGAATTTATTCTGTACCATTTTGCATTCTGACACAGAGAGTGACAGGAGACTGGTCAGCCAATAATATTATGCGGTTCACGTACGTATTCACGCAGCTAGCTAATCAACGTCATTGACGGCGTCCTTATGTTCTGCTATCGGTGTTTATGCCTGCAAAACGGCGTGGCTACGGTAAAGTAAAGTAACATGAATGATGCTCAGCACGGCTTGTGCTAACCCCTCAGAATAATGGCGAAACGAACGGACAGTAGCACATCCAATGACCAGACCAAAAAAAAAAAAATGCGGTTCTTTTAGGATGGAATGGCTGTCGGAGTTTGTGCAAACTGAAGAAAAAATTATGAAACTGGGTGAGATTTTTTCTTTTTCGAGTGCGAAAGGTCTGCTCTGCAAAACATGCTGTGATGCCAAAGTTGCAAGCAAGTTTTCGGAGGGAAAAGTATGGACAGAATGGAAGCTGGATTACCTCAAGCGCCATATTAAGCACAAAAGTCAAATGAATGCGGCTGAAATTGTACGAAGACGCAAGATGGGAATGGGCATCGGTACATTATTGGTGGAGAGCGCCAAAGACCGTGAGAAAAGGACCGAGCTGTCACTCATTAAGCAATCCAACCCTGAGCAAGTTAAAGTTCTCATCGACAATATTCTTGTCACCATCAAAATGAATGCATCAATGCAGTCGGTACAACAAATTCACGATCACATGGCAAAGTATGTAAGTAAAGCTAATTTGAACCAAAACATTTTATATTAAGGGCTTTAGTAATTCCTGACCCTGCCATATAACTGTAATGGTGCCATTTGACAATTGACCCGACTAACCCTGACTTTGACGCTGACGTGGCGGACCCTGAGCGTTCCCTCGGTACCAAAATGACCATTGAGGAGGATGAAGACCCTGGATGAAGATTTCCCTTTCCTAGCTATAGCATTGATTAGGTCAAAACATGTACACTTTGCTTTCTGCGAATACACCTACACTACAGATAAAGTTTCACGAGAACTGTAATCATATTTGATCTTTTAGTAAAAGAAATTAACCGTTGTGTGATTATTATATTGAATGGGCATAGTTGATTTTTACAAAATAACTTAAGCAATTGCATTATCCTATTGGGCAAACATTTACGGTAAAATAAAGATAAAATAATAACAGAAAATTCTAAATTACTCAGTTCTCCTGAAACACATTTCAACCTGATAAGACTCACACAGACAGAAAAGCGTTTTAGACGTTTTATTGAATGAATGCAAAACATAGTTTGGGGCTCAGACCCCGGCGGAAGATTGGATGAACGATAAATCCGCACGGCGTAGAACAATAGCCAGGATCTTCCCCCGGAGCCTGGACACTGGTGGTGGTAGAAGACCCAGGGTGACCAGACGTTCGAGCAGCGCCGAGAGAGCCCAGGTGGAGAATCGGGGTGGAGGAGGGTTGCAGCACGGCTGGGAAACTCAGAGTGATGGGCCATGGTGCTTATGAAGGAATCTTGGAGCGATGATTGGCTGATGTGGAGAAGCTGAATGGCTGGACTGTGATTGATGAGTGGAAACAGCTGCTGGTGATGAGCGGTGATTGATGCAGCTGGTGAGTCTTCCTTGTTGAATTTGCGCATAAGCTTCATTAGAGGTTTGTGCACACACTTAGGGCTGGAGCTAACAAGGTTTTAATCAGGTACATTACTAGTTACGGCCCAGGGACAGACGACAAGGCATGGACAGGTATCTTTCGCAAATTGATGCCTGATAAAGAAGGGGGCCTGAAACAGTTAGATCAACTAAAAGAAAAGTTAGAAGCCGAACGAATTAGACTTCTTGGCATAAAACTGATCAGAAATAAAGACATGAAAGCAATCTATAATCATGAAAGATTGTTGAAAATGTGGGTGGAAGAAGCAGAACGGAGGGATAAAAAGAAAACATTGAGCAGAAGGAGCTTATACCCTGCCCCCCTGCTCTCCCTAAACACGGGCCAGTGGGCTCGTGTTGGGGTCCGGAAAATACGTTTTGTATACACACATCTCCTTCGAATTGTAAAGATGCTGCAGGAAATAGTTTCAAAAACGCATTTCTCTATTCACCTTTTTGCCCTGTAAATTTGCTCGGACGAGATTTAATGGTACGATTGGGCCTGTGTCTCGGGTAGCAGGTTGTGGATAAAGATGATTTGGCCTCATATTGAATGTACATGGGACAGATTCCCCAAAACACACCTATGCAAACAAATTGTCCCAAGTCCTGAATGTGATAGAGTAATTGAACTCGTAAAAGAGCGAGTAAATCCTATGAATTCACAGCTTCTGGACAGTGGAGATTTGGTTTGTGTCCGCAGTGTTGCAACAGAGCCCGATGCTCTGTTTGAAAACATGTGACGGTGGTGAAGACAAAATTGTGTCAAAATATTTGTTTTGTAAAGAACACTGTGTCCTCACATAGCGTTATCTAAGCCTGAGGCTGTGATGTGGGTCAAGGTTCAGGAATTTCTTGACATGTGCGTCTGATTGGCTGGATGAGCGGTGAAGCTGTTTATGTTTATGTATCTCGCAGTGCGTTCCTGCGGAAGCTGAAGAAACTTAAGCTGCCAACCAGGATGCTGGTGCAGTTCTACACGGCCATCATCGAGTCCATCCTCACCTCCTCCATCACCGTGTGGTTCATCCTCACCTCCTCCATCACCGTGTGGTTCATCCTCACCTCCTCCATCACGGTGTGGTTCCCCGGCGCTACAGAACGGGACAAGCACCGACTGCAGCGCATTGTGCTTCTGCAGAGAAGGTGATTGGCTGTGAGCTCCCATCTCTCCAGGACCTGTTCACCTCCAGGACCCGGAGGTGTGTGAGTCGGATCACAGCTGACCCTTCTCACCCTGGACACGGACTATTCACCCCCCTCCCCTCAGGCAGGAGGCTACGGTCTATCCAGACCCATAAATCCCACCACTTGAACAGTTTTTTCCCTCCGCCATCAGACTCATGAACAATAACAAGTCTCTGTAGCTCAGTCACAGAGTCATGGATGTATCTGCTCGTTTGCACTGTGTGGTGTTTCCACACTTAGACCCGCTGCTGTCACTTTACGTTTCATTCATACATCTCTAAATATAATCCCACTGTTGTTCGAAGTCTATTGTGGTCGTCTTACCATATTTTACTTTTAACTTTTTATTTTGTATCTTATTTATTAATATTCCTTATGCATGCCCCCTAAAGCCTTATAGTTTAAAGTTTTATAGCTTAATTTTATCTAAATTCTGTGTTATATGTTTTATGTTGCACGTCCGTATCAAGAAAAATTACTAGCTTGTGAACCTGTTCTCAAACAATGGCAAATAAAATCTATTCTGATTCTGATTCTGATGACTGTCACTCGGCGGTGACAACACGGTGCAAGAGGTTTGCTCTAAGAGAACCTCCAACGCTCGAGGGTTGTGCTCTAAGGCAAGCCCCTTAGAGGATCTGAAACGGGCCGGTGTGCGGTTTCCAACGCGGAAGACGACTCAGAAACAGACTCATCAGCGCCACCACTAGGACGGGTGCTGAGACCGAGGCCTTGTAAGAAGCAATACAAGGTATAGCTGATTACGTTACCTGTGCCGGTGGTGTGCGGACACGACCTTTGCTACCATGGTTACGATGGAGCGCTTGGTGGAGGAGAGAGAGGCGGAGCAGGCACGAGTGGGCGGAGCAAAGCGTTTTCTGTGCGCTGCTGTGAGTGGCCCAGCTGTTGGCCATGATGGCCCACGGGGGGATGCGTTGTGCGTGGAAATGAGACGCACTACGATCATGTATGGATGGGCGCCCTGATGAAAGCTTACAATCACTCCACTGTATATACAATGGATATGTGCAGAGCCGTGGGAGGACATTTTAGTCAGGAGGGGCTGAGGGACAAAATTTACCCCAAAAACGCTTTTCTGTGCATATTTCCTATTCATTAATATTGCCTGCAGTTCACAAATTATCCACAGGGGGGTGCTGCAGCGCCCTCAGCACCCTGGGTTCTCACGGCCTTGGATATGTGGTACCAATATGCTAAATACATCGCCAAAAGCCACAATAGATCATCGTGTTACGCCTGCTGCTTTCTTTCTATGGCGGCAAATGCGCCCATGTGGCACCTTTGCCGGTGCCAAATCATGAGAAATATTTCCCTAAGACACTGAGATCGTTGAAGAGCCCGAAGGCGCTCAGGCGCATTGTGTTATGGACTGGGACTGAAATGACTCTCCCCGATAAACAAAATGAACTGACAGCAGTGGAGGACTGAAATACACTGAAGAGTCCGGACGAGAGCTTGTCTTCGGGCTAGCAGGGCCGTGCGTTATCGTTCTGGCGGCTGATCAGTTACATGGTCAGCGCCGGGGAGATGCCCCCTCACGCGTACAGTCCCGCCACCTCAGTCAAAATCAGTCATTTTTTTATATATTGTTTTCAGTCTACGATGTGTTCAAAACAACCCAAAACTTGGAAGAAACTGCACTGACTCTAATGAACAGTTTTGGAAATTCAAATTCAGAGTTTCCAGTGGTCCTTGAACCCATCACGCACCTCCTTACTATGTCATCATCCCGCCATAAGGAGTAGCCTGTAGCCATGGATCTATTATAATAATCTGTAGCCAGCAGCTATATTTTCTGTTCCAAATGGACATTTGCAAATGGCTGAAAAGCAACAAACTACACCTTCGGCGTCCCTGCAGCCTGTGTGCAGTTATCTCTCACTATGCACACACTACACCACTTCATCTCTACCACTTCATTTCTCCTCCGGTTTCAAAAACTGACTCCAAATCTGCAAAGATAGGCCTGTGTTTGGGAGCGTGGGGAAACATATTATGCTTGTCCCTAATTGATCAGGGGTGTCAACAGTGTCACAACATCGCAGTGCAAGGCTACTACTGTTACGAAGCCTTCAACTTGGCTATAGTTCTGTCAAATGGAGAATAAAAGTCGGCGACACGAAGAAGCGGGACGTATTTCAGTGGATATAATAAGAAAATGAGACGCGCTCCAAGATGGAGGAGGCGGAGGAGACAGCGGAGAGACGAGCCGCTAGCGGCGAGGTGACGCTGAACAGTTCGTCTCCAAACTCAAGTGCCGCTAAACTCTGTTCGCGGTTGAAATGTTGCTTGAAAAGGTGGTTCTCGTGAACGTTTGGTGATATAAAGTTGTGCTTTTTCGTGTGGGAATCGCTGTGGCCATGACATTACTTGTTTGTGCCGCTGTTTTGACAGAAATGACGAGGGAGGCTCCGCGGTGTTTTTCTGTCTTTATTTCACTCCGTCATTGGACGCTGTTTTCTGTGTGTTCACATTGGGGACGGTAAAATCACCCACGTTTCTCCTGTGCGTCCAAAATCAAACATGTTTGATGTCCTGCAACTGTAGTCCCGTTGCGTCTGACTGCTGCCCACACGACACGATTCAAACGCGAGTCCAGCCGTGACCCCCCCACACTACAAGACACGTCTCTGTGTGACGGCCTTTGACTATAAACACGACTCGGGAAGACTCGGCGCGACTGAGAACTGTATCAAAATCGGGCATAAAAATCGTGTAGGGTGTGCTGACCTTAACGTCATCGCCCCCCCTTGGTTTTCAGCCGCCCCCCTCTTCTGTACTGAGCTGGCGCCGGGACTGATCACGTGTAAGTAGAAATAAGTAATGATCCAATTACTATTACAGCATAAGCAGAGAAAATACTTGAGCAACATATAATATTGCATCAATTTTAGACAGCGTGTATTTGTAAATAAAAAGCCTAATGTGCAGTATTTCTTTACTACTGTAACATAACATAAAATAAGTGCAATCGTCTTTATGTTTACAATGAATACTAAGTCAGACATGTTTCTGATAAAAAAATTTAATGTAAAGTTTAAACTTTAATTCCTTTTCTATATGCCAAACAAAGCTTTGATTATTACTAGGAAAGAATGACCTAATGTTTTGTTCAGATGTAAGGCTACTATTCATTTCAAAGTTATATCACTCCAGTTGAAAGTACAAAATACTGTAATCAAACGACTCTAAGATGTAATTTAAAAAGGTGATCGCTTCAGTGGGTAGAAAAAAAGAAAAAGGTGATTCAGATTCTGATTTTCCTGATCTGATTCAGGATCAAGAAAATGTGAAATCACAAAAAGAGGAAAAATCCAAAGCACTCCGATTCCAAGTCCTTTATTAGTGGGACTGGCCCCACAAATGTGAACTCTAAAGATGTAGTTATTGCAAAAAGTTCCTACAAATGTAACGTAGTACTATCTGTTTGCAGGCCAGAATTCAGTCCCTCAATTTGGAGCCATGGCAGGATCTTCTCATGAGGTGTCTGCGGAGAGAGCCTGGATTCCTGTTTGACATTCTGGCTGAAGATAATCTAGCAGATGTTCCCCGGGCACCTCACCTGCCTCACTGGTGTGTCTGTGGAAGATGCAGGGAGATGCCAACAGACATTGAAACTAAGTGCTGCAGTCAAGAGCCCCAGCGTTGCATCTCACAGCTACCTCACATGGAGAAGGTGGCCGTTGTGGGCATCTCACACAGGAAATTACTCTCTTATATATAACATAAACCTGACTCCATTAATCACAAAAGGTAGATGCCGTCATATTCGTTGATTCCGTCGATCACAGAATGGACACCACACAGTCGTGAAGGTTTTTAGATAAGCAAATTTATTACCCTCACGTTTACAATTCTAAACAGAATATTGAGCGCTATCTAGCCCTATCGAATGCAGCAGGAGCCATTCGGAGAGGTCATTCCTCGGCCGAGTTCATTCTCTCTCTGCTGTATCTTTCCTAGCTCATACATTTGTACATAAAAATGTGCAGACGTTCCCAAGGGGGGGCAGCTTCGCAGTTGTCATCCACCTCGTGCTCAGTAAGTATCCACTGGGTTCAGACAGACGTGTGATGACCTCCGCATTCCAGTAAGTTGCCACTGGGTGCAGACCGACGTGTGCTGAACTCCCGCACATCCTGTGATAAGCTTTGACTGAGGCATAGGCGATTATAGAGCGATAGAGCAAGGATGGAGTGTGTTTATGCACTGTGCTTGATGTAGACAATAATAAGTCCCGCAATGAGCTTTTAACAGTATAACACCATTTTACTAAACTAATTCTATGCTATGTTCCGTCACCGTCAAACAGTACAGATTTGCAGCCTATAGACAGTATGTGGGTTTCATTCCACGTAGACTGTGATTCTTTTAAAATGTCTTGCTTTACTTTTGCCATAGTTTCTAGTTTGATTATTTAGCTCTAGGAAATATTGTCCAAACATTTTTAATAAAAAAAATACAATCAATAATGTTTACAGTTCTTTATTAGAGTTAAAATATGCATACATTATTATAAACACAAATCCTTTTCTTGAAGAAATACGCCGCCTGTGTGGTGCATCAGGATTGTCATTAACTTATCACTTGGCCGGGCGGGGTACGAGTCACGTTCACTACTATTTAATTTTTATTTGCAATATCGTGAGAGTGTATTTTATGTTTAAATGTGTTGCTATTGAATGCCATTTCCAAGTAAGAGAATACCTGAGACAGCAAGTTGCTTTTTTTCCTGCAGTTTTGTTTCCTTTATATTGGAGTCAATAGCATGTGGCTCACCAACAACAAACCTCACAGCATGTAACTGCTCCACAGTGACATCTAGTGGCAAAGTGTCATTACAACTGCATTTACAGTGTTTCAGGATTCAACCATGTTATTGATTTGTCTGTGAGTGAAATGAAACCACATTCTGTTCATATTTTATTTGGTCGCTTGTGCGCACTGAACCTAGGTGCGCGGAGCCGTGTAAAACAGTGACTGCCCACACCTCTGGTGTGGGCCCTTATACTTATAATTGCTGCAAAATGAATGGGGGTATATGGCCAACTGTCATACGGGTGTGTAGGGGAAAGCAAAAGCTTTCCAAAAATGTATAATATGATGTTGTCGCGAAAGCGACTATATTGTTTTTGCAGGAAATATTATTCTTCTTCTTTATTCTTTCTTCTTCTTCTGCTCTTTGAGCAGGAATTTGACCCCCTGAACATAGTCAAAAACTCACCAAACTTTGCCCAAAATTCAGGTCCGGTGAAAAATTAATTAAAATGTGTGTTTCGTATTGGGGAAATAAATACATTGAAAATACATTGCGCCTATGGGGAGGGGGCCAACATAAACTTTGTCGTAGAGCGACGGGATTCGGTACAGACATTCGTCATGTGACGACAAACAAAAAATATTAGTGTAGCCACGCCCCCAGACAAACCGGAAGTCCGCCATTTTGACAGGAAGTCGGGAAAATACTCGTCTGGATTATAGGACTATTTCGCCTGTATAAGCGCGTTTCCCGTGCGGCGGTTTTAACGGGTCAATATCGATCAGATTGTGATAAACATTTATTTTTCTCCAAAATGTCTTTGCGTACCCCCGGGGTCGTCCTGCGTACCCCCAGGGGTACGCGTACCACAGTTCGGGAACCCCTGCTCTACTTCAAAGGTGTTTACCCATGGGTTAGAGTAACTGTGATTAGAGGGGAGGAGCCGGGCCAACCCTAACTCCTCCCCGTTGGTCTATATATTCAGCTGCGTCCAGAGTGGGACCTTTGTCGCGGACGAAGCCTTTTGGATGAGAGGCGAAACGTTCGAAGACTTCAACTACTGAGTACAGAAGATGAATCAAGTACCTTCATTGAAGATAACAGGATGAGGAAACTTTACGCACGGTTCTGATTCGGTTCTGAGAAGTGCCAGCCATGCTCATCCATGTGCTCCCATAACACTTCCAGCTCTGTCCCTCAAACAGGAAAGACGCCCTGGTCACACTATGCTGGTTATTCTTAAAGTTTGATCAAATGATAAGAGTTGGCCAAAACGGCCCAACTCCCTGTACGACGTGCACTGTGGAGGGGTCGGGGGGGAAAGGGGTTCGCGGACCACTAGGGGGCGATGGCGGACCACTAGTGGACCACACTTTAAGAATGACTGGTTTAGGGTATAGCGTATTCGCCCCAGGTGTAGAGTCTCCAAAAAGTCTTGTGTTCATAAATGTAAAGGTGGTGCAACTTTGCTTTTCCAAAATTTTAGGATGAACTTTATTGCTATCATTAGGCAGGATGAAAGTAATTATTTTTTTTGTGGGAGATTGAATTTACTTATTTTATCTGAAACGCTTAAAATAATTGCCTCCGGATCAGGGTCCAACGTGCACTGAAAAACTTTAGACAAAAAATAAAAATCTGTAACTTGTACCACTAACGGACCACTGATTGATACAGCAACATAAAGAAAATCACAATGATGTGGACCTAATAATAAACTAGATTGTCCTACATCGTCCTCTAAAGTCTATCAAAAGGCTCTGCACTTATGATTAGCACAAAAACAAATAAATAATGCAATGGTGCTAGCCTACACTTAAAACATCTGGTTTGTCCAAGTCATTGCTTAGTCCATATCTAAAATATCTTAAATACCAATAATCCACTGGGCTGTCCATGTTCCCGTGCTCCTCCCACAGAGGTACTGTGTCCAGAACCCAGGACACTGTCCCCCTCACCCTTCTGTCTCCCTTAGCTCAGCTCACACTGCTCTGGCCCTGGTCTAGGCCCAGCCATGACTTAGTCCGAGTAATAGAGTTCATTTTGAGACCATTTTATAGCGCGACAAACAGAACCGCTTAAGTTATGGACTTCTTACGGCTGACTTTGTCCAGACGGTCTCGACACGCGGCGCTGACGTCCTCGCCCTGTCCCCCTGACTCCCGCGTCTTAGACGGGCTGTACCATCTTCTCACACGGGGGTAACACGGGGACAGTGCAGTTGCCCTTCTGTGATCGGGAGCTCATCAGCGCTGCCGCGGCCCGAGAGGGAGAGGAGGAATAAAGCGCGATTTGAAGTTGTTGAGCATTAAAACTGTAGATCAGAGGAATAGTGTCAAACCAGACTTGGAGACACTCATCCATGCATTTGTCTCCAGCAGGTTAGACTACTGTAACGGCTGCTCACTGGCCTTTCTAAACGAGCTGTTAGAGCTGCAGAACATCCAGAACGCTGCTGCTCGAGTCCTGACGAGAACCAGAAAATACGACCACATTAGTCCAGTGCTCCGGTCCCTGCACTGGCTTCCTATCACTCAGAGAATAGAATGTAAAACAGCTCTGCTTGTGTACAAGTCTTTTCATGGTTTAGCACCAAAGTCCATCTCTGACATGTTAGAGCCGTATGAACCATCTCGGGCCCTGAGAACTTCAGGGAGGGGTCTCCTGGTGGTTCCCAGAGTCAGGACTAAACACGGTGAGGCTGCACTTCAGTTTCATGCAGCTAAAATCTGGAACTGGTCTTCATGAGGATGTGAGACAGGTGTGAAAAATGTATTTCTGCTCGCTTAAAAACTTGTAAAACGTTCGGAGAAGAACTACGTGAACTTTGGTATAAATTGTGTCTGTGTCAGCGTTAAGTAAATGTCCTACATCGGGGGAACCACTGTGAAAATGGTTTGACTAAGCTAATGCCAGACTGGTCAATGCATAAGGTTAATGATTAACGGTTAAGCACACTTGTTTTCCTTTTAACGTACACGTACTATCTAAGTCAAGGTTGGGTTGTGCGTTGAACCCACAGTATGAAATGACAAGAACGAGACTTGCACGAGAGACTTCCAAACGAATGCTTGTTGATGTGCAACTTGTATTTTGTGCTGTTGATTGAATAAAGACTTCTTCGAACGACATTTTTTCTCCTCGGTTTTCTTGAAGTTCCGGATCAGGGCAAAAAGACTCACACAGGCCTCAACTCTGACAATGTTCAAATCCAGGCTGAAAACAGCTCTTGAGCATTTGTAAACTGAAAGTATTTTATCTGCACTCTTGCCTTTCACTGTAATTGATACATTTGTATGTTGATGTTTTCTTGTAATTTTATGCAAATGTAAAACACTTTGAATTTGCCTTGTGTATGAATTGTGCTCTACAAATAAACTTGCCTGGCCTTGCCTATTTTCAGCACATGTTGGCTTAGTAGGGCAAATAACTAAGAACAATAAAACAAATGGTCGTGAGAAGGGCACTTAAAGGGCAAAATCTATTTCGGTTTATAAGCAGTCCATGTCGAAAATTCTATTCCAAAAGCACAATTTTATTTTATCTTGGGTTGTGTTTTGTTAATCCTGAGCAGGTCAATTTTTTCTTTTATTTTTACTTCAAATCTTCAACATATCATAACAACAATAGAAAACCACACAACGCACACACACACACACACAAAAATATATACAATAGGTACAATACAATTTGAAACAATCGAAATATAATCTTCAAATTAAGACCAGTTGTCTATAAAGTAGGTCAGTTTTCATGTGTTTTATATAAAATATATCAACATTACTTTGATCAAACATTCTTCATTGACACTAAACGGCAGAAAGTGACAAGACAAAACGTCCACCTAATGCTACATACTAAATTGCCTAAATGTTTGCTGATTGTCTTCAACGGGTTTTTGAGAGCCCCGGTCCAAACTCAGACAGCTCTGGTGAGTTCAGTCCAGCACAGAGCCGTAGACCTCCACCTCACACACGTGCAAATACTCCGCCCGTCCTGGGATCACGATGTTGACGTATCGGCCGTCCATCCCATTACAGTCGAAGCCCTTGGTGAAGCCTCCGGGGATACTACCGATGAAGGCACACCTGAAGGGGAGAGGTCGACTTTTAGGGGTATTCCAAACAACAAAAGGTTAACAGTGTAAGTAAGTAAGTGCTTTATTGTCATTGTTCAACTGTACAATGAAATAGTGTTCAGGTGTTAGTCCTGAGCCGCGCTGCCACTGTGTCAACCTGACCCGCATGACCTTGGAGGTCGGGGAAACTGTAGCACTCGGAAGAAACCTGGCTGGCTGCCCTCTGATCCTCTGACATAAAATAAAATAAAAAGCTGTGTCAGCTGGATCGTCACAGGGAAAAATGTGGGTCGTAGCTCAAGGTTGTACAATTAGACGGGACAGAGATTTCAAATGGAACCGTCATACGACCAAAGACGAGCTGCGACCGGCATCATTTTGGAACGCTAGTCGCAGGGTGAGCCTCCTCTCACTGCAGCTAGAATCTCTGTCAAGCATCTTCTCAGCAATATACATCGGCGCACCGCAAGTCACAAGCAACAAAGGCCAGGCATGAACAGCTCCAGCTCCACTTACTTGAATGGGCAAAAAATGAACTTACACAGAGTGGTTCCGTGATCTAATGAAGTAAACTCATTAGATCATAAAGATTTGATTTATATTACATGCTTCAGTAATCTTTCCTCGTGCATTCTCAACACTTACTGGCCCTGGGACAATCACTGCAGTTACGTGACGAAGGGAAAGTCAAATCTCTTACAAATTCAGATTCCGCTTAGTCAGATCAAATTGGATTGGGCTTAAGTAACTTCCCGTGCTGTCCCTACCTAACTGTGGGCGTTTAGTTAAAGATCGGTAGGACGTCACAGGTAACCCTAAAACAGCAGTTCGGTCTGAAAGCACCTTGGGCCAGACGGGGCTAACGGGGCTAGCTCTTTGCTAAAAACAACACAGCAGCCAAAGGTGAACTGGAAATGGTGCACAAAGCCATCAACCCCCTGCCCCCTGCTGGCCAGCAGTTGCAGCACACCCCTGCTGCTCCCAAAGGATATTAAAGGTCCTATATCATGCAAAATCGACTTTTTGGAGCTTTTAACCATGTTGTTATGCTATTTCCTTCTCAAAAACACCCCCAGAGTGGTTTTTGGCTTCATTCACACAGTTCTCAGTAATCCTCCTGAATCCTGCGCTCTGAGCAGCTGATCCGCCCTCTCCTGGTAAACGTCTGGCATGTTCAGTTGTGTCATCACAGTGGAACGGAAGTGCTCGACGTCTGTAATGTAATGCCTTACGGCCTGATTTTTCATTATTTCTGTCGTAAGAAAAAAAAAAAAAAAGAAAGAAAAATAAGGAAGTGCCTGACGCGTCCGTGCTGCCCCTGCAGGGAAAACGAACGCACCCCCTGAGCGTCTGAGCAGATGTCGTGTTTGCATCGAAAGCTGTGAAGAAGGAGCTCTTTCTAACCTACTCTGGAGTCTGGACACCTGTTCTTTTTTCTAACGATAATGTCACGGAGAAAAGCGCGTTTGGCTACGAGGACAGGACTTTATTCAACCTTCCTAAAGAAGGCAACCACTCGCCAGAAGTTGGAATTTCTCTCCGGGATTCAGCGACTAGCAGCCAAAATAGTGTTTGTCTGTGACCGTCTCTGATGGATGTTTGGTGAACCTTGGCCAGAATCAAAGTGGATTCACTTTTATAACCAACATAATGGAAAAATCAGAGCGGTGAGTCAATCAAAATGCGTGTTAGCGTGTGTGTTAGCGTGTGTGTTAGCCATTTATGAAGCTGAGTTGCACTCCTTATAACTGCATCGTGAAGTAACTTCACTTTTTGCTGTGATATATATATTTCTACTACTGCTAAAGTTGTATGAGCGGCGAGAGGGGGCGGAGTTAACTGAATCCAAGCGTTTTGTCTTCCGGGTTGGAAAAATACCTCCAGAAAATACTTATATTTATCACAAAAATTAGTGCTCCGTAGTGGTAGAGGTACAATATATCATATAAATGCCTATACTTTACTTTGGAATGGCTAAAATAGCATGATACAGGTCCTTTAAAGATCAGTGTCATGTGACTGGGACACGACTGGTTTGACAGGTTTTGAGGAAAAACAGATCGAATCTTTAGCCGGGTCGGATTAGATGTAAACGTAGTGCATGAGAGACATTTCTTTCGTCATTGGCGACGTGTAAATGGGAGGCAACCTCCCTCTCTCTTGGTGCAGCTTCGTTTTTTGCCTTTTTCTGTGAGCTGTATTTGTGGTTTCTGTGTTCTACATTGTTTTGCTAGATGCTTTAATTTTCGACATGGACTGCTTATAAACCTTAATAGATTTTGCCCTTTAAGTGCCTTTCTGACGACCATTTGTTTTATTGTTCTTAGTCTTTGTCGTGTTTTTGTGGGGATCGGTGGATTGTTTTTACTGCAAAGAGTCCATAATGGCTCTGAAGAAAGCAGTTTTTTAAAAGTAAACAGCTAGCTTATTGGCTAAACCCATTTGAGATCTACAAATATCTTCTTCTGAGACACTAAAGAGGCACCAAGAGCCCCCACACCTGTAGCACAGTGGAGGCGTCACAGGGGGAGCTACAGGAAACCAAAAAGGGACACATAAGAAGATGGTGAAAGACTGTTGTGGAGCGGAGGGAGCTGCGCAGGAGGAAGAGGGAGGAGGAGGTGGAGCTGACCAGTGCAGGACACCACGCTCTGAAACAAGGACAACCCCGTTTCAGAGGAGACTGAGGGCAGCCAGCCAGGTTTCCCCGACCTCCAAAAACATGCTGGTCAGGTTGACCCACAGTGGCAGCGGCTCAGGACTAACACCTGAACACTATCTTGTTGTGCGCTTAATGACAAATGAAGCACTTACTTACTTACTTACATGGCTGCTATTCTGCTCTGACCAGCAACAGTCTCTTAAGCACATGCATGAGTGTTAATAGTACTTTTATTCAGGATTCATGAATAAAGATCAATCTTGTTTCCTTTTGCTTTATTCATGTCTTAAGTAAGTTACCTTGGGTTGTTGTTGCCATTGTTTTCAAGGGAATCTCCGATGCGAAGCTCTGCTCCATTCAGCCGAGTAGAAAATTCGATTCTGTTGGTCACATTCACAGAGAAAATCTTGTGTGTTTTGCCCAGGTCCACTCTCAACCAGGGGTTGAAATCATTGTCCGTGTGACAGCATGATCTGGGACCACCAGTTGGAGCACGGTTTCCATCTATAGCTAAGTATGCTATCTCATTGCCATACAAAGATGACTGTGAAGCTTTTCCGTAAATTGCCAGATTCTCTCCTGTAAAAAGAACAAAAGTTTCCTTTAATAGTTAAAAATAGCCCTCAGATGTGTTTGACAAATATTACTCATATATTACAAATATGTTTGATCAAATACTTGACATAGGAGGCCTCCCAAACCACCCTGTTTGGCCGTATGTGATGTCATGTGTACAGGGTTGCTAGTCCTGGGTTCACCTAAGAAAGGCGCTGCTTTCCTGTCCTCGCCTGCCTCTGACCTGTCACCCCTGACGTCACCCACCAGTCAGGGACCGGGCCTAGCTGCGAGGAGCAGTCCACGATTAGTCGCACTGCAGCCGCAAAGAGCGTAAAGCCGGCGGTTTGGCAAAAACTGTTGCGAAAATCATGAGATGAGTGTGTGCTGGCTGGTTTCATCAGGGCTAGGGTGACCAGATATTCTGACTAAAAAACTGGGACACTATTTGGGATTTAGTTGCACGGTCAACCAGGGAGCCATTTCTTGGCTGTTTTTCCTAAGCTAAACGGTAAATCTGCTTGTTACTATCTTACACCAGGCACCAATCAGCATTAACATGATAGACTTGATATTTTTTATTGGTTTCTACTTAGTAATGGACATTTGCATGGCCCAAATGAATGAATTTTCAAGCAAAGTTTGTTACTTTGTGGATCATATTGTCCAAAAACTGGGACACTTGGGACAGATCCTGTGTAAAACTGGGACAAATTAATGGTTTTGGAGGAATGTGTGGGGACATGGGACAGAGGACTCAAAACTGGGACTGTCCCAGGTAAACTGGGACTTCTGGTCACCCTAATCAGGGTTGTCCATGTCGTCACCGGTTTGTCACCTGTCAGTCGCCTGGAAACATTTTACGGACACTTTGGAAAAACCTTCAAGACCCACGCTTGAAAGGTTCGGCCCCTAATGTTTTTACCAATACATTCTTCTCTGCTTGGTCTTGTCCGCCCGGAGTTCAGGCATGGCGGCTGCTCTGTTGGGTCAACATTTGTGGTGAAGGCAAGGCAAGGCAAGGCATGTTTATTTATACCGCGCATTTCGTACACAAGGCATCTTAATGCGCCTGCGTGAACAGGGGTTGTAGAACCAGATCAGTGATGGGACTTTCAAATTGTCAGTTTACAGCCAATAGGTTGCGTTCACATGGCATCACAACATGTGGAGCAGCTGAAAATCCCATTGCGTAACTATGGTAACTGTCAAAATGCAGATTTATACTTTATTCGCTAATTTCTCGTAATTTCTGGACCAATTCACATGACAAAAACTGTCACAAAGTTAAACATGAGTGTAATGTTGGTCAGTAGAAAGGACTTTCAGCCATAAGAATAACATGTCAGGTTTGTGAATACAATCACTGTCAAATATTGATCAAGGAAAACATTTGGACATTTTCTTTCCGTAAGTTTCTCTCCCATATGTAGTTAGGTCGTTAGCGTTATGGGGTTTGAAGCAGGAGCTTCACGGCTCACAGAGCAAAGATTCCTGTGCAGTTTGGTACTGTTTTAATCAAAGCACAGTCACTACGAAACAGCAGGGAATTACTTTTCTCAGGTATAAATTATTGGTTAAAGGGACAATACGGAGTTTAAAAATGTTATAATTCTGTATTTTCCTCCCCCTACATGTTCCAACAATGTCCTAATGTGTAGAATGAGCCCAGACCTGTTCACCACAACTGCCTCGAAAATCCTGCACTGTCACTCAAAACGTGTTCGGGTCCAAAGTGCCGTCATGCACAAGCTTAATATAGAAACTGCAGTTACGCGTAAGACCTGAGGTGGCAGTAGTGAGTATAAAAATGACCAGTTTGCATCTAGTCCCTTTAAAGTTTATATTGCTATTTTGGTTAATGTATTTGTTTGTTTATCACAATCCGATTGGGTTACCGTTCCTTTGACAAAAAAACGTTAATGGCAGTTTGTGTCGCTGGTATGTTTACTGATTATTAGCCCATTAGGAAATAGAAATAATTATTAACAGAAAACTAGTCAACTTCAAATACAACATGATCCATCGATTGAACTAAAACGTAACGTAAGTCATGTTGATGTTAAGGCTGCCATCTGCTGTTTGTATAGGTCAGTTACAGTATTAGTAGCTATCCTTAATCCTTATGATCATACTTGCATTCATTGTTATAATGGGTTTGATCAGAAAGGTCAGTCATTATGCCAGTGCCATTACATTACATTGGCTGGCATAATAACATATGCTGGACTAAGATGGCCACGACAATGGAACGAAGCCACTAAGAAACTTTCTGTGATTTCTATGGTCTAACCTGTATGTATGTATTTCTTTGAATATGAAAAAAATAAAAATAATGTTTGCCATATTGTCCAGTCCCTCGGAAGTCAAGTTGAGATCCTTACACGCACAAAGTATTGGTATCAGATCAGATGCAGTCTAAAGGCACAACAGCACGTCACTATTGATTCTCTTTCCTTTCATTTCAGCTTCATTGGGCAGTTTTCACCATCACAAAAATCTGAGCCTGTTCCGACAAATGTGCACATTTGTTAGCCGTCGAATTCCGGGCCCGATTTAAATGGAACGTTTCATCCCCATACAAATGAACAGGGAAGACAGGTGCAATACTAACATGTTTTATCCTTTTCATGGCATTTATATGTGGTTTCTTTATCAATAATATATTTTAAGATGAAGTTTATTGGCTACTGGGTGAGTATCCAACCCCACAAAAAGAAGAAACTTAAAGGAACTAGATGCAAGTTGGGCATTTTTATACTCACTACTGCCACCTCAAGTTTTATGTGTAACTGCAGTCTCTGTATTAAGCTCGTGCATGACGGCAATTCAGACCCGAATTAACACCTTTTTGAGCGACAGTGCAGGATTTTAGAGGCAGTTGTGGTGAACAGGTCTGGGCTCATTCTACACTTTAGGACATGGCTGGAACATGTAGGGGGAGGAAAATACTTAATTTAACATTTTTAAACTCCGTGTAGTCCCTTTAACTGACTTTGATTCAGCATTTAGCTCAGAGAAACCTTTTTTTTAGCACTAATTCGTATCAAAAGTACAATCTCCAAAGGTCTGTACATTTATTACTGTTTTCTAACGAGGCTTTGCACCAAATGTGGGTTGACAACAGCTGAAAACATGTGGATCGTTCATAATTTGCGATGTTTGGTGGCTAATGCTAACGGATACAGGAAAAATACATTGAGCAGGCAAACAAACTCTCAAAATTTCCCCTTGCCAATTGACCGCATAAGTTAGGATCGAACTCCGCTTCTCCTTTTTATTTCTATGGTTTTCACAATAATGTTTTTAAGTTTAGTTTTCAAATATAGAATTCCTTACCAGTTGGTGCACGGTACCCATACACTTCCACTTCACAGAGGGTCAGAACTCTTTTTAAACCGGGCAGAACCACAGCGACATGCCGTCCCTCCACTCGTCTGGTGAAGTTGATGGTTCGAGACCAGCCCTCTGGGATGTGTGGGAGCACAGCCACTCTAAAATCAGTGGAATAATATTGTTTGGAACCTCCACAATGAACAGCATCAATGTTTGAAGGTTTTCTACCTACACTGGATTGTAAGCACCATTATACAATAAAGAATTTCCAACATGAATCTCAGCCCCGTCCAGTTTGTCTTCACAGCAGTCTCCACTGTTGGTGATGGTGATGGAGGTCACTATGTAGTTCCCCAGCAGGTCCACTCTCCACCAGGGGTTGGGCTGTTCAGTGGTGCGTGTGCACAAACCGGCAGAGTAGTCCGATTCACGGTTCCCATCAATGGCGTTGATGGCATTTGAAAGCATGTTGTCAAATTGGCTAGACTGGGTAGCTTTGCCACGCAGAGCCACATTTGCTGAAAGGTGACATACAAAACAATCAAACTGTATTTGCATTTGCAATCCTCTGAATCTTGAACCAGAATCTTTGTCCATGGATTCCTAGCTTATTATTAACCTATCGTAGATGTAATAAGTTGAAGGGGGAACCATAGTGTCCAGAAGAAACCCACCCACACACAGGGAGAACACGCATGAGCCCACACAGAAGCAGACTCAAACCCAGGACCTTGAAATGCTGAAATTAGCGGAAAACAATCAGGACCCCAAAAAGCAACTAAAAATACTTACAGTAAGCATGAGCAGAAGCGATCTTCCCCAGAAAGAGCAATAATAAGCCTCTGATCCAGTTCATTTTCTTTCCCATAGATGAAAATGCGAGTGTTGCTTTAGTGTGTTGATGGAGTGAATTGACCCACTTAAACACACAGGCTTATGAGGCATCGCCCACCTGTATCTTTCCAAGGGCTGGCGTTCTTGGCATCGTTAACAATAGATGTTAATGATTGTAAACTCTTATTGCTGTTTGAAACCTTTGATCAGAGAGTCAGACAAAGACCAAAGGAACAAAGCAGCCTGATAGGCAAATAATATTTCCAAGAGCTCTATCAACAGACATTTATTGAGCACTGGAAAAATGACAGCCGTTGCAATAAAACGATCTGACCTTCACCGAGGTGTCTTGAAGCGAGACCCAGAGATGTCTGGTAGTGACTTGGATATGTTGAGCTTTAAACCATGTTATAACCAGTGGGCCAAAACCATCCAGAACTGTGTTCCGCCGCCTTGGGTAGTGACAACAAATTTTAATTATTGCATCTGACAGACAATTGTCAACACTAGATAAACAGAGAGCGCACGGAACTTAATTTCCTGAAGCTGTGCTGGACAGAAGTTCACTTTACAGAGAGAGATGCAATATTAAGAAAGAGAGATGGAATATTATGAAAAGTCGGCAGCATCTCAGTCCGCTTCCTTTGGGCGCTTTGAAGAAGCTGCAGGTTTAATGCACCTCAATTTAACAGCATTTATCGTTAAATCATAAACGCTACGGACATAAACTTATACATAAATGGAGTTTACTCTTCCGGGATTTTGCCCACTTTTTATTTCACAAAAATCGGCCTTACATTTGTGGTTTTAGAGATTTATTCAGAAAGCATAATGAAAAGAAAAGACGATAAAACGGTGTGGAGTTACGGTACACGGTAACTGTTTCTGCTCTTTGTTCTTTGCTACAGTTAAAGTCTTGAATAAGCTTCACCCCCTTTCTGCAACATCATTGACAACTTTTGACAACCTGGAATGCACAATTTTAGCAGCCTTTTGAAAGTCTGCATCATCAGCCCAGTCTGCTCGAGGAATTCTTAAGAATGTTTGTGGCAGATCCAGAATTTCAAAGAAACGCATCATGCTGGTGGTGACAAAATTACTGATCTGCTTTCCTTCATAATCTGCTTGATTATGGGCATCTTTGGTGGAACCTCTGACCCCTCCTTTTCCATAGTGTTGTGAACCATCAGCGCTTTCTGTTCTTGTGTCACATTGGAGTCAAAAAATGCCAGGGCAACCATCTCTTCGCTCAAGTACAATAAGATGCCGGCCAAATGCTGTTAAGGCTGCTTTCTTGACTGAATTTTCATACTGTGACAGCTTATTGAGGAATACCAAATCATTCGCAGGAGGTTTTGCTGCTGATGGGGCTTCAAACCACACTCTGATGTAGAGACTTACTACAAAGAGAAGAAACAGCAGCCTTCCACGCTCTTCAGAGGCTTTTAAGGTGAACTACACTCTGAACATCCGCATCTTAAAGAAGTAAATCACCGTAACCATCAATTTTACTCGATGCAGAGCATTCATTTGGTAGAGCGGGTCGACTCGTGATCGGATGGTCATGGGTTCGAATCCCAGCTCCTGCAAATGCAACTGTCGTGTCCTTGGGAAAGACACTCCATGGCTCCAGTGTCTGCGTACTTTGGTGTATGGATGAAAGATTGAAGGGGTGACTGGTTCCTTACTGTAAAGCGCTTTGGGCCTGATAAAGATATAATATAAGATGAGTCCATTTACCATTTAGGTTGCTGTCCAGTTATCAATGCATGCTAGTACAGCTTGAGCTTGAGCACAGGATAGTTTTGGAACACCAAGAAGGGTGTCAGTATTGGCTCATGTTACAATTACTGGTTAAACTTTGAGCAGCTTGTGCAACCTCGTTTCCTTCCAAATTTCTCCCTAAATCATCTTATGGATGCCAAAACCTAATGCAGGGTTCTAAACAAGGTTATCTACAACGTTATTTTTTACCATGCTTTGACGGACCACGCTAACGCCGCTGTGTGGTCATGTCACTTGTATAGTAAGGGCTCGAGCTCTCCTTGATTCAGTGTGAGTTGATGACTATATTGGCACGTTTCAGTAAAATCCTTAACCTCCACCTCTGGCACACCTTACCGTATGTCAATGTCAATGTCAACTTTATTTATATAGTGCACTTAAAAACAGCCACAACCGCCCAAAGTACTGTACAACAAACATTATAAAGTACAATTGAAGAGTAAAAACAGTCGCAAAATATACAACATGAAACAATAATAATAAAATACATGGGATCTGCTCAGCTTGTGTTGAAGGCCAAAGCAAAAAAATGACAACAACGTATGGAAGTTATAGATATCCAAATTTACTTGTAGGATTCTTGACCTTGTTTTCTTCTGGTTTTTGTCACCATTTTGACCCTTTTTTCAAGAAACTATCTATCTACTCTTTGAAAAGCAAGTATGCAAATAAAACTACCATTCAAATTTATTAAAAAAATGCTACAACTGCTCTGCAAAATTATATATTGGCACAATAAGCTTTCACTTTCACATATTAAGCCCTGACGAAGACCTGGTGGTCGAAACATGTTGGCTTGGCCATCCTAATAAAGGCCTTTTTAAGTACTTCCTCGTGCTGTGCATATTTGTTTTAGAGTGCCTGGGTTTGCTGCTTTTTTTGAAACTTGGATCCCTTTCCCAAGGGCACCTACACAAACATTTTTGGAATATACTTGGAAACCTTGAGCAGGCAGTCATCTTGTTGTTTTCCCTAAGCTTTCACTTGTTGTTGCCTGATATGGAGAAAATATTAATTGACTTATTTATTGATTGGTTTATCACGCTTTACACACCAACCACTCTTGCCTTCACCTAATCACATCTCTAATTACTAAGGGTGGGCATAGATTAATTTTTTTAATCTAGATTAATCTAGATTAATTTTGAAATTAATCTAGATTAATCTATTGATTAAAATGGTTTATTTTATGTGCTACCCAAAAATAATAACTAAAATTGAGACCAGTTGTTTACAAAATGCATCACAAGCTGCTTAAGAAAGCTGTTAAACTATGATAATTGGTGATGAAAATAAATCATGTTCAATAACCTAAAGCGAAGGAGTGAGAGAAAAAAATATTTAAATATAGTCGGACTCGGCGCGCAAGGGACAGCGGCGCCCCATAGGCCATTTCCTCACAGCATTTGACATTGGCGCCTCATAGCGTTAACATGCTTATAACAAAAGTCACTGCTGGAGGGGGAGAGTGGGCGGAGAGAGGAGTGTAGGATTGACAGAGGGACAGTTTGTGACTGCACGACCGCGGGACGTGAGCGCGGCCTGCGGGCAAACTGTTTCAGAGCGTGGCTCTGGGGAAACACTCCCAGCGCCAGCGCTGTCCCGGGAAAAGAGAGGAGAGTAAAAGGCGCGCGGGGTCCGTGAGTGACGAGGCGGCTACAGGAGCCCCGTCACATCTTCCACCTGTTCGCTCAGCTCCGCTCTGGGCCGCCTCTGAACGGCAGCGACATCACCGCACACAGTCTCCTCCTCAGCCCGCCCCGGTCATCTCCCCCGCTGCTCCACGAGGAGCTCAAAGTGAGTCATCATAGTAGTATAGATCCCACTCCCAACTCAACTTTGAGAATAGATTAATGCCCATATTTTTTTTATCGCCCGACAAGACTATCGCGTTAACGCAGCACGTTAACGCCGATAACGGCCCACCACTAATAATTACCCATGAGCCATATATACCAAGCCAAGGCTCGTCACCTGAGTTTGTTTGAAACTGTCGAATTCGTGTCTGTTCTATTTCAGCACTGATTCTTCTGCTTTGAGGGGGGGTCCCGAAAAGCTGGGTTCATCCAAGACGGAGCCCCCACACTGAGAAAAGTAATAGTTGTGCTTCCTTGAATGTATTCATTGTTGTTTACTTGTTTCTCTTCAATCAGCTACCTTCACTAGTGTAAAGTAAGTATTGAAATGGCCTTTACTTGAAAAGACCTAGGAAACCAATTGCCTTGAAAGAGTCAAGTTAATGTGGCTAATTATTTTCAACTGTTGGTAACTCACGAATTTCCAGTAATGTTAACTTCCATACCAGTAGTGTTCAATTGAAAAAATGTATTGCTGAATACTTGCATAATTCAATTATATTGCATTTAGACAACTTAACTACTTAAACTCCAGAGTCCCGTGATCAGGGGAAGTTTTGGTCCAGGCAGTTGGACGCACTTGGACACAAGGGAACGCCCTTCCAACCTTCTCAGTGTACATGTGAATTGACTTTCTTCAGAGTTAGACTTTAGGTCCAACACCGTGAGTGACAGTGACATGACGCTAAATAGTGAGCTCTTTATTGTCTGTAAAAAAGCTGAGACCTCGTTGCTCTTCAGTCACAGACTGGGAAGTGAAGAAGGAGGTCATGGAGATTCTGCTTTAGACAGAACTTCAGAGTTCTGCTGGATATGAGAGTTATATCTTATTCTGAAACTCAAAAATATAGTAAAAAATACAAATGTGAAAATCCTGAAATTATATCATTAAAAAATAATTAATTAATTTATTATGAATTACTCTCATTTTTCCCCCCCCAAAAAAAAAAAACATAACATGACAATCTGATGTAGAGTCATGTGTGTCCCGGTTCTTCTGAGTCATGGTGGGTCATGGTGGACCATGACAGATGTGGACAGGACTGTGGTAAATGTACTTTTATATTGGAGAAAATTGTTACTCTCGTAACTGTGTTGAAGAAATGAACCTCATGAGCGTCTTCTGTAACATCTGTCCACATCAAAGACTGTAAAGCTGCACCACGACTCAGAGGAACCGGGACAATCATGAACCCTACGTCGAAGAACAATGTTCTGTTTTTTAGTTTTATTTATTTAATGAAGTAAGAGTAGTTTCAGTTTTGATTTTTTTTACTTGATTTTTTTTACCACCTGCATCTTCTTGGCCAGGACTCTCTTGAAAAATAGATTTTTAAGTCGCATTCACACCAGGATTCGAATCAAGAGGGGGTTGTGAATGCAACCTTAATCTCAATGAGTTTTATAGTGGATAAAAAAATTAAAATAAAATAAAACTAGCAATTGCTTGATTTTGTAATATTTAATTCATCCATCCAGTGCAAGCCTAATGCACAATCTCCATGACTTGAGTGAAAACTTGAACAGAGAAATCGAAATATAATTGAAATACGCAAGTATTCATCAATACAAATGTTTAATTGAACACTACTGGTATGGGAATTAACTTTACTGGAAATGCGTGAGTTACCAACACTTGAAGATAATCGGCCTCATTAACTTGACTGATTCAAGGCAATCGGTTTCCTGGATTCTTTCAAGTAAAGACCTCTATTATTTGTTTCAGTGCACCCATAGTCTCGCCCAGTTTCACTACACACTATAACCTTGTGAATAAAATCTTACTTGCACTTTGATGTGGCGTGGTCCTTGCTAGTGAACTGTTAAATGCCCTTATTCTGGTGTTAGGTCGGCTGTATATTGCAATATACAGGCAGTGTGACATTTAAACATTCTAGATTTAATTCCGTTTTTTGTCTCTTGTACAAGGAGGCATGGTTCAATGTTAAATGCATGTAAGAGTTCGATAAGGCAGTGCTAAAAAGGCGACAAGAGGACAACAATATCAGATGTTTTAATAGGGGTTTCTAGACAGAAAATGAAACATTTGTAGAAGAGTAAGAGAGGTTCCATGTCAACCACCACCACATTTAGAAAATACTGCAATATATATATATATATATATATATATATATATATATATATATATATATATATATATATATATATATATATATATATATATATATATATGAGGAGACTGAAACATTGGCACCTGACCTAAAAACCCTAATGTCCAATTGTATTGTGATTAACTTATAGTATAGAATTGGAAAACCACCTGGATGACTGAGAATCACAACATCAGTCATATCTCAAACTATGTCAATGGAAGTTTTGATTTTTGTTTTTAGTTCCTTCTTTTAATTAGTCAAAAACATCGGAAGATTTTAGTATATTTTTAGTCATCTTGAACAACTTTAACAACAATTTTAGATTTAGTCCAATAGTAGTCAACGAAAATGCCCCTGTGACTAAAATAATGACATTTTAGGCGTGCTGCCAGATGATTCAGTCCAGCACAGAGCCGAAGACTTCCACCTCGCACACATGCAGGGTCTTTTTTTCTCCCGGGATCACGATGTTGATGTATCGCCCGTCCATCCCATCCATCCCATTACAGTAGAACCTTTCCGTGGCTCCTGAAGAGATACTACTGATGACGTCGCACCTGACAGACAAGAAACAGTGCATTAATTAGTTATTAGTCATACTAATACTGAGTATGTTTGGCCAAACATGTGAAGTGTTAAGCACATATAACTGCAAATAATAATAGTTACTTTATTTTATTTGATGGTAACCTATATATTTGCATTTGATTCTATCTATGCAAATAACATGCTAGATTAAAACAAATGTTAACTATGGCAAAAGCATAGTTTGAGTAAAACAGAACAATTGTAGCAATATAGTGCAAAATGTAAACAACAGCAACACCTGTATCTACAGTACAGTGACTTTACCTCATTCATTTGTAACTCAAAGAAAGTGTCAGTTTTGAAAGTGTCAGTTCAGAATCAATTCTTTTATAAGTCAATTTTTAACATGACCTATGTTGATTTCAACAAACTTTGCAATAAAAGTTAGAAAACTGGGAGTTAATGTGCTACAACGCTCTGTGATTGATAGACACCCAGGCACCACAGCAGTTTCCTTAACTTTGTGAAAGGAGTGAAACAGCGCCCCCAATTTGACGCTGGTGGCCAAAAAGTGTACTGCATTCATATTTATCATTGAGAATGAATGGGAGATAGTTGGTATTAACCAGATGCGCAAAAGTAGGTCTCACTCTCTGGCGGGCCAATGGAATTGTTCCAGCAGGCCAAATTTGGCCAAACTTGATGAAGCTTATGATGGGTTTTTTTTTTTTTATCTCTGATGATCTAGTTAATGTTTGACATCCCTTGCCATAGAGTTGCAATGGAGTCTATGACACCAATGATCATCTGAAAAACTAATTTAGATGCTGCATTATTCAGAAAACTTGCGTGTACTGAGGCTCGCACCTTTGTTGTGTGTACAGAGGCATGTGTCTACACATAGCGAGGAGATTGTAGGTCTTCAGGGAGCTCTTTGAAGTGACGCATGATGCACATCAGACAATGCTTCTCAACAAGGGACAAATCTTAACTAGTCTCACACCTGACTTTAAATGTCTGCATAAATTTGCCCAATTTGCTCTTGGAGGATATTTAGCCAGGCGGTGTACTTACTGTGTTTACCAATGTTATTGCCAATAAAACCATGATCAAATGTAAATGTTTGGGTGATATTAGTTCAGGCAGACACTGTTAAATCATTCCTGTGATTTTGATGAAGATCAGACCACATTTAGTGACCAATTTAGGCCACTATTGGTCACTAAAATGTCTGCCTAAATTGGCAGCCTCGCGGCTAGCTTGTTAGCTCCGGGAGAAAACCACTCGGCTATGACCCATTGTAGATGACATTTGTGCAATAAACGTAACAATCAACAAGCCAGGTTTAGTGTGTGAGCATCCCAAAGGCTGCTTTATGCAGTTGCCGGTTTTATTGACGTTATTAGTGCATAATAGGCTACTTGTTTTCAATTAATCGTTCCGAGCTAGCTGTTAGCGGCTAACTGCTAAGAGCTTGTTAGCTCCGGGAAAAAACCACTCGGCTACGACCCACTGTAGATTTAATGTGAGCAATAAACTTCAAAATCAACAATCCCGTCTCAGTGCGTGATCATTGTTAAACGGTTCATTGTGTAGATGGTGGTTTTATTGACTTTATTCGTGCATATTTCTCGTTTTCACGTGATGACCGGAGCTTTAGCTTGCAATATTAGCTTTCTTCGGAGGGAATGCTATCAGGGCATCATCAAGGCACACATTCCAAGGTCAGATCCCGTCATGGAAATAAGTTTTCTTGTCACCGGTTTTAATCCTGGGTGTTTAGGTAACAGAAACACTGATGTGTGTCTTTGTAAAAGTCTCAGAGCTGCTGTAGCTCCGGTTTACAACATGTGAGGCTAATCCTCCATGATGACTGACTGTTTACATCTGCGCTCGACATGTGGGGAGGGGGCTCTGCTGAGCTGAGGAGCAGTGGTTGGTAACTCGTCTGGTGACGAAAGGTCCAGAGGCGTCTCCAGGAGGCCTCAGGCATAACTACACCTAGAATGGCCGCCGTCTACGTTTTTAAAGATAACTCAAACATACGTGAATGAGCCAAGGCAACACTCCAGGCATGTGTTTACTGAGGGGATGACATAATTTTACATAATACCCCCCCCCCCCCCCCCCCCCCTTTTAAGCCAATTGGCCTTTTATCATAGTACAACTGTGAGAATACGTTTTTAATTGATAATTTTGTTTTTCCATTTGCACTTCCAAATGTGGCACAGCCCACTGGGAAATGTCTTGACTCTCCTGATTACCCAGCACACCATTAGACTGTGCTGAAACATGATTGTGTGGGGTTATGTTATTCATGTTATTCAGTTTCTAAGGGAAAATATTCAGATTATTGATTATTAGTTATGTATCGGCTATGACACCAAGCTGTCAATCCCAACACTGAACTTAACCACAGTCCTAACCCTGGTTAACTCTAGCACCTGGAGATACATAATGTACCTGTTGGGTAACACAGCTAATGGGAAATAACCCTGATTTGGGTGGCAATGAGCTTGGGGTGGCAATGAGCTAGGCTACCATATTTGCATGGATGAAAAATACTAGGGCGGGGACAAAATATTGAATCGGACTGTATCGTAATACTTTTTTCTCCCCAGGTATCAATATTTTATGAAATGTAGCAATATGCAATATATCATGCACTACATTGTTTTCCAGTAACATTAATGGGCTCAACACATGGGAGGCGATGTCACTCCTAGTTAGCGCGACAAGGCGAACATCGTCCTCCTCCTTATGTTGTGTGACAGGTGACATTCGTGGATGTGTGCGTACTTGCGACAAGAAAGTCGAGAAATGTTCAACTTTTGTTGCTGTTGCCTGGCACTACACCAATTCAGCGACGGTTTAATGAACTAAATAATGTTCTAAATGGGTAATTATAAATTCCCCAACATTAATCAGTCTGTTAGAAAAACTTACTGTATCTCAATATGTATGGAATCGGCCCCTGAGTATCCTGATACGCAACAGATCGTGACAAAAGTGTATCGTCCCAGCCCTAAAATATACCTTGGATTCTTGTTGCCATCGTCCAGAAGGGAATCTCCGATGAGAATCTCTGCTCCATCCAGTCTGTCTGAGCTCTCTCTGGAGTTGGTCACATACACAGTGAAGATCTTGTGTGTTTTCCTCAGATCCAGCCTCAACCAGGGGTTTGATTCAGTCACTGTGTGAGTGCATGAGCCTTTGTCCCAGGCACTCTGACGATTCCCATCGATAGCATTGGAGGCAATGCCATGTTTGAACAATGATGACTGTGTGGCTTTTCCTTTGAGAGCCAGATTCTCTTCTGCACAATAAATACAAAAAATATATAAGTGATATTGCCGGTGACCTGAATCCATCTCTGTAGAAGAATGTTTAATGGTTTGTCAATTAAATCAAGCTAATGACAATTTACAGTTATATGTAATATTTAAGTAAGTTGAATATGTTGTCTGCTGTCTAGAGTGAATTCAGCTTTAGCCAATTCATACTGATTTTGTATCTTTGGGCAAAACACTGACATATTGGCACCCATCCAATAGGTGGTGGTCTGTTCTTGTGTATGGTCATATTAACTTGTCTTCATCCCTGCCTGTCTTGTTAGTACAAGGTCAAATGTGATCACTGGCATCATAATATGCATGTAGCTTTAGATTTGATAAATATAAAGCTATATTTATCAAATATAGCTTTATATTGAATGTAGCGTAAACTACATTCTAACTTAACAACTAAACAACTAAAACAATTGTTAGATAAGTTCAAAGGGCAGGGTATTTCTCTAAATAAAACTCTCATTTGACTAAAGGTTGGTTTATACTCCAGCAGTCTCAAGTCTGTGCCAGATATTGACACACAGAGGAGGGGGTGCATTGAATAGGTTTTTGACCCTCCCTCAAATGTCTGCCCTGATGTCCATGCATAGCGCCAGCAGAAATATGTGTATGGACACGTGTGAGTTATTGTGGTTCTACTGCCTTACATGTGCGTACCAGCACATGTAAGGCATAAACAGAGCCTGGTGGACTCGCCATAATGTAGGTTACAGTGCAGGTCGTACCGGCACAACTGCGAGTTATGAAAAGGATTTATTAAGGTAAATAAATAATATGCAACCAGAGATAAACCACCGTCTGGCGGTAGAATAAATGTTTTTTAACTTGGTTTAGACTTTGATGGACACACTGAGGTTTAACAACTATAAATTACTTAAAAAATGACTAATGAAAAATTGAGGTGAAGCAAAAAAAGTCATGTTGGGTTTATTTTAACACGGCAACAACACCAACTTTCAACTAAACATATGTTTTAAGTAGAAGTAACTTTCCACACAACTGAACCAATTTAGCCTGGTCCACGTGTGGTCTTGCTTGGTTAATGTTTCTGAGGCAGAAATAGCTGTTAGCTGCTAATCCCAGGCTACAGTTAGTGAACTAATCTGCAGCGGCTAATCTTCTGTCACTAGGCTAAAACCAGACTAAGACTGAACGAAATGACGCACTGTAACCGGCCTAATAACAATGGAGTCATGTGACAGTCGTCTCACAGCTGATTGGACAAACCTCTTCTGTGAACAGGAAGAGGTGAGAACCATAGTGATTCTCATTTCATGTACATATTAGAGTATATTGGTCTTCATAAACGCCACGATTAATGCCAAAGACTAACTGTGTGAAAACCCTCAAACCCATGACTCAGGATAAGCCCTCCATCTGATCTACACAACATTGTTATACACGATCTCGCGAATAATAACAACGTGTCATCTTTTACACAAGAACCAAGCAAGATGGAAGACTAGATGGAATGGAAGTGTGAGTGCTCCAGGTCTAAACCTCTCATTAAGCAATGCATTGACTAATCCCACCTTTATACTATCTTTTCCACTTTATTATTTGTTGTGAACATATCCAATTGTAATGTATGCCTTTTTGGGCATATCATAGATAAGATAAGATAGGGCTTTATTAATCTCACAATGGAGAGATGATAGTTAGAGGTAACTATATAAAATAACAAAAGCTTTAAAGATATAAAAACTCTGGTGTCATCCTTAGTGCTGCGGTGGTTTATTTCTGATTTGTTCAGAACACAAATAACAATAACATAGTCATTAATCTGCTGCCATGGATCTGCTGTCATAGATGTGCTCCTGTCATTAATCTGCTGTCATGGATCTGCTGTCATAGATGTGCTCCTGTCATTAATCTGCTGTCCTGGATCTGCTGTCATAGATGTGCTCCTGTCATTAATCTGCTGTCATGGATCTGCTGTGATGGATCTGCTGTTGTGAATCTGCTGTCATGGATCTGCTGTCATGGATCTGCTGTCATAGATGTGCTACTGTCATTAATCTGCTGTCATGGATCTGCTGTTGTGAATCTGCAGTCATATTTATGCTGTCGTGAATCTGCTGCCATGAATCTGCAACTGCCCGTGTCGCCAATATTGGGATATGCTGCAGCATCCTATTTTGGGCAGTGAATGAATAATGAAATGGTGTAAAGAAAAGTGTCCAGTATTCCATGTCTCACCAGTCGGTGCACGATAACCATAGACCTCCACTTCGCAGAGGGTCAGAGTTCTCTTAAAACCTGTCAGAATCACATTCACATATCGTCCCTCCACTCGTTCGGTGGGGGGACCGAAGATGATGGTCAGAGAGCGGCCTGCGTCGATGCGTGGGAGCACAGCCACTCTGATGGAGGCAGAGTTTGGTAAAGACATTAAATTACACAATATCACCAGTATGTTGATCAGACATGACAGATTATATTGGGTCATACTATTTACCTCTCGCCTGAACCGAGTGCATTTTTTAACTTTTCCTTGGTATTTAAATGTGTCTAGATTGGCCAAACACGCCGCTCTCACTCACAAACGATTGTCATTCCCGTTATTCAGTAATGAATTGCCGACATGGATCTCCGCCCCGTCCAGTCGTTCAGGGCAGCAGTCTCCTCTGTTGGTGACGGTGATGGAGGTCACTATGTATTTCTCCAGCAGGTCCACTCTCCACCAGGGGTTGGTCTGTTCCTCGGTGTGAGTACAGGATCCCGCATGGAGGTTCGACTCTCGGTTTCCATCGATGGCGTTGTAGGCAGCGCCATGAATGCTGTCACACGCGTCAGACTGGGTAGCTTTGCCACGAAGAGCCACGTTTGCTAAGAGAAAGTGAAAACCATATTATACAAGCCGTAAAATATATTTTTTTTAAAGATCAAGACACCTACGGTAGGTACGGGCGGAGCTTGTCTTCACTGCAAACAACAAGAACAAAATAGCGATGTACTTCATTTTTGCTAGAGGAGAAAGAAAAGCATTGTTGAATGGGCATGGCTAGTATCTGAATAATTAAAGGTGTGTTTTTTTCTCCCGAACCACGTCAATGATATATTAACTCGTTAATACTAGGGCTGCAACCATTCATCAATTACATCTTTTAATTATATAATTGGATCCTCGAATATCATTTTCCCAATTCAATGATTCACTAAATAATACACCTCCTTAAAACCACTTGTTCCTCGTACAGTCGCCTTGTTTTATAAACAAACAGAGCAAGGGAAGAGATGTTTCAGACTAGAAGAACCACGCTGCTATAATCATCAAAACACGGCTCAAACCAGAAGTAACCCAGAGACGAGAGGCAAAGATCAGACACAGCTCCCGGAACCAGCGCTTACAACTGTGCTAACAGCATCAAGACTTAAATACAAAGAAGGTTCCAAGAACGTACTGGTTGTTATGAATTACGTGATGAATTAAACTTTAGGATTCAGAAACATAGCACAACTTTGAAAAGTTTCAGTCCAACAGTTAATGGTGTACAATTGTGGAATAAACTGGAGATGGAATTGAAACGATGTCCAAACATCAACCTGTTCAAATTTAAATACTAACAAAAGACTTTTGAAATATACAGACAAGAAGAAATGTGTTGCCACTAGGGGGAGCAGTAGGATCAATGATGTGATTTTTTCCTCTATAATCAAGGAAGAGTGTTGCTGCTTGGAACGGTTGTCATTCTATTGCTCAAATTCACAAATGGAGAATTAGGGTTGGCAGGTTATGGATCTGTTGAGAGGAATCCTCCCAACGGGCTCTAAACCTTGTCCTTTAATGCACCACTCAGCATAGGAACATCATCTACAAAATCAGCTGTTAGGGCAGCCGTGTGGGGGTTTGTTGATGGGGAGCTACTGCCCTCTTCAAATGGCCCGCTCTACACTCTGGCTTTTTAATGCACCACACTATGCAGGGCTACATCATACTTCACATATAACTCAATTAAATAAATATATAATAATAATGATTATGAAAATTACACCCAAATTAAAATTATACTGAGAATGGTAATGACAACTGGAAAGTATCAAGATCTATAAGTATAATATCATTAATGTACCTTCATAACATAAAAGTTACTCTCGGTTATCAAGGGTAAAAATTTGAAAGAAATATATTAAGGATAAAACTTTTTGACTTGCTTTGTTCTAGACATCGTACATGAAACGAGATCGTTGTTGTAGTTGTGCTTTGTTCCAATTAATTATATAAACAGTTCAAATATTTTTTTGTAAATTTGTAAGTTGGTCTGTACGAATGTAGCTGCTTAAAATGTTTTGAAATTTTCTTTTTTTATTTATTTTTTTGCACTTGGGGGTGGGCGCTCATAAGCTTTTGCTTCAGCCCACTCCTTTTGAGCACTATGTGTAAAATAAAATATGTGTCAAATAAACAAATAAACTAAACTAAACTAAACTTATCATTATAACGGGCGATTGTTCAAAGCACAACATAATAAGACAATGATGAGAAACTCCAATCCTCTCATCAAAAGTTCTTTTTATTCTCCCCTCCCTCATCGTTCAGTGTTATGAACACATATGGTTAATTATGGCCTTTGTAATTAATTAATCGCAATTAAACACATTTCGGGGGTTGTATAGGTAAATGCATATTTTGGTGGAAATCCAGGGCCTTTGTGATCCTTTCAAACACTTCAAAAAACTGACACAGTATTTTGGAGAATGATCTTTTTAAGTAAGTTTGTGTCGACCACTTTGACAGTCAAATAGGTTTTGTCTTTACGCAGTGTGGTTCGTCCCTAAGCAACGTCTGCAGGAAAAAGGTAAGGATGCCGCTAAAGCAAAGTGGGATTCATTTCGATTCATATTTTTAATCTTATCAAACTTCATGTAGGAACAGGCCACCGTTTTTTCCATACTGAGATATGTTCTTACCTGAGCTTAGATGAGTTGATACTAGGGATGGGACGATACTCTTAAACTCACGATACGATGCACCTCGATATGTCAGAGTCACGATACGATACGTCACGATACGATATCAAAAAAGAAAAAAATATTACTGTATAATAACAACTTGTTTATTTTTGTTTCAGTTGAACGCAGGGAAACACAAGGCCTAACAGGCCAAACACAACAAGAACACTCCCTTAGTGCTGCTCTAACCCGAGCTTAATGTATCTCAGGACTGGTTCTTCTTCAAAAAAACTAACACCACGCACTGCACCATTCCCCGGATATATATATATTTTTTTCATTTAATAATAATAATAATAATACATCGAACTTGTATAGCGCTTTTTGGACACTCAAAGACGCTTTACATTTTTACTCGATGCGTTTCGTCACGTTTTCTATCGCGATATTTCGCCAAACGATATTTCGTCCCATCCCTAGTTGATACGCACCTATCTGGTCTTTGTGCCCGTGGAAGAGCTTGGTCACTTCTAACTTCACCCCGTTTGGAGCTATAGGAACATGCTGGGATCGATTTGATTGGAAATAAACTTAAGTAAAAAATAATACTTCCCGCACACTGCCAACCTTGCAAAAATTGTTTACTAAGATTAGGTCAATTTTTCGGTCCTGAGACCTTCATCAGGCAAATTGGAAATAAATTAAAAAAGATCTCCTGATTGTTCACATTAATATTTAGATTTCAAATATAGCCCACAATTTGGCCCATTAAAAATTGTTAGTTCTGTTTTAAATATTCCTTGTCTGCTCTCCAAAGTAAAACTTCCTCATGAGGTCTGCTGTGATTTACATCCGTCTCCGTGGAGACTCAAAGGGAAAGGGGCGGAGCTACACGGCGCTGCTGTGTCTCCGCCATGTCTCTGCTTTGCGTGGGAGAAGGGCAGAGGATCAGACCGGGGGGAAACTGTGTTTAAGCGAAGTAAACCATCGCGCACGACGAAAACACAACACACGGCTTTGGTGAAGCAGCAGAGACCGTCAGAAAGTCGCTGGGTTCTCCACTGGTGTCCTTCCGGAAAACAGTCGCTACGGAGCGTCTGACACGCCGCTAAATTGGCAGCGTGTCAAGGCGCACGTAAGGCGGACACGATTTTACGATATTGCCATTTTCCACATCGTATGTTTTTAAAAGCATGAATTAATCAAATTAATTCGATTTATTGCCCAGCCCTATATCTCCGTATGGAAAAACGGCGGCCTGTTCCTTTAATTGGAATTAATTGAAAAAAGGCCTGTCCCTAATAAAAAAATCCTACTTTGTAGCCTACCCTGTGAAATGTAAAGAATTGTGTCTTCACATTTGTCTTATTTACTTATTTGTTGCTTCAAATTGCTGTTTAATGTTATGATCAGTTGCTGCCCCATTGTTTTTTTTTATACTTTTTATTCATGAAAATCTTTTAATTTACAAAACACAAAGATAGGAGGTCACAGGATGATTTTTATGATAAAAATGACAGTTATTACTGAGTACTGTCACAGTTTGTGAAGTCAAACTATTTTTTCCAACGTCGTTTTCCTATCTCCCCTTGGCCAAGTGATAAGTTCCATAACTTTTATATTTTCTACAATAGTTGTAAAAAGATTCAGTGTGGGGGGCTGTTTCTTTAACCAGCATTTTGTTATGGCCTTCTTGGCTGATGCCAAAAAGATTTTCAGAAGATTAGCATCATCGTCAGTCAGCTCATCCGGAAGGCATCCCAGATATAAGATTAAAAGAACAGTTGATATTAAAGCCCAGTGTTTTAGAAATGACATTTGTTACATCTATCCAATAGGACTGAAGACCAAAAAATGTGTCCAAAATCTGCAGTTGTTTCCCCACATTCTGTCCAGCAATGTGCTGGAGTTGTGCTGTATTTAGATTTCTGGTTAGGTGTTATGAAGAAACGAATAACAGTCTTCCAACAAAAGTCCCTCCAGATGTTAGAGTTGGTAGATGAGAATTGTACCTCCCACATTTTTGTCCACATGTCTTCAGATATTGTAATGCTCATTTCCTTCTCCCATTTTTGCTTTATATAGGTTGTTGAGTTCGTATTAAACTACGGTACAGTTTACTAATAAGGCCTTTAAGACTTGTTGAGTTATATGCACAAATGAAAATATTGACAAATTGTGAAAGTTCTTTAGAATTGTTGCTAGGTATCCTTTTAGTGATAAAGTCACGGAGTTGCAGGAATCTGAAAAAATCTTGTTTGTTTAAATTATACCTCCTACATAAATGACTAAATGACATTAAGTTTGATTTTTCAAACACTGTGCACACAGCAGTAAGACCATATAATGCCCACTGTCTAAATCTGGCATCATGTAAGGCAGGTAGGATTCGGGGTCATACGCTGGCCATCTGAAGTTTTACTTCCTCCTGGAGTTTACATTCTCTAATTTCTGATTTCCAAATCCTTAATGCCAGGTTCACCCACTGACTAGACGTTGGGAGGTTTTCCTTTTCAAGGATACCTAGTTTAGACTGAAGTGGTACTTCGGATAAAGACATCTCGATTGTTTTCCATTTTGCAGCGGCCTCAACTGGCCGTAATAGTCTCGTAAAGAGGGAAGGGCCTGCCCCCCTCCTTCCTTCAGCAGCTGTAAAGTAGAGTACCTCTTGGTCTCTTCTTGAGCCAAATGAACCTTGAGATATGTTTGTTCCATTCTCTAAACTGTTTGTCAGGGATTGGTACAGGAAGAGATAAGAAAAGATATAACAATTTCGGGGGAATGTTCATCTTGATTGTCTGTATTCTGTTGCCAAAATCAAGGGGGAGCAGGCTCCAGCTATCAAGGTCATCAATCATTGTTCTGTTTATAGGGTTATAATTCTTATCATACAGTTGTGACTTATCCTTAGGTAGATACACTCCTAAATATTTTATATGGTCAAAGTACCAATTCAAGTTAGAGTTTATTTAGATGTTAATGCCTATCCAGGGTAAACATTTTATGTCATGACCTGAGTTTTATGAATATTAAGAGCATACCCTGAATAGGATCCATATACTTCTAACATCCTCATTAATATTAGTAAACCAGAGTCAGGGTCTGTAATTGTAATCAACACATCGTCTGCGTATAAAGACACTTTATATTCCTCCTTGCCAATTTGAATACCTTTTAATGCAGTCTCCTGGCGTATTGCTTGTGGGACTTCCGGGGCATCCTTGTCTACAACCTCGCTGCAGTTGTATAGGATTAGAGAGACTCCCGTTTATTTTTATTCTGGCAATAGGGGAGGATAGAACGCCCTAATGCAATTTATAAAATCTATGCAGAATCCAAATCTTTTCATTACTAGATGAAGGAAGTCCCACTGAACTGAATTAAAGGCTTTTTCTGCGTCAAGACTAAGAATTACTGAAGTAATCTTCCTTTTATTAATCTGGTCAATAATGTGTAGAGCCCGCCTAATGTTATCTTGAGTTTGTCCATTTTTTAGAAAACCTGTTTGATCTTCATCAGTATCCATTCGCCTGACCAGAATGCTTGTGTATAATTTATAATCTATGTTCAATACGCTTATTGGTCTATATGATTTGCAGTCTGTTTTATCCTTCCCTTCTTTCGGTATAACAGATGTGAAGGCTTCCTTCCAGGATGGAGGTATAGGGCCTCCTTTCAGAATGTAAATAAAACTAGTTTCTACTATGGGTATCAAACTTTCTTTCATTTTCTTGTACCATTCAGGCGGGAACCCCTCGGTGCCTGGTGATTTACTTGATTTAAGATTAGAGATGGCCTTATCGATTTCCACAAGTGTTATTGGTATCATTAGATTTGCATCTCTTCCCAGTGAGGGAAGGTCCAAAGAAGTTAGTCACTACATTTTCATTAACCAGCACAGATTGACTATATAGAGATTTATAATATAATTCAAATGATCTTTGGATACCATCTAAATCAGTTACAATTTTGCGGCTTATGGGGTCTTTTATCTTATAAATTGAGTTTTCAGCTGGTTGTTTCTTAAGCCGCCATGCAAGCAGTTTAGATGCCTTAGGTCCGACCTCATAATATCTCTGTTTCATGAAACAAATATTTTTCTCTACTTCCACGCATAACATCTTGTCTATTTCTTGTTTTACCTGACTTATTTGTTGTGTTACAGTTGGGTTTTTATTTATCAATTGTGTATTTTCTAAATCTTTCAATTGCTCTTGTAATTTTAACAGTTTTTGGGTCTTTTGCTTCTTAAACATGGCAGACCTTGCAATTATTTTCCCTCTGAGAACAGCTTTAGCAGCATCCCAGATAATACTGGGGTTTGTCTCACCGGTATCATTTTCCTGCATGTATAGGTTTAGATCATTTGTCATAGACTCTGTAAAGGTAGGGTCATTCATCATGCCTGTATTTAATCGCCATAGTGTTTTCCTTGGTTGTCCAGCCAAGTGTAAATTTAAGTAAATTCCAGAGTGATCCGAAATATCCCTTTGGCCAAGTCTACAGTCTTTTATCCTGTTTAAGTCTTTATTAAACATAAAAAAAATAATCTATCCTTGAGTGAACGGAGTGGCGTGCTGATTAAAATGTAAACCCTGGGGCAGATGCATGTAGATAGCGCCATACATCGATCAGTCCCAAGCCTGAAAGCATTTTCTTAACACGCCTCTCTATAGGAGTGTATTTTCTTTTAGTGTTTGTTGTATCCAAGTGTGGATTTAACAGTAAATTAAAATCTCCTGCGCATATTAAAGATCCATAAGATTCGGTGGTTATCAGTTTGAACACTTGTTTATATAAACTAATATTACTCCCAGGGGGAGCATATACATGCAACAATGTAACCTCTTTATGGTCTATTTTACCTTTCACTAAAATGAATCTTCCTTCTTTGTCGCTTATTTCAGATATAAATTCAAATTTAATTCTATTAGAAATCAAAATAGCTACACCTTGTTTTTTTGCCACTTTTATGAGAGGAATAATAGCGGTTTTTGAAACCCATTCTTTTTAATTTATTATGTTCAGAGTTAGACAAATGAGTTTCTTGCCAGTATTATATATCTACGTTTTCTTTTTTCATTTTTACAACCAGCTTACTCCATTTTACAGGGCTATTCAACCCATTAACATTTAGTGACAGTACGTTGTAGTATTTCAAAGACATAGCTTAACATGAGAAAATTATGTTTCAGCCTGGACCTCAAAACAATAACTTCAAGACATGAACTCACTGAATAATGAAACAACACAACACTGAACAGGGCTTCCAAACACAAGGATAAAGTATGGTCCTTGAAAAATGAGGGGACTGGCCACAAGGTGGGGCCCCTCGCCAAGATGGGCATCGTGGAAATAAAATTAAAACAAGTAAAATAATAATAATAATTTGGTGACCTTAGATCCGAGTCTTCAGGCAATAGCCCCTTTTAAATTTTGTGAATTGGGATAGGACTACAAAGTTACGTTCAAAAATGGTCCAGAAGATTATGTTCTCAATATAATAAAGCCGAGTGGTAATTTAATGATCCACTGTTGTTTCCTCCGGACACGCATCTTGTTAAGTGGGGTTTGGAAGCGAATCCCGTTTTCCTTGAGAGCTCTTTTGACCAGAACATATTCCTTTCATTTTTTCTGCACTTCCAGCGCGTAGTCATGGTCAAAGTATACTTGCTTGTTGTTGATACGTATCACCTTTTTCCATGCAGCGCGGAGTACCTCTTCCTCAACTGTGAAACGGAGAAAGCGGACAACTACTGACCGTGGTGGGGCACTCGCTGGTGGTTTCGGGCCCAAAGCACGATGAGCGCATTCAATGCCGAGGTCATGATCTACGCCCAGGACAACACCAAGCTCTCTTTTAATGAGGCTCTCAACCAGAGAGGCCACAGATGTGTCTTGCTCTGTGTCCTCTGCTATCCCTTATATGCGAATGTAGTTCCGCCTGGCCCGGCCTTCCATATCGGACACCTTATCTTGAAGTGTATCCTGTACGCCTATGTCCCATCGCTCCGTTTCCATCATATTGTCTTCAATCTGTCGAATACGCTCCCTCGCATCGTCCACACGTGTTGCTGTATCCTGGAGTTTTTTATGTACTTCCATTGTGAGCTCGTCCATTTGCTTCTCCATGTCCTCACGAATCACTGCGCGAAAATCTTGTAGATCTGTTTTTTACCTTCGAAGAGTAGAAATTCCCACAGTCATGGTCTCACTCACGGCCTATCGTATCAGGCTAACCATGTTGTCGCCATGTTGTTGCGATGCTAAGTCCGCTTCATTAGCCGGTACTTCTTTTGCCATTTCCTGGTCAGAAGTGTTTCGTAGCCCGTATCCACCTTTCTTGGATTTGTCCCCACTCATAACGACAACAAAATATTGCGGTTTTACCCAGATTTAGATCTCGAGTCTAGGGGGAAAAGAAGGCTAGCACCGGAGCTCAGTTTTTATGCATCCATCCGCTGCGTGTCACCGGAAGCTCCCCCCAGTTGCTGCCCCACTGTTATAAAAGTTGTAATAGTTAAAAGATGTGTGTTTTTGTTACAAACCCTAATCCCTCAACAAAGTCCTGCCAAATTGCCGCACTGGTCCCTCTCTCTCTACCATTTGAGGTGGTCACACTGTTTCAATAGCAGTATAAAACACAGCCACAATGTTGTTGCTCACGAGACACATTTTAGCCATCCATCCATTTTCTTCCACTTGTCCGTCGCCGGGTCGTGGGGGCAGCCGTTGGAGCTGCACCAGCCCCTATCCACCTTATTCCTGGGGCGGCTCATGTAGAAATGAGGATGGGGGGAATTCCCGGTGAGATGCCGGAAGTCGCTCTGACCCATTGGTTTACATTGGTTTCCAGGGCGAGTTTTCGTTTCACATAGCGGTTTATTTTCACATTTTAAGATGATTTTCCAAACGATCAGCCTCCGTAACATTTGAAAAGACGTCCTCTCGCAGCTCTGGAACACGTTACGCTGTTCGTGGTTTAATTAAAAAAACAGAGAAAGTGACACGTGTGGCTCTGGAACATGCCGTGTTTGGGACACGCTAAAACTGGCCTTAAACTGACATGTTTGAGGCGATTTTGAACATGCTAAATGCTACTGACTCACATGCATGTATGAAGAAAGCCTTAGCCCACGGAGGTAAATAAACACTGTTAACCCACGACTGACTGACCGGCTCACACAGGACGTGTGAGATGAACCGAGCCCCGTGAGGCCACACAAGCTGAACTGGGTCTGAATACATGGCATTTTAAAACTTGGATATGCAAAGAGCATTCCAACTTTTTCTGCTTGTTTTTTGTGCAAAACCTCTGACCTAATTAAACTACAGTCATGGCATTTTTCCACGTGGAGCGGCGTATGTAACGAGGCTTCGTAAACAGACTTTCACTCAGTTTAATCTGAAAATGTGAAGATCTCCACGGATATTTGACCAATCAACAAGAAACAAAAAGACTGTTTTTATGCTGACCATCCATTCTCTAAGCCTAAAGTACCACATCTGAGTAAAGTCTTTGTGAAAGATCGCAGAATTAGAAGATACACAGAGGTTAACTGGAGACAACTTGGCCAACACGTCCACGGGTCAGAAAACTCTTCGACAGAGCGATTTTCACTCATAAGTTTATTGTGAGCAGTTAATCACGGCTCGTAGTTTGGTCTCAGCTGTGACAGCTCGTGTTTCCACATAGTCTGCGCCTCTAAAGCTCATAACAAGTGGATTCAAGCGAACGGTCTCCATGCAAACAAACAGCCGCCCCGGTCTTACCGGAAATCGCCCACATCTTTCACGCAAAGGCTCATGGGGCGTAGGAATAAAGTGGATAGCTCCTCCTGCAGGTGGGGGGTCCACAGAAGGACGGCCTCATGGTTCTAACCGGGCCTGTTGGTCTCTCATAAGGGGCTTCTGAACTTCTGAGCTGTTTGTCTGACCTGTCACCTAGGACCTGTTTGCCCTGGGACACCCTACCAGGGGCACAAAGCCTCGACAACAGAGCTCCAGGATCATTTGGGCGCTCAAACCCCTCCACCACGATAAGGTGGCGGTTCCAGGAGGGGACACATTTATATAGAAAGTAAAATGTTTTCTTTTCTTATTTCACCAAACGCCTGTTTGGATGAGTTTCTGGGAAAGAAATGTATCACCTGTGCTTCAGCAGAACATTTCAACAATCTGCCCCATCCAGGATCTACTTCTCTTAAAGAAGAGTAAAAGTACTGATATTAAAGGTGCTCTGAAGTGTCTGGATATGAGAGTAAAATGTTGCTGCTTTTGCAACACACTGAAGAGCAATTCAAAAGAATTAGTGTCATTCCTTTCGGAAAATTCGTGATGTGCCCCTTATAAAATCTGCTGTCAACTTGTGAACGTTTTATAACACTAATCCGATAACTCGAGGGGGCGTGCATAAGTATTCATACAGCATGACTTAATAGTTTGTGGAACCCCCTTTTGCTGCAATAACAGCAGCAAGTCTTCTGGGGTTTGACTCTACAAGGTTTGCACATGTAGAGACTGACATTTTAGCCCATTCCTCTTTACAAAACAACTCAAGCTCTGTCACATTAGAAGGAGAGCGTTTGTGAACAACAGTTTTCAGGTCTTTCCACAGATGTTCAATAGGATTTAGGTCAGGACTTTGACTGGGCCATTCTAACACATTAATATGTTTGTTTTTAAACCATTCCATTGTAGATGTAGCTTTGTGTTTAGGGTCATTGTCCTGCTGGAAGGTGAATCTCCGCCCCAGCCTCAATTCTCTTGCTGACTCCAGCAGGTTTTGCAAGTTACATTTTTGTCTCATCTGACCAAAGCACCTTCTTCCACATGGTAGCTGTGTCCTCCATATGACCTCTAGCAAACTTCAAACGGGATTTCTTATGGCCTCCTTTCAATAATGGCTTTCTTCTTGCCACTCGTCCATGAAGGCCAGATTTGTGTAGAGTACGACTTATAGTTGTCCCATGTACAGATTCCCCCAGCTCAGCGGCAGGACGTCGCAGCTCCTCCAGAGTTATCTTGGAGCACTTGGTTGCATTTCTGACCAGTGCTCTCCTTGTTCGGTCTGTTAGTTTAGGTGGACGGCCGTGTCTTGGTAAGTTTGCAGTGGTGCTATACTCTTTCCATTTCCGAATGATGGATTGAACAGTGCTCCGTGAGATGTTCAAATCTTGGGAAATCTTTGTATAACTTAACGCTGCTTTAAACTTCTCCACAGCTTTATCCCTGACCTCTCTGGTGAGCTCCTTGGCCTTCATGATGTTTAGTGACCAATACACTCTGACCATAGCTCTGAGGCCCTCACAGAACAGCTGGAATTATACTGAGAGTAGATTACACACAGGTGGCCTCTATTTAATGGTTAGGGCAAGGTGCACTGAGAAAAGTAATAGTTGTGCTTCCTTGAATGTATTCATTGTTGTTTACTTGTTTCTCTTCAATCAGCTACCTTCACTAATGTAAAGTAAGTATTGAAATGGCCTTTACTTGAAAAGATCTAGGAAACCAATTGCCTTGAAAGAGTCAAGTTAATGTGGCTAATTATTTTCAACTGTTGGTAACTCACTCATTTCCAGTAATGTTAACTTCCATACCAGTAGTGTTCAATTGAAAAAATGTATTGCTGAATACTTGCATAATTCAATTATATTGCATTTAGACAACTTAACTACTTAAACTCCAGAGTCCCGTGATCAGGGGAAGTTTTGGTCCAGGCAGTTGGACGCACTTGGACACAAGGGAACGCCCTTCCAACCTTCTCAGTGTACATGTGAATTGACTTTCTTCAGAGTTAGACTTTAGGTCAGACACCATGAGTGACAGTAACATGACGCTAAATAGTGAGCTCTTTATTGTCTGTAAAAAAGCTGAGACCTCGTTGCTCTTCAGTCACAGACTGGGAAGTGAAGAAGGAGGTCATGGAGATTCTGCTTTAGACAGAACTTCAGAGTTCTGCTGGATATGAGATTTATATCATATTCTGAAACTCAAAAATATAGTTAAAAAAAAAAGTTAAAATACAAATGTGAAAATCCTGAAATTATATCATTAAAAAATAATTAATTAATTTATTATGAATTACTCTCATTTTTCCCCCCCAAAAAAAAAAAAACATAACATGACAATCTGATGTAGAGTCATGTGTGTCCCGGTTCTTCTGAGTCATGGTGGGTCATGGTGGACCATGACAGATGTGGACAGGACTGTGGTAAATGTACTTTTATATTGGAGAAAATTGTTACTCTCGTAACTGTGTTAAGGAAATGAACCTCATGAGCTTCTTCTGTAAAATCTGTCCACATCAAAGACTGTAAAGCTGCACCACGACTCAGAGGAACTGGGACAATCATGAACCCTACGTCGAAGAACAACGTTCTGTTTTTTAGTTTTATTTATTTAATGAAGCAAGAGTAGTTTCAGTTTTGATTTTTTTTACTTGTTATCACCTGCATCTTCTTGGCCAGGACTCTCTTGAAAAATAGATTTTTAAGTCGTATTCACACCAGGATTCGAATCAAGAGGGGGTTGTGAATGCGACCTTAAACTCTCTGAGTTTTATAGTGGATAAAAAAATTTAAATAAAATAAAACTAGCAATTGCTTGATTTTGTAATATTTAATTCATCCATCCAGTGCAAGCCTAATGCACAATCTCCAAGACTTGAGTGAAAACTTGAACAGAGAAATTGAAATATAATTGAAATACGCAAGTATTCATCAATACAAATGTTTAATTGAACACTACTGGTATGGGAATTAACTTTACTGGAAATTCGTGAGTTACCAACACTTGAAGATAATCGGCCTCATTAACTTGACTTATTCAAGGCAATCGGTTTCCTGGATTCTTTCAAGTAAAGACCTCTATTATTTGTTTCAGTGTGTGAACATTCTGCAGTCATTAGGAATGTTATAAAGGCAATTTAATGCACTCAGAAAATGCTGTATGAATACTTATGCACGCCCCACTTTTCACTTTTCTATTTAAAAAAAAAAATACAGAATCATGTATCATTTTACTTTCACTTCACAGTTGTCTGTTACTTGTGTGTGAACTTTCAGTAAAACATTAAAAATATTATCTTTACGTTTAGGGTTGTAAACATAACAAAATGTGCAAAGGTTCAAGGTGTATTAGTACTTTTGCAAGGCACTGTAAAGGCTAAAGTGTTTCTGAGAGCTGAAAGTAACAAGTGAATTTTTCCATTGTGAGATCAATAAAGGCTACCTTATCTTTATTGAGCAATGGAAGACTGTCGTAGAATCTAAATTGGTGCAAATTTATTTTAGTGGTGGTCCCCGCTGCTTCACTTTGTCACTGCTCAAAGCTGTGCACGGGCATCAAACGTGCATATCATTAATTTGCTTGAACAATTCTGATTTGCAGGAGAGATTGTGACAGCTAGAAACAAGTTTTGGCCAAGACTAAAAATGTCACAGTTTAAACAGAAAAAAATCAGGTACCTCCGCTTTAATCAATGTGAATGACCCATAGATTAATTTATGACAGAAATAATTCATAGTTGCCTACCTACTTGAGAAAAGCCTGAAATGCATATAATAGAATAGAATAGAGTAGAAAACTGTATTGTCTACAATGCACAATTATGGTAGAAATTTGCCTTTGGATTGCTCACACACAGCAAATATAACAAAATACATTAAAATACATTATACAATGAGTTCAATGCAGACACAGCAGCAGCAGATTCACCTCATCAAAAGAAAAAGAACGGAACAGACTGAGCGACATTACAACTTATTCAGCTCCTTGATGGCAAAGGGCACAAAAGAATTCCTGTACACATTTTTCTTGGAACAAGGACGTTGGTATCTCTGCCGGGATGGAAGGAGCTCACAGTAACGGGACAGTGGATGTTTATCATCATCCTTGATCTTATGACGGACACCATGCACTTCTTTACTGTGATGCTCACACAAATTGGTTTGTTGTTGACCTGTGATTTTACTGCCCTGTTCAACAACTCTGCCAAGTTAAGCTTTGTTTCTGACAGTTACATGACCAAACCAAGAAATAATGTTAAGTATCTTGTACATAATTAAAAGCCTTTAGAACGAGAAGATTTGAAGGTTACAGCAACATGATCCATAGTTTGTTGCTAAAGGTAGAAAAGCTGTGGCAAAGATAAAACGCTGAACAACAGTGTCGACTTACCTCCCCCTGGTATGACTTGAGGACTTGACATGAGATGGGACTTGTGTGAGCGAATGTATCTTATCTCAGTATATTGACCCCATTCAAAGTATGAAATTAATCATTACATCATATGTAATAAACATTAAGTATCGTCACTTTATAGAAGATATCATAAGAGTGGATTCCTCTCTGGAGGATTTTATGGGTACAATAGGATACTTTATATCATTGTGTCATTGAACACCACATATTGCTCTTGTCTTCACATTAAGATGCTGTCTCTGTATCTTATCGTGTTTGACTGTTTAGTTGATTTGGTAGGGACAGTGCGTGTTAAAGCTGGGGTACCTTACTTTTTGCTGTTGTAGAGTAAATGTATTTTTGCAATCACAGAGTATGTCGTAAACACAGAAAACACAGCTCTTGTTGCATTGTATTCACCCAAATGTTTATAGAGCGATTGAAGATCAAATCAAAATCTAAATAAATTAGTGCAATTTCTCTTGGGCGTGGTCCCCCTGCTTCACTTTGCCACCGCTCAAAGCTGTACACGGATGCATGAATTGTGCATATAATTAATTTCCTTGAACAATTCAGGTGTGCCAGAAGGGATTGTGACAGATAGAAATGAGTTTGGGCCCACACTAAACCATTTTTTTTTTTTCAGGTACCCCAGCTTTAATGAACACACCACTCCGGATTGTAGCCTTGGGCTCATTTCCATCCGTTGTCCCACACTCGCATACTCAAACACACGCTCATTCTTCCTGGTCTATTGTACATGTTTTTAGTCGTAGGGAAAACCGGAGAAACCCGGAGGAAACCTATGCAGACACGAGGAGAATATGCAAACTCCACACAGAAAGACTTTACAAATGTGGCGGACAGTTTTTGGGTTTGAACAATGACGCAAGTGTAATCGGGGAGTGCAGAACGAGGCGCTGACACCGTAGATGAAGAAACAGCTACAATTAACAGCTTTGTCCGAGGATTAACTCAAAACTGTGTGAATGTTGTGGAACCCTACACTAGGTCTTTGACGAGGGAACAACGTTAAAACATGGTTTAAGGAAATCAAACTGGATTTGATCATAATGAAACTTGAAACTTGAAACTTGTTCAAATCAAAAGTGGTCCTTCTGCAGTTTAGAGTTGTAAAGTATGTCATGAATACAAAGATGCTGTATGATCATTATACAACAAGAAAGGTAGAGATACAAAGTAGTGATGGTGAGATGAAGCCCCATGAGGCCTTTGAAGCAGTCACTGAAGTGGGCCGACATATGTACCAAAGCTTCAGAGTGGTTCATCTGCTCTACTGCTCCATCAAGTGGACAAAATAATGTACTTCAACTTAAGTTACCATATACACAGTGTCATTGTAATTAGGAGTGAATGTTATTGTGCTATTTGAAGTAATATGACGAGAAAGGGGTCTTTATTGATTTAGATTTTTAATGGAACACCACAGAGCCCCCAGTTCCTGAATCAGTCACGTGGTACGGTGCCTCAGGAAGGTTCAAATCGTCACCAACACACGCTCCGAACCACACGCCGCCTCTGCCTCCGCCTTATTGCTCCACACACGCTTCGACGCCTCGACATCACTAATAGAAAGACTAACACGTACAGTAGCTACTAATCATCAGCCTCTCATCGCTCAATCAGCCTCATCTAGCAGCAGTAAGCAATTCATCTCATGCAACATCTTCCTCATCTATTCAAAGCTACCTTCATCTTCATCGCCACAACTGAGTAAACTTGTTTTCTGTGAGGGCACTTTTCCTTTTTACGTTACACATCTCCTGGTTTTGCGTTTAAGCTATAGGACCAGAACACAGAGGCACAGTCCTGTCACACTAGAGCCACTGCAGATACACTATAGAGTTAAGACTATACTTTCAGGGATCATTTCTATAGTTTGAGACTTGAGGAATGTGTTTCTAAAGTGTATGGTCTCGCTGCCCACGATGAAGAGTTGGTGATACTCCTTCTTGAACATGACGAATGTAGAGACTTGGTTCATCCTTGTTCTCTGCTACTGATGACTGTTCACTGTTTCTTCTAGAGATGGTGAATGAAGGAGTATGATCTGAGTGGTCTCTCAGATATTGTAAACAATATTTAACATCACAACACTATGTTGTTTTGTTTATATGTAGATACAAATCACGACTAACCTGTTGTGCCTGTGGCATCTTTACCACCATCTTACACTTTGTTTGTTAAAGAATGCAATATTGATCTCAAACAGGTGACACAAAGGTAGTTTGTGGACCAGGTAGTTTCACTTCCTGGTCCTCTGAGTGAGCTCCCCTTCGCTGCGCAGCTGTTTCCATAAAGAGTAGAGTAAGAAAAGAAAAGAATCTCCCTGCTGTAGAGTGTGGCTGTAGTTAAGCTTTAGCGAGTGTTTTCACTTCACAATGAGAGGATTGAGTTTAGCGAGAGATCGAGAGGTGAGGGAAGCGTTTCCCGGATGTCGGGAGGAGGTTTCTGGGTAATGGAGCCACTGAACACAGAACAGCCACTGATGAAAAACCAAAGGATACTCGAACATGAGCTCAACACACAGCTCCATGTATGTTTTTGATGAAAGGTCTGTTGCATATGTTTAACATATGAAGTCAAATCCTTCTGAACTTGTTTTAGCGCTGCATAGCTGGAAAAATATCATCCCTTTGTGAGATAAGCATCAGGTTTGGCAGGAAAGTTTGGAGGAACAGGGAGAGATCGTTCCAGGGTCTAAGGGCTACAGCCTGGAAGACCAGAAACACGAGGTACAGGACACGATTCATGCCATATTTGGCGCTTGTATCACAAGGAGCACAATTTGGCCAAAAATGGGTCTAACCTGCTTCACTATGTGGTGTTTTGGGTAAAATAGCATTGATATAAAGGTATATAATGTTTTCTTTCAAAAGCTGTACTCCTGCCAAAGTGGCGACATCTCAAGGTATCTGACTACAACGACCAGCCCAAAATCAATAATAGTAATAATTCTGTGGCGTTGGGAACATTGATAAAGACAATAGAAACCTTGAAACTGACCAGGATGGCCGAGTGGTTAAGGCGTTGGACTTAAGATCCAATGGGCATCAGCCCTCGTGGGTTTGAACCCCACTCCTGGTAGAGGAAACATTTAAGGAAATCAAACTGGACTTTGATCATTATGAAACTTGTTCAAATCAAAAGTGGTTCTTCTCTCTGAACTCTAAACTCTGCAGTTTAGAGTTGTAAAGTATGTCATGAATACAAAGATGCTGTATGATCATTATACAACAAGAAAGGTAGAGATACAAAGTAGTGATGGTGAGATGAAGCCCCATGAGGCCTTTGAAGCAGTCACTGAAGTGGGCCGACATATGTACCAAAGCTTCAGAGTGGTTCATCTGCTCTACTGCTCCATCAAGTGGACAAAATAATGTACTTCAACTTAAGTTACCATACACAGTGTCATTGTAATTAGGAGTGAATGTTATTGTGCTATTTGAAGTAATATGACGAGAAAGGGGTCTTTATTGATTTAGATTTTTAATGGAACACCACAGAGCCCCCAGTTCCTGAATCAGTCACGTGGTACGGTGCCTCAGGAAGGTTCAAATCGTCACCAACACACGCTCCGAACCACACGCCGCCTCTGCCTCCGCCTTATTGCTCCACACACGCTTCGACGCCTCAACATCACTAATAGAAAGACTAACACGTACAGTAGCTACTAATCATCAGCCTCTCATCGCTCAATCAGCCTCATCTAGCAGCAGTAAGCAATTCATCTCATGCAACATCTTCCTCATCTATTCAAAGCTACCTTCATCTTCATCGCCACAACTGAGTAAACTTGTTTTCTGTGAGGGCACTTTTCCTTTTTATGTTGCACATCTCCTGGTTTTGCGTTTAAGCTATAGGACCAGAACACAGAGGCACAGTCCTGTCACACTAGAGCCACTGCAGATACACTATAGAGTTAAGACTATACTTTCAGGGATCATTTCTATAGTTTGAGACTTGAGGAATGTGTTTCTAACGTGTATGGTCTCGCTGTCCACGATGAAGAGTTGGTGATACTCCTTCTTGAACATGACGAATGTAGAGACTTGGTTCATCCTTGTTCTCTGCTACTGATGACTGTTCACTGTTTCTTCTAGAGATGGTGAATGAAAGAGTATGATCTGAGTGGTCTCTCAGATATTGTAAACAATATTTAACATCACAACACTATGTTGTTTTGTTTATATGTAGATACAAATCCAGACTAACCTGGTGTGCCTGTGGCATCTTTACCACCATCTTACACTTTGTTTGTTAAAGAATGCAATATTGATCTCAAACAGGTGACACAAAGGTAGTTTGTGGACCAGGTAGTTTCACTTCCTGGTCCTCTGAGTGAGCTCCCTTTCGCTGCACAGCTGTTTCCATAAAGAGTAGAGTAAGAAAAGAAAAGAATCTCCCTGCTGTAGAGTGTGGCTGTAGTTAAGCTTTAGCGAGTGTTTTCACTTCACAATGAGAGGATTGAGTTTAGCGAGAGATCGAGAGGTGAGGGAAGCGTTTCCTGGATGTCGGGAGGAGGTTTCTGGGTAATGGAGCCACTGAACACAGAACAGCCACTGATGAAAAACCAAAGGATACTCGAACATGAGCTCAACACACAGCTCCATGTATGTTTTTGATGAAAGGTCTGTTGCATATGTTTAACATATGAAGTCAAATCCTTCTGAACTTGTTTTAGCGCTGCATAGCTGGAAAAATATCATCCCTTTGTGAGATAAGCATCAGGTTTGGCAGGAAAGTTTGGAGGAACAGGGAGAGATCGTTCCAGGGTCTAAGGGCTACAGCCTGAAAGACCAGAAACACGAGGTACAGGACACGATTCATGCCATATTTGGCGCTTGTATCACAAGGAGCACAATTTGGCCAAAAATGGGTCTAACCTGCTTCACTATGTGGTGTTTTGGGTAAAATAGCATTGATATAAAGTTATATAATGTTTTCTTTCAAAAGCTGTACTCCTGCCAAAGTGGCGACATCTCAAGGTATCTGACTGCAACGACCAGCCCAAAATCAAAAATAGTAATAATTCTGTGGCGTTGGGAACATTGATAAAGACAATAGAAACCTTGAAACTGACCAGGATGGCCGAGTGGTTAAGGCGTTGGACTTAAGATCCAATGGGCATCAGCCCTCGTGGGTTCGAACCCCACTCCTGGTAGAGGAAACATTTAAGGAAATCAAACTGGACTTTGATCATAATGAAACTTGTTCAAATCAAAAGTGGTCCTTCTCTCTAAACTCTAAACTCTGCAGTTTAGAGTTGTAAAGTATGTCATGAATACAAAGATGCTGTATGATCATTATACAACAAGAAAGGTAGAGATACAAAGTAGTGATGGTGAGATGAACTCCAATGAGCCGACATATGTACCAAAGCTTCAGAGTGGTTCATCTGCTCTACTGCTCCATCAAGTGGACAAAATAATGTACTTCAACTTAAGTTACCATACACAGTGTCATTGTAATTAGGAGTGAATGTTATTGTGCTATTTGAAGTAATATGACGAGAAAGGGGTCTTTATTGATTTAGATTTTTAATGGAACACCACAGAGCCCCCAGTTCCTGAATCAGTCACGTGGTACGGTGCCTCAGGAAGGTTCAAATCGTCACCAACACACGCTCCGAACCACACGCCGCCTCTGCCTCCGCCTTATTGCTCCACACACGCTTCGACGCCTCGACATCACTAATAGAAAGACTAACACGTACAGTAGCTACTAATCATCAGCCTCTCATCGCTCAATCAGCCTCATCTAGCAGCAGTAAGCAATTCATCTCATGCAACATCTTCCTCATCTATTCAAAGCTACCTTCATCTTCATCGCCACAACTGAGTAAACTTGTTTTCTGTGAGGGCACTTTTCCTTTTTATGTTGCACATCTCCTGGTTTTGCGTTTAAGCTATAGGACCAGAACACAGAGGCACAGTCCTGTCACACTAGAGCCACTGCAGAGACGCTACAGAGTTAAGACTATACTTTCAGGGATCATTTCTATAGTTTGAGACTTGAGGAATGTGTTTCTAACGTGTATGGTCTCGCTGCCCACGATGAAGAGTTGGTGATACTCCTTCTTGAACATGAAGAAAGTAGAGACTTGGTTCATCCTTGTTCTCTGCTACTGATGACTGTTCACTGTTTCTTCTAGAGATGGTGAATGAAGGAGTATGATCTGAGTGGTCTCTCAGATATTGTAAAAAAGATTGTATAAAAAGCATTTCATCACTTTATTGTTATTGTTTATTTGTAGATACAAATCCAGACTAACCTGTTGTGTCTGTGTCTCTTATCAAATCACATCTCTCCACTGCTACTCAGCCTATCGTCACTCATCATCCTGAATGGGCTTCTTCTCGGCAGCAGTTAGCAACTCAGCTCATACATTATCTTCTTAATTTTCTCGTCAGAACTTCCTCTTCACCCGTGTCTCAACTTGTTTTGTCTAAACTAAAGGTTTATGATGATTGTTCACTTTTTCTTCTAGAGCTGGTGAATGAAGGAGTATGATCTGAGTGGTCTCTCAGATATTGTAAACAATATTTAACATCACAACACTATGTTGTTTTGTTTATATGTAGATACAAATCCAGACTAACCTGTTGTGCCTGTGGCATCTTTACCACCATCTTACACTTTGTTTGTTAAAGAATGCAATATTGATCTCAAACAGGTGACACAAAGGTAGTTTGTGGACCAGGTAGTTTCACTTCCTGGTCCTCTGAGTGAGCTCCCCTTCGCTGCGCAGCTGTTTCCATAAAGAGTAGAGTAAGAAAAGAAAAGAATCTCCCTGCTGTAGAGTGTGGCTGTAGTTAAGCTTTAGCGAGTGTTTTCACTTCACAATGAGAGGATTGAGTTTAGCGAGAGATCGAGGGGTGAGGGAAGCGTTTCCTGGATGTCGGGAGGAGGTTTCTGGGTAATGGAGCCACTGAACACAGAACAGCCACTGATGAAAAACCAAAGGATACTCGAACATGAGCTCAACACACAGCTCCATGTATGTTTTTGATGAAAGGTCTGTTGCATATGTTTAACATATGAAGTCAAATCCTTCTGAACTTGTTTTAGCGCTGCATAGCTGGAAAAATATCATCCCTTTGTGAGATAAGCATCAGGTTTGGCAGGAAAGTTTGGAGGAACAGGGAGAGATCGTTCCAGGGTCTAAGGGCTACAGCCTGAAAGACCAGAAACACGAGGTACAGGACACGATTCATGCCATATTTGGCGCTTGTATCACAAGGAGCACAATTTGGCCAAAAATGGGTCTAACCTGCTTCACTATGTGGTGTTTTGGGTAAAATAGCATTGATATAAAGTTATATAATGTTTTCTTTCAAAAGCTGTACTCCTGCCAAAGTGGCGACATCTCAAGGTATCTGACTACAACGACCAGCCCAAAATCAATAATAGCAATAATTCTGTGGCGTTGGGAACATTGATAAAGACAATAGAAACCTTGAAACTGACCAGGATGGCCGAGTGGTTAAGGCGTTGGACTTAAGATCCAATGGGCATCAGCCCTCGTGGGTTCGAACCCCACTCCTGGTAGAGGAAACATTTAAGGAAATCAAACTGGACTTTGATCATAATGAAACTTGTTCAAATCAAAAGTGGTCCTTCTCTCTAAACTCTAAACTCTGCAGTTTAGAGTTGTAAAGTATGTCATGAATACAAAGATGCTGTATGATCATTATACAACAAGAAAGGTAGAGATACAAAGTAGTGATGGTGAGATGAAGCCCCATAAGGCCTTTGAAGCAGTCACTGAAGTGGGCCGACATATGTACCAAAGCTTCAGAGTGGTTCATCTGCTCTACTGCTCCATCAAGTGGACAAAATAATGTACTTCAACTTAAGTTACCATATACACAGTGTCATTGTAATTAGGAGTGAATGTTATTGTGCTATTTGAAGTAATATGACGAGAAAGGGGTCTTTATTGATTTAGATTTTTAATGGAACACCACAGAGCCCCCAGTTCCTGAATCAGTCACGTGGTACGGTGCCTCAGGAAGGTTCAAATCGTCACCAACACACGCTCCGAACCACACGCCGCCTCTGCCTCCGCCTTATTGCTCCACACACGCTTCGACGCCTCGACATCACTAATAGAAAGACTAACACGTACAGTAGCTACTAATCATCAGCCTCTCATCGCTCAATCAGCCTCATCTAGCAGCAGTAAGCAATTCATCTCATGCAACATCTTCCTCATCTATTCAAAGCTACCTTCATCTTCATCGCCACAACTGAGTAAACTTGTTTTCTGTGAGGGCACTTTTCCTTTTTATGTTACACATCTCCTGGTTTTGCGTTTAAGCTATAGGACCAGAACACAGAGGCACAGTCCTGTCACACTAGAGCCACTGCAGAGACACTACAGAGTTAAGACTATACTTTCAGGGATCATTTCTATAGTTTGAGACTTGAGGAATGTGTTTCTAAAGTGTATGGTCTCGCTGCCCACGATGAAGAGTTGGTGATACTCCTTCTTGAACATGAAGAACGTAGAGACTTGGTTCATCCTTGTTCTCTGCTGCTGATGACTGTTCACTGTTTCTTCTAGAGATGGTGAATGAAGGAGTATGATCTGAGTGGTCTCTCAGATATTGTAAACAATATTTAACATCACAACACTATGTTGTTTTGTTTATATGTAGATACAAATCCAGACTAACCTGTTGTGTCTGTGCCTTTTATCAAATACAACCTCTCCACTCCTCCTCAGCCTATCATCTTTCATCAGCTTAAATGGGCTTCTTCTCTACAGCAGTCAGCAACTCAGGTCATACATTATCTTCTTCATGTTCTCATCTCAACTTGTATTGTCTAAACTAAAGTTATTATAACATTTTTTTGAGTCAATTTTTTCTTGTTTCTCTGAGCCAGGACCAGAACACAGAGGCACAGTCCTGTCACACTAGAGCCACTGCAGAGACACTACAGAGTTAAGACTATACTTTCAGGGATCATTTCTATAGTTTGTGACTTGAGGAATGTGTTTCTAAAGTGTATGGTCTCGCTGCCCACGATGAAGAGTTGGTGATACTCCTTCTTGAACATGAAGAACGTAGAGACTTGGTTCATCCTTGTTCTCTGCTACTGATGACTGTTCACTGTTTCTTCTAGAGATGGTGAATGAAGGAGTATGATCTGAGTGGTCTCTCAGATATTGTAAAAAAGATTGTATAAAAAGCATTTCAACACTTTATTGTTATTGTTTATTTGTAGATACAAATCCAGACTAACCTGTTGTGTCTGTGTCTCTTATCAAATCACATCTCTCCACTGCTACTCAGCCTATCGTCACTCATCATCCTGAATGGGCTTCTTCTCGGCAGCAGTTAGCAACTCAGCTCATACATTATCTTCTTAATTTTCTCGTCAGAACTTCCTCTTCACCCGTGTCTCAACTTGTTTTGTCTAAACTAAAGGTTTATGATGATTGTTCACTTTTTCTTCTAGAGACGGAGAGGGAAGGAGTATGATCTGAGTGGTCATTTAGAGTTGTAAAGTATGTCATGAATACAAAGATGCTGTATGATCATTATACAACAAGAAAGGTAGAGATACAAAGTAGTGATGGTGAGATGAAGCCCCATGAGGCCTTTGAAGCAGTCACTGAAGTGGGCCGACATATGTACCAAAGCTTCAGAGTGGTTCATCTGCTCTACTGCTCCATCAAGTGGACAAAATAATGTACTTCAACTTAAGTTACCATACACAGTGTCATTGTAATTAGGAGTGAATGTTATTGTGCTATTTGAAGTAATATGACGACAAAGGGGTCTTTATTGATTTAGATTTTTAATGGAACACCACAGAGCCCCCAGTTCCTGAATCAGTCACGTGGTACGGTGCCTCAGGAAGGTTCAAATCGTCACCAATACACGCTCCGAACCACACGCCGCCTCTGCCTCCGCCTTATTGCTCCACACACGCTTCGACGCCTCAACATCACTAATAGAAAGACTAACACGTACAGTAGCTACTAATCATCCGCCTCTCATCGCTCAATCAGCCTCATCTAGCAGCAGTAAGCAATTCATCTCATGCAACATCTTCCTCATCTATTCAAAGCTACCTTCATCTTCATCGCCACAACTGAGTAAACTTGTTTTCTGTGAGGGCACTTTTCCTTTTTACGTTACACATCTCCTGGTTTTGCGTTTAAGCTATAGGACCAGAACACAGAGGCACAGTCCTGTCACACTAGAGCCACTGCAGAGACACTACAGAGTTAAGACTATACTTTCAGGGATCATTTCTATAGTTTGAGACTTGAGGAATGTGTTTCTAACGTGTATGGTCTCGCTGCCCACGATGAAGAGTTGGTGATACTCCTTCTTGAACATGACGAATGTAGAGACTTGGTTCATCCTTGTTCTCTGCTACTGATGACTGTTCACTGTTTCTTCTAGAGATGGTGAATGAAGGAGTATGATCTGAGTGGTCTCTCAGATATTGTAAACAATATTTAACATCACAACACTATGTTGTTTTGTTTATATGTAGATACAAATCCAGACTAACCTGTTGTGCCTGTGGCATCTTTACCACCATCTTACACTTTTTTTGTTAAAGAATGCAATATTGATCTCAAACAGGTGACACAAAGGTAGTTTGTGGACCAGGTAGTTTCACTTCCTGGTCCTCTGAGTGAGCTCCCTTTCGCTGCGCAGCTGTTTCCATAAAGAGTAGAGTAAGAAAAGAATCTCCCTGCTGTAGAGTGTGGCTGTAGTTAAGCTTTAGCGAGTGTTTTCACTTCACAATGAGAGGATTGAGTTTAGCGAGAGATCGAGAGGTGAGGGAAGCGTTTCCTGGATGTCGGAAGGAGGTTTCTGGGTAATGGAGCCACTGAACACAGAACAGCCACTGATGAAAAACCAAAGGATACTCGAACATGAGCTCAAAACACAGCTCCATGTATGTTTTTGATGAAAGGTCTGTTGCATATGTTTAACATATGAAGTCAAATCCTTCTGAACTTGTTTTAGCGCTGCATAGCTGGAAAAATATCACCCCTTTGTGAGATAAGCATCAGGTTTTTGCAGGAAAGTTTGGAGGAACAGGGAGAGATCGTTCCAGGGTCTAAGGGCTACAGCCTGGAAGACCAGAAACACGAGGTACAGGACACGATTCATGCCATATTTGGCGCTTGTATCACAAGGAGCACAATTTGGCCAAAAATGGGTCTAACCTGCTTCACTATGTGGTGTTTTGGGTAAAATAGCATTGATATAAAGTTATATAATGTTTTCTTTCAAAAGCTGTACTCCTGCCAAAGTGGCGACATCTCAAGGTATCTGACTACAACGACCAGCCCAAAATCAATAATAGTAATAATTCTGTGGCGTTGGGAACATTGATAAAGACAATAGAAACCTTGAAACTGACCAGGATGGCCGAGTGGTTAAGGCGTTGGACTTAAGATCCAATGGGCATCAGCCCTCGTGGGTTCGAACCCCACTCCTGGTAGAGGAAACATTTAAGGAAATCAAACTGGACTTTGATCATTATGAAACTTGTTCAAATCAAAAGTGGTCCTTCTCTCTAAACTCTAAACTCTGCAGTTTAGAGTTGTAAAGTATGTCATGAATACAAAGATGCTGTATGATCATTATACAACAAGAAAGGTAGAGATACAAAGTAGTGATGGTGAGATGAACTCCAATGAGCCGACATATGTACCAAAGCTTCAGAGTGGTTCATCTGCTCTACTGCTCCATCAAGTGGACAAAATAATGTACTTCAACTTAAGTTACCATACACAGTGTCATTGTAATTAGGAGTGAATGTTATTGTGCTATTTGAAGTAATATGACGAGAAAGGGGTCTTTATTGATTTAGATTTTTAATGGAACACCACAGAGCCACCAGTTCCTGAATCAGTCACGTGGTACGGTGCCTCAGGAAGGTTCAAATCGTCACCAACACACGCTCCGAACCACACGCCGCCTCTGCCTCCGCCTTATTGCTCCACACACGCTTCGACGCCTCGACATCACTAATAGAAAGTCTAACACGTACAGTAGCTACTAATCATCAGCCTCTCATCGCTCAATCAGCCTCATCTAGCAGCAGTAAGCAATTCATCTCATGCAACATCTTCCTCATCTATTCAAAGCTACCTTCATCTTCATCGCCACAACTGAGTAAACTTGTTTTCTGTGAGGGCACTTTTCCTTTTTACGTTACACATCTCCTGGTTTTGCGTTTAAGCTATAGGACCAGAACACAGAGGCACAGTCCTGTCACACTAGAGCCACTGCAGAGACGCTACAGAGTTAAGACTATACTTTCAGGGATCATTTCTATAGTTTGAGACTTGAGGAATGTGTTTCTAAAGTGTACGGTCTCGCTGCCCACGATGAAGAGTTGGTGATACTCCTTCTTGAACATGACGAATGTAGAGACTTGGTTCATCCTTGTTCTCTGCTACTGATGACTGTTCACTGTTTCTTCTAGAGATGGTGAATGAAGGAGTATGATCTGAGTGGTCTCTCAGATATTGTAAAAAAGATTATATAAAAAGCATTTCATCACTTTATTGTTATTGTTTATTTGTAGATACAAATCCAGACTAACCTGTTGTGTCTGTGTCTCTTATCAAATCACATCTCTCCACTGCTACTCAGCCTATCGTCACTCATCATCCTGAATGGGCTTCTTCTCGGCAGCAGTTAGCAACTCAGCTCATACATTATCTTCTTAATTTTCTCGTCAGAACTTCCTCTTCACCCGTGTCTCAACTTGTTTTGTCTAAACTAAAGGTTTATGATGATTGTTCACTGTTTCTTCTAGAGACGGAGAGGGAAGGAGTATGATCTGAGTGGTCATTTAGAGTTGTAAAGTATGTCATGAATACAAAGATGCTGTATGATCATTATACAACAAGAAAGGTAGAGATACAAAGTATTGATGGTGAGATGAAGCCCCATGAGGCCTTTGAAGCAGTCACTGAAGTGGGCCGACATATGTACCAAAGCTTCAGAGTGGTTCATCTGCTCTACTGCTCCATCAAGTGGACAAAATAATGTACTTCAACTTAAGTTACCATACACAGTGTCATTGTAATTAGGAGTGAATGTTATTGTGCTATTTGAAGTAATATGACGACAAAGGGGTCTTTATTGATTTAGATTTTTAATGGAACACCACAGAGCCCCCAGTTCCTGAATCAGTCACGTGGTACGGTGCCTCAGGAAGGTTCAAATCGTCACCAACACACGCTCCGAACCACACGCCGCCTCTGCCTCCGCCTTATTGCTCCACACACGCTTCGACGCCTCGACATCACTAATAGAAAGACTAACACGTACAGTAGCTACTAATCATCAGCCTCTCATCGCTCAATCAGCCTCATCTAGCAGCAGTAAGCAATTCATCTCATGCAACATCTTCCTCATCTATTCAAAGCTACCTTCATCTTCATCGCCACAACTGAGTAAACTTGTTTTCTGTGAGGGCACTTTTCCTTTTTACGTTACACATCTCCTGGTTTTGCGTTTAAGCTATAGGACCAGAACACAGAGGCACAGTCCTGTCACACTAGAGCCACTGCAGAGACGCTACAGAGTTAAGACTATACTTTCAGGGATCATTTCTATAGTTTGAGACTTGAGGAATGTGTTTCTAACGTGTATGGTCCCGCTGCCCACGATGAAGAGTTGGTGATACTCCTTCTTGAACATGACGAATGTAGAGACTTGGTTCATCCTTGTTCTCTGCTACTGATGACTGTTCACTGTTTCTTCTAGAGATGGTGAATGAAGGAGTATGATCTGAGTGGTCTCTCAGATATTGTAAACAATATTTAACATCACAACACTATGTTGTTTTGTTTATATGTAGATACAAATCCAGACTAACCTGTTGTGCCTGTGGCATCTTTACCACCATCTTACACTTTTTTTGTTAAAGAATGCAATATTGATCTCAAACAGGTGACACAAAGGTAGTTTGTGGACCAGGTAGTTTCACTTCCTGGTCCTCTGAGTGAGCTCCCTTTCGCTGCGCAGCTGTTTCCATAAAGAGTAAAGTAAGAAAAGAATCTCCCTGCTGTAGAGTGTGGCTGTAGTTAAGCTTTAGCGAGTGTTTTCACTTCACAATGAGAGGATTGAGTTTAGCGAGAGATCGAGAGGTGAGGGAAGCGTTTCCTGGATGTCGGAAGGAGGTTTCTGGGTAATGGAGCCACTGAACACAGAACAGCCACTGATGAAAAACCAAAGGATACTCGAACATGAGCTCAAAACACAGCTCCATGTATGTTTTTGATGAAAGGTCTGTTGCATATGTTTAACATATGAAGTCAAATCCTTCTGAACTTGTTTTAGCGCTGCATAGCTGGAAAAATATCATCCCTTTGTGAGATAAGCATCAGGTTTGGCAGGAAAGTTTGGAGGAACAGGGAGAGATCGTTCCAGGGTCTAAGGGCTACAGCCTGAAAGACCAGAAACACGAGGTACAGGACACGATTCATGCCATATTTGGCGCTTGTATCACAAGGAGCACAATTTGGCCAAAAATGGGTCTAACCTGCTTCACTATGTGGTGTTTTGGGTAAAATAGCATTGATATAAAGTTATATAATGTTTTCTTTCAAAAGCTGTACTCCTGCCAAAGTGGCGACATCTCAAGGTATCTGACTACAACGACCAGCCCAAAATCAAAAATAGTAATAATTCTGTGGCGTTGGGAACATTGATAAAGACAATAGAAACCTTGAAACTGACCAGGATGGCCAAGTGGTTAAGGCGTTGGACTTAAGATCCAATGGGCATCAGCCCTCGTGGGTTCGAACCTCACTCCTGGTAGAGGAAACATTTAAGGAAATCAAAGTGGACTTTGATCATAATGAAACTTGTTCAAATCAAAAGTGGTCCTTCTGCAGTTTAGAGTTGTAAAGTATGTCATGAATACAAAGATGCTGTATGATCATTATACAACAAGAAAGGTAGAGATACAAAGTAGTGATGGTGAGATGAAGCCCCATGAGGCCTTTGAAGCAGTCACTGAAGTGGGCCGACATATGTACCAAAGCTTCAGAGTGGTTCATCTGCTCTACTGCTCCATCAAGTGGACAAAATAATGTACTTCAACTTAAGTTACCATACACAGTGTCATTGTAATTAGGAGTGAATGTTATTGTGCTATTTGAAGTAATATGACGAGAAAGGGGTCTTTATTGATTTAGATTTTTAATGGAACACCACAGAGCCCCCAGTTCCTGAATCAGTCACGTGGTACGGTGCCTCAGGAAGGTTCAAACCGTCACCAACACACGCTCCGAACCACACGCCGCCTCTGCCTCCGCCTTATTGCTCCACACACGCTTCGACGCCTCAACATCACTAATAGAAAGACTAACACGTACAGTAGCTACTAATCATCAGCCTCTCATCGCTCAATCAGCCTCATCTAGCAGCAGTAAGCAATTCATCTCATGCAACATCTTCCTCATCTATTCAAAGCTACCTTCATCTTCATCGCCACAACTGAGTAAACTTGTTTTCTGTGAGGGCACTTTTCCTTTTTATGTTACACATCTCCTGGTTTTGCGTTTAAGCTATAGGACCAGAACACAGAGGCACAGTCCTGTCACACTAGAGCCACTGCAGAGACGCTACAGAGTTAAGACTATACTTTCAGGGATCATTTCTATAGTTTGAGACTTGAGGAATGTGTTTCTAACGTGTATGGTCTCGCTGCCCACGATGAAGAGTTGGTGATACTCCTTCTTGAACATGACGAATGTAGAGACTTGGTTCATCCTCGTTCTCTGCTACTGATGACTGTTCACTGTTTCTTCTAGAGATGGTGAATGAAGGAGTATGATCTGAGTGGTCTCTCAGATATTGTAAACAATATTTAACATCACAACACTATGTTGTTTTGTTTATATGTAGATACAAATCCAGACTAACCTGTTGTGCCTGTGGCATCTTTACCACCATCTTACACTTTTTTTGTTAAAGAATGCAATATTGATCTCAAACAGGTGACACAAAGGTAGTTTGTGGACCAGGTAGTTTCACTTCCTGGTCCTCTGAGTGAGCTCCCTTTCGCTGCGCAGCTGTTTCCATAAAGAGTAGAGTAAGAAAAGAATCTCCCTGCTGTAGAGTGTGGCTGTAGTTAAGCTTTAGCGAGTGTTTTCACTTCACAATGAGAGGATTGAGTTTAGCGAGAGATCGAGGGGTGAGGGAAGCGTTTCCTGGATGTCGGGAGGAGGTTTCTGGGTAATGGAGCCACTGAACACAGAACAGCCACTGATGAAAAACCAAAGGATACTCGAACATGAGCTCAACACACAGCTCCATGTATGTTTTTGATGAAAGGTCTGTTGCATATGTTTAACATATGAAGTCAAATCCTTCTGAACTTGTTTTAGCGCTGCATAGCTGGAAAAATATCATCCCTTTGTGAGATAAGCATCAGGTTTGGCAGGAAAGTTTGGAGGAACAGGGAGAGATCGTTCCAGGGTCTAAGGGCTACAGCCTGGAAGACCAGAAACACGAGGTACAGGACACGATTCATGCCATATTTGGCGCTTGTATCACAAGGAGCACAATTTGGCCAAAAATGGGTCTAACCTGCTTCACTATGTGGTGTTTTGGGTAAAATAGCATTGATATAAAGTTATATAATGTTTTCTTTCAAAAGCTGTACTCCTGCCAAAGTGGCGACATCTCAAGGTATCTGACTACAACGACCAGCCCAAAATCAATAATAGTAATAATTCTGTGGCGTTGGGAACATTGATAAAGACAATAGAAACCTTGAAACTGACCAGGATGGCCGAGTGGTTAAGGCGTTGGACTTAAGATCCAATGGGCATCAGCCCTCGTGGGTTCGAACCCCACTCCTGGTAGAGGAAACATTTAAGGAAATCAAACTGGACTTTGATCATAATGAAACTTGTTCAAATCAAAAGTGGTCCTTCTCTCTAAACTCTAAACTCTGCAGTTTAGAGTTGTAAAGTATGTCATGAATACAAAGATGCTGTATGATCATTATACAACAAGAAAGGTAGAGATACAAAGTAGTGATGGTGAGATGAACCCCAATGAGCCGACATATGTACCAAAGCTTCAGAGTGGTTCATCTGCTCTACTGCTCCATCAAGTGGACAAAATAATGTACTTCAACTTAAGTTACCATACACAGTGTCATTGTAATTAGGAGTGAATGTTATTGTGCTATTTGAAGTAATATGACGAGAAAGGGGTCTTTATTGATTTAGATTTTTAATGGAACACCACAGAGCCCCCAGTTCCTGAATCAGTCACGTGGTACGGTGCCTCAGGAAGGTTCAAATCGTCACCAACACACGCTCCGAACCACACGCCGCCTCTGCCTCCGCCTTATTGCTCCACACACGCTTCGACGCCTCGACATCACTAATAGAAAGACTAACACGTACAGTAGCTACTAATCATCAGCCTCTCATCGCTCAATCAGCCTCATCTAGCAGCAGTAAGCAATTCATCTCATGCAACATCTTCCTCATCTATTCAAAGCTACCTTCATCTTCATCGCCACAACTGAGTAAACTTGTTTTCTGTGAGGGCACTTTTCCTTTTTATGTTACACATCTCCTGGTTTTGCGTTTAAGCTATAGGACCAGAACACAGAGGCACAGTCCTGTCACACTAGAGCCACTGCAGAGACGCTACAGAGTTAAGACTATACTTTCAGGGATCATTTCTATAGTTTGAGACTTGAGGAATGTGTTTCTAACGTGTATGGTCTCGCTGCCCACGATGAAGAGTTGGTGATACTCCTTCTTGAACATGAAGAAAGTAGAGACTTGGTTCATCCTTGTTCTCTGCTACTGATGACTGTTCACTGTTTCTTCTAGAGATGGTGAATGAAGGAGTATGATCTGAGTGGTCTCTCAGATATTGTAAAAAAGATTGTATAAAAAGCATTTCATCACTTTATTGTTATTGTTTATTTGTAGATACAAATCCAGACTAACCTGTTGTGTCTGTGTCTCTTATCAAATCACATCTCTCCACTGCTACTCAGCCTATCGTCACTCATCATCCTGAATGGGCTTCTTTTCGGCAGCAGTTAGCAACTCAGCTCATACATTATCTTCTTAATTTTCTCGTCAGAACTTCCTCTTCACCCGTGTCTCAACTTGTTTTGTCTAAACTAAAGGTTTATGATGATTGTTCACTTTTTCTTCTAGAGACGGAGAGGGAAGGAGTATGATCTGAGTGGTCATTTAGAGTTGTAAAGTATGTCATGAATACAAAGATGCTGTATGATCATTATACAACAAGAAAGGTAGAGATACAAAGTAGTGATGGTGAGATGAAGCCCCATGAGGCCTTTGAAGCAGTCACTGAAGTGGGCCGACATATGTACCAAAGCTTCAGAGTGGTTCATCTGCTCTACTGCTCCATCAAGTGGACAAAATAATGTACTTCAACTTAAGTTACCATACACAGTGTCATTGTAATTAGGAGTGAATGTTATTGTGCTATTTGAAGTAATATGACGAGAAAGGGGTCTTTATTGATTTAGATTTTTAATGGAACACCACAGAGCCCCCAGTTCCTGAATCAGTCACGTGGTACGGTGCCTCAGGAAGGTTCAAATCGTCACCAACACACGCTCCGAACCACACGCCGCCTCTGCCTCCGCCTTATTGCTCCACACACGCTTCGACGCCTCGACATCACTAATAGAAAGACTAACACGTACAGTAGCTACTAATCATCAGCCTCTCATCGCTCAATCAGCCTCATCTAGCAGCAGTAAGCAATTCATCTCATGCAACATTTTCCTCATCTATTCAAAGCTACCTTCATCTTCATCGCCACAACTGAGTAAACTTGTTTTCTGTGAGGGCACTTTTCCTTTTTATGTTGCACATCTCCTGGTTTTGCGTTTAAGCTATAGGACCAGAACACAGTCCTGTCACACTAGAGCCACTGCAGAGACGCTACAGAGTTAAGACTATACTTTCAGGGATCATTTCTATAGTTTGAGACTTGAGGAATGTGTTTCTAACGTGTATGGTCTCGCTGCCCACGATGAAGAGTTGGTGATACTCCTTCTTGAACATGACGAATGTAGAGACTTGGTTCATCCTTGTTCTCTGCTACTGATGACTGTTCACTGTTTCTTCTAGAGCTGGTGAATGAAGGAGTATGATCTGAGTGGTCTCTCAGATATTGTAAACAATATTTAACATCACAACACTATGTTGTTTTGTTTATATGTAGATACAAATCCAGACTAACCTGTTGTGCCTGTGGCATCTTTACCACCATCTTACACTTTGTTTGTTAAAGAATGCAATATTGATCTCAAACAGGTGACACAAAGGTAGTTTGTGGACCAGGTAGTTTCACTTCCTGGTCCTCTGAGTGAGCTCCCCTTCGCTGCGCAGCTGTTTCCATAAAGAGTAGAGTAAGAAAAGAAAAGAATCTCCCTGCTGTAGAGTGTGGCTGTAGTTAAGCTTTAGCGAGTGTTTTCACTTCACAATGAGAGGATTGAGTTTAGCGAGAGATCGAGAGGTGAGGGAAGCGTTTCCTGGATGTCGGGAGGAGGTTTCTGGGTAATGGAGCCACTGAACACAGAACAGCCACTGATGAAAAACCAAAGGATACTCGAACATGAGCTCAACACACAGCTCCATGTATGTTTTTGATGAAAGGTCTGTTGCATATGTTTAACATATGAAGTCAAATCCTTCTGAACTTGTTTTAGCGCTGCATAGCTGGAAAAATATCATCCCTTTGTGAGATAAGCATCAGGTTTGGCAGGAAAGTTTGGAGGAACAGGGAGAGATCGTTCCAGGGTCTAAGGGCTACAGCCTGGAAGACCAGAAACACGAGGTACAGGACACGATTCATGCCATATTTGGCGCTTGTATCACAAGGAGCACAATTTGGCCAAAAATGGGTCTAACCTGCTTCACTATGTGGTGTTTTGGGTAAAATAGCATTGATATAAAGTTATATAATGTTTTCTTCTCCCGTGGACCCACCACCTGCAGGAGGAGCCATAGGGGACTGGTGCAATGTGACTTGGGCAGCTCCGGCAGCTGCCCCCACGACCCGGCAACGGACAAGTGGGAGAAAATGGATGGATGGATGGATAATGTTTTCTTTCAAAAGCTGTACTCCTGCCAAAGTGGCGACATCTCAAGGTATCTGTGTTGGAGCCATTTATGCCTTGATCCATGTTTTAGCCTCCTGCCACTGCGTGGCGCTGTGTGTATCCTGTTACCTGATTACCTGCCCTATAAAAGGCAGAGTCAAATGCACACAGGTGTTGCAGTGTGGAGGTAAACAGTCTTTCGACCGTGTCTATGGGGTCTGAAACTTGTGTATTTGTTGATGGCTAAAGGTAATGCCAATAAACACCTTTCTGGAACACAATAGTTCTCTGGACTTCGTTTGGTGGAAGACACGCGTCCGAGACGCCTTAAAACACTGTAATCAGAGCGGACACTGCACAGGGCATTTGGCCGCTACATTTGTCGAAAGACTACCTCAGGCACCGGGCGTTACTTGGTGGCGCCGCTGTGATTGGCACAGAACGGTTACTTGGAGTAGAGGACCCACCAACTACCATAGCGGTGATCGTCGCGAGGTCTACGGCGAGCCGGCGGACTGTTGGCGGGAGGAGGAAGGAAGGGGACGGCATCGAAGACGGTCTGCGTCCTCTATCTACAACTGTGGCGAGGGACGGAGACGGCGCGGGAGCTTCATTGATTGCAACGGAGAGGCCGCAAGCATCACGAGGAAGCAGCCCGCCCCGCAGTGAGCGCCACACGTTTGGAGAAGGCCGCGTGGATTGGCCATCGGGTACGCAATAACTTTGGTCGTTTAAAAGCGCATGACTTGATGATGGCGCACGAACAGAATATTGACTTTTGGGAACGGGACTTGGTGTGCACTGTAAAAAAGAACACTGTAAAAACCGCGCACAACCCACTTCAATATAAAAATTACAAACATGAAAAAATAAAACGTGAAGGGTCACATAAAGACACTCATGACGTAAAGAAAATGAAAGCTTCTGTAGCAGCAGCTTTATTAAAGGCAAAGGCTAGGCATGCTGCGCTATTGGTCAAAGCTTCATTTATGGAACAGCAATATGAGCTTGAAGCAAAACAACGTGCTATTAAAAGAAGATTAGAAGAACTGGACCTTGAAACTAAAATAGCCGAGGTTACTGCAAAACTGGTGGTTTTAAATTCGTCAAAGAAACACAAATCGGCTAAGTCCAGTTTGGCTCAAGAGAAGCTCCAGCCTGAACCAAATGACACTCAAGCCTCCCCGTTAGCAAAAGGTGTTGCAGGTGAAACGGGGGCCGGTGACAAGTTTGAAGAAATTGACTGGGAGGGACCAGAGATGTACGTTCCAGTGGTGGTTCCGTGTGCTGATTCAGGGGCCGGTAACCCCACTGAAATGCACCCTCCTAATGATTTCCCACACAGTCCTCTTCCTGCTACTCTTGAGCACCAACCGGAAATTTGGATTCCTGATGTGGACCTGGTGGAATCGATTTCCATCAAATTGGACAGTGAGAGCAGATCATACGTTGACCAGCCTCTTGCTGAGGTGGTTGCTGATGGCTCTAAGGACGAGGAGCCTGAGAAGATTGCTGCCTCTGTGGAGGACGACGACAGTGACAGGCCAGTTCCAAAAAGGCTGCCACTTGGGCTGGTTAGAGGACCATCCAAGGACGCACTGCCCACAAATGACCTCCACCTTGCAGTGCACAACATCACAGCAGTTGTTGCTCTGTCTCCACAAACTCTTGGTGAACCCACACATGTGAATGGGGCATTAATGAACTCTAAAAAATGTATTGCTGTATGGTTTGTTTTTGTTTTGTTCCTGTTTGGTTGGCGAGCCCTCAAACTGTTTCAACTAAAGAGTTGCAAGGCCTTCAAAAGAAAGAGGTGGAAATGTATATATTGATTTTAAACTAAACCGGGATGCTAATTATGAAATGCTGAGTATTGACAAGATATTGGAATGTGGATATTGATTTTGTGTTCTAGAAAAAGCTATACATTCTGCACAAGTTTTAACATATCAAATACGTTTGGTTATGGCTCTGTTAATTTTTGTATGTAATTGTTATCGCTCCAGGCTCTAACAATTAAGGGGCCGGTGTGTTGGAGCCATTTATGCCTTGATCCATGTTTTAGCCTCCTGCCACTGCGTGGCGCTGTGTGTATCCTGTTACCTGATTACCTGCCCTATAAAAGGCAGAGTCAAATGCACACAGGTGTTGCAGTGTGGAGGTAAACAGTCTTTCGACCGTGTCTATGGGGTCTGAAACTTGTGTATTTGTTGATGGCTAAAGGTAATGCCAATAAACACCTTTCTGGAACACAATAGTTCTCTGGACTTCGTTTGGTGGAAGACACGCGTCCGAGACGCCTTAAAACACTGTAATCAGAGCGGACACTGCACAGGGCATTTGGCCGCTACAATCTGACTACAACGACCAGCCCAAAATCAATAATAGTAATAATTCTGTGGCGTTGGGAACATTGATAAAGACAATAGAAACCTTGAAACTGACCAGGATGGCCGAGTGGTTAAGGCGTTGGACTTAAGATCCAATGGCCATCAGCCCTCGTGGGTTCGAACCCCACTCCTGGTAGAGGAAACATTTAAGGAAATCAAACTGGACTTTGATCATAATGAAACTTGTTCAAATCAAAAGTGGTCCTTCTCTCTAAACTCTAAACTCTGCAGTTTAGAGTTGTAAAGTATGTCATGAATACAAAGATGCTGTATGATCATTATACAACAAGAAAGGTAGAGATACAAAGTAGTGATGGTGAGATGAACTCCAATGAGCCGACATATGTACCAAAGCTTCAGAGTGGTTCATCTGCTCTACTGCTCCATCAAGTGGACAAAATAATGTACTTCAACTTAAGTTACCATACACAGTGTCATTGTAATTAGGAGTGAATGTTATTGTGCTATTTGAAGTAATATGACGAGAAAGGGGTCTTTATTGATTTAGATTTTTAATGGAACACCACAGAGCCCCCAGTTCCTGAATCAGTCACGTGGTACGGTGCCTCAGGAAGGTTCAAATCGTCACCAACACACGCTCCGAACCACACGCCGCCTCTGCCTCCGCCTTATTGCTCCACACACGCTTCGACGCCTCGACATCACTAATAGAAAGACTAACACGTACAGTAGCTACTAATCATCAGCCTCTCATCGCTCAATCAGCCTCATCTAGCAGCAGTAAGCAATTCATCTCATGCAACATCTTCCTCATCTATTCAAAGCTACCTTCATCTTCATCGCCACAACTGAGTAAACTTGTTTTCTGTGAGGGCACTTTTCCTTTTTATGTTACACATCTCCTGGTTTTGCGTTTAAGCTATAGGACCAGAACACAGAGGCACAGTCCTGTCACACTAGAGCCACTGCAGAGACGCTACAGAGTTAAGACTATACTTTCAGGGATCATTTCTATAGTTTGAGACTTGAGGAATGTGTTTCTAAAGTGTATGGTCTCGCTGCCCACGATGAAGAGTTGGTGATACTCCTTCTTGAACATGACGAATGTAGAGACTTGGTTCATCCTTGTTCTCTGCTACTGATGACTGTTCACTGTTTCTTCTAGAGCTGGTGAATGAAGGAGTATGATCTGAGTGGTCTCTCAGATATTGTAAACAATATTTAACATCACAACACTATGTTGTTTTGTTTATATGTAGATACAAATCCAGACTAACCTGTTGTGCCTGTGGCATCTTTACCACCATCTTACACTTTGTTTGTTAAAGAATGCAATATTGATCTCAAACAGGTGACACAAAGGTAGTTTGTGGACCAGGTAGTTTCACTTCCTGGTCCTCTGAGTGAGCTCCCTTTCGCTGCGCAGCTGTTTCCATAAAGAGTAGAGTAAGAAAAGAAAAGAATCTCCCTGCTGTAGAGTGTGGCTGTAGTTAAGCTTTAGCGAGTGTTTTCACTTCACAATGAGAGGATTGAGTTTAGCAAGAGATCGAGAGGTGAGGGAAGCGTTTCCTGGATGTCGGGAGGAGGTTTCTGGGTAATGGAGCCACTGAACACAGAACAGCCACTGATGAAAAACCAAAGGATACTCGAACATGAGCTCAACACACAGCTCCATGTATGTTTTTGATGAAAGGTCTGTTGCATATGTTTAACATATGAAGTCAAATCCTTCTGAACTTGTTTTAGCGCTGCATAGCTGGAAAAATATCATCCCTTTGTGAGATAAGCATCAGGTTTGGCAGGAAAGTTTGGAGGAACAGGGAGAGATCGTTCCAGGGTCTAAGGGCTACAGCCTGAAAGACCAGAAACACGAGGTACAGGACACGATTCATGCCATATTTGGCGCTTGTATCACAAGGAGCACAATTTGGCCAAAAATGGGTCAAACCTGCTTCACTATGTGGTGTTTTGGGTAAAATAGCATTGATATAAAGTTATATAATGTTTTCTTTCAAAAGCTGTACTCCTGCCAAAGTGGCGACATCTCAAGGTATCTGACTACAACGACCAGCCCAAAATCAATAATAGTAATAATTCTGTGGCGTTGGGAACATTGATAAAGACAATAGAAACCTTGAAACTGACCAGGATGGCCGAGTGGTTAAGGCGTTGGACTTAAGATCCAATGGGCATCAGCCCTCGTGGGTTTGAACCCCACTCCTGGTAGAGGAAACATTTAAGGAAATCAAACTGGACATTGATCATTATGAAACTTGTTCAAATCAAAAGTGGTCCTTCTCTCTAAACTCTAAACTCTGCAGTTTAGAGTTGTAAAGTATGTCATGAATACAAAGATGCTGTATGATCATTATACAACAAGAAAGGTAGAGATACAAAGTAGTGATGGTGAGATGAAGCCCCATGAGGCCTTTGAAGCAGTCACTGAAGTGGGCCGACATATGTACCAAAGCTTCGGAGTGGTTCATCTGCTCTACTGCTCCATCAAGTGGACAAAATAATGTACTTCAACTTAAGTTACCATACACAGTGTCATTGTAATTACACTGAGAAAAGTAATAGTTGTGCTTCCTTGAATGTATTCATTGTTGTTTACTTGTTTCTCTTCAATCAGCTACCTTCACTAGTGTAAAGTAAGTATTGAAATGGCCTTTACTTGAAAAGATCTAGGAAACCAATTGCCTTGAAAGAGTCAAGTTAATGTGGCTAATTATTTTCAACTGTTGGTAACTCACTCATTTCCAGTAATGTTAACTTCCATACCAGTAGTGTTCAATTGAAAAAATGTATTGCTGAATACTTGCATAATTCAATTATATTGCATTTAGACAACTTAACTACTTAAACTCCAGAGTCCCGTGATCAGGGGAAGTTTTGGTCCAGGCAGTTGGACGCACTTGGACACAAGGGAACGCCCTTCCAACCTTCTCAGTGTACATGTGAATTGACTTTCTTCAGAGTTAGACTTTAGGTCAGACACCATGAGTGACAGTAACATGACGCTAAATAGTGAGCTCTTTATTGTCTGTAAAAAAGCTGAGACCTCGTTGCTCTTCAGTCACAGACTGGGAAGTGAAGAAGGAGGTCATGGAGATTCTGCTTTAGACAGAACTTCAGAGTCCTGCTGGATATGAGATTTATATCATATTCTGAAACTCAAAAATATAGTTAAAAAAAAAAGTTAAAATACAAATGTGAAAATCCTGAAATTATATCATTAAAAAATAATTAATTAATTTATTATGAATTACTCTCATTTCCCCCCCCCCCAAAAAAAAAAACATAACATGACAATCTGATGTAGAGTCATGTGTGTCCCGGTTCTTCTGAGTCATGGTGGTTCATGGTGGACCATGACAGATGTGGACAGGACTGTGGTAAATGTACTTTTATATTGGAGAAAATTGTTACTCTCGTAACTGTGTTGAAGAAATGAACCTCATGAGCGTCTTCTGTAACATCTGTCCACATCAAAGACTGTAAAGCTGCACCACGACTCAGAGGAACCGGGACAATCATGAACCCTACGTTGAAGAACAACCTTCTGTTTTTTAGTTTTATTTATTTAATGAAGCAAGAGTAGTTTCAGTTTTGATTTTTTTTACTTGTTACCACCTGCATCTTCTTGGCCAGGACTCTCTTGAAAAATAGATTTTTAAGTCGCATTCACACCAGGATTCGAATCAAGAGGGGGTTGTGAATGCGACCTTAATCTCAATGAGTTTTATAGTGGATAAAAAAATTTAAATAAAATAAAACTAGCAATTGCTTGATTTTGTAATATTTAATTCATCCATCCAGTGCAAGCCTAATGCACAATCTCCATGACTTGAGTGAAAACTTGAACAGAGAAATTGAAATATAATTGAAATACGCAAGTATTCATCAATACAAATGTTTAATTGAACACTACTGGTATGGGAATTAACTTTACTGGAAATTCGTGAGTTACCAACACTTGAAGATAATCGGCCTCATTAACTTGACTTATTCAAGGCAATCGGTTTCCTGGATTCTTTCAAGTAAAGACCTCTATTATTTGTTTCAGTGTAGGAGTGAATGTTATTGTGCTATTTGAAGTAATATGACGAGAAAGGGGTCTTTATTGATTTAGATTTTTAATGGAACACCACAGAGCCCCCAGTTCCTGAATCAGTCACGTGGTACGGTGCCTCAGGAAGGTTCAAATCGTCACCAACACACGCTCCGAACCACACGCCGCCTCTGCCTCCGCCTTATTGCTCCACACACGCTTCGACGCCTCGACATCACTAATAGAAAGACTAACACGTACAGTAGCTACTAATCATCAGCCTCTCATCGCTCAATCAGCCTCATCTAGCAGCAGTAAGCAATTCATCTCATGCAACATCTTCCTCATCTATTCAAAGCTACCTTCATCTTCATCGCCACAACTGAGTAAACTTGTTTTCTGTGAGGGCACTTTTCCTTTTTATGTTACACATCTCCTGGTTTTGCGTTTAAGCTATAGGACCAGAACACAGAGGCACAGTCCTGTCACACTAGAGCCACTGCAGAGACACTACAGAGTTAAGACTATACTTTCAGGGATCATTTCTATAGTTTGAGACTTGAGGAATGTGTTTCTAAAGTGTATGGTCCCGCTGCCCACGATGAAGAGTTGGTGATACTCCTTCTTGAACATGACGAATGTAGAGACTTGGTTCATCCTTGTTCTCTGCTACTGATGACTGTTCACTGTTTCTTCTAGAGCTGGTGAATGAAGGAGTATGATCTGAGTGGTCTCTCAGATATTGTAAACAATATTTAACATCACAACACTATGTTGTTTTGTTTATATGTAGATACAAATCACGACTAACCTGTTGTGCCTGTGGCATCTTTACCACCATCTTACACTTTGTTTGTTAAAGAATGCAATATTGATCTCAAACAGGTGACACAAAGGTAGTTTGTGGACCAGGTAGTTTCACTTCCTGGTCCTCTGAGTGAGCTCCCTTTCGCTGCACAGCTGTTTCCATAAAGAGTAGAGTAAGAAAAGAAAAGAATCTCCCTGCTGTAGAGTGTGGCTGTAGTTAAGCTTTAGCGAGTGTTTTCACCTCACAATGAGAGGATTGAGTTTAGCGAGAGATCGAGAGGTGAGGGAAGCGTTTCCTGGATGTCGGGAGGAGGTTTCTGGGTAATGGAGCCACTGAACACAGAACAGCCACTGATGAAAAACCAAAGGATACTCGAACATGAGCTCAACACACAGCTCCATGTATGTTTTTGATGAAAGGTCTGTTGCATATGTTTAACATATGAAGTCAAATCCTTCTGAACTTGTTTTAGCGCTGCATAGCTGGAAAAATATCATCCCTTTGTGAGATAAGCATCAGGTTTGGCAGGAAAGTTTGGAGGAACAGGGAGAGATCGTTCCAGGGTCTAAGGGCTACAGCCTGAAAAACCAGAAACACGAGGTACAGGACACGATTCATGCCATATTTGGCGCTTGTATCACAAGGAGCACAATTTGGCCAAAAATGGGTCAAACCTGCTTCACTATGTGGTGTTTTGGGTAAAATAGCATTGATATAAAGTTATATAATGTTTTCTTTCAAAAGCTGTACTCCTGCCAAAGTGGCGACATCTCAAGGTATCTGACTACAACGACCAGCCCAAAATCAATAATAGTAATAATTCTGTGGCGTTGGGAACATTGATAAAGACAATAGAAACCTTGAAACTGACCAGGATGGCCGAGTGGTTAAGGCGTTGGACTTAAGATCCAATGGCCATCAGCCCTCGTGGGTTCGAACCCCACTCCTGGTAGAGGAAACATTTAAGGAAATCAAACTGGACATTGATCATTATGAAACTTGTTCAAATCAAAAGTGGTCCTTCTCTCTAAACTCTAAACTCTGCAGTTTAGAGTTGTAAAGTATGTCATGAATACAAAGATGCTGTATGATCATTATACAACAAGAAAGGTAGAGATATAAAGTAGTGATGGTGAGATGAAGCCCCATGAGGCCTTTGAAGCAGTCACTGAAGTGGGCCGACATATGTACCAAAGCTTCAGAGTGGTTCATCTGCTCTGCTGCTCCATCAAGTGGACAAAATAATGTACTTCAACTTAAGTTACCATACACAGTGTCATTGTAATTAGGAGTGAATGTTATTGTGCTATTTGAAGTAATATGACGAGAAAGGGGTCTTTATTGATTTAGATTTTTAATGGAACACCACAGAGCCCCCAGTTCCTGAATCAGTCACGTGGTACGGTGCCTCAGGAAGGTTCAAATCGTCACCAACACACGCTCCGAACCACACGCCGCCTCTGCCTCCGCCTTATTGCTCCACACACGCTTCGACGCCTCGACATCACTAATAGAAAGACTAACACGTACAGTAGCTACTAATCATCAGCCTCTCATCGCTCAATCAGCCTCATCTAGCAGCAGTAAGCAATTCATCTCATGCAACATCTTCCTCATCTATTCAAAGCTACCTTCATCTTCATCGCCACAACTGAGTAAACTTGTTTTCTGTGAGGGCACTTTTCCTTTTTATGTTACACATCTCCTGGTTTTGCGTTTAAGCTATAGGACCAGAACACAGAGGCACAGTCCTGTCACACTAGAGCCACTGCAGAGACGCTACAGAGTTAAGACTATACTTTCAGGGATCATTTCTATAGTTTGAGTCTTGAGGAATGTGTTTCTAAAGTGTATGGTCTCGCTGCCCACGATGAAGAGTTGGTGATACTCCTTCTTGAACATGACGAATGTAGAGACTTGGTTCATCCTTGTTCTCTGCTACTGATGACTGTTCACTGTTTCTTCTAGAGATGGTGAATGAAGGAGTATGATCTGAGTGGTCTCTCAGATATTGTAAACAATATTTAACATCACAACACTATGTTGTTTTGTTTATATGTAGATACAAATCCAGACTAACCTGTTGTGCCTGTGTCATCTTTACCACCATCTTACACTTTGTTTGTTAAAGAATGCAATATTGATCTCAAACAGGTGACACAAAGGTAGTTTGTGGACCAGGTAGTTTCACTTCCTGGTCCTCTGAGTGAGATCCCTTTCGCTGCGCAGCTGTTTCCATAAAGAGTAGAGTAAGAAAAGAAAAGAATCTCCCTGCTGTAGAGTGTGGCTGTAGTTAAGCTTTAGCGAGTGTTTTCACTTCACAATGAGAGGATTGAGTTTAGCGAGAGATCGAGAGGTGAGGGAAGCGTTTCCTGGATGTCGGGAGGAGGTTTCTGGGTAATGGAGCCACTGAACACAGAACAGCCACTGATGAAAAACCAAAGGATACTCGAACATGAGCTCAACACACAGCTCCATGTATGTTTTTGATGAAAGGTCTGTTGCATATGTTTAACATATGAAGTCAAATCCTTCTGAACTTGTTTTAGCGCTGCATAGCTGGAAAAATATCATCCCTTTGTGAGATAAGCATCAGGTTTGGCAGGAAAGTTTGGAGGAACAGGGAGAGATCGTTCCAGGGTCTAAGGGCTACAGCCTGGAAGACCAGAAACACGAGGTACAGGACACGATTCATGCCATATTTGGCGCTTGTATCACAAGGAGCACAATTTGGCCAAAAATGGGTCTAACCTGCTTCACTATGTGGTGTTTTGGGTAAAATAGCATTGATATAAAGTTATATAATGTTTTCTTTCAAAAGCTGTACTCCTGCCAAAGTGGCGACATCTCAAGGTATCTGACTACAACGACCAGCCCAAAATCAATAATAGTAATAATTCTGTGGCGTTGGGAACATTGATAAAGACAATAGAAACCTTGAAACTGACCAGGATGGCTGAGTGGTTAAGGCGTTGGACTTAAGATCCAATGGGCATCAGCCCTCGTGGGTTCGAACCCCACTCCTGGTAGAGGAAACATTTAAGGAAATCAAACTGGACTTTGATCATTATGAAACTTGTTCAAATCAAAAGTGGTCCTTCTCTCTAAACTCTAAACTCTGCAGTTTAGAGTTGTAAAGTATGTCATGAATACAAAGATGCTGTATGATCATTATACAACAAGAAAGGTAGAGATACAAAGTAGTGATGGTGAGATGAAGCCCCATGAGGCCTTTGAAGCAGTCACTGAAGTGGGCCGACATAATGTACCAAAGCTTCAGAGTGGTTCATCTGCTCTACTGCTCCATCAAGTGGACAAAATAATGTACTTCAACTTAAGTTACCATATACACAGTGTCATTGTAATTAGGAGTGAATGTTATTGTGCTATTTGAAGTAATATGACGAGAAAGGGGTCTTTATTGATTTAGATTTTTAATGGAACACCACAGAGCCCCCAGTTCCTGAATCAGTCACGTGGTACGGTGCCTCAGGAAGGTTCAAATCGTCACCAACACACGCTCCGAACCACACGCCGCCTCTGCCTCCGCCTTATTGCTCCACACACGCTTCGACGCCTCAACATCACTAATAGAAAGACTAACACGTACAGTAGCTACTAATCATCAGCCTCTCATCGCTCAATCAGCCTCATCTAGCAGCAGTAAGCAATTCATCTCATGCAACATCTTCCTCATCTATTCAAAGCTACCTTCATCTTCATCGCCACAACTGAGTAAACTTGTTTTCTGTGAGGGCACTTTTCCTTTTTACGTTACACATCTCCTGGTTTTGCGTTTAAGCTATAGGACCAGAACACAGAGGCACAGTCCTGTCACACTAGAGCCACTGCAGAGACACTACAGAGTTAAGACTATACTTTCAGGGATCATTTCTATAGTTTGAGACTTGAGGAATGTGTTTCTAACGTGTATGGTCTCGCTGCCCACGATGAAGAGTTGGTGATACTCCTTCTTGAACATGACGAATGTAGAGACTTGGTTCATCCTTGTTCTCTGCTACTGATGACTGTTCACTGTTTCTTCTAGAGATGGTGAATGAAGGAGTATGATCTGAGTGGTCTCTCAGATATTGTAAACAATATTTAACATCACAACACTATGTTGTATTGTTTATATGTAGATACAAATCCAGACTAACTTGTTGTGCCTGTGGCATCTTTATCACCATCTTACACTTTGTTTGTTAAAGAATGCAATATTGATCTCAAACAGGTGACACAAAGGTAGTTTGTGGACCAGGTAGTTTCACTTCCTGGTCCTCTGAGTGAGCTCCCCTTCGCTGCGCAGCTGTTTCCATAAAGAGTAGAGTAAGAAAAGAAAAGAATCTCCCTGCTGTAGAGTGTGGCTGTAGTTAAGCTTTAGCGAGTGTTTTCACTTCACAATGAGAGGATTGAGTTTAGCGAGAGATCGAGAGGTGAGGGAAGCGTTTCCTGGATGTCGGGAGGAGGTTTCTGGGTAATGGAGCCACTGAACACAGAACAGCCACTGATGAAAAACCAAAGGATACTCGAACATGAGCTCAACACACAGCTCCATGTATGTTTTTGATGAAAGGTCTGTTGCATATGTTTAACATATGAAGTCAAATCCTTCTGAACTTGTTTTAGCGCTGCATAGCTGGAAAAATATCATCCCTTTGTGAGATAAGCATCAGGTTTGGCAGGAAAGTTTGGAGGAACAGGGAGAGATCGTTCCAGGGTCTAAGGGCTACAGCCTGAAAGACCAGAAACACGAGGTACAGGACACGATTCATGCCATATTTGGCGCTTGTATCACAAGGAGCACAATTTGGCCAAAAATGGGTCTAACCTGCTTCACTATGTGGTGTTTTGGGTAAAATAGCATTGATATAAAGTTATATAATGTTTTCTTTCAAAAGCTGTACTCCTGCCAAAGTGGCGACATCTCAAGGTATCTGACTACAACGACCAGCCCAAAATCAATAATAGCAATAATTCTGTGGCACTGGGAGCATTGATAAAGACAATAGAAACCTTGAAACTGACCAGGATGGCCGAGTGGTTAAGGCGTTGGACTTAAGATCCAATGGGCATCAGACCTAGTAGGTAGAAGAAACATTTAAGGAAATCAAACTGGACTTTGATCATTATGAAACTTGTTCAAATCAAAAGTGGTCCTTCTCTCTAAACTCTAAACTCTGCAGTTTAGAGCTGTAAAGTATGTCATGAATACAAAGATGCGGTATGATCATTATACAACAAGAAAGGTAGAGATACAAAGTAGTGATGGTGAGATGAACCCCAATGAGCCGACATATGTACCAAAGCTTCAGAGTGGTTCATCTGCTCTACTGCTCCATCAAGTGGACAAAATAATGTACTTCAACTTAAGTTACCATATACACAGTGTCATTGTAATTAGGAGTGAATGTTATTGTGCTATTTGAAGTAATATGACGAGAAAGGGGTCTTTATTGATTTAGATTTTTAATGGAACACCACAGAGCCCCCAGTTCCTGAATCAGTCACGTGGTACGGTGCCTCAGGAAGGTTCAAATCGTCACCAACACACGCTCCGAACCACACGCCGCCTCTGCCTCCGCCTTATTGCTCCACACACGCTTCGACGCCTCAACATCACTAATAGAAAGACTAACACGTACAGTAGCTACTAATCATCAGCCTCTCATCGCTCAATCAGCCTCATCTAGCAGCAGTAAGCAATTCATCTCATGCAACATCTTCCTCATCTATTCAAAGCTACCTTCATCTTCATCACCACAACTGAGTAAACTTGTTTTCTGTGAGGGCACTTTTCCTTTTTACGTTACACATCTCCTGGTTTTGCGTTTAAGCTATAGGACCAGAACACAGAGGCACAGTCCTGTCACACTAGAGCGACTGCAGAGACGCTACAGAGTTAAGACTATACTTTCAGGGATCATTTCTATAGTTTGAGACTTGAGGAATGTGTTTCTAAAGTGTATGGTCTCGCTGCCCACGATGAAGAGTTGGTGATACTCCTTCTTGAACATGACGAATGTAGAGACTTGGTTCATCCTTGTTCTCTGCTACTGATGACTGTTCACTGTTTCTTCTAGAGATGGTGAATGAAGGAGTATGATCTGAGTGGTCTCTCAGATATTGTAAAAAAGATTGTATAAAAAGCATTTCAACACTTTATTGTTATTGTTTATTTGTAGAAACAAATCCAGACTAACCTGTTGTGTCTGTGTCTCTTATCAAATCACATCTCTCCACTGCTACTCAGCCTATCGTCACTCATCATCCTGAATGGGCTTCTTCTCGGCAGCAGTTAGCAACTCAGCTCATACATTATCTTCTTAATTTTCTCGTCAGAACTTCCTCTTCACCCGTGTCTCAACTTGTTTTGTCTAAACTAAAGGTTTATGATGATTGTTCACTGTTTCTTCTAGAGACGGAGAGGGAAGGAGTATGATCTGAGTGGTCATTTAGAGTTGTAAAGTATGTCATGAATACAAAGATGCTGTATGATCATTATACAACAAGAAAGGTAGAGATACAAAGTAGTGATGATGAGATGAAGCCCCATGAGGCCTTTGAAACAGTCACTGAAGTGGGCCGACATATGTACCAAAGCTTCAGAGTGGTTCATCTGCTCTACTGCTCCATGAAGTGGACAAAATAATATACTTTAACTTAAAGTCAGTTATCAGAAGTATTTCTTCTCATATCTATTTGGAGGACTAGTTTTTGAAAGTTGTACTTACTTCCGTTAAGGATCTGTTGTAGATTATACTGAGGGGGAACTTCTGTGAATCCAACAAGAAAAACAATGATTTGCATTCATGGTAGTGATGTGTCGAGCGTGTCGAGGCTTCGAAGCGTGTGCCGAGTAATCTAGGGGCGTGTCTATTGAAGCGTGTATCGATGCGTGTGTTGACGACGTATGTGGTGACGTTCGAAGCCTCGGGAAGTGGCCGTACCACGTGACTGATTCAGGAAATGATTCGCGGGTGTGAAGCGCGATTCAAAATAAAAGCGTCCGTGAAACGCAATGGATTCCCCCTCACACTTTGTGTCTTTGGGTTAATGCGCTTCTTTTCGTATTCTATTTGAGCTTCATTGTTTTGCGATGGAACCAGCTAGAAAGAAGAGATTTTCCTCAGTTTGGGAGCATTTTGAGCTGATCTCACCTAATAAGGTTAGGGTTAGCAATAATTATGAAATAATAGATTGCACAACTATGACAACACAGCATTTTTATTGTTCACATTTTTCTGAATGCTTCTGAATACTTTATTTATTTATGCACTCCTGCATCTTCTGTGCCCTGTGAAAGAGGCGAAATCCTTTAGTCCAAATACTTTAGAAAAAATATTATTTCTAAATAAAAATGAATAAATTTAATGTTTGTCTTTATTAAACACATTTACTTGTTGCATAAGCACAGACATAAGCAAAGTAACACAAGCACATTTTACATCACAACTCTCCAAAATCTCAAATTTTGTCTTTCAATGTTATAAATTTTTTTGTCCACATGATGGCGTAGTGGTGCAAATAAAGCACCTTGATACTTCGAACCGTGTGTGACGCAGTTGGCTGCGACGCTTCAGCGCTTCATGGGGCTTCATTTTCCCATCACTAATTCATGGTATATTTTTTTGGCGCAATAATACTTTTACATAAATACTAATGTTTGTACTATTTCTTTACAATATTACCCTCTACAGTGTGTATTTTATTAGTTTTGATTATCTCATTCTGGTAGAAATGTTATTAAGTTGTAAAATCTTCATCTGCACATTCATAAAGATGAGAACTGGCAGTTATTTTTTTTTTAAAGCTCTTGAACTGTGCATGATGTAGGGTCATGTCTGTTGTAACATAGACCTGTGCACATCAGTCATGGTCCACCCTGACTCAGAGGAACAGGGACACACATGACCCTACATCAGATACAGTATCTATATACAGTCTTATTCTTTCCATTAATCCAACTGTTAAGAATGATTGCTTGATTTGGTTTTTATAATTTGTACTCCCACCTGAAGTCCTAGATGTTCGTTGGATGACAAATTTACCTGCTTCTTTACCTAAGTGTAGGACAGTCTGAAGTACAATGAGGCCTTATTATTGGAAATAAAGGACACATTCTATTTAACGTCATGTTACTGTCACTCATGGTGTCAGATTCTCTTTCCTTCAGTCTAACTCTGCAGAGAGTTAACCTGTTAGAGCACTGAAATATTTGTTTTTGCCTCAGAGCTTGGATCTTGGCGTTTGGTGCATATTTGAGCCCAGCCCACTCTGAGTCCCTGTGATCTGAGTGGCTTCAGAGTTACACTTTAGGCCAGACACCGTGAGTGACAGTAACATGAAGCTAAAACATGACGCTACAAGTGTGATGTTTATTATAAACAAAAATGCTGAGGCCTCATGCTCTTTAGCCCGACAGGTGAAGAAAGATGTCATGGAGCTTCTGCGTCCGACAGTCATTTTATATTTCTGCAGAATGAAAGACTGAATATCAAGTATATCTTAGTCATTAGTGCAAGTGTGAAAATCCATTATTTACTGTCTGTTGTTGATTAATGATTGTCCCAGTCCGTCTTAGTCGCAGGACTGATGTGGACAGATGTTACAGAAGAAGCTCATGAGGTTCTTTTCTTTGACACCAGTTACTATAGTAACTGCTTTCTCCGAAGTAAAACTACATCTACCACAGTCCTGTCCACATCTGTCATGGTCCACCATGACCCACCATGACTCAGAAGAACCGGGACACACATGACCTACAGCAGATAATACACAGTACATAGATATTTATTCAACATTCTTATGAATCAATCATGTGTTTGATTTTTTAATTGTAATAATAATTTGCCCCAGATTTTATTTGTTACCACATATTTGAGAGTGACAATATGATTTAATGTGCAGAAGTCTGAAGTTCAGTCTAAAGAAGAATCTTCATGACTTCCCTCTTCACGTCTCAGTCTGTGTCTGAAGCGATGCCTCATCGTTTTTACAACCTTTAAAGAGTTCACTGTATTTAGCTTCATGTTACTGTCACTCATGGTGTCTGACCTAAAGTCTCACACTGAAGAAAGTCAATTCACATTTACACTGAGAAGGCTGGAAGGGCGCCTCCTGGTGTCACCTTGCATCCAAATGCCCAGGCCATAGAGCGGGTCCTATACGGGCTCAGGTATGTTAATGTATCTCTGGTTCTTCTTCAAAAAAACTAACATATCATTCCTGTGACTTGACGTGATGATGCACTGCACCATTCCCCGGATATATATATATATATATATTTTTTTTTCATTTAATAATAATAATAATAATAATACATCAAACTTGTATAGCGCTTTTTGGACACTCAAAGACGCTTTACATCAGGGGTGGCCAACTAGTCGGAGACCAAGAGCCGAAATGTTCAACCTTGATCCTGTGAAGAGCCACAAAGGCACCGATCATTCGCGAGATCCAGGGGCGGTAGTTTATTGTGATTAAATATAATGTGACAGTTATATTTAATCACAATAAAGTATAACTTTATGCCTGGCCTTTTTCTTTTGTTTTAATAATTGTATTTGATGTAATAGTTTTACTCCTCACCAGCCTTTTTACTGAAATTAAAGGGTCACTATTTAGCTTCATGTTACTGTCATTCACGGTGTCTGACCTACAGTGTAACTCTGCAGCCAATCAAATCACAATGTCTCAGAGTGGGTTGGGCTCAAATGGGCACCAAACGCCAAGATCCAAGCTCTGAGACAAGAATAATAAAACCCTGGGGTTAAGAGGTTAGAGCTCCGTTTTTTTCCATTTCCTAATTTTGATCTTTTTCTGTGAATATGAAGCCAACTTTCATCAAATAAAGAGTAGGCTAATCAGAAACTTGAAATGCACAGAAGCTGATCCCAGTGCCACGATCTGCCTGACTGTTGTTTACCTACATCCCGCTTTGAGTAAAGCTGCTGCACGGGCACCTTTTCACGCCGCCTCGAAAAGGAGGCGGCGTGTAGAGATGGGAACACATGAACTATGGTTGGATTTTTGGTCAAGATTCTTAAAGACTGTTACAGTTTATGGGGAATATGTAGGCTACCATGCGGCTCGAGAGCCGCGTGTTGGCCACCCCTGCTTTACATGAAATTTTTATTTTTTTCATTTCGCGATCCATTTTTTTTCGATGCGTTTCGTCACGTTTTGTATCGCGATATTTCGCCAAACGATATTTCATCCCATCCCTAGCATTTGGCCCCCGGGCCGCGTGTCTCAGACGCCTGGTCTAAACTAACGGTTTATTTCATGAGGTCACTTTTCCTGTTTCTTTGAGCCAGGACCAGAACACAGAGGCACAGTCCTGTCACACTAGAGCCACTGCAGAGACACTACAGAGTTAAGACTATACTTTCAGGGATAATTTCTATAGTTTGAGACTTGAGGAATGTGTTTCTAAAGTGTATGGTCTCGCTGCCCACGATGAAGAGCTGGTGAAACTCCTTGAACATGACGAATGTAGAGACTTGGTTCATCCTTGTTCTCTGCTACTGATGACTGTTCACTGTTTCTTCTAGAGACGGTGAATGAAGGAGTATGATCTGAGTGGTCTCTCAGATATTGTAAACAATATTTAACATCACAACACTTTATTGTTTATATCTAGATACAAATCCAGACTTACCTGTTGTGTCTGTGCCTCTTATCAAATAACACTATGACAGTATGTCATAAGCATAAAGAGCTACTGTCCACTACAGATGCAAAGAACGACAAACATGTTGCTCCTCTTCTTCAGCCCCTCATCACTCAGTCAGCAGTAAGCAATGTTGATCATGCAACAACACCACATATATTCAACACTACAACTTCATCTTCAATTCCACGAGTGTATAAACTTGTTTTCTTTTGGCACTTTTCATTTTTATGTTACATATTATATCCTGGGGAATGATCCGAGTGGTCTCTCAGATATTGTGAAAGACAATAAACATCACATCACTTTCCTGGTTTTATTTCGCTGAGTTCTACAGGATAAAACATTGTTGATACAAATCAAGACTGACTTACTGCGTTTGTGCCTCTTTACACATTTCCACTGCTCCTCAGCCGATCATCTCTCATCAGCCTAAATGGGCTTCGTCTCTGCAGAAGTACAATATCTTCTTAATTTTCTCAGCGGAATTTTCTCTTCACCACCACCAGTTTCTAAACTTGTATCGTCTAAACTAAAGGTCTCAAACTCATTCAGACTGGGGGCCAAAAATGCAAACCCAGTGTTGGGTTTGCATTTGCAAGAAACAAGCCATGGGTTGTTTCTTGCAGTCTTTCAACAAAAATGTATTTTAATTTTAATCAAGATATAGTAAAACAATTCTCTTCAGTTTAGTCTAGTTTTAGTCGACTAAATCTAAGAAAAAAAATCACTGTGCCTAAAATTACGATTAAATGTTTCAGTCGACGAAATTAACATTATTAAAATTACACAACAACATAATCAGGATGGCCGAGTGGTTAAGGTGTTGGACTCAAGATCCAATGGGCATCAGCCCTCGTAGGTTCGAACCCCACTCATTTAAAGAAATCAAACTGGATTTGATCATAATGAAACTTGTTCAAATCAAAAGTTGTAAAGTATGTCTTAAATACAAAGATGCTGTATGATCATTATACAACAAGAAAGGTGTTGTATAATGATCATACAGCATCATTGTATTTATGACATACTTTACAACTTTTGATTGCAGAAGGACCACTTTTGATTTGACACGCTTCTGTCAGTCTCCCCCAGGGGAAACTGAAGCTACTAACGTAGTTTACCACCACTGAGTGTGGAGTAAATGTAAAATGCTCTCATGTAAAGCGCTTTGTGGCTTTGTCTGTGAAAGGCGCTATATAAATAAAGGTTCTTCTTCTTCTTCTATTCCAGGGTGCTGGAGAGGAGGATCCGGCCAATAGTCGAACCTCGGATCCAGGAGGAACAATGCGGTTTTCGTCCTGGTCGTGGAACACTGGACCAGCTCTATACCCTTCATCGGGTGCTCGAGGTTTTGTGGGAGTTCGCCCAACCAGTCCACATGTGCTTTGTGGATCTGGAGAAAGCGTTCGACCGTGTCCCTCGTGGTGCCCTGTGGGGGGTGCTCCGGGAGTATGGGGTCCGGGGCCCTCTACTAAGGGCTGTCCGTTCCCTGTATGACCGTAGCAGGAGTTTGGTTCGCATTGCCGGCAGTAAGTCAGACCTGTTCCCGGTGCGCGTTGGGCTCCGCCAGGGCTGCCCTTTGTCACCGGTTCTGTTCATTACTTTTATGGACAGAATTTCTAGGCGCAGCCAGGGGCTGGAGGGTGTCTGGTTTGGGAACCTCAGAATCTCATCTCTGCTATTTGCAGACGATGTTGTTCTGTTGGCTTCATCAAATCAGGACCTTCAGCGCGCACTGGGGCGGTTTGCAGCCGAGTGTGAAGCGGCCGGGATGAGGATTAGCACCTCCAAATCTGAGGCCATGGTTCTCCACCAGAAAAAGGTGGCTTCCCCGCTTCAGGTCGGTGGGGAGTCCTTGCCTCAAGTGGAGGAGTTCAAGTATCTCGGGGTCGTGTTCACGAGTGAGGGACGGATGGAGCGTGAGATCGATAGACGGATCGGTGCGGCGTCAGCAGTGATGCGGTCGCTGTATCGGACTGTTGTGGTGGTAGGGTCTCCCATGGCAAACAGGTCTTAGGTGACGGGTCAGACGAAGAGCAGTTTGAAAACTTCTATGGACAGTACAACAGCAAGGACCGTGACGTCGCCCGGTATGGCGCAGCCGGGGCCCCACCCTAGAGCCAGGCCTGGGGTTGGGGCTCGAATGCGAGCGTCTGGTGGTCGGGCCTCTGCCCACGGGGCTCGGCCGGGCACTGCCCGAAAGGACGACGTAGGCCCGCCCTCCTGTGGACCCACCACCCGCAGAGGGATCTGTAAAGGTCGGGTGCAGAGAGGACTGGGTGGCAGTCGAAGGCAGGTGACGAGCTTGTCCGCATGCTCAGCTCCTAGCGTTTGGGACATGGAACGTCACCTCGTTGGGGGGAAAGGAGCCTGAGCTTGTGCGGGAGGTTGAGAGATACCGGCTAGATATAGTCGGGCTCACCTCCACGCACAGCCTGGGTTCCGGATCCCAACTCCTGGAGAGGGGCTGGACGCTCCATTTTTCTTGAGTTGCCCGCGGGGAGAGGCGGCGGGCTCGGGAGGGTTTGCTCATTGCCCCCCAGCTCAGCCGTCTGGTGTTGGAGTTCACCTCGGTGAATGAGAGGGTCGCGTCCCTACGCCTTCGGGTTGGGGACAGGTCTCTCACCGTTGTCTCGGCCTACGGGCCCAACATCGGTGCAGAGTACCCGGCCTTCTTGGAGTCCCTGGGAGGGGTACTAGATGGTGCTCCGGCTGGGGACTCCATTGTTCTACTGGGGGACTTCAACGCCCACGTGGGTAACGACAGTGAGACCTGGACGGGGGTGATTGGGAAGAACGGCCTCCCCGATCGGAACCCGAGTGGTGTTCTGTTATTGGACTTCTGTGCTAGTTACGGTTTGTCCATAACGAACACCATGTTCGAGCACAAGGATGTCCAGAAGTGCACGTGGCACCAGGACACCCTAGGCAGGAGGTCGATGATCGACTTTGTAGTTGTGTCATCTGATCTCCGGCCGCGTGTCTCGGACACTCGGGTGAAGAGAGGGACTGAGCTGTCAACCGATCACCACCTGGTGGTGAGCTGGATCCGCTGGCAGGGGAAGAAGCCGGTCAGACCTGGCAGGCCCAAACGTGTTGTGAGGGTCTGTTGGGAACGTCTGGTGGATTCCTCTGTCAGTAGGGTCTTTAACTCCCACCTCCGGAAGAGCTTCACCCAGATTCCGAGGGAGGTTGGGATGCCGTCAAGCTGAAGAAGGAGTCCTACCTGGCCTTGTTGGCTTGTGGTACTCTGGAGGCAGCTGAGAGTTACCGGCAGGCCAAGCGTGCGGTCGTGCGGTCAAAGAGGCAAAAACTCGGGTCTGGGAGGAGTTCGGAGAAGCCATGGAGGAGGACTATCGGTCGGCCTCGAAGAGATTCTGGAAGGGGGTAACTGCAGTGGCGTATCTTGGTTGACACGCCTCTGCAACATTGCGTGGCGGTCGGGGACAGTGCCCCTGGATTGGCAGACCGGGGTGGTGGTCCCTCTCTTCAAGAAGGGGGATCGGAGGGTGTGCTCCAATTACAGAGGGATCACACTTCTCAGCCTCCCTGGTAAGGTCTACTCCAGGGTGCTGGAGAGGAGGATCCGGCCAATAGTCGAACCTCGGATCCAGGAGGAACAATGTGGTTTTCGTCCCGGTCGTGGAACACTGGACCAGCTCTATACCCTTCATCGGGTGCTCAAGGGTTTGTGGGAGTTCGCCCAACAAGTCCACATGTGTTTTGTGGATCTGGAGAAAGTGTTCGACCGTGTCCCTCGTGGTGCCCTGTGGGGGGTTCTCCGGGAGCATGGGGTCCGGGGCCCTCTGCTAAGGGCTGTCCGTTCCCTGTATGACCGCAGCAGGAGCTTGGTTCGCATTGCCGGCAGTAAGTCAGACCTGTTCCCGGTGCGTGTTGGGCTCTGCCAGGGCTGCCCTTTGTCACCGGTTCTGTTCATTACCTATATGGACAGAATTGCTAGACGCAGCCAGGGGCTGGAGGGTGTCTGGTTTGGGAACCTCAGAATCTCATCTCTGCTATTTGCAGACGATGTTGTTCTTTTGGCTTCATCAAATCAGGACCTTCAGTGTGCACTGGGGCGGTTTGCAGCCAAGTGTGAAGCGGCCAGGATGAGGATCAGCACCTCCAAATCTGAGGCCATGGTTCTCCACCGGAAAAAGGTGGTTTCCCCGCTTCAGGTTGGTGGGGAGTCCTTGCCTCAAGTTTGGGTAATGACCGAAAGGGCAAGATCGCGAATACAAGCGGCCGAAATGAGTTTCCTTCACAGGGTGGCTGGGCGCACCCTCCGAGATCGGGTGAGGAGCTCAGTTACCCGGGAGGAGCTTGGAGTCGAGTCGCTGCTCCTTCACGTCGAAAGGAGCCAGCTGAGGTGGCTGGGGCATCTGTTCCGGATGCCTCCTGGTCGCCTCCCTCGGGGGGTGCTCCAGGCATGTCCTATTGGGAGGAGGCCTCGTGGAAGGCCCAGGACACGCTGGAGGAGGTGTGTGTGGATCGGGAAGTCAGGGCATCTCTGCTGAGACTGCTGCCCCCGCGAAAGAAAATGGATGGATGCACTCATTCTGCTGGCCCTTCGGACACCGGGCTCTGACCTACTTTCTGCACGTCTTTGAGCTAATGCTGGAGGTATTTTTTATTTATTTTTTCTGTGATGATAGTTTTAATTTTGAAAGTAATAAAATGCCTGTAAAAGTCTCTCTGTTTCATAAAATAAAAGTTTGTAGCAATAAATCAATTCTGATAAAAAACAATAAAAAAATCTGCACGCCGCAGTGCTGATATTTGGTTACATTGAGGCGCATTGAGTTGCCTTGTGTACGAAATGCGCGGTATACATAAACTTGCCTTGCCTTACAGGCTTCTTTTTAGTCTGACAAGCAGCAGTAACTGTAGACCTGGTAGTAAAAAATGTACCCCCAACATGTGTGCAACAGCTCCACCTAGAGAGGGTCGACCCTTCAACACTTTCTGATACCCCCATTTGATACACGTGACTGTAAACTCTACTATCCTTAAAGGCACACTGCGTAACATTTTGGACTATATAGTTGCCATCAATAAGAAACATGCAGTTAATGACCAGCTCGACACAGAATATGCTATTACTGCAGAGGGTAATCAAAGAATGTATCTGGATGAGACCCTAAAGCCTGGTTCACACGGGACGAGTTTAAAATTGTCGGACGATTTTCCAAACCTGAGAGACCCCACACATGGCGATAAAAAATCACGGGTCTAACAGTTTTGGTCGTACAGTGTGTGGTGCGCAGCCACACGGCAAAATACACACATCGCACACGAACCGATTTGACTCCCGAGCATTCCCAGATCAGACGGGAAATCTCGCAAAACCCCTCGAGATCAAGCGTGACTTCAGAGTAAACAATCATGGCGGACGAAGATGCTACTTACTACATAGATTAATTACCATTGAAATAAACGTCACCTTGCTTTCTGATTGGCTACACGCCACAGTCTACAGGTCGCGTGTTCGTTTGTCCCCGGGGGACACCACACATGAGGAGAAATCGGGCCAAAAAAATCCAACATGTTGGATATCCCCGATTTGAGATCGGAGCGGTTCCGACGTCCTTCCGAGCAGACGAGAGCCGTCTTAACACACAACACAAGGGCAGGAATATCTGATCAGATTATTTTGCGATAATCGGAGCGTTTCTAAAATTGTCGGAAGGGGTGAATCGGGGCTAATATCGGCCTAATTATTCTGCCGTGTGAACCAGGCTTTACCTGTTTAAATCAAATTCTGCTGACTTCAGTTGACATCTCCATGGCAACAAGCTGGAGACGTACCCACGAATGGCGGTGTGTAACCCACCTAGAGTCTACTTGAGAGTTTTGTGTGTAAAAGTTGTTTTTTTGTCAGACATTTGTTTTTTGAAAGATTTCCCCTTTCTGTTTTTACTTCCTCAAAGCTCAGGATCCGGATCATATCACCAACATCTATCAGTAATCATAAACAAGGAAGTACCTCTCGGATTAACTTCAGATATCCAAGCAGATAGGGTTGAAGTCCCTCCTCCAAAGTAATGCATAGCAGGGGTGGGCAATTCATTTTCATAAGGGGCCACATGAGAAGCCTGAATTGAGTCGGAGGGCCGCACCAACAATAACTCGAACTTATTCTGCTCAACTTTATCCGATTGTACATTACACTAAATCGTGTATTTCGAATAGCTGATACTACTGTTATTATAGGACTATTATTTTTAGCCACATCAAGCCAAGCATGTGTGAGCATCGTTATTTAAGCTAATCAACTTCTTATCCTCGTGAACTTTTACCATCGCACTGAAAGCACCTTTGTGTTATTTTTTCAATAAATGAATAATAATGAGCCTGAGAGGACTGTAGCTAATGTGTTGTTCATATCCTGATCTCTCATTTTGTCAGTGCCCTCTGCTGGACACGTGTGAAATTTTTATTTAAGCAGCCCCCTAGTGGCTGGAGTGGGCGTTCTGGTAATTTCTTCAATCATAACTTCACACAGGAATGGGCTAGAGACTTACTTTTTTTTTTACATACTCAGAAATGTATGCCCTACAAGCCGTGGGCCGGATTGAATCATCTCCGTATTTTGCCCAGGTCTGGTCTGTAGGATGCGTTTTTTATGTTTAAAAAAAGGCGCTGAACTTACAAATTTGGGGTCAAATTGACATAGTGGGAGTATCCTTTTTATTTGGTATTCAATTTAGTATTTCATACCGTAATAAAAAAAAGATAAATTGATATTAGACAGGATAATGTGTAATCAGTAAGACACAAAAAAAACTACAGCACAGATAATGTCAATTTATTCATGTTTTTTCAATATATTATATACAAAGCAACCAACACATATCAATGCCTTGTGCACCCAGAGCACCTAGTCCAGCACAGATCCATAGACCTCCACCTCACACACATGCAGGTACTCTGTGCGTCCTGGGATCACGATGTTGACGTAGCGACCGTCCATCCCATTACAGTCGAAGCCCTGGGTGAAGCCTCCAGGGATACTACTGATGACGGCACACCTGAGGGAAGACAATAGTCTCATCTTCAAGTTGTCATGCAAATCCTATCATCGCTAGTTCCTTGATATAGGATTGTCAGCAGAGCCGTGTGTGAGTAGGTGGGGAATCAAGGGCTAGTCATGAGGTTGAAGTCGCACTGTTCCCCAAAAGGACTCGGGAAAACTTCATGAAGCCTCCTGGAAAGCTGCAGACCCGAAGGCAAAGCAGATCCACCGTGACATTGCTGGATAAAGCGGATCTAGACCGATCAGCTTTTTGATGTTGACCTACTTAACACACGTGAGGAGTCAGTAACTTATTTTGTCTTTTTTTAAATTTATTTTTTATATAAAAATAAAAAAATCTTATGAACACATTTGGAAAGTGTGACTAGATGCTTCTGTTGATTGATAAAGATAGCATAACTTTGAAGAGCATACAAATTGCTTACCTAACCCTGACATTATAAGTGTACAACATAAAATATGTTAACAAATAACACCATTGTGGATCCGCTCATACCAACAGTGGGCGCACTATCATGGCGACTCCACTTCACTGTCGTGGATCTGCTTTACTTCCGGAATGCAGCTTTCTATTATTGTCCTGGTCGCCCCCTCAGGAGGTGTTCCTCCTATTGGGAGGAGGCCCCCGGAAAGACCCATGCTGGAGTGACTACTACTCTCTGTCTTTGTGTGGAGAGGGAGGTCAGGGCATCTCATAAAGCAGAAGGAAATTAATGCATGTTCCCCAAAAGTGGCACAGGAATCGGGGTTTTGCGTCCTCACTCCTCTCCCAGTGCCGCCGCCTGTTTACGCTCATTACACACGTGCTTTGGCCATCAAACGCTCCGACCGAGGCCACTGTGACTGAAGGGCATTGACCAGCATTTCCGTCGCTGTTTTATTAATGCAGATTACAAAATTACAGCTATTCAAAGACAACGGGGAGGAAGACGAGTAACACAAACATGGGCCAAGGCCACGCAGCTGTCTCTGTCCTGGGAGAGGACACAAATGATGCTGGCCGCAAGGTGGGCCACGGCTAAAAGTGGGTGGGGGCACAGGTCCACCCAGGAGTGCAAGAGTTCGATAGTACGTACAATGAAAGGATTAAAGACGTTCCCAATGCATTTATTTAGCTCCACAAGGTAACGGGTGTCACTAGCCCTTCGTCGGACACAGGTCCACCCAGGCCTACCCGTGCCACCTCGTATGGCATGTGGCTGTCCTTTTATTTTAGTCAATTACCTTGGGTTGTTGTTGCCATTGTTGTCCAGGGAATCTCCGATGCGGATTTCTGCTCCATTCAGTCTTTGGGAAGAATCTATTACATTGGTCACATTGACCATGAAAATCCTGTGTGTTTTCCTCAGGTCCAGTCTCCACCAGGGGTTAAAATTTGCATCAGTGCATGTGCACGTGCTCCAATCAATGTTACGGTTTCCATCTATAGCATTGGATGCAACGTAGCGACTAGCTGTCCATGACGACTGTGTAGCTTTTCCTTGAAGAGCCAGATTTTCTCCTGCACAAAAAAGATAGACATTTGTCAAGGTCTGATGGTCTGCTCGACACCGGGAGTCCATCTGCAAACACACGTGTGACTGAGGGGATGTGACTGAATGTGTGTTTGAAAGTGCTGGAGACGGGGCTTCAATGAGACTTATTTACTGTGAGCTGTATATCTAATTTTCTAGGGCTAAATCAGGATTAAAACATCACTAATGGGACTAGCTTTTGACCACTCATTGCAACTACCACTTTTTCTTTAAATTGATCCTAGTTCTACTTATATTTAGTATAAAATGTATAGTTAGATCTGTAAAGCTAAACTATGGCCCTAACTTTGTCTACAGGACACTAGTCATTCTACAAAAAGACTGGACAAATTCGATAATGGCCAGGCATAGAATGCATTATCTTAAAAAAGGCAGGCAGAACCACAGAGACGTATCGTCCCTCCACTCGTCTGGTGAAGGTGATGGTCAGAGAGCGGCCTGCTGGGATGTGTGATACCACAGCCACTCTGAGGAAAAAGGTACAATGCTGCACATTTTCAGACCTTTCCAGGTGATTTTGCAAATCAAGTAATTCAAGTGGCTAGTGTTTTAGTTGAACAGAACGTTTGTGTACAGGCAGATGCTGACACTATCTAAGATACTATTTTATTTTCACCTACACAGGATTGTATTGACCATTATTCAGTAAGGAATTTCCAACATGGATCTCAGCCCCATTTAGCGTCTCTGCACAGCAGTCTCCTCTATTTGTGATGGTGATGGAGGTCACAATGTAGTTCTCCAGCAGGTCCACTTTCCACCAGGGGTTGGACTGTGCAATAGTATGTGTGCATGAACCGGCATGGAAGTTGGATTCACGATTTCCATCAATGGCGTTAGAGGCTGCTCCCAAACTGTGAGGGTATCTGTAAGACTGGGTAGCTTTGCCACGAAGAGCAACATTTTCTAAGAGAGAGTGAAAATAAATGATAGAAGCTTTAATATTGCATAAATAAACATAAACATCTACTGTATATTAACACTCACGGTAGACACGCGCGTAGCATGACTTCACAGTAAACAACACAAACAAAACAGTGAGGCACTTCATTTTCCTACAAGAAAAATAAAAAACATGACATAATTCTGTGCCCTTGAAGCAGTACTAAGTAACTTGTGCCCCTAGAGGCCATAAGCGCCACTGCAGGTGTCGTAGCATGTTGCGTTTTTTTTACTCATGAATTGTCCGTGAGAGTAAACACTACACAGTTAGCTTTTCCCGTTAGCCTGTTAGCTTCTTCTTCGTTATTCTTTTATTGTGTATTGGTGACTCTGACCCGGTGGCAGGCAAAGTTGCAATTGTGGTTTTCTGGCCAGAGACACCAGGGGGAGATGAAAGACCCCCCAATCATCCCATTAACGCTTGTATGACCCCCAGAGGGACTACGGAAAGGATTTATTAAGGTAAACAAGTTACTCAGTACTGCTTTAAGACCCCTCCCAAGAAATGCCTGAAATATTGAACGTGAAACTAGCAGAGAACCACAAGCCTTTAGGAAAAGTTGATAAAAAGGTTAAGATTGAAAAGAAGTACTTACCAAAATGTGTGTGAGCGTGTTTTCTACATCCACTGGGGGCTATTTGTCTGACTATTTATGTATGTGTCTTATCTCAAAATATGGTTCTTTTGACCCCATTTCAAAGTACAGCATGAATTGTTAAGCGTAATAAACATTGGTATTTCAGCTGCTGAAACTTTATGGAGTATGCTTCCTGTGAACAATTACAGACACAAATATTCCATTGCAGCCAAGTCTCTTTAATCAGTTCAGGTCAAGTAAATGAATGTCCAATAGCAGCGATAAACATTTCAGTCAGTGGATAAAGTGGAAATCCCAATTTGGTCATGAGCTTCTTCCTGGTTAGATCAGACATAAACCAGGTTGTGGAAGACAACTTGATTTGAATTGATGTGTGTTATCCCTGATTGTAAAATTAAGAAAGTGCGTGAATCCTAAAATGTTTGATACTTCCTACTAAGGTGACTGATTATCAAAGCTTGATATAACGACGCAAGGAAGCGCCTCGAACCGTAACCTTAGATCAAAACTATAGTGTTAAAGTAGGCTCATCATCTTTCAATGAAGGATGGGTCAAGTGCAGAGGACACATTTCCCTATAAAGGTTACCTCCTCGTGTGTCTTAATCAGAATCAGAATAGGTTTTATTGCCATTGTTTCAGAACAGGGTTCACAAACTAGGAATTGTTCTCGGTGCAAACGTCCGACATAAAACACATAACACAGAATTAAGATAAAAAATAAGCTAAGAACTTTAAACTATAAGGCTATAGGGGCATGCATCAGAAATATTAAATAAATAAGATAAAATAAAGTGACGTGTGGTAAGACAACAACAATTTGACATTGAACAACAGCGGGATTGTATTTACAGATGTGTAGCATATAAAGTGATATTAAGTGTTATAAAGTGATAGCAGCGGGTCTAAGTGTGGACACACCGCACAGAGCAACAGTGCAGATACATCCGTGACTCTGTGACTGAGCTACAGAGACTTGTTATTGTTCATGAGTCTGATGGCGGAGGGGAAAAAACTGTTCAAGTGGCGGGAGGTGTGGGTCTGGATAGACCGTAGCCTCCTGCCTGAGGGGAGGGGGTGAATAGTCCGTGTCCAGGGTGAGAAGGGTCAGCTGTGATCCGACCCACACGCCTCCGGGTCCTGGAGGTGAACAGGTCCTGGAGAGATGGGAGCTCACAGCCAATCACCTTCTCTGCAGCACGCACAATGCGCTGCAGACGGTGCTTGTCCCGGTCTGTAGCGCCGGGGAACCACACGGTGATGGAGGAGGTGAGGATGAACCACACGGTGATGGAGGAGGTGAGGATGGACTCAATGATGGAGGAGGTGAGGATGAACCACACGGTGATGGAGGAGGTGAGGATGGACCACACGGTGATGGAGGAGGTGAGGATGGACTCGATGATGGCCGTGTAGAACTGCACCAGCATCTTGGTTGGCAGCTTAAGTTTCCTCAGCTGTCGCAGGAAGAACATCCTCTGCTGGGCCTTCTTGATGAGGGAGCTGATGGTCGGCTCCCATTTAAGGTCCTGGGTGATGGTGGTGCCCAGGAAACGGAAGGCGTCCACGATGGTAATGGGGGTGGGAGAGTCTGTCAGGGCGAGGGGGGACGGTGGGGCTGTGTCTTTCCTAAAGTCCACGATCATCTCCAGGATCTGTATCCTGCTATTTTAGCCATTCCAAAGTAAAGTATAGGCAGTGTTATCATATATTGTACCTCTATCACTATGGAGTACTCATTTTTGAGAGAAATATAAGTATTTTCTGGGGGTATTTTCCAAACCCGGAAGGCCAGACGCTTCGATTTAGTTAACCCCGCCCCTCTCTCCGCTCATTCCACATTTTCAGTATTCTAAATATAAATATCGCTGCAAAAAGTGAAGTTACTTAACATAATGCAGTTATAAGGAGTTGACATGTGCAACACAGTTTCATAAATGGCTAACACACGCTAACATGGTCATAAAATATTGATATGTTTATGTGATAGGGACATAACAAGAAGCATTGCTACAAAATAACCGATGCCATGTTCATAGGCCTTATAGCTAACAGCTAATTCGCAGACCTGGTCCCTAAGACACAAAAACACACAATACACCTACACAAATCAATACAATCAATACAAAACACAAAAGTCAATCAAATATTATACACTTCTGTTGTGTCCACAAGTTTGATTCAGTTTGAGCCATTGTTTAACTTTACTTTTAAACTCGTTCAGGTCTGTTAAAGTTTTCAGATCAGCACGAATTGAGACCATGCTTGATAGTTAAGTGAGCTTTTCTTATTCTTTGCTCTTTCCCAGCCATCCTTCAAAAATCCAAAAAGATGATACTGTAACAATCGTCCACTTCAAAATGGATTTGGTAAGTATGAACTCTCCGAAACTTCTAACATTCTGTAAACGGATCTCACAATTGAATTTTTGTCTTCTGTGCACTCAAAAAAATAACTCTTTGAATGAACGTAAAAAAATCATGGAAAGTATTTCCACATGATTAAATGGCTTTCATTCAGCATGAAGCAATTGTGTTCATCCAACATGATGCACTTGACTTGGTTCAACGCCATATATTAGGGTTGATTGAACGTATTTACTAGGTTTGGGTCCTATTGTAGTTTCAACTGTTTTTATGACAATATGGTAAAACTGCTTCCCCTTATTTTTAAAAGTGCAGAGAAAAAAAATGTTCTGCCTATTTTTGAGCTCAGGAGATAAATGTGAGACTCTTATTACAGCCTCATTGTAGTTTCATTTTTGCCTTAGCATTTCTTATTTCTTTTTTAAATTTCACTAAGAGCAATAGATGAGACTAGAGGAGACCTGCACGAGACACCAGGGAGAAACTGATTTTATATGTCCTTAGTGTCTATGCATGGAGACTAAAGCTAATTCAAAAGAAGTCATAATGGAGACACAAAGATCCATCTGTGATGGACTGAAGAGCAAAGAAGCCTGGGCTTTTTGTTTAATATACAGAGCACACTTTTAGCCTCATGATTTAGCGTCATGCTACTGTCACTCATGGTGTCTGACACCGTGAGTGACAGTAGCAAAAATATTTCACTTGTATCTGCTGTAGAGTCATGTTTGTCCCAGTTCCTCTGAGTCGTGGTGCAGCAGGACTGATGTGGACAGATGTTACAGAAGAAGCTCATGAGGTTCATTTCTTCAACACAGTTACTATAGTAACTATTTTCACCAAAGTAAAAGTCGATCTACCACAGTCCTGTCCACATCTGTCATGGTCCATCATGACCCACCACGACTCAGAGAAACTGGGACACACATGACTCTACATCAGATACAAGTGAAAAGGTTTTTTTTTTTTTTTAGAAAGAGTAATTAATAATTAGTTAATGATCATAAATCATAAATTCAGGATATTTTAATCTTTACATGCCTGGCTCAGGTGTGAACTTTTTGTAATTGTAGGAATAAATGTCAATATATTTTGTGATTTCACTACATCTTGTAGTATGTAATATGTGTGACTCAGAACATGATAGAACTTCTATTTGTGGCAGAAGTTTGAAGTTCTGTCTAAAGCAGAAGCTCCATGACTTCCCCCTTCACCTGTCCGTCTGTAACTGACTGAAGTACATGTTCTCTGACTTCTAAAATAGAGGCCACATTGTATTTAGCGTCATGTTACTGTCAGTCATGGTGTCTGACTTAAAGTCTAACTGAAGAAAGTCAATTCACATTTACACTGACAAGGTTGGAAGGGCGCCCCCTTGTGTCCTATTGCGTCCAACTGCCGAACCTAACTGGCACCCGATCAACCCTAATATTTTGCGTTGAACCAAGTCAAGTGCATCATGTTGGACTAACACAATTGCTTAATGCTGAAAGAAAGCCATTTAATCATGTGGAAATACTTTCCATGATTTTTTTACGTTCATTCAAAGAGTTATTTCTGATTTCATTCATCCAACATGATTTAATCATGTTCATCTTGGGAAACATGAAATTATTGCTTCCATAATACATGTTACAATTTAGTTAATGTAACAGCCCACCAGTTTTCTTATTTTGAGTGTGTTTTCCTAGAGTCGTGTTCCTCCTGAGCTCTTCAGCATTTACTACCTCTGCATCAGGGCGTGCTGATGGATCACTCGCTGTGCAGAAGTTGCTCCAAATGGTGGGAGTGAGTTTTACCTTTCATTTCTGAATACTTGTGGAGTCTTTGTAAAACGTTAAAACATAATTTGCTTCTGTATCAGTGGTACAATATAAAGACAACTTCATAATTATTCAAATGTTAATGTATTGTGTTGTTGCTCAGACTGGAAAAAGTATTAAAAGCCCTTTTGGAAAAATACCGAGAGGCAACCAACCAGCAGCCCAGCCCAGGACAACCCATCTGCCCAGGACCACCCCCAACAACAGAGGATATCCCAAAAGCCCAGGACCTCTCCCAACAGCCCAGGACATCTCAACAGAACCGGTTCTACAAGTTGGAACCGTACGTCTACTTCATTATCAATCCCTCTTATCGATGCTCCCGCTCTGAAAACAGTCTTTTTGCGCCGCGGAGCTAGACGCACGTGCGTAATGATGTGGTTCTCCAAGTCTGTTGACGCTGCTTCGAAGTAAGCAGGGAAACATGGACAGGAAGGCCAAATCTCAATTCTACCCCTTAGCCCTTCCCTTATGTTTTGCGCGTTCACGAGAGACGAAGGGGAGTCGTCAATTAAAACAGTCCATTGCAATAAACGTGTCAATTCTACGTTTTGACTTTGCTGCTGCGAACGCTCCGTTTATTTTCGCTGGAGTTTCTTTCCAAACTTTCGATACGTCGCTATTGTCATGACACACGGGGGTTCAGTGCCTTGCTGCTGCGCCCGCTGTCTCCCTGTGCTCCTGTGCTCTGAGCCCAGGTCCGAGGCTGTCTGTCCCCGGTCTGAGTGCACCTCAGCAGACTCCGCTCAGGCCCGGGGCTCAGAGCGGAGTCTGCAGCCGCCTGTCCCTGTCCCTGCTCTGCGCGCACTGTGAGCGGAAAAGTACAAATGTTACCACTATATATTAGAGGGCGCCAGGCAGGCTGAGTGCCAGCAGGAGCCTAACAAACTAACAATGTGTCTTTTGTGATAGAGTTTATCAAAAGCACATTCATTCCTTGCTTTTCCACACAGACAAGTCAGGCATCGATAAGAGAATCAATAAAGAATCTAATCGATAGGTAAAATTATTGATGGCATTGATAAATAAAATCTTATCAATTCCCATCCCTAATCATTCATATCATTACATTAAATGTAATAAACATTAATGATCTTCACTTTACAGAAGATATCATCCAAGCGTGGATTCATCTGTGGAGGATTTTATGGGAAGCCTTACCTCGTGTTATGGAGGACACACAATAGATAATTATATTAGATACAAAATACCGTTCTGTGAGGATTGCAATCAATCTACCTGTCTTCTACATTGTATTAAAGAGCTACTAAACACCCCTTCCAGAGCTTACTCCACCCACTCCCAAAATTAAAAAAACTCAGAGAAAGAGGCGTGGCGGGAGGCTTTGGGGGGACGCGGGGAGGGGGAGTGTGTGGGCGGTCTCTGCTCTGTTGACAGTCTCAGACCATGTGTGACCGGGACTGACTGACTCCCGTTATGCCGCATTTAGACAATGTTTGCGCCACTGCAGCCACCCGGACACTTCAGCCTCTCGTACCGGCTAGCTTCTCCGGACATGTGGCGCCCCTGTCCCGGACTCTCGAGCCTCTCGTCCCGGCTACAGGCCGAGCACACGCGGCGGACATTTGGCGCTCGTATCTCCCCGTTCCCCCTCCTGGCTTTAGCGGACACTCAGTCACACACTGCCCCGCTCTGAGCCTCCAAGGCAGGGGATGGCTAACCGCTGCCCCGGTGTCTGTGAGCTCTCCCTGGGGGAGACTACAGTAAAAAGCCCTCAGACCCGTCTCATAAGCACTGAGAGCCCTGATGAGCTCTGTCTGCCCGATACAGCGTTATCGTGTCTGTAGTTTTAACGTGAAAACATCCAGCCATGTCACTAAATAAGTGAATCTGGGTATTTTGGGGAAACATTTGTCTTTATTTAGTAGGAGAGGTCGGGGGTGTGAGTGCTGTGGTTCACAGAGTGGAGCGGAGCCTGTAGGTCAAATCCCGTCTCGGGTCTTCTCTCCTCATCCTCCCGCTCCCTGGCCGCTGTGACAAGCATGTTGTGCACACGTCACAAAAGGGGAGGGGTCAGCTTTTATACCACAGCGGCAGATTTGGTGACGTATGATGGCTCTGAGACGTATGATGGTACGTCATCAGCCAACCCCTAAATTCAAATGCAGTAAGTGCTGTTCAAACGTGAGAGGCGCTGAACAGACGGTTTTGTACACACAAATTGGATTTTGAACAAGTTTGCACTAAAATGTCAAAAATAATGATAAGGACATGTAGATAACTGTGTTAGTGACCCATATAGATAGTTTATCAGCAAAAAAAAGTTGATTAGGTGTTTAGTTGTTCTTTAAATCACTGTATTAGTCTTGTCGGGTCTTTTTTCAGGTTTTCTGGACAATGGAGGAAACAAATAAGTTAGATACCAGAGATATTACTAGAATACCTTCCGCACACTGGGGGTGACAGATGGACCCCCTAGTCCGTCTGGGATATCCGTCACCTTTCCCACGTCACCAAGTTCGCCCACCAATGATTCAATACAGACAACTTAGATAGTTCTCAAGTCAAATCTTGTATTTTGAAAGATATTGCAGAGTAAAATGATACAAAACCGATTCAGAGTTGGAGTCCTGAAACAACAGTACGGCGCCAGCAGTAGAAGATTTGGAAACAGAGAGGCTAATCAACCGATGAGCCTCGACCAGATCTCGTGTAATAGGATACAGAGATGTGACGTCTAGGGATGGAACGCAAAGCTGGTACTGAAGGTTCAGTCTCTTACATTTTTATACCCTCTATCTAATACAGTATTTTCCCATGCCTACTGGTCTGTGGGGTGGGTATCCTCCCTTAGACCTTGAGAACCGTTTTTTCCTAGTTTATCTAGTGGATGCTGTGTAAGCAGGTGCCAATGTCTCAGTCTGTTCCTTACGCCCAAATTTGGTTGCGCTTCCGATGGTGGATTTTGTTTATTCATATATGGTCGTTCTGAACAGACTGATAATATAGCGTGTGGTTTGAGCTAGTACAAAAATATGTTTCCTGACAAGCTTCTTGGAGATATAACCGGTCCAAACTCAGACAGCTCTGGTGAGTTCAGTCCAGCACAGAGCCGTAGACCTCCACCTCACACACGTGCAAATATTCTGCCCGTCCTGGGATCACGATGTTGACGTATCGGCCGTCCATCCCATTACAGTCAAAGCCTTCGGTGAAGCCTCCGGGGATACTAGAGATCACTGCACACCTGAGAGGAGAGAGATTGACTTTTAGGGTTATTCTAAACAACAAAGACTCAACAATAGGTGTGTTTAGGATGATCCAGGATGATGGGAGATGAAGTGCGGTCAACATGTGCGCCGACAACAGACTGGTAGATGACTTAATTGTGTTTTTATCTGAAACGTATCGTCCTGACGCTCTGCAGCCTCCTCACTCCAATTTCCTCATCACAGTGATCTACTTTTTGACAGAAAGTGGCAAAGATATAGGTTGGTTCAGTTAGAAGCTTTCGTGATGAGCCACATTAGAAATAAAGGTTTTGTTTATTGTATGAGTCAGTTTATAATGATACTAGAGTAATTAAAGTTCTGTGGAGTCATCTTATCTATTCATTCTCCTCACGTGGTGTCCCTGGGGCAAAGTGACAGGGAAACACCAATCACTCACTCACACACAATGATCTGCCCATGGACACAAAGACAACCCGTTTTTTGTTCATTTTTGTTCATGGGCAAATATTATTTTCCGCTGATGATCTTCATTTATTGCTTACACATAGTTAGTTACCTTGGGTTGTTGTTGCCATTGTTTTCAAGGGAATCTCCGATGCGGATTTCTGCTCCATTCAGCCGAGTAGAGTATTCTACTCTGTTGGTCACATTCACAGAGAAAATCCTGTGTGTTTTGCCCAGGTCCACTCTCAACCAGGGGTTGAAATCCTTGTTAGTGTGCATACATGAGCCCTGGGCCGCAATGCTAGCACGGTTTCCATCAATAGCAAAGTATGCTATCTCATTGCCAAACAAAGATGACTGTGACGCTTTTCCATGGATCGCCAGATTCTCTCCTGTAAAAGGAACACACAATACATGTTTTCTTCTATTCACCATATTCCACCCCGCCCACTTTAGCCACGGATGAGCACTTCTGTTGTATTGACACTTTAGGTAGAGCGTGAAGTCCGTTCACTAAGTGAAGAACAAGGGTAAATGTTTGCTGCAACAATCTGATGTATGGTAGATTAATTTGAGTAAATGTCCAATGTTAACACTGCACTGTTTCTGTGGGTGGCCTAATAACAGCTGTGTGTCCGTGTTAGGGATGACAAGAGTAACCGCTACAATTACCAGGATTTAAAAGGTCACATGTGTCAAACACAAGGCCTGCGGCCCTCAGGATGATTTTATGTGTAAATGTGTAATGTGTTTGTAGAGCATGAATTTCTAAGGATGTTAAAAAAAAAAGTACGTCTCTGGCTCATTCCTGTGCGGAGTTATGGATTTGTAAAGAAATAGCCAGAAGGCTCACTCCAGCCACTAGGGGGCAGCTTAAATTTAAAAAAGGAAAGAATTCCACACATGTCCAGCAGAGAGCACTGATACAATAAGAGATCAGGATATAAACAGCATATTATAGCCATGTGGTAAATGGTCAGTCTGCCCCAGGGCGGCTGTGGCTACAATAGCAACTTACTGCCATTGAGTGTGGAGTAAATGAATAATGACTTTATGTAGCACTTGGAGAAACGTGTGACACAGGCTGATAAAGCGCAATAAGTGTAAGCCGTTGATACGTCGAACATGAAACAACATCTTGGAGATAATTCTTCGCTGTAAATGTCTAAGTCAAGGTAACAAACTGCATAATTCCCAATAAAGTTTTCCAAATGTTCAGAAATAACCGCCACAACTGGTTCAGGATGCACTCAGAAAGCTAATCTTCACTGTAATCAACAGAAAGGAAAGCGAATCAAAAACGCAAGCCCCCCGAGCACGCACACATGAGGAAAACAGCTTTCCAAGCGAGTCCCGTTAGTGCACTTTCCTTAGTTTGTTCATCAAAATATCGGACAAATCATTAGGACAGCATTAGTTTTGATGACATGAAGCCTAGACTAGAAAGTAATCTAATAATAGTAATATATAATATAATGATAATTATCATAATTATAAAGTGGTAAAGGTTTACTATTGTTTTGTATTATTCAATGTATTTTTAAATGCAAAAGCCTTTTTATTTTAGAAACAGTGAATGTTTCCAAGTTTAAGAATTTAAAAAGCATTTTAAATACAAAAACTAGAAATATTCATTAGGGTTGAGTGGTTAATTATTGGACTGATTCAAAGTTTTTCGATTTATATGGCAACTTTCCAGGGTCATTTTTAAAATGCATTTTTCTCATATACAATATCTCCACTTAAGAAGCACCTACAGACTTGCCTGGGATTGAACAAGATTTGAAAAAATACATATATTGAGATTGATTTTTTTTTATGTCTAATTCCTAGCCTGATTTGTTGAGTAAAAAAAAAAAAGGCTAATAATTTTTTTATTTTTTCCAGATTTCTCCGGTAATAAACCTGTTTCGAAACTAAAAAAGAAATCCAAAATCCCCTCTGAGAACATTTTTGTAACTAATATGTCAAACAAAATAAAGCCATAAATAAAATAAAAAAATAAAAATCTTCATTAGGTCGATAATCGTGAAATTGCGATATTTTTTCTCACAATAATCGTGACTCAAAAATATGAAAACGTGACAGATTTTCTCCACCAAGCTGCTTAGGCCCCCGACAGCGCCTAAGTTTTTATTCCAAATAATATTTAGAAAATGCGTTTTAAGTGTAATATGAGGGTGGGCTGAATTGTGTATACTCAATTACGCAATAAAACAATGACATTTGTATTTATTTCCAGTAGTTCATGTATGCTGCTTACATTATCTTTGAACTGGCCTTGTGCAAAGGCCCCTTCTCCCTGAAGTGACTAAAAATGACCTAAAACGGTGCCAAAGCACAGGAGCAAACAACCAGAGGAAGCTTGTTTTTATTGGGAAATATGCTGCTGTGAGAGAAGACTAAAACATGGGCATATCAGAAGGATGAAGTAAAATCGAACTTTTCGTGTTGTTTGAAGCTCACTGCCTCATGAAGACTACACGCCTGGTGAGTTAGTTAAGCTAATAATATTCCTGTTGTCATCTATCTGGACTTTCCCACCTCTGCTGGGCAAGTAAATGACGTGTTAACAACCCGGCTGATTAATATGTGCATTTTCGTGCATCTTAATGCATTTAATCACCCGCTAATTATCTGCACATTTACGTAGCATCTTTCTGTTCTAAACCAAAAACACACACTCCTAAAGTGAGCAGCAAACGGTGTGTAAGTAGACTTTTGTTGGCCATAGAAGAATCTCTCAGAATACAAAACATATTATTTGGAAATGTATTTTATGGTAAATGAAATAAACACACACACTTGACCCAATAGTTATACTATTAGCCAATGTTTTTTTTTTAAATCATTTTTTTATTTAGGCCAAGTTGATCTTGAAGTCTGAGCCTATTATCAAAAATGTGCTGCATTTTGATTTGTACCTGTCACATGCCCCTGATACAGCCAGGTCCAAATCATAACAGCTTATACTGTGTCAACTCATAATCATGTGCATGATGCTCAAACAATCATTTGTCTTGAGCTTTAGGTTGAAATATTCTTTAGGCAGTGGACCTTGTGTTTAGAGCTCATTCAGACAAAGGCTCAAACTGTCAATCCTTTCATAAGATCACAAATATAAATCTGATCACTTTATAGCAAACTGTACCATATTACATGCACATGGAAACAGGAAGTAGTGATGTCAGGTGTTCCCTACCGCTAGAATTGCTCTTATGCCTTATTAGTAGTAGAGGTTCTCAAACTGTGGAATATGTTCGTCTTTGTGGGACTCATCGTCTTCTGCAATTTTACACTTTATTCTTTATTTAATTAGTGATTCAGTTAATTTATTTATATTGATTTTAGAACCTTTAGGACCTTTTGATTTTATAGTCAAATATTTTATGATGTGGCACATGGTGTGAATGGTTTGAGAACCATAATTTTAGAGCCAGCTTTCGAACTTCTCTCGTCATGTTTTGTGGCTTTTAGAGCTTTGAGATAAGATTCCTGTGTCCCAATGGCCACACTATTCCGTACAGTGCACTATATCGCGGTCACGCCATTTTGTAATGGTGTCCGAATGACCAGAGGAAAAAATATAGCCCACTCAGCAAAGGTCACTAGACGGGTCAATATAGACACCTTAAGAGAGTCAGAGGAAAACAGACAGCCACAGGTCTTAACACAATACGAATGAAAAACAGTAAGAAACTCTACTATAATCCTGTTTTGCATAATGAATAAACCACTTAAATTAACGATGAAAAGTTGCCGCCGCTTCCCTTTAGCTGCTTGGTGATCGATAGCGCCCCTCTTAGACAGAGTTGTTATAATGAAAGCGTTTTTTTTATTTTTATAATGTACATTTTAAAAATGTATCTAATATTCATCAATAAACACTGAATTGTCTCAAGAATTTGGGTGTTTTTTAATGCAGAAATATGTTATTATCAGAGTTCAGCAAACTTTTTTTTAAACTAGTGCCAGTAAAAAGCAGTTATGCCGGTAACGGGCTACTTTAATCGGAATATTTTGTTTCAGTAAGGAGTAATCTCACACATTACTATTTCCAAACCAGTGATTCGATTAAAGTTACTTTACTAAATCACTGTGTCACCGTTTTGTCATTTCCCTGTGTAAAAAGATATATTTCTTGCGTCACAACGAGTGACATAACGTTTGCGACAAGTTACGTTTTCAGCCTGAGGACCACGGCACAAACGTAAACAGCAGAACGAGGAGGAGGAAATTTAAATTGTAAATATTACATAGTCATGATTTTGAGTCTGTCATCTATAGATGACAATATTCAGGTTCACTGTACACTCTGTGCTGACAACAAAGTGTTACTGAGCTTCAAAAACACCACATCCTATTAAGAAACATTCCAAGTTGCATTAAAATTTTCTGCAAGCACCAATTATTATTATTATTTTTTTTCCAATAACGCGCATCAGTCTGAATTGTATATGTGAAAGTTCAGTATGGCCATATTCAAAGCAGCATTTTAATCTTTAATGACCAAGATGGTTCATTATAAAATATGTGAAGTCGTACCGGTTGGTGCGTGGTATCCATACACCTCCACTTCACAGAGGACCATTTCTCTGCCTGCTCCAGGCAGAACCACAGAGACGTATCGTCCCTCCACTCGTCTGGTGAAGGTGATGGTCAGAGAGCGGCCTGCTGGGATGTGTGGGAGCACAGCCACTCTGAGGAAGACAAACTCTGGTGAAGAACATAAGTTATGTAATTGTGTATCATGACCTAAATGTTGTGAACCTTTGTTTGAGGACACTTTGACATGGCCACACAGTGGGGCATCACTCTCTTTAGTTTAAATGTATTTATTTATTGGTTTATTTGGTCGGGACGGTGCATGTTAATGAACATACATGGGTCTCATGCATGTAAACACGCCACACCAGATTATAGCCATGGGCTAATTTGCATCCGTTGTCCCAAACTCGCACTCTCAAACACACTCTCATTCATCCTGACCTATTGTACATGTTTTTAGTAGTAGGGGAAGCCGGAGTACCTGGAGGAAAGCTACGCTGACATGGGGAGAACATGCAAACTCCACACAGAAAGACCCCGTCCCTGGTGGGAGTCGAACCCGGACCTTCTAGCTGCTAACTGCTGTCCCACCGTGCCACCCTTGAGACCTTTCAGTTACATTTATTCATAATGAGGACAGATGGCCGCCATATTTATTAATACTACTAAATGTTCACAACCAGATTTTGTGGTTTTTCCTCAATATAAGAAAAACATATCCATTTAGATGAGTTTTGTAGGTCTTAGCTTTCAAATGAGGCGTTACACTGGCCTATAGGCAGTCACTTTTTAGATCTGGGTAAAGCTGATGCAAAGATCAGAGAGAAAATGCCATTGGTGAAGGTGGGGGTTAAGAAAGTACATTCCTTTGAAAGCCTCCATAAAACAAGTATAGTCTCAGAATGAAATAAAGCCCATCCCTGTCATGACAGTTTAGTTTACTTTCGTCTTCATTAGAGGCGTCTTCAGACATACATCAGCTGTTATTCTGAGTTTTCACGCCATTGAAACAACATTTCAGGAGTCCCTTATGAGAGACCAACAGGCCCGGTTAGAACCATGAGGCCGTCCTTCTGTGGACCCACCACCTGCAGGAGGAGCCATAGGGGCTGGTGCAATGGGACTTGGGCAGCTCCAACAGTTGCCCCCACGACCTGGAAATGGAAAAGTGGAAGAAAATGGATGGATGGATGGAAACATTTTCCTGTGACCTCCATGGGGGTCCCAACCCCCAAGTTGAAAACCACTGATCTAGATTACTTTTTTGTCATGCAGCTGCAGCATGTGCCTTCTTTTTTGTATTATAGCTTGGTCAAATGCATTTACTATGGGCTTAAGGAATCTGTGGATATGAGATTGTGTGTGCGTAAGGTTTTGATTTCCAAAACAGTATGGAATATTCACTTACACTGGATTGTCATTCCCGTTATTCAGTAATGTATTTCCAACATGAATCTCCGCCCTATCCAACTTTTCAGGGCAGCAGTCTCCTCTGTTGGTGACGGTGATGGAGGTCACTATGTAGGGCTCCAGCAGGTCCACTCTCCACCAGGGGTTGGTCTGTATTTGAGTGTGCGTACATGAACCAGCATAGAAGTATGATTCACGATTTCCATCAATGGCGTTGTAGGCCGCTCCAAATTCCGAATTCTGGTCAGACTGAGTAGCTTTGCCTCGAAGAGCCACGTTTGCTACAGAAAAAAAAAAAACCCACTATGAAAACCTTGAAGTTTCCTGCTCGGAGGCCAAATGTAAACTCATCTGTTACTTACGGTAGGTACGGGCTGAGCATGTCGTCACAGCAAACAACAGGAACACAATAGGAATGGACTTCATTTTTGCTGCAGGATAAAACAAATTACACAACACTGTCGCATGTTTTTTTTTTCCTATGGTATTTGCTATTTCAATTAGATTATGCATGTGAAACTGCAAGTATTCATTTGATTTGTATTAACAGCATTGAAGCAGTACCTACATACCTTCACCAGAATGAGACGACTTCTCTGAGAGTGTCATGCAAAGTGACAAGAGACTGTCTCTTGAACTATTTATTCAGGTCTTATCTAAGCATATTATCTATTGTTGGAATCGTGATTCAAAGTGCAGAAGTAATTGTAGAGCATAGTAAAGATTACAGCAGTAAAAATTTGTAGAGGATTTTATGGTAAGCCTTGTACTTCCCGCTCAGACAGGAATATCTGACACGTTAACTTGAAAAAAAGACTAAAAGTAATAGCCTGTTTATTTGCACCTTTTGGAGCTACACTTATATCCAAGTCAGAACTTAATTTGTAAATCAGGAGATTGTAAATCGTCTTCCTTGACGCTCTCCACTGGCTCCCTGTTGAGGTCAGATAGACTTCAAAGTCCTAATGTTTGTGTTTAGGGCCATAAATGGTCTTGTTCTGGCTGTTGACCTACTGACAGGTGAAGAAGGAAGTCATGGAGGTTTTGCCTTAGACAGAACTTGATACATTTGCTGTTAATTGATCGACAAAATGTGTGACGCAGCCGGACTTCTGTCAGACTAACAAACTGTAGGTAGCCTGACATCATGGAGTGAATGAAGAAAACAATCCCCTCCTTGTGTGAAGCGCTTTGTCGACTTGTGTCATGTGGAAAGCTCTATACAAATAAGATTCCTTTCTCTTCTTCTTCTGACTCATCATAGGAAAATATTTAACATCCAACAAGTAGTGTGGTAATGTTTGTAACTTGAGGTAAACATTTGATTTCTTAAACTTCAAACCAGGTAATAAAGCTCAGTGGTATGGTCTAAATGCTCTTATGTTATGTTCCTGTCACTGACGGCACCCGTTCACTTTTTTTTCCGCTTTGGTTTAGAAATAAAAATGGAGAACTCAAGCAAACCTAGCAATGGCATACCTTCATCAAATGGGGCTTGCGTCTGATTAAATCTACTTCGGTTTATAAGCAGTCCATGTCGAAAATTCTATTCCAAAAGCACAATTTTATTTTGTCTTGGGTTGTGTTTTGTTATTCTGATCATGCCAATTTCTTTTTTTTCATGTCTTTTTAAAGAATTAAAAAATAACGCTAGTCGCAGGGTGAGCCTCCTCTCACTGCAGTTAGAATCTCTGTCAAGCATCTTCTCAGCAATATACATCGGCGCACCGCAAGTCACAAGCAACAAAGGCCAGGCATGAACAGCTCCAGCTCCACTTACTTGAATGGGCAAAAAATGAACGTACACAGAGTGGTTCCGTGATCTAATGAAGTAAACTCATTAGATCATAAAGATTTGATTTATATTACATGCTTCAGTAATCTTTCCTCGTGCATTCTCAACACTTACTGGCCCTGGGACAATCACTGCAGTTACGTGACGAAGGGAAAGTCAAATCTCTCACAAATTCAGATTCCGCTTAGTCAGATCAAATTGGATTGGGCTTAAGTAACTTCCCGTGCTGTCCCTACCTAACTGTGGGCGTTTAGTTAAAGATCGGTAGGACGTCACAGGTAACCCTAAAACAGCAGTTCGGTCTGAAAGCACCTTGGGCCAGACGGGGCTAACGGGGCTAGCTCTTTGCTAAAAACAACACAGCAGCCAAAGGTGAACTGGAAATGGTGCACAAAGCCATCAACCCCCTGCATACTGTATCTAAGCTCAGGTAAGAACATGTCTGTAGGAACGATACCAGTCATTTTGGATTCGATCCAATACCAAGTAATACCTGGGGCAAAAAATTAGATATCGATATCGATCCGATACCGATATATATTTTATTTTTTTCATGTTGCATCAACAGCTGAACAAAACAGTTTTCTATATTCTGGATTACACGAACAACAAAAAGAGCCATTTAACAAGGCAGGTGCTTTATAGCAAGTGCAAAAAGAAAGCAAAAATGTGTGACTTATTTTGCACTTGAGCAAACATTTGGTAAATGACTCCCATAATCCTGGTTGTACACTCACCATGGCTGCCTTCACCAGATGAATGGTCTATTTTCACTTGTTGCCATGTTCCCTACCTGACTGCTATAACAGTAGATGTCTGATTATATGAACAAATAAAATAAAATAAAAAAAGCAGACGCCCTACTCATCTGTTAATAAGTCTAGCTGGACACTTTACATGCACAAAACATTTGACCGTCTCTTCATCCGCTCTGCATCGTGTCTCCTCTCTGTTAGGCTAAAATAGCTCCAGTAAATCTCTTTTTTGCCGCACCAGGCCATGCTTGTTCTGTTTACTGTGGACGTGGAGAGAGCATGGGGAGAGAGGGCAGATACAGCACATGCAGGGGGAAAGGAGGCGGGCATACGCCGGTGCTGCTGAAGGGCAGAAGGAGACACAAAAATATAGTAATATATCAGAAAATACATAAATATTAATTTAAATGAAAGTATCGATATTTGAGCTTGAGGATCGATAGTTCAAAAAAGAGCCGTCTGGATTGAAATATCGATATTTTGGTATCGATCCACCCATCCCTACCTGTCTGGTCTTTGTGCATGCCCGTGGAAGAGCTTAGTCGCTTCTAACTTCACCTTGTTTGGAGCTATAGGAATATACTGGGAGAGGCCAAATGCTAACAACATCCTTTGGTCGTTTTGCGTGACTGAGCGCACGCACAAAGACCAGACAGGTACGTATCAACTCGTCTAAGCTCAGGTAAGAACATACCTCAGTATGGAAAAACGGTGGCCTGTTCCTTTAAGCTCATTAGTGTAAATAGTACTTTTATTCAGGATTCATGAATAAAGATCAATCTTGTTTTTTTGCTTTATTCATGTCTTAAGTAAATTACCTTGGGTTGTTGTTGCCATTGTTGTCCAGGGAATCTCCGATGCGGATTTCTGCTCCGTTCAGTCTTTGGGAAGAATCTATTACATTGGTCACATTGACCGTGAAAATCCTGTGTGTTTTCCTCAGGTCCAGTCTCCACCAGGGGTTAAAATTTGCATCAGTGCATGTGCACGTGCTCCAATCAATGTTACGGTTTCCATCTATAGCATTGGATGTGAAGAGATATAATATTTTTATACGATGTTTTGTTCCTTTGGCTATTTAGCAAACTAACCAAAAGTTGTCATTCAGTGCAGAAAGGTGTGGTTTCCTCAGAATCTTTTGTTTCAAGACACAGCAACCCCCACCCGGTCCACTGGCCATTTGGACAGAAGGGGTCAAATTACGACGGAACTGAATGGACAGCTTTGGGGAGCCAATGGGAAATCTTGTGGACAATGGAATGTGGAGTGCTGTGCTTCCCCAGGAAGAGTCAGTCTGATCATGGGAACGATTGGAGGCAGACTCACGATGGATAGGAAAAACAGAATTCTGTATTGAGATGACATGTTAGGGAAATAAACGTTTAACTTGTTTAACTCCTTGATGTGTCATCAATTCCTGGTATTTAATTATTAGTTTATGTAGAGTAGTTTTTGACGACTCTCAACTCCTCCTCCAGTTTGAATACGCGGTGTTGTCAATTAAAGGTAATGTTAAATAGGGAAAAAGTAACCGCCGTCGTAGCGGTACTATTTTATGGTGTACAACGACAACACAGGAAAACGGCTGTTTTCTTTATGTGGTGACCCCGGGAGAACTGCAGGGGGTGCTGAAGAGCCGTCAAACGGAGACGCGACGAGGTTCGGTCTTCGAGAAAAAAACCCATTTTGCGTTAGAAATACCAGGTTCTTTCTTCCACATCATACAACAACAATTTCATGGACGTCATTCTAGCTTAAGGTAAGACTGCTTTTGACCTCTACTATTGTGTGAGTCTCAAAGTACGTCTAGTTGGCATATTTTTCCAAATTTTAGATTACTTTTTAACGGAGTTGTCTGTTGTGTGGTGTAATCTGTGAATTGATGGTGGAATTAAGGAAAGAAACGTTATAATTTGATATCTTAGATACCACAGAAGACAAAATAAGTGGGATAAACTGAAATTACGAGTAATTAACGGGCTGCGCGTTGGGTTTTACCCCTGTAAAAGCTGAAATGCACGTAGGCAGAATCGCCCAAGGCCGTGGACGCACGGTCTGAAATAAAACGTTGAAATAATCGTAGACAGATTTGGGGTCTGTCTAAAAGACGGGTTGAAGGCCCTTAGAACGGGGATTCTATAAATAGGTTGAAGGCCTGAGAAACGGGGTTTCTTGAATTCTATATATTAGCCTTTGTTAGCTTTCGTTAGCTTCGTTAGCTTAGTGCGCTAGCATACAGCATGGTTAGCTTAGTGCGTTAGCATACAGCATATTGTTGATAAACGTGTACTAAACCCACACATGTGTTAAACCCAGCTCGGTGTGTGGACACTGAAGGCTGTTCTGTGTAGTAGTGTAGGATTTTATTGAAGTGTGGTGCATGGTTTGTTTTCAATATGATCTGTTTGCTGTTGGTGTGCGAGGTTGCTAAGTTAGCTCTGAGAACAAAGGATTAGCTTTAGCATTTAGTTTTTTCCATGTCGTACTGTTATTTGGCTGTTATTTTGTAATACCGGAGTTTCTGGCCGCCATCGCTGTAGTGCAACCGTATGGCCTCTAGGTTTTCATTGAAAGGCATCGGACTTTAGGCACATTATACTATTTAACGCGTGTTTTTATTTTTATACACTTATCTGATTTTGTTGATCGGAGGGGGAGAATACTAAATTGTTTTGGTTGTTCTTGTTAGTCTGTTTGGTTTTTTGTTAACTGTTGTTTTGTTTGTGGAAATTATTGTGTCTTGTTGTCTCTTTGTGTAATGTTCTCTTTATTGTAGAGTGACTGAGTGTGTCCGGAGTGAAACTAAAAGTGCATTTGCTGTGTCTGCATTTGTGTAGACGCAGCAAAGGACTGATTAAACGGGAAGTGATGGGCGCATTGGGAAAGTGGCCATTTTCCTTTGTGCCCAGACATCCGTGTAGGAGGGTAAGTGGAGAAATTGCTCCGCCCCTCATTGCAAAACAAAAAAGTAGAAAAAAGAACATTTTTTGACCTAATTTCTTGTTTTAAAGGTTATTGTTTTAAAAGTTATTATTTTGTTTTGTTTTTAAAGAGGAACATTTCTGCTGGTGGTAGAGTTATGTCTCCACAGCATACATTTGAAGAACGAGTATCCAAAATCAGTGTGAGAAAAATGCTATTTTTTTAAGCCTGTGATTGACGGAGCATTTAGGGCTCTGAGAGATGTTGCTAAAAAAAATAGAACCTCTCTCCACACGGTGGCGCCGTGGTATGAAAACTGAAGCAGGGAAGACCTGTCGTGAGTTTGAATACATTGATTGAAAGTACAAACCACTATTGATTTAGAGTTTAAGTTGATCTTTATGCGCCATTTTGGACGCATTACCAAAAGTTATGAAGGAGCAATTATGCAAAATTCAAATTATTGTTAAAGACAACCAAATAAATGAATGAATACATTTTGAGAATGCCCTTGACCAGAAGCGAGAGCAAAATTGAACTGAAAGAAATGAGTGCAACTTTTAAAGGTGCAGCTTAAAGGAGCGAGTAATGAAAGTAATAATGAAAAAAGAGTAATAATGAGTTTACTTGAATGTGCAGTGACCTGTGGGTGTGGTGTTGGTAATTGTGGCCAAGGATTGTTTCAGACGAGATGACCAACAACGTTCGAGGAGATCGAGGCGTTTACAACAACGCTGATGGGAACCATGCTACTCTGATCACTGGCAGCTGCTGGGTTCAGTGGCATGGGACGGCAGAACTCTGTTACCTGTGAAGGTGAACGGACAGACTCTTGACGTGCTGGTGGATAAAGGTGAACGACACTCATCTGTGAACTATGAGACTGTGATCATTAACGGACACCATCTACTGGGTGGATACAGGAAGACCACCCAAAACCTTTCACCAAGCCAGTGCCTAGTCAGCTCACAGGACTGAATCTGACACGCCAACTCAGACTCCTGTTTCTCTCCTCGGATGTGATATGCTGATGACAGTGAGAGCAACAGTTTTGTGCTCTCTGAATGGACTAACAGTGACTTTTCCCTGATTGGACAAACACCTTGCTGTCTGACAGTGGTTGCTGAATGCAGATATATCTACTGGGAAGAGCTGAAGGACTGTACAACTGACGTTTGACCTTGGATCAAACATTCACTTTGCCAAAGCCACCCACCCATTGATCACTGTACTTTAATATGATATAGAAAAGCTTTTAAGACTAACCTTAGTGGACATGAATGGTCCTTTTAAAATAACAAAATTAATTAGGCAAACGAGGTGTGACTGTGAACTGTTTACACCCTATAGAACAATAATATGATGTGTTTATAACTCGTTTGCTCTCTCTCCTGGACAATAGGCTAAAGAATTTGTTCCATGACCAAAGCGTGAGTGAAACAAAAGATTGGTAAGAAATTGAAGTTTCTAAAATGTCCTGTACTCTCCATCCATGTATGCCTACTCTATAGACATTAATGCTAGACTTATGTCCGTTTTGGGACATCATTCCACGACACCATGATAGAGAATTATGTGTTTATGAACTGACTGAAAATATCTTAATGCACCAGATAAAGATGGTCTTTAGGACCTACTGATGCTGGTTTATTTACTAAATTGAATCGATAATCTTTAAGTTACAACTAAATGCATTTGTCTGAATGTTTTAATACAAAATTTGAATTTGAAGCCTTAGAGGGCATTGACATGTGATAGAACTGTGAGAAAAAAAAAAAAAAAAAAAGAAAAAAAAAGCTGAAGTGAATTGGGTTTCGATCCTTTCTCTTGCTCTGCTCCTGGCGTCAATCCGTGAGCAGATCGAGAGGAAACTTTTATGAACTTGATAGGCCATTCTGTTGCCTGAGTTCAGCCTCCTCTTTGATTCCACGGGAATCCAGTGGACACTGATCTTAAGATTGTATGTTATGATCCCTATTGACACCATCTACACTCATTAGTTTGTGTACTCAGGTTGGAGGTGACTGTTATTCTCACTTTGGGAGCCGCTGAGAGCTCCTTCCCAAGCCTGTCTGACGGTCCTCTGCCGCGATTGGACTGCACCAGTGCTGGTGTGATCCCTTTTGGGGACACTCCCTGGACCTCACATGCTGTCCGGGTCGCGAACCTGACGAGTGGTGTCCACCTCTCACTCGCCCTGTCGACCCAATTCTTCCCACTTTCAGCCTCCCTGGCCTGCACCTGACATTTGTTATTTTGCTATTGTTTTCTTTGTGTTATGTAGGTGCCGGAGGTATTTACCTCCAGTGCAATTTGAGTTGGTTTGTTGTGTTTCCTGTACAAGGATTGAGGTCTCACTTGTTTATGCATGTTACGTGACTCTTTTTTGGACTGAGTGTCCTCAGTCCAAGAGGGGGTGTTACTTATGTGGGGAAATTATTATAATTTGGTTTATTTTGGCATGAGAAGGAACTGATACACATATATCTAAATGACAAGACAAACGAAAACATAAAGTGACGAATTGACAAATGTTATGGCCAACTAAGATTTCAGTTTCAGATAGGTAAATCAATTTATAATACTCTGTTTTTTACGTTTGCTGTGATTCTGAAGTGCACACAGAATCTGTGGTAAATGTGGGAAACAGAAGCTAAAAGAGAGTTTTTCTCTGTAGATTAATGAAACCTGAATTTCTGAATTTTCCAGATAAAATTGACCCTAGCATTCCAACAGATAGATTAAGTTAAATAGGTTTTTGAGTCCAGCCATAATTTGCAAGATTAGCTGGCATGGTCGTTCTAACGGTGAGCGGCCCTGATGAGAATTTTTGTTTTTGTAATTTTCGTCTGTTCTTTTGTGTTTCTGTTACAGATCTCTGTTGGTTCCTTGTCTCGGTGGGTGCTTGTGAGTGGTCGTCATTGTGAGTTTTTGACCCAAATTAATCAATCAAGTTTTATTTCTAAAGCGCCTTACAATAATCAAAGTTGACCACAGCATAATGATGTAGAAAAAATAGCGGACGCTGAGGGAGCATGAACCGAGACAACGACCTGACAGAATCAATACGGGGAGGAATTCGAGAGCCCCTCCCGAGCGGAGGAGCTCCCGCTTTGGCCCCATCGGCCCCTCCTCCATATGTACAGAGCGGGGCGTTCGGCTCCACTTTTTACCCCCAGTTAATAACCCTTCATGGACTGGTGGACGTGGCGGCTGCGAACTTGTTATCAGCGGAAGAGCATAAAAAATGGCCATGCCCGGGTGCCCGCCTAAGTCTAACTCAGCGACCTTGCCTGAGCGGACTTACCATCGAGGGTCTACATTAAAAACACCAGGACCTGTTGGACGCTCCCAGATACTTAGGACCTTTTGAAGTGACTCAAAGGACTGCCACCGCAGTTAAGGTAGAGGGGCGTGACAACTGGTACCACTGGTCACACTTGAAGCCCTGTTCTGAGAAAACCGGCTTACTGGACTCATACGCATCCCGGACGGTTGACACATCCTGACGAATATGGTAGTGGGTCTAACAGCCCCACTGAAGGGGGTGGGGGGCACCAACCCCGACCCACACGGTCACAAAGACATAAAAAAGACTAACAAATATGGACTTAAGGCCTGGGTTTTAAAACCAGGACCTTTTAAGGTGTCCATACGGGGTGTGGGCCCTGACACTTGCTCTTTGCTTGCTCATCATACCAACAGTAATAAAAATAGACGATCCACATAGTTGTGAGGGACGGGTCAGAGGACACCCTATCAAAGAATTGAAATTGGCCCTCTACAAGGTATGCAAAGAAGTAGGTAAAACACCTGGAGAAAATCTGGTCATCTACTGCAACAATGCAGGTACAATGTTGGTGAAAATGAGAGAAGCAGTGTCGGACCAACACACCCTAGACTGGATCACCCATTGTACAGAAAAAATGATAAAAACATGGGAAAACAAAGAAGGAACAAATGATGCTGTATTGAAACCTGTGATTTATGATGTATCTAACATGTCTGTTTCCACAGAGGGAGATGGATCTAGGAAGCGACGGTCTTTCAATATGGGGGGTCATACACCAGGAGAGAATAAATGGGTAAAATTAGCTAAGCACACGGCCATGATTACCAACTCAACCCTGCAGGTGGGAAACCGTACCCTCGGTCAATCATACGTACCTTTCTCTGATGACGGCGGCCGTAAGCCCCTGTTCGGAGATGGGAAAGGATTTATCGCCACGCTGATCCCTATGATCGGTGTGGCGTCCTCCATGCAGCGTATAAATGAGGTATGGTGGATCCTGGAGGACCTAACTGAGGTAATAGGCGACATCTTGGACCAAATGGAACGGAGTCCAGAACTTAAGGCAGTGGCTGTTGTGGCTATGCAAAATAGAGTGGCGTTAGACGCCATGTACGCTGAACAGGGTGGTATGTGCGCAGCAGTTGGCCTTGACCACTGCTGTACATATATTCCCCGACGAAACTGGCGATTGGACAGCCATTAAAAATAAAGTAAAGGAACTCAAAGACTTCCTCGCGTCTCAAGAAGACCAGGGTCCTCAGTGGACCTGGCTAAATTGGTTAAATTCCGGTTCCTGGATCCATATCCTTCAAAAGGTGGGTATTCTTATAGGTGTAATGCTCTTGTTTTGTTGTATTTTGTTTTGTTGTGTTGTGCCTCTCATTCGCAGCATGGTCTCCAGGGCTCTGGGTTCCACTGGGGGCATCTACACCATGGGTGATGCGTCCCAGGGGGACACAGAGCTCGGGACAAGGGAAACGCCAGAAGGGGGTGGTCCCAGCCTGTACTTGGAAAGAGTACGGCAGGCTTTGAGATATGAATGGAACGACCCCCGACAAGGCTGTGATGGAGAATATTGTGGTGGAGATAATATCTAAACAACACTGTTCGGTGTTGTTGCGCTTGCTGTGTTTTGTGTGCAGGAATGTTTATTTTTGTGTCAATCAGAGACGGTCCCAGGGGGACGTAAAAGTTGACATGTACCGTTGACACGGGATAAAAACCAGCTAAGTTCTGCCTGGAAAGATTAGTAAGCGGAAGTTACACATGGGAAGAGAGAGATGATTTTGAAACCACTCAGCGGCTGGTTGAGTATGCCCTACATACAGTGAACATGTTTTTTTGGTGTTATAATATGTGAAATTGTACTGTGATTTTTGATACAGGCTGTACTTTTGTGAACTTGAAAATATTATGGTTTTGTTGTCCTCCTTTGGGAGGTCAAAAAGGGGGTCTGAAGAGATATAATATTTTTATACGATGTTTTGTTCCTTTGGCTATTTAGCAAACTAACCAAAAGTTGTCATTCAGTGCAGAAAGGTGTGGTTTCCTCAGAATCTTTTGTTTCAAGACACAGCAACCCCCACCCGGTCCACTGGCCATTTGGACAGAAGGGGTCAAATTACGACGGAACTGAATGGACAGCTTTGGGGAGCCAATGGGAAATCTTGTGGACAATGGAATGTGGAGTGCTGTGCTTCCCCAGGAAGAGTCAGTCTGATCATGGGAACGATTGGAGGCAGACTCACGATGGATAGGAAAAACAGAATTCTGTATTGAGATGACATGTTAGGGAAATAAACGTTTAACTTGTTTAACTCCTTGATGTGTCATCAATTCCTGGTATTTAATTATTAGTTTATGTAGAGTAGTTTTTGACGACTCTCAACTCCTCCTCCAGTTTGAATACGCGGTGTTGTCAATTAAAGGTAATGTTAAATAGGGAAAAAGTAACCGCCGTCGTAGCGGTACTATTTTATGGTGTACAACGACAACACAGGAAAACGGCTGTTTTCTTTAGATGCAACGTAGCGACTAGCTATCCATGATGACTGTGTAGCTTTTCCTTGAAGAGCCAGATTTTCTCCTGCACAAAAAAGATACACATTTGTCAAGGTCTGATGGTCTGCTCGACACCGGGAGTCCATCTGCAAACACACGTGTGACTGAGGGGATGTGACTGAATGTGTGTTTGAAAGTGCTGGAGACGGGGCTTCAATGAGACTTATTTACTGTGAGCTGTATATCTAATTTTCTAATTTAGGGCTAAACCAGGATTATTATACGGCCCTTCACAATGCAAATAGAACGCTCCATTGACTTGAATGTGATTTTCCAACGTTCTACCGGTCATTATTTTCTGATAGAAGACCTCTGAAAAAAAAAAAGACCACTGCCAATGGTAATGGAGTTCGTGCTTGTCAGGTCTTTCATATCACTCCGCAAGTAGTAGTAACGGACACTATCTCTGTCCCTGTCCCTGCAGAGAGATTAACGGGAGTCCGACTTTCAACCTACCCAGAGATTCACCACCATTTCTCCTCTCTAACTGCACCTTAAACTAAGTAGCTAGGCCAGCAATAAGTAGCTAGCCTTGCTGCTACTAGCCTAGCCACACTGCCTGGAAGCAACAAACGTTGCCAAGCAACGTGCAAACCTTTGGGAACTATTTTCCGTGGAAATCATTAAATAAACTTTTCTGCCTTCATAAAAGTGTATGAAGTTTATTTGTGTGTGTTCAGTTGGCAAATAGTCATATAATAAGCGGGATAATGTATAGAACGCCGGTCATTATCGGGAAAATAAGTAATGACAGGGCGAACTGGTCTTGTTTCGCCGGGATTTTCCCGATAATGACCAGCGTTCTATACATTATCCCTTACTTAAAACAGCGCTAATGGGACTAGCTTTTCAAATCAAATCAAATCAAACTTTATTTATAAAGCGCTTTTCATACAAAATGTAACACAAAGTGCTTTACAGTGCTTAAAAATCATTAAAATCGTCCCCACCAGCAATATATAACTACAACCACACGGCCACAGCCAACCAGCACTCCCGGGGCAGAGGGCTCCCTCAGAGGAACCACTAGGAGAACATAAAAAATAAATACAATAAAAAATTAATAAATAAATACAATAAAAATTATATATATATTAGGGGTGGGCATAGATACATTTTTTAAATCTAGATTAATCTAGATTAATTTTGAAATTAGACCAGTTGTTTACAAAATGCATCACAAGCTGCTTAAGAAAGCTGTTAAACTATGATAATAAGGGACGGGGCGAGAGAGAATTTTTTTTTAAAATATAGTTGGACTCGGCGCGCAAGGGACAGCGGCGCCCCATAGGCCATTTCCTCATAGCATGTGACATTGCAATGTCACATGCTATGAGGAAATGGCCTATGGGGCGCCATGGCGCCCCATAGCGTTAACATGCTTATAACAAAAGTCACTGCTGGAGTGGGCGGAGAGAGCAGTGTAGGGTTGACAGAGGGACAGTTTGTGACTGCATGACCGCGGGACGTGAGCGCGGCCTGCGGGCAAACTGTTTCAGAGCACGGCTCTGGGGAAACGCTCCCAGCGCCAGCGCTGTCCCGGGCCATAGGAGAGTAAAAGGCACGCGGGGTCTGTGAGTGACGAGGCGGCTACAGGAGCCCCGTCACTCACGTCTTCCACCTGTTCGCTCAGCTCCGCTCTGGACCGCCTCCGAACGGCAGCGACATCACCGCACACAGTCTCCTCCTCAGCCCGCCCCGGTCATCTCCCCCGCTGCTCCACGAGGAGCTCAAAGTGAGTCATCATAGCGTAGTATAGATCCCACTCCCAACTCAACTTTGAGAATAGATTAATGCCCATATTTTTTTTATCACCCGACAAGACTATCGCGTTAACGCAGCACGTTAACGCCGATAACGGCCCACCACTAATATATATATATATATATATATACAGTTCCTTGCGAAAGTATTCGGCCCCCTTGAACTTTTCGTCCTTTTGCCACATTTCAGGCTTCAAACATAAAGATATAAAACTGTAATTTTTTGTGAAGAACCAACAACAAGTGGGAGACAATCATCAATCAATCAATGGTTTTGTATAGCCCAATATCACAACAGGAGTTGCCTCATAGGGCTGCAACAAACATTAAGGCAATAAAACAGAGCAGTAAATAAGACAGTGTAAAGTTCCGGTGAATCAAATATCCAGGCAAACATAAAGTCCAAATAAGCGTCAGCAGTGGGTGGCGACGAGCAGCTCGGGTGTCCCCTGTCCTTAGACTCTCCAGCACGGCAAGGAAAAACTCAAAAACCCAGTGGGAGAAACGAGAAACCTTGAGGAGAACCACAGAAGGAGAGATCCACTCCCATGGACGGACAGGCTATAGAGACCCAGGGCCGAAGGAGTCCCTCAGCAGACGGGCCAAGATCACAGACCGTCCAGTTCTTGTTGTCAGTAGGCAGGGTTCCTCCGTTCAGCCGGGTCCCTCCGTTCGATCTAGACAGGCAGTCCCAAGGGGGAGTGGGACAGGAGACACCATGTGAATAGTAATGAACAGACTACAGATAAAATAAATATTATATCATAATAAGACAAAGTTTGCAGTAAGAAGAAGAAGAGGATAGCGCTCAGTGTACCGTACTTCCCACAGCAGAGTTTCTCCTAAGGCAGCTTTACTTCAGGCTGTGGGTTAGAGCTTTACCTAACTGACCTGATCATAAGCTAATTCGAAGAGGTACGTTTTGAGCCTAGTCTTAAATGTAGGGACTGTGTCTGCTTCTTTAACGTGAGCTGGGAGTTTATTCCATAAAACCGGAGCTTGGTAGCTAAAGGCTCTTCCTCCTACAGTGATTTTGGAGACCCGAGGAATCACTAGTAGCCCTGAGTTTTGAGAGCGGAGTCTGGTTGGCCGATATGGAACGATAACGTCTTGGAGATAGAGTGGAGCCAAACCCTTTATGGCTTTAAATGTGAGGAGCAGATTTTAAATTTGATTCTAAACTCAACAGGAAGCCAATTGAGAGACTTTAGCACATGTGTAATGTGTTCTCTTCTCTTTGTACGCGTTAACAATCTTGCAGCTGCATTTTGAACTAGTTGAAAACTTTTTAGGGAACTTTTAGGACACGCTGCTAGCAGGCAGTTGCAGTAGTCCAGCCTTGAGGAAACAAATGCATGAATAAGTTTTTCTGCATCACTCTTAGGTAGAATGTTTCGTATTTTAGCAATGTTGCGCAGGTGAAAGAACGCAATTTTACAAGCCTGGTCTATATGCGTTTTAAAAGAGAGGTCTTGGTCAAACAGAACTCCAAGGTTTTTTACTTTAGAGCTCGTTGATAGGCTAACATTATCCAGGGAGATGATCTGCTGAGATAAAGACTCTCTCAGTTTTTCAGGACCTAATATAATAACCTTGGTTTTATCAGAGTTAAGGAGAAGGTAATTTACAGTCATCCAGGTCTTGATGGCTTTTACGCAGGAACTAAGCACATCTAATTTATCTGTGTAACGGGTGGTACCTCGGGGTGGTGCTGCTGTCCCTCAGGCCAATGACTGGTTAAATGGGAAGTGGCCTGATTGCCACCAGGTGCTAGTGTCTGTGGGATTCCAGGGCGGTTGCTGGGCTCACGCTGTGCTCATCCACGCCAAGCGGGAGGGTTACATCTGTGTTGGTGAGTGTTTCGGAATGTCCATATGCTGTTATTGTCATGTACGGTAGCAACAATGTTTGTTTAGTTTTAATTGTGTGTTTTAATGGTAGGGCCGTACGAGGCTACGACGGCGACAGTTGAAACCTATTCAACAGCGTGGGGGTTGTTGAGCAGACTGTGTGTGGGGTGTTCACGGCGCACAGGTAGAACTGTTGGATGTTTTTAACAATATTAAAGTTGCTACAGTAGGTTTTGTTTTTTATGATCAATTTTGTCTTTTTACAGTGTTGCTACCTGCTGTCCTTTTTAGCCTATGTCTATGTTAGGTTTTTTGTTGTTAGTCCGTCTTTGGTAACAACTTGGTGGTCTGCATATGTAAAGGCGGGCTAACCCTTTTCTTTCTTTGTAAATTTATGTTTGTCTATTGGTCACTTCCCGCAAAACTTCATTCATAGGAATGAAGTTTTTTTAAAGAATAAATAATGTTAAACTTATCAGAGACTCTGCCTTTCTAAACTTCTTGGCACTACAACATCTGTCTGACCTGGTTTTATTGATAAGTACAGCTGTGTGTCGTCCGCGTAACAGTGAAAATTTATATTATGATTTCGGATTATGTTACCTAATGGAAGCATGTACAATATAAATAAAATTGGCCCGAGCACTGAACCCTGTGGCACCCCATAACACACTTTAGAACACGGTGAAGACTTTAGGTTTACATTAACAAATTGGTGCCTATCAGATAAGTAAGATTTAAACCAAGAGAGGGCTGTTCCCCTGATGCCTACGTCAGTTTCTAACCTCTGCAGGAGAATATTGTGGTCGATTGTGTCAAAGGCTGCACTGAGGTCTAACAGAACCAGGACTGAAGCTAGTCCGGCGTCAGCTGCTAATAACAGGTCGTTGGTAACTTTGACTAAGGTGGTCTCTGTGCTATGATAAGTTCTGTACCCTGACTGAAATTTTTCAAATAAACTATTGTCCTGTAGGTGGCGGCAAAGCTGCTTAGCCACTACTTTTTCAAGGACTTTTGAAATGAAAGGCAGATTAGAATATCAGGATCGAGATTGGGTTTTTTCAAAAGTGGTTTGATAACAGCATATTTAAAGGACTTTGGTACATACCCATTTTCTAAAGATAAGTTAATTATTTTCAATATGGTATCTGAGATTTCTGGGGTAATTTCTTTGAGGAGTTTAATTGGAATTGGATCTAGAAGACAAGTTGATGGTTTTGAAGACATAATGATTGATAATACCTCAGCCTCATCTACAGTTATGAACCTGTCTAAGGCTTTGAAAGGAGGCAATGATTCTACAGCTGGATCTAGATCAGAAGACAAGGGAAGCTTATCATTTATTTTATCTCTAATGGTTGTGATTTTGTCATTAAAGAATTTAAGGAAGTCATCGCAGCTAAGGGTATCAGGAATGGAAGGCTCTACTGTGACTGTTTGTTAGCCGGGCCACCGTATTAAAAAGAAACCTAGGGTTATTTTTATTTACTTCAATGAATGAAGAGTAGTAATCTGTTTTTGCTTTCCTCATGGCTTGCTTATAGGCGAGTAGGCAATTTTTCCAAGATCTAAGAGATTGCTCAGTGCTAGAATTGCGCCATAACCGTTCTAATTTGCGAGTCTTTCGTTTAAGCGCGCGTGTTTCCGCGTTGAACCAGGGAGCGACGCACCTTGGCCGAACCACTTTCTGTTTCAGTGGAGCCGCAACATCAAGGGCTGTTTTTAGTGTGAGCATAACGCTGTCGACAAACTGATCACTTTTATTTAAATCAATAAGCGAGCTATTCTCTGTAGACATAGTATTAAAGACTGGCTGGATCATTTCTTTAAAATTTAACACAGCTTTTTCAGATAGTGGCCGTTTTAATTGAATTTTATCTTGTGGATTAGTATAATCTTCGATTAGGAACCTGAATGTAATTAAAAAATGGTCAGAAAGCACGGGATTCTGAGGGAGAACGTTTAGGTCGCTAATTTCAATCCCATATGTTAAAACCAGATCAAGAGTGTGTTTATGACAGTGAGTAGGTTTATTCACATTTTGTGTAAAGCCAACCCCATCCAGTAGGGCACTAAATGCCTTGCTCAGACAATCACTATTATTATCGACATGAATGTTAAAATCACCTACCATTATAATTTTATTCCAATTCAACACACTACTGGCTAAAAACTCAGAGAACTCTGCTAAGAAGTCTGAATAGGGGCCAGGAGGCCGATAAATAATAGCAAGTAGTAAAGCTTTTTGATTTTTCCATTTGGGACAGGTAAGAGACAGTGTTAGACTTTCAAACGAATTAAACTTTAGGTTATTTTTGGGATTTAGAACAAGATTAGAGTGTGATATCACTGCAACCCCACCACCTCGGCCTGTGGTTCTGGCAGCCTGAAAATTTACGTAACTAGGAGGGGTAGATTCATTAAGCCTAACATAGTCATCCTGCTGAAGCCATGTTTCAGTTAGGGCGAGAAAGTCAATGTTGTTATCGCAAATTAAATCATTTACTAAAATGGACTTTGATGAGATTGATCTAATATTCAACAACCCACACGTTATGTGCTTAGCACTTTGTTTATTGTTTCGTTTAATGTTAAGTTTACTCTTGGGTATCTGTGTTAGGTTATTTGGTCGCATGTATGAATAAAAAAATAAAGAGCTAAAGGCCCAAAAATGCCGCTATCTGACTCCTCGCCTCGTTGTAAAAAACAGATAGATCAGAAAGGTTACGTGTTCTCAGAAGGCACTTTATTCTTAGATGGTGAGTTACAAGTTACATGTTATTCGTTCAGTTGCTAGGAAAAGTCTCACCACAACATTTTCCTCCTGGGTAATTCTCTGCCTGTTAGCCCCTCCTACTCAATGCATAGCCACACTCACACTTCAGGACGCTCCAGTTGGCCATCCTGACTCACATCAAAGCACAAGATAAATACTTCCTTATCTCACCATCTGGAGATCTGATCAGCTCCTTCCTGACCACTCTTTATGGCCCAGTGACTTTTCACCTTTGATCGAGATTAGCATACATTCTTTAGCAGAGGGACGAAGGCTGCCTGCCTCTGGCCAGATAAACAGGACGCCTGTTTATTGCCCCTCAAGGCCCAGTGACCTCCTCTACAGTTAGCATACAATATTCAGGGGGATAGTAAACAGACATTTTCAGATAATTGACAATTTCCCCCCTTGGCCACATAGAAATGTGGTCACCATAAGAAAAATGTCTACAAAAGTTTAATACATTCAAAATCAAAAAACTAAATAACACTGTCCATGATGACTCAGCTTCTTCTTGTCACATGCAAGTATATACGACGTGACCACGACCTGAAGATAACAGCTGTGGGCACCGGTGGTGGGGGCCGAGCTGGGGAGACCTTGGGTGAAAAAGACAGAGGTGGAAGAGGGGCATGATACTTCTTTGGGGATGAAAGCCTTGGTCTTGACATGACTGGAGTGAGGGGAATCATTTTAACCCCTTGTTTTATCAAGGGTTCAAAATGGTTGGGGAGTCCCATAGGTGAGTTTGGGGATGGGAATGATTCAGAAAAATCTCTGGAGGGTGTAGATGTAGCAGTCGGGCTCAAGGTCTGTGGTGTAGTTGACGAAAGTGCTCCTTCGGCTGAATCATTTACTATAGATGCATGTGGTACTGAAGCTGAGCTTTTCCCCGGAGATGCAGATGCGGATGGCGCTGCTGTGGCTGGATCCTTAACTGTGGCTGAGTCCTTTACTGTAGGCGCTGATGGTGCTGGATCCTTAACTGTGGCTGAGTCCTTTACTGTAGGTGCAGATGATGCAGCTGCGACTGAATCTTTTATTGAGGATGCAGGCAAAACCTTTGCTGGCAAGCCAGGAGCTCTTCTCATGCTCCTCTCTGCTCTCTCAGGCCTCCACTGATTTTGTAGAGCATGGAGGAGATTTTCCGTCAGTCGTCTCACTCCACCTGTGCTCAAATGTGGGCCATTTCCTTTAAACAGATCGTCACGTTTCCAGAAAAGATTAAAGTTCTCTATGAAATACAGTCCTCTTGACTCACAGACATTGGACAGCCATGTGTTCAACTGAAACAGCCGGGAGAATTTGTTTATTCTCCCATCGATGTTTGGGATAGGTCCACTGATGAAAATTTGTATTGCATCTTTATCCAGAGAATCAAGTCTCTCAAAAAGTGTATTAAACTTTTCTTTCAGGACTTCAGACTCTCTGTTTCTTATGTCAACAGCACCAACATGAATAACAAGTTTATTTATCCCAGGGTTATTTGTAATTTCCTTGTTTAGAACATCTATGATGTCAGAAACGGTGGCGCTCGGATAGCTGATCGTAGTAATTCTCTGATTGTTTACATTAGATATGGCTCCGTCTCCAAGCACCAGGATATCTCTGGCCTTGACACTTTGCACAGTTTTTCTCTCCATCTTTGTTTTGACTTCTTGTTCTCTGTTTCTCTGTGACTTTCTCTGTTCGTTATACTCATCCTCTGAGAGAGGTGAAAATCTGTTTGTTAACTTTATTCCAGGTGCATTTTTACCAGCATGTTGTCTTTGCTCTAGCCTAGCACCAAGTTGTCCCTTAAGTTTTGGGAATGTTATGGTGTCGTTTAGCTTTAGGTTGCAAGTATCAGTTTTTCCAGTCTTCTTACCGGGTTCCACAGGGAGCGTGTCATTAAGTCCTTTTTCCGTCTCTAAGGCAAAAATCTTGTCCCGTAGTAGGAGAATTTCTTGTTGATACATCCGACAGCTTTCACAAGGAGATGTTTGCGTTACTCCCTCAGCCATGTTGACAAGATTGTCGCCGTTGGTCCATCAAATGAGTTGTAAAAAAGGAAAAATGATTAAAAAGCCTTGGTTCACGCAGTTTGTGTGTATACTTGACTTTTCCGATGATTGTTTCTTTCTGAGATTTGTCCTCCTCTCTTCTGTTTTGGCGTTGTTGGCTTTGGAGCGTCTTTGATGAAAAAAGCAGTTCTTCTTCAGCTTTCGATGCTCTTTGTAAAAAAGATTTGGGTCGCTTTTGCTCTCTGCCTTACGTTTTGATCACGTCGGCGGAACCAAATTATGAATAAAAAAATAAAGAGCTAAAGGCCCAAAAATGCCGCTATCTGACTCCTCGCCTCGTTGTAAAAAACAGATAGATCAGAAAGGTTACGTGTTCTCAGAAGGCACTTTATTCTTAGATGGTGAGTTACAAGTTACATGTTATTCGTTCAGTTGCTAGGAAAAGTCTCACCACAACATTTTCCTCCTGGGTAATTCTCTGCCTGTTAGCCCCTCCTACTCAATGCATAGCCACACTCACACTTCAGGACGCTCCAGTTGGCCATCCTGACTCACATCAAAGCACAAGATAAATACTTCCTTATCTCACCATCTGGAGATCTGATCAGCTCCTTCCTGACCACTCTTTATGGCCCAGTGACTTTTCACCTTTGATCGAGATTAGCATACATTCTATAGCAGAGGGACGAAGGCTGCCTGCCTCTGGCCAGATAAACAGGACGCCTGTTTATTGCCCCTCAAGGCCCAGTGACCTCCTCTACAGTTAGCATACAATATTCAGGGGGATAGTAAACAGACATTTTCAGATAATTGACACATGCCAGCATTTGGTTTGTGAGCTTTTGATGTTTTAGTGCTTGGTATACGGGGGACTGACAGTCTTTATTTGAGAATCTACACACTTGATGATTTGTGACAATCCGGGAGCAGGGTCGGTGGTTACAGAGGAGTGTTCTACACTACTGCTCTGCGCCCGGGGCTCATATCTGGACCGTCAATTTGGGCCGCGACTAAGGCTATCGGCCACATTCGTAGATAAAAGGGATGCACCAGCCAAATTTGGATGTATGCCATCCCTGCGCATGAGCTTGGGCTTTCCCCAAAAGGCGCTCCAATTATTGACATATCCAACATAATTTTGCTCGCACCATCTAGACAACCAGCAGTTAACTGATAAATGTCTGCTATACATTTCATCATTGACCAAATTGGGCAGAGGGCCAGAGTATATTATGGTATCTGACATCGATTTAGCCAATTCACACACACTACTTGCAATTTGAGAATCTCTGACTGTCTCCGCCGAATATCGTTACCACCCGCGTGGATCACGATCTGACGGAACCGCCTCCCTCCCTGCTTTAAGCACCTAAGGTTACCTTCAATGTCACCAACTCTGGCCCCCGGATAACACCTAACCAAAGCTGCTGGGATCTTCACGTCCCTAACTATGGAGCTTCCAATCACCAGAGTATCAGGTTCAGCCGGTGTGACGCTGAGGGGAGAAAACCTGTTCTGGACGTGAAGCGTTTGGTGCGCTACGGGTGTGCGCTTAGCACTTCCCCCTCCCCGGACAGTCACAAATCCGTCCTGGTCTTGTCCCTGCTGCACGGGACCCGCTGCGGGGCTAGTCTCTGTAGCAGTAGGACTGTATTGGACTACACGTCCCATAATGCTTTGTACCTACGGGTGATAGGGGACTTCCGGGTATTCACTAAAGAGTTTGCTAAACAAGAGTCCACTGTGTCCCGTGTCTTCATTATACATGGTGTCAGAAGCTACGAACTACATGTCTCCGCGATATTTATGGTCGCGTTACAGTCCTGTTAACTAGCGGGAGTTTTTTTGCGCAGTTTACAACGAAAACGGCCGGCAAGGAACACGGAGGCGGATCGCTCCGGCGCTAGCTGCAAGCTGTACGTGCGTGCTAAGATACGGCCCCGCGTGTCACATGTCTGGTGAGGAGGACGTACAGAGAGACGGTGCATCAATCTTGGGTCCTGAAAGTGACGAAGAAACCAGGGATTCAGCAACAGAGATGGCGACCACTGTACAGTTAACTCCCCCTGAGGCATTTGACTTTTCTTGTCCGTCAGAATGGCCGAAGTGGATCAGAAGATTTGAAAGGTTTCGTATTGCAACAGCGTTGGACAGCAAAACACAAGAGTATCAAGTCAACTCACTTCTGTATGCTATGGGAGACGCTGCTGATGACGTTTTAGCAGTTTTGCCATTAACTGCTGAAGACAAGAAGAAATATGATGCAGTTAATGCAGCGTTTGATAAGCACTATGTTGGAAAACACAACGTCATTTTTGAGAGAGCGCAGTTCAACTCCAGACGTCAACAGGATGGTGAGAGTGCAGAATCATTCATTACAGCTGTACATAAACTTGCAGAAAACTGTGGATTCGGTGTGCTTAAAGAGGAGCTTATTCGGGACAGAATTGTAGTTGGTATAAAAGACAAAAGACTGTCAGAGCAGCTACAAATGGACTCAGAATTAACTCTTGCTAAAGCCATACAGAAGGTCAGACAGAGTGAAACTGTGAAGAAGCAACAAACAATAATGCATAGCAGCTCTGCAGAAGACAAGACACTGAACGTGGATGCAATAAAGGCAAACGTAAAGAAAGGAAAAACGCAAACATGGCAACAGTCAAAGAAGGGACATTATACGCCAGTGAAACCAGTTGAAAAAGAGTGCGGCCGCTGTGGTCGTAAGAATAAACATTCATGGAAAGACTGTCCTGCCAGAGAGGTACAGTGTAGAAAATGTCAGAAAAAAGGACATTTTGCTGTAGTTTGTCGCAGTAGTGGAGCTGTAGGATTAAAAGAAGTCACAGAGGACCAAAATGACACAGATGGAGAGGAATGTGTGTTTTTGGGAGAAATTGGCACAGAGAGGTCAGAGCCCTGGGTGGAAAAGATCAAGCTAAATGGGGAAAATGTCCAGTTTAAACTTGATACGGGGGCAGATGTCACTTCCATTCCAGAGAGACTGTACAAACCCGAAAGAGACGGTAAGCTGCAGACACCCAAAAGGAAACTTCTAGGGCCAGGCAGTTACCCACTCAAAGTAAAAGGCTGCTTTGGGGCTCAGTTGCTAGTGAAAGGGCGCTGCACGTCACAGGATGTCTACCTAGTGTCAGGCCTAGTTCAGCCACTATTAAGCAGACCAGCCTGTGAGGCATTGGGGTTAGTCTACAGAGTGGATACAGTTACAGAACCTGAGACAGATTATAGAGCAGCATACCCAGATGTGTTTCAAGGGTTGGGCAAGCTGAAGGAACCTTACCACATAGAGTTAGAGCAGGGAGCCACACCTGTAGCTCTTTCTGCCCCACGACGTGTTCCTCTCCCCTTGAGAGATGCTGTCAAGGAAGAGTTACTCAGAATGGAAGAGATGGGAGTCATTTCAAAAGTCACTGCGCCTACAGAGTGGTGCTCAGGCATTGTTGTCATTCCCAGACCAGCCAAGAAGCCACCTAGAATATGTGTAGACCTCACACCTTTGAACACGGCAGTGAAAAGAGAACGTCATATTCTCCCGGCAGTGGATCAAACTCTTGCTATGATGAAAGACGCCAAAGTATTCACAAAGTTGGATGCCCGTTCTGGATTTTGGCAAATCCCTCTCACACCAGAGTCACGGCCTCTCACAACCTTCATCACGCCTTTTGGGAGGTTTCAGTTCAACCGCCTTCCTTTTGGAATAGCGTCCGCGCCAGAGCATTTCCAAAGGAGGATGTCGCAGATGCTGGAGGACTTTGACGGAGTCATTTGTCATGCGGACGATGTGCTTGTGTATGGCCGAGACAGACAGGAGCACGACCAGAGGCTGCGTCGTGTGCTCCAGAGGTTCCAAAAGGAGGGTCTCACACTCAATGAGAAGTGTGAGTTTGCCAAGAACGAGATCATGTTTGTTGGGCACAAAGTTTCCGAAAAGGGCATAGAAGCTGACCCAAACAAGGTAAAGGCAATTCAGCAGTTGCCACAGCCCAAGTGTGTGGAAGATGTGCGGCGTCTCATGGGTATGGCCAATTACCTTGCCAAGTTCATGCCACAGCTAGCTACCATTACCACACCACTGAAGGAGCTGCAAAAGGACAGAAACGAGTGGATATGGGCAGAGCCACAGGAAACGGCATTCGGGAAGCTTAAGGAGATACTGAGTTCCCCTGAAGTGCTTGCTCAGTACTCCAACACAGCAGATACAAGAGTTGCTGCAGATGCATCGCCATATGGTATTGGAGCCGTACTCACACAGAAGCAGTCGGACGGCCTGTGGCGACCAGTAACCTACATTTCGAGAGGATTAACAGACACTGAGAGGCGCTATGCGCAAATAGAAAAGGAGGCGCTCGCGGTCACATGGGCGTGTGAAAGACTTTCGTCATATCTCATGGGTCTACTGTTTACGCTGATCACAGATCACAAACCCCTGGTCCCTCTTCTGAGCACGAGAGGTTTGGACGACCTTCCTCCACGCATCCTAAGGTTCAGGCTTAGGCTACTGCGCTTTTCATTCAAAATCGTCCATGTTCCAGGGAAGACCCTCGTCACAGCCGATACTTTGTCACGCGCTCCCGTGGAGGGTCCGCCCTCTGCAGCAGATCTTCAGCTGGAGAAAGAGGTAGAGGTTTTTGTGGACACTGTTGTATCCTGTCTCCCAGCCACGGACAAACGGTTGGAGGAGATCAAATCAGCACAGGAAAAAGACAAACTCTGTACGAAAGTGAAGGACTATTGCCTTATAGGTTGGCCAGAGAAATGCAACATAGATCCAGAGGTTAAAAAATATTGGCAACACAGGATGGACTTAAATGTCAGTCACGGCCTTCTCATGAAAGGGGAAAGACTTGTGATCCCACCACCCCTGAGAGCAGACATTTTGCAACGTCTGCATGAAGGTCATCAAGGGATTTCCAAATGCAGGGCCAGAGCAAAGGAAGCAGTCTGGTGGCCCGGCATCTCAGCTCAGATAGGTCAAATGGTGGGCAATTGCGAAACATGTCAAAAATACAGACTGCAGAACCGCGAACCACTGTTGTCCACTCCACTTCCGGACCGCCCCTGGCAGAAGGTTGGAATGGACCTGTTCGAGTGGTCGAAGAAACAGTACGTTTTGATTATTGACTTTTTCTCGAGATACATTGAAGTAGCACAGCTCAAACAAACATCAGCAGAGGTCACTATCAAAGCTGTCAAAGAGGCCTTTGCTAGACATGGAACTCCAGAGACTGTGGTATCGGATAACGGACCGCAGTTTTCATCAGAACAGTTCAGACAGTTCGCAAAGGAGTACCAGTTCACACATGTCACAAGCAGCCCCAGGTACCCCCAGGCCAACGGGGAGGCCGAGCGTGCTGTTCGCACCATCAAGGACTTGTGGAAAAAGGACAATGACTTTAACAGAGCGCTGCTGGCGTACAGAGCTACCCCACTGGAACATGGGTTCTCGCCAGCACAGCTGCTAATGGGAAGAAACCTCCGCACCGCCCTACCTCAACTCACGTCCAAGTTGGATCCTACATGGCCGGACCTGCAAACCTTTTGCAAGAAGGATGAGGAGGGGAGGTGTGAGCAGGCAAAACACTATAACCGGAGACATCGTACAAGACAACTTTCAAAACTAACACCTGGACAGAAAGTTTGGATTACAACTGAAGGAACTACAGGAGAAGTAGTAAGACCCGCCAACACTCCCAGATCTTACGTGGTAGAGACTGACCGGGGTTTCCTCAGGAGAAACAGGAGTCACCTTAGACCTACAGGGACTCTTACCAGATCGGGTCGGGTTGCGAGACCTCCTGATAGATTGGATTTGTGAAAGTCACATGTTTAAATTGAATATAAGTTGTTTTTTTTGTTAAGCGGCAGTTGTAAAAGAAAAAAAAAAAAAAAGAAAAAAAAAGAATATAGATGATGAATGTTTATATATTCATGCTGAAAACGGTATACAGCAGTTTGTTTGTTTTTGCAGCCTGTCACTTTATACCTGTTAACTCTATGGAGTATGACTTCGGCTAAAAGGAGGAGGTGTAGCAGTAGGACTGTATTGGACTACACGTCCCATAATGCTTTGTACCTACGGGTGATAGGGGACTTCCGGGTATTCACTAAAGAGTTTGCTAAACAAGAGTCCACTGTGTCCCGTGTCTTCATTATACAGTCTCAGCCTGGCTAGCCTCTCTAGCACTGTTGGAGCGGACTGCGGTCCCTGCCATTATCTGACTGTAGCTAACACTAGCCTTCACTAAAACTCCGGACAGCCGCGCCTCTAACTCGGACACTGAGTGACTTCACAGTAAACAACACAAACAAAAGAGTGAGGCCCTTAATTTTCCTACAAGAAAAATAAAAAACATGACATAATTCTGTGCCCTTGAAGCAGTACTAAGTACTTGTGCCCCTAGAGGCCATAAGTGCCACTGCAGGTGTCGTAGCATGTTGCGTTTTTTTTACTCATGAATTGTCCGTGAGAGTAAACACTACACAGTTAGCTTTTCCCGTTAGCCTGTTAGCTTCTTCTTCGTTATTCTTTTATTGTGTATTGGTGACTCTGACCCGGTGGCAGGCAAAGTTGCAATTGTGGTTTTCTGGCCAGAGACACCAGGGGGAGATGAAAGACCCCCCAATCATCCCATTAACGCGTGTATTACCCCCAGAGGGACTACGGAAAGGATTTATTAAGGTAAACAAGTTACTCAGTACTGCTTTAAGACCCCTCCCAAGAAATGCCTGAAATATTGAACGTGAAACTAGCAGAGAACCACAAGCCTTTAGGAAAAGTTGATAAAAAGGTTAAGATTGAAAAGAAGTACTTACCAAAATGTGTGTGAGCGTGTTTTCTACATCCACTGGGGGCTATTTGTCTGACTATTTATGTATGTGTCTTATCTCAAAATATGGTTCTTTTGACCCCATTTTAAAGTACAGCATGAATTGTTAAGCGTAATAAACATTGGTATTTCAGCTGCTGAAACTTTATGGAGTATGCTTCATGTGAACAATTACAGACACAAATATTCCATTGCAGCCAAGTCTCTTTAATCAGTTCAGGTCAAGTAAATGAATGTCCAATAGCAGCGATAAACATTTCAATCAGTGGATAAAGTGGAAATCCTAATTTGGTCATGAGCTTCTTCCTGGTTAGATCAGACATAAACCAGGTTGTGGAAGACAACTTGATTTGATTTGATGTGTGTTATCCCTGATTGTAAAATTAAGAAAGTGCATGAATCCTATAATGTTTGATACTTCCTACTAAGGTGACTGATTATCAAAGCTTGATATAACGACGCAAGGAAGCGCCTCGAACCGTAACCTTAGATCAAAACTATAGCGTTAAAGTAGGCTCATCATCTTTCAATGAAGGATGGGTCAAGTGCAGAGGACACATTTCCCTATAAAGGTTACTTCCTCGTGTGTCTTAATCAGAATCAGAATAGGTTGTATTGCCATTGTTTCAGAACAGGTTCACAAACTAGGAATTGTTCTCGGTGCAAACGTGCGACATAAAACATATAACACAGAATTAAGATAAAAAATAAGCTAAGAACTTTAAACTATAAGGCTATAGGGGCATGCATGAAAAATATTAAATAAATAAGATAAAATAAAGTGACGTGTGGTAAGACAACAACAATTTGACATTGAACAACAGCGGGATTGTATATACAGATGTGTAGGCATATAAAGTGATATTAAGTGTTATAAAGTGATATCAGCGGGTCTAAGTGTGGACACACCGCACACTGCAAGTGCAGATACATCCATGAGTCTGTGACTGAGCTACAGAGACTTGTTATTGTTCATGAGTCTGATGGCGGAGGGGAAAAAACTGTTCAAGTGGCGGGAGGTATGGGTCTGGATAGACCGTAGCCTCCTGCCTGAGGGGAGAGGGGTGAATAGTCCGTGTCCAGGGTGAGAAGGGTCAGCTGTGATCCGACCCACACGCCTCCGGGTCCTGGAGGGGAACAGGTCCCGGAGAGATGGGAGCTCACAGCCAATCACCTTCTCTGCAGCACGCACAATGCGCTGCAGTCGGTGCTTGTCCCGTTCTGTAGCGCCGGGGAACCACACGGTGATGGAGGAGGTGAGGATGGACCACACGGTGATGGAGGAGGTGAGGATGGACTCGATGATGGCCGTGTAGAACTGCACCAGCATCTCGGTTGGCAGCTTAAGTTTCCTCAGCTGCCGCAGGAAGAACATCCTCTGCTGGACCTTCTTGATGAGGGAGCTGATGGTCGGCTCCCATTTGAGGTCCTGGGTGATGGTGGTGCCCAGGAAACGGAAGGAGTCCACAATGGAGATGGGGGTGGGAGAGTCTGTCAGGGCGAGGGGGGACGGTGGGGCTGTGTCTTTCCTAAAGTCCACGATCATCTCCAGGATCTGTATCCTGCTATTTTAGCCATTCCAAAGTAAAGTATAGGCAGTGTTATCATATATTGTACCTCTATCACTATGGAGTACTCATTTTTGAGAGAAATATAAGTATTTTCTGGGGGTATTTTCCAAACCCGGAAGACAAGACGCTTCGATTTAGTTAACTCCGCCCCTCTCTCCGCTCATTCCACATTTTCAGTATTCTAAATATAAATATCGCTGCAAAAAGTTACTTAACATAATGCAATTATAAGGAGTTGACATGTGCAACACAGTTTCATAAATAGCTAACACACGCTAACATGGTCATAAAATATTGATATGTTTATGTTTGTACAGGGAGATCACAGCTTTCATAGTGGACTGGTTAGCTTGGCCCCACACAGTGGTACAATATGAAAAATGAGACAAGATCATTGCGTGAAAGTACAACTTGGCCGCACTGACTGACAGGCAAGATCTTATTAGACAAAAACAATTCAAATTAATCCTAATAGTCTTAGTTATTTTCTTTACATGAGCTCCAAATTTAAGATAAGTCCTACTCTAAGATATTTGAATTCATCTACTCAATTCAATATTTTTTATTATTTATTTGTATCTGAAAGCTGTCCATAGACTTTTGCCTCATTGAAAAACACATACACTGTTTTAGAACAATTTAAAGACAGACAATTATCCTCCAGCCACTGAGAGACCCTGATCATTTGTCTGTTTAGCAGCTCTGCATCCTTCAGTGGAGTCTTTGCTGAGACATAGATGACAGTGTGACAGTGTCGTCAGCATACCCATTTATATTGTCTGAATATGTCCTGTATTACCTACCTGTCTGTACTCTGATCTGTATTGCAGTTTCATAAACAGTAGCAGTCGTCAGAATAAGAAGCCTTCAGTGGGACCTTCCCTGTTGATGACCCTAATACAAGAGGGGGAGTTGTCACCAGGAGCAAAGAGCATGGTGAACATTTTTTTTTATAATACAGTCAAATAAGAATTCAGACCATGCTTGATAGTTAAGTGAGCTTTTCTTATTCTTTGCTCTTTCCCAGCCATCCTTCAAAAATCCAAAAAGATGATACTGTAACAATCGTCCACTTCAAAATGGATTTGGTAAGTATGAACTCTCTGAAACTTCTAACATTCTGCAAACGTATCTCACAATTGAATTTTTGTCTTCTGTGTTTTCCTAGAGTCGTGTTCCTCCTGAGCTCTTCAGCATTTACTACCTCTGCATCAGGGCGTGCTGATGGATCACTCGCTGTGCAGAAGTTGCTCCAAATGGTGGGAGTGAGTTTTACCTTTCATTTCTGAATACTTGTGGAGTCTTTGTAAAACGTTAAAACATAATTTGCTTCTGTATCAGTGGTACAATATATAGACATATGTATCATTTGTTAACTTCATAAGTATTCAAATGTATTGTGTTGTTGCTCAGACTGGAAAAAGTATTAAAAGCCCTTTTGGAAAAATACCGAGAGGCAACCAACCAGCAGCCCAGCCCAGGACAACCCATCTGCCCAGGACCACCCCCAACAACAGAGGATATCCCAACAGCCCAGGACCTCTCCCAACAGCAGAGGACATCTCAACAGAACCGGTTCTACAAGTTGGAACCGTACGTCTACTTCATTATCAATCCCTCTTATCGATGCTCCCGCTCTGAAAACAGTCTTTTTGCGCCGCGGAGCTAGACGCACGTGCGTAATGACGTGGTTCTCCAAGTCTGTTGACGCTGCTTCGAAGTAAGCAGGGAAACATGGACAGGAAGGCCAAATCTCAATTCTACCCCTTAGCCCTTCCCTTATGTTTTGCGCGTTCACGAGAGACGAAGGGGAGTCGTCAATTAAAACAGTCCATTGCAATAAACGTGTCAATTCTACGTTTTGACTTCGCTGCTGCGAACGCTCCGTTTATTTTCGCTGGAGTTTCTTTCCAAACTTTCGATACGTCGCTATTGTCATGACACATGCCCTGTGCTCCTGTGCTCTGAGCCCAGGTCCGAGGCTGTCTGTCCCCGGTCTGAGTGCACCTCAGCAGCCCCCGCTCAGGCCCGGGGCTCAGAGCGGAGTCTGCAGCCGCCTGTCCCTGCTCTGCGCGCACTGTGAGCGGAAAAGTACAAATGTTACCACTATATATTAGAGGGCGCCAGGCAGGCTGAGTGCCAGCAGGAGCCTAACAAACTAACAATGTGTCTTTTGTGATAGAGTTTATCAAAAGCACATTCATTCCTTGCTTTTCCACACAGACAAGTCAGGCATCGATAAGAGAATCAATAAAGAATCTAATCGATAGGTAAAATTATTGATGGCATTGATAAATAAAATCTTATCAATTCCCATCCCTAATCATTGATATCATTACTATGTAATAATGTAATAAACATTAATGATCTTCACTTTACAGAAGATATCATCCAAGCGTGGATTCATCTGTGGAGGATTTTATGGGAAGCCTTACCTCGTGTTATTGAGGACACACAATAGATAATTATATTAGATACAAAATACCGTTCTGTGAGGATTGCAATCAATCTACCTGTCTTCTACATTGTATTAATTCACTGTTTTAGTCTCTAGTAGTGTATACGGTGAGTCGACACTGTTCATCATTACTACCATCAAAACCCTCTTTAAATTGTGTAGTCATGATGAGCAGAGCCTGGGATGGAATTTGGAATCTGCTGGTTTTACACATATGTTATGAATGACATTTTTCCATCATTCGTGATATTCGTAACATCCATCCATCCATCTTCTTCCACTTGTCCGTTGCCGGGTCGTGGGGGCAGCTGTTGGAGCTGCACCAGCCCCTATGGCTCCTCCTGCAGGTGGTGGGTCCACAGAAGGACGGCCTCATGGTTCTAACCAGGCCTGTTGGTCTCTCATAAGGGGCTTCTGAACCGCTCTTTGTCTGAACCGTCACCTATGCAACATGATCCATAGTTTGTTGCTAAAGGTAGAAAAGCTGTGGCAAAGAAAAAACGCTGAACAACAGTGTCGACTTACCTCCCCCTGGTATGACTTGAGGACTTGACATGAGATGGGACTTGTGTGAGCGAATGTATCTTATCTCAGTATATTGACCCCATTCAAAGTATGAAATTAATCATTACATCATATGTAATAAACATTAAGTATCGTCACTTTATAGAAGATATCATAAGAGTGGATTCCTCTCTGGAGGATTTTATGGGTACAATAGGATACTTTATATCATTGTGTCATTGAACACCACATATTGCTCTGTGAGGCTTGTCTTCACATTAAGATGCTGTCTCTGTATCTTATCGTATTTGACTGTTTAGTTTATTTGGTAGGGACAGTGCGTGTTAAAGCTGGGGTATCTTACTTTTTGCTGTTGTAGAGTAAATGTATTTTTGCAATCACAGAGTATGTCGTAAACACAGAAAACACAGCTCTTGTTGCATTGTATTCACCCAAATGTTTATAGAGCGATTGAAGATCAAATCAAAATCTAAATAAATTAGTGCAATTTCTCTTGGGCGTGGTCCCCCTGCTTCACTTTGCCACCGCTCAAAGCTGTACACGGATGCATGAATTGTGCATATAATTAATTTCCTTGAACAATTCAGGTGTGCCAGAAGGGATTGTGACAGATAGAAATGAGTTTGGGCCCAAACTAAACCCATTTTTTTTTTTCAGGTACCCCAGCTTTAATGAACACACCACTCCGGATTGTAGCCTTGGGCTCATTTCCATCCGTTGTCCCACACTCGCATACTCAAACACACGCTCATTCTTCCTGGTCTATTGTACATGTTTTTAGTCGTAGGGAAAACCGGAGAAACCCGGAGGAAACCTATGCAGACACGAGGAGAATATGCAAACTCCACACAGAAAGACTTTACAAATGTGGCGGACAGTTTTTGGGTTTGAACAATGACGCAAGTGTAATCGGGGAGTGCAGAACGAGGCGCTGACACCGTAGATGAAGAAACAGCTACAATTAACAGCTTTGTCCGAGGATTAACTCAAAACTGTGTGAATGTTGTGGAACCCTACACTAGGTCTTTGACGAGGGAACAACGTTAAAACATGGTTTAAGGAAATCAAACTGGATTTGATCATAATGAAACTTGAAACTTGTTCAAATCAAAAGTGGTCCTTCTGCAGTTTAGAGTTGTAAAGTATGTCATGAATACAAAGATGCTGTATGATCATTATACAACAAGAAAGGTAGAGATACAAAGTAGTGATGGTGAGATGAAGCCCCATGAGGCCTTTGAAGCAGTTACTGAAGTGGGCCGACATATGTACCAAAGCTTCGGAGTGGTTCATCTGCTCTACTGCTCCATCAAGTGGACAAAATAATGTACTTCAACTTAAGTTACCATACACAGTGTCATTGTAATTAGGAGTGAATGTTATTGTGCTATTTGAAGTAATATGACGAGAAAGGGGTCTTTATTGATTTAGATTTTTAATGGAACACCACAGAGCCCCCAGTTCCTGAATCAGTCACGTGGTACGGTGCCTCAGGAAGGTTCAAATCGTCACCAACACACGCTCCGAACCACACGCCGCCTCTGCCTCCGCCTTATTGCTCCACACACGCTTCGACGCCTCGACATCACTAATAGAAAGACTAACACGTACAGTAGCTACTAATCATCAGCCTCTCATCGCTCAATCAGCCTCATCTAGCAGCAGTAAGCAATTCATCTCATGCAACATCTTCCTCATCTATTCAAAGCTACCTTCATCTTCATCGCCACAACTGAGTAAACTTGTTTTCTGTGAGGGCACTTTTCCTTTTTACGTTACACATCTCCTGGTTTTGCGTTTAAGCTATAGGACCAGAACACAGAGGCACAGTCCTGTCACACTAGAGCCACTGCAGAGACACTACAGAGTTAAGACTATACTTTCAGGGATCATTTCTATAGTTTGTGATTTGAGGAATGTGTTTCTAAAGTGTATGGTCTCGCTGCCCACGATGAAGAGTTGGTGATACTCCTTCTTGAACATGACGAATGTAGAGACTTGGTTCATCCTTTTTCTCTGCTACTGATGACTGTTCACTGTTTCTTCTAGAGCTGGTGAATGAAGGAGTATGATCTGAGTGGTCTCTCAGATATTGTAAACAATATTTAACATCACAACACTATGTTGTTTTGTTTATATGTAGATACAAATCACGACTAACCTGTTGTGCCTGTGGCATCTTTACCACCATCTTACACTTTGTTTGTTAAAGAATGCAATATTGATCTCAAACAGGTGACACAAAGGTAGTTTGTGGACCAGGTAGTTTCACTTCCTGGTCCTCTGAGTGAGCTCCCTTTCGCTGCGCAGCTGTTTCCATAAAGAGTAGAGTAAGATAAGAAAATAATCTCCCTGCTGTAGAGTGTGGCTGTAGTTAAGCTTTAGCGAGTGTTTTCACTTCACAATGAGAGGATTGAGTTTAGCGAGAGATCGAGAGGTGAGGGAAGCGTTTCCTGGATGTCGGGAGGAGGTTTCTGGGTAATGGAGCCACTGAACACAGAACAGCCACTGATGAAAAACCAAAGGATACTCGAACATGAGCTCAACACACAGCTCCATGTATGTTTTTGATGAAAGGTCTGTTGCATATGTTTAACATATGAAGTCAAATCCTTCTGAACTTGTTTTAGCGCTGCATAGCTGGAAAAATATCATCCCTTTGCGAGATAAGCATCAGGTTTGGCAGGAAAGTTTGGAGGAACAGGGAGAGATCGTTCCAGGGTCTAAGGGCTACAGCCTGAAAGACCAGAAACACGAGGTACAGGACACGATTCATGCCATATTTGGCGCTTGTATCACAAGGAGCACAATTTGGCCAAAAATGGGTCTAACCTGCTTCACTATGTGGTGTTTTGGGTAAAATAGCATTGATATAAAGTTATATAATGTTTTCTTTCAAAAGCTGTACTCCTGCCAAAGTGGCGACATCTCAAGGTATCTGACTACAACGACCAGCCCAAAATCAATAATAGTAATAATTCTGTGGCGTTGGGAACATTGATAAAGACAATAGAAACCTTGAAACTGACCAGGATGGCCGAGTGGTTAAGGTGTTGGACTTAAGATCCAATGGGCATCAGCCCTCGTGGGTTCGAACCCCACTCCTGGTAGAGGAAACATTTAAGGAAATCAAACTGGACTTTGATCATAATGAAACTTGTTCAAATCAAAAGTGGTCCTTCTCTCTAAACTCTAAACTCTGCAGTTTAGAGTTGTAAAGTATGTCATGAATACAAAGATGCTGTATGATCATTATACAACAAGAAAGGTAGAGATACAAAGTAGTGATGGTGAGATGAACCCCAATGAGCCGACATATGTACCAAAGCTTCAGAGTGGTTCATCTGCTCTACTGCTCCATCAAGTGGACAAAATAATGTACTTCAACTTAAGTTACCATACACAGTGTCATTGTAATTAGGAGTGAATGTTATTGTGCTATTTGAAGTAATATGACGAGAAAGGGGTCTTTATTGATTTAGATTTTTAATGGAACACCACAGAGCCACCAGTTCCTGAATCAGTCACGTGGTACGGTGCCTCAGGAAGGTTCAAATCGTCACCAACACACGCTCCGAACCACACGCCGCCTCTGCCTCCGCCTTATTGCTCCACACACGCTTCGACGCCTCGACATCACTAATAGAAAGACTAACACGTACAGTAGCTACTAATCATCAGCCTCTCATCGCTCAATCAGCCTCATCTAGCAGCAGTAAGCAATTCATCTCATGCAACATCTTCCTCATCTATTCAAAGCTACCTTCATCTTCATCGCCACAACTGAGTAAACTTGTTTTCTGTGAGGGCACTTTTCCTTTTTACGTTACACATCTCCTGGTTTTGCGTTTAAGCTATAGGACCAGAACACAGAGGCACAGTCCTGTCACACTAGAGCCACTGCAGAGACACTACAGAGTTAAGACTATACTTTCAGGGATCATTTCTATAGTTTGAGACTTGAGGAATGCGTTTCTGACGTGTATGGTCTCGCTGCCCACGATGAAGAGTTGGTGATACTCCTTCTTGAACATGACGAATGTAGAGACTTGGTTCATCCTTGTTCTCTGCTACTGATGACTGTTCACTGTTTCTTCTAGAGATGGTGAATGAAGGAGTATGATCTGAGTGGTCTCTCAGATATTGTAAACAATATTTAACATCACAACACTATGTTGTTTTGTTTATATGTAGATACAAATCACGACTAACCTGTTGTGCCTGTGGCATCTTTACCACCATCTTACACTTTGTTTGTTAAAGAATGCAATATTGATCTCAAACAGGTGACACAAAGGTAGTTTGTGGACCAGGTAGTTTCACTTCCTGGTCCTCTGAGTGAGCTCCCCTTCGCTGTGCAGCTGTTTCCATAAAGAGTAGAGTAAGAAAAGAAAAGAATCTCCCTGCTGTAGAGTGTGGCTGTAGTTAAGCTTTAGCGAGTGTTTTCACTTCACAATGAGAGGATTGAGTTTAGCGAGAGATCGAGAGGTGAGGGAAGCGTTTCCTGGATGTCGGGAGGAGGTTTCTGGGTAATGGAGCCACTGAACACAGAACAGCCACTGATGAAAAACCAAAGGATACTCGAACATGAGCTCAACACACAGCTCCATGTATGTTTTTGATGAAAGGTCTGTTGCATATGTTTAACATATGAAGTCAAATCCTTCTGAACTTGTTTTAGCGCTGCATAGCTGGAAAAATAGCACCCCTTTGTGAGATAAGCATCAGGTTTGGCAGGAAAGTTTGGAGGAACAGGGAGAGATCGTTCCAGGGTCTAAGGGCTACAGCCTGGAAGACCAGAAACACGAGGTACAGGACACGATTCATGCCATATTTGGCGCTTGTATCACAAGGAGCACAATTTGGCCAAAAATGGGTCTAACCTGCTTCACTATGTGGTGTTTTGGGTAAAATAGCATTGATATAAAGTTATATAATGTTTTCTTTCAAAAGCTGTACTCCTGCCAAAGTGGCGACATCTCAAGGTATCTGACTACAACGACCAGCCCAAAATCAATAATAGCAATAATTCTGTGGCGTTGGGAACATTGATAAAGACAATAGAAACCTTGAAACTGACCAGGATGGCCGAGTGGTTAAGGCGTTGGACTTAAGATCCAATGGGCATCAGCCCTCGTGGGTTCGAACCCCACTCCTGGTAGAGGAAACATTTAAGGAAATCAAACTGGACTTTGATCATTATGAAACTTGTTCAAATCAAAAGTGGTCCTTCTCTCTAAACTCTGCAGTTTAGAGTTGTAAAGTATGTCATGAATACAAAGATGCTGTATGATCATTATACAACAAGAAAGGTAGAGATACAAAGTAGTGATGGTGAGATGAAGCCCCATGAGGCCTTTGAAGCAGTCACTGAAGTGGGCCGACATATGTACCAAAGCTTCGGAGTGGTTCATCTGCTCTACTGCTCCATCAAGTGGACAAAATAATGTACTTCAACTTAAGTTACCATACACAGTGTCATTGTAATTAGGAGTGAATGTTATTGTGCTATTTGAAGTAATATGACGAGAAAGGGGTCTTTATTGATTTAGATTTTTAATGGAACACCACAGAGCCCCCAGTTCCTGAATCAGTCACGTGGTACGGTGCCTCAGGAAGGTTCAAATCGTCACCAACACACGCTCCGAACCACACGCCGCCTCTGCCTCCGCCTTATTGCTCCACACACGCTTCGACGCCTCGACATCACTAATAGAAAGACTAACACGTACAGTAGCTACTAATCATCAGCCTCTCATCGCTCAATCAGCCTCATCTAGCAGCAGTAAGCAATTCATCTCATGCAACATCTTCCTCATCTATTCAAAGCTACCTTCATCTTCATCGCCACAACTGAGTAAACTTGTTTTCTGTGAGGGCACTTTTCCTTTTTATGTTACACATCTCCTGGTTTTGCGTTTAAGCTATAGGACCAGAACACAGAGGCACAGTCCTGTCACACTAGAGCCACTGCAGAGACGCTACAGAGTTAAGACTATACTTTCAGGGATCATTTCTATAGTTGGAGACTTGAGGAATGTGTTTCTAACGTGTATGGTCTCGCTGCCCACGATGAAGAGTTGGTGATACTCCTTCTTGAACATGACGAATGTAGAGACTTGGTTCATCCTTGTTCTCTGCTACTGATGACTGTTCACTGTTTCTTCTAGAGATGGTGAATGAAGGAGTATGATCTGAGTGGTCTCTCAGATATTGTAAACAATATTTAACATCACAACACTATGTTGTTTTGTTTATATGTAGATACAAATCCAGACTAACCTGTTGTGCCTGTGGCATCTTTACCACCATCTTACACTTTGTTTGTTAAAGAATGCAATATTGATCTCAAACAGGTGACACAAAGGTAGTTTGTGGACCAGGTAGTTTCACTTCCTGGTCCTCTGAGTGAGCTCCCCTTCGCTGTGCAGCTGTTTCCATAAAGAGTAGAGTAAGAAAAGAAAAGAATCTCCCTGCTGTAGAGTGTGGCTGTAGTTAAGCTTTAGCGAGTGTTTTCACTTCACAATGAGAGGATTGAGTTTAGCGAGAGATCGAGAGGTGAGGGAAGCGTTTCCTGGATGTCGGGAGGAGGTTTCTGGGTAATGGAGCCACTGAACACAGAACAGCCACTGATGAAAAACCAAAGGATACTCGAACATGAGCTCAACACACAGCTCCATGTATGTTTTTGATGAAAGGTCTGTTGCATATGTTTAACATATGAAGTCAAATCCTTCTGAACTTGTTTTAGCGCTGCATAGCTGGAAAAATATCATCCCTTTGTGAGATAAGCATCAGGTTTGGCAGGAAAGTTTGGAGGAACAGGGAGAGATCGTTCCAGGGTCTAAGGGCTACAGCCTGAAAGACCAGAAACACGAGGTACAGGACACGATTCATGCCATATTTGGCGCTTGTATCACAAGGAGCACAATTTGGCCAAAAATGGGTCTAACCTGCTTCACTATGTGGTGTTTTGGGTAAAATAGCATTGATATAAAGTTATATAATGTTTTCTTTCAAAAGCTGTACTCCTGCCAAAGTGGCGACATCTCAAGGTATCTGACTACAACGACCAGCCCAAAATCAATAATAGTAATAATTCTGTAGCGTTGGGAACATTGATAAAGACAATAGAATCCTTGAAACTGACCAGGATGGCCGAGTGGTTAAGGCGTTGGACTTAAGATCCAATGGGCATCAGCCCTCGTGGGTTCGAACCCCACTCCTGGTAGAGGAAACATTTAAGGAAATCAAACTGGACTTTGATCATAATGAAACTTGTTCAAATCAAAAGTGGTCCTTCTCTCTAAACTCTAAACTCTGCAGTTTAGAGTTGTAAAGTACGTCATGAATACAAAGATGCTGTATGATCATTATACAACAAGAAAGGTAGAGATACAAAGTAGTGATGGTGAGATGAAGCCCCATGAGGCCTTTGAAGCAGTCACTGAAGTGGGCCGACATATGTACCAAAGCTTCGGAGTGGTTCATCTGCTCTACTGCTCCATCAAGTGGACAAAATAATGTACTTCAACTTAAGTTACCATACACAGTGTCATTGTAATTAGGAGTGAATGTTATTGTGCTATTTGAAGTAATATGACGAGAAAGGGGTCTTTATTGATTTAGATTTTTAATGGAACACCACAGAGCCCCCAGTTCCTGAATCAGTCACGTGGTACGGTGCCTCAGGAAGGTTCAAATCGTCACCAACACACGCTCCGAACCACACGCCGCCTCTGCCTCCGCCTTATTGCTCCACACACGCTTCGACGCCTCAACATCACTAATAGAAAGACTAACACGTACAGTAGCTACTAATCATCAGCCTCTCATCGCTCAATCAGCCTCATCTAGCAGCAGTAAGCAATTCATCTCATGCAACATCTTCCTCATCTATTCAAAGCTACCTTCATCTTCATCGCCACAACTGAGTAAACTTGTTTTCTGTGAGGGCACTTTTCCTTTTTATGTTACACATCTCCTGGTTTTGCGTTTAAGCTATAGGACCAGAACACAGAGGCACAGTCCTGTCACACTAGAGCCACTGCAGAGACGCTACAGAGTTAAGACTATACTTTCAGGGATCATTTCTATAGTTTGAGACTTGAGGAATGTGTTTCTAACGTGTATGGTCTCGCTGCCCACGATGAAGAGTTGGTGATACTCCTTCTTGAACATGACGAATGTAGAGACTTGGTTCATCCTTGTTCTCTGCTACTGATGACTGTTCACTGTTTCTTCTAGAGATGGTGAATGAAGGAGTATGATCTGAGTGGTCTCTCAGATATTGTAAACAATATTTAACATCACAACACTATGTTGTTTTGTTTATATGTAGATACAAATCCAGACAAACCTGTTGTGCCTGTGGCATCTTTACCACCATCTTACACTTTGTTTGTTAAAGAATGCAATATTGATCTCAAACAGGTGACACAAAGGTAGTTTGTGGACCAGGTAGTTTCACTTCCTGGTCCTCTGAGTGAGCTCCCCTTCGCTGTGCAGCTGTTTCCATAAAGAGTAGAGTAAGAAAAGAAAAGAATCTCCCTGCTGTAGAGTGTGGCTGTAGTTAAGCTTTAGCGAGTGTTTTCACTTCACAATGAGAGGATTGAGTTTAGCGAGAGATCGAGGGGTGAGGGAAGCGTTTCCTGGATGTCGGGAGGAGGTTTCTGGGTAATGGAGCCACTGAACACAGAACAGCCACTGATGAAAAACCAAAGGATACTCGAACATGAGCTCAACACACAGCTCCATGTATGTTTTTGATGAAAGGTCTGTTGCATATGTTTAACATATGAAGTCAAATCCTTCTGAACTTGTTTTAGCGCTGCATAGCTGGAAAAATATCATCCCTTTGTGAGATAAGCATCAGGTTTGGCAGGAAAGTTTGGAGGAACAGGGAGAGATCGTTCCAGGGTCTAAGGGCTACAGCCTGGAAGACCAGAAACACGAGGTACAGGACACGATTCATGCCATATTTGGCGCTTGTATCACAAGGAGCACAATTTGGCCAAAAATGGGTCTAACCTGCTTCACTATGTGGTGTTTTGGGTAAAATAGCATTGATATAAAGTTATATAATGTTTTCTTTCAAAAGCTGTACTCCTGCCAAAGTGGCGACATCTCAAGGTATCTGACTACAACGACCAGCCCAAAATCAATAATAGTAATAATTCTGTGGCGTTGGGAACATTGATAAAGACAATAGAAACCTTGAAACTGACCAGGATGGCCGAGTGGTTAAGGCGTTGGACTTAAGATCCAATGGGCATCAGCCCTCGTGGGTTCGAACCCCACTCCTGGTAGAGGAAACATTTAAGGAAATCAAACTGGACTTTGATCATTATGAAACTTGTTCAAATCAAAAGTGGTCCTTCTCTCTGAACTCTAAACTCTGCAGTTTAGAGTTGTAAAGTATGTCATGAATACAAAGATGCTGTATGATCATTATACAACAAGAAAGGTAGAGATACAAAGTAGTGATGGTGAAATGAAGCCCCATGAGGCCTTTGAAGCAGTCACTGAAGTGGGCCGACATATGTACCAAAGCTTCAGAGTGGTTCATCTGCTCTACTGCTCCATCAAGTGGACAAAATAATGTACTTCAACTTAAGTTACCATACACAGTGTCATTGTAATTAGGAGTGAATGTTATTGTGCTATTTGAAGTAATATGACGAGAAAGGGGTCTTTATTGATTTAGATTTTTAATGGAACACCACAGAGCCCCCAGTTCCTGAATCAGTCACGTGGTACGGTGCCTCAGGAAGGTTCAAATCGTCACCAACACACGCTCCGAACCACACGCCGCCTCTGCCTCCGCCTTATTGCTCCACACACGCTTCGACGCCTCGACATCACTAATAGAAAGACTAACACGTACAGTAGCTACTAATCATCAGCCTCTCATCGCTCAATCAGCCTCATCTAGCAGCAGTAAGCAATTCATCTCATGCAACATCTTCCTCATCTATTCAAAGCTACCTTCATCTTCATCGCCACAACTGAGTAAACTTGTTTTCTGTGAGGGCACTTTTCCTTTTTATGTTACACATCTCCTGGTTTTGCGTTTAAGCTATAGGACCAGAACACAGAGGCACAGTCCTGTCACACTAGAGCCACTGCAGAGACGCTACAGAGTTAAGACTATACTTTCAGGGATCATTTCTATAGTTTGAGACTTGAGGAATGTGTTTCTAACGTGTATGGTCTCGCTGCCCACGATGAAGAGTTGGTGATACTCCTTCTTGAACATGACGAATGTAGAGACTTGGTTCATCCTTGTTCTCTGCTACTGATGACTGTTCACTGTTTCTTCTAGAGATGGTGAATGAAGGAGTATGATCTGAGTGGTCTCTCAGATATTGTAAACAATATTTAACATCACAATACTATGTTGTTTTGTTTATATGTAGATACAAATCCAGACTAACCTGTTGTGCCTGTGGCATCTTTACCACCATCTTACACTTTGTTTGTTAAAGAATGCAATATTGATCTCAAACAGGTGACACAAAGGTAGTTTGTGGACCAGGTAGTTTCACTTCCTGGTCCTCTGAGTGAGCTCCCTTTCGCTGCACAGCTGTTTCCATAAAGAGTAGAGTAAGAAAAGAAAAGAATCTCCCTGCTGTAGAGTGTGGCTGTAGTTAAGCTTTAGCGAGTGTTTTCACTTCACAATGAGAGGATTGAGTTTAGCGAGAGATCGAGAGGTGAGGGAAGCGTTTCCTGGATGTCGGGAGGAGGTTTCTGGGTAATGGAGCCACTGAACACAGAACAGCCACTGATGAAAAACCAAAGGATACTCGAACATGAGCTCAACACACAGCTCCATGTATGTTTTTGATGAAAGGTCTGTTGCATATGTTTAACATATGAAGTCAAATCCTTCTGAACTTGTTTTAGCGCTGCATAGCTGGAAAAATATCATCCCTTTGTGAGATAAGCATCAGGTTTGGCAGGAAAGTTTGGAGGAACAGGGAGAGATCGTTCCAGGGTCTAAGGGCTACAGCCTGAAAGACCAGAAACACGAGGTACAGGACACGATTCATGCCATATTTGGCGCTTGTATCACAAGGAGCACAATTTGGCCAAAAATGGGTCTAACCTGCTTCACTATGTGGTGTTTTGGGTAAAATAGCATTGATATAAAGTTATATAATGTTTTCTTTCAAAAGCTGTACTCCTGCCAAAGTGGCGACATCTCAAGGTATCTGACTACAACGACCAGCCCAAAATCAATAATAGTAATAATTCTGTGGCGTTGGGAACATTGATAAAGACAATAGAAACCTTGAAACTGACCAGGATGGCCGAGTGGTTAAGGCGTTGGACTTAAGCTCCAATGGGCATCAGCCCTCGTGGGTTCGAACCCCACTCCTGGTAGAGGAAACATTTAAGGAAATCAAACTGGACTTTGATCATAATGAAACTTGTTCAAATCAAAAGTGGTCCTTCTCTCTAAACTCTAAACTCTGCAGTTTAGAGTTGTAAAGTATGTCATGAATACAAAGATGCTGTATGATCATTATACAACAAGAAAGGTAGAGATACAAAGTAGTGATGGTGAGATGAAGCCCCATGAGGCCTTTGAAGCAGTCACTGAAGTGGGCCGACATATGTACCAAAGCTTCAGAGTGGTTCATCTGCTCTACTGCTCCATCAAGTGGACAAAATAATGTACTTCAACTTAAGTTACCATACACAGTGTCATTGTAATTAGGAGTGAATGTTATTGTGCTATTTGAAGTAATATGACGAGAAAGGGGTCTTTATTGATTTAGATTTTTAATGGAACACCACAGAGCCCCCAGTTCCTGAATCAGTCACGTGGTACGGTGCCTCAGGAAGGTTCAAATCGTCACCAACACACGCTCCGAACCACACGCCGCCTCTGCCTCCGCCTTATTGCTCCACACACGCTTCGACGCCTCGACATCACTAATAGAAAGACTAACACGTACAGTAGCTACTAATCATCAGCCTCTCATCGCTCAATCAGCCTCATCTAGCAGCAGTAAGCAATTCATCTCATGCAACATCTTCCTCATCTATTCAAAGCTACCTTCATCTTCATCGCCACAACTGAGTAAACTTGTTTTCTGTGAGGGCACTTTTCCTTTTTATGTTACACATCTCCTGGTTTTGCGTTTAAGCTATAGGACCAGAACACAGAGGCACAGTCCTGTCACACTAGAGCCACTGCAGAGACGCTACAGAGTTAAGACTATACTTTCAGGGATCATTTCTATAGTTTGAGACTTGAGGAATGTGTTTCTAAAGTGTATGGTCCCGCTGCCCACAATGAAGAGTTGGTGATACTCCTTCTTGAACATGACCAAAGTAGAGACTTGGTTCATCCTTGTTCTCTGCTACTGATGACTGTTCACTGTTTCTTCTAGAGATGGTGAATGAAGGAGTATGATCTGAGTGGTCTCTCAGATATTGTAAAAAAGATTGTATAAAAAGCATTTCATCACTTTATTGTTATTGTTTATTTGTAGATACAAATCCAGACTAACCTGTTGTGTCTGTGTCTCTTATCAAATCACATCTCTCCACTGCTACTCAGCCTATCGTCACTCATCATCCTGAATGGGCTTCTTCTCGGCAGCAGTTAGCAACTCAGCTCATACATTATCTTCTTAATTTTCTCGTCAGAACTTCCTCTTCACCCGTGTCTCAACTTGTTTTGTCTAAACTAAAGGTTTATGATGATTGTTCACTTTTTCTTCTAGAGACGGAGAGGGAAGGAGTATGATCTGAGTGGTCATTTAGAGTTGTAAAGTATGTCATGAATACAAAGATGCTGTATGATCATTATACAACAAGAAAGGTAGAGATACAAAGTAGTGATGGTGAGATGAAGCCCCATGAGGCCTTTGAAGCAGTCACTGAAGTGGGCCGACATATGTACCAAAGCTTCAGAGTGGTTCATCTGCTCTACTGCTCCATCAAGTGGACAAAATAATGTACTTCAACTTAAGTTACCATATACACAGTGTCATTGTAATTAGGAGTGAATGTTATTGTGCTATTTGAAGTAATATGACGAGAAAGGGGTCTTTATTGATTTAGATTTTTAATGGAACACCACAGAGCCCCCAGTTCCTGAATCAGTCACGTGGTACGGTGCCTCAGGAAGGTTCAAATCGTCACCAACACACGCTCCGAACCACACGCCGCCTCTGCCTCCGCCTTATTGCTCCACACACGCTTCGACGCCTCGACATCACTAATAGAAAGACTAACACGTACAGTAGCTACTAATCATCAGCCTCTCATCGCTCAATCAGCCTCATCTAGCAGCAGTAAGCAATTCATCTCATGCAACATCTTCCTCATCTATTCAAAGCTACCTTCATCTTCATCGCCACAACTGAGTAAACTTGTTTTCTGTGAGGGCACTTTTCCTTTTTATGTTGCACATCTCCTGGTTTTGCGTTTAAGCTATAGGACCAGAACACAGAGGCACAGTCCTGTCACACTAGAGCCACTGCAGAGACACTACAGAGTTAAGACTATACTTTCAGGGATCATTTCTATAGTTTGAGACTTGAGGAATGTGTTTCTAACGTGTATGGTCTCGCTGCCCACGATGAAGAGTTGGTGATACTCCTTCTTGAACATGACGAATGTAGAGACTTGGTTCATCCTTGTTCTCTGCTACTGATGACTGTTCACTGTTTCTTCTAGAGCTGGTGAATGAAGGAGTATGATCTGAGTGGTCTCTCAGATATTGTAAACAATATTTAACATCACAACACTATGTTGTTTTGTTTATATGTAGATACAAATCCAGACTAACCTGTTGTGCCTGTGGCATCTTTACCACCATCTTACACTTTGTTTGTTAAAGAATGCAATATTGATCTCAAACAGGTGACACAAAGGTAGTTTGTGGACCAGGTAGTTTCACTTCCTGGTCCTCTGAGTGAGCTCCCCTTCGCTGCGCAGCTGTTTCCATAAAGAGTAGAGTAAGAAAAGAAAAGAATCTCCCTGCTGTAGAGTGTGGCTGTAGTTAAGCTTTAGCGAGTGTTTTCACTTCACAATGAGAGGATTGAGTTTAGCGAGAGATCGAGGGGTGAGGGAAGCGTTTCCTGGATGTCGGGAGGAGGTTTCTGGGTAATGGAGCCACTGAACACAGAACAGCCACTGATGAAAAACCAAAGGATACTCGAACATGAGCTCAAAACACAGCTCCATGTATGTTTTTGATGAAAGATCTGTTGCATATGTTTAACATATGAAGTCAAATTCTTCTGAACTTGTTTTAGCGCTGCATAGCTGGAAAAATAGCACCCCTTTGTGAGATAAGCATCAGGTTTGGCAGGAAAGTTTGGAGGAACAGGGAGAGATCGTTCCAGGGTCTAAGGGCTACAGCCTGGAAGACCAGAAACACGAGGTACAGGACACGATTCATGCCATATTTGGCGCTTGTATCACAAGGAGCACAATTTGGCCAAAAATGGGTCTAACCTGCTTCACTATGTGGTGTTTTGGGTAAAATAGCATTGATATAAAGTTATATAATGTTTTCTTTCAAAAGCTGTACTCCTGCCAAAGTGGCGACATCTCAAGGTATCTGACTACAACGACCAGCCCAAAATCAATAATAGTAATAATTCTGTGGCGTTGGGAACATTGATAAAGACAATAGAAACCTTGAAACTGACCAGGATGGCCGAGTGGTTAAGGCGTTGGACTTAAGCTCCAATGGGCATCAGCCCTCGTGGGTTCGAACCCCACTCCTGGTAGAGGAAACATTTAAGGAAATCAAACTGGACTTTGATCATAATGAAACTTGTTCAAATCAAAAGTGGTCCTTCTCTCTAAACTCTAAACTCTGCAGTTTAGAGTTGTAAAGTATGTCATGAATACAAAGATGCTGTATGATCATTATACAACAAGAAAGGTAGAGATACAAAGTAGTGATGGTGAGATGAAGCCCCATGAGGCCTTTGAAGCAGTCACTGAAGTGGGCCGACATAATGTACCAAAGCTTCAGAGTGGTTCATCTGCTCTGCTGCTCCATCAAGTGGACAAAATAATGTACTTCGACTTAAGTTACCATATACACAGTGTCATTGTAATTAGGAGTGAATGTTATTGTGCTATTTGAAGTAATATGACGAGAAAGGGGTCTTTATTGATTTAGATTTTTAATGGAACACCACAGAGCCCCCAGTTCCTGAATCAGTCACGTGGTACGGTGCCTCAGGAAGGTTCAAATCGTCACCAACACACGCTCCGAACCACACGCCGCCTCTGCCTCCGCCTTATTGCTCCACACACGCTTCGACGCCTCGACATCACTAATAGAAAGACTAACACGTACAGTAGCTACTAATCATCAGCCTCTCATCGCTCAATCAGCCTCATCTAGCAGCAGTAAGCAATTCATCTCATGCAACATCTTCCTCATCTATTCAAAGCTACCTTCATCTTCATCGCCACAACTGAGTAAACTTGTTTTCTGTGAGGGCACTTTTCCTTTTTATGTTACACATCTCCTGGTTTTGCGTTTAAGCTATAGGACCAGAACACAGAGGCACAGTCCTGTCACACTAGAGCCACTGCAGAGACACTACAGAGTTAAGACTATACTTTCAGGGATCATTTCTATAGTTTGAGACTTGAGGAATGTGTTTGTAACGTGTATGGTCGCGCTGCCCACGATGAAGAGTTGGTGATACTCCTTCTTGAACATGACGAATGTAGAGACTTGGTTCATCCTTGTTCTCTGCTACTGATGACTGTTCACTGTTTCTTCTAGAGCTGGTGAATGAAGGAGTATGATCTGAGTGGTCTCTCAGATATTGTAAACAATATTTAACATCACAACACTATGTTGTTTTGTTTATATGTAGATACAAATCCAGACTAACCTGTTGTGCCTGTGGCATCTTTACCACCATCTTACACTTTGTTTGTTAAAGAATGCAATATTGATCTCAAACAGGTGACACAAAGATAGTTTGTGGACCAGGTAGTTTCACTTCCTGGTCCTCTGAGTGAGCTCCCCTTCGCTGCGCAGCTGTTTCCATAAAGAGTAGAGTAAGAAAAGAAAAGAATCTCCCTGCTGTAGAGTGTGGCTGTAGTTAAGCTTTAGCGAGTGTTTTCACTTCACAATGAGAGGATTGAGTTTAGCGAGAGATCGAGAGGTGAGGGAAGCGTTTCCTGGATGTCGGGAGGAGGTTTCTGGGTAATGGAGCCACTGAACACAGAACAGCCACTGATGAAAAACCAAAGGATACTCGAACATGAGCTCAACACACAGCTCCATGTATGTTTTTGATGAAAGGTCTGTTGCATATGTTTAACATATGAAGTCAAATCCTTCTGAACTTGTTTTAGCGCTGCATAGCTGGAAAAATATCATCCCTTTGTGAGATAAGCATCAGGTTTGGCAGGAAAGTTTGGAGGAACAGGGAGAGATTGTTCCAGGGTCTAAGGGCTACAGCCTGGAAGACCAGAAACACGAGGTACAGGACACGATTCATGCCATATTTGGCGCTTGTATCACAAGGAGCACAATTTGGCCAAAAATGGGTCTAACCTGCTTCACTATGTGGTGTTTTGGGTAAAATAGCATTGATATAAAGTTATATAATGTTTTCTTTCAAAAGCTGTACTCCTGCCAAAGTGGCGACATCTCAAGGTATCTGACTACAACGACCAGCCCAAAATCAATAATAGTAATAATTCTGTGGCGTTGGGAACATTGATAAAGACAATAGAAACCTTGAAACTGATCAGGATGGCCGAGTGGTTAAGGCGTTGGACTTAAGATCCAATGGGCATCAGCCCTCGTGGGTTCGAACCCCACTCCTGGTAGAGGAAACATTTAAGGAAATCAAACTGGATTTTGATCATAATGAAACTTGTTCAAATCAAAAGTGGTCCTTCTCTCTAAACTCTAAACTCTGCAGTTTAGAGCTGTAAAGTATGTCATGAATACAAAGATGCTGTATGATCATTATACAACAAGAAAGGTAGAGATACAAAGTAGTGATGGTGAGATGAACCCCAATGAGCCGACATATGTACCAAAGCTTCAGAGTGGTTCATCTGCTCTACTGCTCCATCAAGTGGACAAAATAATGTACTTCAACTTAAGTTACCATATACACAGTGTCATTGTAATTAGGAGTGAATGTTATTGAGCTATTTGAAGTAATATGACGAGAAAGGGGTCTTTATTGATTTAGATTTTTAATGGAACACCACAGAGCCCCCAGTTCCTGAATCAGTCACGTGGTACGGTGCCTCAGGAAGGTTCAAATCGTCACCAACACACGCTCCGAACCACACGCCGCCTCTGCCTCCGCCTTATTGCTCCACACACGCTTCGACGCCTCGACATCACTAATAGAAAGACTAACACGTACAGTAGCTACTAATCATCAGCCTCTCATCGCTCAATCAGCCTCATCTAGCAGCAGTAAGCAATTCATCTCATGCAACATCTTCCTCATCTATTCAAAGCTACCTTCATCTTCATCGCCACAACTGAGTAAACTTGTTTTCTGTGAGGGCACTTTTCCTTTTTACGTTACACATCTCCTGGTTTTGCGTTTAAGCTATAGGACCAGAACACAGAGGCACAGTCCTGTCACACTAGAGCCACTGCAGAGACACTACAGAGTTAAGACTAAACTTTCAGGGATCATTTCTATAGTTTGAGACTTGAGGAATGTGTTTCTAACGTGTATGGTCTCGCTGCCCACGATGAAGAGTTGGTGATACTCCTTCTTGAACATGACGAATGTAGAGACTTGGTTCATCCTTGTTCTCTGCTACTGATGACTGTTCACTGTTTCTTCTAGAGATGGTGAATGAAGGAGTATGATCTGAGTGGTCTCTCAGATATTGTAAACAATATTTAACATCACAACACTATGTTGTTTTGTTTATATGTAGATACAAATCCAGACTTACCTGTTGTGCCTGTGGCATCTTTACCACCATCTTACACTTTGTTTGTTAAAGAATGCAATATTGATCTCAAACAGGTGACACAAAGGTAGTTTGTGGACCAGGTAGTTTCACTTCCTGGTCCTCTGAGTGAGCTCCCCTTCGCTGCGCAGCTGTTTCCATAAAGAGTAGAGTGAGAAAAGAAAAGAATCTCCCTGCTGTAGAGTGTGGCTGTAGTTAAGCTTTAGCGAGTGTTTTCACTTCACAATGAGAGGATTGAGTTTAGCGAGAGATCGAGGGGTGAGGGAAGCGTTTCCTGGATGTCGGGAGGAGGTTTCTGGGTAATGGAGCCACTGAACACAGAACAGCCACTGATGAAAAACCAAAGGATACTCGAACATGAGCTCAACACACAGCTCCATGTATGTTTTTGATGAAAGGTCTGTTGCATATGTTTAACATATGAAGTCAAATCCTTCTGAACTTGTTTTAGCGCTGCATAGCTGGAAAAATATCATCCCTTTGTGAGATAAGCATCAGGTTTGGCAGGAAAGTTTGGAGGAACAGGGAGAGATCGTTCCAGGGTCTAAGGGCTACAGCCTGGAAGACCAGAAACACGAGGTACAGGACACGATTCATGCCATATTTGGCGCTTGTATCACAAGGAGCACAATTTGGCCAAAAATGGGTCTAACCTGCTTCACTATGTGGTGTTTTGGGTAAAATAGCATTGATATAAAGTTATATAATGTTTTCTTTCAAAAGCTGTACTCCTGCCAAAGTGGCGACATCTCAAGGTATCTGACTACAACGACCAGCCCAAAATCAATAATAGTAATAATTCTGTGGCGTTGGGAACATTGATAAAGACAATAGAAACCTTGAAACCGACCAGGATGGCCGAGTGGTTAAGGCGTTGGACTTAAGATCCAATGGGCATCAGCCCTCGTGGGTTCGAACCCCACTCCTGGTAGAGGAAATATTTAAGGAAATCAAACTGGACTTTGATCATTATAAAACTTGTTCAAATCAAAAGTGGTCCTTCTCTCTAAACTCTAAACTCTGCAGTTTAGAGTTGTAAAGTATGTCATGAATACAAAGATGCTGTATGATCATTATACAACAAGAAAGGTAGAGATACAAAGTAGTGATGGTGAGATGAACCCCAATGAGCCGACATATGTACCAAAGCTTCAGAGTGGTTCATCTGCTCTACTGCTCCATCAAGTGGACAAAATAATGTACTTCAACTTAAGTTACCATACACAGTGTCATTGTAATTAGGAGTGAATGTTATTGTGCTATTTGAAGTAATATGACGAGAAAGGGGTCTTTATTGATTTAGATTTTTAATGGAACACCACAGAGCCCCCAGTTCCTGAATCAGTCACGTGGTACGGTGCCTCAGGAAGGTTCAAATCGTCACCAACACACGCTCCGAACCACACGCCGCCTCTGCCTCCGCCTTATTGCTCCACACACGCTTCGACGCCTCGACATCACTAATAGAAAGACTAACACGTACAGTAGCTACTAATCATCAGCCTCTCATCGCTCAATCAGCCTCATCTAGCAGCAGTAAGCAATTCATCTCATGCAACATCTTCCTCATCTATTCAAAGCTACCTTCATCTTCATCGCCACAACTGAGTAAACTTGTTTTCTGTGAGGGCACTTTTCCTTTTTATGTTACACATCTCCTGGTTTTGCGTTTAAGCTATAGGACCAGAACACAGAGGCACAGTCCTGTCACACTAGAGCCACTGCAGAGACACTACAGAGTTAAGACTATACTTTCAGGGATCATTTCTACAGTTTGAGACTTGAGGAATGTGTTTCTAAAGTGTATGGTCGCGCTGCCCACGATGAAGAGTTGGTGATACTCCTTCTTGAACATGACGAATGTAGAGACTTGGTTCATCCTTGTTCTCTGCTACTGATGACTGTTCACTGTTTCTTCTAGAGCTGGTGAATGAAGGAGTATGATCTGAGTGGTCTCTCAGATATTGTAAACAATATTTAACATCACAACACTATGTTGTTTTGTTTATATGTAGATACAAATCCAGACTAACCTGTTGTGCCTGTGGCATCTTTTCCACCATCTTACACTTTGTTTGTTAAAGAATGCAATATTGATCTCAAACAGGTGACACAAAGATAGTTTGTGGACCAGGTAGTTTCACTTCCTGGTCCTCTGAGTGAGCTCCCCTTCGCTGCGCAGCTGTTTCCATAAAGAGTAGAGTAAGAAAAGAAAAGAATCTCCCTGCTGTAGAGTGTGGCTGTAGTTAAGCTTTAGCGAGTGTTTTCACTTCACAATGAGAGGATTGAGTTTAGCGAGAGATCGAGAGGTGAGGGAAGCGTTTCCTGGATGTCGGGAGGAGGTTTCTGGGTAATGGAGCCACTGAACACAGAACAGCCACTGATAAAAAACCAAAGGATACTCGAACATGAGCTCAACACACAGCTCCATGTATGTTTTTGATGAAAGGTCTGTTGCATATGTTTAACATATGAAGTCAAATCCTTCTGAACTTGTTTTAGCGCTGCATAGCTGGAAAAATATCATCCCTTTGTGAGATAAGCATCAGGTTTGGCAGGAAAGTTTGGAGGAACAGGGAGAGATCGTTCCAGGGTCTAAGGGCTACAGCCTGGAAGACCAGAAACACGAGGTACAGGACACGATTCATGCCATATTTGGCGCTTGTATCACAAGGAGCACAATTTGGCCAAAAATGGGTCTAACCTGCTTCACTATGTGGTGTTTTGGGTAAAATAGCATTGATATAAAGTTATATAATGTTTTCTTTCAAAAGCTGTACTCCTGCCAAAGTGGCGACATCTCAAGGTATCTGACTACAACGACCAGCCCAAAATCAATAATAGTAATAATTCTGTGGCGTTGGGAACATTGATAAAGACAATAGAAACCTTGAAACTGATCAGGATGGCCGAGTGGTTAAGGCGTTGGACTTAAGATCCAATGGGCATCAGCCCTCGTGGGTTCGAACCCCACTCCTGGTAGAGGAAACATTTAAGGAAATCAAACTGGACTTTGATCATAATGAAACTTGTTCAAATCAAAAGTGGTCCTTCTCTCTAAACTCTAAACTCTGCAGTTTAGAGCTGTAAAGTATGTCATGAATACAAAGATGCTGTATGATCATTATACAACAAGAAAGGTAGAGATACAAAGTAGTGATGGTGAGATGAACCCCAATGAGCCGACATATGTACCAAAGCTTCAGAGTGGTTCATCTGCTCTACTGCTCCATCAAGTGGACAAAATAATGTACTTCAACTTAAGTTACCATATACACAGTGTCATTGTAATTAGGAGTGAATGTTATTGAGCTATTTGAAGTAATATGACGAGAAAGGGGTCTTTATTGATTTAGATTTTTAATGGAACACCACAGAGCCCCCAGTTCCTGAATCAGTCACGTGGTACGGTGCCTCAGGAAGGTTCAAATCGTCACCAACACACGCTCCGAACCACACGCCGCCTCTGCCTCCGCCTTATTGCTCCACACACGCTTCGACGCCTCGACATCACTAATAGAAAGACTAACACGTACAGTAGCTACTAATCATCAGCCTCTCATCGCTCAATCAGCCTCATCTAGCAGCAGTAAGCAATTCATCTCATGCAACATCTTCCTCATCTATTCAAAGCTACCTTCATCTTCATCGCCACAACTGAGTAAACTTGTTTTCTGTGAGGGCACTTTTCCTTTTTACGTTACACATCTCCTGGTTTTGCGTTTAAGCTATAGGACCAGAACACAGAGGCACAGTCCTGTCACACTAGAGCCACTGCAGAGACACTACAGAGTTAAGACTATACTTTCAGGGATCATTTCTATAGTTTGAGACTTGAGGAATGTGTTTCTAACGTGTATGGTCGCGCTGCCCATGATGAAGAGTTGGTGATACTCCTTCTTGAACATGACGAATGTAGAGACTTGGTTCATCCTTGTTCTCTGCTACTGATGACTGTTCACTGTTTCTTCTAGAGATGGTGAATGAAGGAGTATGATCTGAGTGGTCTCTCAGATATTGTAAACAATATTTAACATCACAACACTATGTTGTTTTGTTTATATGTAGATACAAATCCAGACTTACCTGTTGTGCCTGTGGCATCTTTACCACCATCTTACACTTTGTTTGTTAAAGAATGCAATATTGATCTCAAACAGGTGACACAAAGGTAGTTTGTGGACCAGGTAGTTTCACTTCCTGGTCCTCTGAGTGAGCTCCCCTTCGCTGCGCAGCTGTTTCCATAAAGAGTAGAGTGAGAAAAGAAAAGAATCTCCCTGCTGTAGAGTGTGGCTGTAGTTAAGCTTTAGCGAGTGTTTTCACTTCACAATGAGAGGATTGAGTTTAGCGAGAGATCGAGGGGTGAGGGAAGCGTTTCCTGGATGTCGGGAGGAGGTTTCTGGGTAATGGAGCCACTGAACACAGAACAGCCACTGATGAAAAACCAAAGGATACTCGAACATGAGCTCAACACACAGCTCCATGTATGTTTTTGATGAAAGGTCTGTTGCATATGTTTAACATATGAAGTCAAATCCTTCTGAACTTGTTTTAGCGCTGCATAGCTGGAAAAATATCATCCCTTTGTGAGATAAGCATCAGGTTTGGCAGGAAAGTTTGGAGGAACAGGGAGAGATCGTTCCAGGGTCTAAGGGCTACAGCCTGGAAGACCAGAAACACGAGGTACAGGACACGATTCATGCCATATTTGGCGCTTGTATCACAAGGAGCACAATTTGGCCAAAAATGGGTCTAACCTGCTTCACTATGTGGTGTTTTGGGTAAAATAGCATTGATATAAAGTTATATAATGTTTTCTTTCAAAAGCTGTACTCCTGCCAAAGTGGCGACATCTCAAGGTATCTGACTACAACGACCAGCCCAAAATCAATAATAGTAATAATTCTGTGGCGTTGGGAACATTGATAAAGACAATAGAAACCTTGAAACCGACCAGGATGGCCGAGTGGTTAAGGCGTTGGACTTAAGATCCAATGGGCATCAGCCCTCGTGGGTTCGAACCCCACTCCTGGTAGAGGAAATATTTAAGGAAATCAAACTGGACTTTGATCATTATAAAACTTGTTCAAATCAAAAGTGGTCCTTCTCTCTAAACTCTAAACTCTGCAGTTTAGAGCTGTAAAGTATGTCATGAATACAAAGATGCTGTATGATCATTATACAACAAGAAAGGTAGAGATACAAAGTAGTGATGGTGAGATGAACCCCAATGAGCCGACATATGTACCAAAGCTTCAGAGTGGTTCATCTGCTCTACTGCTCCATCAAGTGGACAAAATAATGTACTTCAACTTAAGTTACCATACACAGTGTCATTGTAATTAGGAGTGAATGTTATTGTGCTATTTGAAGTAATATGACGAGAAAGGGGTCTTTATTGATTTAGATTTTTAATGGAACACCACAGAGCCCCCAGTTCCTGAATCAGTCACGTGGTACGGTGCCTCAGGAAGGTTCAAATCGTCACCAACACACGCTCCGAACCACACGCCGCCTCTGCCTCCGCCTTATTGCTCCACACACGCTTCGACGCCTCGACATCACTAATAGAAAGACTAACACGTACAGTAGCTACTAATCATCAGCCTCTCATCGCTCAATCAGCCTCATCTAGCAGCAGTAAGCAATTCATCTCATGCAACATCTTCCTCATCTATTCAAAGCTACCTTCATCTTCATCGCCACAACTGAGTAAACTTGTTTTCTGTGAGGGCACTTTTCCTTTTTATGTTACACATCTCCTGGTTTTGCGTTTAAGCTATAGGACCAGAACACAGAGGCACAGTCCTGTCACACTAGAGCCACTGCAGAGACGCTACAGAGTTAAGACTATACTTTCAGGGATCATTTCTATAGTTTGAGACTTGAGGAATGTGTTTCTAAAGTGTATGGTCTCGCTGCCCACGATGAAGAGTTGGTGATACTCTTTCTTGAACATGAAGAACGTAGAGACTTGGTTCATCCTTGTTCTCTGCTACTGATGACTGTTCACTGTTTCTTCTAGAGATGGTGAATGAAGGAGTATGATCTGAGTGGTCTCTCAGATATTGTAAAAAAGATTGTATAAAAAGCATTTCATCACTTTATTGTTATTGTTTATTTGTAGATACAAATCCAGACTAACCTGTTGTGTCTGTGTCTCTTATCAAATCACATCTCTCCACTGCTACTCAGCCTATCGTCACTCATCATCCTGAATGGGCTTCTTCTCGGCAGCAGTTAGCAACTCAGCTCATACATTATCTTCTTAATTTTCTCGTCAGAACTTCCTCTTCACCCGTGTCTCAACTTGTTTTGTCTAAACTAAAGGTTTATGATGATTGTTCACTGTTTCTTCTAGAGACGGAGAGGGAAGGAGTATGATCTGAGTGGTCATTTAGAGTTGTAAAGTATGTCATGAATACAAAGATGCTGTATGATCATTGTACAACAAGAAAGGTAGAGATACAAAGTAGTGATGGTGAGATGAAGCCCCATGAGGCCTTTGAAGCAGTCACTGAAGTGGGCCGACATATGTACCAAAGCTTCAGAGTGGTTCATCTGCTCTACTGCTCCATCAAGTGGACAAAATAATGTACTTCAACTTAAAGTCAGTTATCAGAAGTATTTCTTCTCATATCTATTTGGAGGACTAGTTTTTGAAAGTTGTACTTACTTCAGTTAAGGATCTGTTGTAGATTATACTGAGGGGGAACTTCTGTGAATCCAACAAGAAAAACAATGATTTGCATTCATGGTATATTTTTTTGGCGCAATAATACTTTTACATAAATACTAATGTTTGTACTATTTCTTTACAATATTACCCTCTACAGTGTGTATTTTATTAGTTTTGATTATCTCATTCTGGTAGAAATGTTATTAAGTTGTAAAATCTTCATCTGCACATTCATAAAGATGAGAACTGGCAGTTATTTTTTTTTTTAAAGCTCTTGAACTGTGCATGATGTAGGGTCATGTCTGTTGTAACATAGACCTGTGCACATCAGTCATGGTCCACCCTGACTCAGAGGAACAGGGACACACATGACCCTACATCAGATACAGTATCTATATACAGTCTTATTCTTTCCATTAATCCAACTGTTAATAATGATTGCTTGATTTGCTTTTTAATTTGTAATTTGTACTCCCAGCTGAAGTCCTAGATGTTCGTTGGATGACAAATTTACCTGCTTCTTTACCTAAGTGTAGGACAGTCTGAAGTACAATGAGGCCTTATTATTGGAAATAAAGAACACATTCTATTTAACGTCATGTTACTGTCACTCATGGTGTCAGATTCTCTTTCCTTCAGTCTAACTCTGCAGAGAGTTAACCTGTTAGAGCACTGAAATATTTGTTTTTGCCTCAGAGCTTGGATCTTGGCGTTTGGTGCATATTTGAGCCCAGCCCACTCTGAGTCCCTGTGATCTGAGTGGCTTCAGAGTTACACTTTAGGCCAGACACCGTGAGTGACAGTAACATGAAGCTAAAACATGACGCTACAAGTGTGATGTTTATTATAAACAAAAATGCTGAGGCCTCATGCTCTTTAGCCCGACAGGTGAAGAAAGATGTCATGGAGCTTCTGCGTCCGACAGTCATTTTATATTTCTGCAGAATGAAAGATTGAATATCAAGTATATCTTAGTCACTAGTGCAAGTGTGAAAATCCATTATTTACTGTCTGTTGTTGATTAATGATTGTCCCAGTCAGTCTTAGTCGCAGGACTGATGTGGACAGATGTTACAGAGTTAGCTCATGAGGTTCTTTTCTTTGACACCAGTTACTATAGTAACTGCTTTCTCCGAAGTAAAACTACATCTACCACAGTCCTGTCCACATCTGTCATGGTCCACCATGACCCACCATGACTCAGAGGAACCGGGACACACATGACCTACAGCAGGTAATACACAGTACATAGATATTTATTCAACATTCTTATGAATCAATCATGTGTTTGATTTTTTAATTGTAATAATAATTTGCCCCAGATTTTATTTGTTACCACATATTTGAGAGTGACAATATGATTTAATGTGCAGAAGTCTGAAGTTCAGTCTAAAGCAGAATCTTCATGACTTCCCTCTTCACGTCTCAGTCTGTGTCTGAAGTGATGCCTCATCGTTTTTACAACCTTTAAAGAGTTCACTGTATTTAGCTTCATGTTACTGTCACTCATGGTGTCTGACCTAAAGTCTCACACTGAAGAAAGTCAATTCACATTTACACTGAGAAGGCTGGAAGGGCGCCTCCTGGTGTCACCTTGCATCCAAATGCCCAGGCCATAGAGCGGGTCCTATACGGGCTCAGGTATGTTAATGTATCTCTGGTTCTTCTTCAAAAAAACTAACATATCATTCCTGTGACTTGACGTGATGATGCACTGCACCATTCCCCGGATATATATATATATATATATATATATATATATATATATATATATATATATATATATATTTTTTTTTCATTTAATAATAATAATAATAATAATACATCGAACTTGTATAGCGCTTTTTGGACACTCAAAGACGCTTTACATCAGGGGTGGCCAACTAGTCGGAGACCAAGAGCCGAAATGTTCAACCTTGATCCTGTGAAGAGCCACAAAGGCACCGATCATTCACGAGATCCAGGGGCGGTAGTTTATTGTGATTAAATATAATGTGACCGTTATATTTAATCACAATAAAGTATAACTTTATGCCTGGCCTTTTTCTTTTGTTTTAATAATTGTATTTGATGTAATAGTTTTACTCCTCACCAAGATTGAAATAAATGTATATTAAATAAACTGACATTTTGTGCTGTTCTGCTCTGACTGGGATAGAATTACATTTTTTTATTTTTAATGCTGGAGTGTGTTAGTGTGAGGGGCCCTGCCCACGGAGCCCCCTCCTCTGATTCGCCCCTGGCCTGTGCGCTCAGTGTCTGCAGCTTGGTCCTGACTGGACTGTGCAGAGAACGAACTCTAGGCTGCACACAGTTCATAAGCTTTAATCAGGAGCCTCTGGAGGACGTCTGAGATTCTGTTTTTGTTGCATTTGTTACAGTTACAACATGTGAAAGAAAAGTCAATGACTTTGCGTATTTCCGCGTTACGATGTCGCGCTTCGCATCATATGCTTCATTAGAGCTCGGCTTTTTTCCATTTACTAATTTTGATCTTTTTCTGTGACTATGAGGCCAACTTTCATCAAATAAAGAGTAGGCTAAGAAACTTTTCAGAAACTTGAAAAGCACAGAAGCTGATCCCAGTGCCACGATCTGCCTGACTGTTGTTTACCTACATCCCGCTTTGAGTAAAGCTGCTGCACGGGCACCTTTTACACGCCGCCTCCTTTTCGAGGAGATGGGAACACATGAACTATGGTTGGATTTTTGGTCAAGATTCTTAAAGACTGTTACAGTTTATGGGGCCACCCCTGCTTTACATGAAAATTTTATTTTTTTCATTTCGTGATCCATTTTTTTTTTTAACTCGATGCGTTTCGTCACGTTTTGTATCGCGATATTTCGCCAAACGATATTTCGTCCCATCCCTAGCATTTGGCCCCCGGGCCGCGTGTCTCAGACGCCTGGTCTAAACTAACGGTTTCATGAGGTCACTTTTCCTGTTTCTTTGAGCCAGGACCAGAACACAGAGTCACAGTCCTGTCACACTAGAGCCACTGCAGAGACGCTATAGAGTTAAGACTATACTTTCAGGGATCATTTCTATAGTTTTAGACTTGAGGAATGTGTTTCTAACGTGTATGGTCCCGCTGCCCACGATGAAGAGTTGGTGATACTCCTTCTTGAACATGAAGAACGTAGAGACTTGGTTCATCCTTGTTCTCTGCTACTGATGACTGTTCACTGTTTCTTCTAGAGACGGTGAATGAAGGAGTATGATCTGAGTGGTCTCTCAGATATTGTAAACAATATTTAACATCACAACACTTTATTGTTTATATCTAGATACAAATCCAGACTTACCTGTTGTGTCTGTGCCTCTTATCAAATAACACTATGACAGTATGTCATAAGCATAAAGAGCTACTGTCCACTACAGATGCAAAGAACGACAAACATGTTGCTCCTCTTCTTCAGCCTCTCATCACTCAGTCAGCAGTAAGCAATGTTGATCATGCAACAACACCACATATATTCAACACTACAACTTCATCTTCAATTCCACGAGTGTATAAACTTGTTTTCTTTTGGCACTTTTCATTTTTATGTTACATATTATATCCTGGGGAATGATCCGAGTGGTCTCTCAGATATTGTGAAAGACAATAAACATCACATCACTTTCCTGGTTTTATTTCGCTGAGTTCTACAGGATAAAACATTGTTGATACAAATCAAGACTGACTTACTGCGTTTGTGCCTCTTTACACATTTCCACTGCTCCTCAGCCGATCATCTCTCATCAGCCTAAATGGGCTTCGTCTCTGCAGTAGTACAATATCTTCTTAATTTTCTCAGCGGAATTTTCTCTTCACCACCACCAGTTTCTAAACTTGTATCGTCTAAACTAAAGGTCTCAAACTCATTCAGACTGGGGGCCAAAAATGCAAACCCAGTGTTGGGTTTGCATTTGCAAGAAACAAACCATGGGTTGTTTCTTGCAGTCTTTCAACAAAAATGTATTTTAATTTTAATCAAGATATAGTAAAACAATTCTCTTCAGTTTAGTCTAGTTTTAGTCGACTAAATCTAAGAAAAAAAATCACTGTGCCTAAAATTATGATTAAATGTTTCAGTCGACGAAATTAACATTATTAAAATTACAGAACAACATAATCAGGATGGCCGAGTGGTTAAGGTGTTGGACTTAAGATCCAATGGGCATCAGCCCTCGTAGGTTCGAGCCCCACTCCTGGTAGAGGAAACATTTAAAGAAATCAAACTGGATTTGATCATAATGAAACTTGTTCAAATCAAAAGTTGCAAAGTATGTCATAAATACAAAGATGCTGTATGATACTTATACAACAAGAAAGGTGTTGTATAATGATCATACAGCATCTTTGTATTTATGACATACTTTCCAACTCTAAACTGCAGAAGGACCGCTTTTGATTTGAACAAGTTTCATAATGATCAAAGTCCAGTTTGATTTCCTTAAATGTTTCCTCCACCAGGAGTGGGGTTCGAACCCACGAGGGCTGATGCCCATTGGATCTTAAGTCCAAAGCCTTAACCACTCGGCCATCCTGGTCAGTTTCAAGGTTTCTATTGTCTTTATCAATGTTCCCAACGCCACAGAATTATTACTATTATTGATTTTGGGCTGGTCGTTGTAGTCAGATACCTTGAGATGTCGCCACTTTGGCAGGAGTACAGCTTTTGAAAGAAAACATTATATAACTTTATATCAATGCTATTTTACCCAAAACACCACATAGTGAAGCAGGTTAGACCCATTTTTGGCCAAATTGTGCTCCTTGTGATACAAGCGCCAAATATGGCATGAATCGTGTCCTGTACCTCGTGTTTCTGGTCTTCCAGGCTGTAGCCCTTAGACCCTGGAACGATCTCTCCCTGTTCCTCCAAACTTTCCTGCCAAACCTGATGCTTATCTCACAAAGGGATGATATTTTTCCAGCTATGCAGCGCTAAAACAAGTTCAGAAGGATTTGACTTCATATGTTAAACATGCAACAGACCTTTCATCAAAAACATATGTAACCCGGATATCATATATGCATAAATAGTAAAACGATAAATTAATGTATTTCATAGGTTTACTTTAATAAAAGCCAAGTTCATGGTAAAGGATAAAAAGGTATTTACATTGTTAAAAATACGTTGTTCTGCAATAGTATGTCATTTATTTTGCTGTACATGTGAAAAGTGTATCTTCCTATTTAGAGATGGTCTGTGAAGGTAACATAGGTTCTCGTGGAATAAGGTGAGAGAGCAACTGGTTAGAGCTGGTTCGGCGAGGAAAAGGGACAGCATCGTGAAGAGAGTTTGCTTGTTTTCTGTATTTTAAGAAGAAAGTTGTGCCGTGGTTTTGTGCTGTACAAACCACAGTTTTTTGTGCGCAAGTGATTAAGTGCTGTAGGGCGCGGTGTAGCTTCAGCTCGAAGCTCCAGGACCCTGTTTTACCGCTTATTACGTCGTATTAGAGCCGAGGCTAACCCAGCCCGTTCGCTACGAGGACTACTGTAGGCTGCCGTTTCGCTAACCTAGCGGGACATAGAAGTTTGCGGAGGATCGTTACCGGACTGGACAACGAAGTACGGACCCCAGATAGTCACTCTGAGTGCCCGCGTCGCTCAGAGTACCTCTGGCAACGTGGGAAACGAAGACAAGTTGCTGCGGATCGGGTGTGGACCACGCACCTTCATCGCCTTTGTACTGCTGTATCCGGACCCCCGAGCTGCCCTCCACGGAGCCGAGGACGACCCATTACCTGGACCGATCGTGTGGGATTAACACGTTTACACACGGTACTCCGCATTGGTTTATTTTTGGCTCTTTGAGTGAAGCGACCCGTTTGTTTTTGGGTCTCCACGTTTCACGAGCATCGATACAGGCCTGCAACGTAGGGTGTATCTAGCCGGCTTAGAACTAGTTTATTAGCCAGTTATTGTGCCTACTATTTGTTTGCCCTTGGTGAGTGGGGATTCATTGGTACGGTGGGAGAGTGCTGTGCTTTTGACTTGAATCTAAATACCTGCTATTGTTTTATGTGTATTATTTCTGCTAATTAAATTGTAAATGTTTTTTTTATACTTTACCTTGTGTTAATTTACTTCTAAGTCAGCCGCTTACGTCCATTAGTGTTTAGTGCTAATTTAAAGGTATTCCAGTGATCCAAACTATTATAGACGAGTTAGGTTAAAATAAAATAGTATGTGAGTACACTGTAAAAAAGAACCCTGAGCCCACTCAGTTAATTGCGTTGAGTAAACAAGGGCTACATAAAATGGAGGCACCGCTGGGATAGTTTGGGTCTTTTAGGAATATTAAAGGGCGCTACGCTAAATTTAGAAAGTAACTTCAAATACCTAGTTTTACATTTCCCAGTACATTTATCTTTGAGAAACCATGGCAGACCGCACCGAGCTTGCTGCAGAGCTGAAGAGGTGGTGTCGGGGTGAAGGTTTGGAAGAAGTTAAAACTCTCATGGCTTTGGTTCCCGAAGAAATGGATATAGCCTGCATTGAAGAGACATTAGAGACTATAAAATGTCTTGGACGTGTCCGTGTCAGAGGCCGCTTGTTCAACACCACCCTGAGCTGCCTGATGGTGCTGTGTGAATGTAAAGAAGATGTGCCTAAAGACAGTGCACCCAAAGAAGTGTTTCACCAGGACAGTGGTGAGAGCTGGGAGATAGTGACTATCAATGAAACTGCTGCTCCCAATGATTTTGCTCTGAAGTTGAAAACTCTGTTGGACAGTGAGGGCAAGACCATGGAAGATATTCAAGGTTTACTTCCCCACTCTGCTCGCACCCAGCCCAAAGTTCAGCCCCCTGTAAACTCCACTGAGTCTATCTTGCAAGCAGTTGGGGATATGTTGGAGAAGACACGTAAACCACAAGCTGAAGGTGGTTATCGCCGTTTGAGACTATTCTCAGGAAACTTGCCCGTTCCCCCCAACGAAGAACCATTCGACTACTGGCTCGAACAGGCATGGCTCATGGTGGAGGAAAGTGAATGTTCGGACAAGGAGCAAAGGCGCAGGCTGATGGAAAGTTTAAAGGGGCCAGCACTGGAGATTGCCAAGTCCGTCCGTGATGTAGATCTCGAGGCAAGTCCCACTGACTACTTGGGAGCTCTGGAAAGTGCGTTTGGCAGTGCTGAATCAGGAGATGATCTCTATTTTGCCTTCCGGCTGATGCAACAACAGCCAAAGGAAAAACTGTCTGACTTCCTCAGGCGTCTTGAGAGGGCCCTCACTAAAGTCATCCAGAGAGGAGGGTTTCCGGCTTATAACAAAAACAAAGCCCGTCTGGAACAACTCCTGAGAGGGGCCGTCGCTTCTGACCTCATGCTAATCCAGCTGCGCCTGAGAGAAAGAAAGTCCTCACCCCCTACTTTCCTCCAACTCTTAAGTGAGATCCGCACAGAAGAAGAATACGAGGCATCAAGGAGAAAACTCAGCACCACAGTTCACCAAGTACAGACAAAACCATCAGGAACGGACAATGCAGAAATACAAAGTCTCAAAGCTGAAGTTAAAGAGCTCAAGACCAAGTTAGCCTCCTGCACGACTAAGTCCCCTGATGCCAAAGAGAAAAGGTTGTCATCTGTATCCACGCAGTCAAGTGAACACAGTGACACACAAGAGCTTGCTGCCTTAAAGAAACAAGTAAAGAGGCTGCAGCAGAAAGTAGCCCAAAGAGATACTACCTCAGAATCCTCCTCAAGTCCAGCTACTGTGACAGCAGTGGAGGCTACACCAACGACAAGGACCCCCAATCGAAACAGACAGCCCGTCGAAGAGCAATTCTGTTATCGTTGTGGCGAGAAAGGGCATTTCGTGGCAAAGTGTCGCAACCCTGAAAATCAAGGCAAAGTCATCAGAAAGCTCATTCAAACTGTCAAGACAATGAAAGAAAGTCCAGGTAACTCAATTGACACTAACTGCAATGTCAAACAAGGTCTTCTGACTTCTCCCACCCCGGCTGGAATTCCAGAAGGACTGATTGGGCCGCCCAGCATTGTGCCACTGAGAGTAAATGGACAGCCCTGTGATGCCTTATTTGACAGTGGGTCACAGGTCACCATAATATTTGAGTCCTGGTTCAAAGCCCACCTACCCTCTGTCCCTGTGCATCCAGTCACTGGCCTCGACCTATGGGGTTTAAGTGAATCCAACGTCAGTTACCCCTATCGTGGCTATGTTGTCGTCGACGTGGAGTATCCGGCTGAAGTTACTGGCACCTGCCACACAGTACCAGTTCTAGCTCTGATCTGTCCAAGCCCGAAAGAAGAACAGATTCCTGTCATTGTTGGCACCAATACTAGTCATGTCCGCAACTTGGTTCAGGAATGCAGAAAAGAGGGGCGTGACATAACCAAAACTCTGGGCGTTTTAACTCACAGTGAACAACAACCAATGCGCACAGAACCTATCTCGCTAAGCATCCAAGATGACGAGGTTGGCCAGGTGATATGGCAAGGCCCAAGTCCGTTGTCCTTACCTCCAGGAAAAGACCTGCAAATAACTTGCAAAGTGGAGTTCAAGCAGACAGTTGGCAAAGAGATCTTGATGGTTGACACTTCTCCTTTAACTCCTCTGCCAGGTGATGTACTGTTGCAACCCATGGTGGTGCCAGCCAATGCCGTACAAGTAAACAGCTTCCGGATCCTTGTACAGAACCAATCCGCAAGAGAAACCATCCTTCCAGTGGGAACTATCATGGGTCACGTGTATCGCACCGAAAGTGTTATCTCCATGCCACTCCAAAAGCCAGAAGCTTCCGAGTTTGACAGCAACCAGATCAACTTTGGCGACTCACCTGTGCCCAAAGAGTGGAAAGAACGTCTCAGACAGAAATTGGCTGAACACTCAAACGTCTTCTCAGTCACTGAATGGGATGTTGGCCTTGCAAAAGATGTGGAGCACACCATTCGTTTAGCAGACTCAAGACCTTTTCGCCAAAGATCACGTCGACTGGCACCTGCAGACATCGAGGATGTAAGAAAACATCTACAAGAGTTACTCTGTGCGGGCATCATTAAAGAGTCCCGTAGCCCCTATGCCTCACCGATTGTAATAGTTCGGAAGAAGAATGGAACAATACGGATGTGCATAGACTATAGGCTCCTCAACAGTCGGACTGTGCCTGACCAGTACACAACACCCTGCATTGACGAAGCACTTGATTCTCTGTCTGGGAGCAAATGGTTCACAGTGCTTGATCTACGTAGTGGGTACTACCAGATTCCCATGGCAGAAGAAGACAAGGAGAAGACGGCATTCATCTGTCCGCTAGGCTTCTTCCAATTCGAGAGAATGCCACAGGGAATAACAGGGGCGCCAGCGACTTTCCAGCGATTAATGGAAAAGACAGTCGGAGATATGAACCTCCTTCAAGTCCTGGTCTACTTGGATGACCTTATCATCTTCGGAAAGTCGCTGGAGGAGCATGAAGAGAGGCTTGTCAAGGTCCTGGATCGTCTTGGACAAGCAGGACTAAAGATCTCCCTGGACAAATGCCAATTCTGTCAGCCGCAGGTGAAGTACCTCGGACATATTGTGTCTGCTCAAGGTGTCTCTCCCGATCCACAGAAGATTGAGGCTGTGACTACCTGGCCTCAGCCCTGCGACCTAAAGTCGCTAAGATCGTTTTTGGGCTTCTGCGGGTACTATCGGAGATTTATCGCAAACTACGCCGCAATCGTGAGACCCCTTACAGAACTGACAAAAGGATATGCCCCGACACAAAAGAACAAAAGAAAGAGTTCAGATCAGAACAAGTCTTACCTGAAAGAGTCAGAGCCCTTTGGAGAACGGTGGGATGATTCCTGCACCAAAGCCTTTCACCAGATCATCCACTGCCTAACCCATGCACCGGTGTTAGCTTTCGCTGATCCTAACAAGCCCTATGAACTCCATGTAGATGCTAGCTTCAAAGGACTTGGGGCCGTTCTCTACCAACCCCATGAAGGAGACTTAAGGCCTGTTGCCTTTGCTAGCAGAAAGCTAAGCCAGTCTGAGAAGAGGTACCCAATACACCAGCTGGAGTTCCTAGCGTTGAAGTGGGCTGTGGTAGATCGCTTCCACGACTATCTGTATGGTGCTCGTTTTACAGTACGTACTGATAATAACCCCTTGACGTACGTACTGTCTACTGCAAAGCTCAACGCAGTGGGGCACAGATGGTTAGCTGGTTTGTCCCTGTACGACTTTGATGTTCATTACAGACCGGGCAAGCACAACATCGATGCAGACCTCCTCTCCAGAAACTTTGAAGATACTGAATGGGAGACTATACCTGAGGCCGCTGTTAAGTCAATCTGCAAAACAGTACAAGTGACCGAAACCCCAGACTGTCCTTCCAGATGTGTCGATCAAACTGGAGCTTCACCAGAATGTATCCCAGACATCTACGCATTTCCCCTGAAGATGGAGTTAAAGTCTCTCGAGCATGTCTCAAACGCTGAGCTTGCTCAGTCACAGAAAGAGGACCCAGTCATTGGTCCAGCCGTCAAAGCTGTCCAGCAGAATCAATGGTCCGACACAAGTCCTGAACTGTCCCTTATGAAGAGAGAGAAAGATAAGCTGACCCTGCTGGGAGACAGTCTGCTCTATCGCATCACCAAACGTCAATCAGGTGATGAAGTCGTTCAGTTAGTCCTGCCAAAGCTATATCATGATGTTGTGTTAAGATCGGTACACAACGATGCAGGACACCTCGGCACAGAGAGAACCCTGGATTTACTCCGTAAGAGGTTCTACTGGCCAAAAATGTCGCAAGATGTGGAGCAGCACATCAAAAGCTGTGGTGAATGCGTAACGCGTAAGACTCCTGCCCAGCAGAGAGCTGCGCCGCTTCACCACATCTCCAGCAGTGGTCCCATGGATCTCGTTTGCATCGACTTTCTCTCCATGGAGACTGATTCCCGAGGAATAAGCAATGTTTTGGTGGTCACCGATCATTTTACACGTTATGCTCAAGCGTTCCCGACCAAGAACCAGACATCTCAGACAGTGGCGAAAACCCTAGTCGACAAGTTCTTCGTCCACTACGGTCTACCTGCTCGTATTCATTCCGACCAGGGACGAGACTTCGAAAGTCGCCTGATCAAAGACTTGCTGAAGATTATGGGGATAAGAAAATCGCGGACTACCCCTTATCATCCGCAAGGAGACCCACAACCGGAGCGATTCAATCGAACATTACTTTCCATGTTGGGTACTCTCAGCTCAGAAAAGAAGCGTCAGTGGAGCCAGCAAGTCCCATATCTGGTCCATGCCTATAACAGTACAAAATGTGACGCGACTGGCTTTTCACCGTATTTTCTAATGTTCGGCCGGGAAGCCAGACTGCCAGTGGACTTGTGCTTTGGGACTGCACCTGAAACATCTGTGGGGAATCACTCACGCTATGTGTCAAAGCTCAAAGAAGATCTACACCAGGCATACAAGTTGGCATCCGAAACCGCAGACAAAGTTCATCAAAAGAACAAAACTGCCTACGACAAAAGAGTTAGTTTCCAGTCCTTAGAAATCGGAGACAGAGTCTTACTTAAGAACTGGGGCCTAAAAGGAAAACACAAGTTACAAACAAGATGGAGTCCAATACCCTACAAAGTGGTTGGGAAAATGCCAAATCTTCCGGTCTACCAACTGAGAAAAGAAAGTGGAAGTGGTGGCCTGAAAACAATCCACAGAGATCACATTCTTCCTATTGGTCAACATGTGAGATTGCCCATCCCTGAAGAAGACAAGAACTGTCCTGTCAGACAGAAAACAAAAAACAAGACACCAAAGCAGTCAACTGTTATGGCTGAACCACAAGTGCAAGATTCTGAATCATCGTCAGAGTACGAGTACTATGAGCCTCAAAGACGCTACTATACTCGTGAAAGAGTGAGAGAAGGATTGAGACATGCTTTAAGATCTCAAGAAGCCCTTCAAAACACTATTGTAAATATTCAAGAAAATGACAGTGACGAAAAGGATTCAAACGAGGAAAGTGAAAAGGAAGAATCTCAGCTGGAGGACGGAGAGTCTATTCAGGACAGTGAAACTGAGACAAACCCAGTAGTGGTTACACAAGCTGAGTCAGACCAAAATGAAGAAGAAAGCGAAGATTCTGCCCCAGAAGAGGAGCTGGATCCCAGAACTTCACGGTCTATTAAAACACCAAAAGCACCCCGTTACCAATTGGCTGAAACTCCCAAGTTAAGGTCCAAAAGACCGGTAAAACCAGTAGTTCGGTTAACCTACGATGAGCCAGGTAAAGCTAAAGATCAGCCTATCACTATCATTCATAGAGGGGTTGTAATCACTATTGGTAAAGATTAAGTCAAAATGCAAGGTGCATATGGGTCATACTTCTTCCCGAGTTCATTTAGTTTATTGGTAGTCTGTTGGGGACACCAGACATTTAGTGGGGGGAGGGTGTAACCCGGATATCATATATGCATAAATAGTAAAACGATAAATTAATGTATTTCATAGGTTTACTTTAATAAAAGCCAAGTTCATGGTAAAGGATAAAAAGGTATTTACATTGTTAAAAATACGTTGTTCTGCAATAGTATGTCATTTATTTTGCTGTACATGTGAAAAGTGTATCTTCCTATTTAGAGATGGTCTGTGAAGGTAACATAGGTTCTCGTGGAATAAGGTGAGAGAGCAACTGGTTAGAGCTGGTTCGGCGAGGAAAAGGGACAGCATCGTGAAGAGAGTTTGCTTGTTTTCTGTATTTTAAGAAGAAAGTTGTGCCGTGGTTTTGTGCTGTACAAACCACAGTTTTTTGTGCGCAAGTGATTAAGTGCTGTAGGGCGCGGTGTAGCTTCAGCTCGAAGCTCCAGGACCGTGTTTTACCGCTTATTACGTCGTATTAGAGCCGAGGCTAACCCAGCCCGTTCGCTACGAGGACTACTGTAGGCTGCCGTTTCGCTAACCTAGCGGGACATAGAAGTTTGCGGAGGATCGTTACCGGACTGGACAACGAAGTACGGACCCCAGATAGTCACTCTGAGTGCCCGCGTCGCTCAGAGTACCTCTGGCAACGTGGGAAACGAAGACAAGTTGCTGCGGATCGGGTGTGGACCACGCACCTTCATCGCCTTTGTACTGCTGTATCCGGACCCCCGAGCTGCCCTCCACGGAGCCGAGGACGACCCATTACCTGGACCGATCGTGTGGGATTAACACGTTTACACACGGTACTCCGCATTGGTTTATTTTTGGCTCTTTGAGTGAAGCGACCCGTTTGTTTTTGGGTCTCCACGTTTCACGAGCATCGATACAGGCCTGCAACGTAGGGTGTATCTAGCCGGCTTAGAACTAGTTTATTAGCCAGTTATTGTGCCTACTATTTGTTTGCCCTTGGTGAGTGGGGATTCATTGGTACGGTGGGAGAGTGCTGTGCTTTTGACTTGAATCTAAATACCTGCTATTGTTTTATGTGTATTATTTCTGCTAATTAAATTGTAAATGTTTTTTTTATACTTTACCTTGTGTTAATTTACTTCTAAGTCAGCCGCTTACGTCCATTAGTGTTTAGTGCTAATTTAAAGGTATTCCAGTGATCCAAACTATTATAGACGAGTTAGGTTAAAATAAAATAGTATGTGAGTACACTGTAAAAAAGAACCCTGAGCCCACTCAGTTAATTGCGTTGAGTAAACAAGGGCTACACATACATGGAGCTGTGTGTTGAGCTCATGTTCGAGTATCCTTTGGTTTTTCATCAGTGGCTGTTCTGTGTTCAGTGGCTCCATTACCCAGAAACCTCCTCCCGACATCCAGGAAACGCTTCCCTCACCTCTCGATCTCTCGCTAAACTCAATCCTCTCATTGTGAAGTGAAAACACTCGCTAAAGCTTAACTACAGCCACACTCTACAGCAGGGAGATTCTTTTCTTACTCTACTCTTTATGGAAACAGCTGCGCAGCGAAGGGGAGCTCACTCAGAGGACCAGGAAGTGAAACTACCTGTTTGAGATCAATATTGCATTTTTTAACAAACAAAGTGTAAGATGGTGGTAAAGATGCCACAGGCACAACAGGTAAGTCTGGATTTGTATCTACATCATGGATTAAAGTTCTCCGTCTACCCGACGGAATTCCGTCGATTGGTAAAGTCAGAGAAAAAAATCCGTCGATGAATTGTTTTGAAAAAAGAAAAAGAAAATGCTGCCTGCATGTGAGGACGACCCCCGTGAACCTGGCCCCTCATCATACTGAAACGATTGGCTTTTATTTTTAATAATACGTTTCACGGGGGGCCAGCTTCACACAGCTGTGAACACGGGGCCGAGGAGAACTCGTGCCTGCTTTGCTCCTTTCTGCGTGGTAAGAGGGTAAGACTGACCGGGCTGCAGGATGTGGAGCAGGTACGGTGACACCGTTTATTTGTGTTTTTGTGATGTTAATTGAGATGAAAATAAATACACAATTAATGGGTGTCCTGCGAGAATGGGTAGTTTGAAAAGTTACGCAAAATCAAAAATACTTAAACGTGCGTTGGCCATAACGTAGCTTTGTGTGCAAAACAATTGAAGCGTTTATTTTATTAATCCTTTCAATTATGCTATAGGCCTATGAACGTCTTGATAGTAACGTGACAAGATCTTCCAATAAGCGCCTAAAATTGACAGGTTGACCTAGCTAACATTATTACGCGACATAATGATGGACGCGTTGTTTATTGAGGAAGGTGCAGAAGTGGGTAATATCCACAGAGGTGTCAAAAATAGATGGAGATGGGCATGGCTAAATGAGAACGGGGACAATGGCTTGCCCCATCGATCGTGGTGCAAAAAACTTAAACCTCAAGAAAGTCCATTTTGCTTATGTCCACTTTAATATTTGGTTGCACGACCTTTGGAAAGATAACCAAAATCATTCACTTTCTATAACCATCAACAAGCTTCTTGCACCTCTTCACTGGAATTTTGGACCACCTTTCTTTCAAATTCAAGAGGTGCCTTCTCCCAACAGCAATTTCAAGACCTCTCCACAGGTGTTCACTGGGGATTTAGCTCTGGCCACATCAGAACTTGTCATTTTCGTTAAACTGTGGAATGACAGTGTGACAGCAACCTCGTGAACTGCTACCTTAACGTGGTGGGGTTGTTTGAGTGCCCGAATGATCCGAGGAGCTATGTTGTCTGGGGCTTTATGCCCCTGGTAGGGTCTCCCATGGCAAACAGGTTTTAGGTGACGGGTCAGACGAGGAGCAGTTCAAAGACTTCTATGGACAGTATCACAACAAGGACCGTGACGTCGCCCGGTATGGCGCAGCCGGGGCCCCACCCTGGAGCCAGGCCTGGGGTTGGGGCTCGAATGCGAGCGTCTGGTGGTCGGGCCTCTGCCCACGAGGCTCGGCCGGGCACAGCCCGAACGGACGACGTGGGCCCGCCCTCCTGTGGACCCACCACCCGCAGAGGGATCCGTAGGGGTCGGGTGCAGAGAGGACTGGGTGGCAGTCGAAGGCAGGTGCCTCGACGACCTGGTCCGCTTGCGCAGCTTCTGGCGTTCGGGACATGGAACGTCACCTCGCTGGGGGGGAAGGAGCCTGAGCTCGTGCGGGAGGTTGAGAGATACCGGCTAGATATAGTTGGGCTCACCTCCACGCACAGCCTGGGTTCCGGATCCCAACTCCTGGAGAAGGGCTGGACGCTCCATTTTTCTTGAGTTGCCCGCGGGGAGAGGCGGCGGGCTCGGGAGGGTTTGCTCATTGCCCCCCAGCTCAGCCGTCTCGTGTTGGAGTTCACCTCGGTGAATGAGAGGGTCGCGTCCCTACGCCTTCGGGTTGGGGACAGGTCTCTCACCGTTGTCTCGGCCTACGGGCCCAACATCGGTGCAGAGTACCCAGCCTTCTTGGAATCCCTGGGAGGGGTACTATATGGTGCTCCGGCTGGGGACTCCATTGTTCTACTGGGGGACTTCAACGCCCACGTGGGTAACGACAGTGAGACCTGGGTGGGGGTGATGGGGAAGAACGGCCTCCCCGATCGGAACCCGAGTGGTGTTCTGTTATTGGACTTCTGTGCTAGTTACGGTTTGTCCATAACGAACACCATGTTCGAGCACAAGGATGTCCATAAGTGCACGTGGCACCAGGACACCCTAGGCAGGAGGTCGATGATCGACTTTGTAGTTGTGTCATCTGATCTCCGGCCGCGTGTCTCGGACACTCGGGTGAAGAGAGGGGCTGAGCTGTCAACTGATCACCACCTGGTGGTGAGCTGGATCCGCTAGCAGGGGAGGAAGCCGGTCAGACCTGGCAGGCCCAAACGTGTTGTGAGGGTCTGTTGGGAACGTCTGGTGGATTCCTCTGTCAGTAGGGTCTTTAACTCCCACCTCCGGAAGAGCTTCACCCAGATTCCGAGGGAGGTTGGGATGCCGTCAAGCTGAAGAAGGAGTCCTACCTTGTTGGCTTGTGGTACTCTGGAGGCAGCTGAGAGGTACCGGCAGGCCAAGCGTGCGGTCGTGCGGTCAAAGAGGCAAAAACTCGGGTCTGGGAGGAGTGTCTTGGTTGACACGCCTCTGCAACATTGCGTGGCGGTCGGGGACAGTGCCCCTGGATTGGCAGACCGGGGTGGTGGTCCCTCTCTTCAAGAAGGGGGATCGGAGGGTGTGCTCCAATTACAGAGGGATCACACTCCTCAGCCTCCCTGGTAAGGTCTACTCCAGGGTGCTGGAGAGGAGGATCCGGCCAATAGTCGAACCTCGGATCCAGGAGGAACAATGTGGTTTTCGTCCCGGTCGTGGAATACTGGACCAGCTCTATACCCTTCATCGGGTGCTCAAGGGTTTGTGGGAGTTCGCCCAACAAGTCCACATGTGTTTTGTGGATCTGGAGAGTGTTCGACCGTGTCCCTCATGGTGCCCTGTGGGGGGTTCTCCGGGAGCATGGGGTCCGGGGCCCTCTGCTAAGGGCTGTCCGTTCCCTGTATGACCGCAGCAGGAGCTTGGTTCGCATTGCCGGCAGTAAGTCAGACCTGTTCCCGGTGCGTGTTGGGCTCTGCCAGGGCTGCCCTTTGTCACCGGTTCTGTTCATTACCTATATGGACAGAATTGCTAGACGCAGCCAGAGGCCGGAAGGTGTCTGGTTTGGGAACCTCAGAATCTCATCTCTGCTGTTTGCAGACGATGTTGTTCTTTTGGCTTCATCAAATCAGGACCTTCAGTGTGCACTGGGGCGGTTTGCAGCCAAGTGTGAAGCGGCCAGGATGAGGATCAGCACCTCCAAATCTGAGGCCATGGTTCTCCACCGGAAAAAGGTGGTTTCCCCGCTTCAGGTTGGTGGGGAGTCCTTGCCTCAAGTTTGGGTAATGACCGAAAGGGCAAGATCGCGAATACAAGCGGCCGAAATGAGTTTCCTTCGCAGGGTGGCTGGGCGCACCCTCCGAGATCGGGTGAGGAGCTCAGTTACCCGGGAGGAGCTTGGAGTCGAGTCGCTACTCCTTCACGTCGAAAGGAGCCAGCTGAGGTGGCTGGGGCATCTGTTCCGGATGCCTCCTGGTCGCCTCCCTCGGGAGGTGCTCCAGGCATGTCCTATTGGGAGGAGGCCTCGTGGAAGGCCCAGGACACGCTGGTGAGACTATGTCTCCGAGCTGGCCTGGTGTCGCCTCGGGGTCACCCCAGAACAGCTGGAGGAGGTGTGTGTGGATCGGGAAGTCAGGGCATCTCTGCTGAGACTGCTGAGACTGCTGCCCCCGCGAAAGAAAATGGATGGATGCACTCATTCTGCTGGCCCTTCGGACACCGGGCTCTGACCTACTTTCTGCACGTCTTTGAGCTAATGCTGGAGGTATTTTTTATTTATTTTTTCTGTGATGATAGTTTTAATTTTGAAAGTAATAAAATGCCTGTAAAAGTGCCAAAACTGTCTCTCTGTTTCATAAAATAAAAGTTTGTAGCAATAAATCAATTCTGATAAAAAACTATAAAAAAATCTGCACGCCGCAGCGCTGATATTTGGTTACATTGAGGCGCATTGAGTTGCCTTGTGTACGAAATGCACGGTATAAATAAACTTGCCTTGCCTTGCCTTACAGGCTTCTTCTTAGTCTGACAAGCAGCAGTAACTGTAGACCTGGTAGTAAAAAATGTACCCCCAACATGTGTGCAACAGCTCCACCTAGAGAGGGTCGACCCTTCAACACTTTCTGATACCCCCATTTGATACACGTGACTGTAAACTCTACTATCCTTAAAGGCACACTGCGTAACATTTTGGACTATATAGTTGCCATCAATAAGAAACATGCAGTTAATGACCAGCTCGACACAGAATATGCTATTACTGCAGAGGGTAATCAAAGAATGAATCTGGATGAGACCCTAACCTGTTTAAATCAAATTCTGCTGACTTCAGTTGACATCTCCATGGCAACAAGCTGGAGACGTACCCACGAATGGCGGTGTGTAACCCACCTAGAGTCTACTTGAGAGTTTTGTGTGTAAAAGTTGTTTTTTTGTCAGACATTTGTTTTTTGAAAGATTTCCCCTTTCTGTTTTTACTTCCTCAAAGCTCAGGATCCGGATCATATCACCAACATCTATCAGTAATCATAAACAAGGAAGTACCTCTCGGATTAACTTCAGATATCCAAGCAGATAGGGTTGAAGTCCCTCCTCCAAAGTAATGCATAGCAGGGGTGGGCAATTCATTTTCATTAGGGGCCACATGAGAAGCCTGAATTGAGTCGGAGGGCCGCACCAACAATAACTCGAACTTATTCTGCTCAACTTTATCCGATTGTACATTACACTAAATCGTGTATTTCGAATAGCTGATACTACTGTTATTATAGGACTATTATTTTTAGCCGTATCAAGCCAAGCATGTGTGAGCATCGTTATTTAAGCTAATCAACTTCTTATCCTCGTGAACTTTTACCATCGCACTGAAAGCACCTTTGTGTTTTTTTTTCAATAAATGAATAATAATGAGCCTGAGAGGACTGTAGCTAATGTGTTGTTCATATCCTGATCTCACATTTTGTCAGTGCCCTCTGCTGGACACGTGTGAATTTTTTATTTAAGCAGCCCCCTAGTGGCTGGAGTGGGCGTTCTGGTAATTTCTTCAATCATAACTTCACACAGGAATGGGCTAGAGACTTACTTTTTTTTTTACATACTCAGAAATGTATGCCCTACAAGCCGTGGGCCGGATTGAATCATCTCCGTATTTTGCCCAGGTCTGGTCTGTAGGATGCGTTTTTTATGTTTAAAAAAAGGCGCTGAACTTACAAATTTGGGGTCAAATTGACATAGTGGGAGTATCCTTTTTATTTGGTATTCAATTTAGTATTTCATACCGTAATAAAAAAAAGATAAATTGATATTAGACAGGATAATGTGTAATCAGTAAGACACAAAAAAAACTACAGCACAGATAATGTCAATTTATTCATGTTTTTTCAATATATTATATACAAAGCAACCAACACATATCAATGCCTTGTGCACCCAGAGCACCTAGTCCAGCACAGATCCATAGACCTCCACCTCACACACATGCAGGTACTCTGTCCGTCCTGGGATCACGATGTTGACGTAGCGACCGTCCATCCCGTTACAGTCGAAGCCCTGGGTGAAGCCTCCAGGGATACTACTGATGACGGCACACCTGAGGGAAGACAATAGTCTCATCTTCAAGTTGTCATGCAAATCCTATCATCGCTAGTTCCTTGATATAGGATTGGCAGCAGAGCCGTGTGTGAGTAGGTGGGGAATCAAGGGCTAGTCATGAGGTTGAAGTCGCACTGTTCCCCAAAAGGACCCGGGAAAACTTCATGAAGCCTCCTGGAAAGCTGCAGACCCGAAGGCAAAGCAGATCCACCGTGACATTGCTGGATAAAGCGGATCTAGACCGATCAGCTTTTTGATGTTGACCTACTTAACACACGTGAGGAGTCAGTAACTTATTTTGTCTTTTTTTAAATTTATTTTTTATATAAAAATAAAAAAAATCTTATGAACACATTTGGAAAGTGTGACTAGATGCTTCTGTTGATTGATAAAGATAGCATAACTTTGAAGAGCATACAAATTGCTTACCTAACCCTGACATTATAAGTGTACAACATAAAATATGTTAACAAATAACACCATTGTGGATCCGCTCATACCAACAGTGGGCGCACTATCATGGCGACTCCACTTCACTGTCGTGGATCTGCTTTACTTCCGGAATGCAGCTTTCTATTATTGTCCTGGTCGCCCCCTCAGGAGGTGTTCCTCCTATTGGGAGGAGGCCCCCGGAAAGACCCAGGACATGCTGGAGTGACTACTACTCTCTGTCTTTGTGTGGAGAGGGAGGTCAGGGCATCTCATAAAGCAGAAGGAAACTAATGCATGTTCCCCAAAAGTGGCACAGGAATCGGGGTTTTGCGTCCTCACTCCTCTCCCAGTGCCGCCGCCTGTTTACGCTCATTACACACGTGCTTTGGCCATCAAACGCTCCGACCGAGGCCACTGTGACTGAAGGGCATTGACCAGCATTTCCGTCGCTGTTTTATTAATGCAGATTACAAAATTACAGCTATTCAAAGACAACAGGGAGGAAGACGAGTAACACAAACATGGGCCAAGGCCACGCAGCTGTCTCTGTCCTGGGAGAGGCAGAGGACACAAATGATGCGGGCCGCAAGGTGGGCCACGGCTAAAAGTGGGTGGGGGCACAGGTCCACCCAGGAGTGCAAGAGTTCGATAGTACGTACAATGAAAGGATTAAAGACGTTCCCAATGCATTTATTTAGCCCCACAAGGTAACGTTTCGGGTGTCACTAGCCCTTCGTCGGACACAGGTCCACCCAGGCCTACCCGTGCCACCTCGTATGGCATGTGGCTGTCCTTTTATTTTAGTCAATTACCTTGGGTTGTTGTTGCCATTGTTGTCCAGGGAATCTCCGATGCGGATTTCTGCTCCGTTCAGTCTTTGGGAAGAATCTATTACATTGGTCACATTGACCGTGAAAATCCTGTGTGTTTTCCTCAGGTCCAGTCTCCACCAGGCGTTAAAATTTGCATCAGTGCATGTGCACGTGCTCCAATCAATGTTACGGTTTCCATCTATAGCATTGGATGCAACGTAGCGACTAGCTGTCCATGACGACTGTGTAGCTTTTCCTTGAAGAGCCAGATTTTCTCCTGCACAAAAAAGATACACATTTGTCAAGGTCTGATGGTCTGCTCGACACCGGGAGTCCATCTGCAAACACACGTGTGACTGAGGGGATGTGACTGAATGTGTGTTTGAAAGTGCTGGAGACGGGGCTTCAATGAGACTTATTTACTGTGAGCTGTATATCTAATTTTCTAGGGCTAAATCAGGACTAAAACATCACTAATGGGACTAGCTTTTGACCACTCATTGCAACTACCACTTTTTCTTTAAATTGATCCTAGTTCTATATTTAGTATAAAATGTATAGTTAGATCTGTAAAGCTAAACTATGGCCCTAACTTTGTCTACAGGACACTAGTCATTCTACAAAAAGACTGGACAAATTCGATAATGGCCAGGCATAGAATGCATTATCTTAAAAAAAAAAAAAAGAAAAAAGTATGAATAGTGCGTGGTTGCCTTGCGGGTATAAATAGGGCAGCATTCCCCTTTGTTCGTCCCACCTGACCTCTCCCCTCCGTGACGTCACCCGCTGACCAGGAGCTAGCATGGCTGTGAGCGCTTCGTGGCGTAACATGTAGGAAGATGTCGCTAAGAACGAGGAAATGTCATTCTCTCAAGGCGTCTCAAGCCCGGTGTTCGGAGCATAATATGTACTTATATTGTCTGCGTAGGTCTCCTCCGGGTACTCCGGTTTCTCCTACCACTAAAAACATGTATAATAGGCCCAGGGACTGCAGGTGGAAATTAGCACAAGTGCTATAACCTGGTACAATGCATCTCTCCTTTCTGAGGCTAATGTATATTGTACACTGTCCCTGTTCAAATAAATACATACATTTATACTGTTTGTTAGACTAGTGATGACTGTTATGTCCTAGGCTGCTGGTCGGCGGGAGAGCCTCCCTCTCTCTGTTCTTGTGTTCATTCCACCTGGTCCTTGCCGCCCGTGCCTTTCTGACTGTGACTGCGGGCCACTCGGCATCTCGCGTGGTGGTCGAGACTCATGTCGCGTGTGTACATGGACTGGTCACGGGACTTTGCTCTCGTTGGGACATTTCAGTGACAACTAAATGAAGTAATAGCCTGTTTATCATGAATGAAGAATGTGACATGGTTACTGTGGACGTTAATGGGAGGGAAGGGAATTGAAATTATTTTAACCTCACTGCCGACATATATATTTTAAATGCAAAGAAACCAAACTAATGATTTAATAAATTAACCAAAACTGTATTACTGTCTCTGTCCTTAGTTAATACGAACCTGTGTTGGCCTTGTAGCGTGGGGCTACTTTTATTTGCCCAGTATAAGTCTGGGCTGGCGTTGTTGACAACAATTTAACGAGGATTTGGGTTTAGCCAAAGTGATATTTGGGGCTTAAATGGGAACATCTTGGTAAGATACTGCACCCCTGCGCCCCCGTCTGGTCACATTCTCTTGTGCATTGTCTAGTGATGTGACGTTCACAAACGAATCGAGTCTTTTGCTCAGCTCTCCTCCGCTCTTGACATCACCGCCCACTGCCTCCTCTTCAGTCCGGCCCAGACAGAGAAAACGTTGCGTGAATGAGAGCAGTGGAAGCTTAATCGGGTCATCTGCTTGTTTTTTGTGAACAAACTCACAACTCAAACATAGAGGGAAATATTAATGTTATATTGTGTGAAATAGTGACATATTCGTTAAAACAAAGTCAGTTCGGAGGGTATTTACTTCCTTTAAAAAAAGGAAGTGCTCTTTTGAACGGTTGCCAAATTAACGGCTCCCTTCAAAGAGCCATAAGTCCCATCAAAAGTACATTTCTGTATTGTGAGATCAATAAAGGCTTATCTTATCTTAGAAGCACTTTGACCCTTTCCATCCATTTACATTTACAGTATTATAATTCAAGAAAGAATATGGAATTTCGTACCGGTTGGTGCGTGGTATCCATACACCTCCACTTCACAGAGGGTCAGAACTCTGTTCAAACCAGGCAGAACCACAGAGACGTATCGTCCCTCCACTCGTCTGGTGAAGGTGATGGTCAGAGAGCGGCCTGCTGGGATGTGTGATACCACAGCCACTCTGAGGAAAAAGGTACAATGCTGCACATTTTCAGACCTTTCCAGGTGATTTTGCAAATCAAGTAATTCAAGTGGCTAGTGTTTTAGTTGAACAGAACGTTTGTGGGCAGGCAGATGCTGACACTATCTAAGATACTATTTTATTTTCACCTACACAGGATTGTATTGACCATTATTCAGTAAGGAATTTCCAACTTGGATCTCAGCCCCATTTAGCGTCTCTGCACAGCAGTCTCCTCTATTTGTGATGGTGATGGAGGTCACAATGTAGTTCTCCAGCAGGTCCACTCTCCACCAGGGGTTGGACTGTGCAATAGTATGTGTGCATGAACCGGCATGGAAGTTGGATTCACGATTTCCATCAATGGCGTTAGAGGCTGCTCCCAAAATGTGAAAGTATCTGTAAGACTGGGTAGCTTTGCCACGAAGAGCAACATTTGCTAAGAGAGAGTGAAATTAAATGATAGAAGCTTTAATATTGCATAAATAAACATAAACATCTACTGTATATTAACACTCACGGTAGACACGCGCGTAGCATGACTTCACAGTAAACAACACAAACAAAACAGTGAGGCACTTCATTTTCCTACAAGAAAAATAAAAAAACATGACATAATTCCGTGCCCTTGAAGCAGTACTAAGTAACTTGTGCCCCTAGAGGCCATAAGCGCCACTGCAGGTGTCGTGGCATGTTTTTTACTCATGAATTGTCCGTGAGAGTAAACACTACACAGTTAGCTTTTCCCGTTAGCCTGTTAGCTTCTTCTTCGTTATTCTTTTATTGTGTATTGGTGACTCTGACCCGGTGGCAGGCAAAGTTGCAATTGTGGTTTTCTGGCCAGAGACACCAGGGGGAGATGAAAGACCCCCCAATCATCCCATTAACGCTTGTATGACCCCCAGAGGGACTACGGAAAGGATTTATTAAGGTAAACAAGTTACTCAGTACTGCTTTAAGACCCCTCCCAAGAAATGCCTGAAATATTGAACGTGAAACTAGCAGAGAACCACAAGCCTTTAGGAAAAGTTGATAAAAAGGTTAAGATTGAAAAGAAGTACTTACCAAAATGTGTGTGAGCGTGTTTTCTACATCCACTGGGGGCTATTTGTCTGACTATTTATGTATGTGTCTTATCTCAAAATATGGTTCTTTTGACCCCATTTCAAAGTACAGCATGAATTGTTAAGCGTAATAAACATTGGTATTTCAGCTGCTGAAACTTTATGGAGTATGCTTCATGTGAACAATTACAGACACAAATATTCCATTGCAGCCAAGTCTCTTTAATCAGTTCAGGTCAAGTAAATGAATGTCCAATAGCAGCGATAAACATTTCAGTCAGTGGATAAAGTGGAAATCCCAATTTGGTCATGAGCTTCTTCCTGGTTAGATCAGACATAAACCAGGTTGTGGAAGACAACTTGATTTGAATTGATGTGTGTTATCCCTGATTGTAAAATTAAGAAAGTGCGTGAATCCTATAATGTTTGATACTTCCTACTAAGGTGACTGATTATCAAAGCTTGATATAACGACGCAAGGAAGCGCCTCGAACCGTAACCTTAGATCAAAACTATAGTGTTAAAGTAGGCTCATCATCTTTCAATGAAGGATGGGTCAAGTGCAGAGGACACATTTCCCTATAAAGGTTACCTCCTCGTGTGTCTTAATCAGAATCAGAATAGGTTTTATTGCCATTGTTTCAGAACAGGGTTCACAAACTAGGAATTGTTCTCGGTGCAAACGTGCGACATAAAACATATAACACAGAATTAAGATAAAAAATAAGCTAAGAACTTTAAACTATAAGGCTATAGGGGCATGCATCAGAAATATTAAATAAATAAGATAAAATAAAGTGACGTGTGGTAAGACAACAACAATTTGACATTGAACAACAGCGGGATTGTATTTACCGATGTGTAGGCATATAAAGTGATATTAAGTGTTATAAAGTGATAGCAGCGGGTCTAAGTGTGGACACACCGCACAGAGCAACAGTGCAGATACATCCGTGACTCTGTGACTGAGCTACAGAGACTTGTTATTGTTCATGAGTCTGATGGCGGAGGGGAAAAAACTGTTCAAGTGGCGGGAGGTGTGGGTCTGGATAGACCGTAGCCTCCTGCCTGAGGGGAGAGGGGTGAATAGTCCGTGTCCAGGGTGAGAAGGGTCAGCTGTGATCCAACCCACACGCCTCCGGGTCCTGGAGGTGAACAGGTCCTGGAGAGATGGGAGCCCACAGCCAATCACCTTCTCTGCAGCACGCACAATGCGCTGCAGACGGTGCTTGTCCCGTTCTGTAACACCGGGGAACCACACGGTGATGGAGGAGGTGAGGATGGACTCAATGATGGAGGAGGTGAGGATGAACCACACGGTGATGGAGGAGGTGAGGATGGACCACACGGTGATGGAGGAGGTGAGGATGGACTCGATGATGGAGGAGGTGAGGATGAACCACACGGTGATGGAGGAGGTGAGGATGGACCACACGGTGATGGAGGAGGTGAGGATGGACTCGATGATGGCCGTGTAGAACTGCACCAGCATCTTGGTTGGCAGCTTAAGTTTCCTCAGCTGTCGCAGGAAGAACATCCTCTGCTGGGCCTTCTTGATGAGGGAGCTGATGGTCGGCTCCCATTTAAGGTCCTGGGTGATGGTGGTGCCCAGGAAACGGAAGGCGTCCACGATGGTAATGGGGGTGGGAGAGTCTGTCAGGGCGAGGGGGGACGGTGGGGCTGTGTCTTTCCTAAAGTCCACGATCATCTCCAGGATCTGTATCCTGCTATTTTAGCCATTCCAAAGTAAAGTATAGGCAGTGTTATCATATATTGTACCTCTATCACTATGGAGTACTCATTTTTGAGAGAAATATAAGTATTTTCTGGGGGTATTTTCCAAACCCGGAAGGCCAGACGCTTCGATTTAGTTAACCCCGCCCCTCTCTCCGCTCATTCCACATTTTCAGTATTCTAAATATAAATATCGCTGCAAAAAGTGAAGTTACTTAACATAATGCAGTTATAAGGAGTTGACATGTGCAACACAGTTTCATAAATGGCTAACACACGCTAACATGGTCATAAAATATTGATATGTTTATGTGATAGGGACATAACAAGAAGCATTGCTACAAAATAACCGATGCCATGTTCATAGGCCTTATAGCTAACAGCTAATTCGCAGACCTGGTCCCTAAGACACAAAAACACATAATACACCTACACAAATCAATACAATCAATACAAAACACAAAAGTCAATCAAATATTATACACTTCTGTTGTGTCCACAAGTTTGATTCAGTTTGAGCCATAACTTTACTTTTAAACTCGTTCAGGTCTGTTAAAGTTTTCAGATCAGCAGGTAAAGTGTTCCAGATCTGCCCTTGTACTGCGAACGCCGTCGGTCCAAAAGCGGTTTTGCATCTGGCTGGTCTACAGTCTCCACTGACAGCGCCCCTAGTGATGATCCCGTGAGCTGCACATTTTTCAATCATCCCTGCAGCGATATCGGGAGTGAGGTTTTTGACACATTTAAAAACAAATTTCACAAAAGAGTACTTATTAAAATGTTCAAAACTTAAAAGGATATGCTTCTCTTCAATTCTGCAATGATGCCACATCATGGGCTTTTTATCAAGCACTTTTAAAGCTCGTTTGTACAGGAGATCACAGCTTTCATAGTGGACTGGTTAGCTTGGCCCCACACAGTGGTACAATATGAAAAATGAGACAAGATCATTGCGTGAAAGTACAACTTGGCCGCACTGACTGACAGGCAAGATCGTATTAGACAAAAACAATTCAAATTAATCCTAATAGTCTTAGTTATTTTCTTTACATGAGCTCCAAATTTAAGATAAGTCCTACTCTAAGATATTTTTGAATTCATCTACTCAATTCAATATTTTTTATTATTTATTTGTATCTGAAAGCTGTCCATAGACTTTTGCCTCATTGAAAAACACATACACTGTTTTAGAACAATTTAAAGACAGACAATTATCCTCCAGCCACTGAGAGACCCTGATCATTTGTCTGTTTAGCAGCTCTGCATCCTTCAGTGGAGTCTTTGCTGAGACATAGATGACAGTGTGACAGTGTCGTCAGCATACCCATTTATATTGTCTGAATATGTCCTGTATTACCTACCTGTCTGTACTCTGATCTGTATTGCAGTTTCATAAACAGTAGCAGTCGTCAGAATAAGAAGCCTTCAGTGGGACCTTCCCTGTTGATGACCCTAATACAAGAGGGGGAGTTGTCATCAGGAGCAAAGAACATGGTGAACATTTTTTTTAATAATACAGTCAAATAAGAATTCAGACCATGCTTGATAGTTAAGTGAGTTTTTCTTATTCTTTGCTCTTTCCCAGCCATCCTTCAAAAATCCAAAAAGATGATACTGTAACAATCGTCCACTTCAAAATGGATTTGGTAAGTATGAACTCTCCGAAACTTCTAACATTCTGCAAACGTATCTCACAATTGAATTTTTGCCCTTTGGGAAAAATCCCGAGAGGTCACCAACCAGCAGCCCAGCCCAGGACAACCCATCTGCCCAGGACCACCCCCAACAACAGAGGATATCCCAACAGCCCAGGACCTCTCCCGACAGCCCAGGACATCTCAACAGAACCGGTTCTGCAAGTAGACCCGGTTCTGTTTGAGCAAAGCATCGGAACCGTACGTCTACTTCATTATCAATCCCTCTTATCGATGCTCCCGCTCTGAAAACAGTCTTTTTGCGCCGCGGAGCTAGACGCACGTGCGTAATGATGTGGTTCTCCAAGTCTGTTGACGCTGCTTCGAAGTAAGCAGGGAAACATGGACAGGAAGGCCAAATCTCAATTCTACCCCTTAGCCCTTCCCTTATGTTTTGCGCATTCACGAGAGACGAAGGGGAGTCGTCAATTAAAACAGTCCATTGCAATAAACGTGTCAATTCTACGTTTTGACTTCGCTGCTGCGAACGCTCCGTTTATTTTCGCTGGAGTTTCTTTCCAAACTTTCGATACGTCGCTATTGTCATGACACATGCCCTGTGCTCCTGTGCTCTGAGCCCAGGTCCGAGGCTGTCTGTCCCCGGTCTGAGTGCACCTCAGCAGACTCCGCTCAGACCCGGGGCTCAGAGCGGAGTCTGCAGCCGCCTGTCCCTGTCCCACAGTGCACTGTGAGCGGAAAAGTACAAATGTTACCACTATATATTAGAGGGCGCCAGGCAGGCTGAGTGCCAGCAGGAGCCTAACAAACTAACAATGTGTCTTTTGTGATAGAGTTTATCAAAAGCACATTCATTCCTTGCTTTTCCACACAGACAAGTCAGGCATCGATAAGAGAATCAATAAAGAATCTAATCGATAGGTAAAATTATTGATGGCATTGATAAATACAATCTTATCAATTCCCATCCCTAATCATTGATATCAGTACTATGTAATAATGTAATAAACATTAATGATCTTCACTTTACAGAAGATATCATCCAAGCGTGGATTCATCTGTGGAGGATTTTATGGGAAGCCTTACCTCGTGTTATTGAGGACACACAATAGATAATTATATTAGATACAAAATACCGTTCTGTGAGGATTGCAATCAATCTACCTGTCTTCTACATTGTATTAATTCACTGTTTTAGTCTCTAGTAGTGTATACGGTGAGTCGACACTGTTCATCATTACTACCATCAAAACCCTCTTTAAATTGTGTAGTCATGATGAGCAGAGCCTGGGATGGAATTTGGAATCTGCTGGTTTTACACATAGGCACTATATGTTATGAATGACATTTTTCCATCATTCGTGATATTCGTAACATCCATCCATCCATCTTCTTCTACTTGTCCGTTGCTGGGTCGTGGGGGCAGCTGTTGGAGCTGCACCAGCCCCTATGGCTCCTCCTGCAGGTGGTGGGTCCACAGAAGGACGGCCTCATGGTTCTAACCGGGCCTGTTGGTCTCTCATAAGGGGCTTCTGAACCGCTCTTTGTCTGAACCGTCACCTAGGACCTGTTTGCCATGGGACACCCTACCAGGGGCACGAAGCCCCCGACAACAGAGCTCCAGGATCATTTGGGCGCTCAAACCCCTCCACCACGTTATGGTGGCGGTTCCAGGAGAGGATATTCCTAACATTATACTGTACATCTTAATCGGGTTTTCAATCGAGCGCATCGACTCGTGACACTCGTGATGCTCATGGAGGATGTTTTTGGCCCAAAAATCTTTCACAAATGTCACGATTCATCCTCAGTTCATGGAGGTCACAACAGAGCGTGTCCTTTTGTGATAATTAGTGATGATTCTTAATTCAGCGCAAGAGGATTCTTACAGCATTCGTTGTGTAGGAATCACTGTTTTCTCTCACGCTCGCGCTCAACATTGATAGAAACCCATGTTTCAATGGAGAGGGCAGTGAGCAGCAAAGGGCTGGAGGGAGCGCAGCACAGTGTGTAGCAGAAGCGCATGTTAAACAGGACACATCAGAAGCAAAGTCACGGTAGCACAGCGGTTAGCGCTCGTGCTTCACAGCTAGAAGGTCCCAGGTTTGATTCCCACCTGGACGGGGCCTTTCTGTGTGGAGTTTGCATGTTCGCCCTGTGTCTGCGTAGGTTTCCTCCGGGTACTCCGGTTTCCCCTACCTATCATTGTAGCAATATGGCCTAAATGAAGGAAGCTTTGTGTAGTTTTGTTTTCACTTATACACGAAACTGCAAGTCCACATGGCTAATACATGAACTCCCACAATATACTGCAAATGAGAATGGAAGCAATTGTATTCATACAAATGCCTAAAGCTGTTGCTGCATTAGCCAGCTGGTTTATTCGAGCATCTTTCTAATTATTAAAATTATTTATCAGGTGATTCATCCTTCAAACTCAGATAAATCCCCGACTCTTCAAAGGTAATGTCTTAAGGATGCACTCTTTATGATTTAAAACATTCTTTATTCTTTCTAAACTTTATTTATACAGCACCTTTCACAGATAAAATCACAAGTGCTTCACAAAGAACAAGAGGATCACAAAAACAACAAGTATGGACCTCATTTTATTAATGAAGTTATAGGTTTGGGACAGGTTTCAATCAGCAGCAGACACATCTCAACAGTCAATGGACCAATGTTATCCACTACACATGGGTCGCTTTTTCAGCCCAACCTGGCTTTTTCTGTCATTTTTACATTCACTTCTCTTTCGTGGAGAACTGAGAAATTTATATTGAAATTAATGACTTGAATTACTTTTTATGCAAAAAAAAAAGTTGATCTCTGTGTGTATTTAACCTCGCAGTGACCCAGCGGCTGTATGAGTGGTCAGCATGAGGTCCAGGGGCAGTAGTTCAGTGTGATTAAATGTAATGTGTCCGTTATATTTAATCACAAACTATAACTTTATGCCTGGCCTTTTTATTTTATTTTCAATAATTGTATTTAATGGTTTTACTCCTAACCAAGATTGAAATAAATGTATATTGAATAAACTGACATTTTGTGCTGTTCTGCTCTGACTGGGATAGAATTATATTTTTTTATTTTTAATGCTGGAGTGTGTTAGTGTGGGGGGCCCTGCCCACTGAGCCCCCTCCTCTGGTCCGCCCCCGGCCTGTGCGCTCAGTGCCCGCAGCTTGGTCCTGACTGGACTGTGCAGAGATCGCACTCTAGGCTGCACAAAGTTCATAAGCTTAAATCAGGAGCCTCTGGACGACTGAGATTATGTTTTATGTTGCATTTGTTACCGTTACAACATGTGACAGAAAAGTCAATGACTTTGCGTATTTCCGCGTTACGATGTCGCGTTTCGCATCATATGCTTCATTAGAGCTCCGCTTTTTTCTATTTCCTAATTTTGATCTTTTTCTGTGAATATGAGGCCAACTTTCATCAAATAAAGAGTAGGCTAATCAGAAACTTGAAAAGCACAGAAGCTGATCCCACGATCTGCCTGACTGTTGTTTACCTACATCCCGCTTTGAGTGAGGCCGCTGCACAACAGGTGGGAAACAGGTGGAAAACCGGGTCTGTAGGACTATGGTTGTATTTTTGGTAAAGATTCTTAAAGACTGTTACAGTTTATGGGAAAGATGTACCAATTCTTTTGCAAAGAGCTGCAATGTATTAAACATATCCAATCATGCAAAGAGCCGCACTCTGATTGGCCAAGGGCCGCATGCGGCTCGATACCCATGTTCGCCACCCCTGCCCTGGAGCGTTGTAGAGTCCACCGTGATCGAAAGTAAATGTGCTATGCTAACTACTCATGCTGCTGCTGGGTCACTATAAGATCAAATACGCACAAATATCAAGGGTTCTTTCACATATAAAGTTCCATAACGCACCTTTAATCTACTTGAACTAGTGCAGAGGGATCGTTGACGTCAAATGGTATCTCCCTGTTGCAGAGAAGCCAAATTGTATAATTTTATAATCTTTTTGAATGACTGTGAGAGTCTGTTACTAATAAATATTTGTCAGTAACATGGCCCATTTACTGGTTCCTGATATATAATAATAAATAATATAAGCTCTGTGGCACCCGTACCTGTATGTTATATCTACTGGAACCCTAATGTTTTATGTGGTAACGTGTCACAGACTTGTTTTAATAATAATTCAGGAATATTGATAAGATGATGCAGGTTATGTTGGCCACAGTATCCTTTTACAACAACACATTATATAATAATAATCCATGTAAATAAACTGTTAGGCAGGTTTAATTCCTGTCAAAGGCCAGATTCTGTTATTTTTGGATCATTACTTTAGCCCAGTCTGGTGATGAAGCATACAATGGCCTAAATTGCACTGTTTTGACTTTTATTAGTAAATATACTGTATTTACTCCCAACATAAACTGAACATATTCTGCTTGAAGCCAATTATAATAAGTATTTATATGTTGCATCATATGCAGAAAAGTGCAAACCAGAAAGACTCCTCTCACCTCTGACTGCATGTCTCACCTCCTCTCTCTGACTGCCTGTCTCACCTCCTCTCTCTGACTGCATGTCTCACCTCCTCTCTCTGACTGCATGTCTCTCCTCTGACTGGCTGTCTCTCCTCCTCTCTCTGACTGCATGTCTCTCCTCTGACTGGCTGTCTCTCCTCCTCTCTCTGACTGGCTGTCTCTGCTCCTCTCTCTGACTGAATGTCTCTCCTCTGACTGTCTCTGCTCCTCTCTCTGACTGGCTGTCTCTCCTCCTCTCTCTGACTGTATGTCTCTCTCCTCCTCTCTCAGACTGGCTGTCTCTCTCCTCCTCTCTCTGACTGGCTGTCTCTCTCCTCCTCTCTCAGACTGGCTGTCTCTCCTCCTCTCTCTGACTGTATGTCTCTCCTCTGACTGCCTGTCTCTCCTCCTCTCTCTGACTGGCTGTCTCTGCTCCTCTCTCTGACTGTATGTCTCTCCTCTGACTGCCTGTCTCTCCTCCTCTCTAGAGGAACAAGCTCTGGCATCTGGAGGTATATAATGTTCTTTGTTAGATAACATGAGGCAAACCCTGATCGATGCCATACGACAGGTCTGGACAACGTTTCCGGACTGTCCTTCTCTGTAACTCTCTGTGTATCGTACCTTGGATTATTGTTGCCATAGTTTTCCAGGGAATCTCCGATGCGAATCTCTGCTCCACTCAGTGTGTGATGACCATCTATGATGTTAGTGACATTCACAGAAAAAATCCTGTGTGTTTTCCTCAGATCCAGCCTCCACCAGGGGTTTAAATCGTCGTTTGTGTGCTGGCAGGAGCCTTTGCCCCACACACTCTCACGGTTTCCATCGATAGCATTGGATGCGATGCCAATAGTGTGTAATGATGACTGTGTAGCCCTTCCTTGGAGTGCCAGATTCTCTCCTGCACAAACAAAAACGAGGTCATCTATATTGCGCTTACCCTCAGTCTATCCCTAAATAAAGTCTATATTCATGTTTTAGTTAAATCCCCAACTAGTGACCATTTACCACAGGTGATTTTGGAGCTGACTATTGTAAACTGTTTTGTAATTGCTTTGTTGGTACATAATGCATAATGAATGATACAATGGAAAGCAAGGGAGTAAAGCAACAAGACAGTTCCATTGCTTCGACTGACCAGTTGGTGAATGATAACCGTAGACCTCCACTTCACAGATGGTCAGGAATCTGCCTGCTCCTGGCAGAACCACAGAGACATATCGTCCCTCCACTCGTCTGGTGAAGGTGATGGTCAGAGACCGGCCTTGTGGGATGTGTGGGAGCACCGCCGCTCTGATGGACACAGTGTTCAGTTAAGACATGCATTAACATTATTACCAACATGTTGATTATAAGCTCCAGATTACATTGTGTCATAGTGGGCTGTACTACTTCTTTTAAGACGTGTGCTGATGGATTGATTATTATTACTTTTGCGTCCTCACTCCTCTCCCAGGTCCGCCGCCTGCTAACCACTAACCATAATAACGCACTGTGCTTTGGCCATCAGATGTTCCAAGAGGCACCACACTGAGGCCACTGTGACAATGGCATTGGACAGTATTTGTGCCGCTGTTTTACTAATGCAGTTGACAAATTACGGCCCACAGGGGAAACTGGAGCATATACGAATGGTTTTCTCTGAAGGGATGTTAAGTGCATATGACACATTAGACAACATTTTTCTAAAAAATAAAACACACAATTATATTTAAGATTTTGCAAAAATATTGTACTTGGCTTTCTTTTAGTTTTAGTTTTCCTTAAAGCTGAGCACTAATGATTTTGTGCCTAATTTTGCTATAATTCTCAGCGACAAAACCTCAGTCGCAGAAAATCAATTTTTAAGCCCAATTTTGGACCCACAGCGAACACACAGAATGTATTGGCCAATGGCAGAGCGGAATACACATAAGAACACCGCAGCTCCTCCCGTTTAACTTCTCTGTCGTGACAGCAGCACTCACGACTAACTAATGGCCACAGCCCCATGCAGACCACGCCAAACAGAACAACTTTATATCACCAAAAGGTTCACCTTTTCCAGCTAGACCTAGATAGAGGCACTACTTTAAACTAGTGCCGTGTAACAACTGAAATAAATAATAATTATTACAGATGTTATCCATCTCAATAAGTTAGGTTTTAATGCTTTGGAAAATATGTCATAGGCACTTTAAATATGTCTTGGCCACACATGCCACTTTCACTTACACTGGATTGTCATTCCCGTTATCCCGTAATGAATTGCCGACATGAATCTCCGCCCCATCCAGTTCTCCAGGGCAGCAGTCTCCTCTGTTGGTGACAGTAATGGAGGTCACTATGTAGGATCCCAGCAGGTCCACTCTCCACCAAGGGTTGGTCTGTCTCTCAGTGACCGCACATGAACCAGCAGCGTAGTTGGATTCACGATTACCATCAATGGCGTTGTAGGCCGCTCCAAATTCACTGTTGTATCTGTCAGACTGGGTAGCTTTGCCTCGAAGAGCCACGTTTGCTAAGAAATAGTAAAGTAAAATAGTAAAAAAATATGGAATCATTAATATTCTTCAGAAAAAAAAAGAACTTACGGTAGCTTCGGGCAGAGCAGGTCTTCACAGCCAACAACAAAAACAAAATTGTAATGCACTTCATTTTTGCTGGAAGAGAAATAAAACATTTTCTAAGCTCATTTTTTTTAAACATCTTTGCATATTTGAACTCTCTGACTGTCAGAGACGGACATTTCTGTCATTTAGACTTTTGAAAGAATAGCAAGGGGTCTGCTATTGCAATTGGACGTGGAGCACTAAGAGGTCCCCCAGGGGATGCCCTGCAGTGGCAGTGTGGGGCTGGTGTTACCAGGACTCCTTTTTAAAGGGAAAGTAGAGACTTGGATCTGTGTTTCATTATACATCATGTAGTTGTATAATGTAGTATAACATTTTCTGTGGGACGGCGACGATTGTTGAAAATGAGCACAAACGCACACAAACAGATTCTGAGAAAAGAGCTAGCAGACAAAGAGTTAAGTGTGAACTTTACTTTCTGAGTTAATTTGTTAAATTCTTTAAAATGGTAAAGTAGGATCATGAACGGCAGTGCCCACTTACCTTCACCAGGCCTGACTTTAGCACGATGATCAGAGTTGACCAGGGGTTGTTTCTTTAAGTATTTATGCTTGTGTCTTATCTCTGTATATTGTTGTTTTGCTCACATTTAAAGTGTCGAATTAATCATTAAGTGTAGTAAACATTTGTATCTTCAGATTGTAAAAGATATCATTGACGTGAGTGATTTGCTGTAATCTTTAGAGCAGTTTACTGGCAGCTTTGTCCAGTACTTCCTGCTAGGACTTACGAACTGATGATGAAAATAGAAATATGATCCCGTCCCCATGGCGTTAGCTCCTTTTGGAGACATGATGTCATTAGAAAGTTTGTTTAATGATTCCATTCTTGACTGTTAAGAGCAGGGGAAGGGTCAGAACTTTGTGTATGCGCCACAAACATGTGTCAATAGATAATACCGGGTTCATACAGGCAGCAGCAAGTCAGGTTTAATGCTTTTTAATGCTCAACTACATTATTTTTAATGCCGCAAATGCTAAAATTGTGTGCATATTTATTTTTCTCAACAATAGAAAACATTCTGCCAAATTTGATTAATGAGGGGAAAGGTTCAAATTTCAAAGTCAAAATGGAAACGGCAGAAAACCTTTGAGCTAACAATTTTGTACAATTTATTTTTTGTATTTCTGATGAACTTATGCAGCAAAAGTCATCATTTTCCCCCCCAAAAAATGTGTGTGCCTGTTTGAATCAAATTTTATGCATTTTAATGACATTTAAGGCCTTAATTTTGACAAAATTCATTCAATTACTTTTAAAGCTTGTAGTGGAGTGGTTTCTTTTCCCCCTGCAGTCTTTCACGTGCTCTGGTTAGGCAGCAGTGACGTGCGGTCAGGATGTGCATCATGGAAAAAAAATATTAAATTAAAAAATACAATAAACTTTATAAAAACAAATCCCTTCTCTTAAAATTATAGGGATTTCCTATCATTTTAATCAACCCTCTTTATATATGGTGTAAAGAGGGCAGGCTGCGGCGAGCCTCCAGCGCCCCGCACACACTTGCGCTCGGCTCATTCACTCAGCGCTCTCTCCCATTCGGGGCTTTTTTCGCCCCCTAAAAGTAAAATACGTTTGTAAATGAGTTTTTGTCGGGCGTGTTTGTTTTCTATCACCTGGATAAACAGTCAGGCATAAGAACAACTTGTTTAACCTGTTCCTTCGACTTTAAATCACATTTTGAAAGGCCCGAAGTGAGGCTCGCCTCCAATGCACTGCCCTGACGACCTGAGGGGGGCGCTGTGACAGCGCTACACATTTCTACAAGACATGTGGACTACACGTGAAAACCAGTCTGTTTTATTATTCTGCACGGTTTAGGAGAGGCCATTTAAACGTAACGGCGTAAGGAAAAGGGAAAACTGATTAGACATTTTATGGATGAAATGTTGTCGACGAGACGAGTCTTTATGCTGAAAATGTCGACACCATCACACACCGCCTGTGTGGTGCATCAGGATTGTCATTAACTTATCACTTGGCCGGGCGGGGTACAAGTCACGTTCACTACTATTTAATTTTTATTTGCAATATCGTGAGAGTGTATTTTATGTTTAAATGTGTTGCTATTGAATGCCATTTCCAAGTAAGAGAATACCTGAGACAGCAAGTTGCATTTTTCCTGCAGTTTTGTTTCCTTTATATTGGAGTCAATGCCATGTGGCTCACCAACAACAAACCTCACAGCACGTAACTGCTCCACAGTGACATCTAGTGGCAAAGTGTCATTACAACCGCATTTACAGTGTTTCAGGATTCAACCATGTTATTGATTTGTCTGAGTGAAATGAAACCACATTCTGTTCATAATTTATTTGCCATTAAAATATGGACTCTTCTTGAATGTGTTATTGCTCTTACTGAGGTACTAGAAAAATGTAATCAAGGAAGCAACTGTCATAGGCCTACATGTGCTATGTTTTCCCTCCAACTCAATTCTTCTTTTTGCTAATCTATTTTTTATAAAAAGACATATTGGCTTTAAAAATTATTTTAACATACATCTTAGATGCCTGTAGTTCAGATTGACTGAGATTGACATTTGGTAATCTGTCAGAGCTGGGACTCAAACCCACGCTGCTTAGACAAGAAGTATTTGCAAGTGTAACAGTGTTATTATAGCCTGGTTAATCCTGGCGAATTGGGACAAGGCGCCATCGTCTGGCGTAGCGTGGTGGTACACGCTAGGTATTGTTCGATTGGGAACCATGTCATTTTGTTCCAGTTATTATTTTGTTTATTGTCATTTGTTTTGCCTGGTAGTGTTTTTGTATCGTTAGTCCCGTGTAAATAGTGTTTTATTTTGGTTGTCTGCCCCTTGTGTGTCACGTCTTGTCTATGGACCGTATATATGTTGGCTCCTCCCATTCCCTCTCCCCTTTCGTGTTGTCTTCCATGGGAAGAGGTGAAGAGCTATTGCCATCAGGCCGTTAGATTCCACATTGTTGTGAATCTAACCTGTCTTTTAAGTTGTCACATTGTTTATTGTCATATATGTTTATATTAGTTATTTATGTTTATGGATGTCCATTTTATTTCTTGTAGTTGTATATATGGGGCAGGACCACCGTCGGGGCTAATGCCGATGTTCTTTATCTGCCAGATAATAAACAGAGGAAGCCATTGCCTCCTCCAAAGGTGCTCTGAGTCCTGCGAGTCCTTCTAGGGTCTTTGTAGATTTGCAGTGGTCTGATACTCCTTCCATTTCAATATTATCGCTTGCACAGTGCTCCTTGGGAATTCTTTTTGTATCCAAATCCGGCTTTAAACTTCTCCACAACAGTATCTCGGACCTGCCTGGTGTGTTCCTTGTTCTTCATGATGCTCTCTGCGCTTTAAACTGACCTCTGAGACTATCACAGAGCAGGTGCATTTATACGGAGACTTGTTTATGTACTATTATGTCTGACCATGGATACAAGCGTAAGTAAGACGGGAGGCACTTGTAGCTTTTAGACTCATACTTTATTCTGTACCTCAGGGAGTGTCCCCTCTTATTATGTGTCCCACCAGGTATATACCATCACACATTGGTTCCTATGTACACACCCACAGTACATCTCCCCCTTTTAGCTTAGTGTCCATCTTTTCCTTTGTCTTCACATAGCATCTTACTTTTAAACAGTTTCAGCTTCTGAATTACTTATTAATAAACATATTGAACAGTCGTACTGTAATCAACTTTTTAAGTGCATTTACAACAGCATTCTTCTTCCTTCTCTTTTTTTTTTGTTTTTTTGTTTTTTTTTTTGAACATTCTTTTGTTAACAATACAGCGTTCAACCGTCTGTACTCAACCTTTTAACAACCATGACACCGAAACCGTCTAGGGGTCAGGAAAGACAACCTGGGTCCCCAAAACTGTGCAGGGATTATTCTGCCCTGTAGGTCACAGCTTCCTACCCTAATGGTGATCATATGTTGAGTCTCTGCGGGGTGTGAACAACCCGTCCCGACCTAGTGACTGTGGTGCCCTCAGGAATCACTGTGATGTGAGATCTGTTTCTCCTGAGACGTCCCGTCGGCAGGTCGATGTTGTAGGACCGTGGGGTGTTGGCTGGGCTGCTGATAATCCCAGAGTTTTTGGTGTTTTTCACCCAGACCCTCTGTCCTGGTCTGAGCTCTAGTTTCATCTGAGTTTTGTGTCTCTTGTTGAACCAGGAAGCTTGTTTTTGTTTCAGGTCCTGGTCTTTTCTTCGGAACAATACAAGGTTTGGCCATCTTGGTTGAAGTTTCTCCTCACTGACGGGTAAGGGCGTCCTGATGTTACGACCCATCAGCAACTGTGCAGGTGAGGAGCCGTGTGCCAAGGGTGTGGCTCTGTATGCCATGAGAGCTTTGTGTGGATCCTCCCCCTTATTCAGGAGAGTCTTCACCGTTCTCACAGCCCTCTCTGCCTCCCCGTTACTTTGAGGATAGTGAGGGCTCGAAGTTACATGGTTGAAATCATAGTCCCTTGCGAAGGCTGAAAACTCAGCTGCTGAAAACTGGGGGCCATTATCTGTGACGAGGATTTCTGGTACCCCATACCTGGCAAAAATGGCCTTCAACTTGTTGATCACTGGGACGGCAGTGGTAGAGGTAAGGTTTGCAACTTCAATATACCGGGAAAAGTAATCCACCACCACCAGGTAAATGGCCCGATTCCACTGGAAGAGATCTGCTGCAACACGCTGCCATGGCCTAGTAGGGAGTTGTGTCGTCATAAGAGGCTCAGGTCTATTGTGAACCGCCTTTGCGCACGTTGTGCAGTTCTCAACTTTGAGTTTGATTTGTTTGGTCAAACCAGGCCACCATATGGACTGTTGGGCTCTGGCAATGCATTTTGTCATGCCCTGGTGACCTTCATGTACCATGTTGAGCATTTCCTCCTGCATGTGGGCTGGGATGACAAGCCTTTCACTTTTCATTAATAGTCCGTCGACCACCAGCAGGTCTTGGTGGTACTGCCAATATACTTGAAGTTCTGGTGGGAGAGCTTTCCTACTTGTGGGCCACCCTGTTTGTACCAAATCTTTCAGTTTTACACACGTACAGTCCATTTCCTGTGCCCGTCTAATTTGTCCAAGTTTGCTTTCAGATGCTGGTAGCTGTTGCAAAATCTGGTTAATGGACACAGACACATCATCTTCCAGCTGCTTGTCCTGCATTGTGAGAGCTGCTTGGATTGGCGCTCTGGACAGTGCATCCGCAGTGATTAAGTTCTTTCCTGGGACATGTTCTATTTTGTACGTGAAGCGAAGCAGTCGTAATCTAAACCTTAGAATACGAGGTGGCAAATCATCAAGAGCTCTGCTGCCTAGTAGGGAAATGAGAGGTTTATGATCAGTTTGGATCAAAAAGTCCATTCCTACCAGGTACGTCTGAAACCGTTCACATGCCCAGGTCAGAGCGAGTGCCTCTTTTTCGATTTGGGCATATCTGCGCTCTGCGTTTGTCATGCTGCGTGAAATGAAAGCCACCGGACGCCATTCGCCTATTGGTTGCTTTTGAGACAGGACCCCACCCAATCCAAAGGAGGAAGCGTCTGCTGCAACTTTTGTCTCTCTGTTCAGACAGTACTGGGCGAGGACTGTGGGCGAGCTCAGTTCCTTTCGTAGCTCATCAAAGGCACACTGCTGTGCCGTCCCCCATTCCCAGGTGGTGTCCGCTTTGAGGAGCTCTCGTAGTGGCTGTGTGAGTTCAGCTATACGTGGGGAAAACTTTCCAACATAGTTTACCATGCCCACAAACCTTTTCACGTCCGCAGCATCTTTAGGTGTTGGCATCTCCGTGATCGCTTTGATTTTGCCTGGGTCTGCTTCAATGCCCTCTGACGTGACAATGTGACCTAGAAACATGACCTTTTCCACAGCAAACTGACACTTGTCGTTGTTGAGAGTCAGCCCTTCTTGCTGGAGCCGCTCCAACACTCTGTGCAGTCTTTGGTCGTGCTGTTCTCGAGTGGACCCAAAAACCAGAATGTCGTCTGCGTGACACACAGTTCCCTCAAGTCCTGACAGCATTTGGGTTAGTCTCTTTTGGAAGTGTTCAGGTGCGGACGAGATTCCGAATGGCAACCTTTTGTAGCAGTATCTTCCAAACGGGGTGATAAATGTGGTCAGAGGGACTGACTCTGGGTGTAGAGGTACCTGCCAAAATCCAGCTGTAGCATCCAGTTTAGTGAAGACTGTTGCACCTGCAAACTTAGCCAAAGTTTCATCCACAGCAGGCAGTATGTGGCGCTCTCTACAAACATACTCATTTAGGTGAGTCATGTCAGAGCAGATTCTGACCTTTTCATTGGGCTTAGGGGCCACCACCATTCCAGCACACCACTCTGTTGGTTCCTCAATAGCCTCAATTACCCCCATCTTCTCCATCCTTTCAAGCTCTACCCTCACTTTGTCATACAAAGGCAGTGGGACTCGTCTTGGCAGCGACAATGCATAGGGTTTGGCATCTTCTTTCAGTTTCACTTTGTACGCCCCTTTTAAAAGGCCCAGCCCTGTGAAGACTTTGGGGTACAGCTGTTTTATGTCAGCCTCAAACTCTGTAACACTGTCTACGGGGTGCAGCAGGCCTAAAGCTGAAATGGCTGGGAAGCCTAGCAAAGGAGTAGACAGTCTCTGTATGACATACACTGGCTGCGTTGTCATTTTGTCCTTGTATTTCATGACAGCATTAAACTGACCTCTTACTTTCAGGGCTTCTCCACTGGGACCACACAGGCGTTTCTCTGCTCTGGTGAGTGGGCCGTGCAGGTCTTTTGAGTAGGTGGCAGCCGGTATCACGGTCACGTCAGCTCCTGTATCCAGTTTAAAAGTCATATTTTTGCCATTTACATCCAGTGTTTTTTTCCAGTTGTGGGGCTGTGCCCCTGCCGACACTGCTCCTAAAAACAGTGTGTTGTCCTCATCCTCCAGGACCACTCCAACTCTGCCTGATCTGCACACAGCTGCAAAATGTCCCTTTTTCCGACATTTTCTGCACTCTGCATCTCGTGCAGCACAGATGTTTTTGGAGTGTGCAGGTGATTTACCACAGCGCCCACAGTACTTGTATCCTTTTTGATTTTCATTTTGACTCTTTGTTTCAAATGGTTTTCGTGCTTGGTTTTCTTTGAACGTTTTTTTCTTAAACTTTAATAAATCCACGTTTGCTTCTTTCATGTCCTTGACATTTGTCTCTCTCACGACTGGTTGTTGTTTCTTTATCTCTTCATGCTGTCTTATTTGTTGCACTGCCTTTTCCAGTGTTAATCCACTATCCATCTGCAGCTTCTCTGACAGCTTGCCCTGGTGCTGTATGCCCACCACTAGCCTATCTCTTATCATTTCGTCCTGCAGTGGTCCATACTGGCAGTTTTCTGCTAACTTATAGACTGCCGTGATGAAGGATTCCGCCGATTCCCCCGCTTCTTGGCATCGCTTGTTAAAACGTGCTCTTTCGTATATTACATTGTGTTTGCCAATAAAGTGCTTGTCGAAGGCTCCTTTTACGCTGTCGTACTTCTTAAGCTCATCCTGACTCAACCCCAGCGTACTCAAAATATCATCTGCTTTATCGCCCATGGTGTACACAAGAGAGTTTACTTGATAGCTTTCATCCTTGCCATCCAGTCCCGCTGCCACACGAAACCTTTCGAAACGGCGGATCCAGTTGGGCCATGCAGAGTAGTCGCTGAAATCATAGTTTTCAGGTGGGTTGATTGAAAATAGGGAATCCATCATACTCGCGCTGTCCTCTGGACGTCGTCTTTTTTTTTTTTCGCGCCGTTAGCTTATTTCCCGAAGGTAGCTTCACTCGCGCAAAACTGCTACTTCACACCGACGTAGTCTTCTGATCTCTGCCTGAGACGGGATTCTTGGCTTCTGACACCATGTACTATTATGTCTGACCATGGATACAAGCGTAAGTAAGACGGGAGGCACTTGTAGCTTTTAGACTCATACTTTATTCTGTACCTCAGGGAGTGTCCCCTCTTATTATGTGTCCCACCAGGTATATACCATCACACATTGGTTCCTATGTACACACCCACAGTACAGTTTACACACAGGTGGATTCTATTTATCATCATTAGTCATTTAGGTCAACATTGGATCATTCAGAGATCCTCACTGAACTTCTGGAGAGAGTTTGCTGCACTGAAAGTAAAGGGGCTGAATAATTTTGCACGCCCCATTTTTCAGTTGTTTATTTGTTAAAAATAAATTTCGTTTCACTTCATGATTGTGTCCCACTTGTTGTTGGTTCTTCACAAAAAAATACAGTTTTATATCTTTATGTTTGAAGCCTGAAATGTGGCAAAAGGTCGAAAAGTTCAAGGGGGCCGAAAACATTCGCAAGGCACAGTACATTTTGAGATATGAATAAATAATGACAGGGAGAGAGAAGTGTTTCTGCCGATGAATGAGATGGTGGAAGAGTAGCTAGCAATGATAATGATAAGATGATGTTTAAAGTCCATTAAACATCATGTGTATTTGTGTATCCAATCCACAAAAAGCTGAAACGTTAACGTGACATAGCATTTAGCTCAGAGGACACTTATCAACGCTAATTTGTATCTAATGGAAAATCTCCAACGGTCTGTACAATCATTAATGATTTCTAACTGGGCATTGACCTCACCTAAATGTGGTTGATGGGTTGACAGCTGAAAACATCTGTACGGTTCATAATTTGCTATGTTTTGTAGCTGATGTTAACGGCTATTGGAAAAATACATTGAGCAGGCTAACAGTATCTGACAGGTTTCCCGGACTAACCCTTCGCTAACTGTCCGTATGCGAAAGGATCAGATGACGCTTCTCTTTACCTTCTATGGTAAAACCTACCATTACAAATTTGAGTCATATACTGTAGAGCTAGATTATTTTGTTTGAAGGGATGGTCAATAACTGAAGCAATCATACTTTGTAAAGTTTGGGTTATTCATCCTATTGAGATTAAACTCGCCAGAGCTTTGTTTGTGATGACAATATTAAATACTTGAACATTGCTCTCTCTTCGACCACAAATTCAGATATGATTTACTTCTTCATAGGTTCTGATCTTTGGAAGTACCACTCTTTGTGCATTATTATTGAGTCTTCTGGGGAAGAAGAATCAGACTCCCAATACGTCACACACTAGCTCAAAGTGCAGTGCAGTTTTTAAAGCCACATGCCTATTGCAATTCTAAAGATACCTTGGGTTGTTGTCGCCATTGTGCTCAAGGGAATCTCCGATGCGGACCTCTGCTCCGTTAAGTCGTACGTGGGCACTTGGTGTGTTGGTCACATTGACAGAGAAGATCCTGCGTGTATCCTCACCTGATCTTGCTGTTACTGCTCTGGGCAGGGAGCAAGACTTTACCCTCAGGGGCCTTAACATCATCAAGCAATGGCCAGCTAACCTAGTTTTTGCTAGCTCTGTGACATGAAGGCGCCTCGCAAATCTCTTAACAGTACGATGATTACGCTTAATCTTTTGTAATATATAATATTTCATACCTAGTCAAAGGCATTCAACTATTTCACGCTTTTCATCAGCAGAGAGATCTTTTTTCTTTCCTATATTGCTTGAAAATAGTGGTCTGCTTAATAATTTTTCAATAGTTTTTCCCTTAACTGGACTTACCTGACAACCAGTGGCGGACTGGCACCAAAAAGAGGCCCTGGCAATTTTAGCAGAGAGGCCACATTTGTCTTAAGTCATCTGCGGGCGGCCAATCCGCCAAAAAGCGGCCCCATCTCCGATTTATTTATTTATTTAGCCTTTTTGGCCCAATCCAAATTCTCTTTTCTACCCCTAGCCCTTGCCCTTTCCCTACACCCTGAAACCAAGGGCTAAGGGCGAAGGTTGAAAAGACCGCCCTAAGAAATGGGACAGCCCTCCATTTGACTGCATTTACTATTAACACAGATGAATCAGGTTATGTAAATAAAAAGCAAGCCTACTTGTCTCTATAGCATGTTTCTACTGAACCAGTTCATCACTTGATTGATGCTGTTTTGTAACACCTAAACAAGCACCTAAACTCAGCCCAAACCCTACAGATTGTCATCCATTTCTGCTTCATTCGGCGCTACATTCTCCTTCCCCCTGTCCGTGTGTCGCTGTGGCTGCAGCCAGAGCTGCCAGAGATCAGCCGATCCGCTCGTCAATCTATCAAACTTCATTTATAAAGCGCTTTTCATACTGAAAGGTATCACAAAGTTCTTGTAGCCACTCAGCGGGGACGGGCAGAGGTTAGACCCGCTCGCAGTGCGCACAGGGCGCGGACAGGCACCCGCAGCCTCCGCTCTGAGCCTCGGACCCGGGCTCAGAGCATAGCGGCGCGGGGGACAGTCAGCCTCGGACCCGGGCTCAGAGCACAGCGGCGCGGGGAGAGAGACCGCCTCGGACCCGGGCTCAGAGCACAGCGGCGCGGGGAGAGAGACCGCCTCGGACCCGGGCTCAGAGCACAGCGGCGCGGGGAGAGAGACAGCCTCGGACCCGGGCTCAGAGCACAGCGGCGCGGGGAGAGAGACAGCCTCGGACCCGGGCTCTGAGCACAGCGGCGCGGGGAGACAGACAGCCTCGGACCCGGGCTCTGAGCACAGCGGCGCGGGGAGACAGACAGCCTCGGACCCGGGCTCAGAGCACAGCGGCGCGGGGAGAGAGACCGCCTCGGACCCGGGCTCAGAGCACAGCGGCGCGGGGAGACAGACAGCCTCGGACCCGGGCTCTGAGCACAGCGGCGCGGGGAGACAGACAGCCTCGGACCCGGGCTCAGAGCATAGCGGCGCGGGGGACAGTCAGCCTCGGACCCGGGCTCTGAGCATAGCGGCGCGGGGAGACAGACCGCGGGTGCAGCAGCGATGAACCCCGTGTGTTATGACATTAGCGACGTATCGAAAGTTTGGAAAGAAATGCCAAAAGTCAGTCCAAACAGCGCAAATACACGGAGCATTTGCAGCAGCAAAGCGAAAACGTAGAACTGACACGTATAAAGCAATGGACTGTTCTAAATGCGCCAATAGGCGGCCGCTTCCTCGCTTTATTTAGCCTATTTATTTGTTTGTGATGAGGCCACAACAAGTGATGAGACCAGGAGGCCACAGTGGCATTTGCCCACATTGCCCAATGGCCAGTCCGTCACTGCTGACAACTAATCATCCCGGGCGTCTGAGATAGATGTCAGTGATTCAAAGAGCCCTGAGACACAATACCATCCATGAGTTTCATTGACACTGAAATAGAACTTGCATAATAATTTGGAACGCAGTGTACGCATCTCACTTTGCATGTAATGTCTATCATATGTTCTTTTTTAACAATATTAAAATTTTGCGAGTTTCACCTGTATATACTTGCGTTTGTGGCATTAAAAACGGTGTTGAAAAGCATTCCATTTGAGCTGTATGGAAAAAGCTGAGGCACTCTGAATTTGTGTGCAAATATTCACGCAGATTCAGAGTGCCTCAGCTTTTTCTATACAGCCTGAACAGATTTTATGCCCTTAGATTTCTACTTTAGCCTACACCGCCTTGACTTTGTCGATCCACTGCAGCACTCTCTACCTCTCTTCTAGCGTTCAATTTGACTTGCCAGTATAAACCCGGTATATTTTTGCATTTGTAATAATTGTTGTTAGACAAAAACAATACACTTTTGCAACAAAGTCCCATTAACCATCTGCAGAAATGAGTCTTAATGTTGCCACGTGCAGTTGTTTTGACAAAGTGAACAGATCCAATAGAAGTAATAAACAATAAAGCTCTAAATCCTTCCTGGTTTGATCACCCTCTACAGATATTTACAGATATAATCAAACTGTAAAAAAGGTGACAGTCCGACAGAAGGTAGCTTATTGAAAAGATAGGAATACAGAGGACATCAATTGAGGAGGAGATGGAGAAGTTTTTATTGGGGATTTTACAGATGAAAGGGGAGAACTTTGTGAAAGCAACAGCGCATTTGTGGGCAGATGTTATGGGATTTTAGTATTATTTGCCCTTTGACCTGATTTTCAATTCTGCAAAGTCTTGTCATTCAATGTAAAAAAAACTAAAGCCATTTTAAGCGGTCCTCCTGCTCCACCTGCTCCATTGATGCTTGAGTGGTTGAGGCAGAGATTTTTTACCCACGGGCACAAATTGTTGCCCCGTGATATACAGGTAAAACTCGGGGAAATTAGAATATTGTTTAAAAAGTGCCTTCATTTCTGCTATTCATCTTAAACTGTGAAACTTATTATAGACTCATTACATGCAAAGTGAGATATGTATAGCCTTTATGTGTTATAATTTGGAATATTATGGCTCAGCCTGTAAAAACCCCAAATTAAAAATCTCATCAAATTAGAATATTTTGGAAATGGACTGTAAGCCATAATCATTAAAATTATAACAAATAAAGGCTTGACATAATGTTACTTTGCATGTAATGAGTCTATATCATATAGTTTCACAAGAGAAACCTGTTTTACACACACCTTGATGGAACAGTAATTCTTTTCCTTTTTTATTTTTTTAATAAAAAAATACATACATAATATACACACATTTGACCAGTCAGCACCTGGAATACAGTATTAAATAAAACTCACAGACTTAACACATTATTAATATTGTTCTGACAAATATGATGCGGAGAAAAGGGAATTAACTAAATTTGTGAATGGGAAAAGAAATGCATCTGAACAGTGTAGAATAAACTTTAGTAACAGTAAATCTAATGGTATTTACAATATAGACATAGAACATTTGAGAGCTCCATTTAAAAGGCCTAGTCGAGCACAGATCCATAGACCTCCACCTCACACACAATCAGGTACTCTGTGCGCGAAGGGATCACGATGTTGACGTATCGACCGTCCATCCCGCTACAGTCGAAGCCCTGGGTGAAGCCTGGAGGGATACTGCTGATGACGGTGCACCTGCGGGTGGGGCAATCATACTTTATAAAGTTTTGGTTGTTCGTCCTATTGTGATTAAGCTGGCCAGATCTTTGTGATGACAATATTAAATACTTCAACATTCTTCTCACTTTGACCCCAGATTCAGATATTATTTACTTCATAGTTTTATTGGTCTGATCTTTGGAAGTACCGCTCTTTATGAGTCTGTCGGATGGGAAGAAGCATCAGACAAACTCCCGACACGTCACACATTAGCTCAAAGTGCAGTGCAGTTTTTAAAGCCACATGCATATTGCTGCCATTGCAATTCTAAAGATACCTTGGGTTGTTGTTGCCATTGTTCTCAAGGGAATCTCCGATGCGGATCTCTGCTCCGTTAAGTCTTTGATGAGCTTCTGGTGCGTTGGTCACATTGACAGAGAAGATCCTGTGTGTTTTCCTCAGGTCCAGTCTCCACCAGGCGTTTAAATTAGCCCCTGTGTGAGTGCATGTGCTCCAACCACTGTTTCGGTTTCCATCTATAGCATTGTATGCCATGTAATTGCCATGCAGTGAAGATTGTGTAGCTTTTCCTTGGAGAGCCAGATTTTCTCCTGCACATATACAAGAATACAACAACTTATCATTAAGTGTGGCATTGGCAAATGATAAATAATACAAGGTGTTCCTATGTTGACAAATCTCTAAGATTTTGAATGGGCCCTATGTTCTCCCAGCCCTGTGACTTCATATTTAAAGAGCAGTTATTCTGCTTTATGCAGGTATTTAATAATGATCACAAACAAATCTTTATCACTATCTGACACTTTGTTGGTTAGAAACGCTCACTTTACAAATCATAACCCTACGACATGGCCCTACCGATGAAGTTTTTATCCTTTTTTGGCATGACACTTTTATTAGGGGACACTGCCTGTCAACACAGAGACCAGAGTGAGAAGGGAGGCAAAGTCACCGCGTGACCACTTTTTTGTTATCAGAGTGTGTGATAAAGGTGAAAGGCATGTGTCTCCTGGCCAATGTGTGGGACTTGAGAACCCTAATTCTACTGCAGAACTAACCCTAAGGTAATGGTTAACTAGACTTTTAAAGGCAACATGCGCCGCTAAATCAGGGAGAAACCATCTCTGATAACAGAAACAGGACAACTTTCAATTCAGCACTAGTTTGTTTTCTGCAGGACATTACCGGTTGGTGCGTGGTATCCATACACCTCCACTTCACAGAGGGTCAGAACTCTGAGTAAACCTGGGAGAACCACAGAGACGTATCGTCCCTCCACTCGTCTGGTGAAGGTGATGGTCAGTGATCGGCCTGCTGGGATGTGTGGGAGCACAGCCACTCTGATGGAGACAGTGTACAGTAAATTAGACAAGTTGACTTTTGCAAGTCAAGAAGCACTTGTTAGATGACATCTTCACTTACACTGGATTGTCATTCCCGTTATTCAGTAAAGAGCTGCCGACATGGATCTCCGCCCCGTCCAGTCGTTCAGGGCAGCAGTCTCCTCTGTTGGTGATGGTGATGGAGGTCACTATGTATTTCTCCAGCAGGTCCACTCTCCACCAGGGGTTGGTCTGTTCATCCGTGTAAGTGCAGGAGCCGGCGAGGTGGTTTGACTCGCGATTTCCATCAATGGCGTTGTAGGCAGCGCCATAAACACTGTTGAACCTATCAGACTGGGTAGCTTTACCTCGAAGAGCCACGTTTTCTAACAAATAGTGAAGAATTATGCAATAATTTATATTTCTCAACAACAACAAAAAGATCTATTGATACTTACGGTAGGTTCGGGCGGAGCAGGTCTTCACAGTCAACAATAAAAACAAAATTGTAATGCACTTCATTTTTGCTGAAAGAGAAAGAAAACATTTTCTAAGCTCTTTAAGATTTTAAAAAGTTAATTTTACGTCCTGAGTTTTTATTTATATATTAATATAATTCGGATCATGAATGGCAGTGCCCACTTACCTTCACCAGGTCTGACTTGAGGACGATGATCAGAGTTGTTTCTTTAAGTATTTATGCTTGTGTCTTATCTCTGTATATTGTTGTTTTGCTCACATTTAAAGTGTCGAATTAATCATTAAGTGTAGTAAACATTTGTATCTTCAGATTGTAAAAGATATCATTGACGTGAGTGATTTGCTGTAATCTTTAGAGCAGTTTACTGGCAGCTTTGTCCAGTACTTCCTGCTAGGACTTACGAACTGATGATGAAAATAGAAATATGATCCCGTCCCCATGGCGTGAGCTCCTTTTGGAGACATGATGTCATTAGAAAGTTTGTCTAAAGGTCCACTCTGGAACTTTTTTTGTTGATATTAGTGCATATTTGACCTTTCAGTGACCCAGTGGATGCTTATGGGACAATTATCATTTGTGGTTTAGGCTTATTAGCTGTGTTGGGCATTTTTGGCATGGGAAAGAACTGAGGCAAATACACCTAAAGACAAACAAAAACAGAGAGGTGACAAATTGTATGGTCGACTATGATATAAGCGATAGGTTTCAGATATGTAAATACATTTATAACGCTCTGTTTTCGATATTTGTTGCGATTCTGGGTGCACACAGAATTTTCTCTCTGTAGAAATCCAAAATTAATTAAACTAATTTTGCAGACCCCTCCTGGAGCCGCCACCTTAACGTGGTGGAGGGGTTTGAGCGCCCGAATGATCCTGGAGCTCTGTTGTCGGGGGCTTCGTGCCCCTGGTAGGGTCTCCCAGGGCAAACAGGTCCTAGGTGACGGGTCAGACAAATGTAGTTATTAGTGTCCCGCCAGTTGTGCAGCCATTTTACGGTGATGTTTTGATTTTATAGGGAAGAAGAATAGAAAAAATCCACACAACTGCGTTTTAGCTCCCAAGAATGGTTTTAATTCGTACTCACACCACTACGTTTCGGACTATAAGTCCTTCATCAGACATGAATATACGACTAGGCACACCTGCTTTTATAGTGTGCTTGATTAGACAGGGGTCACATGATACATGTCAGAATAAATCGGGAAATTTTACATGTGCTCAAAAAATCTATATACACAATATTTACAATATTTACACACATAGGACAAGATAATCATGACCATCCAAGCATCATAGTATGGAAATGTCATGGTTTGTTGTGTAGGTGTGTCCTAGACTAGTCTTAATGTGGTGTTGAATGTGGAGACCACAATTGGCAAAAAAACAACAAAGATGTACATTTACAATATAAACATGAACACTGCAGTGATGGTCCACATGAAGAGACACCACAACACCAAAGTATGGATGCTTACAACGTAACATAAAGTTATAAAAAAGGTCTTAGGTCAAAATCTTCATTAAGACCCTTCGGACTCAGTGTATCCAAAGTAAAGATCCAGAACGCTTCTCTCCTCAACAGGAGAGTGTCAATATCACCACCCCTTCTAGGTAAGTTGACTTGTTCTATACCAATATATTTGAGAGAACTGACATTATGTTTAGCTTGTGTAAAATGAATTGCTACGGGACTTTTTTTGTCATGGGTGCGGATATTGGAGCGATGTTCAGTGATTCTATTTTTCAAAGGCCTTGTTGTTTTACCAATATATGCCAAGCCACAAGGGCACTTCAGCATGCATATTACATTATTGGTGCCACAGGTGATCACTCCTTTGACATAAAAAGTTTTACCTGTCCTAGGGTGGTTGAAAGTTTTTGTTTTTTGAGTGAAATTGCATTGGGTGCAATGCCCACAACGGTAGTTTCCTTGTGGTACTTGTGAAAGAAAATGAGGTCGGCTGATTGACGGCAAGTCCGCTCTTACCAGCATGTTGTTTAAGTTGGGTGGTCTTTTCAAGACAATGCGAGGTGGTTCGGAGAGATCTTTCAGATTTGGAGCAGACTGAATGATGTACCAGTGTTTATTAATGATGCGTTTAAAGTCTTTGCTGAGAGGAGAATATTCAATTGAGTTACAGTTGACTTTGGACTCTGTTGTTTTGTCTTTAGTATGTTGTAGGCATGCACTTTGAGAGACAGAGTCAAATTTAGAAGTCAGAACTAAATTGATGAGATCAACGATGCAGGTAGTGCTTGGAATACAATTAGTGCGTTGGTTCAGAAAAAATTCAGAAGCCCCAAGTCCACCCTGGAATGGGACATGAGTGTATAATGATTCTATGTCCATGGTCACTAAAAAATGTTCATCTGATATTTCAATAGTTTGTAGTAACTTTAAAAATTCCATGGAGTCTTTAACATATGATGGCAGAGACATGACCAGAGGTTGAAGTGAACCATCTACAAAGGCGGAGATTTTTTCCGTTAGAGAACCAATTGCGGATACAATTGGCCGGCCAGGAGGCACATCTGTGTATTTTTTATGTATCTTAGTATGTATATGACCGTGCTTGATTTTATAGGGAGCCAGTGTTCGTGTTGATGTGGAGACACTAAAATGTTATTTCTGTCTCTCAGGTATGTTTTATTTTATTTTATTTAAAATGTGTTTTTCTGTAAAATAAGTCCCCCACTGACATCATATAAATTTTGTCAAAATGTATAATTGAATGAGATGAATCAAGTTAAACAGGCCTTTGATGAGTACAGCCATCCCTCCCAAGATTGGCTGGCATGGTTGTTCTCCCGTTCATGGCCTGATGTGAGTTTTTGTAACTTTTGTGGCTGTTCTTCTGTGTCTCTGTGTTATAGGGCTCTGTGTGATTCCTTCACTCAGCATGGAGTGAATGAAGGATGTTTGGCCTAACTGGCAATATGACGCTATTGCAGAAAACTAAAACCACCCTTTGTGGTGAGTATAGGCTTTTACAGCCCAGACACCGTGATAGCATGGACGGAGACAACGGCTATGCAGAGCTCAGAGGACCGGCTGAAGACATCCATCGGTCACCGGGATTTCCAATGACAAATATCCAATCTGATGGCGATCTCTTAGGGGAGATCAAACGGGGGAATGTGGAAATATTTTTGTGGAAGTATTTCTATACATATTTTTTATCATACTATCAATTTATATAGCGCTTTTCATACATTTCATGTAACACAAAGTGCTTTACAGATTTAAAACATTCTCCTCCACCTTCCTAGAGACACACCACACACACTCAAGGTAAAACAATGGACGCAATGGACATAAGGCTGAGATAAGGCTGGGTACAGATAAACCAGGTAAGGAAACACTAAGATATGTAATGAACTATTATGGACTATTATACCTTCACTTGCTCATCTAAAGGAAGCTTGGCAAAAACACATTGGAATAAACATCACTGATCGTCTTCAGTCTGAGCTCATCATGGACTGCTCCAATTCAAAGTTCTACACAGGCTACACCTCTCCTAAGTACGGCTTTCCAAAATGTTCCATGGGGTGAGCACAGCTTGTGACCGATGCGGCCAGGAACAGGCTTCACTAGCTCACGCTTTTTGAAACTGTCCTAACATAACAGTTTACTGGACTAACATTTTCAAATTGTTACACCCTGACCCTGTGCTTGCACTTTGTGGAGTAACCCAAGTAACTGCTGCTCTTATTAACAAACTGAAAAATGTTATTACATTTATATCAGTGCTAGCTAGAAGCCTGATATTATTAAATTGTAATAAATAAAAACACCAATCTCTATTCATTTGTTACACAATTTATTGAAACATGTCCAATTGGAAAAAAGTCTAATTTGAACTAAAAGGGAAGATTTCCATTCGATATGGGATCCGTTTCTGGGGTACTTTAACCAGTTCATGCAAGCGTGTGAATGAGTAATAAATGAATGGCCTGAAATGGCCTATTATTATTAGTTTATTATTATTTATTTTTCATTTATATTTATTTGGGCAGGACAAATTGTGTTAAAAAGCATTCAATTTGATTTACTTGTATAAACCCTGTATATTTTTGCATTTGTAAAATTAACTGTTTGAAGAAAACAATACACTTTTGCAACAAAGTCCATTTTATCATTTGTAAAAATGAGTCTTAATGTTGACACGTGCCGTTGTTTTGACAAAGTGAACTGATCCAATAGAAGTAATAAACATTGTACAAACGATAAAGCTCTAAATCCTTCCTGGTTTGATCAATGACAGACGGACATAAACTGTAAAAAAAGGTGAAAGTCCGAAAGAAGAAAGCTTATTGAAAAGATAAGAATACAGAGGACTTCAATCATGGAGGAGATGTTGGGATTCATTTGGGATTCTAGATGGACCTAAATTAAAATTAAACCTAGCTGAGGAAAGTATACAACAAGTAAACAAAGCCAAACTGTTGGGTCTGGTCTTTCTTGGACTGAACACATTAATGCTGTCGTTAGTAAGACGGGCCAGTGCTGTGTCAAAAATAAATGTCGTTATGTGAAACCTGACATTTTAGAAATAATGACCAAGTCTTTAACTTTATGCCACTTATCGTTCTGAAGTGTGGTCCTCTGCGGCTCAGGAAGATCGAGTAAAATGACAAGTGGTTCAGAAAAAAGCAGAGAGACTTGTTCTTGGGTGTCCAATTAAAACTAATAGAGGACACGTGTACTCTACTGTCGTGGCCCGATCTAAGTCAAAGAACACGAGTCACATTGGGCACTGTAATATATAGCAGCCTATCAGTTAAAATGCCTGTTTTTATATTTAATCTGATCATTTAAAGTCTGTGCATAATCATAACACTAGAAGGGCATCCAATGGTCATATAATGAAACAACAACCTAAAACTAATTTCATGAAGAAAACTGTTCTCTAGAGGTATATCCACCTGGAACCATATTTCAGTTGGAATTCGTGAACTTAGAAACAAGGTATTATTTAAAAATAATCTGAAGCGTCACGTTTGTGTGTCGACTCTGAAATGAGCTTGTTTTTGCTTCTAAAGTTATCATGAATTTTTTATGATACCATGACATTTTTTTTAAGCCAAATATGTTTTTTTTTTTTTAATACAGCATATATACATATATTTTTGGTATGAAATGCAATTGTAGCTTTTGCTAAGGCTTATTATTGTGATGTGTGGTGCTGGTGTCGTTCATATCAATTTAACCGCGGGCACTAAAAAGGACGGCAAAAGGCCAAGAGGAGATAAGTGTAGGGAAATATAATTTATGAGAGAATGCTTTAGCCCTTCAGGATCAAGTCACCTTATTTAAGCTCTATATGGACTCTCTGCAAAGGTTTAAAATGTCTGCTAGCACGATTTCAAAGCCACCTACCAGGTGTTGCATGTACTCATTACTTATGTATTACTTATTACTTTTCCTTGATACATTCGAAAGATGTAAAGATTTCACTGTCCATGTGTTTTGTCCATTTCAAAAGCTTAAAGTCCAGGTGTGGGCCTTACATACTGTAAACACACAGTTGTGCTACTGGTATCGTGAAGAAGTATGGAAAGCACAACTGATATTTTTGGAGAGCAAGTGTTGATGCTGTTGGTCCAGGAACAGCATTAAAGGAAGTTATGTGGTTGTTGAAGCTCAAACAAATGATACAGATTTAAAATAAATAGTCGTTTATAGTATAAATTAACATATGATTCTGGTTTATGGTTATGACAAACATTTTAGCATATGTATCGGTATAACCAAGTATCTTTAAAGTATCGGTTAAGGTGCCCAGCCCTAGTAGTGACTCTGTAACTAAGGAGAGAGTTAAAACTCTCTCAAACTGAACGGACTCGGCTTTGAGGTTGATGGATTGGATTTTAGAGTCCTTTTTGAATGAACCTTTGGATTTAAGTGTCATCCACTCATGGGCTTATATGACACTATAAACATCGTGATTCAAACAAGATGATTGAGAGTCACATGTTCAATATAACATAAACAATTCATCGCGTTCCTTCTGATTGTCCGTGCTTTCTCTGGGGTCGGCCCGTTAGTCCGACGTCTCATTATTCCGAAAATGTCCCATTGAGTAGGGGTTGAAAATGAAATTCGATTTAGGCAAGAGTCCACTGACCTTAAGGTTCGGGCCAGTGGTTGTATATGGCTCTCTAATCCACAACACAACTGGGTTAGAGATGTCGGCCTAATGGCACCTCTGCTCAATGGGACATTTTTGGAATAATGGGGCGTCGGATTAATGGGTTGTCGCACTAATGGCATGGCACCGCTTTCTCTACATATCTTGCCATGCTAAATATTGAATTTCTCAATCACCTTCTGCCCACCAAAATAGATCAGGGTTACGACGTTCAGCTTTTTCAAAGAAAGCAGTTCTTAAATCGTTATACAATGGACAATAGAACATGAAGTGAAAGTCACCCTCTGTAATAAGTGATAAGGCCGATATAGACCGATCAGCTTTTAGGAAGACTGATTTTGATCAACTCAACGCCCGTGAGTTGTCTGTAACCGAGTTGTTTCAGTGTTTTATTTCTGATGAACAAATGTTGAAAACGTAGATGCTTCTGTTGTTTGATAAAGATAACACAACTTTGAACAACATACAAAGTGCTCGTCATTTTTCTTCCCAAAAGATGACACATTAATTGTCTGCTTAGCTAGGCATTTCTGCTAATTATAAATTAGGAAGAAAAAAAAGGAATCCCTATTATATCGGCTACCCAAAAAAAGAAAAGCATATTGCAGGCTGTAAAGTAAATTTATCATTTATTCATATGGATTAAGAGTACCTTTTACTTTTAAAATATTGCATATTTTTGTTTTCAAAGAGGTTATGGCACCATTTTGAGTTCATCAAACGTTATTAAAGCTGGGGTGCCTGACTTTTTGTTGTTGAAAAGTAAATTTGTTTTTACCACCTCGAGTGAGTTGTAAACACAGCAACAAAAAACAGATCTTGTCAGAAATATATTATTTTTTTAAGGGTGGTCACCCCTTTTCCACTGCTCAAAGCTGTACACGGGCATGAAACAATTTGCTTGAACAATTCGGACATGCAGGAGGGATTGTGAGAGCTAGAAACGAGTTTGGGCCAAATCCAAAAAAAATGTGGGGAGTATGTGGGAAAAAAATCAGGTACCCCAGCTTTAAGAGTACATTGTTGCATGTACTGTACATTGAAATACTGGAGTAAAACATAACATATTTTTATTTAATAAAATAACCCAAATAATAACCAACAATGCCGTAAACCGTTCCCTTGGGAATACATTAAACAATTGGAGTTAAACATAGAACATGTAAACTAATACATGTATATTCATTCTAAATTACACAAAATAATCCCAATACAACTCTAACACATGTAATATGTTGAAATGTGTTTTAAATTGCACAAAATAAGGTGCTTTATTAAGACTATAAATACCGTCGTGGATCCGCTTCATCCAGCAGAGGGCGCACTATCACGGTGGTTTCGCGTCACAGGGATCTGTCTCGCGCCGGGTCTGCAGTGAGCTATTATTGTGTGTAAAGGAGGTGAAAAGGGCAGATGCAACACACAATTTGAACACAGGATGGCGCCACCCGTTGCGACGTGAGGCGAAATCCCGCCCTTACTCCTGCCCTGTTTCTGTTTATTTCACTCTCAAATTCAAAACACATCAGATTGAATGAACGGATTCCTGTCACTCAAAGTCTCAAACTGGTCCAGTGTCAAAAGCTTTAGATGGATCAATAAAAAGCGTGAGATTAGAAAAACGGAGAATGTGCATTTTCTAAAAGTGTTTGTTAAGTTAAGTGTGGTCCGGGGGGTGTTCCGTGATCTCACTTGCTGCACTGTAAAAGGAACACAATTAGAAGGCTCTCCAGTCTGAGCAGGAGTCACAGGGGCTGCGCCTGTAGAGTCAAAGAAAGAACCAAATGATAAAACATAAAAAGCAATGATGATGATGATAGCAACCTATTACTGACTGGTATTTTAAAATCGCATCATGAAGAACAAGGAACACACCAGGCAGGTCCGAGATACTGTTGTGGAGAAGTTTAAAGCCGGATTTGGATACAAAAAGATTTCCCAAGCTTTAAACATCCCAAGGAGCACTGTGCAAGCGATAATATTGAAATGGAAGGAGTATCAGACCACTGCAAATCTACAAAGACCCGGCCGTCCCTCTAAACTTTCAGCTCATACAAGGAGAAAACTGATCAGAGATGCTGCCAAGAGGCCCATGATCACTCTGGATGAACTGCAGAAATGTACAGCTGAGGTGGGAGACTCTGTCCATAGGACAACAATCAGTCGTATACTGCACAACTCTGGCCTTTATGGAAGAGTGGCAAGAAGAAAGCCATTTCTTAAAGATATCCATAAAAAGTGTTTAAAGTTTGCCACAAGCCACCTGGGAGACACACCAAACATGTGGGAGAAGGTGCTCTGGTCAGATGAAACCAAAATCCAACTTTTTGGCAACAATGCAAAACGTTATGTTTGGCGTAAAAGCAACACAGCTCATCACCCTGAACACACCATCCCCACTGTCAAACATGGTGGTGGCAGCATCATGGTTTGGGCCTGCTTTTCTTCAGCAGGGACAGGGAAGATGGTTCAAATTGATGGGAAGATGGATGGAGCCAAATACAGGACCATTCTGGAAGAAAACCTGATGGAGTCTGCAAAAGACCTGAGGCTGGGATGGAGATTTGTCTTCCAACAAGACAATGATCCAAAACATAAAGCAACATCTACAATAGAGTGGTTCACAAATAAACATATCCAGGTGTTAGAATCGCAGCAAAAGGAGGCGCTACAAAGTATTAACTTAAGGGGCTGAATAATTTTGTATGCCCAATTTTTCAGTTGTTTATTTGTTAAAAATGTTTGAAATATCCAATACATTTCGTTTCACTTCATGATTGTGTCCCACTTGTTGTTGGTTCTTCACAAAAAATTACAGTTTTATATCTTTATGTTTGAAGCCTGAAATGTGACAAAAGGTCGAAAAGTTCAAGAGGGCCGAATACTTTCGCAGATCACTGTGAACGTTCATACTGGATTTGGAAAAAATCTATTGTGATCCTTTTAGGAGGAGATGTCATTTCCATCATGTACGGCCATGTCTCAAATTTGCCCCATTTGCAGATGATCTGCTGATATTTGTCTTTATAGCAAGCTCCCTCTGAAGAACCTACTAAACATAAATGTCCTAAAAAAAATCTGTCCTATGCTCCAATAAAGCGCCCCCTGCTGTCACAGTTCAACACGGACACATTTTACAGTAGAAGCATCATACACAGGATTATAGACAGACATTTGGAAAGAATCTGCCAAAAATATCGGTGGTGCATAACAGCATTGGCCTTAGAAACACCCATACCTCTAGTATAGTTAAAATATCAAAATCTAACTTCAACAAATTTCATAAAAGTTATCCAATTATAATTTTTTTTTGTAAAACTGAAAGTTTTACTATCCATAGGAAAATGTGCTTAATCATGTAGGGGGAGCTATTTCACCCAATTTGAATTCCCCCCAATTAAAGTGTTTAGGGCGGGAACTTTAAAGCAGTACTAAGTAACCAGTGCCCCTAGAGGCCATGAGCGCCACTGCAGGTGTCGGAGCATGTTGTCTTTTTTTACTCATTAATCGTCCGTGAGAGTAAATACTACGCTGAGAGAAAAGACAAAGGGACAGAGGGATATTGTTCATCCAATTACACAATGGAGATCTTTTTTTTCACTCAAACTTGGCTGTAAATACTGTTTAAGTGGCGCTAGACCACAGTTAGCTTTACCCGTTAGCCTGTTAGCTTCTTCTTCGTGATTCCATTAATGTGTATTGGTGACTCCGACCCGGTGGCAGGCGAGTTGCAATTGTGGTTTTCTGGCCAGAGACACCAGGGGGAGATGAAAGACCCCCCAATCATCCCATTAACACCTGTATTACCCCCAGAGGGACTACGGAAAGGATTTATTAAGGTAAACAAGTTACTTAGTACTGCTTTAACAACTGATAACAAAATTATAAAAAAATTAACTTTATTTGTGCAAACAGGAGCAAGTTTTTGTTTACAAAATTCACAAAATTCTCGGTGTAGGAGTTTCACCGCATAAAAACTGAAAAACTTAAAACAAATATTTTGATAACTTTTGAAGTTCCACTTCCCCCCTGTATTAGCTTGTTCCGATAAATGCCCGAGGAGGAAATGGATTTTGTACAACGTGAACAAAATGGCAGATTCCCGCTTTGTAGACTTTCATCCAAAATGGCTGCACTGCTATACGATTACAGGAGCCCCTGCGCCGGCCCTGATGGTGCTCGGGCCTAACTGCTCCAAAAAGTAAAGCAACTGAGAGAAAAATGACAAAACAAGGAAATAAAAAATAAAATGTTCATTAATAATAATAATAAAAATGAAAAATAAGGAGAAAAACAGACAAAGACAAAAAAGAAAATGGTAAAACAAAAATAGGGAGTAGATCAGGACATATTTATTGTACAAATACAGATTCGCACGATAAGAAGAATGCTGTTAAAACAGAAAATATAGAGCCATGAGCGCTGACATGATCCGAATTAAAGCGAGTGAGACAGACTGACTGACTGAAAAAGATTACTCAGAAGATTACTCAAACATGTGGCTTAACCGGAACTATATTCAAACACAGATTTAAAAGGTGACTTGAACTGAACATGGAGCTGTAGCTTCTACACTGTTACAGTGATGTTCTTTGGTAAGATCTTCAGAGGAACGTCAAAAATTGTGAATAAATATGGAGTCAGTCCCTCAATGAAAGACTCAGTCAATGTGAATGTGTGCAGGTCTGTGTTTGTGTCGGGCTCAGTGAAGGCTACTTTTTTTGTGTCAAAGTCCAGCTTCACCCGGACTCTCTGCAGCTTCTTCACCGAGAGAGGTTTCTGAGGGTCTGGGTCTGAGAGGGAACAGGCCGAGTATTTACCGTCAGTGATACGTATGAACCAAAGTCTATTCACAGTGCGCGCTCCTCTCTGAACAAATCCTCTCACACCCACATAACAGTCCTTATTCTCCCCAACCTCCACGTCCCAGCTGTGAGTCCCTGAGACAAACGCTTCAGATCCAGCTACGTCATAATATTTCAGTCTCTCTGGATTCTCTGGGACCTCCTGTTCCTCTTCACGTCTCACTGAGGTCAGATCTTCAGACAGGACCAGGTCAAGGGCTGCAGTGTTTGGATCCAGAATCACAGGGTAGAACTGCACCAGTCTCTTCATGTTCCTCCAGATGTTGAAGCCCAGGTTGCCCAGATGTTTGGCCTTGTCTATCAAAGCTCCCCGTCCCATCTGTGGCTCCTCCACCAGGGGGCAGCGCTGCACCCTCTGCGCTGCAGTCTTGTACTGGAGCAGGAAGGAGGTGTCTGCTGCTCTCAGCTGCTTCTCTGTCTTGGAGACGGTCTGGGACATGGCCTCTATGTCTCTGCTCACGGCAGCCATCATGTCCTTTATCCTCCGAGTCTTCTGCTCCTCTTCCTCCCTCAGAGCCTTCATCCTGGACTCTTCCTCCTCCTTCAGGAACTGGTGCAGCTTCTCAAACTGAACTCTGATCTGTGTCTGAGTGTGTTGGGCCTGGGCCAAGACATGAGCCAGCGCCAAGTCCAAGTTTTCTATACACCACCTCAGATCCTGCAGGAGAAACATCAGAGTGGGTTAAAAGAATCACACTCAGCCACTCGGACTTTAGTAGGACATGTTGATGTTCATCGTCTGCAGGAGTCTGCTCGGACAGAGCTCTGCAGGCATGTTCTACTGACTGCAACAGGAGGAGCAGGTCTCTTAAATGCCTATGTCACCGGCCTGGAGACTAGTTGGAGACTCGAGTTGCCGCTGGTCACAGAGATGTCTTTGAGACGTCCCCTGAAAATAAGGCGAGTCCCCGGTTAGTCTCGGTGAAAACGAACAGGTTCGATTTCAGTGCGCACGGTCTCAAGCAGTTGTGTTACTAATACTATTGTTGTCCTCAGCCTGTGAGACGTTTCTGTGACGTCCCTGCAATGTCTCTGAGACCTGTCGGATACCAAGGAGATCTCAAAGAGTCGTATGGAGTCTCTTTGAGAACTCCTTGGTATCCAACAGGTCTCAGAGACATTGCAGGGATGTCACAGAAACGTCTCACAGGCTGAGGACAACAAATAGTGTTCACAACATTGCCACAACAGCTTGAGACAGCGTAGACCTCTCGAAGACCAAGCGAAGACTCATCTGAGCTCAAACCTGATCGCCAAGACTACCGGAAGACTCGCCTTATCTCCAGGAGACGTCTCGGAGACATCTCTGTGACCAACGGGAACTTGAGTCTTCAACTCGTCTCCAGGCCAGTGAGATAGGTCCTTTGAATGCACTCAATCAATCAGAGTTGCGGAGATGTAATGTAATGTCTCTACAGCTCTCCTCCGGTGAGATAGGCCCTTTACCTTCAGTTTGTGCTGTAGAGGTTTGATGTCTCTCCTCAGCTGCTCTCTCAGCTCCTGAGCCGCCTCCTCGATGGGTCTGAAGCTGTGGTCTTTGTGAGTCCTGGAGTCTCTACAGACCAGGCAGACCAGGTCCTGATGGTCCTCACAGAAGAGTCTCAGCTTCTCAGAGTGACGACTGCACACAGACTGCTGTGGAGATGGTAATGTTTGCCTTCTCTCCTCTGTGAACGTCTCTACCAGGTTCTTCAGGGCCAGGCTCAGAGGAGGACTCTCCCTTGAGGACCTTCTCTTACAGACTGGACAGGTCTTCAGGGTTTTTCCCTCCCACCAGTTCCCCAAACAGATCTTACAGAAGCTGTGGCTGCAGCTCAGAACCACAGGATCTCGGAAGAGCTCACAGCATATGGGACAGCTCAGGTCCTGCTCCAGTTTGGACGTAGACGCCATTTTGGATCTAATTTAAACAACAGACAGAAGAGGTGAGTGAGTTACATGTGCAGCATCTGAAACCCAGTTTTGGTTTGGGTTTGATTTTAGGTTTCTTCTTGTGTTCTGGATTGGAGCTATAGGAATATACTGGGAGAGTAATGCTAACAACATCTTTGGTCTTTTTGTGTGACTAAGGGCACACAGTTCTTCCATACTGTGATATGTACTTACCTGAGCTTAGACAAGTTGATACGCACCTGTCTGGTCTTTGTGCGTGCCCGTAGACGTCACCCCCGTTTGGAGCTATAGGAATATACTGGGAGAGGCCAAATGCTAACAACTTCTTTGGTCGTTTTGCATGACTGAGGGCACGCACAAAGACCAGGCAGGTACGTATCAACTTGTCTAAACTCAGAGAACATATAACAGTGTGTAAAAACGGTGTCCTATTCCTTTAAGCCATTTTGGTGCCCTGAGCAGAAATGTTAGAACAAAGGGGTCATTGTTTATAAAAGACCTATATTTAATATAATTTCTGTTCTTCTTGATTGCACATTTTCCTCTCTATTTGCACCCCCTGAGTGTTCTTAGGAGCTGCCGATGTCACGGGTGAATTTCTCCATTGTGAGATCAGTCCTATCTTATCTTATCTCTCCTCTGGGAGACTGGAGGCCGTGGATCGCTGGGCAGGCTGGCACATGTTTCTTAAACTCCTCTTCCTCATCGTTCTCATTGAATATCAGGCGTTTTTTTGTTGTTGTCAACTGCATTCATGAAACAGCAGCACAAATACTGTTCAATGTTCATCACAGTGACCTAAATGTAAAGCCCCTCGGAGGCTTGATGCCTGACACAGTGCGTAATGAGCGTTAACAGTAACATCCTGCACAATGTAGTACCTACAGAACGTACCAGCCTGAGGAAGGTTTTGGAGAAGAGACAGTGAGAGCTCTGGTCTGATCTGCACATAACTATAAACAACTGAAGCATTTGTGATCAACTATTACTTCAAAATTACCCAAATTCATGCATTCATTCACTATTGTCAGTGTAAATATTAACATGAATTATATAGTCTATGCATTTCCGTTACTGTTTTCTATATTGTCCCTTGCTTTCCACTCTTGTTGTTATTGTTTGTTCTATTACTTATCTTGTCCTCTGTACATAGTCTGTATAGTGTCTCTGTATGTTTTTACTAACTTGTGCTTAACACCAACCTGCAGGGGGCCTGCAGATGGAAATTAGCCTACGGCTATATAATCTGGCATATTTACATTTGTGAAAATGTTCATTATTGTCTCTTATTTGCATCATGGCGGCGTGTATACAAGTTGCAAACCTTCCTCTCTCTTGGTACAGCGGAGTTTTTGATTTACCTTTTTCTGCAAACTGCATTTGTGGTTTCTGTGCTTCACTTTGTTTTTACTGGGTGCTTTTGTGTGTCTTTGCTGTGTTTTTGTGAGGTCCAGCAAATTTTTTGCTACTGCAGTTAGTCCATAATGGGCCTTAAGAAAGCAGCTTTTTAAAAGTAAACAAACAGCTATCTTATGAGCTAAAGACATTTGAGACCTACAAATGTCTGCTTCTGAAATACTGAGGAGGCACCAATGCCCCCCACACCTGCAGCACAGTGAAGGCGTCACAAGATATGCTACAGGAAACAGGGAAGGGAGGTATCCAGGCAAGACTCGCAGCTTACCCACACTTGCCTGCTATTACAAACAAAAGACTTTTGAAATATACAGACAAGAAGAAATGTGTTGCCACTAGGGGGAGCCGTAGGATCAATTATGTGTATTTTTTCCTCTATAATCAAGGAAGAGTGTTTCTGCTTGGAAAGGTTGTCATGCTATTGCCCAAATTTACAAATGGAGAATTAGGGTTGGCAGGTTAAGGATCTGTTGAGAGGAATCCTCCCAACGGGCTCTAAACCTTGTCTGTTAATGCACCACTCAGCATAGGAACATAATGTACAAAATCAGCTGTTAAGGCAGCTGTGTGGGGGTTTGTTGAAGGGGAGCTACTGCCCTCTTCAACTGGCCCGCTCTACACTCTGGCTTTTTAATGCACCACACTGTGCAGGGCTACATCATACTACACACATAACTCAAATAAATACATATATAATAATAATAATGATAATGATGATGATAATTACACCCAAATTAAAATTATACTGAGAATGGTAATGACAACTGGGAAGTATTAAGATCTCGGAGTATAATATCTTTATGTACCTTTATAACATAAAAGTAACTCTCGGTTATCATGGGTAAAAATCTGAAAGAAATATATTAAGGATCATATTTTTTGACTTGCTTTGTACTAGACATTGTACATGAAACGAGATCGTTGTTGTAGCTGTGCGTTGTTTCAATTAATTATATAAACAGTTTATATATTTTTTTGTAAGTTTATAAGTTAGTCTGTACGAATGTACGAATGTAGCTGCTTGAAATGTTTTGAAATGTTCTTTTTTAATTTATTGCACTTGGGGGGGCGCTCATAAGCTTTTTGCTTCAGCCCACTCCCTTTGAGCACAATGTATACTGCTCAAATAAACAAATAAACTAAACTAAACTAAACTGACCAGACCTGCCTCTGTGCCTCTTCAGGATGATTAAAAGCCTGTGTTTTCCTCCGCGGCGCCGCATCTGGATTCAATAAATCTGAATTGTGGCGCGGGGTCCAGCGTTGCCGCGCATCACTGCAACCTCGGTGTGCCGTTCTCTCATAGAAAATAAAGGCGTTTCGGTGTGCGTTGGGCTTAACTCTCCCATTCATTCTCAATGGTAAATGTGGATGCAGTACCCTTTTTGCCACCAGCGTCAATTTGAGGGCGCTGTTTCACTCTTTTAGCAAAGTTAAGGAAATGCTTTTGTGGTGTCTTGGGCTGTGTCCGAATGTCCACCGTAGTCCCTAACCCCTCATTCACTACATAGGCCCGCACTATATAGTAGACTATATAGTCCACTGATTCTGTTGGCAATTCGGACAGAAGCCCACTACTTTCTCCGAGCTGCGTGACGTCAGGCGCGCTGCGGCGTGCAGATTTTTTCCCCTCTTTTTTTTTCTTCTGAATTTATTTATTGTTACAAACGTTTATTTTATGAAACAGAATGACAGTTTTGGCACTTTTACAGGCGTTTTATTTGACATTTAAATTAAAATTAAAACTATCATATAAAAAAAAAAAAACACTCCAGCGTTAGCTCAAAGACGTGCAGAAAGTAGGTCAGCCCGGTGTCCGAAGCGCCAGCAGAATGAGTGACTACATCTGCTAAAAGTTCGCTAAACTCCGGAAAAAAAATATTTCTGCGATAAAGATCAACCAAACTCATGAAACAGGGGACTATTTATGGATAAATACGAGTCAGATATATTTAACATGGATTTTACATGAATGGCTTGGATTATTTGAGAGGAAGCTATCGGTCATTTAACAGCTCGAGCTAAAGGTAAGCAGCTAACGCTAGCATTTTTCACCGTAACTGTTTATATTTAAGTCATTTATTCATGATAAATACGCAACACACGATTGAAACAGCTGATTTCTATGGAAGACTATTGGCACCTTAATTCAGTTGTCTATTCATTTGTCAAATGGCTATGCATTATGTTATTTTAGTATTTATGTTGTATTTGTTTATGGCAAAGTTGCATGTTATATCCTATTTTTCTTGTAATGTTCTTTTCCAAAAGTTCTAATGGCAATTCTATGTGTAAAGTGTCGATGCAATGTCTTGACATTTTTCCAATTACACGATTTTGAAATGAATAGCATATTGACATGGAAATGTGGCCTCTTTATTCATTTTTCTATTCATTCTTAATATGGCATGTAGTTTGGAGTTGTTTTTTGCAAAGTTGCATGTTATATCCTATTTTGACTTGTAATGTTCTTTTCCAAAAGTTCTAATGGCAATTCTATGTGTAAAGTGTCGATGCAATGTCTTGACATATTCCCAATTACAAGATTTTGAAATGAATAGCATATTGACATGGAAATGTGGCCTCTTTATTCATTGTTCTATTCATTCTTAATATTTTCATGTTATATCCTATTTTGACTTGTATTGTTCTATTTGAGTATGTTAAGTTTCATTTAATGTGTTGTGAAACAGCACCTCCCTCTGGATTGTATTGCAAATCGCATATTGCATTGCCACACGCGCTGAGTGCACCAATATTCTATACGCTATGCAGTTCTTGACCCCTGGGAAGGCGGGCCCTGGTCCGCTCTCGGCCAATCAGAGACGAGACTATATCCTCCTAGCTAGCTGCGCAGTGTTGTTGATTTTTGCTGGAAGTACAAGCTGTCATGACGGATTGGAAGTAACAGATCAGCCTTCATGAAGATTCCTAGTTACTCTAAGGAGGTTCTTTGTAAGTATAGAAGCGCGATGTTTGTTAAAATACCAGTACTGTTTCGTTTTTTGTGTGTCTGTTTTTTTAGAAAACACTTTCTGGCTAGCCAGTTAAACGTCCAGAGCTAGTAGGCTAATGTTACTTTAAAAACGGGCTGCTCTTGGTCGGTCACCAGTCACAGTTAATGTGAAGCCGATTCAGACAGTGACTTGACATATCTTCTAACTACAGCACCAGTAGCACACTTGGATCTTCAGACCCACTCGAGTCCGCACCGCGCGGAGAAAAACACAGGTTGTGAACTGTTAAGCTAAGGTGGCCCTCAGTTGTAGCCATAGAGTGTACACTTTGTGGTTTTAGGGCGATATATTACTCATTTCCTATATGCTCGTTCCTCTCTTAAAATAGCAGTTACTGCCTTTCAACTTGTTAGCTACACTGTAGTGCTTCGTTTTGTAGCTATAGAAGTTTGATTTAGTTAAAAGACTCAGCTACAGGGAAGACATCATTCCAGTTTGTTGCCATGATAAATGTAACCCAGCTATATAAATCGTTTAGGGTCTCTATAATTAGCCAACCTAGGGTGCTGCCAAATGTTCCAGTAGTAGCTGTTGTTCCAAATTAAATGAAACTAGAACAAAGCAATGACTATGTAGCAAGAGGTCAGGGTATGTACATGAATGTGAACAGCGTGTGAATATTTGTAATATAATGCGGATCTAATTTTGTTCTATCCTTAGCATCCAACAGTAATCAATATCCTTTTTTGTTGTGGTGAGTCACTCTAATGTTCTTCCTTTGTTCATTAGGGCCCAGAGAAACCTGTGCAGAAGACAGACCGCCTGTGCAGAAAACAGACCTGCTGCCATCTTCATCCCGTCACCTCAGCGCTGTTGACATGATCACATTCATAATTTTTCCACAAATTATAACAAATTAGTTATTCATTAAATGCAGACCATCTTTGCATCTCTCAATTTAATATTTATTCACAAGAAGCTCATGACAACATAAACGGGTTCAACTCGGCTCCTCTGCGACATTCTCCTAGTCTTCGTTCCCCTGGACCGGTCCTGTACCACAAAGCTGCTTCTTGGCGTTGCAGAGAAGAATGATTCCACCATACAGGAAGAATCTTATTGGCCAGTCTAAAGATGTTCTACTGTCTCTTCATATTCAGATGTTGTTCGGTCTCTTCATAGCGGCATCTGGAATGTAGAGGGTTATAAAGGATTAAACAAAAAGACGTAAAACGATGTGATGTGTGTGCTTTGGTATATTCTATTTTTGTGAATTCAAGCATACCCTTGTATCTCCGAGAATGGCTGACCTTGTAGTACTGCAATCTTCACATTATGAGCACAAAAATCGGTAGGAACAGATTATGAAGTATTACATTCACGTTACACAACTCTGATCTAAAATACAGAGTAGTACTTAGCCTCATCTTTTGTACAGATGTAGGGTATTTTCTAGTCACGTTATTTCTGATCAAGTAAATAATAGGACACCTCTGAAAGTATGGAATCAGTTTTGTGCCAAAAGAAACAAACAAAACTTCTTCAATGTAGACCAGTGTAGATAAATTTAACCCTAGGCAGAAATTAAAAATGTTAGTTTCGTTGAAATGTGTACAGCCTGCGTTCATACACTTTGTACGGTATGCGTAAAAAAAACTATTTTCTTATGTATTCATTCATATTCATTAATTTAATTGCACATTCACGTTATTCATTAATTCATATCACTGACATGTACATGTATTTTTTGATTACATTGTGTCCTATTCATCCATTCCAACAGTGTGTTCTTTACATTCACAACCTTCAAGTTTAAACTCATTTGCTCTGGCAAGATGACAAAGTAAAGTATATACAAAATGATACTCTATTGTCTCTATACTGTTATTTGGGAATAGGGCTGCACAATTAAATCGCAATTAAATCAACATTGTAATTTTAAATATTGCAATAACCAAATCCCAAAGACTGAGGGTCTTGCGTCTCCAATATTTTATGAAGCTGAAATGTAATAAAAGTATCATTTGCTGAATACTAGTTTTATCGCTTAAAGATAATCGTCAAACCCTTCAGCCCTTGCTTTTAGATTATAGGTTCTCTCTATGAAGATTTCTGTGCAGTCTACAATGCAACGGCAGTTCTTAAATTTTGGTTTAAAACATTTTGGCATGTTTGCCGTTACTGCATCCTTACTAGGCCAAATTATCAATGGTTTCAAAACTAAGGACAACATGGGGATCAACTCTCTTATGATTTTGGACACAGTTGAGAAAGGAAGGTCAAATTGCTGTGCCAGATCTCTATTGGTGAGCCCAAGTCTGATTTTCATTAAAACCAAAATGAGGTGGTTCTCCCAGCTTAACCCACCTTTCAGCACTAATGCGGTTTGTTTAAGAATGGTTAGAAGCCACAAGAAAGCTTGAATGGACTGCAATCCAGTAAAAAAAAAAAAAACAGTGTAGAGTCTTTCAATGAATCAAACCCAAATCGGTCCCTCAGCTGTTGATACCATGACTTTATAGCCCTTTGAAAAGGTTCCCTTGGTTCCCTTTTCAAAGCCACGGAGTCATCCTGAAGGTGGCGATACTGCATGTTGAGTTGGTCCAAGTCCTTTCTGGGCACAAAGTCATCTACAAGAAAAAAAGAAAAATTATGAATGTGATCATGTCAACAGCGCTGAGGTGACTTCTATAGCTACAAAACGAAGCACTACAGTGTAGCTAACAAGTTGAAAGGCAGTAACTGCTATTTTAAGAGAGGAACGAGCATATAGGAAATGAGTAATATATCGCCCTAAAACCACAAAGTGTACACTCTATGGCTACAACTGAGGGCCACCTTAGCTTAACAGTTCACAACCTGTGTTTTTCTCCGCGCGGTGCGGACTCGAGTGGGTCTGAAGATCCAAGTGTGCTACTGGTGCTGTAGTTAGAAGATATGTCAAGTCACTGTCTGAATCGGCTTCACATTAACTGTGACTGGTGACCGACCAAGAGCAGCCCGTTTTTAAAGTAACATTAGCCTACTAGCTCTGGACGTTTAACTGGCTAGCCAGAAAGTGTTTTCTAAAAAAACAGACACACAAAAAACGAAACAGTACTGGTATTTTAACAAACATCGCGCTTCTATACTTACAAAGAACCTCCTTAGAGTAACTAGGAATCTTCATGAAGGCTGATCTGTTACTTCCAATCCGTCATGACAGCATGTACTTCCAGCAAAAATCAACAACACTGCGCAGCTAGCTAGGAGGATATAGTCTCGTCTCTGATTGGCCGAGAGCGGACCAGGGCCCGCCTTCCCAGGGGTCAAGAACTGCATAGCGTATAGAATATTGGTGCACTCAGCGCGTGTGGCAATGCAATATGCGATTTGCAATACAATCCAGAGGGAGGTGCTGTTTCACAACACATTAAATGAAACTTAACATACTCAAATAGAACAATACAAGTCAAAATAGGATATAACATGAAAATATTAAGAATGAATAGAACAATGAATAAAGAGGCCACATTTCCATGTCAATATGCTATTCATTTCAAAATCTTGTAATTGGGAATATGTCAAGACATTGCATCGACACTTTACACATAGAATTGCCATTAGAACTTTTGGAAAAGAACATTACAAGTCAAAATAGGATATAACATGCAACTTTGCAAAAAACAACTCCAAACTACATGCCATATTAAGAATGAATAGAAAAATGAATAAAGAGGCCACATTTCCATGTCAATATGCTATTCATTTCAAAATCGTGTAATTGGAAAAATGTCAAGACATTGCATCGACACTTTACACATAGAATTGCCATTAGAACTTTTGGAAAAGAACATTACAAGAAAAATAGGATATAACATGCAACTTTGCCATAAACAAATACAACATAAATACTAAAATAACATAATGCATAGCCATTTGACAAATGAATAGACAACTGAATTAAGGTGCCAATAGTCTTCCATAGATTTCATTCCGTCGTGTTGTTTAGTTCAAAGACCTGTTGCTGTCAGGCATTCTTCTCCGACTCTCGCAATGCATTGTGGGCTATATTGACCCGTTTAGTGACCGCTGATGCTCACTACTTTTCAGAATGCATTGTGGGAAATTTTGAGTGCACTACTTTTTTCTCTCTGGACATTCGGACACCCCTACAACATGGCGTGATCACTATATAGTGCACTATATAGGGAATAGTGTGGACATTCGGACACAGCCTTGGTGTTTATCACAGAGCGTTGTAGCATCAACTTTCCCAGTTTTCCAACTTTTATTGCAAAGTTTGTTCAACATAGTTCATGTTAAAAATGTACTTATAAAATAATTTATGCTGAACTGGCATTTTCTTTGAGTTAACAAATGAAAGAGGTAAAGTCACTGCAGGTGCTGTAGATACAGGTGTTGTTGTTGTTTACATTTTGCACTATATTGCTACAATTGTTCTGTTTTACTAAAACCAAGCTTTTGCCATAGTTAACATTTGTTTTAATATAGCATGTTATTTGCATAGATATAATCCAATGCAAATATATACGAAACATAAAGTAACTATTATTATATGCAGTTATATGTGTGTCACGCTTGACATCGCCGTGTTTGGCCGTGACCCACAGGCACTTTTTCATTTTTGCCTTCGGAGACAAAAAGTCTGGGCACCCCTGCTATAGACGTTTTTCATTAGGCAGTGATTGTTTAGACTCACCAGTGCAATCTTTAGCCTTCTCAGTCTCCAGAGTCTTCTTCACAGAGACGTGTTCGGCCGTATTATTCTCTGGGGAACGATTTGTGGCTGAAACAGCAGCTCTGTGTCTGATCAGTATTTAGTTCCTGGTTTTCCACAAGCCGAGGCGTGGCCTCTGTGACGCATACAGAATTCTCTGAGACTCTGAGTTAGGGTCATGGAGGCCATGGCAGAGGTGGGTAGAGTAGCCAAAATATTTACTTAAATAACAGTAGCCATTTTTTGTCCTGACGAAGACACGCGCACGTGTCGAAACGCGTAGGCTGTCCACGTTAATAAAGGACTTTTAACGTGCCTCGGATGCCTTTTTGGACTGCACATAAATAACAAGGTACACACAGCTCTGTTCTTAAGAGTAACGTTACTTGGAAGTAATAGTGCTCAAGTACAAAAAAAAAAGAAGTGACCCAAACTGTTACTCAAGTAAAAGTTCAAAAAAAGAGTACTTGGAAAAAACGTTATTTGAGTACTAAATAAAAGATTGAGCAAAAAAAATTAAAAATATGTCATGAATTGTGTGAAACAAGGCATACAATCCTGTGGAGATTCCCTTGAGAAAATTCAAAGAAAGTGGCAGAAAATCCAGAAAAACAAAACAAATTTTAAAGAACAAGGTGCAGCAGACGATCTACATTCATGTTATCGATCAAAATGAAGCATTTGCCGCTTAAATATTTACTCACAGTGGGAAAAGTAACAATCATTTTTACTCAAGTACAGATACTTTATTCTAATTTTACTCAAGTAGAAGTAAAAAGTACCGTATGATAAAACTATTCTAAGAAGTAAAATTTCTTCAAACAGTAACTAAGCACTTGAAAGGCCAGCTGTTAGCCCAGAGGGTCCTGTGATAATCCAAGGTCCGAGAGACGACAGAGGAGGGTGGGATCGACTGGGAACTGGGTCTGTGATTGCTGGGCTGCAGGTTCTAGAATGTGATGATGTCACAGAGGGGGCAGGAGCCAGTTTTTCCTATTAACTGCATTAGACAAGTCGTATCTAAAAAGAAAATATATGAATTACAAAAATTATCATTAATATCAATTAATGATAATTAATTGGTGATGGTTGACCCATTGTTTAAATTTGACAAACATATCAACTCTGTCATCAAGTCCAGCTTCTTTCAGCTGAGGACTTTGGCCAAAATGAAGTCCTACCTTCCTCGATGTGATTTTGAAAAAGCTATCCATGCATTTGTAACATCGCGCCTGGATTATTGTAATGCCTTGTATATTGGACTGGACCAGCGCCCCCTGCAGCGCCTGCAGAGTGTACAAAATGCTGCAGGGCCTCCTGACCAATACAAAGAGGCGTGAGCACATCACTACTTACACTGGCTCCCTGTCAGCTTTCGTGTTCAATTTAAAGTTTTGTTGATTGTTTTTAAATGTCTCCACTCCCTGGGCCCGCTCTATTTGAGTGACCTCTTGCGACTCTATACTCCATCCAGAGCTTTGAGGTCGGCTGACCAGCTCCTATTGGATGTTCCTAAAACTAGGAAAAAAACGAGAGGTGATCGAGCCTTCTCTGTGGCAGCGCCCCGACTATGGAAGAGTCTTCCTTTGTCTATCAGGTCCTCTCAGTCTGTGGAACAGTTCAAATCCAGGCTGAAAACACACCTCTTCTCCCTGGCCTTCAATACGAGCTAGTTGAGTGCATGTTATCTTTTACTTGTATTTTATTTCTATGTGACCTGCTATTACTGTGAAGCACTTTGGTCGACCGCAGTTGTTTTAAATGTGCTATATAAATAAACTTGAATTGAATCACTGGGTCCATGATCTGTATAAGACCAAACATGTCCTCAAAAACAAAATAATTTTACCTCTATGTAACATTATAGGCCTTTAGAACGCTGTGATGTGCCTGCAACCCAGCAATTGGCCATTGAAGGATAATTGGTGTGTGGATTCACAATACTGCAAGACATAATATAGGATATTAGTAATATACTTTATTATATAAAAAGTAATATCCTATATCATATATATATATATATATTATAAAATAACCAATCTTCTAACTTAAAGGGTTAGATTTGGTTTCAAGTTTTTTTTTTGTCAATAAAAAAACAGACGTGTAGCTACGCATTGTTAAATGTAACAAAACATGACTGGTATGCTCTTTCCATAACTTAGTTTTATTCATGAGTCAAGTGGTTGCTTCAGTTATTTAGTCTCTGAGAGCAGTGAGGGGAGGGCGCCACACGGGGAGATTATGGATCACAAGAGACAGATTTTTTGTTACAAAACGTTTTATTAATGTTGTTCATTAACGATAAAATAAATAGTTGAGGCATTTTAAGTAGAGAGAGAGAGCGCGAGAGAGAGGTCTGAGTTTAATAATAATAATTGTGTGTATTGTGTTTTACAAGCCTGTATTTCTCAAAGCGCTACACTGTTGTCATTATTCATTCACTCCATACTCGGTGGTGGTAAGCTACTGTTGTAACCACAGCTGCCCTGGGGTAGGCTGATGGAACTGGGGCAACCAGTCTGTGCCATTGGCCCCTCTGACCACCACCAACCACTCACTCACACACTACATTCACCCAGGCTTCCTGCTGTTCCCAAACAGTCTCCCATCCAATTACCAACCAGGCCCCTCCTGCTTAGCTTCCCAGGTCTGACGCAGGCCCGTATCTATGGGGGTGCAAGAGGGTGCATTGCAACCTCATTTTGAAATGTTTGCCCCCTCAGTTAACATTTGTTTTATAGTTTATTATTTAGCCTATCTCAACCAAGATTCATGTTACGTTTTATGTTTCATGTTGCACGACTGCACCGAAGACAATTCCTTGTTTGCGAACCTGATCACTGCAATGAAACCGATTCTGAATCCGAGAAGCTGCGCCATCTTAAAAACTACAATTCCCACAATCCTCTAATCTCGCGTCACATAAACCTCCCCTCCGTGTGCGCATGCGCTGTTTCATTTGGAGTAGAGCGGTGCCAAGCGTGCGCCGCGGGGAGAGAGAGAGACAAACAGCTTTCACACAAACCTCCAAAGACAAAAACACAATGGCGACGGCGACCACAGCGGCGAGCGGAGCGGCCTCAGGTGGACCCGCAGCCGGCCCGGTCGGCGGGGGCACGGCCGTGGGCAGGAAAAAGGACGGAGCGCCCTCTTCCAAATTCTGGGAGAGTTCGGAGACCGTCTCGCAGCTGGAGACGGTTCGGCTCTGGATCGGGAAGCACTACAAGAAGGTTAGTGCTAGCTAGCGCCACACAGGTCCATTGATTTGTACCAAGGCCCCGCCGCTTCCCGCTGGCCCAATGGACCACTGCTGTTCAAAGTGACTGCACACTAGCACACCGATACCACCACGGGCTTTGGTCCACGCGTGTTTCACCCCTACAACCCTCACACCAGTGTCCGCAAAGGGAAGAGCTAACGTGTCTGCACAGTTGTTATCGTTTCAGCTAACATCCTGTTAGCCTGTTAGCTGTCCCCTCTGTAACGTTATAAAACACATCCAGGGGACATCCCGCTGCTTAAACCACACAAGTATGGTGTTGTTTCTCCACTTTTTGCTCCACTACACATTCCCGATTGCTTTTATTGCAAAGTTGTCCATTGAACTGTCGCGTTGTTAGCCTTGAGCTGGCGGGCTAGCGGCTAAAGCAGACACCGAGTCACGGGGTCATGCAGACGGAGCGGTCGAACGCGCACACTAAAGTTTTGCCCTGGTGTTAAGCTAATACTTGTCCCCGTTGATGCCCAACATGTGCTAACCACTGTGCTAGCGAGCAACGCAGTTTTGTCAACACAGCAGCTGCCCTCATCGCCCACGGCCAAACAATGGGCTGGAGCCAGACTCTTCACTCCTCACGCGCTGACACTTGGCGCTATTTGTTTAGTATTTCAAATAGTTCATACACTTTGTCAGTCAGGGTTTAGAGTTAACTTCAGCCTAGGGTTACCAGATTTACTGACTAAAAAACTGGGACACTATTTGGGATTTACTTGTATGGTCAACCAGGGAACCATTTATTGACTATTTTTCCCGTGCTAAATGGTAAATCTGCTTGTTAATATCTTACACCATGCACCAGTCAGCATTAACATGATAGACTTGATATTTTTTATTGGTTTCTACTTGGTAATGGACATTTGCATGGCCTTAAGATATGAATTTTCAAGCGAAGTTTGTTACTTTGTGGATCATATTGGCCAAAAACTGGGACACTTGGGACAGATCCTGTGTGAAACTGGGACAAATTAATGGTTTTGGAGGAATCTGTGGGGACGTGGGACAGAGGACTCAAAACTGGGACTGTCCCGGGTAAACTGGGACGTCTGGTCACCCTACTTCAGCCGTAGCACATGCGTTGGTTACCATTTAGTTTGTTTCTGTCTTATGCTATGTGGATTTGCTGGATTTATTTGGTTGTCTGATAACAATTTACAATATTGCAAATATGATGGGTTAATATAAGAAATAAATAAGAAACTAGGGCAAAATGGTGAAAAGAATCGGGTTGATGGTTATAGTTTCTGGATTAGCGTTGATCAATTTGACATAAAACGACAAAACAAATTTTTACTTGACATTTTGTATGCCTTATACATGTATGTCTTATAATTGAACATACTTTTTCTGTTGAAAACAATCCAAGTAGAAAGTGGGTCTGCCTTTGTCCTTATATCTATAAATGGAGCTTTGAGCCTTTTTCTGGAAGCCGCTGTAACCTCATTTTTTAATATGAATTGTCCTGGGCCCCTTTTATCGTCTCTCTATGTTCTATTGCAGAAACTTATTTAGCTGCTGCCAGCTCTAGGCGAGTAGTACTCGATTACACTTACTCAACTACATGTCACTTTTTGAAGAAGTTGTGCTTCTTAGAGTAGTTTTTATACAGCACTTTTTATTTCTTTTTAGAGTAAAATTATAATGAAGTATCTGTACTTTTACTTGAGTAAAAATAATTGTTTATCCCACTGCGAGTACATGTTCAAGTGGCAAATGCTTAATTTTAATCGATAAGTAGACGCAGGTCGTCTCATGCTCCTGGTTCTTTTCGAATTATTTTGTTGTCCTGTATTTTCCTGCCATTTACTTTATACATTTCACTTTTTCCACATGGTTTTATGTTTTGTTTCACATAAATTATGGCCTCATTGAAACTAGATCAGACTTTTTCGCTCAAATAGTTACTCAGTTACTCACAGTACTCGAGTAACATTTTCTCCAAGTAAGTTATTTATTTTTACTGTAATAGTGTTTGGGTTTATTTATTTATTTAAACAGGGACAGTGTACAATATACATTAGCCTCAGAAAGGAGAGATGCATTGTACCAGGTTATAGCACTTGTGCTAATTTCCACCTGCAGTCCCTGGGCCTATTGTACATGTTTTTAGTGGTAGGGGAAACCGGAGTACCCGGAGGAAACCTACGCAGACACGGGGAGAACATGCAAACTCCACACAGAAAGGCCCCGTCCAGGTGGGAATTGAACCCGGACCGTCTAGCTGTGAAGCACGAGCGCTAACCGCTGTGCTACCGTGCCGCCGGGTCACTACTTTTTACATGTACTTGAGTAAAATTACTTCAAAGGATTGTTACTCCTAAATAAGTAAATATTTTGGCCACCTCTGGCTGCTGTTTTTAAACCTATTGCTCTCTCTCCTGCAGTACGTCCAGAACGACTCTCCATCCAGCAAAAACCTGGCCGGGCTTGTGATCCAGCTGCTGCAGTTCCAGGAGGATGCCTTCGGACGGAGAGTCAACAACCCCGCGCTCACGAAGCTTCCTGTATGTCAAACGAACACTCGAAAATGCACGGACTTAAAACTGTACTGTAATAATGAGTTCTGTCTTTGTTTCTGTAGGCGAAATGTTTCATGGATTTCAAGGCCGGAGGAGCTCTGTGTCACATCCTGGGTTCAGTCTACAAGTTCAAAAGTGAACAGGGATGGTGAGTTGGCAACTGTGTTGTTTCGGATACGCTTCAAACGTTAAGCCTGGTGGTTGTTTATATACCCAACAATAAAGTTTGGAGGTAGTAATCTTGTGTAGTTTGTGAGATAAATAGGGTGTTAAAAAAAAGTGGTGTCATTTTGCTAAATACAAAGATTACCAACTTCACACCTTCACTGCTGGGTTAATCAACACTCAAACGATCAAACTGGTATTACAGTTATATTTCTTCAATTTTTCTTTTTTTTTCTTTGGGGACAGTACCCACAACAGTGACATTGCTCAAGTATTTTTACGGCATACATTTGTCAAAAACTATGATGTAAAACGAATTCCGCTGCAGCTCTGTCTGAAATTTTTCAAAAATCTTTTTCTCAAAACTTTGTTGTAATTGATTTCAGTTTTCAGTATCGAAATTTCCCATCATTCCTTGGTTTGATTGAATGTTTGCAAATCATACGAAATACAATATGCCAAGAATTGTTTATATTTTTGGCTTTTGTGGCATTACAAAGATGATATTTAGGCATTCAAATTGTATTAAAAAGCATTCAATGCTACATTCTGCCACCTGTAGAAACCCTGCAAGCAAATTATGGCTAGCAGAATTTTTTGTCCTAAAATGTGTTGATTCGACATGGAATGACCCTCCTGTGACTTGGAGCAGTGGTTCCGAACCTTGGGGGGGCAGAGCTTTGCCTGGTCAGAGGGTCAGGTCTTAAATGATAGTATTTGAGCAAAATAAATGATCTAAAATGTAATGATTACAGGTGCATTAAACAATCCAATTTCAGTTTATTTATTAGAAAATAAATACTTATTAGCAATTATTTTCATGTTTTGATACATTTGTGGGGGCCACAGTTTGGACTGAGGGGGGCGTGGCCCGATAACGGCACGCGCAGGGGGGCTTCAAGGAAAAAGGTTGGGAACCACAGGCTTGGAGCATTTCATGCCATTGGATACTGTGTGACTGGACCCCATGTTACTTTGCTCAAAAAAGTTGAGGTAAAAAATGCCCCAACTGTGTGGGAAACATTTGGGGATTCTAAACATGCAGATCTAAGCATTAAGTAGTAATGTAGAGAATTCTGATCTAAAAATGCTCTTTTGTCACTTTGCACTATTTCAGGCGTCGCTTTGACCTCCAGAATCCCTCTCGAATGGACCGTAATGTAGAAATGTTTCTAAATGTCGAGAAGAATTTGGTACAGGTAAGATTATAAATGTTCAAATGTGGTCCTCTATTTTACACCGAGGACCCAGATTCATTGCACGTCCTCTGTCTCCAGAACAACTGTCTGACCAGACCCGTCGTCTTCCTGTCACCTGACATTGAGCAGAAACAAGCCAGTAAGCTCAAAGACATCATCAAGAGGCACCAGGTACATACTGTTTCAAAGCCCCTCTAATGATGTGAAGACTTGTTTAATGACCCCAAATGTTCTCAGGGCTCCAGCACTGATGAAAAGTCAAAGGCCACTCATGTTATTTACCCCTCTCCAACTCAGCAAGAAGAAGGTAAGTACTGCACGGTCTTTATTTGAGTTTTTGTATTGAGAGTTAATTGTGCTTCTGTCGCAGAGGAGTGGCTGCGTCCCGTTCTGAAGAAAGACAAGCAGATGCTGGTGCACTGGGGCGGGTTCCCGGACAGGTGAGACCACACAAACTCCCAAAGCCTGCTCCATGCGCACTATTTCTTACCTCATGGTGAAGTTTCTGCGATGAAAAGTGTGATCCGGCTGCTTTTGGGTGGGTTGCCACATTGGCATTTAACACATATCGCCGAAGTTCTGTCACAGAGTGTGAGCGCTTCACTGGGTCAGAGACAAATGTGACAACTGTGCAGACAGGTGCGCTTCCAGGACGATCAGCAGATACAATGAATTATAAAATATGCCCTGATGAAAAAACAAACATCAAAATAGGCAAAGTAGGCCGAGGCACACGGACTCAATAAAAGTGCCGTCTTTGTTGGTGAGTTCACTTATAACCCCTGACGAAGACCGCACTGGTCGAAATGCGTTGGCGTCCCGCTGAGAATAAAGGACATATTTTATAATTCATTACTTAATTTATTTGAGTAAAAGGCCAGATATTACAATGCAAGTAAAAGTTGCTCGGTCAAATGGTTAAGTTGAACATCTGAATGATTTGCTGTGGAAAATAGTATTCAAAATAGAAAATATTAGGGCTGGGACAAAATATCTTTTTATAATATATAGCAATATTTTCATTTATTTATTTACTTACTTACTTACTTGACAGGGACATTGCACAACAAATGTGTTGCACAGACCAGAGATAGCTACAAGCTAATTTTCATCTAGTCCCTGTGCAGAGGCAAAGTGACAGCAGGTTTATACAGTGGCCAATGAGCATTCCTACTGAAGTCAATTCACAATATATACAATACAGATAAAGCACCAGCAAAATGATCACTTCAACAAACATTCAGATGCAGTATTTACACTTGCAATTACAAATATCTACAGTTTAAAAAAACGTACATTCTTAACAATACCTCGATTAACTAGTTTTTTGCTAATCACAAATCTGACCGTCTTTCAACCACTTCTTCAGGTTAAGTTTAAACTGTTACAAGGTGCTACTCTCTCGAACAGTTAATGGCAACGAGTTCCACATCCCTGCAGCTTTCACAGAGAAGCAGTTCTTTGTTTTGATGTGAAGTGTTTCGTATCAGAAACCATGTATCGCAATACTGCTGAGCTCAGTTTTAGAAAACAAAATCATACAAATGTTTTTGACTTGAAGATAATTTTGTGTTGATCCAGACTTTTAAAACGCTTCTGCAATTCATTTCCTGCATTTTTCAAAAGTTTTAATCAATACAGATTGATTTATATTTAATTTTATACATTTGAAAACTCAACTTGCGCGTATGGGGTAAATGTGTGTTATAATGAAAAATCATAAATGAAATACTTCATTTATAAATAATCATAAATGAAATGCATCGCGATGTGTATTGGATTGTGACAAAAGTGTATTGTCCCAGCCCTAGGAAGTACAAAACTATTTATCCTTCAAATGTAGTAGAGTAAAAGTTAAATTGTAAAATAAGATCGATCCTCAAACTACGTCAGTGAAGCACTTCAGTTACTTTGTTACCGGCTCTCCCTGGAAAAGGTGAGAAAACGTCTGACAACACTTTGTTTTCCGTTCCTCAGTTACGACACCTGGATGTCCGCCAACGAAGTGGACGGAGACGTGGAGGATCCCCCGAGCAACGACAGACCATGGAAGGTGAGCGTTGAGATACACGATACCTGAACTAAAGTCTTTCTGATGCCTATACTAAAACATCTGTGCTCTAGAACCAGAAAACAGAACAATTACGTTTGAAGATGTACACATTTACAATATCGGGTTCATCTCCAGTGTCGAGAAATGGGTAAAAATCGTGAGAAATTGTTGCAAACATAAGGAGAAATTGAGTGAAAAAAATTGGGGGGGAAATTGGGAGAAAGTTTGGCAAAAATAAAGAAAAAATGTGTAAGAAAAATGGGAAAAAATAAATAAAAGTCACTTCCTTCACTGCTATCCCTGGACCAACAGCATCACAACTGGGATCTAAAGATATAGGATTTTTGTTTTGGTACCTGCTTTCGATACCGGTAGAACCTAAACTTACCACTTTGTTTCGTTCAAAGATTTAAAATGAGTTGTTGTTTTTGTTTTTTATCTGCTCAGGTCCATGCCAAGTGGGTGCTGGACACGGACGCCTTCAATGAGTGGATGAACGAGGAGGACTACGAGATGGACGACAACAAGAAGCCAGTCAGTTTCCGCCAGAGGATCTTCCCCAAAGAGGAGGAGGTAGGGCCAGCACAATGTCCCGTTCAACGTGTTGTCCAATGATTTAGCCTGCAGTCTTGAGTGTGTGTTTGTGCATGTTAAGTCTGCACACTCCAGCCACTGTACGTTACCCATCCTTTCCTCACCTTTCCTCATGATTCTGTCCGAAGTATTCAGGGGTTTCCGTAGCAATAGGCACGTCTTAGATGATCGGAAAGTTCCATCTGGCAGGGCACGTCCAACCTGTGAAAAGGCCAAACATTGTATATAATATTAGAATACGCTTGTAGGCCGGTTGTTTCGTATAAATATCTGACTTTTTGTCCATTTGTAAACTATCACAAATCCATTAAAGTGCATATGACATATTAGACACATTTTTTTTGTGGTTTTACCCAACTTTCTTTAGTTTGACTATTTGTTGATATTTATTGTTTTACCTCCTTATTGGACACTGACAGGAAGTGACCTAGGTAGAGGCAAAAATTGTAAACTGTTGCCATTGACAATATATCGATTTATTATTATTATTTTTTTTTTTTGAGCGATGTATTTAGCGGGGAAACCCCAAGTCTATAGAGGTAGCATCAGGTCAAATGATACTTTACTCAGATTTTGTCTTTATTTTACAGTGCCTTGCCAAAGTACTTATACACCTTGAACTTTTGCACATTTTGTCATGTTTACAACCCTAAACATAAAGATTTTATTTTGACTTTTTTACTGAAAGTTCACACAAAAGTAACAGACAATTGTGAAGTGAAAGCATAATGATACATGATTCTGTTATTTTACAAAAAATAGAAAAGTGAAAAGTGGGGCGTGCGTAAGTATTCATACAGCATGACTTTATACTTTGTGGAACCCCCTTTTTCTGCAATAACAGCAGCAAGTCTTCTGGGGTTTGACTCTACAAGGTTTGCACATGTAGAGACTGACATTTTAGCCCATTCCTCTTTACAAAACAACTCAAGCTCTGTCACATTAGAAGGAGAGCGTTTGTGAACTGCAGTTTTTAGGTCTTTCCACAGATGTTCAATAGGATTTGGACACTTATCCAAAACACAGTGCAGAGTGGACAGAGGGGGGTTTGGACAAGTATTGAATTGACCTGCGCCAGGAGATAACGGCGGGTTTGAGTGTAGTTCAGCTGTAAGTCCGGTTGGTCAGTGTGGAGCAAAAGCAGCCAGTGAAGGGGCTATAGCGTGAGAATCAAGTCTGCGTCATCGCGGTCTTCACTGGCGGTGATGCGTAAAAGGCTGCACTCGTGTCCACGTGTGTTTAACACGCCGTTTTCTTATACGGGACATGTTTTGACATGTTTTGAATGTGTTTTGGTCTGAACGCCCGCTCCCGTCCGAGGCAGTTTGAATCCCGCGTGCTCCCGCGAGATTTGTGTCGGGTCCTGCAAGTCCCGCGGGATTTCCTGTCCCGTGCAGGTCTCTAGCATGATGCTCCCACCACCATATTTGACACTGGGGATGGTGCACTCAGGACGATGAGCAGTGTTAGGTTTGTGCCATACATAACGTTTTGCATTTGGGCCAAAAAATTAATCTGACTAAAGCACCTGCTACCACATGGTAGCTGTGTCCTCCATATGACTTCTAGCTAGGGCTGGGCGATGTGGCCTAAAATCTATATCATGATATGAAAAAATAAATATCACGATAACGATATATTTGACGATATAATTGACAATGGACGAATTACTTCAAAATCCCAGCCTTACGCCTATTGGGAAGATTCATTAAGTGATATTTTATTCTTTTTTTTTTTTTACGGCATAATTGTCTTCCAAATATGATCTACTCGAGCAGTTTACACCCTTCATTTCATTTTACTTTTTCAGCACGTGTCCCCGTGTTCTACAGTCACCGTTTATGCTGCTCTGATGGAGCGGAGCGTAACGTAAATTATATTGTGTCCACAACGATATAAAAAATTACAACGATATCAAAACATTATACCACAATAACGATATGCGATACAATATGGCCCAACCCTACTTCTAGCAAACTTCAAACAGGATTTCTTATGGCCTCCTTTCAATAATGGCTTTCTTCTTGCCACTCGTCCATGAAGGCCAGATTTGTGTAGAGTACGACTTATAGTTGTCCCATGTACAGATTCCCCCAGCTCAGCGGCAGGACGTCGCAGCTCCTCCAGAGTTATCTTGGGACACTTGGTTGCATTTCTGACCAGTGCTCTCCTTGTTCGGTCTGTTAGTTTAGGTGGACGGCCGTGTCTTGGTAAGTTCACAGTGGTGCTATACTCTTTCCATTTCTGAATGATGGATTGAACAGTGCTCCGTGAGATGTTCAAATCTTTAAACTTCTCCACAGCTTTATCCCTGACCTCTCTGGTGAGCTCCTTGGCCTTCATGATGTGGTTTAGTGACCAATACACTCTGACCATAGCTCTGAGGCCCTCACAGAACAGCTGGAATTATACTGAGAGTAGATTACACACAGGTGGCCTCTATTTAATGGTTAGGGCAAGGTGTGAACTTTCTGCAGTCATTAGGAATGTTATAAAGGCAATTTAATGCACCTCAGAAAATGCTGTATGAATACTTATGCACCCCTCACTTTTCACTTTTCTATTTTTGAAAAATAACAATCATGTATCATTTTGCTTTCACTTCACAGTTGTCTGTTACCTGTGTGTGAACTTTCAGAAACAAATTCAAAATAAAATCTTTACGTTTTAGGGTTGTAAAATGTGCTAAAGTTCAAGGTGTATTAGTACTTTCGCAAAGCACTGTAAGTTGTATTACCCCTCCTTCAGACTAAGCTTGTTGGCCTGTATATAGCTTCAAATGGCAATGATAAAACCGGTCTGAACACTAAGGTGTAGCTTGAAGAATGTCCGACTCTAGAGTTGGCTTTGCTGGAACCCTGACCCACCCTTCACTCCCAGCATCTCGCCCCACCTCTCCGCCCCTTCCCCAGTCGTCCGTCCGATGCTTCGCTCCCCCTCCCTTGTGTGTGCGACCGTTCCATTCTCTCATTCTGCGGCTCTTTCTCTCCATCCTCCATCCCTTCGCTCCCTGCTCTGCGCGGGGTTTTTCTGATCAGTCTTCCCGTACGCCCGATCGCAAGGAGCGCAAGGCCAACTCCGCGGGGAAGAAGAGGAGGCGCTCGCCATCGCCACCCAGCACGCCCGTCGAGTCCCGCAAGAAGGGAGGCAAGAAGGGGTGAGAAGCAAGGAACACGAACATCACAAATTACAAGACGATATACGTGTGACAGCGGGCTCAACTTCAGCTACAATTTCCATCACAGGGAGCTTTCTCATGGCAGTATTGGATGACTGCAACGCCCGCCAGACCATAGTCCTGCATCTATAGTGTATGGGGGCACCAACAACTGCCATGAAGAAGCTCTCTAGATGGAGAGTGAAACTTTTTAAGTCCAGTTGTCTTTGTTTCACAAGTCCAGGCTCCTCTAGTGCCAGAAGTAGAAATCTCATTCAAAATCTACATAGACATGATGAAAAATTATTTAAGTGTTTACATGAATGATGGCAGAGAGTTAGTTAGGTGGTAACTCGTGGACATGAACCACACAATTTACTTTACAAAACAAAAGTTATTAAAGCCTTTTCAAGTAATTGGTTTCTTGTATCTTGTAAAATATCTCTGCTATGGTCAGTTATAAGTATAGCTGATTAACGTCCGTCGTGCTTTAAAGTTGTGGTAATCAAATTATTTTCTTGTAGTGGAGGAAAGTTCTTTTGGCACCATAGATCTACATTGTAAATGTGAGTTTTATGAAAGAAAAGCAGACAATGTGCGCCGTTTTGTGTTGAAATATAGCACATTTTCCTCATTTCACTTGACTCCCTCAGACTTTCACAGTTTGATTAAGGTAGTGAAGCTTTAACCTGTTTGTCTGGTGGGGGCGGTGCATGTTAATGAACACAAGGCTCCTGCTGTAAACGTGCCTCTGCGGAGTGTAGCCATGGGCTAATGTCCATCCGTTGTCCCTCACTCGCACTGTTATTCATCCTGGCCTCTTGTACATGTTTTTAGTGGTAGGAGAAACCGGAGCACCCGGAGATTTTGAGCTTACCATTTTAGATTATTCACATTTAAATCTACATATCATTTACTTTCCCTCCTGTCGTCCTCCACAGAAACCCCGGGTCTCACTGGAAGCGCCGCGGTCAGCGCGGTGAAGAGGACGACACTGAGGAGGATCTGACCAAAGACCTGGACGACTCCTCTGCGGGGGCCAGCGTGGACGAGAGCGTGTCCAAAAACGGTAACACTGCATCAGCACGCGAACCATCACTACACCGTGTCGCTCTCCTACTTTTCAAACCACACTGCACAACATTCCAGCTCAGAGATGGTGTTGAGTTTAAACCTCATTCAATTCACTTTGCCCTAAATTGTATTTAAAAAGATTAAATTGGATTCAAACAGGCATTAAATCTAGATTTCTTTCAAAAATATGTAAAGTAATATGTATGTAATGTTGTAATCATTAAGTTTTTCCGCTCTCTACAGCAAATTCAAAGAAGGATGACTCTACTCCTATGAAAGGTGATATGGGTATGTTTTTGACAGACCTTTGTCTAAGTGAAATGTATTTACAACTAAAACCTGATTGATTGGTTATTATACATTATTTTTGTGTTTAATTTTAGATGACATGGAAGAAGACTCCAGGATGTCTGGTGGAAAGGTGAGTTCATCTGAAACGACACAGTTCAGTTTTACGTAGATCTTTGCTCTGCATCTGCCCGCAGTGTCCAGTTTTTCATGTATCCAAGTTTCAAATTTTAATCAAAACTGGCTTCAAATCTGTGGGAAAAAAATATATATTTTGCAATTGACCTTTTGCAAAACATACATTGTGGCTGGAGAATCGTGACTAATATGTTACCTCACTGAATAAGAACCATAGATATGGGGGGATGTTTAGCAAGTAGCTATTAAACAACAATGTATTTCTTCAATACTAGACTAATGTAAAAGGAGAGCTTACCCGGTGGTCCAAAAGCACGACTATTCCACATGAGCGTGCTAGTTGTGTTTTTAAAGCAGCTTGACTTGTTTTGTTCTTCCCCTGTTTCCTGTCACACTGGTGTTTTAGCCTCCATAGTTGTAGTTGTTGCACATTTTGAATACATTCCTCCACTGCACATTGTAATCCATTTTTCCTCGATCAGGAGGATGTCGCGCTGGTATTGCGCCAAAAACAGTCACTAACACTCACTTCTCCCTGTTTATAACATGTGTTAAACTTAGAGATGCACCGATCCAGCTTTTTTACTACCAATACCAATCCTGGGGGTTTGAGTGTCTGTCGATATCCGATATTAACCGATACCAAGAGACTTAAGACTTTAAACACAGCCTTTAACAAAAGCGTTGGGGCAAAAGATCAGTTTATCCATTAATCTCCTAAATTGAGTTCTATTTTAGCTTCGGTTTGATCCAGATTTTTCTTTAAGTCATGTTTTGATGCACTTTGGTGAAACGAATAAATGTTTATGATTTTGTGTGTGAATGGAAAAAGGTCATACTGTGTTGAAATGATTGTTGCTCTGCAGGACGACGAGGAGCAGGGCAAATGTGAAACCAACCGGCTGCTGGACTCTGGAGAGGACAACGTGACCGAACAAACCCACCACATCGTCGTCCCAAGCTACGGTGCCTGGTTCGACTACAACTGGTGAGAACATCGAGCCGCCTCGTGAAGCTTCTTAAAAGTTATTATTAAATGAACACTTTGTCTCTCGCCCACAGCATCCACGAGATCGAGAGACGAGCCCTGCCTGAGTTCTTCAACGGCAAAAACAAGTCGAAAACCCCGGAGATGTAAGTGACCGGTCCTCTCACTCTAGTCACGAAGGGTTTTGTCATGAAGTTCAACGTACCTCTTCTTAAACAGTTACTTGGCCTATCGGAACTTCATGATCGACACGTATCGGCTGAACCCTCAGGAGTATCTCACCTCCACCTCATGCCGCAGGAACCTCACCGGAGACGTGTGCGCCATCATGAGGTGAGCCGTGGTATTGAACTAATCAACAGACTCACTGTCACTGACAGAAGATCATGAAAGGCAACGAGGGTGGGCTTAAACACATTATTATGATGTTCTGAACCTCATCTAAAATGAACAGAAATTAAACAAAAACATCATTATGAGTAGAGATGTACCGATCCAGCCTTTTTGCTTCAGATATTGATACTGGGGGTTTAAGTGTTTGTCGATATCCAATATTAACTGATACCAAGAGACTTATTAAAAGTGGCCCCTGTGAGTGGAGAAAAGAGGACACTTTTTGTGAGATCAATAAAGTCTTACCTTTTCTTGCAAACGAGGCTTTACAGATCCATTATATCTATTAATAAACTGTAATGGACAAACACTGACTTTTCGGCACTAAATATCCTCGGGTATATGACAGGCTTTAGGTTACATTAATATAAGCAACTCGCATAAAGTGATCTGATCATTACAACTTGTGCGTTACAAATGTGTTGGATCAGTTATTTAATCCCCTGTGCGTTACAAATGTGTTGGATCAGTTATTTAATCCCCTGCTTTAACCTAGCACATTTAATCCAGTTTGGCTTTACCCAAGTCTAAAAGGCAAAAAGTGGCAAAAGACAACGAATAAGACAAAAACACTTCCAAACTGTGACAAACAGTAACACAACAAAAAAGTGATCAAACACACAACTTAAAGAGTGATGAAATATCTTGTGTCGATCTTTCACAAGAAATCCATGAAAGATCGACAAAAATGCATTGGAAAAGTTACCAAAACGTGACAAAAGTAACTACGAAAACACGAAAAAAATGTGACTAAAAGCGGGGACAACGCAACAAAAATGTTACGATCAGTTTTGTATGTCTTTATTTATTTTATTTATTAGTTTATTTGGTCGGGACAGTGCATGTTAAGGAACATACATGGGTCTCATGCATTTTAAAGACTTCATCTGCAGGTAACGAATTTCCAATTCCGATTTAACCGTTTATGAAAGGATGATCTTTAAGTCACGTTGCCGATTGTCCTTTTGTGTTCCAGGGTCCATGCGTTCCTGGAGCAGTGGGGTTTGGTGAACTACCAGGTGGACTCCGAGAGCCGCCCGCTGCCCATGGGACCTCCCCCCACCCCCCACTTCACCGTGCTGGCCGACACGCCCTCCGGACTCATGCCCCTCAACCACCGCCCGCCAACGGTTCGAACTCTCCCCATACTACTCTCTCAGAGGAATCCAAACGTCTTCAGTTCAAATAACGTCCCAGTACAGATGGCCACTAGAAAGCCTCGTCTACGATGGGGAACCTCCTGTACAACCCGAGTGCTTACACAAACATGTTTCTGGCTTTGTAGATTCCCCCAGTGCCCCCCATGCCAAACTTTGGAGAAAAGGGAAAAGAGAAGATCGACCTGCAGAGCTTCAGCCTTCGCTCCGACCTCTACGCCAAGAAAAACCCTAAGGTCTGTTGCAGTTTGTGACTTTTATGGTGGATTTCTGTTAACGTCCTGTTGTAAACTTTAAGATGGTTTTGTTTCAGCAGAGCAAAGGAAGCACCTCGACCAGAGACTGGACTGAGCAAGAGACGCTGCTGCTTCTGGAGGTCAGTTTATCCACTGATGATGAAGCAATATAATATCGCCACAAACGCACCATTACAGACTTAAGTTTGTGAATGTAAATGAAAAATTACCTACACTATAGAAACCCAGAAATCTTTACAGAAAAGAAGTGATTGCCCACAGTAGAGTAATGACATTCAGAGAGAGGATGAACTTTTGCCATAACGGATTAGATCAAGAGCACAGTCTCAAAACAACAAACTGCAATTAGTTTCGGAAAAATGTTTTGTTTGCAAATCTGTAGCAGCATCTGGTGGCGGTCGATCTTTGCCACATTGTTAATTAGTATCAATAAAAGTGCAAATGTTACATCTGCTGCCTTACCCACATGGCCCTCTGGTGGTGAGAGCAGCACTAGATGAATTGTTGTCTGTTTGTGAACGCACCAATTCCATGAGAATTCAGCTGACAGACGAGGTCCTACTAAAACTGAGAGATCACATTTTCATGATAACGATCTGGTTGAAAGCAGCTCTTTTCACACAATAGACGTGAACGTTTTCTTGGTAAAATGCGATGCACCTGAAATGTGTTTATTAGGGATGGGCAGATCAAAATACCACGAAGGCTGCATAAAAATGACCTACTTACTGCAGACCGTTTATGGTGCTTAAAGGAATACTAGTTGATCGTTATCTAAAAATGTGCACAGAATTTTGGTTTGCACTTAAAAACAAAACTCCCGTCCAGTCGCTTGGGACCGCGGCCTCAGTTTTTAAACGTCTATTTTGCGATTATACACGCACATCTGCCGAGAACGGACAAAGCAAAACATCACCTACTTTTAATTACTTCTTAGAAATTAAACAGAATTGTTAAAGAACAGGAATAAGAGGAATTGTCATTGATGCTGCTATTGGTCAAAGCTTATCAATACCCATGCCTATTTGTTCGTTAATATTGTTACAAACAATACAATGGAAACAAAGGAACAAAATGTTGAGTCAAAATCTCGTCTCGTCTCGTGGGATTATATTTAATTGGCAGCTTCACTCCTGTGTAATATTGCATTTTGTTTTCATTGCATGTATTTATTACACATTTAAAGACGTTATGTTTGTGAGAGACCGTTGCACAAATGTACAGGGTCAACCAGCTGTATCCGTCCAACAAGGCTGCCAACAGCCAAGTTGCCCTGTGTCAAACTTTCTAAAGGAGGAGCATGAGAAGGACAAGCTCATCAGTGCCACACGCACCAGCTCCCTTCTGGTCAGCAGATGGTCCAGTACATCCACTGACCAGAAAGAATCTGGTTGAAACTTTGTTCAATGCTCAGTGTTTATTTTTGTGACAGGAGGGGCATCAGGTGCATAATCTGTAATTAGAAATACCGTAAAGTAAGTTGTTATGAAACACGTTCTGACCGTGGTTTCTGACTGTGCTGGACAGGCTCTGGAGATGTTTAAAGACGACTGGAACAAAGTTTCTGAGCACGTGGGCTCCCGAACTCAGGACGAGTGTATCCTGCACTTCCTGCGCCTGCCCATAGAGGACCCGTACCTGGAGAGCACCGAGTCCTCCCTGGGACCTCTGGCCTACCAGCCCATCCCCTTCAGCCAGTCGGGGAACCCCGTCATGAGCACTGTGGCCTTCCTGGCGTCGGTGGTGGATCCGCGCGTGGCGTCTGCAGCCGCTAAGGCGGCCCTCGGTAAGAACTGTCAGAGATTTAGGCTTGTATCCATCCACGGCGAGTATTAGAAAGCCCTGATTTGTGTCTTCCAGAGGAGTTCTCCCGAGTGCGTGAGGAGGTGCCCTCGGACATCCTGGAGGCCCATGTGAAGAAGGTCCAGGAGGTGGCCCGTAACACCGGGAAACTGGACCCCACCTTCGGGCTGGAGACGAGCGGCATCGCAGGAACGGACCCGGAGGAGCCCGAAAAGACCGGTGAGTCTCACACAACAGACTGATCATGACTCACCAAGATACAGTGCCTCTTGAAAGTACTAATACACCTTGAACTTTTGCACATTTTGTCATGTTTACAACCCTAAACATAAAGATTTAATTTAGAATTTTTTACTGAAAGTTCACACACAAGTAAAAGACAACTGTGAAGTGAAAGCAAAAGATACATGATTCTGTTATTTTACAAAAAATAAAAAGTGAAAAGTGGGGGTGCATAAGTATTCATACAGCATTTTCTGAGTGCATTAAATTGCCTTTATAACATTCCTAATGACTGCAGAAAGTTCACACCTTGCCCTAACCATTAAATAGAGGCCACCTGTGTGTAATCTACTCTCAGTATAATTCCAGCTGTTCTGTGAGGGCCTCAGAGCTATGGTCAGAGTGTATTGGTCACTAAACAACATCATGAAGGCCAAGGAGCTCACCAGAGAGGTCAGGGATAAAGCTGTGGAGAAGTTTAAAGCAGCGTTAAGTTATAGAAAGATTTCCCAAGATGTGAACATCTCACGGAGCACTGTTCAATCCATCATTCAGAAATGGAAAGAGTATAGCACCACTGTGAACTTACCAAGACACGGCCGTCCACCTAAACTAACAGACCGAACAAGGAGAGCACTAGTCAGAAATGCAACCAAGTGCCCCAAGATAACTCTGGAGGAGCTGCGACGTACTGCCGCTGAGCTGGGGGAATCTGTACATGGGACAACTATAAGTCGTACTCTACACAAATCTGGCCTTCATGGACGAGTGGCAAGAAGAAAGCCATTATTGAAAGGAGGCCATAAGAAATCCTGTTTGAAGTTTGCTAGAAGTCATATGGAGGACACAGCTACCATGTGGAAGAAGGTGCTTTGGGTCAGATTAATTTTTTGGCCCAAATGCAAAACGTTATGTATGGAGCAAACCTAACACTGCTCATCGTCCTGCACCATCCCCAGTGTCAAATATGGTGGGGGGAGCATCATGCTATGGGGCTGCTTTTCCTCAGCGGGGACTGGAAAGATTGTAAGAATAGGTGGGAAGATGGATGGAGCCAAATACAGAGACATTTTGGAGGAAAACCTACTGGAGTCAGCAAGAGAATTGAGGCTGTGGCGGAGATTCACCTTCCAGCAGGACAATGACCCTAAACACAAAGCTACATCTACAATGGAATGGTTTAAAAACAAACATATTAATGTGTTAGAATGGCCCAGTCAAAGTCCTGACCTAAATCCTATTGAAAATCTGTGGAAAGACCTGAAAACTGCTGTTCACAAACGCTCTCCTTCTAATTTGACAGAGCTTGAGTTGTTTTGTAAAGAGGAATGGGCTAAAATGTCAGTCTCTACATGTGCAAACCTTGTAGAGTCAAACCCCAGAAGACTTGCTGCTGTTATTGCAGCAAAAGGGGGTTCCACAAACTATTAAGTCATGCTGTATGAATACTTATGCACGCCCCACTTTTCACTTTTCTATTTTAAAAAAAAATAACAGAATGATGTATCATTTTGCCTTCACTTCACAGTTGTTTGTTACTTGTGTGTGAACTGTCAGTAAAAAAAATCAAAATTAAATCTTTACGTTTAGGGTTGTAAACCTGACAAAATGTGCAAAGGTTCAAGGTGTATTAGTACTTTTGAGAGGCACTGTCCAATACTGCTCTTAGAGAAAGGGAGACTATTCTGCACTGAGCGGAAATCTGTCATGCCTTTTCAGTCCGATTTTTTTTTTTAGGGTCCAAACATGTTCAACTGGAGTTTGCCAGTGATTGCTGTATGATGCACGTTTAAACACCTGTGCACTGTCATGTGGCTCCAGTCAAAAACACAGAGCATTGATAAGTACTTGCATTAATCCTTTACATTTCTGTAAAAGCAACCTTACTTAACTTTTACTTTAAGCAATGTGTGCAACTCTTTTGAAGTTGTAAATGGATAGATTTGTCGTGTCTGTGGCATTTAAATAATTTTGCCAAAATAAAGGCCTTAAATCGTCTCTCTCAGAATGAGGTTCTATCTGCATTCACGCTCACAGTACCTCCTGAGATATTAAAGTTTGACCACTCATTAAATGCAAATGGCAATTTACCAAAATCTACTTAACCGTGATCTTGTGTACATTAAGGAAGAAAGTCTGTTAAAATTTCAACAAACAAAAATTATAATTCTGAAGGGACGAAATACCATTTAAAGCATTCAATGGGAAGTCTGAATTTCTTGTAAAATAATGGCATTGCTCAACTATTTTAAGTTTATAAGTAAATCAAAAATAGAAAAATTCTATCCATATCACATTGAACAGCTGTTTTGGCTGAAATTGTACATTTTTTTCCTGTTGGGTCCAATCTGCTCTCAAATATCAAAATCACCTTCATACCAAATAAAATATAGAGGAATGGCATTAAAACTAACTTGTCCACCCTAGGCAAGATGCACGTTTACATCTTTATATAATTGAATCCAAAACATCCTGGCTCTTGATCAAGGCGGCGGCACCTTGGTGTTGATGCGCGGCCTGAGCACTAGAGCGCAGCAGACGCTGAAGTAACGCTTTGATTAATATGCAGGACATGTACATCGCGGCTCCTCACCGGTTTCTCCCAATCATCGCGCGGCTCCTCGTTTTTATGTCCGCTCCGATAATCAGCGTCTTGACATTTCGGGGCCTGTGTTTTTGGCGGCGGCCTTTCCCGTCTAAATGAGTTGCCGAAAGCCGCGACACGTGTGTTTACTGCAGTTGTAACCAGTGGATTAAAAACAACAGACAGAGGGGGAGGGAGGGTGGCTGAATCTAGGTCATCACTCTGAAATGTGCACATTTTTTCCCCCTCCCCTTTCTCTGTTTGCCAGTGGTTTCTTCGAGCCGCCTCATCATGTTTTGCATCAATTCCTTCGCCACGATTGTATCTTTAACTACAGCGGCTGCATGCGACTATCCTCCTCTGTTGAAATAATGTAGAGCTTCACGATGCAATAAAAGTCAATTGCAGAACCGTATTAAATATTTAAATGATTGTTTTGCAGTAGTTCACTCAAATAACAAAGCGTGTTTTTCTTCAACCGACCAAAAACGACTGTAAATGAGGGCCAAAATTAAATAAAATTGAACTAAATTCCGATAAGTCAGTTTTGGGAATATTGAGCCAAAGCTGCATTTTTGTCATGATTAAGTAATGTAGGGCAGTGGACCCCTACCTCAAGGGTGTTGCAGATTATTTAGAAGGAATCAATGAAAGTACTCTTTAATCAGTACTACGACAATGTTGTATATTCAAAATAAAGCTGGAATTCAAACATTTGACTGTAAAGTGTGTTTGAATAGTCTTTCCTTTCAAAATAATGTTCGGTTAGTGTCATTATTATCCAATGTCTGTTTAAGTTCTCAGTCGTACAGGAGTTGTCCATCTTCAATGAACGTACTTGATTGATCTTCTGTACTCAGTAGTTGAAGTCTTCGAACGTTTCGCCTCTCATCCAAAAGGCTTCGTCAGCCCGCAGCTGAAGATATAGACCAACAGGGAGGAGTTGGGGTTGGCCCGGCTCCTCCCCTCTAATTATTATTATCCAATGTACGACCTCAGGATTTTTAGATGCTTCCTGCAATGTGGCTGTCACGTCAACTAACAAGCATTTCACGACCGCAGGAAACTTTAGCCGTTCTTAGTACTCTTTTAAGAAAGGCCTTTATTGCTGTTGTTCCTTGTTACAAAGTTACAGAGCAGTATAACCAGCTGGTGACTTCAGAGAGAGAGAAGAAGTGAAGTCCAGACCCCCATCCACCGTTCTCTTTTATCCTAGTCTTGCACTTCTCTACGCAGAGAGGGTGACAGTTGTTTGTGTCTATGTGTTTGTACTTTATCTGTACTTCACGTTTATATTCAGAAACGTCAGTCTTCTTGTTCTGTAGCGTGTGAGCAAAGCATGAGTCGGGAGTTCAGATATCGTTGCAACCCTTACAGGCAAGTGCATGTGAATCACTGCGTTTTGCAATCCTCTTGAAAGGCACAATCCAGCTCCCAACTTCAAGCCAGGTATACTCGCTAGCTGTAATCTTCGATGTGTGGAGCTTTTATTTTCCGGAATGGAAAAAAATCCCAAAGCCTGCTATGTTTCTTGCTGAATCATGAGTTTGAAAAGTGCGACCTGGAGCCTTTGGACACGTGCTACAAAGGTTGTTTGGTGCGAGAATGCCTGATATTGATACAATGACGATGGTCTCATTACCCACATGTGACTCCCGACCCACCAGTTGAGAACCAAAGGGCTTAGGAGTTGTAGGATGAATTGCCCATTTTCTGATTACCTTATTATCTAACAGGAGTTGCAAGGTGTCCTCCCTCTTGCAACCTCCCAACTTTCAAGCTTTTTCAAGGCCTGTAAAATGATCGTATCGAGTTTAAAATCCCCAATGCCGTATCTTTTATGATTTCAGAACCTTCAGAGGTAGAGAAAATGGACACGGACTCCGACTCCCAGCAGGGCGACAAGGTAAAAGCATCAGCGTTTTAACAATAATTCCTCTGCTATGGTTTGAGTGGGAGTCTCGTGTTCACGTTCATTCATTCGCCCATCAGGCCGAGTCGAAGGAGGAGGCGGAGAAGCCCAACGAGTCGGCGGAGAAGCCGGAGAAACCCGAGGGCACTGACAAGGTGAAGAAAGAGGTAGCAGACGCAGCAGAGTCTTCAGAGAGGGAGGAAGACGAAGCAGAGGAGGAGCAGGACAAGGACTCTGCCGCAGGTCAGCCCAAAACACAAGGCCCTAAATCAAGCAACTTAACTTATTTGGGCTTTTTACAGTATTAACTTCATTGTCAATCCCCAAATGTAGATGTACAGTAAATTGAAATGACGTTACTCCCAGTTCCTTGGTGCAAACAGTATAAAGAGATGAAATGTGTGTACAATTGGTATATGAGTTATTACCATGTTTTCACGCTATAGCTGCATGAAAAACATGAGCGGTGTTTTGTTTCAATCGCGCATGTTGCATATTTAGTCCGTCTCCCTTTTTCTCACTCCAAAATGGGTATGGGCGAGTGAAGCCTTGTGACGCATCGTCTTTCCTGGCAAATCTGACCATCACCATACATTCACACACACACACACATCATTCATCCCGACCTATTGTACATGTTTTTGGTGGTAGGGGAAACCGGAGTACCCGGAGGAAACCTACGCAGACACGGGGAGAACATGCAAACTCCACACAGAAAGGCCAGCAGTTAACAGCAGTTTTAGAAGTGTATATGCAGCTCAATTGCTAAACGTTTGCTAAAACGTATGTTATAAAATATTGAAATCGCATTATCTGTCAGAAAAATCGCAATTAGCTTTCCGCCCTCGTTACTCTTTCCGGTGCCGATCAGTACATTTTGGCGGTACATATATTTTCGTAGTTTGGTTTCAGCACTGCTCCCTTGTCAAGGATTGCACCCTCTGCTGGTGTTTTGGATAACTGCGTTAACATATTTCTTCCTAGGGATATTTCTAGACACATATACCTTATTTTACATGATTGTTTAGGTTATAGTTCCACAATACCAAAAAGTCGTTGTAAAAGCTTGGATGAAGCATGAGATGTGACCTTTATTTGTTTGGCAGGAAACTGCTACAGTATTATTGTGATTCAACCCCTGCTTTGATCATGGCAGCTGAACTCATTCAAAGTGGCTAAAATCTTGCATTCCACTTGTATTTGTAGACAAGGATAAAGAGGACGCTATGGAGACCTCATCCTCCGAGACCGAGAAGGACAAGGAGGAAAAGGCCTTGTCAGAGGAGGCCGAAGAGCGCAGGAAAAAGCTGGTGCACGACATCGGAGAGGGCAACATCGCCACTGCTGCTGCGGCCGCGCTGGCGTCTGCTGCCACCAAAGCCAAGGTCAGACCAATCTCCAATAAGACTTGCTCCAACGTATTCAGCTCGGTGTGTGTTGACACGTCAAACTCCTCTCTTTAGCATTTGGCGGCGGTAGAGGAGAGGAAGATCAAGTCTCTGGTGGCTCTGCTGGTGGAGACACAGATGAAGAAGCTGGAGATCAAACTGAGGCACTTCGAAGAGCTGGAGACCATCATGGACCGGGAGAAGGAGGCGGTGAGTGACACTCTGCTTAAAGCGTTTTACATAGAATGAAACATCTTCAGTGATCACATGACAAAGCAAAGTGAAGACACTGGTGTGTGTTGTTGCAGTCTGTCCCTGGAGACAGTACTGAGAGTGCAAAACTGTGTCTGACTGAATAAGCACAGAGACAGTAGCCCAGTTCCCCAGCTGTAAATAGTGCATGAAAAGAGCCAGGTTTACATAAGCTTTCAAAGGGGGGCAGGCAGCTGGAAGGAGCTCACTGCCACGGGCTGTAAAGCAGTGGGCAGTTAAACACAGATTCACATGGAAAGAGCAACAAGTGCCCTGTGCCATTAGCGCTGGGACTAAACACTCCCACACAGGCTCCTGCTGCAGCAGGAGTTTCTGCTCTTTAATCGCTGCTCTGTAAGTACAAATGTTTGTGGGAGCAAAACTAAAACCAAGCCTCCCTTTCCTTGTTCAAATGTTCTGGACTCCCGTTGTTCTCATCACCTGCTGCATGTCTCTGTCGTTTGAACAGTTGGAGCTGCAGAGGCAGCAGCTGCTCACGGAGCGTCAGGCCTTCCACATGGAGCAGCTCAAGTACGCAGAGATGAAGGCCCGCCAGCAGATGGAGCAGCAGGCTGCAGCCGCTGCTGCCGCTCAGGCTCAGGGCCAGGGGCCACAGGGGCCCGCACCCCACCCTGGACCTCACTCTGGACCTCACTCTGGACCCCATCCAGTTCAACATGGGCCGCATCCAGTACCACATCCTGGACCTCACCCCGGGCCCCCTCAGCCAGGAGGCATGCATCCTGGAGGACCCCCACCACACCATGGAGCGCCCCCACCTCATCATGGGGCCCCCCCACCCCATCACGGAGGACCTCCACCAGGAGCTGCTATGCATCCAGGCTATCCTCCTATGGGTCACCACCCGATGGCTCCCCACCACCCCAGCCAGACAGGTGGGGTTTCTTTGAACACTTCCTTGGTACAGTTTTGAGTAAATCATGGCTCTGATATGAATTTAACTAAAGCCAAACTAAATCTGCCACTTCACAGCGGTGTCATATGCTGTTACTGCCCCCAATTCTTTCAATGGTATATTCATGGTTTCCTCCATTCCAGGCCCAATGGGACCAGGCCAGCCCATACCAGGCAGGATGATGGCTGGTCTCCCCTCTGCAGGGCCTCCTCCTGGAGGAATGCCTCCTATGATGCCTCCTCGGCACCCTGGAGCTCCCAACGGCATGTGTGAGTCCACAGTTTACCTACCTACTACGTACAGCGTCATGAAACACTTCCATTGAATATATTTCTGTGCTGTAGATCCTGGCCCCGTACCTGCGCAGCCTGATGCCTTGCCACCAGCTCCCGTGGGGCCGCCCGCGCCCCCCAGTGGACGAGTGGCTGACAATTAATGGCCCCGCACAAGAAGCACACGTTCTCTGCCTCTCAGTCGCTTTGTCGCCCTTTGCAGCTCAAGAATTGGATGAACTCTTGTTACAGGACACACTTCAACAAAGACTGACCCACCGCTCTCTACACTCACACAGCAGACGCCTCCGGGCACCAAAAGGCAAAGGGCGGCTGTAGTAGTAACACTGTTCTGCTCCTGGGCCAGTCGGAGGCTGGGGGGATGACTGTGTAAACAACCGTACAAGTAGTTGTAGTTGGCCAAACCGATTCGCTGGGTCTTGGACACACCTTTCCGTCTCCCGTTAGTTGAGCCTGGTCCCTGGGTGCTAACGTTAGCCTCACACATGCACAAAGAGGATCTAGCCTTTCCCTCGCTCTTGTCTTGTTGAGTATCTACCTCTCCTCCTAAGTAATACACTGTAGACGTGTGTGTGTGTGTGTGTGAGGGGCTCCTCTCTAACCACTGATAATCCACTCTTTGCGTCGTTCATCCTGTCAAAAAAAAGAAAAAAGACGACACAAGCTCCACTGTCAAGTGTGACCCGGAGGTCTGCCTGCGTGTTGCTAGAACAAAATTTGGATGTAAAAGTGTGTAGGTGGCGAGAGTGGCAACACGATGCTGTTAATGTTACTTATAAGAACGTGATATTTAAATTTTTATTTTAAGGTTTGTAGATCTAGCAAAGTGGAGAATAACTATTATATAAACCAAAATGATGCTGTTTCTTAGTATTTGGCACAATCTCCGTTCTTAGCTGTGATCATTTAGAGAATCTGAACCGTGTACACGTCCCGTACATATATATATATATATATATATATATATATGCCCATACTATAATCTCCTGCAAACTCCCCCTCAGCCCCAAGGTGGAGGGAGGGAGTTTCCTTTATCCATTAACAGTTTGAGGCGACATTACTGCTGCTGCCTACCTCTGACCCACACTTGACTTTTTACTCTCAATGACTTCACAATTACTACACAAAAAGCAATAGCGTCACCCCGTGGTCTCTTCACAAAAGCATATACGCACCATTCTTTTTTTGTTTCCTTCCCAAACTCAAAAACAAGTGTCTTTTACTCAGATCAGGCAGTCCAGTTAGTCTTGAGCAGGCACTGTTCCCGTTCGCTCGCTCGCACTGTTAGCCTCTGCTACCTCTTCCTCGCTCGCCCTCGCTATAGCTACCTCTTCTAGAAAAAAAAAAAAAAAAAAACCTTCCTCGCTGTCTCTGCTACCTCTGCGCGCCCCTCCCACTCGCTACCTCCCGTTTCCTCGTCCTTTTCTTTTCCTTCTTCCTGCCCCCCTCAGTGCCCGTGTGACTGCTGCATCACTCACTGCTGCCCCCTAGCGTGTCCGGAGGCTACACTACAGTCATTCGCTCGAATCCACTGTGCCCCCCTTCTTCTTCTCCCCGGTCAGGCTCGTTATCACCTAAATATAATGGGGGAGGGGGGGGGATTCCCTTATTACGTATAATCTTAAAATTGCTACTTTTGTGTTATTGGTAATGTATTTTTAAGAAAAGGTTTGTGTAGATGGAAGTTATCTCTGTTTAAAAGTTTGTAGATTTTTCTTTTCTTTTTTTTGTAATGGTGGTCTGTTGGTACTTGGACCTTGGACACTGTCAAATAAATTGTTTTTTGTATGACCAGTTGTCTTTGTGTTTTTTTCTTTTCTTTCTTTTTTCTTTTTTTTTTACATTCCCCAACCTTTCTTGTCTTGCGTACCCCTTTAGGTGTTCATTTATACTGCGGGTACCCACTACCTCGAGGATCTTGCCAATTTTATTACAAAGTGACCAAAACAATTATTCAGTATTTAATTGTGTGTTGTGTTCAAAATGAAGCTAAAATACTTCTAGTTGCCCTTTCCCCGTCCCTGTGTGTGATGGGCCTAAAATGGAAAAGGCCTGCTGACTAATGTCCGGTCACACAAGGGCACTGACAAGACGCTCTCCCTTTATCTTCTTATCCCGCCAGCAGTGCATGGGGAGTGGGACGGATGAGCGTGACGCCGGCCTAATCCAGGAGCGCAATCTGAAGCGTGGGTCCAGATTGAGCCGCGATGATGTTACTGAAGAGGGATGAGATGGGGCAGAGAGGGGCGATTACTCCCTCTGTCCCGGAATATCGAGGGGGGGCGGGGTGGGATGGGCGACGAGTAGACGGTGCATGTGCAGTTCATGGACACGCTTTAAGCTGCTAACGCCAGATACTCTCATCGACCGCTGGAACGTGTGGGATTATGGACGCAGATCAGTTTACTTAATGTGGGCTATGAGTGCTAGGACCACTTCACAACAGTGGGGTATTACGACTCGTCCCAGCACTGGAAAATTAGCAAACCAGAGACGTGTAAATGCGAAGAGTTCTCAATACAAAACACTTCACTCACTGGTAGGGTGACCAGATATTCTGACTAAAAAACTGTGACACTATTTGGGATTGGGTTGCACGGTCAACCAGGGAGCAATTTATTGACTGTTTTTCCTAACCTAAATGGTAAATCTGCTTGTTACTATCTTACTCCAGGCACCAATTAGCATTAAAGAGATAGACTTGATAGTTTGTATTGGTTTCTACCTGGTAATGGACATTTGCATGGCCCAAAGACATGCATTTTCAAGCAAAGTTTGTCTCTTTGTGGATAATATTGGTCAAAAACTGGGACACTTGGGACAGATCCTGTGTAAAACTGGGACAAATTCATGGTTTTGGAGGAATGCCTGGGGACATGGGACAGAGGACTCAAAACTGGGACTGTCCCGGGTAAACTGGGACGTCTGGTCACCCTACTCACTGACGGTAGAAGCGGTTAGTTAGAGCTGGGAGTGCGTCTATGGTTTGCGCCGTGTTTGTTTCAACTCATTTCTATCACTTCTTTATCACTGACCACTTTCAACCAGCAATTCAGTCCAAAGAGTCCATCGGGAGGCTGCAATGTGTCGTCTTGAAGCTCTGACGCCACGGTCGAGGCAAGTTCGTTTAGTAGAGCACAATTCTTAAACCATTTGAGAGAAGCGCGTGGGTTCGAGTGTAGTGCGTGTAAAGTTGCACTGGACAGTTTCTCTTTGGAATGAGGTTCTCCTGCAGATTCCGAAAAGGCAGGTAATGGTCTGCAGGTTAGAGTGTAAATGTGCTCATTATATTCAGAAGTATCGTGGTAAGTACGTGGGTTCCTCTAACCTGCCTTTGCCTCTGCACCCTGAGGAACGCCATGTTGGCTGAAATGTGTTTTTGCATAATGCATATTTTAATGAAAGGCCATGGTGTGATGATTTGTTCAGGACAGTCAAAATGCTTGACAGTTACATACGATTACTCGACACACAGGAGGCAACACACGACAGCGCCTCTAGGGTGAAAACCAACACACCGCGACCAGCCGAAGTTTATACTGATTTTTTTTAGCTCTGAAATGACGCGGAGATTAAGGAAATTATTACATATCATTGATGATTGTTTTAAACGTGGGAAACATATTGAATGTTGTTCATTTGATGACGATTTTTCAAAATCTTACCCTCTAAGGTTGGGTTTTGTCAATTAAGCTCTCGCTGATTGAACATTTTTCTACTGTGTGCATGTCTACGTGGACGAGCGTGAACTTTCACACGCATGAATGTCACTTCTTGGCGGGAGGACGGTTTCCACCTCGTTGCGCTTGTTCCAATGGAAATGAACAGGAGAGGAGCGACACGGCCTCCCGATTGTCGAGCCCATAACATGTCGGAGATGTACTTTGGTGCTAGACCGTGACGAGACTAGCAACAACTCTTCTCTGATCAGCTGACGCCAGTGCAGAAACCTAAGCACTGGACTAATATGGTCATACAGTATTCCCCGGTTCTTGTCAGGACTGGAGCAGCAGCTCGTTTAGGGAGGTCAATCCAACAGTGTGTGGCTTAAGTCGTCTAATGCATCCTTTATCTAGCCATGGTTTTTGCTTTTAAATATTTTCCTACAGAAGTGGGACTGCAGATGGAGTTCCAGGAGAGTAGAGTGCAAACGCTGCACGTGTTCAGTCTTTTCAATCAAAACTTTATTTATAAAGCGCTTTTCATACAAAGTTGTAACGCAAAGTGCTTTACAGATTAAAAGCAGTTCCCAACCACCCACTCTTCCAAATAAAAACAGACAATAATACTGCTCACCCCACCCCCCTCCCCATAGCCACACACACACACACACACACGCACACACAAAATGCAATATGCAAATAGTAACATTAAAATTAGATACATAAAAACAAATATAAAACTAACTAAGAACCAATATAATAAGCTAATTATAAACATAAATAATAATAAAAATGACTGAATAAATAAATAAATAGTTAAAAGCTAAGCTAAAAAGGTGGGTCTTGAGCCTGCTCTTAAAAACATGAACGTTCTCTGTGGTCCTGAGCTCCTCCTCAGGTCGTTCCAGAGGCGAGGGCCATAATATTGGAAAGACGCCTCGCCGTGAGTCTTTCTGTTGACTTTAGGAATAACTAGGAGACCCCTGCCGGAGGAGCGCAGGGCCGTGAAGGTTCATAAGGTAAAAGCAGTTCTGAGAGATAAGAAGGACCAAGACCATTAAGACATTTAAAAACCATTAAAAGAACTTTAAAATGGATCCTGAAACACACGGGGAGCCAATGCAGCGACTCTAAAACCGGTGTAATGTGGTCCCGCCTCCTGGTCTTCGTCAGGACACGAGCTGCTGAATTTTGTAAAAGTTGTAAACCTGAGATCCTCTTTTTGGGAAGACCAGAAAGCAGGGCATTACAGTAGTCAATACGACTGGTGATAAAAGCATGCATGAGCGTCTCCGTGTTGGCCCGAGAGAGAATGGGGCGGACTCTGGCTATGTTCTTTAGATGGTAAAAACCTATCTTTGTGATATTCTTAATGTGTGGAATTAAAGTCAGCTCAGAGTCAAAAATCACACCCAGGTTCTTCAGGAAGGATTAAAAGACAATGACTGTAGTTTGGGTAAAAGTTTCTCTCTCTGGGCCTGAGGACCGATGACTAAAACTTCAGTTTTGTCCTGGTTAAGCTGGAGAAGGTTTTCTGCCGTCCAAGATTTAATATAATTAAAATTCAGTTAAAAAGTGCATCCATTGGCCTGGTGTCCTCAGGAGACATGGAGATGTACAACTGTGTATCATTAGCATAACTATGAAAGTTGACTCCATGTCTCCTGATGACATCACCAAGAGGGCGCATATACATGTTAAAAAGCACTGGGCCTAAAATCAAACCCTGGGGCACACCACATGTAATGTTATGGACCTTAGAGGAGCAAGTATCCACACTCACCATGAATGTCCTGTCTGTGAGATAGGATGTAAACCATTTGTGGACAGCACCAGAGAGGCCGATGTGTTTTAAACGAGTTAAAAGAATAGTATGGTCGACTGTATCAAAGGCAGCGCTCAGATCCAGTAGAACCAACACTGTCAGTTTTTTAGAATCATAATATAACCTAAAATCATTTAAATCTTTATGAATAAAATCCCTATATTTTTCAAAAATGTTGCTTAAGGACCACCGCCCCTTTAAAGGCAGCAGGGAAGACACCTGTCTGAAGAGAGCAATTCATTATGATTAAAAGTAAATCTCTAAAAGATCCATACAATTTTTAAAAACAAAATAAATAAATGTATCCCACTCTTTCAGACACACTGCCCTCCCATCCCACCAGAGACCACCGACATGGGCCCATTTCCATTCTGCTGACATCCTCGCCCGTGCAGTATCTGACGGGACGCGGTCCCATGGGCGAGACCCTGTGACCTCCCTGGCTCCTGCCCCTGCTGAAGTCCGACTAACGGGACAGTTCAGCTCTGATCTGATATGCTCAGAGAGAGATGAGTGACGGGGCCAGTGAAGAGCGCTCTCATATAAGCAGATAGCTGCACATTCTGTCTCCTCACAGTGGCCCTCATTTATCAACATTGGGTAAACAAATGGTGAATGCGTAGGTGTATTTCCGATATACGCCAGAGGGGACGTGACATTTCTGAACCTGTGCTTTCCGCTCAGATCTTATCGTACGCGAGCGCAGCTGATGGTAAATGCCACGGAGAAATCCTAGCGTCATTTGAATGAAACGCCCAAAAATATTCACGTATGAGGAGGCCTCACCCATGGGTTTTACGGCACGCACGCACAAAACACGGCAAAAAAGAACATTTCTCCAACCAGGAAATGATAAATAGTTGTTTATATGATATTAAAAAATCTGTCAGTAACCAACGTTAACCGTATAGCCAATCCAAGATCACATTTATAATAAGAAAAGAGGGGGAAAAAGAAATAGGCTAATAATAAAAAGTGACCTTTATTAAATAAGCTGTAGGCCTAAATAGCCTATATAAAAAAGGGTATAAAATTAGACCACATAAAAAAAAAGCGTGGATACAACGCTGCAGTCAGAGCAGACTCTGGACCATGATCTGAACAGCAAAAAGCAGCTCAGCTCCGCGGACTCAGCGCTACAGCCGGGGGAAGAACTTCTCGCCTTTCGGCCTGAGCAGAGCTTTCCTCCGGGAGGAAACAGGTGCGCGGAGCTGACAGCCGACCAGAACCTAACCAACCCGTCCGGACCGAAGACAGCCCTACGAGACGTGCTTCGATCATTCCCCTGACGAGAGGAGAGGGCGCGGTCAGCAGACTCTGTGCTCCGCTCAAACCCGGACTTTATGAACCCGTCCGGACCGACGAAAGCTGTGGAGCTGAAGAAGGATTTGTTTGACCGGGATACTCGCGAGCACGGAATACGGTTCACAGACTCAAACCAACCAGAACACGGAGCATGGCCTCGCGCAGACCCAGGTGAGGCCCGGTGTCCCGGTTGTTAAAAACAAAAAACGATACATAAATATAAAAACACCATAAGCGTCTCTGTGGCTGCAGTCCAGGTTCTAGAGTCTCTGGTCCAGGTTCTAGTGTCTCTGGTCCAGGTTCTAGAGTCTCTGGTCCAGGTTCTAGTGTCTCTGGTCCAGGTTCTAGAGTCTCTGGTCCAGGTTCTAGAGTCTCTGGTCCAGGTTCTAGTGTCTCTGGTTCAGGTTCTAGAGTCTCTGGTCCAGGTTCTAGTGTCTCTGGTCCAGGTTTTAGAGTCTCTGGTCCAGGTTCTAGTGTCTCTGGTCCAGGTTTTAGAGTCTCTGGTCCAGGTTCTAGTGTCTCTGGTCCAGGTTCTAGAGTCTCTGGTCCAGGTTCTAGAGTCTCTGGTCCAGGTTCTAGTGTCTCTGGTCCAGGTTCTAGAGTCTCTGGTCCAGGTTCTAGAGTCTCTGGTCCAGGTTCTAGAGTCTCTGGTCCGGACTGAGCCTCTGGGCTCGGACCCGTGTCAGTGCAGCTCAAGTCCATAAACATTAACGCTGTCGCCTTGTTTCATGTTTAAATCACTAATGAGGATAATATGTGATGTGGCAATGCGATTCATGCTGTTAAAAACCGGCGCTGTTTAGTGTTTAGTTAAATTGGTGTATCATGTACCACCTCCTGACTTGGTGTAGGATCTATCAGATTGATAAATGCCAAAAGAGGGGGAGATTTTTCGTACACCCCACAAACGCTCTGATTTCACCGTACGCAAGTTTGATAAATGAGGGCCATCGTGGAAACATGATGCTTGCTGCATACATTAGCTTATCGATCTACTTCCAGATGGGTTTTTAACTTAAAATCATTTCTGTTTGTGGAAAAGACAAAAAAAAGAAGAAAAAAAGAACACAGGCCACATAATATTTCATTGGACCACCTTTAGCTTTGATTACGGCAGTCATTTGGTAAGGCATTATTTAGGTCAGCGCTTCCCAAACCTTGAAAATGAGTGTGTCTAATATAATGTGAGGCCAGCAAAACATTTAAATCATGCATTTAAATCGTTTATTTGAATATCTGAGAGGATTTGACCAATTCTATACCTTTTTATATGAAACTTTCTGCAAAAATTCAAACAAACAATGGCTTTTTGCTTTTGTTTTCACCAGGAAACCATTTTGGGACCCCCGCCAGGGTGTAGGGACCTCCCATTGGATTCTGACCCCTGCTTTAGATCAGTGCTCCCCAAATGCATTAAAACATGAAAACAATGGCTATATAGCATATACAGTATTTCAAACAAAAAAAGAAAACAAATCACATCAAGTCATTTCTTGATCACATGTGAATTTTTATTTAGATTTTTTTACCATTCAATTTGCTCATATAATATCTGACCCTCTGACCAGACAAAGCTCTAGCAACATTCCTGTAAACCAGTGCAATAAACCAATAGTTAAAAAAAGCTTCTGCAATGTCATAAGATTCAGTTAAATTCACAGTTGATCTGAAATAAAATCATTGACTGAAATCATGGCACAAGGACTTTCCCAGCTCATGTCAAAAACTCTCAAAGGGCTCTGGACGGAGCCCAGTGAATCCTGGCATTGCCATCTTGGAATATACCTGTGCCACCATGGAGGAAAACATTTACAGAACAACCTGGTCATTCTGTGTTCGGTTGTCACTGACCTCATTCTTAGCGACGTAAGTCACGTTTCCACCCAGTCTGGCGTTTCCGTAGCGAAAGGGCCACAGTCGTTGTGGGCGGCGCTCCCCGGACATGCACGCTGGAATACACATTACCGAAGGAATAACAGAAACGTTTTGTGAGCCGCAAGGAGACCAATGTGGACAAATGCAGCCTTTTGGTGGGGTTTATGGAAAGAAGCAGCTAAAGATGAGCTAAGAAGGTACGCTACATGCTAATGTTACGCTAACAGTGGCAAAAGTTGTGCTAAATGTGGCTAAATGGTTTCATCGGCAAAATCATCTTTTAGAACGGCTGTATGATGTTGTGAAATATATCCCCAGATAAACCCAATGTATGTCTGTCGATTACATGACCGATCTTTACAAAACTTACCTGCACGTAGAAAACGACTTGTTCTCATTTGCAAACTACTGTAAGTGCTGAAATAGAGCCATTTGTTAGGCACTTGAACAGGGCAGCCGTGTTCTCTGCCACGTTAGCGCGGTACATGTGCTCCGAGTCGGGGAAGGGCTAAAGTTACTCCTATATGATCCATTTTTCACTTCACTGGGCCTGCTGCGGCAGAGAGCCACTCACGGCTCGGCTCCATCTATAGCTTCCCATTGTCGCTGCGCTAACACATGCTCCCGATGAGCTTAAAAGGCCCTGCATTATGCTAAACTTAGCTCTTACCCGTGTTCCAATGCTGTACTCCACTCTCTCCAGTAGTTAGTTTGATGGGATAATGAGGGATGTTAAAGCGTTATGTTACAGCCTCATACCAAAATGGATTCAATTTGTTTTGGTTTGTCATCAATCTACACACAATATCCCATAATGACAACGTGAAAGAAGGTTTTTTACAATGTTTTGTAAATGTTTTTCCACTTATCGTCCTTGACATGTTTCTACAAACTGACCAGAGTCCACCTGTGCTCAATGAAATGGATTGGGCTTGATTTGGAAAGGCGCACACCTCTCTATAAGGGCCCACAGCTGACAGTGACGTCGGACCAGTTATTTTGAGGAAATGGGAGGACCTACAGACGGACAAGAAGGAAGGAATTTGACTGTTTACATTCAAATTTCACTCTCCTCACTTTGCAAACTTACAGACTGTCACTTTAACTATATTTGAGCAAAAATGGTGTTGAATGCACTTAAAAGGGAGTTTAAAAATGTTAAAAATAAGTATTTTCCTCCCCCTGCATGTTCCAGCCATGTGTGTAGAATGAGCTCAGCCCTGTTCACCACAACTGCCTCTAAAATCACTCATAAAGAATATAGAACCTGCAGTTACGCGTTAGACCTGAGGTGGCAGTAGTGAGTTTAAATTACCAACTTGCATCTAGTCCCTTTAAGCTTTATTCCTTGTTTGAGCACCTCTACGTTCTCTTTTCTATTTGATAGAAACAAGAAAGTGTTGTTGAAAGTGGCTGTAACACCTGGTATTGAAAATTATTCCGATTCTGCGTTGCAAAAATGTTTTAAATCAGTGACATTTTTTTAGACACCTCACAAAAAGTGTTTTTTTGTAACCCAGTATAATAGGCTGGCGTCAAAAAAAATCATGGTATAAGAATTAGTCTTAAATGTTTTTTTTAACTAAACAGATTGCAAAGACTATGCCATGCATAAATAGTCAATTGGCAGCCATTCGACACTAGGGCAGCTGTGGCTATTACTCTACCAGACGTTAAAGTAACGACTATAGACTGCCCGATGCCTCACAGAACTGCAGCTGTTGTTGTTGTTGGATAACAAGTGGTCCGAGGTGAACAGCGGTTTCCAACATGAAGACCACTTAGCATAATTTTTCTTCATTATATTTTGCATATGAAGGGAGTGATGTCATTCTTGGATCCGTCTGAAAGAGCGCGAGAGAGAGAGAGCGCCGCATGCCTCCGATTCAGCGACTGTCTACAGAGGCGTCGCCATAGCAACAGGCTCCCGCTTGCAAAAAGGCCAAGGACCCGCGGCGCTTCACACCCAATCATGCACCACAGAGATGATTCCAGAACACAGCACCGCGTATGAATATTTCAGAGGACGTTCTCCAAAATGTGTGGGGGGGTGGGGGGTATTTGGGTCAAATCCAATCACACCCAGAGGAGCAGAAGAGTGGGCATCCACAAGGCTGTTTGAGCGCAATAGGCTGCACTCGTGCTCACCTTCCAGAATTTGATCTCAACATTACAGGTATACTCTTCAACTCCACAGGTTATAAAGGTCTGTATTTTTCACACTTCAGCCGCCGGTAAGAATGTGCTCAGCCGCTTACTGTCAGCTGCATCTGCACTATGATGTGCCCACAAACGATTTCACCCAGAGCAGGCCATCTCACAACTCCAGACACTTGTCCCGATGTGGACCTGACGCGTCCATACCGCCCTTCCACACTGGTCATTTACCACCTGTCACATTGACAATGCACTCCATCAAAGCGCTCTACGTGTGTGGACTTTTCTCAAGTCAAGTTGTATTATTTATTTGAACTTTGCCACACTCGGTGTTAATTGAGTTTCTAATTGTCTATATTGAATGGTCATTCACTTTACCATATTCAGTCTTTTGTCTATGTAATACAAGGTACCAACCAAAAAGCAACCTGCTCTGTCTCCTCTCTCCGAGACACACTGGTCTTCTGATAACCAGAACATAATCACCATTAATCTTATTATCACTTATTACATTATCCGCTGCTAACACTTAATACACCTGCACATCTGTGAAGACAAAACTGCTGTTGTTCTATGTCAAACTGTTTTCGTCTTATCATTGTTACTTTTTTTTTTTGTATATTCTTTATGCATGCCCTTATAGTTTTAAAGTTTTTATAGCGTATTTTTTATCTAAGTTCTGTGTTACATGTTTTATGTTGCACGATTGTACCCAGAAAAATTCCTAGTTTGTGAACCTGTTCCTAATAAATACTATTCTGATTCTGATTTTGGTTACATAACGGACTAACAATTTAAGATAAGGGGCTACAGCAGTGGTTGCCAAACTGGGGTTGGGGCCCTCCAGGGGATCGTAAGGCGGTGGGGGTCCCAAGAGAATTTAAAGCCAGTAGTGTAGAGTGTAGTGAGGTGGAGTAAGTGTCCATGCACTTAGCCAATGGTGGTCGTGGTTGAAAGCCCGGGGCCTGGGGGCTCATAGGGGGTTGTTTTTTTCCAGAATTATATGATGTTTTGTTGTTGCTTATTTCCGCAGTTTTCACCTGATGTTTTGGTGAATGGTGGGCAAACAGGTGTGATTATCTATGATCTGTTTGTGTATGGTTTTATTGTTTTATTAGGATCCCCGTGGCAGCTAGTCTCCCTGAGGTCCTTCAAAAGACTACAATTACATACTGTACAATATACAATACATTTGCACAACATGCTTTAAGGTGTCTACTGAAATACAGTGGAAGTAAATAAATAACATTGCAGAAAAAGTCAAATTTTCACATGGTCATCTGCAGTAGTTCTTGTGTAGACATGTTTTTAAATGTGTATTTATTTTGGACTCTGCGTGTGCTGACTGAGAGCTGATTCCAGGTAAATATTGCTCTGTCAAACACTGTGGACTTGAGAGAATTTGTTTTTGGACGAGGACGTTTTAGGTCGCCACCCAGTGCCCGTCCAGTGGCATATCGGTGGCTGCTTTCTACAAAACACGAGCAGCTCAGAAAAGAACGGTGGCGTTTTTTTTTGTTGATATATTGAATTCCACATTAGTAAGATTTGTCTTAGTTTAATTTTGTTTGGTAACTGTAAGCCAAGACAGGCGGGAGTGCATTAGTGCCACACTGGTCCTGTAGGAGCGCTGAAGGACAGTCCTGCCCTGTTTTTGTGCCACCAGAGGTTTGTGAAGCAGATGACCAAATGACCGGACGGTATTCCAAATGACACAGAAGCAATAGACATGGGTATATATGCCATACATTTCCTGGATATTGCAAAACCGTTACCGAACCGCTGTACTACCATGCCGCCCACGAATAGACCGCGTTCCAAATTATTATGCAAATGGAATTTTTCTCTGATTTTCTAAATTATCAACTCAAATGACAGTCAGCATAATTTTAAGCCTTGTGGTTGAAAAAACCTCCCAGTGATAACAGTATTATTTTCAAAATTAAGTGTAGTAAAAAACTCAAAATCTACTGTTCCAAATTATTATGCAACTCATAGCTTCAGTACATTGTAATTACATTAAGTGAAAATGATCATGTGTTGAATTTGCAGTATTAGGAGGTCATATTTACTGAAATCAAAAGCTATTTCTGTAGCAGCTTCAACATTCTTAACACTTACGTGTCCTTCAATTTTGCACCCTTTAAATACCCTAATGTCAAAAAATGTACACTTCAAAAAGAGCCTGATAATTACCACGCATTCATATTTTTTTCTGCTTCATTTTACAAAAATCCTTCAGTGGCTTTTGGGCCATTTGGATGGGCTGCGGCTCCAGTGGCTTTCGGGTCAAAATGACCCAAGGGCACCACGAGGGTTAAATCCATTAAACTTGAGAGTTTTTGGAGAGTTTCTGTCAGTTTGAGTGAAGAAATTAAGGACCAGCTAGCCGCCCGTGATGAGACCACCACTCTTGAGGAACTTATTTCCTTAGCCATACAATTAGACAACCGTTTAGCAGACAGGCGTAGGGAGAGAGCAGCTAGGAGAAGCCAACCGCCTCCACTTCTCTACACCAGTCAGCCTCGCCAGCCCACATCTGCAACTTGTCCACCTCCAGAATCCTACTCCACTTCTGTTCCTACTCCTGCAACTTCAACCCAGAGTACTGAAGAACCTATGCAGCTTGGCAGGAAGACACTAAGTCCTCAGGAGCGTCAGCGCCGTTTTAGCCTCGGACTATGCATGTACTGTGGACAGACTGGACACAGTGTCGCTTACTGTTCAGCTCGGCCAAAAGACCGGGCTCATCAGCCAGCGGAGGGGCGCTGGTGAGCCACACTCCCACGGATCCCCCCTCCAGGCGAATCCAGCTAGAAGGTACTGTGTCCAACTCTAATCATTGTCTCCGTTCGGCCATTCCTCCTAACGCCAGCACACCCGCAAGCCTCAAGCCCATAAATCTGACCCTGGTACCAGCTGAATATTATGACCTCCAGGAGGTTTTCTCTAAGGATCGGGCCTTATCACTGCCTCTTCACAGACCATATGACTGCAGCATTGACTTGATCTCAGGTGCACCGTTGCCCACCAGTAAGCTCTATAATCTGTCCAAGCCGGAGAGGGAGGCCATGGAGACGTACATTTCTGATTCCCTTGCTTCTGGCCTTATTCGCCCTTCCTCTTCCCCTGTTGGAGCGGGGTTCTTTTTTGTTGACAAGAAGGACCGGACTCTACGCCCGTGCATTGACTATAGGGGGCTAAATGACATAACAGTCAAGAACAAGTACCCTCTTCCCCTAATTGATTCCGCTTTTAGCTCTCTCCAGGAAGCCACGATTTTTACTAAGCTTGATCTCTGGAATGCTTATCACCTGGTCCGCATAAAGGAAGGTGATGAGTGGAAGACAGTTTTCAACACTCCTCTTGGTCATTTTGAGTACCTGGTTATGCCATTTGGTTTAACTAATGCCCCAGCCGTTTTCCAGGCGCTCACTAATGATGTTTTACGTGATATGTTGAAACGTTTTGTTTTTGTATACATAGATGACATTTAAATTTTTTCTCGCTCGTTCGTTGTTAAGGCGGAGAAATGTGAGTTTCATGTACATTCTGTTGGTTTCCTTGGCTTTGTTATTGAAGAGGGGCAGATAAAAGCAGATCCAGCAAAGATAAGGGCCTACTCCCACCAACAGAAAGCAACTCCAGAGCTTTTTGGGATTTGCCAACTTCTATAGGCGCTTTATCAGTGACTATATTACGTCCGTGAAGGTGCTTTTCAACTGGTCTACGGAAGCAGAGGGAGCTTTTGTCAAGTTAAGGACTCTATTTTGTTATGCTCCAATCTTGTCCCACCCAGATCCTTCATCACAATTCGTCGTTGAAGTGGATGCTTCCGACTCTGGCATTGGAGCTGTGCTTTCTCAACGCGCTGCTTCAGACCAGAAGCTTCATCCATGTGCGTTCTACTCCCGACGACTGACCCCTGCTGAGAGAAATTATGATGTTGGCAACAGAGAGCTGCTGGCAGTCGTTGTGGCACTTAAGGGGTGGAGGCACTGGCTGGAGGGCTCGGAGCAACCATTCATGGTATGGACGGATCATAAGAACTTAGCTTATCTCCGCTCGATGGGCACTTTTCCTGGGTCGTTTCAACTTTGTGTAACCCATATACTACACGGTTACTAATATTTTATCGCCTAAAACCCTTATATCCAACGCCCCTTAAATGCACCATACAATTCCCAGACCCCTCGAATGTATCTTGAACGCATGCGGCCTGCGTCTAGCAGGAGACGGCAGAGCGAGACACGGGAGCAAATTAACAAGATACACAGTGAGTGAAATGATATCAAATACGTGTTAAAATGTACTTTTAACAAGTAGTAACTCAAGGTTATGTACTTTTCAGAGCCTTTTACGTGTTTTGCTCTCAATCAAACTGAGTGGAGTGTGTTTATGTTCTTGGAAACTCCGGTGAGTTATTACAAACTAGCAGGAAAATCTTAGCTAACTTTACACGTGGTAACCACTACAACAGTATGCGATCAATATTGTCATGAAAAGCTAAAACCAGTCGGAGTACTTAACCAAAATGGTACTGTGTATAAATTGGTATGACAGATTTTATTTAGTGATGTTACTGTTTGAAGTACTTTTACAAATTTTATTCAGTGCCTTTTTAGCACTTTGTCATTTCATTTATGGGTTAATTCATTTAAATAAGTTGTTAAAATCAGTTATTTACAAATACTGAATAAGTTAATCTCATATGCCTTAAAAAGGTAAAACATAAATAATTTGATTACATGTAATGCAGTACGGCAATACATTTTGAATTCATAGAAACAGAAACAGTGTTAAAACAACAGTGTAAAGGATTTTGAACACTTTTTGAGATCTCATTTTATTTTGAAACTACTGTCCAGAATCATTTTATTCATTGTTCTGTACTGTATGTGCAGACTGGTTTTTTAGTGATCCTGGATCTGATCTTGGAGTTGGTTTGGGATACGGATGGCGAGCCAGACCCAGTGAGAACTCTTCGCTGATCCAGAAGCAGCGGGAGTAGATGTACAGACCCAATCACTTCCAATCACAGGATCCCAGATAAGAACGAACTAAAACCACGTTATCCTTCCCGGATCAATCTGCTGGGAAATACCTTTTCGAACTCACCAAATCCTGCACAAGGGATTCCGTAGAGACTGTTGAAGCATCCCACCTTTTATTTTATTTTATTTAATTTTCAATGAGCGCTTTGTCATTTGCGTTGGTTAATTGTGCCATTGTAAGATTGTAAGTCTGCCGGCTGTTCAACGTTCAATTCTCTTGATTTCATTTTACTCCTCTTGAACCTAGTCGATAAGCCTAGCCTCTACACTAAGCAGGCATTACATTTACTTTAACTTACCGTCCAGGTTCCCGAAATGTCAAGCCTGATGCTTTGTCTCGCCAATTTGCACCCCCTGTGGACGAACCTCCTGTGGGAACTATCCTGCCACCTTCTTGTGTGTTTGGGGCAGCCCACTGGGAGGTCGAGAAGACCGTCCAGGAGGCCCTGGTTAACCATCCCTTACCTGATGGGTGTCCTTCTGGTCGCCTGTTTGTTCCTCCTTCAGCCAGATCCGTGGTGCTTCAGTGGGATCATTCGTCCAAGCTCTCATGCCATCCTGGATTTCATCGCACCCTCACCTTTGTTCGGGAGCGTTTCTGGTGGACCACTATATCTGCTGACACTAAACAATTTGTTGCTGCTAGCTCTTTCTGTGCCTGCAGTAAATCGTCTCATCGCGCTCCAGCTGGTTTACTCCGTCCACTGCCTATTCCACACCGTCCCTGGTCTCACATCGCAGTGGATTTCGTTACCGGTCTGCCCCCATCTGACGGTAACACAGTCATTCTGTCCATTGTGGACCGCTTTTCTAAATCCGTACATTTTGTCTCTTTACCCAAGTTGCCCTCTGCCTATGAGACTGCAAACTTGCTTGTTCAGCATGTCTTCAAACTGCATGGCATTCCTCAGGATATTGTGTCGGACAGAGGCCAACAGTTTTCTTCCCAGGTGTGGAGGGTTTTTTGTCGTGCTGTGGGGGCTACAGCCAGTTTGTCTTCAGGGTATCATCCGCAGACTAACGGCCAGACTGAGCGGGCGAATCAGGACCTGGAGGCAGCCCTTCGTTGTGTCACCGCTCGCAATCCAGCTTCCTGGTCTATCCACCTCCCTTGGATTGAATATTCCAAGAACTCCATGGTGTCCTCCGCTACCGGCATGTCTCCATTTATGGCTGCTAATGGCTTCCAACCTCCTCTTTTCCCGAGCCAGGAGAGTCGTGTTGCAGTTCCGTCCGAGGCATCTACAGCGAGCTCGGCGGATCTGGCATGAAGTTCGAGCAGCTCTTTCTCGTACCGCTGCAAGGAATCGGAGGCTTGCTGACCGGGGGACTGAATTCTCTGTTCAGTCCTCTCCACGCTGCCAGATAATTCCGTCATGTTCGGTACAGCCAGTGCTGGTTTGTTTGATCTCTAAAGATTTGTTCTGTTACCTGTTTCCTCCTGTGCTCAGGATATCCTCGGTGCCTCACTGTGACCTGTTTCCGTCTGCTCCAGTCTGCTCCAGCCTGCTCCCAGCCAGCCTCCATCACCTCGGACTAATCATTGTTTGTGGAAATAAATCCTTAAAGCTTTCCTGCCTCCGTCTCCGCTTTGGGGTCCTACTTGAAATCCTAACAGTGTCAGTTATATCATCAAATGTATTGTTGTCATTCTCATTTATATCATGATATACATTTAAAGCCACATCGCATATGGATTTGGCAAAGCAAAAGGACTGCATGGTCCATTAACTTTACGGTGATAAGTCATTTACCCATAACTAATGGAATGAGGAGCTTCTCATTTCTTAAATCTTTATCTCGTGGATACTTGGCATGAAGCAGAGAAAAACATCTAACAAGATTGCAGACATTTTTGAAATTGGGTTAAAATGTCCAACGCATTTGTAAAAACTAAAGATTGTGGCGAACTTAAATCTTGTGACATTTTGGTCCGGTGTATGAATGTTGGAAAAGGAGTCTTAGGAATAAAATCATACCTTCAATCGAGAGCATGGCCACAGTTTTGGAAAACTCCAATAATTTTTCATCCCAGCTCCTTTATGTGTGTACTGTCTAGTGAGGCATGTGCAGTACATGAACCTGTGCACACGCTGCTTGTGTAGACGCCGGCTTCACGTGGTCGTGGTGGGTCATAAAAAATGGAGGAGGTGAAACTAGACCAGTGCTGGAGCTCCACAGGGTCTTCTCCAGCTCATGCCCCCACCTGCACAACCTCAGTCAGTCATAAGGCCTTTGTCTGACGGGGAGACGACCTCAGCTACAGGGACACTGTTATGAAGAGGGCAGTGTTTGATGCGGCGCTTCACACTTCCAGTTTCAAGCTGTGAACTTCGGTTGGTTAAGTGCAGTGCGGGTTAAAGTACTTTATTTCATGACATGAGTACAAGTACTGATATGACTGGTCACATTTTACTCCAATAAGTGAAAGTATGAAAGTATTGTGCAATACTTAAGAATTCAAAGTAGAAAGTACAAATCCGTTTAACCTCTTAACCCCCATCTGAACTGAGTTTGGCATTACCCAGAAGAAAAGTTTCTTGATAAGAGTGTCAAAATAGCGACAAGGACATGCTGGGAAATACAACAACAATAAAAAATAAAAAAAAACGAAAAAGTTCATGAAAAAGCCTCAAAAAAACGTGACAAAAACACAAGTGACGATCAGTTTTTTAAGTCTTAGCTTTCAAATGAGGCGTTACACTGTTGCCCTCCAGTCCAGAAGCTTTGGATTTGGGTAAAGCCAAACTGGGGACAATGCACTTGGTTAAGGAGGAGGTTAACCTCTTAACCCCCACTTTAACCGAGCAGATATTCTCCAGTTCCAATCTAAAAGCTTGTGGACTAGAGCTTACAGTCTAATGCAATGTAACGCCTCATTTGAAAGCTAAGACCAATAAAACTGATTTAAGAATTTCCTTGCATTGTTGCCACATTTATCACTTTTTTGACGCTTTGCTGTAACATTTTTGTTGCTTTTTGTGTAACTCTTTGTTGCGTTTTCATCCTCGGTTCCGTTGCGTTTTCAGAGATTAACAAAAATACTCCTCACAAACTCTACCTAGGTACAGTACTAAAGTAGATTCCCTTTGTTACTGACCACCTCTTTTTAGGTGTAAACTCTTAGCTGTTTCTAGATCTCACAATATCCCGAATGTTCTTGTAATTAATTATATGCACATATCGGGTGAGTGTACGTGGATAAAGCTGATTTACACTTTTAGTGATGTACTTCAATACTAACTACAGACATGGGCAAAAGTATTGACTCAAGTAACATTACTTTACAATTGTTTTACTGACGTAGAAGGAAAAGACAAAAGGAAAAGAAAGATAAGGAAAGTTCTACTTCTGAATCTGAAATCAGTTGCTGGTTCCAGAAAGAGGATGAGAAGCTCGGGGTAGAGGCGCTGCTCCTCTTGTCCCACTTGTTTTCCGTGGAAGTCGGCTGAAACTGCAGACTCGGCGAACTAGCAGAGGCTGTGTTCGCTGAATGAGCCGTTGTGCCGAGTTCTGGTGGGAATCCAGCTCATATCGGTCTGAGCGTTGGAAGAGGAGCCGAGGTTATGAAATATGTGTTAGCTGTGCTCCGTTTACCAAATACACCGGCCGCACTTATGGCAGGGCTCATTTTGGCATCATGTCATTTGGCTTGTTTGTTTTAGTCTTTTGCGGAGGTGGTCAAAGCACTTGATTCTGTTACTTCTAGATACTACAGGTGAAATATTACTCACTTTAAAATAAATGTCCATCCATCCATCTTCTTCCACTTGTCCGTTGCCGGGTCGTGGGGGCAGTTGTTGGAGCTTCCCAAAACACATTGCACCAGCCCCTATGGCTCCTCCTGCAGGTGGGGGGTCCACAGAGGGACGGCCTCATGGTTCTAACCGGGCCTGTTGGTCTCTCATAAGGAGCTTCTGAACCGCTCTTTGTCTGACCCGTCACCTAGGACCTGTTTGCCCTGGGAGACCCTACCAGGGGCACGAAGCCCCCGACAACAGAGCTCCAGGATCATTCGGGCGCTCAAACCCCTCCACCACGTTAAGGTGGCGGTTCCAGGAGGGGAAAATAAAGGTCACATATTATTTTAAATAATACCCGTGTTAACCACCTGTACATTAAGGCCCTGTCCACACGAAGTCGATCTCAGGACGTAACACAAACATATTTGATCAATTTGATCAGCGTATCATCCACACGAACCTGGCGTTTCCAAACCAGGTCCCAGAGTGGAATCATCTGAAAACGCTGTTTGTGGCTCCGTTGTTACGATGACATGTGTCTGTTATCCATAATCCACTGACCTTAGAATGAGTTTTACTGGACAATCCTCCGCACCTCTGCCCCACGGCGAGGTAAAAAACATGGCACAGTTAGCCTCCATTCAGTCTGTGCTTTTGGACGGACAGCGAAAGTTCGGCCACTGACTAGTCTCGTGAGTCTGAAGGATAAATCCACCTCCTTGTCTCTTCTGTACATCGTAAATCCATGAAGCAGGTTCATTGTTACAGCGTGTTTACTTGAAAAAAAAAAGGTTTACTGATTACTATATCTAAAGTCTTGTTCTGTTTTCTTTAGTAGTGCCACAGCGCCTCACACAGGCCCGGCAGATATATCTTGGCGTTTTCACAGACCTGATGTGGACACACACATTTACTGAGCTGGCTCCGTATTTACAGAGAAAGTTTCTGAAATGATAAGCGTTTTTATAGCCTAAGTTAATCGAAGTTAATCTTTTGACAAATAATGAATGTATTCCTGTAAATCTAAAATCAATTTGGTCTCTTTTACTGTTAATGGGCGACGGTGGCGCAGATGGTAGAGCGGGTCGTCTCATGATCGGAAGGTCGGGGTTCAAATCCTGCCTCCTGAAGGTGCACATTGTTGTTGTGGCCGTGGGCAAGACACTTCACCCTCCTTGCCTCCAGTGTCTGCGTACACTGGTGTATGAATGAGAGTGTGAATGGGTGAAGCCCCTATGAGAGACCATGAGGCCGTCCTTCTGTGGACCCAACACCTGCAGGAGGAGCCATAGGAGCTGGTGCTATGTGATTTGGGCAGCTCCAACAGCTGCCCCCACGACCCGGCAACGGACAAGTGGGAGAAAATGGATGGATGGTCAGCCGTGGGGCAGAGGTGCGGAGGATTGTCCAGTAAAACTCATTCTAAGGTCAGTGGATTATGGATAACAGACACATGTCATCGTAACAACGGAGCCACAAACAGCGTTTTCAGATGATTCCACTCTGGGACCTGGTTTGGAAACGCCAGGTTCGTGTGGATGATACGCTGATCAAATTGATCAAATATGTTTGTGTTACGTCCTGAGATCGACTTCGTGTGGACAGGGCCTTAATGTACAGGTGGTTAACACGGGTATTATTTAAAATAATATGTGACCTTTATTTTCCCCTCCTGGAACCGCCACCTTAACGTGGTGGAGGGGTTTGAGCGCCCGAATGATCCTGGAGCTCTGTTGTCGGGGGCTTCGTGCCCCTGGTAGGGTCTCCCAGGGCAAACAGGTCCTAGGTGACGGGTCAGACAAAGAGCGGTTCAGAAGCTCCTTATGAGAGACCAACAGGCCCGGTTAGAACCATGAGGCCGTCCCTCTGTGGACCCCCCACCTGCAGGAGGAGCCATAGGGGCTGGTGCAATGTGTTTTGGGAAGCTCCAACAACTGCCCCCACGACCCGGCAACGGACAAGTGGAAGAAGATGGATGGATGGACATTTATTTTAAAGTGAGTAATATTTCACCTGTAGTATCTAGAAGTAACAGAATCAAGTGCTTTGACCACCTCCGCAAAAGACTAAAACAAACAAGCCAAATGACATGATGCCAAAATGAGCCCTGCCATAAGTGCGGCCGGTGTATTTGGTAAACGGAGCACAGCTAACACATATTTCATAACCTCGGCTCCTCTTCCAACGCTCAGACCGATATGAGCTGGATTCCCACCAGAACTCGGCACAACGGCTCATTCAGCGAACACAGCCTCTGCTAGTTCGCCGAGTCTGCAGTTTCAGCCGACTTCCACGGAAAACAAGTGGGACAAGAGGAGCAGCGCCTCTACCCCGAGCTTCTCATCCTCTTTCTGGAACCAGCAACTGATTTCAGATTCAGAAGTAGAACTTTCCTTATCTTTCTTTTCCTTTTGTCTTTTCCTTCTACGTCAGTAAAACAATTGTACAAAGATTTGAGTCATAGCTGTAGTCTTATTAACTACTCTTAATGTAGTTTGAAACTAATTTTATTCAGCAGAATGATTGTCTAAAATTACGATGAAAACTATTACTGTTTTGTTCTTTTAGTAAGGCAGAAGGTTTGTTTACCTGCTTTACGAGTTTCGATCACTTCCTGTGATCACCTGGTGGTGGAGGTGATGTATCGTAGGCAGCTTATATGGATTTTCCAGTCAGTAGGGAGAGCTTACTGACTAGGAAGTGATCGAAACTAGTAAAGCAGGTAAACAAACCTTCTGTCTTACTAAAAGAACAAAACAGTAATAGTCTAACCAAGAACCTTTTACAGAGGATTATGATAATGATTTACAAAACACTGCTTTGTTGTCATTCAGACGACACTAAAACATTTGACCATTACATACTGCACTATATATATATATATATATATTTTCAGATTTCAGTTTCATTAGACCAGGGGTGGCCAAACTTTTTGTCTCTTAGGGCCAAAATGAAAATCTGCTTGTGGGCCGCGGGCCAAACACAGCGATTTCAAGCGTGAAACACATAACTGCAAATAATAATACTTACTTTATTTTTTTAAGCAGGCTATACGTGTGCATTTAACAGGCTACATTACAACAAACCTTAACTATGGTAAAAGCCTAGTTTTAGTACAACATATGCAGCACAAAATTGTAGCAACATAGTGCAAAATGTAAACAACAATAAACCTTGCATCTTCAACAGTACAAACTGGTCAGTGAGAGACATGAAGCTGGTCTTTGGACATTATTAGCCTATTAATGTTAGGTAGCAGCTGAGTCACCGACAAGGTGAGTATGTCATCAAGATGTGAGTCAGTCAGTGACCTCTGAGTCTGGACTTGTTGAGGGTCATGGCACTAAAAGTCTGCTCACAGATGGAAGTGCTACCAAACAGTGAAAGCATCACCTGTGCATGCTTCTTAATCTGTGGGGACCTTTCTAGTGAGACCTGTGTATAAAAATCCTTCAGATTCAGTGACATGAATTTATTCTTTAGCTCGGTATCACACTGAAACTCAATGAGCTCCATCTGAATGTGGTCTGGGACAGAGTCAGGAGTAACATTGAAGGGTTGGGAGAAAAGTTCCATATCATCAGCATTCTTTCTGAAGTCCATAAAACGCACATCAAACTCCCTATTTAGGTTGCTGACAAGTCCTGCATACTCAGGCAGCCTCTCCTCCACCAGGTTTACTTCTCTCAGGCTGGGGAAGTGAGCCACGTTTCCTGGGAACAAGTTAAACAGCCTAAGTTTTGTCCACAAACATCAGTACATTCACCAAGTAACTCAAATTCACAACAGCAACCAGAGTGACTCGTGGTAAGACACGCATCTACGATGCGCACAGCACCATGAAGAGCGCACACAGATAGAGGCGTACAGACTGAAGCTGCGCGTACGTAAATCCAGTTTGAAGACATTTAAAAAGTACGATTAAAAGCTAGCGTGTAGTGTATATTTGTATGGCCTACCTGCAGAGAGATGACGAGAGAGTAGTCCCAGCTTTATCTGAAAGGCCTTCATGTGATCAAACCTCTCTGTGATAATCTGCTCTTTGGCTTGAAGCTGAACATTCAATGAGTTGAGCAGGTCCGTGATGTCCACCATTAAACCAACGTCACAAATCCAACTGTCATCAGTAGGCAATTGAACATCTCCGCCCTTGTTTGTTAGAAACTCCGCGATGGCGTGGCGCAGCTCAAAAAATCTTTTGAGAACTTTCCCTCTGCTGAGCCAGCGGACGTCTTGGTGGTACAGTACATCACATTAATTTATTCTAAAAGGGCTCTGAACTGGCGGTGTGAAAGGGCTTTTGATCGTATGCAGTTTATAATTTTAATGACGTCTCCCAGCCCGATCGATTTGGCGCACAGCTGTTCTTGGTGCAGGATACAGTGGTACTGTGACACCTTACCTCCACGTTGGGCAACCTTCTGAGCAAGCAGTGTGGCAAGGCCTGCCTTTTTGCCAATCATTGCCAGGGCACCGTCCGTCGTTATTCCGACCATTTTCTCCCAACTCAAATTGTACCTGTCCAGTACTCGTCTGACAGCTGCAAATAAGTGGTCACTTTTCGTAGTTCCATGCAGTGTCTCTACTCCAGCCAGCTCTTGCGTGATTTCCATAGCGTCACTCACTCCTCTAATAAAAATTAAAAGCTGCGCTGTATCAGAAATGTCCGTGCTCTCATCACACGCCAGTGAAAAAGCAGTAAATTCTGACATTTTAGCTTTGAGTTGTTCCTTAATGTCCTGACTCAGGTCTTCAGTCCGGCGAGTCACTGTTTTGCGGGAGAGGCTGATTTGAGACAAGGCTCTTGCCTCAGACGGGCTCATTCATGACGCCGCTGTGGACAGACACTGCTTTACAAAATCCCCCGTTGAAAAAGATCTTCCAGTCTTTGCGATTAGCGCTGAAATTTCATAGCTGGCCCGTGTTGCGCTGTCCTGTACAGCTGAGGGCGGTGCTAGAGTGCTTTGCTGTGAACGGAGTTTAGCTAGCAGCTCGCAGGACTTCTTCCTTCGCGCCTCTCCTTGGTACTTAGAAAACGCTGCATGTTTCGTCTCGTAGTGGCCACGTATATTGTACTCCTTTTGTACAGCCACGGGCTGATTGCAGATGAGACGGACTGCCTTAGAATCAATGTCTGTGAACAAGTATTTTTCTTCCCATGCTGGTTTAAAATGCCGTCTATCTGTATGCCACTGCCTATTGCGCTCCATCTTGTTCTGGTTAAACCCGCGAAGGTGACGCTACAGGTACAAAGGCACATGGGATCTTCCCAAATAAATAAAAACGCACACACATTTTTTTTTTCTGTATTATGGAAATAGAATGCATGACATTAACCCACTCAACACATTGAAGTGTGGAAGACAAAATATAAAGTTTAAAAATAAAATGCGGTGGATCGTCAAAAGTGGGTCAACCACTGGCGGGCCAACAAAAATTGGCCGGCGGGCCAGAATTGGCCCGCGGGCCCCACTTTGGCCACCCCTGCATTAGACCCTGAATCCTAGACCTCCCTAACCCTCTGTGTGATAAACTCTACTATACTATACTGCTTCTCCTTATCCTAGTGTGGCTGCTCCGAGGCTCTCATTGTGCAGCCCTACTATAATGAACAGGCTGAGGACCTTCATGATGGAGATGTGGGTCACTGTACCACCTCAGGAGCTGAACGGCTGTTATGAGAAAGAGAATGCTTTATGTAATGTAAGGCATGAAGATAGTCAGGTCTGGGCACTGGGCAACGACGGCAAAAATCAAGTCGTCTCACGAGATGTGGAGATCTGCCCTTTTGGTGATCTTGTCTGGCCTCGTTCGTTGTTCAGTGACTTCTTTTTTGTTCGTTTTCTGTTTAAAGACGACTCTGTGCTTATTTACAGACTCGTTTCAACAAAGCCCTGGGAGTGACATTAGTGAGAGAAAGACAGTAATATGTGATCCCTCCTTCATTCATTTATTCATTCAATCCGTGTGTGACGAAAGCCCATAAAGGTCCAAATGTATTAGCTTAGTCGTATTGTTGTGGTGGTTACGTGAGCTAATGGGCTTTGGAGTTTGTGTCAGTGTGAATGTGGGAATAGGAGCGGACGTTATGAAACACAGTTTAGTTGTGCTCTGTTTACCAAAAACAGCCGAGCCACACTTCCTGACCACGTTTGAACTGAGCCAGACATGAGAGTCCCATTTCAACGTTCACACTTGGTAAAAACACAAACAAAACGTTTTCTACTAACAATGAAAATGTTCCTCACATAGTATGTTATTCTGCATAAAAACGGCTAAACCTGGAGAAATCAATGGCACGTGGTTTTAGCGCACAACAGTTCCAGCCATGCTTTATAATGATTTGGCACCCATCGCCAGAGATGGTGCTTTTTACCGCATTAGGGTTCCAAGTGTAAATAAAGGTGTGGAGAACGGTTTAAACCTCTGGTTGAATATGTGACTGCACTGACTACGCTACACTTCAACACACTGCCCTCGGTGAAAGAAGTTTGGACAGCTCTGGTTTATGGGCTCTGACACTTTTGGATTCTATCTATAGAACACGGAACACGTTTGAAGCTACTCTTTCGCCTTTTTACTCCACCATTACTTTACCAAGCGCTGAATTATGGATGTATTTTCTACTAAATTAAGATTCAGAGACATGGAGAGGAGCAAAGTGGCTCAACAGCCCAAATGTGGGGGATGCAAACAATAATGCTAACGTTAGTTTAATGCTACATGCTAACAGCTAGCTCCTCGTGCCGGTGTTTCACTTTCTTGTGGACAATCTGCTGCGTCAAAACATTCTCATGGACCTGATTTTGACTTTATTTGACACTTTATTTGTGTGTGATAAATGTCTCACGAGAGTAAAAAAAAAAAGATTTCCATAACACATTTTGCCCTCAGAATGAGTGCTTTCGTGTGATATGCTTTCGCGTATCACACGAAAGCAAATACACTTTGTAGCGCTTCAGCAGGGGAAGAAGAAACAGCATGTGAAAATGAACCAGGCATGCTTTTGATTAAAGGAGGATATTCATGATATGGTTAAAAGCTCGGAAAGGTCGATTATGCCTAATACATGTGTCCCTTTTTATTTCAAATTCATGCGGCAGACTCTTGACCCACTTTCCACACCCCGCTGGGCGCATCCTCTCTGTCGCACATTTCGTAGTGAAATCTGTTGCTTCCACATGAGCAAATACATGGCCAACTGTTACACGTTACTCTCTCCCTCCCCCCTCTCTTTATGTGTCCCCCTCCTCATGGGCATTCATCACTGTGTACACCCCCCTGAACCCGCAGTCCGCCCAGACGACCCCCCCTCGTGACCCCCCCGTGGCCCCCCGCCCTCTTTGTTTGCCGCTCTGTGTATCACCCCATTCAGGGTCCGGGGAACGGGCAGAACGGGGTTTTATAAATTAGGCGAGATGACGGCTTCTTTTCGTGTCCGGCGCGTTTGAACGTTTCCCTGGGGCAGGTCAGGAGCCCGTCGCAGTTTGACTTCTACTTTAAGCTAAAGTTTGACCTACTTTGGCAGCACTTTTTGATTCTGCCGTTGGTCCCAAGTGTGTTCATCACGGCGTTGTGGATAGCTGGAAGTGAAAGTTCATTTTCACTGTTTTGTAACTATTAAACAACATGATTTAATAGGTAACAGTATAACCTGCACATCATGACACATTTTTCTTCTCTTCTTGCAGATGGTAGAGCGGGTCGCCTCATGACCGGAAGGTCGGGGGTTTGAATCCCAGCACCTGAATAGGCACACTGTTGTTGTGTCCTTGGGCAAGACACTTCCCCCTCCCTCACCTCCAGTGTCTGCGTACATTGGTGTATGAACGAGAGAGTGAATGGGTGACTGGTTTCTTGCTGTAAAGCGTTTTGGGCCTGATGAGCGTAGAAAAGCGCTCTGTAAGTTAAGACCATTTACCATTTATCTACCGTTCTGCTCTCACATGCAGGAGCGGGTCCTTCAATCAAACAAGTGTGAACGGCCAGAACTTGCGACAGACGTCTACAGAACTGTAGAGATATTTGTGTGACAGAATCACAGTCTAAAAGCATCATATTGGGTCATGCTGTACGGCCGTATCATCTAATACAGTCCTAATAATCATGATTCCATAATACTAAATAGGCTAATCATTCGCTAATGCTAATGCTATCTGGCACAGGGGCATGCCATTTGAGAGCTTTATGTTTGTGTGCATGTTTTTAGTTGTCTAGCGCTTGTTTGGTTTCACTTTCATTTTAACGTTCACTTTCCCCGTTATGGTAGCCATGACTACCAGACCTGACTGCCCTTCATTGGGGACACCTGCGCTATGGCACGGGTGGAAAGGAGAAAAATGGCGGCAAAGACGTTAAGTGATAGAAGGCGTTCGGCCTCGGTCCCCAGGGGCAGTGGACACTTGGCTATTTAATATACGCAAACACAAATGGGCGTAGTTCAGCGCTCCCTGTTTGACTCGATTCTAACACTTATTTCGGAAATGAGCATGTCATTTGTGTTTGTCTGCTCCTGCTTACGTTTTGGGTTTGTTTATTACATTTATTTTGTGGCAGTTTTTGCATTTGGGTCCCATTTTCTCGTTCCACCACTCCAACCATAACAGAGCAATTGCTTAACTCAACAAGGGGAGCGCCCAGTTACAAAGAGTAGTTTTGTCATGCAGTACTTTTTACTTTGCACGTTGTTTCAAAAAGCCACTGCAATGTCAAAAGATCCAGTGTCATTTCCCACCAAGATCTTGATCTCTCTATTGATGATGGGAGACTGGGATCGCTGCACAAATCCTTCTCCAGCACATCTTCAAGACTCTCAATGGGGTTAAGATCTGGACTCTGTGGTGGCCGATCCATCGCATTGTCATCTTGGAATATGCCCGTGCCATCAGTGAAGAAGAACTCCACTCCATTGAGGATGTTCAGCCCAGGCTTTCTGATCTCATTCTTTGGGCACATAGTGTTGCTGAACCTAGACCTGACCAACCACAGCGGCCCCAGATCAGAGCAGTTAGTCACTTCCAGGTAAGGACACTTTATTTGTGGGTCAGGCAGTGCATTATACTGAAGTATCCGTGGTGCTTGTTCCTCTGAGAGCAAGTGACAAACGCTTCATGTTGAGGTATTACACTAATGTAGCTTGTGTTGTGTGTAAATTATACTTACATGCATTATTATGGCATAGTTATCACGATTTTCACTGAATCGTTAAAGCAGGGAAAAAAGACACTTATGACTCACAGAACACATGTATCACTGGAAAAATCAATGGGGGGAAAAAATGACTTCAATAAGATTGCCAATGGAACAAGCATTTATTTTCTTGCCTTCAACTATTTTGGTCTCATTTCAAGTGTTGTTTTTCTTATTTTAGAAGTTACTTTCATTCCAATATTTTTGAAATATTCGTGCTTAGCTCCCCAAAAGCCATAATTTGATGCATGATTTTTCCCCTTAAAACTTTCCACATTAATGAGTCAGGTTTGCAGCGTTGGGCCGAGCACACCATGCCCTGGGGGAGTGAATGAGACCAATGCAGTGCTATGGACAGGACCGAGAGGGGCAGAGTAGAGGGTCCTGGGGCGGGGCTGAAGGGGGAGGAAGTGGGAAAGAAAGATGGCCCAAACTCTCATCAAGCACTTTTTAAAGTCACACTGTGGACAGTTACGGGTTTTATGTTGCTCAGAGCCACTAATGTGCAGATTTACCCGTCCGTCGGCTCTCACCTTTGGTCCAATTGAGTGTCGTCCGCAGGGTGGCTGGGCGAGGAAAAAGGGTGAGGAGCTCAGCCACCTGGAGGTTTTCTCAAAGCTGCGCTCCATGTGCAGGGAAATCCCACGCCTCATCTTGTCTTCTCTCTGGTCTGTTCCATGTTCCATTTAATTATATCATATTGTCATATCATGATACATACCGTGATACTTGTTTAGTTCCCATATTGCCCAACCCTTTTGAATATTAACCTTGTTTTGAGCAGTTTCCAATTATTAACATTTTATTCCTGATTGAACCCAGTTGACCTAGCTATAGTTTGAGGACATTTCTCACTGGTTCTGAATTATAGACAAACTGTATTGAAACGAGTCAAAAAAACTCTCAAAACAAGTGAAATAATCTTGGTAAAATGCCCAACTAAATCTTAACTAAACAAAACAACTCAAATTTAAATCATTATGGTCAATTTGATTGACATTTAAACAAACCTAGATGTTCCTTTTTTGGAGTGCATGTGGTACGCGTCCACCCAGCCCTGTTTGGCCACTGTAGGCCACATGGTATGGTCTTTCATGGTTAGCATTTCCATAGAAAACAGCGGCTCTGTTTGTGTCACGTTTGTATCAGTTCAGCGCTTTGGCCCAGGGCTGACTAAGGTCCAAAACCTGTCATGTTACACGGTCAGCCAGGATTGGCTCTGGCCTGGGCACTGGGGACACACGCCTAACCGGGTAGACCTGCTCTGGGCTGGGTAGGGACTGCCAGTGGAAACACGCCAATGATTATATGTCTCTCTGTAGCCAGGGAACGCCTCAGGATCCCCCCCAGAAGAGCTGGAGAAGGTGTGTGGATAATAATGTAATGCATCTCTGCTGCTGGCGAAACTAGATAAAGTGCAAGAAGATGGATGGACTATTATGCACTGGCACTTTGGGAAATTCCTCCCCATCCATAAAAAGAAGCCCTTTTAAGAAATGTATCTGGTTCTTCTTCAATGGTTGGATCTCTTTCCTCAAGAAAACTACAATCCCGGGTTTGATTCCCTTCATGACTGTTACCAGCAATTGCGTAGGACTACTTTTCCAAACTTGCGGGTACTGATTTTTTATTTTTTTTTACTAGCCATGAAGGACCCAGGTTTTATAAAAGTAAACAAACAGCTAGCTTATGAGCTAAAGAGACCTACAAATGTATTCTACTGAAACACTGAAGAGGCGAACAGGAAACAAGGAAGGGGCAAACAAGGAGGTATCCGGGCAAGACTCACAGCTAAGCAAACATCTTCTATCCCTACCATTGTTCTGATGAATGTTCGTTCACTTGAGAATAAGTAAGTACGTGCTTTATTGTCATTGTACAAGTGAACAACGAAATAGTGTTCAGGTGTTAGTCCTGAGCTGCTGTGGCTGAGCCGTGCTGCCACTGTGGGTCAACCTGACCCGCATGACCTTGGAGGTCGGGGAAACTGTAGCACTCGGAAGAAACCTGGCTGGCTGCCCTCTGTCTCCTCTGATCCTCTGAAATGGTGCACTGCCTCCTGGGTTTGTTTCTGTTTCAGAGCGTGGTGTCCTGCACTGGTCACCTCCTCCTTCCTCCCTCCGCTTCACAACAGTCCTTCATCATCTCTCGTTTGTCCTTTTTTGTTTCCTGTAGATCACATATGTCAGAGTCAAGGCCCGCGGGCCACATCCGGCCCGCGAGAAGGTTTTTTACGGCCCCTGGGATGATCTTGATTTATTATTAGAACCGGCCCGCAGACCGCAGCAAGCCGGCAGCCCGCAGATCTTTTACACGCACCAATACTACATTTCCCACAATGCAACGGTGACGCACCGAGCAGTAGGCTGCTTCATTTCAATATTTATTGGCACAGCAGTCGTCAGCATCACAGTAAAATTAACTTTCAGATACCCATCAAAAATGGCAAAACGGAAGGTGGACACTGAGAACCGGGGGTTTCAAACAAGGTGGGAGTCGGAGTATATGTTCACGGAGGTAGCTGGAAAACCTGTGTGTCTTCTGTGTGGAGAAAGTGTGGCGGTACTGAAAGAGTATAATCTGAGACGACATTATGAAACATATTTCAGTTGAGTGGATGATAGAAAATTGCTATTATTGTTTTTTTCTTTGAAGTAAATTTAGCCCACTTTTGCTAAAATAGAAAATATAGGCTACTGATGGTGCCTTGAATACCGGTTTCTTTCATTTAATGTTCATGTTATGGGGATTTTTATATAAAGGAAATTTGTCTTTTGTGTCTGTTGAAAATTAAAGATTACTGACAGAGCCATAAGAAAATATTGCTTTATTTATCTGATCATATTGGAATATATTTGTTAGGTTTTCAGTAGGTTCAATTAGGTTCACTAGACTATATGCGTCATTTAAAAAATTTTCAATGAACATTCGAACAGTCCGGCCCTCGGCTTGTAGCTAAATTTTTTATTTGGCCCTCCGTCCATTTGACTTTGACACCCCTGCTGTAGATCCTCTTGTGACGCCTCCTCTGTGCTGCAGGGGGGGCTCTTGGTGCCTCTTCAGTGTCTCAGAAGAAGAAATTTGTAGGTCTCAAATGGGTTTAGCTGATAAGCTAGCATTTTGTTTACCTTTAAAAAGCTGCTTTCTTCAGGACCATTTTAGACTCTCAAAGTAAACAAATCCACCAAACCTCCACAAAAACACGGCAAAGACGTACAAAGGTATCCAGAAAAACAATGTGGAACACAGAAACCACAAATGCAGTTTGCAGAAAAAGGCAAAAAACTCAGCTGCACAAGGAGTGAGCGAGGTCGCTTCCTGTTTTCACGACAACTTATATTCGTAGCAGACGAATATAAGATGGATTATATTCGTCTGCTACACTCTTCCAAAGAGGAAGGAGGAGGAGCTGATCAGTGCAGGACACCACGCTCTAAAAACAAGTTAATTTGTATTTAAACAGTTTATTTTGAATATTTGAAAGGATTTCACAAATTATATGCTGTTTTACACTCCAAAAATATAATAAAATCAGAAGCATTTTTCTTTTTAGTTCATCTTGAAATCATCTGAGGACCCCCACCCAAGGCCTCACGACCCCGACTTTGGTAACCACTGACCATTTGGTAACACCAGGAAGCGGTTGGTGGTGGTCGGAGGGGCTGATGGCGCAGACTAGTTGCCTTGCTTCCGTCAGTCTACCCAAGGGCAGCTGTGGCTACAACAGTAGCTTACCACCACCAAGTATGGAGTGAATGAATAGTGCAATGTAAAGCGTCTTTGGGTGTCCAGAAAAGCGCTATATAAAACTGATGCATTATTATTATTATATCTAAGATAAGGTTGCATTTTTTCCAGTGGGGCACAATAACTATTAGTTTTTACTAAAAACATGTTTTGTCTCATTTCAAGTGTCTTGTTTTAATCACATTTAACCTCGTTGCATTGGCTCTTATTTCAAGACAATCAACCACAGCATGAATTGTCTTAAATCAAGAACATTTGAAGCAATCTATGTAAGGTAAGATGGCACAGTTCCCAGTGCAGTAGATAAAGTATCTTCCCCACACATCGTCAGTATTCGCTCGGGTCAGGCTCGAGCTCACTGTGCACCAGAAAAGCCATTACTTTCAAAAACACCTTCTGCCTTTCCACAGCACTGTAGGCCATGATGTAATGAATAGAAGAGACTCGCTGAAAGTTGAAGGATGGAGAGTGTGTGAAGGGGGGTTGTGGAGAGGCGGGGGTCTGTTTGGAGAGGCAGAGGCGGGGGGAGGGGTCTGTCCGTCGGTCCGTGTGTGTGCGTGTGTGTGTGTGTGTGTCCCTGCCTCCCTCCAGCCCCAGATGAGGAGGAGTGTTAGGAAGAAGCCTGCGCAGCTCCGCACTCTCCCGTCCGCTCGCAACCGTTCACTCACTCATACACAGCGGCAGCGGCAGCACTACACCCAACTCTTTAACCGAAAACGCTACCCCCTCCCCTGCTGCACCATTCCCCGGGCAATGGACCCGTAAACCCCCAGCGCTGCCGCCAGGACCAAGGACCATGGACGAGACGCGCGCTCTGGCTCCAGTCTAGACCACGTTACGAGCACCAGCAGCCTCACTCTCCCGAGAACTAGAGACGATAATTGTCTTTGGATCCTTTTCCTCCAGCAACTCTCCGATTTAGGACTCTTTCCTTTTTTCTTCTTTTTTTCTTTTTTTTTTTACATTTGTGCCCCCGCTTCGGTTGGATTTGTGTTTACCTCTCGCAAAGGAAGGAAGGATGGAGGGAGGCGGGAGACTGGCGCTGCTCGCGTGCGTCCTGGCGATGCACTTGACGCCGCTGGCCGTGCACGGTAAGACGACCGGCCGCTCCGGAGTCACTCCACGAGCGCAGGGAAACTAAAACCAGTTGCAAACATCATCACGCACCAAATATGTTCTCATTACGCACGGTTTTTTTTTTATCACATTTTTGTTTAACCTGCCAGTGCCAACATCTGCCCAGGAGAAATGTCCACTCAACAAAGGACGTTACATTGCACGACACGCTAAAAATGATCTATTCCAATCGTCTCCAACATGTCGATAACACACAATAGTATGTCTTAATGAAGAAATGGCACTGAAAGACATCCAGCTCCACTCTTTTGATCTGCTCATGGTTTTCTATCTGATTAACCGTCAACTTTCCTTGACATGGTTGAATTGCTTGGCCTACATGTGGCATTATCAGTTTTATGTATATGTATTTTATTATAAAACATCTGTATTTTAAATATAATTAACGGACAGCAGATGGCGCTAGGGCATAAATACTATAAAAGCCCACCCTCGTTCACTCGTACTTCCTCTGTCTCCTCTCTGGCGTCTTCCGGCCCGGCTGGGCTGAGGTCCGGGCGTACGCTGTGATCGACGGGTCCAGGTAGCTTTCTACAAGATACAAGAGATACAAGATATTTCATTTGTCAAACCATTCACATGTTTAGAAATCGTGTTTCTCTCATCCTTGATTGTGGAGCGGGGGGTGGGGGAAGAGGGGTGGGAGGGAGGGCAGGGAGTTCAGCTTCCCGATGGCCCTGTGTACGAAACTGTTTTTCAGTCGACTCGACCTGGCCTGTAGATTCCGCAGTCTCCTCCCTGAAGGCATTACATCTCATGCCTTTTGTCCATCACGAACGCGGGGTTTATCTTAGCGGTGGTAGAGGGCCTCAACGTTCTCTCTGCGTTTTGTGGTTCGGGGTCTGCTGGGGCCCTCGCGTAACCCGGGGGCTATCGAAGCACCGAGCCGGCCGAGAAGGGCTAGATGTGGGCGCGTGACGGTAGGATAGACCTTGCCCCGTGGTTAGCCCATTGTAAAGTAGCTTAATTCCTGTTAAACTAACCTTTTATTCACATTTAGGTGGACCTCACCATGCTGCCATCTTGCTTCCCCAGTTTGATTTGTTCCCGTTATGTTGACCTGCTCCCGGGCATTTCGTGAGCCCAACTAAATGTGTATCAACCGTGTTCACTAAAAGCTAATGAAAAACTAGCAACCGTAAGCTTATGTGGACCAAATGTTACTAACACTACGAAATGAACTGAAACGTTGGTCAACTAAAGTACAAACAGAAAGATAAAAATGCAACCTAGAAATAAATTGAATTGTGTTAGAGGAACATGCTGCCTTAAAGCACACTTATTTTCCAGTTATATTGGATGACGTTGTCTGGCTCTTAATTTATGTTACACCACTACCACTCGTAATGCTACATATATTTTTCATTCTTGCCAGTCCGTTTTTGCAGATAAAGCTCAGTGTTTGACCCTACCCTCCCATCTCCATTGGTACTTTTGGAATTCCATCAACCCGTCTTGATTGTCAGGAAGCGCAGCTGTCAAATTGTCGCCCAAATCGTCCGACGATGGACCATTTTACCTGATTAAACATGGTTACAGCCTGTTACTGTGATCTTTTTAACAATGAAACCCTCCGTACGCTGCATCTCCTCGTTGCCCTGCAGCAGCGTCCCTTGGCGGCTGCCGCGGTTTTGAAAAGGAGGTCAGTGAGGCTGCGATTGTGGGTTACGGAGCCGGTGCCTGTATCGCCTACTAATGGGTTTCAAAGGTGATGTGGAGGATGGCGGTCGGCCCAGAATGCATCTCGACGCAATTGTCTGGGAATTTTTATTCGTACATGTTTTGATTATGGACATTTTGTTGCACGTTGATTCATTTGCGTAGAGGATTATGAGACTAAAGATAGGCTTTACTTCAGGTTAAAGTAATGGAAGAATGATGAGTTTAGAGTTGTTGAAATGTTGCATTGAAACCTGGGATCTTCAGCAGGTTGGAAACACGCCTAACACCAGAGAGTTTGCAGAAATAGCTTCATAAAAAGTGGGTCACAGCAATCATAAAAAGAAGTGTTGTATTTGTACAGCTTTGTTGTCCTCGTAGCAGAAAATGTAATCTGAATTGGACTCATCTTTCCATCAGTGCTTCTGCGACCTGTCAGGAGCAGTGGGCGATCATTGTCCAGATCTTCCTTGAGCCAGGACGCATCTTCAGGTGAAAAAGGGAACAGTACAGCACTCATAGGAAACCACCTAGACATGTGGAGAACAGGCCAAGTCCACACTTGGCCCACTCAGATCTGGGCCGGAACGCAACGACTGGAACTTTAAAAGAGCACTTTTCAAAGAGCTTTGATTGTAGCACCATTCGCTGTAGCGTTGTTTCAATACGCTTCTGCAATGTCCAAAGAGCCAGTGATGCATTCTTTGTTCACCGAGATATTGTATCAATGATGGGAGAGTGTGACCACTGCGCAAAGCCCTCTCCAGCACATCCCAAAGACTCTCAATGGGGTTAAGATCTGGTGGCTCGCTGAATCTCTGCATTATTGTGTTGGTGAAGAAGAAACCCCACTGATGGAATAACCTGGTCATTCAGGATGTTCAGTTTGTCAACTGATCTCGTTCTTTGGGCTCATAGTGTTGCTGAACCTTGACCTGACCAGAATTTCCTTGGTCTGGCCGTGTATTACGCGTAATACGTGCGTAATAATCGTCTCCGGAAGTTTCAGGTTTAATTCCAGCACTGAGCAGAGTTTTCCCAACGTCTCGAGCAGATTTCCTCTGAGTACCGCAACTTTCCCGTCCACTTGATGCTCTCCTGCTACAGCTCCATTGCTTGTGATAGGGTACCCCAAGCTTTGAGGGATGGGCTGCAACTTTTTATGACAGTGTGGCTCAGAGTTCTACTCATGGATTTCTATTTTAGGCATTAGGAGGTGTAGTGTTATCATTACCGGCTATGAAATGAAATATTTACAGAAACATTACACAATATTAAATAGTTAAAAGAAGGAAGTAGGACCACAGTCTGTCTTCTTTCCCTTAAAACGTTTCTTAAATCCAAAGGCATATTTCATGAACTACTGGCACTGGACCAGTTTCAGAATCACCGCTGAGTTTCTATTGTGCGCCCTCCCAGCTCAGAACAGTAGAATTCTATAGCAGCCAGTTCCATGGGAGCTTCCACAGGGGGAGCGAGACTGGCATCGGCCCCTGAATTAGGTCACAATGAAGACTTAAGCTTCACAGGCCTTTGTTGTCTGGCATTGCCTCAACAAAGGACAGGACGAGGCAGAAATCATCAAGTCATGTTCATAGTCAAATGTAGTCATTGCAATGTGATATGGAGCACTATATTTGGGCTTTACACTTTGAAATGGTGCTTCTCAAAGCAAGTGAATGTCTGCATAAGCATTTTGAGAGATGACTGGAGCATGAGCTGCTAAAGTAGTACAAGAACCTGCATTTCAGTAAGTTTTAAGCTAAAATTATCTGACTTTTTCAGTTGGTCAAGTCTAGTTTCAGCATCACTATGTGCCCAAAGAATGAGATCAGCTGACAGGCCTGAACATCCTGAATGACCAGGTTATTCCATCAGTGAACCTCTTCTTCATTGATGGCATGGGCGTATTCCACGATGATGATGGATTCACAGAGCTCATATGAAACATCACTTTCACACATGGATTGTCCACCACAGAGTCCAGATCGTAACAACCGTTACGAATCTTTGGAATACGCCGGAGAAGGCTTTGCACAGTGGTCGCACTCTCCCATCATCGATACAAGATCTTGGTGAGAAATGAATGCCACACTGGATTTTTTTTGACATTGCAGAAGCTTGAAGCTAAAGGCGCTACAACCAAGTATTAGAGAGTGTGAAGTTTTATTTGTGGCAACTTATTTGTTTTTGGTCTGGCAGTGTATAATATCCCACCACCCCATACACTTGGTTCCATTTAATCTTTGATTGTATTTAAGCCTTCCAAGTTTCATACAGTTTGTCTCCTGTACTTTCGACTGTTGCTTGCCATCTTGGCCAGGACATCTCTGTCAAAGACACATTTCCCCTCATAAAGGTCAGATAAATGACCTAGACGTTTAGCTGATTTTTACATTGAAAAAAAGATCCCATGGAGATGTTGCCTACACTTCAAAGAATAGACAACATCTAAGGACTACAGATGGAAATGAGCATGGTGCTAAATCTAGTGCAGCCATCTTTTTAACGCAGTGGCACATTGGCCTTCAAATCAAACACTAAAAATAAACGAGCGGCTCTCAAACGTTTCACAACAATTATCATCCCGTGAAATATTTGACCTTCCATGTAGCACCGGGCCAACTCTAAAATTCCGGATGATCCTGCCTTGAACATCGCTACGAAATATGTGGTATCGCGACCGTATCCCGTGGCAACAGATCGGTCTGTGAAGTTGGTTTACTCTGTTGGGGCCATAGCTCAAGCGTAAGCGCCTTCAGTGAGCAGCATTGACACACACATAATGGTATGGAAATGGAAAATCGCTGCGTTGGGTCTTCATCAACCCCGCCCCCCACGCACGAGAGGGGAACCGGGGGAATGTATTTCAGCCTGAGAAAAAAAAGGAAAGGATGCCAAAAATAAGAAAAAGAAGGAATGGCACTGTTCTTGACCCCCCCCCCCCCCCCCAAACAAAAAGGTGCTAAAAACAAGGAGAAACACAGCAAAGGGTCTCCCCCCTGGAAGAGCACAAAGAGGACCGGGATTAGGGCCTGTCTGCTGAATAATTCATGAGGGGAGCGTGACGGACCGCATTCTCATACACACAGACAGGGGTGAGGGGTGAGCGGGGGGGGGGGGGGGGGGGGTAGGGTGTAAAGACAGGAAGAGAGAGACGGACGGCTGATTTTTCACTTTGTTGTGCGCGGGACTGTCCACAACATGGCAGCTGCGCCCACGTGCCGCCTGATGCCTTCATCTCCTCTTTGGTTTTCGGTTAGTTTTATTTTGTGGAAGAGCCGCCACCTTCGATTTGTGGGTCAACAGAAGCAGGGGGGTATTACAGTGCGTTCACGGGCGCAGACGGGCAGCCTCGCTTCTGCCCCAGGGCCGCTGTGGCTGCAGTAGAAGCTTACCAAAGCGGAGTGTGGAATGAATGAATGAATAATGGCTACAGTGTAGAGCAAGGGGTTCCCAAACCTTTCGGTCCGCAACCCTCAAACCCCCCACTGCAAAATGTAACTATCATTCACCGTATTTGGAAACGTAATCTTGATATTCGGGTTAACTCCACAACAATATATCCGATTCAGTGTTGTACATGTAAACATATTGTGTTGAAATCCTCTCGGGGGGTCGCGGGACACTTTGGGGAACTGTTGGCGTAGCACTTTGAGAAGCCTTAGGTCCGGGTGCGGCCCCTCAGGGTCATTCGGTCCGGACCCCCCGGTGGCGTTTCTGCGCTGTGTATTTTTTTGCCAGAGCGGAGGTTGTTGCATTCCCATATGCGCAGTTTCAGCTTTGGCCTGTAGGGGCAGCGTCATAAAAAGAGGCGCACAGTCTGCTGGAATGGCAGTAGAAGTAGCTGCCTTTGAAACACAGCTGCTAACAATAAACTCTTTAACCTAGCCTTTAACACTGGAGTGGGAAATTAATTCTCATAAGGGGCCACATAAGAAGTATGGATCCAGTCGGAGGGCCGCACACACAATAACTCAGACTTATTCTGCAACTTTATCCTATTGTACATTACACTAAATTGTGTATTTTGAATATCTGATACTGGTATTTAGTAGGACTATTATTTTCTTATTATTTTGCCATATCATGCCAAGGAGGCACATATGTGTGCATCGTTATTCAGGTTATTCAACAAAAGCTCCAAAATAAGAACATGTATTGATTGGGAAAATACTATTGAGGAAACGTTTGTCAATAAATGAATAATAATGAGCTTGACTGGACTGTAACGTGTTGTTTATATCCTGATCTCTTATCATGTCAGTGCCCTCTGCTGGACATGTATGGAATTCTTTCCTTTTATTTTTTATTTAAACAGCCCCCCTAGTGGCTGGAGTGAGCATTCTGGTAATTTCTTTAAAAAAAAAAATCATAACTCCGCAAAGGAATGGGCTAGAGACTTACTTTTTTTTTTTTTTTTTTGACATACTAGGAATTTATGCCCTACAAGTCATGGGCCGGATTGAGTCATAATTTTCCCAGGTCTGCTGTAACACATGGAGCTGTAACTGTTAAACTATACTTTTTTCCCCCTGGTGAAGCTCCTCTTATTAGAAAATGAGGCGTAGGAGTAGTAGTAGTAGTAGTAGTAGTAGAATATTAGTTGTACTGTGAAAATAGCGCCCATGTGATGCTCCATATATAAAGGATTGTGTTTACTTGTCTTGGATCCGAGTGCGGGATTTGGAAGCCTTCAAAAGGAAAGGCTCGTGTCCAGCAGCGGCGCACATCTGGGCCTTTGTGCTGTGGGACGACACACTGACCCAAACATGTCGCTATTTTTATCCGGACTTTAAACACGGAGGCTCCATGGCTTATGAACACACTGATGCATTGATCGGTCCTGTTCTACACTTTGTGTTCAAAATAAAGCTACAAAAAATTCAAATTCAAATCATTTACTGAGAAACATTATTGAAATTAACTTGATGGTTTTAAGTGAGGCTTTTTTAGAACCAATACAAATAAAAATTGCTAATACAGCATTCAGCAGTGGATGCTTTATTGCAAAACTGAAAAGATCAAGAGGAAGATATTACTCTGAGAAGTAAAAAAAAATATCTTTAATAAAAATAAATTAGACAATAAATCAATACGTTTACTTAATATCTTAATCCCAAATTTTTTTCCAGTGGATCCAAACCTAAAAGCTTCTTGAGTGGAGCTCACAGCCTACAGGCCAGCGGAACGCCTCATTTGAAACTGAGATGTTTCCATGTTGTCGTCGCTATTTTTACTCTTTTTTTGTCACGTTTTTGTAACTCTGTGGTTGCGTTCATCATGACACTTTTTTTTTACACTTTTTTGTTGCGCTTTTGCAACTATTTTGACTCTTTCGTTCAAGAAGCGCTTAGATTTGGGCAAAGCCTTTTGGTATCTGATCTGATTTCACAATATGCCTTTGCTGGAAAACTCCAACATAAATGGATTAAATGAAACCATTTATTTCCGGACCCTTTGGACCTTGTGGCTCATAAAACAGTGCGCCTAATTTATAGACGTTTATGGTCAGACTCATTATTGTGTCGCTCTTTCACTGTCTTCCTGCACATCCGTCCACTGGAGCAAAGGCAGCAGGATGCCCTCCCGCCCTTTAGCTAACGTGGCTTTAATTCTCTCAGCGCTGAAACATTATGGAGGATCCGTTCAAACACCGGGGGCAGTGTGCGCCAACAGGCCGAGGGGGGCGGCTCTAAACACGGCCACAGTCCTGAGGAGGAGTCGCTGTGCGGGCAAGCACTTTGGCTTCACTGAACACACGCACGTTTAAAGAATAATATAATGGAAGTTCTTAACACACATAATAAAAGTGATTGTACCTGTAGGCCACCGTTCTCGCATGAAGAGAAAAGTCCAGTTTTTCCTGCACGGATGGAGCTTCCGATGGGCTTGCAACAGCTGCGGCTTATAGACCAGTGCGGGCTATGTATGCTTATATTCAGGTGTGCTCAATAGTCCGGGATTTACCGTACAATATATTTTCCAAATCCGCGCAATAATCCTTAATCCTTTAAGTACCCCCAATGTTGAGATGGCTGCCAGTCGTTTGGAAGACCGTCAAATCCTCCTGACATGTTTAAAGACACACCACGCAGAATTCTGACCCAATGAATGAAACGGAAGCATTTATTTTATGACACATTTTTTCATCATTGATAAATATCTCATAAATGTACAGCATGTGCCTTTGCTGGGAGCGGCTCAGCTCTCCTAAGACATGACTGTAACTTGAATAATAATGATAATAATTTGTATAGCGCTTTTCAGGACACTCACAGACACGTCACAGAGACACAGTAATACAATCACACAATAAAAACAGCACGTTAAAACTAGAGGGCAATTACGGGACATTACACGCCTTTTTGAAGAGGTGGGTTTTAAGTTCTTTCTTTGGGGCGGTCGGAACAGGCACGGAGCGGTTGGGGCAGTGAGTTCCAGAGTGTGAAACACAGCAAAGGGTCTCCCCCCTGGAAGAGCACAAAGAGGACCGGGATTAGGGCCTGTCTGCTGAATAATTCATGAGGGGAGCGTGACGGACCGCATTCTCATACACACAGACAGGGGTGAGGGGTGAGCGGGGGGGGGGGGGGGGGGGGGTAGGGTGTAAAGACAGGAAGAGAGAGACGGACGGCTGATTTTTCACTTTGTTGTGCGCGGGACTGTCCACAACATGGCAGCTGCGCCCACGTGCCGCCTGATGCCTTCATCTCCTCTTTGGTTTTCGGTTAGTTTTATTTTGTGGAAGAGCCGCCACCTTCGATTTGTGGGTCAACAGAAGCAGGGGGGTATTACAGTGCGTTCACGGGCGCAGACGGGCAGCCTCGCTTCTGCCCCAGGGCCGCTGTGGCTGCAGTAGAAGCTTACCAAAGCGGAGTGTGGAATGAATGAATGAATAATGGCTACAGTGTAGAGCAAGGGGTTCCCAAACCTTTCGGTCCGCAACCCTCAAACCCCCCACTGCAAAATGTAACTATCATTCACCGTATTTGGAAACGTAATCTTGATATTCGGGTTAACTCCACAACAATATATCCGATTCAGTGTTGTACATGTAAACATATTGTGTTGAAATCCTCTCGGGGGGTCGCGGGACACTTTGGGGAACTGTTGGCGTAGCACTTTGAGAAGCCTTAGGTCCGGGTGCGGCCCCTCAGGGTCATTCGGTCCGGACCCCCCGGTGGCGTTTCTGCGCTGTGTATTTTTTTGCCAGAGCGGAGGTTGTTGCATTCCCATATGCGCAGTTTCAGCTTTGGCCTGTAGGGGCAGCGTCATAAAAAGAGGCGCACAGTCTGCTGGAATGGCAGTAGAAGTAGCTGCCTTTGAAACACAGCTGCTAACAATAAACTCTTTAACCTAGCCTTTAACACTGGAGTGGGAAATTAATTCTCATAAGGGGCCACATAAGAAGTATGGATCCAGTCGGAGGGCCGCACACACAATAACTCAGACTTATTCTGCAACTTTATCCTATTGTACATTACACTAAATTGTGTATTTTGAATATCTGATACTGGTATTTAGTAGGACTATTATTTTCTTATTATTTTGCCATATCATGCCAAGGAGGCACATATGTGTGCATCGTTATTCAGGTTATTCAACATTCCTTTGGTTTCAAAAATCTGAAATATTTCCAGGTACTCCACTGGTATGATCGCTAGCACAGGCCGGGGACGTACAGTCTCCCTGATTGAAATGACGCTTCGGTCCATTCATGACCAACAGCCGGACGCACCATTGGCAGCCATAATTAGGCCGATATCGTCAGACTAAACGTCCCCCTGACTCACTCACGCTCCTGTCCCGACGCAGCCCTTGGGCAGAACCCACTCGTTGTTTCCGCACCAGAGCGAGCGCCGCTCAGGCTCCGGCTCAGGTGGATCTGGCCTAAAACCCTTTGTCAGTTCTGGCCCACGGGCGGCGGCGTAACCTTGGGCTAAACCCTCCGCTATCGTCGCTAATCTTTTCCCATTAAATCCGACTCGTCCTCCCCTCGCTCCCCTCCCCCATATTTCATACGAGGCGATCTCCGCTTTGCCCGCGGCCTCCTCCTGACACACATCTGCAGCTCATGGTTTGTTTTTGTGCCAAACCTTCCCTCTGGATTATCGTCATGAACATGAGGAAATGTAAATGTTATAGACTGTGTTCCGAGGGGTTTAGATTATGCACAGTATTAGAGACAGAGAATATTCTGCTCTGTTTCTTCGATATCTCCTCTAGTCTTTGAATTAAGCTATTCGCCAAAATATCGGTTAAAAATAAGCTACATTTTGCCATTGATTTTAGCTCAATAAATCTGCTTAGAAATGTTGGCATGTACTGAAGAAAGAACAACTTCCTAGTACAATGCCAAACGGAAAAAAAACAGGGGGGGGGGGGAAACTCAACTTCTTCCCTGATGGCACGGGCATATTCCAAGATGAAAATGCCGGGATTCATGGGGCTCACATTGTGAAAGAGCGGAGTCCAGATCTTAACCCTCGCTGAGGATCTTTGGGGTGTGCTGGAGAAGGCTTTGCGAAGTGCTCACAAAATAAGGCAATGCTGGATCTTTTTTTTTTAACACCAGAACCTTTCTTAAACCCGTCCCGCCTTCACTGTTCAATGAGGACCAAAGGTGGTTTGGGCCAGATCGCATTTATTTTGCTCCCCGTCCCGGTGCGGAGGAAGACAGAGTTATTGTGCAGATGAGTGGAACCACAACTTTATGTGTGGATGTGGAGCTGTTATTGCGTCTTTCTTACCGTACAATATATTTTCCAAATCCGCGCAATAATCCTTAATCCTTTAAGTACCCCCAATGTTGAGATGGCTGCCAGTCGTTTGGAAGACCGTCAAATCCTCCTGACATGTTTAAAGACACACCACGCAGAATTCTGACCCAATGAATGAAACGGAAGCATTTATTTTATGACACATTTTTTCATCATTGATAAATATCTCATAAATGTACAGCATGTGCCTTTGCTGGGAGCGGCTCAGCTCTCCTAAGACATGACTGTAACTTGAATAATAATGATAATAATTTGTATAGCGCTTTTCAGGACACTCACAGACACGTCACAGAGACACAGTAATACAATCACACAATAAAAACAGCACGTTAAAACTAGAGGGCAATTACGGGACATTACACGCCTTTTTGAAGAGGTGGGTTTTAAGTTCTTTCTTTGGGGCGGTCGGAACAGGCACGGAGCGGTTGGGGCAGTGAGTTCCAGAGTGTGGGGGCGGCGATGGAGAAGGCTCCAGCTTCGGTGTGGGTACGTCTCCAGCTCGTCTCCATGAAGATGTGACTGAAGTCAGTAGAATTTGAGAGTTAAAATGGTTAGGTCCTCATCCAAAGCCAAGCTGGTCATTAGGAGCATGTTTTGTATAGTCTCTTACACAGTGTGCCTTTAAACAGCATTCCTTTGGTTTCAAAAATCTGAAATATTTCCAGGTACTCCACTGGTATGATCGCTAGCACAGGCCGGGGACGTACAGTCTCCCTGATTGAAATGACGCTTCGGTCCATTCATGACCAACAGCCGGACGCACCATTGGCAGCCATAATTAGGCCGATATCGTCAGACTAAACGTCCCCCTGACTCACTCACGCTCCTGTCCCGACGCAGCCCTTGGGCAGAACCCACTCGTTGTTTCCGCACCAGAGCGAGCGCCGCTCAGGCTCCGGCTCAGGTGGATCTGGCCTAAAACCCTTTGTCAGTTCTGGCCCACGGGCGGCGGCGTAACCTTGGGCTAAACCCTCCGCTATCGTCGCTAATCTTTTCCCATTAAATCCGACTCGTCCTCCCCTCGCTCCCCTCCCCCATATTTCATACGAGGCGATCTCCGCTTTGCCCGCGGCCTCCTCCTGACACACATCTGCAGCTCATGGTTTGTTTTTGTGCCAAACCTTCCCTCTGGATTATCGTCATGAACATGAGGAAATGTAAATGTTATAGACTGTGTTCCGAGGGGTTTAGATTATGCACAGTATTAGAGACAGAGAATATTCTGCTCTGTTTCTTCGATATCTCCTCTAGTCTTTGAATTAAGCTATTCGCCAAAATATCGGTTAAAAATAAGCTACATTTTGCCATTGATTTTAGCTCAATAAATCTGCTTAGAAATGTTGGCATGTACTGAAGAAAGAACAACTTCCTAGTACAATGCCAAACGGAAAAAAAACAGGGGGGGGGGGGAAACTCAACTTCTTCCCTGATGGCACGGGCATATTCCAAGATGAAAATGCCGGGATTCATGGGGCTCACATTGTGAAAGAGCGGAGTCCAGATCTTAACCCTCGCTGAGGATCTTTGGGGTGTGCTGGAGAAGGCTTTGCGAAGTGCTCACAAAATAAGGCAATGCTGGATCTTTTTTTTTTAACACCAGAACCTTTCTTAAACCCGTCCCGCCTTCACTGTTCAATGAGGACCAAAGGTGGTTTGGGCCAGATCGCATTTATTTTGCTCCCCGTCCCGGTGCGGAGGAAGACAGAGTTATTGTGCAGATGAGTGGAACCACAACTTTATGTGTGGATGTGGAGCTGTTATTGCGTCTTTCTCACGTTGGACTTTCTTCAGTGGAAATAGGCGAGTGTTTTTGGACCCCCTCGTATTAAATGTGGGTGCGTTGTTATTGATAACGCAATATTCAGTGCGACCATAATAGTCTATAAATTAGGCACATTGTTTTAGTTTCCTCCCTTAAAGGAACAAGCTAACATTTTTCCATACTTGGATACATGAGCTTAGACGTACCTGTCTGCGCAATAATATCTTCACTCCTAGAATCCTCTATGCAGACGTCTAAGGTATTATTACGCCTTACAATATAGTCCCCCTTTTTATCGACTTAGAAAATCGACATTTTCTGACTATACTTAGATCGTGTAACTGCTCGTGTAACCATATTTAAATATTGAAAACTCGGAAGAGCTTGGTCGCTTCTAACTCCATAGTGGAGAGGAGGAGAGGCCAAATGCTGACAACATCTTTGGTCTTTTTGCGTGACTGAGCGCACGCGTAAAGACCAGAACAGATCTCAGTATTCAAAAGTGGCGGCCTGTTCCTTTAACATCTCAGTTTTCATGTCAGAGTTTAAAAAGACCGAACTTACCTCGTCCAAAGCCTATTTTATGACATTTTGTCGCTAGCGAGGCGGAGATAACCTGGAAGTAGCAGCTACGTCGCTTCACAAAGCCGGCTTTCCCTCGGGTATTCATTCACAAATATTGACAGATTTTACATCCACCTGTCCTGAAGGGAGACTGCGATGGCGCTATAATCCAAATATGGTATTTTCCCTTTTGTGAGATGCCCGGTACGGAAGAGCGGAGAAATGTGCCCTCGGTACAACATTTTAGGGCTGTTTTTTTTTTTTCACTTACACAATGACCTCACCACTTTAGTCGGTCCTCCAGACTCCAAACTATACAGTCTTGATCTTAATGAGACTTTGAAGTCTTTTTCAGAGGGATTCACAAGGTGAAATTTTAGTTTTTTTTTACAGATTTTTTCATTTACGATTAGATTAGATGCAATGTGATTTGGGCAGCTCCAACAGCTGCCCCCACGACCCGGCAACGGACAAGTGGGAGAAAATGGATGGATGGATGGAAAAACAAATCCCCTCTGCAAAAAAAATATTTGTTACTTCTATGTCACAAAATAAAACCATACATTTTAATCTGTCAATTTAGATTTCATCACTGAAAATATCAGCAATCGTTTTTTTATGCACAAAATGCCTTATTTTTTATATGAAAATATAAAATGACAGAAAACTCCCAATACATTTTTTTTCCTCATATTTAAATAAGTAACGTTCAGTAAAAGTTTCAAATCGATAGCTCTAAATTATATATTTACCCCCCATTCACCTACAGGTCTCGCCCTAAGCTGTGATGTTCAAAGCGTGTGGGAAACAGCGGCTGCTGATGGTGAGGAAATGACGGTTTCCTCACCAATTTGCAGATCTTCCAAACAGCCATTCTGATCGTCTCCTGTATTGCCCCCCTCTATGTGCACACAGTACGTAATGAGCTGCAGGACAGTCAAACATTACGGGCTGTCCTGCCTTAAAAAGAGTCCCAACCCGGACAGTAACGTGGCCGGGACTTAATGCGCTGTCATTCCGGAGTCTGTGTTCGGCCCAAGCATAAGGGCCGCGTGATTAGCCGCTAATGTGTCCGAACCTCGTGGCGCCGACCGGCCCCCGCGTGATTCACGGCCCGTTGCGGTGATGGAGAGGACGCGGGTCGAGAAGGCGACAGGTTTATGCGCGTTATCTCGGCCCGTGAAATCAGGCGTCCGGGGAGCGCCGGGGGGAGGACACAATGGAGCGATTTGTGTCTCAACTTGTAAAACGTGCGGGTGTCATGAGGAGAGCACCGGAGCCGAAAGCCGAGTTCGATCGGGACGACTCCACTCGCCACAGTTTCCTCTCATCATTTGAGTCAAATGATAGTCTAAAATTAGACTAAAAGGTGTTGCGATTCAATTTGATTACATTTGTATATTCTGTATACAGCATGAGTATTTTTTCCCTTGCAGTTGAGCACTGAGCTGCCGATAAACTTCTAAACTGCTGTTAAACATCATGGTACATATATTACGTTTCGGCTTCATCAGCAACAAGATTACATATCTGAAAGAGGCTAAGGAGCATTTTATGGAGTCAGAAAAAAACATGCTTATTTTGAATCATTCTCAAATGACCGCTCGGTGATGGAATTAGAATTTCACAATCACGACCACGAAACACTCGCTGTCTGTTCCGGGCGGTGAGAATAGTTTGCAGTTTGCTTAATCCTTTCACGGCAAAGTCACGCATGCAGGCTGGAAGTGTGTGTGATCACGCGTGATTAAAAAACCCGGCCCGTCTAATTGAAAGAAATCATCTTTCACAATTCATTTTCCCAACGGAGAAAGAAGAAATGGATGCCGACAAGGCGAAAAGTATCGGGCAACGTTTCCCCTCTTTAAGTAACCTTGTCCCAGTGTCGGCCGTCCTCATGCAAATGCCCCGTCTGCCCACAGTCCTCGCGCAGAAGGTCGCCGGGCGCTTCGGCAAAGTTTCTTTTTCTTTTTTTTCTTTCTTGGATAAGACACAATGACATTACGCGGCGCTGCGATGTGCTGAGCGGGCAGTGTTCTCGGGTTTACCCTTGGACTTTCATTTACATCTCCGTGCGGCACAAATGGAACAACGGGAGAGAAATAACACAAAGTTCTGACGTTACACTGAGCAGTGTGGAAACTGACTTTTTTTGATAGATTGTCCAGAATTTGGTCAACTTCCCTTTAAATTATCTCGTTTTGCCTGCTTGAAAGTGTAAGGGTTTCAAAGGCGTGGGCTGTTGGATTGGATTGTGTGAAACGATTTTTCTCTCCAGGATACAGCTGCATTTATAGCTTTGTGCTGAAGGTCCTTGTTCTGATTTCTAAACATTCAATTATTCATTGTTGAGCATCGTTTTATGTACTGATGCAGCAGACTGGGGACACCCTCAGACCGGCATTAAACCTAGACTAATGGAGGACTATTCCATGTCTAAAGGTGGAGTAACATCAGTCAAACCCCTGATCGCTGTGTGAGGGGGCGGGGCCACTGTTTGTCTGCTCAGGTGTCCGCTCGTCTCACCTGCTCAGAGTGACATCTACACTGAGATCTAAACCAAGGACCAAACCGACAGACGCACAGTGTTCTGAAAGAGTCCCATTGCCTTTTTATTTCTCCGTCCGACACGAGGAAGTTCGCACATTCATCAGGCCAGTGAGAGGGAGCAAATGTGGTGAGTTCAATAACTCAAAAACACAGTAGGAAACGTCTCCTTCTTATCCAGCTGGATCACTGGCCAGACCGAGTGAAAAAGCCTCATTAAGGCTCTTTCACACCAACACCAGGGCAGAGGTCAGGACAGGTCTGCAGAGGTCGGTGAAGCCAGCTTTGGTCGGTTGCGTTTGTCCAATCGGCGTCTCCGTGTCACCACGCCAGGAGCACTGTGATTGGCCGAGTGTTACCGGCTGGTTAGCCAATCAGCTGGATATTAGAAGGTGAGTTTTCTACTGTGTTTTTGAGTTAATAAAAACTCTCTAAATTTGGCTCCATCGCCTTAACTTTGCCATACAGCTGTTTTATCAACGAGCTGGAAAAATATACGAAATTAAAAAGGCGACGGGACAAAACAACTCACTCACCAGAGACGACCCCACACAGCGTTCTAATGGGGACCGAGGGGTTTTGCTTGTTGTGTACTAAAACGTCTCCTTCTTCTTCTACTAAAACGTCTCCTTCTTCTTCTACTAAAACATCTCCTTCTTCTTCTTCTTCTACTAAAACGTCTCCTCCTTCTTCTACTAAAACGTCTCCTTCTTCTTCTACTAAAACGTCTCCTTCTTCTTCTACTAAAACGTCTCCTTCTTCTTCTACTAAAACGTCTCCTTCTTCTTCTACTAAAACGTCTCCTGCTTCTTCTTCTTCTACTAAAACGTCTCCTTCTTCTTCTACTTCTACTAAAACATCTCCTTCTTCTTCTACTAAAACGTCTCCTTCTTCTTCTACTCAAACGTCTCCTTCTTCTTCTACTAAAACGTCTCCTTCTTCTCCTTCTTCTTCTACTCAAACGTCTCCTTCTTCTTCTACTAAAACGTCTCCTTCTTCTTCTACTAAAATGTCTCATTCTTCTCCTTCTTCTTCTTCTACTAAAACGTCTCCTTCTTCTCCTTCTTCTTCTACTAAAACGTCTCCTTCTTCTCCTTCTTCTTCTACTAAAACGTCTCCTTCTTCTCCTTCTTCTTCTACTCAAACGTCTCCTTCTTCTTCTACTCAAACGTCTCCTTCTTCTTCTACTATAACATCTCCTTCTTCTCCTTCTTCTTCTACTAAAACGTCTCCTTCTTCTCCTTCTTCTACTAAAACGTCTCCTTCTTCTTCTTCTTCTACTAAAACGTCTCCTTCTTCTTCTTCTTCTACTAAAACGTCTCCTTCTTCTTCTTCTACTAAAACGTCTCCTTCTTCTCCTTCTTCTACTAAAACGTCTCCTTCTTCTTCTTCTTCTTCCTCTACTAAAACGTCTCCTTCTTCTTCTTCTTCTTCTTCTTCTTCTACTAAAACGTCTCCTTCTTCTTCTACTAAAACGTCTCCTTCTTCTTCTTCTTCTTCTACAAAAACGTACACTACATTATGCGCAGCTATCGTGCTGGGTCTGGGGTTCAAGTCGCTTCAGTGCAGATGTTGCTCTTGGGTCTGGGGTTCAGGTCGCTTCAGTGCAGATGTTGCTCTTTGGTCTGGGGTTCAGGTCGCTTCAGTGCAGATGTTGCTCTTGGGTCTGGGGTTCAGGTCGCTTCAGTGCAGATGTTGCTCTTTGGTCTGGGGTTCAGGTCGCTTCAGTGCAGATGTTGCTCTTTGGTCTGGGGTTCAGGTCGCTTCAGTGCAGATGTTGCTCTTGGGTCTGGGGTTCAGGTCGCTTCAGTGCAGATGTTGCTCTTGGGTCTGGGGTTCAGGTCGCTTCAGTGCAGATGTTGCTCTTGGGTCTGGGGTTCAGGTCGCTTCAGTGCAGATGTTGCTCTTTGGTCTGGGGTTCAGGTCGCTTCAGTGCAGATGTTACTCTTGGGTCTGGGGTTCAGGTCGCTTCAGTGCAGATGTTGCTCTTTGGTCTGGGGTTCAGGTCGCTTCAGTGCAGATGTTGCTCTTGGGTCTGGGGTTCAGGTCGCTTCAGTGCAGATGTTGCTCTTTGGTCTGGGGTTCAGGTCGCTTCAGTGCAGATGTTGCTCTTGGGTCTGGGGTTCAGGTCGCTTCAGTGCAGATGTTGCTCTTTGGTCTGGGGTTCAGGTCGCTTCAGTGCAGATGTTGCTCTTTGGTCTGGGGTTCAGGTCGCTTCAGTGCAGATGTTGCTCTTGGGTCTGGGGTTCAGGTCGCTTCAGTGCAGATGTTGCTCTTTGGTCTGGGGTTCAGGTCGCTTCAGTGCAGATGTTGCTCTTGGGTCTGGGGTTCAGGTCGCTTCAGTGCAGATGTTGCTCTTTGGTCTGGGGTTCAGGTCGCTTCAGTGCAGATGTTGCTCTTTGGTCTGGGGTTCAGGTCGCTTCAGTGCAGATGTTGCTCTTGGGTCTGGGGTTCAGGTCGCTTCAGTGCAGATGTTGCTCTTGGGTCTGGGGTTCAGGTCGCTTCAGTGCAGATGTTGCTCTTTGGTCTGGGGTTCAGGTCGCTTCAGTGCAGATGTTACTCTTGGGTCTGGGGTTCAGGTCGCTTCAGTGCAGATGTTGCTCTTTGGTCTGGGGTTCAGGTCGCTTCAGTGCAGATGTTGCTCTTGGGTCTGGGGTTCAGGTCGCTTCAGTGCAGATGTTGCTCTTTGGTCTGGGGTTCAGGTCACTTCAGTGCAGATGTTGCTCATCTTCACAGATGGAGAAAAGCGTTTTTGTAGCGTTAGCGAAACGCGAGGCTAACGGCGGCTCTGGAGACGATCGGTCAGAACGTTATAATGGCTGATCGTCCACCTGCTGGATAGCGCCGCTTCTGCTTCTGTCCTTGGCGGAGCGTGTCAGGGAGTTCATGCACACGGGAACGCCTCCCCCTCCTACCGGCTCGCGCACGCCCCCCCCCCCCCACCCTCCGTCTGCACGTGCACGCCCCTCTGTCCCGCCACACTGTCCCATTAGCATTCACCTTCACACACACACACACACATGCAGGGGCTTCTTCTGTCCGGACCGTTTAAAGCGCCGGCTGAGAAAGGGTTTGGTGAATGTGGGCCAGATCCGGCTGTGCATGTGCGGTGGCAGAGTGGTTAACCTCGCTGTGCAAATGGTGCGTCTCTACAAACTAGCGCAGTGTGAATTTGCCAGTTTCAGTTCCGATGAGATTGAAGAGAAAGTTGATGAATGTTTTAGTCTCTCTTTGTAAGTTGCTAAATTGTGCTGATTTTGTGCCTTTTTTTTTTTCCATAATTGTTGTGTTTATAATATCCTCCTCTTCTTGTAACTTAATGTAACTTAGTACTACCGACCTCTGAAGATAAGATGCTACTTTTCGCAGTGTGATCAAAGATTCTAGACATCTCTCCAGGACCCGGAGGCGTGTGATCGGATCACAGCTGACCCTTCTCACCCTGGACACGGACTATTCACCCCTCTCCCCTCAGGCAGGAGGCTACGGTCCATACAGACCCGAACCTGCCGCCACTGGAACAGTTTTTTCCCCTCGGCCATCAGACTCATGAATGTAATAACCAGCCATTTTCACTGCTCTGTCACTATGTGGTCTGTCCACACTTAGATCTGCACCTGCACATCTGTGAATACACTCACGCTGTTGTTCTATGTCAAATTGTTGTTGTCTTTATCATAGTTTGAATTTAATCTTCTTTATGCATGCCCTTATAGTTTTAAAGTTGTTCTAGTTTGTTATTTATCTTGTTTGTTTTTTTGGTCAGGACAGTGCAAGTTAATGAACAAGCCACACCGGATTGTAGACTTGGGCTAATTTCCATCCGTCGTTCCCCATGCACACTCTCATTCATCCTGGCCTATTGTACATGTTTTTAGTGGTAGGTTCTAGAGGAAACCTATGCAGACACGGGAAGAACATGCAAACTCCACACAGAAAGGGAATCCAGGTGGGAATCGAACCTTCTAGCTGTGAAGCACGAGCGCTAACCGCTATGCTACCATGCTGCCCTCTTCTTCTTCTGCTTCTTCTTCTTCTTCTATTTATGTTTTTAAGTTTCATGTTGCACAATTGAATCCTACTTTGTGAACCTGTTCACTAACAATGGCCAATAAAATAATTCTGATTTTGATTCTTCTCCACCAAGTCCCATTCCAATCCAACAAAGTTTGTGAAAGTTATGGGCCTTTCAGTTTACTTCAAAATGGCCGCCGAGTTGTGGGCTTGTCGTGACCACGGCCCATATTATTAAATCGAAAGGATAATCTTTAATCGCACGTGGGGTCTGGGATATTCTGGCCAAATTCTGAGGCTTTTGAATGAAAACACGGGAGAAGATGTCAACAGTCTTTTCGGTTGGTCTTCTTGCTGAGTTGACAGACGTCGACAGAGTTGCTTGAACGTTGCGTTGACGGCTTGAAAACAAAACACCTGCTGTAGAGTTTTGGGCGGGCCATAATATCTTTTTTCTTCTATCGTGGTCTATGTCCCTTTTTCTTGTGGACCCCATCCAAAATTAGAACTCCCGGAGTACTCACTTTTTCATTGTCACTTGTGTATCGGTGAATCTTTGCTACTGTTAACTCTTCATTAGTTTGAAACATAAAGAAAGGACACACAAACTTTACCCAGACAGTTCAGGTATTGATTACAGCGTGGCTAATGCCTAGCTCTATAACCCATCTTAAATAAAAACCTAGTCTGACTAAACAGTTTGTGACACATTTGAATCCTGAGCAAACGTCCTTGGCCGCCCACCCTCGCCGCGCGCTCCCACCCTCGCCACATCAAAGGCGTGAAAATCCTTCTATTTCCACGGCGCAGCGACACAGGCACAATCTCCTCCTGTCTCCGGCCGCATCCTCCGTTACCCGCGGTTACGCGGGCCGGGAGCGTCGCCACGGCAACAGATCCGTCCCGCATCCCACCACCTGTGGAGCCTCAAATGAAAGGATTTATGTGAGCGAACGGAGAGTCCAGACGAGGAGGGGACGAGAGACGAGGAAGTGCAAATGGTGTCAACGTGAGAAGGGTTTTCAGTAGAAGGCTGGATTCATGCAATATGCAGAATTCATGTTACGTGACTTATGGCCAGATGCTACAGGTGAAACACTGATGTTTCACGCAGTGGGGCTGAGATTTGTAGCTCGTGTTCCCCCTTTACATCTTAGTTTCAATGTCAGACTATAAAACAGACCAAACTTACCCTTTACCATGCTTATTTTATGACCTTCTGTACCGCCAAGTTTCCCACGCTTATTCAGTCACGAATACTGACTTGGTATGTGTAGCACAAAAGGACACTGAGATGAAGCTGCAAACCAAATATGGTCTTTTTTTTTCTTCTTCTTCTGGATGGGCAAAAAGAATCATCATCTTAAAGCTGGGGTACCTGATTTTTCCTGTTCAAACAGTGACATTTTTGGTTTTGGCCCAAACTTGTTTCTAGCTCTCACAGTCCCTCCTGTGTAAGAATGTAATTACATGCACATTTCACACCCATATACAGCATTGAGTGGTGACAAAGTGAAGCACCCCCCAAGATAAATTCCACTAATTTAGATTAGACTTCTATCATCCATTGCTCAATAAAACTTAAGGCGACATACTGGCAAAAATAAATGTATTCTACAACACCAAAACATCAGGTACCCCAGCTTTAAGGGAGTCATGACACACATTTACTTAAATTAAGAGATTAAAATAAAACATTTGGTCTGGTCTTAGATCGGATACAACCTTTTATCGCCAATTTAGCAGGTTTAGCATTGTTATCTGATCTTAGATTAGTTCAAACCGACTCAAATTCAACATAAAGAACCATAATTCAAGTGATTTTAAGTCATGTATCTAATTTAAAATAGTATTTTTTCCAGTCTGGGAGACGGCAGCAGCTAAAGACGGGAGAAAGACACACACACCCTTTAGGGCCTGTTTCCTCCAAATGAGGTTTTCAGTTCACTCTAACAACAAAATAGCCACTTTAGTAGCTCCTACAGACTCCACACTGTACGGAATTGTACATGTTGTTGTACTATCTTATTCCTGCCGGATTTACAAAAAGCTTGCGATAATTAGTTTTATTTATGTCAGTAAAAGTGTCAAATTGAAATCTCCGAGTAGATTTTTTCCCTCTGCAGCTTCACGCCTTAACAATGCACTGGACAGTTTGGTGTTGCGTCTGTGATGCAACAAAACCCAGGAAATATTCATCCGAGCGCTTTCAGGAGTAGAAGGAGAAACCGTTAAAGTGAACCGGATCAGTTCCCGATTTATGAAACTCTTCTGCCAAAGTCTCATCATCGTACCTTTGCTCACTGAGAATCGTTTCGATGGTTAGACAGAAGTTCTGTCTAACCACAGCACAGTTCTGTCACAGAACTGTGCTTTCAGCCCAGATTGAAGCCATTGATTTTGCACTATAGATGCTCTCCCCCTCCCCTGGGGGGTGTATTCCTCCGTGCCTGCGTAGGTGTGGGGGAGGGGTGATTATGGCTCAGCTTGTAAAAACCCCAAATACAAAATCTCATAACATTAGAATATTTTGAAAATGGACTGTAAGCCATAAACATCAAAATTATTAGAGATCACTTTGTCACTTTGAATGTAATGAGTCTATCATATATTAGTTCCACATTTAAAGCAGTACTAAGTAACTCATGCCCCTAGAGGCCATAAGCGCCATTGCAGGTGTCGTAGCATGTTGCCGTTTTTTACTCATTAATTGTCCGTGAGAGTAAATCCTACGCTGACAGAAAAGACAAAGGGACAGAGGGATATTGTTCATCCAATTACACAATGGAGATCATTTGTTCCACTCAAACTTGACTGTAAATACTGTTTAAAGTGGTGCTAGCTTTGCCCGTTAGCCTCTTCTTCGTGATTCCATTAGTGTGTGTTGGTGACTCTGACCCGGTGCAGGGAAAGTTGCAATTGTGGTTTTCTGGCCAGGGACACCAGGGGGAGATGAAAGACCCCCCAATCATCTTATTACAGAAATAAATGAACTTTTGAACGATATTCTAATTTTCCGAGTTTCACCTGTAAGGTTTTCCAAGATGAGTGCCTGTGCCGGGCTGAAATGAGGTCCCGGAGCGCCCCTGTTAGCAGGAGGGCTTTGGAGGGCTGCGACTCCTCGAAACAATCGAACGCACCCTCCCTCTCCCCAGCCCGGACAGGAGGGGGGGGGGGGCTGGAACTGACCCCAATTACCCCTGCGTCCCGCCCCGGCCCACCCATCAGCGCATGCACATGAGGACACTTGTAGGCCTTTATCAGACCATGGCCCCTCGCCCCGCAGCCCACAAAAGCAGATCAAGTGAGTTGGCCAATAGATATCTGGATCATTAAGGAAAGACTCTTCAGGTGGAAAAAAAAAAAAGAGGAAACTTTCGCAGTAGATTGTGTGACTGTGTTTCGAATCCGCTGCAATTCGTATCGGTGTTTGGTGAACGCTAGGGTAACTCACTTCATCCTCTCACTGTTTTGAACCCACAGCATCAGACGGAGAACGGGACTTTAGGTTGTTATTTTTTAGCTAATTGGTCTGAGATGATCGGGATGGGTCTAGTGAGCGGACTTTCGAGCAGACGTTTTAGGCATTTTGTGATCATACTCACGTACAACCTATTGAAAAATGAAACGAGTCATTGGTCCAAAGCCTGCGGAATCGATTCAGACCTGCCCCTAAGCAAATGTCACTGTAGTCGCCACCAGAACACAAAATGTCTTTCCCAAACCAAACCGGCAATGAGGCCATGAATTTGAAACATGAAGGAAACTAAGGCTGTACGTTTAACCTTTATCCAATCTAAATCCAGGTTTTAGCTACGACGATAACCTAACCTAAGAAAGAGTGTGAGAGCGCCACGTTTCTCAGAGAATGATTCAAACGAAGCATGTTTTTCCTGACATCTCCATCTCTCGCAGACTTGTATCTCGTTGCTGCTTGAAGCTTAAGAAGAAGACGAAGAAGAAGATCTTATATTTATATATTTATATAGCGCCTTTCACAGACATGGCGCTTTACATGAGAGCATTGTACGTTCACTCCATACTCGCTAATGTTATTAAATGTAATAACTGAGAACCATGATGTTTAACAGCAGTTTTAGAAGTTTATCTGCAGCTCAAAGCTCAATTGCATGAAAAATAAAACATAGGCTATGCATAAAATACTAACATCACAAATCGCAATACCTGTCAGAATAAGGTTTTGGAGCGACGGTGCAGACATTTCAATTGTCCAGAAATGATAATGAGCTCTTCCTGGGTACGGAGGGGGCGGGGATGTTAGAAAGGTGCAAACGTAACTCTCCAGAACACACAAAGGCAGCACGGGATTCCTCAGACATGTAACTACGCGGGAAAACCACCACAAAAGTCCGTTTCGCAGCATGTCCCCTCCAAAGACATGTTCATTTGACTGAAATGAAACTCCAGGCTTGTCTGAACGCAAAAACATTGTAACATGATTCAAAGTGAAAAGAATATGAGCACCCGCGCGGTGGTTTTTCCCGTTCCTTGGCTGTGGACGGGGACACAGGCGGCTGTCAGGAAAGCGCTGGGACATTTGGCCAGCCGCTGGTGTGGACGGTCCCGGCGGACGCCCTTTTGAAACGGTTTTGACACTCGTCTTCTGTCCCTGTCACTGCGCCTCTCTGTGCCCCGGCCTCCCCCTGTCACATCCTGTTATCTCGGAACTTTTTTTCACTCGAACTCCTCTTTTTAAAGGCAACACAGTGTAAAGCCCAGTGCACCCGAGCTGATACAATCGCTGTATGGATTTATTTCCCTTGCACTGCTTGGGCCGTGGGTGTGCGTTTTGGAGCTGTGTCCGCTGTCCCGGGCTGATGTGTCCAACAGCACTATATTGTATCTGCTGCCGAGATTAGCCTCCGTTCGACCTCACCTTCAAAAAAGTCCGGAGAATGTCAAGTTCAATAAAGTGTGGCTTCAAATGGGCCCATATTCAGGTGAGGTTTCATTCACTTATTTGTATCACGAGTTTCAGATGGTTTCACGTTAAGGCATTAAGGGATGGCGACAAAAGGGAATATCTCAGTACTGTGGGGGACTCTCTCGATGACAGTTTTGAAGCGATTTTCTTGCAAACCATCAGAAATATGCAAACAATTAGATGTCAAGCATCTTAATTTAAATTTCTTTGTCACTCAAAGAGATAATTGTCCTCAACAAACTACAAAAGGAAGAAAAACACTTTTTACACTTTTCCCCAACGCTATCCCCATATTTTTTGTGTGCAATTTTTCCCCAATGTATTACCAATTTTCTTCCCAATTTCCCCCAAAAGACTCGATAATTACATTTGCATGCAGAAAGTTTGATATTATATCTAGACGATATATTGCCCACCCCTTCTTCACATCATTCTACTCTATAAACCTACCATTTGTGAGATGGATGGATGGATGGATTAATGGATGGATGGATGGATAGATAGTGTATTGTTTTTACAGTATGTTTTTAGTGGGAGGTGAAAGCTTGCCTGTGATGAAGATGTTTGGACGCTGTGACTGCCTGTTTTTCTTCAAGGGGAGTTGGTAGGCTAAAGACCACCAGCTCTGGACCGAGATACCAGGAACGGCGTCTCATGGTTTAAAGAGCAGCGTCTGCCATTTCGTGAGCCCGTCGCTGATATTCCTTGAGATCATAACCACGGGTCAGCTCATGACGTGGCGCAGCTACAGACAATGGGCCACTCGAAGTATCGCTCGTACAAGTGGATGGCAAATCGCAAGTTCCCTGACGGTGGCCACTGGGAGGTTTTCGCAGGGGTGTAGTTTCTTGAATGGATTTTGTTTGTTGGGTGAATTGAGGACCCTAGTTTGGACATTTTCATGCAGGAGGAAATGGCCACATGGTGTTTTGGCAGCTTCGTCTGCACTGGACAATTGTGTAGTTCTCTTCTGTTGGACGCTTTGCAAAGGTTTCTTGCCATTTTTTGTGGGTTTTTTTCTTCATTGGAATTTTGGAAACAGGGTTAGACGTTAAGTTAATCTTAAACCCTTTCGGTCGTACTGTACATTTACATGTGGTTTAAAAGAATGTCATAACCGAATAAATGGAACTACAATCACTTTTATTCCAGCCACACATTTCCTAATCCAGTGACTAATGAATGAATAGAATGAAACATTAATGCCGCTGTTAGCACTTTCTGTGACGCTCTCCATTACAGATTAAGATCAAGTCTATCTGCTGGAGTTCCCATGACCTCACAGCAGTTCCAAACAGTGGAGCGTCTTGTGGGTCCGTCAACCTCCAGCTGCTCCTTCACCCCAAATTTTACCAAATCCCCCCCACCCCACCGCCTGTCGCCGCGGCTAATCCGTAATCCAAGCTCGTCGCCGCGCAAGTACATTAGGGAATTACACTTTTAATCCAGGGGGCAGCGGAGAGCGCCTTGTCTCCACGAGTCAACAGGTCGACAACCGGGAAACTTATCGGCCAATCGTGGCTAAATGGATACATAGGTCTTAGCGCAAGTGTCGGTGTCAAGGCCCTACATGTCTCAAATGAAAATGAGTGATTTCTGACCAAAGGAAGGAAATTGTACTCGCCGTAGGGAAATTTGTATTCTGCATTTTTGACCCATCCTTCACTCCCATTAACTGAAGAGTGGATTTTGCGGAATAGGTTCGTGGAGGCTTTAGCTCAGGACTAGGCAACGTTAGGCCTGAGGGAAAAAATCATTGAGAGAAATGCAATCACCAAACATACAAAAGTATTTTCAGTTCCTTTGAAAAAAGTCATAGGGGATGATGATTCCCAGACCCCCTTTTGTATGTACAATACTGTTGTTAGTACAAATTATTCCGTTAAGTGCGGCATTATGCTTTTTACAGGCAATAATCTCAAACACATCTTTATCTTACACTGTGGTTAGAAAATCCTATATTCCGCTTCACTGCTTAGTACAGTCTCTGGACAACATTCAAATGTTACTCATAGATGTTACAGTGGGTCGAAATCCACAGCCTCAGGTCGGTTTTTGATGAAAGAACAACCTTTGGGCGACGGTGGCGCAGATGGTAGAGCGGGCTGTCTCGTTATCAGAAGGTCGGGGGTTCCAATCCCGCCTCCTGAAGGTGCATGCTGTCGTTGTGTCCTTGGACAAGAGACTTCACCCACCTTGCCTCCAGTGTCTGCGTACATTGGTGTATGAATGGGTGAGAGGTTCCTTGCTGTAAAGCGCTTTGAGTGCCTAATGTAGGTGGAAAAGCGCTATATAAATTGAGACGATTTTGCATAATTGGGGCTGGTTCAGTTCCAGCCCTTCATTGGATGTGCTTTCGGACAGAGGAGAACTGGGGGCTGGGCTATTTTTAAAGGGACTGATTCAGCTCCTTCTCTGGGGGTAGTTCTTTCAGTCAGAACATATGCCATGTGGATGTGGTTACGTAGCAAGGGACGTGTGTAATGTAAGTACATGTTGATCAATTCAGCCGCTAATTTAAAACCAGTTAGCATCACCCTCTTCCACGTGGAGCTCTTTGTATTGTGCTTCATGCAGGAGCAGTCAAACTGCAGTGAGTCCTTGTCCTTGTGTAAAAAACCCACTCAGTGCTCGCTGTGTTTCTCGCTTAACCCGTTACTCACCGCCGCCCCTGATCAGGGAGTTACGGTTAGAGTTAGGGTTAGCAATTATGCATCCAAATCTCCAAGCATATTGACAGGAGCGCTCACAGCCTATATGCCAGCGCGATACCTCATTTGAAAGCCAAAACCTTCTAGAGTCTAAAACTAGGTGTGAGATCTGTGGGAGTGAAACATCACATTTGCCGTTCCTAAGCCTAATCAAAACCCTAACCCTAAGATGGCAAGTAACAGGTTCATTACGAATGTCCCGTTGTGAAAAGAGTGATGTGGAGTCCTACCTGCTACAAACTTTTCTAGCGGCATCACAGGCAGCACAGCGCCGCCCCCGTCCTGCAACTGTTGTTCAGAGCAAACACGCAGGTGCTTTGTTGGCTTGAATTTTTGGCCAGAATCAGGCATGAACTCGGGGAAAACAATCTAAATCATGCAGGATTTGTTTGTTTTCTCTGTGAAACTAGTGTCATAAGAACATGTTTTTGTATACTTTGCAGCAATACTAATCTAAATAAGATCGAAAGAAGCATATCCCTTTTGCCACATTGCTATTTGCACCAGCTTTTTTAACCCGAGAGCTACTTTCACGTATCAAAAATGGCAATGAGCTATTTATGCTTTGAAGAGAATTGTAACTATGGTGGAATTAGGCGGAATTGAGACCCAAATTTCAACACAATTAAGGAAGATGACTTGAGTTTCCTCGACATTATTTCCCTAAATGTTTGCAAATTGTGTTCCAACATGACTCATCGAGCGTATGCAGAAATGCAGAAAGCCGTTGGGAAAGGGCTGGAGAGTTTAGTGGCTCTTGTGCTACCGGTTGGACTTCCCCGTCATACACTATTCAGGAGGCGGACAGAAGTAGCAACTATTTTGAGATTGCTCTCCTCCACTTTGAAAATGGAAAGCCTAAAAGCTTTTCTTCACGATGATATTCCAACCGAAAAATGGCTTTAGATGTTGCATGGATGTTGAAAACAAGTTTTTTTTCTCTCTCCACTGTGTTAATAATTCAGCAAAAGGAAACATTCTTCCATGTCTTTCTTTGCTATAGACTCCTGAAATTGGTCAAAGTACTTGATTTCGTCCGTTTTTACTTAAGTTAAAGTAGTGAAGTATTTGCTGTGGAAAATACTAACAAGTAGAAAGTTCCTTCATTTGAATAAGTGTATTGAAAAATAACTTATAATAAACATGAATATTGTGCCCAAATCCACCCACGACAGGGACACACCTTCCTTGTTGTGCGTCAGTGGCATTTGACAGTACAGCTGCACAGCGCCACCTACTGTCCATGGTGTGCATTATTAGGCTTTTAAAATGGACAAAACACATGACACTTTGGAGCCATTTTAGAAATGTAGTGGAGAAGCAAGTTGTATTCATCATTTAAATGTAGTGGAGTAAAAGTTCACAAATACAAATACTTAGGTGAAGTACGGCTCCTCATAAACTACCTAAGTACAGTACTTGAGTGAATTTACTTCATTAACCTGACCTGTCGTTCCCACAATAATATTTAGTATTTAAGCTTATAATACTAAAGAATTAAGCAGTAAAAAGCACCCTGTCTTGCAATGTGTGCCAAGTAATCAGGAACCTCGACGGTCTGAGGGCCACATTTGGCCCTCGGGCCGCACTCCGAGCACCCCTGACCTCGTATCAAAAGCAATAATTGACCATTGTGTCCCTTTGTCTTTACAGGTAATGAAGTTCTGTCCAACGGCACCGAGCTGGAGATTCCAGCCAATCTCACGTCGCTGCTGCCTGAGGAGGCGCAGCCAGAGAAGGCCGCGGAGTCTGTGGTCACGGTAACCGGGGCGGGCGCCTCGGCCGGCCCCAACGCCGTGAGCACCGCGAGCCCTCGGGCGGGCCGCCTGCCCCGCGCCGGAGAGCAGGACGGGGGCAGCGGCATCTTCACGGAGGCGGATCCCCTGGCGCCGCTGGACGAGGTGGCCGTCCCGCCTCAGCTCAGCCCCGATTCGGCCGAGACCGAGCTCCTCCTGCCCAGCAACGCCCAGGAGGCGGAGGAGGTGACGGAGGGGGCGGAGCTCGAGGAGGAGGAAGAGGAGGAGCTCCACACGGCCCCGCCCTGGATCCACAGCAGAGACACCGCTGTTTTCAACCTGGACCGGCTAGCGACCACCACACCGCCGCCCTCCACCACCCCCCCGAGCCAGGACGTCCTGCACGTGGACTTCTTCGACCCTTCCTCCCGCGGGCGCGGCCTCGACCTGGCCCCGCCCTCCCCTTCCTCCCTGGCACACGAGCTGCAGGGGGGCGACCCGACGTCCTGGGCCATGCCGGATAACTACGACTACCTGACGCCCTACGAAGACGGCGCGTCCCCCACCGCGGAGGACTACTACATGACCACCACGGACGCCTACGAGAGCGACGTGGACCTCCGCCTGTCCCGCACCCGGACCCGAATCCCCGGGCCCAGCTCGTTCCTGCCCGGCGCGGGGCGTGCCGGGGCGGGGGGGCCCGTGGCGCGGCCCCCGGCTGCTGCAGATGGCTCGGACGGCAGGGGCGGGTGCAGGGTCGGGTACCAGAGGGTGAACGGAAGCTGCCGCTCGCCCTGTGACCTGCAACAGAACTACTGCTTCAACGGGGGACAGTGCTACCTGCTGGAGGGGATGGGCGTCTTCTGCAGGTACGGATAACTTAACTTGGCAATATTTCACTGGGTAAAATATTGCCAAGTTGAGATCGTAATGTTAAACCAATGGAGATTTATAAATGTAAAATACTCTACTGTGTACCATTTAATCCAATACTTAGGGAAAAGTACTATGGCTGGCAATGTGTCATACTAGGGGGTGTGGCCTAGCCAAGGGGGAATTAATCACAATTTTTCACCAAAAAAAAGCACATTTAGCACAAACAAAGTCATTAAGACCCATTAAGTGAATTGTGCCAAAATCAAAATTAAATGTAAATAAAAAGCATTAAATTGGATTAAAACTGGCATTAAATCTACCCTTCTTGGAAAATTGTGACATTGCTCAACAATTGTTACAGCAAAAGATCATCAAAAATACCGAAACTATGGTTTCAAACATTCAGTTGCAGTTTTGGCTGAAATTGACCTAATATTTGGCCCAGAAGTTGTCTTTTTTTCCGATTATCTTACCACTGTTTGATGAAATGTTTGCAAACGTGTAGGAAATTAAATATGCTGTGATTATTTCTGTGTTTGTGGCATTAAATATAGTATTGTGCCATACATTTGACTTGCTTCTGCCTCTATAAACCCTGTAAAGTCAAGTCAAAATCGAGTCCTTGTGAATGCTTTGGAAAATGATTATCCAGTACTGAAAAATCGACACTCGAAGCTAGCCGTTCAGCATATAGCATGAAGCTAACATTAGGATCATGGTTAGCATTCTCCATTATTCATCCATTCATGGGCTCTTGAACAACTTGACTCTCCGTGTCTCTGTATCTTTATTTGGTAGAAAATACATCTATAATTCAGCGTTTGTTAAAGTAGTGGTGTAGTAATCGGCTAAAGAATAAGTCCTTTGTTTTCCCTCTGGCGGCTTCGATCGTGACCGTTTGTGCGTGTTCCCAGAGATGCCGTCTGTATCTATTGCCAGCCTGTTTCGCTTCGATTACAGCAGTGGTTCTCAAACATTTCACACCAAAAATATGTGTAATGAAAGATGTGATATGTAATGTAGAATCTCAGGAAATATTTGATCTTCCAAGTAAAACTAGGCCTAGATCGAGATCATGTCAGGACTAAACCAGGTCTAAAACGGACTCAAATCCGAAAATACACCTGCATTTTCTATAAAAAAAAAACACTTGACTTAAATGTATCACTAAAGCATCAATGATATTAGGAAAGTGTTTGCTAAGGCTCTCATTCGTCCAGGGATTATCCATCATTGTATAGAATTCCAAATATCATTGACTGGACAAGGTTGATTCAGTCGGAGATGTTTTTCTTCTGTCTACAGAGGCGTCCACTCTTGTAGTCAAAACGTAAGACTCTTTTAGTTACATTTTCGTACACCTTGACTAGAAGAGCGTGAAGAAGCTTCCGACAACTCGACCAACTCAGTCCAGTCAATGATGCTGGAAAACCTCTATGTTTCAAAATAAAGAACAAGACATCCTTAACGTCATCCTTTGCTGATAAAGGTTTGATTTAAGTTTGTGACCAAAGGGAGGACATATTGTCTCCACCTGAAGTCCAAAATAGGAAAGAATGTGCCTGCTGTTGTTGCCATAAAGTCTCTCTCCGTCACGTGAAACCAGAGCTCGGCTCGCTCTCGCAGTGTCTGCCTCTGATAGTTTCAGATTTACAAGTGTTTGTATCCAGGACATGTGGGACGGATTAGCCAACAAGAGTTTTTTTACGAGGAAATGTCCATTCCCCGCGCCAGAGTGAGACTGCATGGATCATGATGATGCTACTCGAAAACGTTTGTAGTTTTAAACACAGATGTAGAGGTTCAGAGGTTTTAAGAGGTGCTTATCTCGCTTTATCCAGATGTGTAAGAGTTTCAAGCAACTTTTATAACAGGTGGTGAAATGTAGGTGTGCGCGAAACCCTTGTGTCGCATGGACAGACACTAACTGGTCCTGGGTTTGATTCCTGGGCCGTGTTGGGCCTTCCTGTGTGGACTTTGCTGGGTGGGTTTCTCCAGTTTCCCCTCATCAACCCAAAACATGCACAGTAGTTAAAAAACGTTGTACTCCTGGCCGAGAGACACTGATTGAAGGATGGGTCAAATGCACAGGGAAAAAAAAAATCCCAACTGAGACAATCAAGTCAAATATGCATAATGAACCTTTAAACTGCATGATGAGGATCTGATGAGGGCTGCTGCATTGGGGGTTAGATCAGAGAGTGAACTTTAAGCTTTACTCACACTGGTTTTAGCCAAACAAGAGTCTCATTCTGCTTTCTGATTGGATCAATGTCTCAGAAACCATGTAAACGTAATAGTTTATGTCATGTCTTTGCAACTGTGAATAAATTAACATTACCAGTAAAATAATACTGATATGAACATGTTATATCTCATCTATATGTGGGGTATATTTCTTAAATATTTAATTCCAAATCTCGCATGAACTACTTCTTTTATAGGCTCAAGAAAGTCCATAGCCTATTGTTGAAATTATCTCTCAGAATAACCATTAGAACCCACAGTCAAGATTGTCACCCATTTAAAATCATTTTTTTGTGGATTGAAATATCGGGCTGGACTCTAAATGTCAGCTGACACTCAATACAAAAGAAATATAGAACTGCTATTTTAGGCAAGTGACATCTAATGAACATCACGGCGTATCAGATCGAGTAAATGTCACCAAAGGACACACACGGAACATGTTCTGTAAAGCTAATCACACCCACATAATTGTCAAACTTTTATTGTATTGTCTAAGTACAAAATGGGAGGAAACGATAAGTTCACACACAAGTAACAGACAACTGTGAAGTGAAAGCAAAATGATACATGAGTGCATAAGTATTCATACAGCATTTTCTGAGTGCAGTAAATTGCCTTTATAACATTCCTAATGACTGCAGAAAGTTCACACCTTGGCCTAACCATTAAATAGAGGCCACCTGTGTGTAATCTACTCTCAGTATAATTCCAGCTGTTCTGCGAGGGCCTCAGAGCTATGGTCAGAGTGTATTGGTCACTAAACAACATCATGAAGGCCAAGGAGCTCACCAGAGAGGTCAGGGATAAAGCTGTGGAGAAGTTTAAAGCAGCGTTAAGTTATACAAAGATTTCCCAAGATTTGAACATCTCACGGAGCACTGTTCAATCCATCATTCGGAAATGGAAAGAGTATAGCACCACTGCGAACTTACCAAGACACGGCCGTCCACCTAAACTAACAGACCGAACAAGGAGAGCACTGGTCAGAAATGCAACCAAGTGCCCCAAGATAACTCTGGAGGAGCTGGGACGTCCTGCCGCTGAGCTGGGGGAATCTGTACATGGGACAACTATAAGTCGTACTCTACACAAATCTGGCCTTCATGGACGAGTGGCAAGAAGAAAGCCATTATTGAAAGGAGGCCATAAGAAATCCCGTTTGAAGTTTGCTAGAAGTCATATGGAGGACACAGCTACCATGTGGAAGAAGGTGCTTTGGTCAGATGAGACAAAAATTGAACTTTTTGGCCCAAATGCAAAACGTTATGTATGGAGCAAACCTAACACTGCTCATCGTCCTGAGTGCACCATCCCCAGTGTCAAATATGGTGGGGGGAGCATCATGCTATGGGGCTGCTTTTCCTCAGCGGGGACTGGGAAGATTGTAAGAATAGTTGGGAAGATGGATGGAGCCAAATACAGAGACATTTTGGAGGAAAACCTGCTGGAGTCAGCAAGAGAATTGAGGCTGGGGCGGAGATTCACCTTCCAGCAGGACAATGACCCTAAACCAGAGTCCTGCACTGAGTCGGGTACCCGCGGGTATCTGATGGGTACCCACAAAAGTTGCTGAAACGGACGGATTTTACGTCCTGGAATTTTACCCGCGGGTTTGCGGGTGGGTAGTGATAACACACGGACGGGTCGGCGGGTAGCTGCTACCCGCACAATATTTGATTGATATCATTATGGTGTCTACAGACCGAGCCACACCGCTCGTGCTGTTGCTTCTAAGATATGAATGACCACGGTTTCCTGATTCTTTGTACTTTGGTGACAGTATAGTATAATACGAGAGTACATTTCTCTGACACTTGAGGCAAATCTCGTCACTTTCCTCTCTCCCTCTCCTGGATATTGTGTGGGTTAGGAGTGTGTAGTACCTACCTGTCTGTCCAGCGATCATGTAACGATAAAATCCCCTTAAAAACATGTTTGTAATCCGGTGCGTCCTTTATTTTGATCGCGCACGTGTTTCCATATGATTCCTCTGATCCGAATGCCTGGGCTCGGGAAAGGCATTTCAAACCGCTGCTGCTGCTTGACATGAAGATTCCCTCTTTCCAGACAGTGTCTCCGTTTCCCTTGTGTCTCTATGATGTAGTGGGAGTGGTTATGATGTTCCAAATTCAGATGATCAATACATTTTTCGCGAATCTGTGTTTTTACGAAAGGAGCCAGCTGAGGTGGCTAGGGCATCTGTTCCGGATGCCTCCTGGTCGCCTCCCTCGGGAGGTGTTCCAGGCATGTCCTATTGGGAGGAGGCCTCGTGGAAGGCCCAGGACACGCTGGTGGGACTATGTCTCCGAGCTGGCCTGGTGTCGCCTCGGGGTCCCCCCAGAACAGCTGGAGGAGGTGTGCGTGGATCAGGAAGTCTGGGCATCTCTGCTGAGACTGCTGCCCCCGTGACCCGGCCAGCCTCCTCACGCCGCTCTGAACAGCGGGTGCGTGGCGACACACACTCATCGCCCGCACATGTGCGCGCACTTACATTGACAATACACAGGAATCAGCCACACCGATGTAGTGTATCTATTACCTGTTACCTGTTTAAGCATTCAACCCTCATTAGCGTCACGTTGAATAGTGCAAAATAAAGTGCTTCAAAATACAGTAATGCTTTTATTTGTGTGATTTATCACGGGCACGGGTGGGTAACGGGTAGAATGTTAACGGGTCCCGACGGGTGCGAATTTAACGCTTGATATAATCACGGGTTTACAGGCAGGCAGGTGCTGTAGCAGGTGGGAAAAAATTGACCCATGCAGGAAAATTGACCCATGCAGGAAAATTGACCCATGCAGGACTCTGCCCTAAACACAAAGCTAAATCTACAATGGAATGGTTTAAAAACAAACATATTAATGTGTTAGAATGGCCCAGTCAAAGTCCTGACCTAAATCCTATTGAACATCTGTGGAAAGACCTGAAAACTGCTGTTCACAAACGCTCTCCTTCTAATGTGACAGAGCTTGAGTTGTTTTGTAAAGAGGAATGGGCTCAAATGTCAGTCTCTACATGTGCAAACCTTGTAGAGTCAAACCCCAGAAGACTTGCTGCTGTTATTGCAGCAAAAGGGGGTTCCACAAAGTATTAAGTCATGCTTGTGTGAATACTTATGCACGCGCCACATTTCAGTTTTCTATTTTTTTTTTTAAATAACAGAATCATGTATCATTTTGCTTTCACTTCACAGTTGTCTGTTACTTGTGTGTGAACTTTCAGTAAAAAATTCAAAAAAAAAAAAGTTATATTATATTTAGGGTTGTAAACATGACAAAATGTGCAAAAGTTCAAGGTGTATTAGTACTTTCAGGAGGCACTGTATTTACATGCAAGAATATGCACACACTGAGTAAAATGACACATACGGAAAAATATTCTCTAGCTGTGGTTTACTGAAGATCAAAGGGAGTCTCCTCGTCGCATCAACCCACAATTTTGACCTGTAGGAAATCTTTAGCCAAATGAATAAAACAGAAGGAGATTGAATGAAAAATATATTTATGAAAAATTGGAAGGTAAACATTTAAAAGCCAATTCAAAAAGCAAAGTCAGATATGATGTAAAAATGGCACGCCAAAGGGTGTGAGCTAAAATTATTTCGACCTTTAATTAAACTCTTGGGCATGTCAAAAGTCAGTTCCAACACTGACTTTCCATATTTTAAAATGTTTATAAATTTTCCCCAATACATCATTAGCGGTGTATTATGCCCCATTGACTTCCATTAAAACTACACTTTTTGATTTACCTGCCATGGCACTTTACAATCTTTAATTCTTTCTGATTAGTGGTTTCTCCTGATTAAAAGCCGTAACATTTTATAGTTCATACATTTACAGCATTTACACTATTGCTCTGTTTATCGAAGGCTACAGTTCCCATTGTTTTTCTATGGGGGTTTTATAGCACTCCATAGAATAGCAATGTATTACAGTGATGACGTTTTGGTGGGGTTAAAAAGGTGAAGGGTGGGGGTATACTTGCCTGGGGGCACTTTTACAAAGCTAAGAGTGGCCCTGGATGCCAGTGTGAGTGTCACTCAGCAGCATGTGTGAGAAGTGGATGCACTTTGCAGATCTGTTACACTGCAGACAGGGGAATAAACCATGATGTGGGTCAATGGAGCAGTGGGACACCAAAGGCCTGATGTGAAGCTGTTTGGGACGTGCACACAGAGATTTCATTGAAAAATAAACAACATTATGTCACCTATATTGCATAGACCCACTTTTTTAAAGCTTTTTTATGATCAAGTATTTTCTTCCCAGGATCGGGTCTAGAGAAATATCATATGCTGCTTAAGTTACAATATAATTTTTTTATCCAGACTTTGTAAAGTTCTTAGGGAAACCTAATCTTCGAAGCTCAAGACAGATGGCCGTGGTTCTAGTATTCTGTGTTATGAAACGTGTAATACCCCCATTCAAAAGCCCCGCAGCGATCTGATTTCCGAGTTGGATTGTCCCCCGAGGGAAATTTGCTCCAGGCCTGTAGCCCATTTACTGCGCTCCTTTGGGACATTCTCTCAGCTGCACTGAGTGACATGTCTCCACATCAGAAACCAGAGGCGCCTTAAGGGTTAATCTCTGCGAGTCAATTGTTAAGGTATTGAAATGTGTGCTCTGCATCTGACCCATAGATTGGTAATTCTATTTCTGAATTACCAATCTGAGGAAGGCGGTTGAAACGCTTCTGAATTGTCTTTGTAAAATAAAAATGGAAGACATTCCACCTGGATGACTGAGAATTTGCATCGTTTTATCCTTTTGAAATGAGTGAATGTGGTTTATAAGACGTACAACAAGTTTAACCTTCAAACAATAGACTCTTATAGTATGTTGTCACAGTTGGTCTTCTTTTTTAAGAATCTTTTGGCGGTGAAGAAAGGGGAGAGACATTCAGCGAACAGTGACCCAAGAAGCGGAGAATAGAATGAACGTTTTTCACACATGATACTGATTATTCGGTGACGCCTTATTGTGGGCACATGTGTTAGTTGGAATTTGCAAAAGAACGTTCACTCAACTGGGAAAAATAACTGGTGAACTCCGGTCAAAATGAGCTTCCCGGCTTTCAACCTGTTACTTGCCACCTTAGGGTTATGGTTAGGGTTAGCAATTATTTATATCCAAATCTCAGAGTGTATTGACTGGAAAGCTTACAGACTATAGAGATCTGTGTGAGTGAAACATAACTTATATCACATTTGCCGCTTCTAGGTAGGTAACCCTTATTACCTATCTACCTAATGTAGATCGATCGGTAAATCAAGAGCTTTGCCTCAGACTCAGCTTCCTCTTCACCACAACAGTCCGATACAGCGACCGCATCACTGCTGATGCCGCACCGATCCGTCTATCGATCTCACGCTCCATCCGTCCCTCACTCGTGAACACGACCCCGAAATACTTGAACTCCTCCACTTGGGGCAAGGACTCCCCACCGACCTGAAGCGGGGAAACCACCTTTTTCCGGTGGAGAACCATGGCCTCAGATTTGGAGGTGCTGATCCTCATCCCGGCCGATTCACACTCGGCTGCAAACCGCCCCAGTGCGCGCTGGAGGTCCTGATTTGATGAAGCCAACAGAACAACATCGTCTGCAAACAGCAGAGATGAGATTCTGAGGTTCCCAAACCGGACACCCTCCGGCCCCTGGCTGCGTCTAGAAATTCTGTCCATAAAGGTAATGAACAGAACCGGTGACAAAGGGCAGCCCTGGCGGAGACCAACACGCACCGGGAACAGGTCAGGACAATGCGAACCAAGCTCCTTCTGCGGTCATACAGGGAACGGACAGCCCTTAGTAGAGGGCCCCGGACCCTATACTCCCGGAGCACCCCCCACAGGGCACCACGAGGGACACGGTCATCAAACGCTTTCTCCAGATCCACAAAGCACATGTGGACTTGTTGGGCGAACTCCCACAAACCCTCGAGCACCCGATGAAGGGTATAGAGCTGGTCCAGTGTTCCACGACCGGGACGAAAACCGCATTGTTCCTCCTGGATCCAGGGTTTGATGGTCTGCCAGATCCTCCTTTCCAGCACCCTGGAGTAGACGTTACCGGGGAGGCTGAGGAGTGTGATCCCTCTGTAATTGGAGCACACCCTCCAATCCCCCTTCTTGAAGAGAGGGACCACCACCCCGGTCTGCCAATCCAGAGGCACTGTCCCCGACCGCCACGCAATGTTGCAGAGACGTGTCAGCCAAGACTGCCCTACAACATCCAGAGACTTAAGGTACTCAGGACGGATGGTAAATGGTAAATGGTCTCAACTTATATAGCGCTTTTCCACCTACATTAGGCACTCAAAGCGCTTTACAGCAAGGAACCTCTCACCCATTCATACACCAATGTACGCAGACACTGGAGGCAAGGTGGGTGAAGTGTCTTGCCCAAGGACACAACGACAGCATGCACCTTCAGTAGGCGGGATTCGAACCCCCGACCTTTCGATCATGAGACGACCCGCTCTACCATCTGCCCCCGATGGTGGATCTCATCCACCCCCGGAGCCCTGCCACCGAGGAGCTTTCTAACCACCTCGGTGACTTCAGCCTGGGTGATGGACGAGCCCCCCTCTGAGTCCCCAGCCTCTGCTTCCTCATCGGAAGACGTGAAAGTGGGATTGAGGAGATCCTCGAAGTACTCCTTCCACCGCCCGACCACATCCTCAGTCGAGGCCAGCAGCCCCCCACCCACACTGTAAACAGTGTTGGTGAAGCACTGCTTCCCCCTCCAGAGGTGCCGGATGGTTTGCCAAAATCTCTTCGAGGCCGACCGATAGTCCTCCTCCATGGCTTCTCCGATCTCCTCCCAGACCCGGGTTTTTACCTCTGCGACTGCACGAGCTGCAGCACGCTTGGCCTGCCGGTACCTCTCAGCTGCCTCCTGAGTCCCACAAGCCAACAATGCCAGATAGGACTCCTTCTTCAGCTTGACGGCCTCCCTTACTTCCGGGCACCACCACCGGCTTCGGGGCTTTTATCTTTTATATGCGCTGTGATTGTGTGATTTTAATGTTGTAATTCCCTTCTATTGTGTTGACCTTGAGTGTCTTGAAAGGCGCCTCAAATAAAATGTATTATTAATATTATTATTTGCACCTAAACACATCAGTCTAGTTCCAGTTCCAGACGCTAGTCAGCACTGTTTTATGGACATGGTTTTATGATCTTATAACTGATGTCACCTCTGGCAAAATCCAGTCCTCATTTCAGTCTTCACTTCTGCAGCAAAATGTTTTTATTGTTTTTTTTATTGTCTGTGCTATAGATGGGAGCAACCACTATGTCATAAAGAGGGTTCTCCTCCATTGAAATGAATGGAAAGAGATTGTTCACTCGTTCACTCTCACATTCGAACACAATGGCAGTGCGCACATGTTGTGTGGAGCTGGGATTGAACCGTCAACACTTCGGGACAGTGTAAAAATGCTGTACCAACTTCCCTTTTCATTCCACTGCAGTTTCATTTGAAATCTTTTCTGACGAGTTCGTCACAAAAACAAGCGTCTACTCCCCTTGAACATTTCCAGTTGAATAAAAGCATTGGTCTGACAGTGCTCAGAACATGAACTTGTATCGGGAGAGCGGAGGCGGCTAGTGAGTCACCGGGCTGAGCGCGGGCCAGAGTGAGAAAAACAAAAAAACGCTCGACGGCAGCCAAGCCCCGCTATTGTCCTGTTTGTCTGCACAGCTTGATGTCATTAGCGCGGGCTTTGAACAGCAGTTTGTCTCCCACTCTGCATTTCACCAGGCCATCGCAGAACGCCCGCGCACTCCCGAGCACGGCGGAGATTGAGCCCAAAACGGCCCGACGCTTCATGAGAAGACCCAGATGTAATGTTTGGCTTAGAAAAGTCCACATTAGGGACACACCCGCATTTGACCAGCCAGCTTTTTCTAATTGTATTTCTGGTTTGCACATTTAGTTCTGGCCTGTCCTATCACTTTGTAAATGTGGAGAAATCGAGAAAGTTTCAGAAAAAAACTCTCCCCTTTTAGCAGTTGTTGGTGCCGCTTCAGTACCTGCCCCTCTTTGGACGTGCTTTCCAACAGAGGAGAACTGGAGCCGGGGTCTCTTTTAGCGGGACAGTTTCAGGGCAGTACTTTCAGTCAGACCAGGAACTCTTTGCCGACGTGGTGACGTAGCAAGAGACGATTGCAGCCCCAGTGCATGTGCGTCACTCAAAGGGCAATCATCCTTTTAATATTTATTTGTAACTCACAATCCAGACGCTCATTTAAAGCCACTCACACTCTTTACCCTCTCTTACCCTCTTTCATCTTTCATAAACAGAAGCTGCGGAACCCCGGCGGACCCTTTTTCCTTTCCGTACACTCCCAACGCCTCAATTGCACACCTCGCCTGCTCAACCCGGAGTTTTCCACCCGTGAAAAGTGTGCTCCGGACGCCTCCTGACAGAGCTTGCGAACGTCATCGAGCCCGCGTCCTGTCACTTTAGTTCAGCGTGAGCACGAGCAGAGGGGACGGGGGCTCCCTGTGACGAATCGGGACCGCGGGGGGTCTTAGAGACTGTCCCTACGAATCGCGCTCGCGTGAAAACACTTGCTTCTTGAACATTTAGGTAAAACTATGCAACTTCTGCCTTTTCAGCACTGAAGCCTCTCTAAGATGAGGATGAGGATGTGGCTGCAGTGGACCACATCTGCACCGGGGTAATTGCGCTGCGGTGATGGGTTTCTAAAAGCTCTCTGGGGACAGACGTCAATACTCTGAAGCAGAAGTGATCTGCAGGATTCTTTTCAGTTACTGAAAAGCTATTCTTGTGCATATCTCCAATTGTACTGCAACTGCGATTAGACATGCAATTCAAATTTTAACATCCAGATTTAGTCCAGTCGTCCGGGAGCAGAGGCGGTCAGTGAAGTTTGTGTGAATCTGTACTTTTCTTGAGTAGTACTTTTGTTTAAAAGGCATTACTTTAGCGCCACGATATTTGAAAGATTTATTCTCATCTTGCCCAGGGACCACGGTTGAAATGTAGCTTTCGAGGTAAAACTGGCACGTTTACTGAAATGTTGATTGATGTGTCTTGTCCCTGTTCAAGTAAAAGTATTAAATCAAAATGAAACCTCAGAATCCCAGGGATATTGCGCAAAACCATTTGCTGTTTAACGAATTTGGTTGGACGGAGTATCAATCTCCGGGTGTACTGTAAAGGAACAAATATTTCATCACTGTTCCTTTTAAAGCAGGGGTAGCCAACATCAGGCCCGGGGGGCCAAAACCGGCCTTCCTCATAGAACCTCTGGCCTCACTCTCGAAACGTGAAAAATACCGTCAATTCCTTTTAAAATGTCTTTTAAAGGAGAACACCCACTTATTTGATGTGCAACACTAGGACTGTCACAATAATCACTATATCCACTTATCCTTTGATATGTGAAAGATAAACTATATATGTTTGGGCTCAGTATTTATAGAGCTTATGCGTGTGATGTCATAACTAAATTGAGTGACTATCTGTGCAATCCGTTTGTTGAGTGATGATGTCATCGCTCTACATCCGGGTCCAATGGAGCTTTGGCCCTATTCACTTCAATGTGATGTTGGTTTCTTTAAACTGTTTTAGAGCCGACTACCGGCTCTTTTTAAACATCTGATCACACAGAAATATTACTTTCACTCTGGATTTTCCCTAGTGATGCTTTTCTGGCATTAATTATCTAATATTTTTTTCTTAAATGTTTACACTTATTGGCAGTTTTTTGTTATATTTAGGCCTAACAAAAGTGGCATTTGTAGAAAGTGATCTCTTCGGCCTTCCCCTGTTCTAAAGTGTCCAGACTGTTATTCTGAGACCAAGAGTCGGATGAAGCTGCAGCCTCTTGGTGTCAGCACTTTCTGTCCTACCTTGTTTTGCCCTTTCCTTCACAAAAGCTCCGTGTAACGCCTTTCTACACAATCCTACCTCCATCCTCCGCGCCGATGGACTCGTGTCCTTTCTCCGACCTTATTTGACAGCTTGGATCTTACTGGTGATTTCAAAAAACATTTCCAGCAGAATTTATGCAAAGATATTCAGCATCCGCCTAACACTGAGCCTTCGATCCGAGTCTATGAGGTGTATTTCGAGTCTTTAATTGTCCTTGACCCTGTTCGCACCAGCGGGGGGGGGGGGGGGGGGGGGGGGGGGGCCTTATTAGCAGGGCACATCTGTAGCCCGGTCGGCCCCTGCCAGCCTCGCATCGACTCCGTTATCGGCCTCTGTAAGCCCTGCGAGGTCCCGCTAGGCTAGTCTAATCCGCTAACACTGACTGTGGGCGGAGAAACAAAGGGGCTGTGGGCCTCCTCTCAGAAGACAAGGCAACGCGAGCTAAAGTCAGCCATTTTGACTCTGATCCACAGCCAATCACCGTGCAGGCCATCGGTAGAAATGCGATCTTTCTCCTCGTACCGCGATCTTCCGCTGCCAACATTAAAGGTGCATTATGCGACTTTTTATGTGAAAAAAGAAAAGGTGAATTTGTGTGTGTATTTGACATGGTAGTTCCCCAGTATGAGTGGTCAGCATGGCGCCGTTACTCATCATCACAGTGGACTCTACAACGCTCCAGGATCAACTGTTTGGAAGGTTTTCTCTTCTGACGGAGCCTCTCACCAGAAAACCTACAACACAATTGATCCTGGAGCGTTATAGAGGCCACTGGGATTCAAATGAAGGCGCCTCACTGACCACTCATACAGCCGCTGGTTTATATTTGTGCAAATATGGGGGGATAAAAGTTGCACAATGCACCTTTTAAAAGGCATCAAATTAATTGTGATTGAATGTCATTAAAAAACATTAAAATTGGATTCAAACTGCCATTCATTTTCTTGATTTTTTTTTAACTGTATGTTCGTAGAAAAATAACAAAATGATGGTCTAGAACATATTCAGCTGCAGTTTTGGCTGAAATTTATCAAAGGGACATTTTAGCTTGTTTCTCCCCAGTTCTCTTTCCTCTGTTTTATGACATGTTTGTAAATCTTAAAGAGGGGGTATTATGCTTTTTTCAATCACATAGCACCAGTCTATAGCACACTGCAATGATGACGTAACCTTCTGTTGGTCTGTATATGCAGTAAATTAAAATAACTGCCTTGAATAAAATGGCTCTCTCAAAATGGCTGTACTGAACGTCTTGAAATAGGCCTCTGTCTCTTTAAGAAGCTTTCCGACACGCCCCCTTCAGCACACTACTGTGGCATTAAAACAACAACACTGTGCGGGGAGGGGGCTCTGCTGAGCTGAGGAGCAGTGGTTGGTGGCTTGGCTGGTGACGAAAGGTCCAGAGGCGTCTCCAGGAGGTGGGGGCGTTCCTAGGAGGACTGAGGCATAGCTACACCTAAAATGGCCGCCGTCTAAGTTTTTACTGATTACTCAAAAACATGTGAATGAGCCAAGGCAACACTCCAGGCATGTGTTTAATGAGGGAATGACATAATAACATGATATAAAGCTTGAAAAAGTTGATTTTACATAATACCCCCCCCCCCCCCTTTAAGAAATAAAACCTGTGCCGTTGTTTGCTGTTGTTCATTAAAAGAGCATTATTAAAACAAAACAAATTATTATTATTACATTTGACATTCTTCTGCCTGTATAAGCCTCATCTCTTGTGGTTAGGTTACCGCAGTGGTCAAAACCTCAATATCAATTCCATACAGGATAACCGTGCAGCCCAGTCTTCCCTGTGAAGAAATGAGCAGTTAAGACTGCGCCTAACAATTACATTTACCCTCTTCCATTTGACATCAGGTACGGGGCCTTTAAGTCAAACAACAAAAACATATAGAATCCTATGTATACTGTAGTATGTTATTGAAAGGGCCAGGTCACCAGTACCAAAAAATAATATACGTTTTACATAATGTGAAAGTTACTTGTTGGAACTATGTTCATGTTGTGATTCATTTGTGTTTATATTTTTCCTTAAACATTTGATAAAATTGACCTATCCGAGGCCACCATTTTGTCTTGGCTCCACTCTTAACAATTGTCATGTTGTTTTGTTCACATTTGCCCGATCACACATGAAAAGGACTCTCTCCAACATCCGCCCTCGGAGCCCCGACATGCCCGTCAGTTTTACAAACGGACATTATTCCAAACTCCGCCTCACCGAAGCGTGTAGATCTGGTGAAGCGAGTGTCGGGGGGACGGCACTTGTTAGGCTGATGCTTCTCCGTGGTGACCCTTTTGTGAAGGAACAGCTGAAGACGAGGAGAGGCGCCTGGATGCCCACTTGTACTTTTTCCTGCTGATATGAAAAGAGACCGAGCGAGTGACATGATTGAGCTGGAGGTGAGGAGGAGGAAGAGGAGGAAGAGGAAGAGGAGGGTGTACGGGCACAGTGTTTATCCAAAGACAAAAAACTGGGAAGGGGAATGCAATGGAAATAAATGCCATCTTAACATTTTTTTTTTTTTTTTATGCATAAATGTGCTTGAATTGAGACCATTCATTCTGTTTTTGTGTAGGTTTGGGCTGTCCTGAAATACGATTCAGATAAGAGCCAAAGGAAGAGGCATTCATTTGTTTATAATAAGAGACATTCATGTGTGCCCTTCAAGTAAGAGTTCAACCGATATGGGGGTTTCTCTAAGGCCATAGACGATTTTTGGGGGGATTTTTGATTGACCGTTGCCGATATGCCGATATAACCTCCGCCTGAACTGAGGACATTTTCTCCAGTCTGGCATTACCCAAATCTAAAAGCGTCAAAACAATGAGGGTGGAAATAAACAAGGCACAGTGTTTATCCAAAGACAGAAAACTGGGAAGGGGAATGCAATGGAAAAAAATGCCATCTTAACATATAAAAAAAAAAAAATGCATTAATGTGCTTGAATTGAGACCATTCATTCTGTTTTTGTGTAGGTTTGGGCAGTCCTGAAATACGATTCAAATAAGAGCCAAAGGATGAGGCATTCATTTGTTTATAATAAGAGACATTCATGTGTGCTCTTCAAGTAAGAGTTCAACCGATATGGGGGTTTCTAAGGCCATAGACGATTTTGATTGACCATTGCCGATATGCCGATATAACCTCCGCCTGAACTGAACTCATCTGTCGTTGTGTCCTTGGGCAAGACACTTCACCCAGATTGCCTCCAGTGTCTGCGTACATTGGTGTATGAATGGGTGAGAGGATCCTTGCTGTAAAGCGCGTTGAGTGCCTAATGCAGGTGGAAAAGCGCTATATAAGTTGAGACCATTTACCATCAAAAGAATGAGGGGGAAAACAAACAAACAAGCTACAATAGCAAAATAAGAAAGCGACAAAAACGCGATGGAAAAAGTGTTGAAAAAGCCAAAAAAGAGCGACACGACAAAAAAAGCAATAATGAGCGACAAACAGAAAAGCCGCAATAACACAACGAAAAAGTGACACAAACGCGGCGTCAATGTGACAAAAGTCAGAATCACTTTTGTCGGCCTTCGCTTTTAAATGAAGCATCACACTGTTGCTCTCCAGTCGAGAAGCTTTTAGATTTGGGTAAAGCCGAACTGGAGATAAAGTGCTCGGTTCAGGTGGGGGTTAACTGCAAAACGTGCCAGTGTTGAACTGTGACAGCAGGGGGCGCTTTATTAAGGGCATAGGCCTGATTTATTCAAATAAATCCTGTCGAGTAGATACTTTCAGAAAGAGCTTGTTTTAAAGACAAAAATCTGTAGATTCCAAAACTAAAAATGAAAAGTCTCGACGGTTTAGAAATGACAAGGAAAAGTCTCCAACTGAAAACGTAACAAACCTGAAACAGATTTTCATTGCGATGTTTCTCCCCTGAGGCCTAGAGGAGCTCTGGCAAAAACAAAAAGTCTATCGCTCTGTAGAGATCTCGGCTTTCATCGGCAACTCTACAAGTCAGACAAAAACACCGAGGCCAAAAACTCCAAACAAATTCTGATATTTTCAAGAAATTGACTTTTTAGAGCATTTTTATTTATTATGTTACAATGTACTTGCATCAGAAACAGACCTGGAACTATGTTTGGACCCACTCGCGCATCTTTGAGTAATCTCCGGATCTTCTCTGGTGGTTATTCTTAACAGCCCGGCCACAGCTCCCAAACCGCTCCTCCTGAGGCCCGAAAATGCTCTCCTCACCTCCTCATCTTGTGCTGATATTGATCCTTTCATCATGAAGTGATTTTCTTTTCTGTCTTTGAATCAAAGCAGCTGTGGGGGTGGGAGAGGCTGGGTATTTCAGCTGTTTTAGATCAATATTGCGTTTTCTAAACAACAGAGAGTGAGATGGAAATTAAAGACGTCTTTTAGATTATTACCAAATACCTCCAAAAAGCAAAACACCGTCTCTTTAAGCACTTTAAAGTCCTCTGTAGCTACGATGAGAAGACATCTTCTCCAGTGGAATAAAAAGAAGACGACGACACGCGCTACTATCTGGCCACTTCACATCCCAGACAGAACGTACACCAAAGAGCGAAACACTTATGAACAATAACTGTCAGCTCCTTTAATAATAATAATAATCCCCTTAAAGAACCCCAGACCCTTGTTTAGGTCCATACCATGTACAGTTGTGAAGTTTGCAAAACGTTTTCTTTTCTCGGTGGCCGACGCCGAGGAAAGACTGCAAGAAAACCACACTGGTCTGATCGAGAAGAAAAGCTTCTGTCAGTTTTAACTTTATGGGAATATTAGTGAAACAAATCCTGATACATCTCCTAAACCTCCATCTGTGCAGACCATAATCACTTAGTCCGACGCGTTTGCATTTAGTTTGATTGTTGTTTGCGTAGATATTAATCCTCGTGCCTGTTTACGCTCCGGAGACGGCAGCGACAGAAAGTGGCACAAGGGAAAGGATAGAGCGAGAGGTGCTGGAATGACATCTGCTAATGCGGTTGCCACGGCGACCCGTCACTTCTCTGCCGCCTCTTCCTTCTCCTCCCGTTGTTTCTTCTGAGAGTGGCTTACATAAGCACACGAAAGCCGAGGCATCAAGGTGTTGCACAAATGTGAACGTTGTGCTGAGAAATGGAGAAAACAGAGGTCGGGCTACAATGAAGTGTCTTCTACTGAGGACTACACGTACATATCCATGAAGTCACCTGCTAACCTAGAAGAAGTCTAAACCTAGTTTAGACTGCTACAAACACACGGGGGAAACGGCCATCTTTTTAATGAGACAAATGACTGAAAATCGCCAGAATTAAGGTTCTTTATGTTGAATTTGAATCGGTTTAAACTAATCTGAGATAAAAAAAAAAACACAAATGGAACAAGCAGAAATCCCACCTGAGATCAGACACTTCTTACTTTAAAAAAGATTTATTTTTCTCTTGAAAAAGTACTAAATAATCTGAATTGAGGAAAAATGTACACGTTCCACTAAGAGGTTTTACAGTATCTGATCTAAGACCAGACCGACTCTACTCAAACTTTAGATTTGAACTCTTAATTCAAGGAGATTCATGTCATTTCTTCATGAAGATGATTATTCTTTTTCCAGGGCATGTCCTGAAATGCATGGGATTCGTGAATTAGTTTGGAAGGTTGAAAATGTTGAAATGAAGAGAGGTCCATTTGAGACACTAAATGAGTTATCTTTTTTTTTCTTTTTTACATTATGCTTAAAAAAAGCCATTATTAAATTACAATTATTTTCAAGCACAATTTAAATAATAAAGTCACGTTTAAATGTATGGGTTACTTTTATTGACAGATTAAGTATAACAAATATATATATGGAGGGGATTTGTGAACTGGTTGAGTTTTTGAATGCACTTATCTAAAAAGAATGTCACCACACAAAAGAGTTCCCACACTATTTGGTTGTATCACCTTTAGCTTTGATTATTCCAATAAGTAAGTAAGTAAGTAAATGCTTCATTGTCATTGTACAAGCGTACAACTAAATAGTGTTCAGGTGTTAGTCCTGAGCTGCTGCGGCTGAGCCACACTGCCACTGTGTGTCAACCTGACCCGTATGACCTTGGAGGTCGGGGAAACTGTAGCACCCGGAGGAAACCTGGCTGGCTGCCCTCTGTCTCCTCTGATCCTCTGAAACAGTGCACCGCCTCCTGGGTTTGTCCCTGTTTCAGAGCGTGGTGTCCTGCACTGGTCAGCTCCATCTCCTCCTTCCTCTTCCTCCTGCAGCTCCCTCCTCTAGTCTTTCAACAGTTAGTGACCTCCGCTGATTCACACCGCGTGGTAATTTCATGCATGTTGGCGCGCATTCTCATTGACAATGCACAGTAATCGACCGCAGTGACGGTGTATACATTATTATAGTAGTATTATAGAAGTAAACCCGAGGCCTAATGGCATGAATATCTTCCCCTAAATCGTGGCGTAATGAGAAGTCATCTTGTGCGACGTGGATCTGCGTTGCCATGGCGTCGCACAGTCTGGTTGAACCCAATATAGAGCCGTAAGAAACGGCCCGGGAGTGTGTGCAGACGACGCCATCTGCGCGAGACGTTTTGGGCCCTGAGCGAGCGGGCGGGCGGACGCCGCGGTGAGCCAGGCTCCCCGGGCTCGGCTGGAGCTCAGATGGTTGGGTCGGGTGCATCTGTGACTGTGAACAGAGTCATTACTAAGTTGCAAAACAATCAGAAATCCATTTTTAGTTTCATCTTTGCCTTGTTTAGGGCCTGATTTACAATACTGCACTGACATCATTTAAATTGCTTTAAAACCGAGCAGAAAAGGGTTCGTAATAATCTCAACAATATTGTTCCCACAAGTAACTTAAAACGTTTAGTTTTTGGTTTTCTTTTCTGCAGTAAAATGATGGGTTTTTTCTTCAATAGGTTGTATTAATGTTGCATCACAATCTTAAGAGCCTGTAGATGGGACCAACATCCTTGCACTTTTGTTGAGTCATCTATTAACAATATGAAAGGGACAGAATAAAAGTTGCAGCAATAAAGACAGTATAAACCATCCAAAGTTACGAAAGCAAATGTTACTGATGCAATGATCACTGTGAATTCTGCTCAGTTTAACCATCTTCTCTGAATGAGCTGAAGCAGCAGACCACTTCCTTTGCCTTTTCATATTTGACAAATAAATAAAGCACATAAAACGTCTTTTCAGATGTAAATTTCAACGGACGAGAGCTTCTGTTTCACCCACAGGGGGCGCTAACCTTCTCAGTGACGTCGATGTTGCTCCCATCTATGGTTTAAAATTAAGATGGTGGGCAGCTTAGAATTCTGTGGTGGAAACTATGGTGACTGTCAAAAGGCAGATTTTCGCTCTTGGTATAAGAGCTCAAATCCATAAACCAAGACATTCTGGGAAACTGGTTCATGGATTGTATCTCTATCAATCCTTGGCTTGTTTACATGAAACAAAAACTGGCACAAAGTTCAACTTCTTCTCCCTCAGAAATAGGTAAATGAGGCCTAACCAGTGACTCCAGGATTTTGCGATGTTGAGATTGCAACTATTAACTGAAAACCAAACTCAGCTAAATCAGTGCAGCATTGGAACGTTTCCAAAAGCCTGCAACTTTCCCGCAACTATACCTTAACTTCGCAACTTTCCCAAAACTAAAGTGAGTTTCTGATCAGTTAAATCCATTGTTATGCGTCACAGACTCAAAGTTCATGAGCGAAATAAACAGATATTCATCCTTTGTTCTGTCATAGTCTCTTTGGTTAACGCTGATGTAAAATGCACAGAGAAGTTTGATCTTGATGTAAAAAATCTATTGTTTTTAGCAGATTTTTGTGTGTGTAACTTTTCATCGCAACTTATGGAAAAAAGACATGTGAAATCAGGCATTTTACCCCGCGACGATCACAAAAAAAGGCCTGCAAAAGCCTGGGGGGCATGACCCTTACTGTCTTCTCATTACGGTCTCCAAAAGTGGTGGCAATATTCAGAAATGTGTGTGTGATGTTGATCATGAGAGAGGACTTCTGGGTTAAGGGTCTTCAGTTTTATACCTCTGGGTTAAGGGTCTTCAGAGTGTTATACCTCTGGGTTACGGCCCTTCAGTTTTATACCTCTGGGTTAAGGGTCTTCAGTTTTATACCTCTGGGTTAAGGGTCTTCAGAGTGTTATACCTCTGGGTTACGGCCCTTCAGTTTTATACCTCTGGGTTAAGAGGCTTCTGTTTTATACTTCTGGGTTAAGGGTCTTCAGTTTTATACCTCTGGGTTAAGGGTCTTCAGAGTGTTATACCTCTGGTTTAAGGGTCTTTGGAGTGTTAAACCTCTGGGTTACGGCCCTTCAGTTTTATACCTCTGGGTTAAGGGGCTTCTGTTTTATACTTCTGGGTTAAGGGTCTTCAGTTTTATACCTCTGGGTTACGGCTCTTCAGTTTTATACCTCTGGTTTAAGGGTCTTTGGAGTGTTATACCTCTGGTTTAAGGGTCTTTGGAGTGTTATACCTCTGGTTTAAGGGTCTTCAGTTTTATACCTCTGGGTTAATGGTCTTCAGAGTGTTATACCTCTCGGTTAAGGGTCTTCAGTTTTATACCTCTGGGTTAATGGTCTTCAGAGTGTTATACCTCTGGGTTAAGGGTCTTCAGTTTTATACCTCTGGGTTAATGGTCTTCAGAGTGTTATACCTCTGGGTTACGGCCCTTCAGTTTTATACCTCTGGGTTAAGGGTCTTCAGTTTTATACCTCTGGGTTAAGGGTCTTCAGAGTGTTATACCTCTGGGTTACGGCCCTTCAGTTTTATACCTCTGGGTTAAGAGGCTTCTGTTTTATACTTCTGGGTTAAGGGTCTTCAGTTTTATACCTCTGGGTTAAGGGTCTTCAGAGTGTTATACCTCTGGTTTAAGGGTCTTTGGAGTGTTAAACCTCTGGGTTACGGCCCTTCAGTTTTATACCTCTGGGTTAAGGGGCTTCTGTTTTATACTTCTGGGTTAAGGGTCTTCAGTTTTATACCTCTGGGTTACGGCTCTTCAGTTTTATACCTCTGGTTTAAGGGTCTTTGGAGTGTTATACCTCTGGTTTAAGGGTCTTTGGAGTGTTATACCTCTGGTTTAAGGGTCTTCAGTTTTATACCTCTGGGTTAATGGTCTTCAGAGTGTTATACCTCTGGGTTAAGGGTCTTCAGTTTTATACCTCTGGGTTAATGGTCTTCAGAGTGTTATACCTCTGGGTTAAGGGTCTTCAGAGTGTTATACCTCTGGGTTAAGGGTCTTCAGTTTTATACCTCTGGGTTAATGGTCTTCAGAGTGTTATACCTCTGGGTTAATGGTCTTCAGAGTGTTATACCTCTGGGTTAAGGGTCTTCAGTATTATACCTCTGGGTTAAGGGTCTTCAGTTTTATACCTCTGGGTTAAGGGTCTTCAGTATTATACCTCTGGGTTAATGGTCTTCAGAGTGTTATAGCTCTGGGTTAAGGGTCTTCAGTTTTATACCTCTGGGTTAATGGTCTTCAGAGTGTTATACCTCTGGTTTAAGGGTCTTCAGTTTTATACCTCTGGGTTAATGGTCTTCAGAGTGTTATACCTCTGGGTTAAGGGTCTTCAGTTTTATACCTCTGGGTTAATGGTCTTCAGGGTGTTATACCTCTGGGTTAAGGGTCTTCAGTATTATACCTCTGGGTTAAGGTGCTTCAGTGACCTCACCTTTCCCCCATGTGCCTCTCTGTCCCAGGTGTAACATCCAGGACTACATGTGGAATAAGGGCGTGCGCTGCGAGTCCGTGGTTACCGAGTTCCAGGTCCTGTGTCTGGGTGTGGGCGCCTCGGCCGTGGTGCTTCTGCTGCTCTTCATGATCATCGTCTGCTTTGCCAAGAAACTACACGTGCTCAAGACAGAGAACAAGAAGCTACGGCGACGCAGGTCAGACCCACACTTCACAAGGACTTTAAGAACTCTAGGGGTTTGTGCGACTTGTTTTAGGCGATTACCAAGTGTAGGAAATACGAGTGGGCAAAGACACTACAAGACGATACACAATATTGGCTTCCTAAAACAATACGATAAGAAATTTGGACATAATTTTATGTCCAAATTATGATTTATACATATTTTGTTCATAGATTTCCTATGTATTGGGCTGTTCCAATGTTCTCTGGCTGCATCTGAGATATTTTCTTTCATGTAACAGCTTAACAAAATCTAAAGGAATAATCTTTGTTTCATATTGTGCGAAAAGTATGTAATTTAACTAAATATTGAACAAATACAGGCAGGAGAACGTCATTTAAATGGGGAAGTGATATGTTTGGATTATATAATAACAACATTTGAAGCACTTTCTCTTTATTTATTTATCTATAATATCTGATCCCTTTAACCAAGAGCAGCCTTTACGATTAGGAGCAACCGGCCGTCTTCTGTGTGGATAAACTGTTCTATTGCACTATAGCACTTTTCACACAGTGTAGGGCAGTGGCTCCCAACTCCTGAAAAGAATAGATCCTACTGTTAAAATGATTGTTATTGAGTTGTTTAGATTAGTGGTTCTCAACCTGTTTGGTATCGGGGTCCATCAACCCTCCGAAGGGTTGACAAGCCACGACCCAAATACGACTTAGACCTGTAAAATATAATGTAGAATATTGTTGAAAGTTGAAATTATGATAACAGTCGTTGTAACAGACTCAAGTCGTAATTTAATACTTTTTCCGTACATAAATATTTAAAAGAAACCTCAATGGATATTTCAAGGCTGGCAACACATTTTTGGGTCCCGACCCACCAGTTCAGAAACACTGGTTTAGATCATATTACCATATTTACAAGCTCATCGAATGCTTATTCAATAATCATTTGTGATCAAATGTCAGTATTCCTTCAGTGCACATTTCAAGCCCAAATAAAGGCTCAAACAGATGCCAGCCAGAAACGTGTAAATAGTTTGAGAACGATGGGACTGTCTACAGTAACAAGTATTATGAATGAGTCTAAGGGAAGAAAAGGGCATACATTCTTTTCTTTTAAGGCATTGTCTTATCAAATACCATACATTTCTCCAGTGCATGTGCCTTCGTGTGTCCTATAGAATATATTTGGAGTAATGCTAACTCAGATCAGGGCAAACACTGCAGTGCTCGTAGTCTGACGGGAAAATGCCTCATTGTGAAGTATTGAGCTGCTGTTTAATGGACTGGACTCCAGGCGTTCATTGATAACTGGCATGGATTCAGCTCAGCGCGAAGTGCAGCCAGTGGCAAATGCGTTGGAACTAAATGGGAACAGCTTAGCCACAAGTAAAAGTTTATTAACAATGCTATCGGTCTGTCCCCGGAGAGTTTCATGCCGCTTTTTCCTATTGTATAGTCGATGAGTGTTCAAAGAATAAAAATAAAAAAAGGTGGTCAATTATCGCTCTCCGTTAAAGCCGTGAACATTTGGAAACTCTTCCAAAAGAAACAATGTCATATAAAGCTGTAGTTCCGCCACATTAGTTTGCGCATCACAATAGTTTGTGCTGAAGTGGTGCAAAAAGCAGGCACAGCTGAGATGTTTTTGTCTCTCATAAACGCTAAAAAGGCCACAGCAACTCATTCATAAAGTCCAGATAAAAAAAAGTTTAAGACCAGTTGAAAGATTTCAAACTTTCACATTTTGCATGGTTGGATCTTAAGAATTTTTGATCAGGACTTTATGTCAAATTTACTCACTAATAAAACAGTATAAACAATAATGATAGTTTGAATGTTTTGTATAGCCTCACAGGGCTGCACAAAAATATGCGAAATATTATGCCAACCAGAGCTTTTTACAATGAAACTAAGTTGTTCTGTCATCAAAAACAGACCAGGAGCTGTGTTTGAAGCCTCGCGCATCATTGAGTAATCTTTACGTCTTCACTGGTGGCTGTTCGCGGTGGCAGCTCTTCCTGAGGTCTTGAGTATGCATCACCTCTCCATCTCTGGCTAAGCTTCATCCTTTCAGGAAAACACTCGCCATAGCGGTTCGAGAGGTCTACTTTGCTTCTTCTTCTTTTTTTTACTAACACAGCAGAAAGGGATGGGGCGGGGCTTATGGTAGTTCACTTGGAGGATCAGGAAGTGAACAAAGTGGATGTTTTGCTTCAGTCGTTTTAGACCAGGGGTGTCCAACTCATTTTGGGTCGTGGGCCGAAATTCAGCTGCCACGGCGGGTCGCGGGCCACATATAATGTAAACAGGAAAATAAAACATTTTTCCAATAAATGAATAATAATAACAACAGCTTACACTTTACAAGTTTCTCAAAGTGCTACATAGTATTCATTAGAGTGAATGGTCCTCTTTTCAACATTTATTTTTTTCTTGCAAAAGAGATGTCAACATTTATCAATTATATCAATCGATAAAATAATGTAAAAACATTCAACAAGGATCACTGTATACATAAAGGAAGAGGTCATTTTTTCTTGAAAAATCCGACACTCTGTGTCCACTTTTCTCTTTTTTGACAAAGACATTTCACTGAAGAGGGTGCCAGAGTCAACAGAAAAAGCAGGTAAAGCGATAGAACTGACTCAAACACAGCGCCCCTAGCGGACAATATAAGAACTGCAGATTTGAAAGAAAATGAAGTTTATTCTTCTTTAATAATGCATATTTATCCCGTGGGCCGGACTGAACCCCCTGTCGGGCCGGTTCTGGCCCGCGGGCCGTACGTTTGACACCGCTGTTTTAGACCAATATTGCATGTTTTACCTGGAAAAAGCTCAATACCTGCTCTTTAAGATGTAACTGAAAGAATGATCGCTTCATTGTGAACAGGGCTGGGTACCATTAAACAAAAAGTTTAGAGACTACTGGTGTAAAAAAAAAAAATCAAAGTATCTAATTATATTATATCTTAATGTGCATTTTTGTTCAAACTAGAAGTCAGTAACATATTTTTGCTTCTAGACTAATGTCATCCCTGATCAACTAACAAATCCATTCAAATTCCATTCAAAATGTAATTCAGTTTTCAGCTCTTTGAGAACAGGAATGATAAACTCCAGGTCAGCGTTTTCAGGTGCGCTGACTGTAGATGGGTGACTGTGTCTGTTCGGGCCGGCTCTCCTTTAGCGCACATGAAAGAGGCTGCAGCTGCGTTTTGTGTGTGTGTGTGTGTGTGTGTGCGGGGTTAGCCACCGCTGCCGTCTCCATGGTAACAGAGCGGCGTCGCAAATGTGCGAGACTCCTCTTTCTCCATCTGAAAGAGAGGAGGAGAAGCAGACTAAAGGGAGAGGATGTCACGAGTGATGCGAAACGACACCGTGAGTGAGGACAGCTGGGATGGCAAAGGCAAAGTCTCCGCTGGACCTCAGGCTGTTTCCAATCTTTACTTTTTTTTTTCTTTTTTTTGACATTTTATTTAGTGTTGACCCCAGCCCATTTCAAGTTCATAAACTCACCCTTTATGCGGTTTTAGCTGCTTTGGCGAGCCGGAGATTTCCAGGAAGTAACTACAACACCGCGACGCACCGGCCGGTTTCCCACGATGTTTGGTATCCACGTGTAGCAAGAAAGGCTGTGACCGAGATGACGCTGTAATCCTGATTTATTGAGCTTTAAACCTAAAAAACAAGCCAAAATTTGAGGAATAGTGTAAAACTGTTTTTGGCCTCAACAGTCTCAACAGTTTGGACCCGGAAGTAGCTTTATCTGTAATTCCTGGGCCAATTCACATGAATCCTCTCAAGTCCTCTCTTCCAGCACAAATGAACTGTGGTCTAAGCATTTCCTCATAAAGGCGTCAACAAGTGGAGACAATATTCAAAAACATGAGCATGATGTTGGTCAGTAGAGAGGACTTTCTGCCCTAAGCATAATGTGGCAGGTTTGTGGATCGAATTACTGTCGAATAATGATCGGGGAAAACATTTGCACATATAGGTTTCTCTCCTATAGAGTTGTACTGGCACCCGCTCCGACTGGAATAGATAATCCTCTATGACCTACAGGCTGAGTTCACGTCCTAGAATGTGATGATGTCATAATCTCAGGTGTTTAAAAGAAATCTCCCAGAAAAAAAAAATGGACAAAAGTGGAACCTCATCAGTGTTTGGGTTTGATTGCATTCACAAACCTGCTATATGACCGTAGCATAAGGTTTTTAATATTTTGTATACATTTTAGGCTGTGACGGTTTCCTGAAAACAAACCACCTGATACATTTCAAATGGTTATTGTTCAGCTAATGTCAATACTGCATGTATGTGTTAGCGCTACTGACGGTTATGTGTAATGTGTGTTTTAATACTGTGCACCTGCCCGGGGGACTGCGGATGGAAATGAGCATGGGCTAAACCTGGTACAAATCTGGCCAAAAACAATATTCATGTTTTTCAATATTGTCACCACTTTTGGACAGCTTTCAGAGAAATTAACTGGCCCTTAGTTCATACGCGCTGACAGAGAGGACACTGAACTTTAAGACAGTCTTTGTTCCATGTAGATTCTCCCAACAACAAAGCATCGATGCTCCTTAATAAAAACGCAAAGTCTGCCATCTATGATCCCACACATTTTTTTGTGTTTAACTAAATGTGGTGTCCTTTTTTATAGTCATAACGTGTTTGTTGTTAACCCAAGTTTGAAGCCTTTGACGTGAGTTCCAGATTGATATGACTGTGTTTATGTTGTTAATATTAGTCTGGATTTTGAGCTCTTTATTTGCTACACTGCTTTTTGAGGCAAGGATGAAAAACATTTGACATGGCCCTGAACCTGTGCCCTGTAGCGTCCGTACAGCGATCATGACGAGCCTCTTTAGTGCAGCGTCGAGAGCCGTCACAGAGCTGGGGGAGAAAGCGCGGTGCGGTGGGCAGAGCCACCTCGGCCGCAGCGAGGCAGCGGCAGGAGCGGTGATGTCATGATGTGCAGAGTCGGATCCAGCTGAAAGTAGGGCAGGGAGAGCAGGCGGAGGAGGAGGAGGAGGAGGAGAGGGGGAGGCGGGTGTGACCTACATACAGCCGCGAGGAACCTACAGCGGGCGGGCGGGCGGCGTGGGGAAGAGACGTCCTTCCTAATCCTGGATCGATGAGAGCGGACAGACTGACGAGACAAAGGAGGAGAGGGGGAGCACTTTGATTTGACAAAGAAGCTTTGAATCTACAGAGTATCATTCATGTAGCAGGTGCAACTCAACCTGCTTCAGCTGTGCAATAGAAATAATGTATTAATGAGGTATTAAGTATTAATTACATTTATAACTGAGTTTGCAAAGATGAATTCTAATGCTTGAAAATATCCATTGAGGTTTCTAGACATTTTTTAGTTAGTTAAATGTAATATTTTAAAATAATGTGGGTAAGGCACTGTAAGGTAAAGAAATTCATCTTGGACAAACAGAATCACACACATCAGTCATAAATAAAACCCGCGCCTGCGACGTATGTCACTGGTAAAGACATAGCTGTTTAACATTTCATAGTTTTGCACAGCCACAGCATGATCCAAACGGTCATCGTCCAGTCATACCTCAGCTACCCGTAAATCTCTATATTTTCTGCCATAGAAAATAGTGGATCGACATCCATTCTGTCGTTTGCCAAGAGTTTCATGAGCTCTCTTTACTTTTTAAGTGCTACAGGAAGCGTTAAGTTGCTCTGAGCGGCGCCTTGATATTTTCTCTACAGCCGGAGCCAAGGGCCTATCCATGGTCCACTGTCCGAGCAGACTTCTCTCCCTCGATGGCCAGCCCGTGGTCCTGGGCCGCAGCAGTGCGTCTGATGCACTCTGCTCCTGTAGGGTTAGCAAGTTAGCTAACTTAACAATAACGCTCATATTTTTCCAATACGAGACCAACAAAAGAAGAGAACTTACCCGGTACTGCAAGAGCATGACTAGTCCATACAATTGAGCTGGTTGCATTAATGGTATTGCACCAAACAGCATGTTTGTTAAACGCGTTAAACTCTAATTCTCGACGAAGCTAGCAACAGTAACCAAGGGGGCAGGGCTTTTGCGAAAGGACAATTCCAATCAATTGAAAATGCTGCCGCTAGAAAGCTCACGAAAACCTTCTTTTTGACTGTGCGCCGCTCTTCATCCAAACCTTTCCTGGTATCTTTGCCGTTATTTCCAGGCAAATGCAAATTTTTTCTCATTATGTTGCGCATTTGAAAGTCTACTCTCTTTATTTAATTGTCGCTAAATGGCCCTAATACACAGTCATAGGGAGATCGGGAGCTAGAGAGGAGACGAGAGAGCGAGATGAGGAAGGGAAAGTCGGCTGTCGAAACTCCCACTCTCTCCATCTGCTCTGTGATTACAGCCATCTCACCAGAGAAGAGCTAAAAGCAGGGGGAGGCACAGAGAAAATGGATGCTGCGCTGTCTTTTTATCCTTCCCGCAGAAGCGTGTGGATGAGAGACAGAAGTAGAGCACTGTACAGTCGTGTTGTGGATGCCGGGACGGGACCAAAGCCTTTGTGATGCCGCCGTCAGAGCTTAGTCTCATTAGGCCTCTCGTCAAACACGTCCTTTTTCCAGACGTGAGGGCGAAAGGCGGAATTTCAAAGACGGTTCAGGCATGAGGGAAGTCCCCGAGTCTTCCAGAGTAGACGAAAAAGAGGGCGAACGAACCAGCGGCTTGGTTTTCACGGGTATTTGGCGATCGGATGTCCAGAAGCTGAGCAGGGTTGGGCTGGTTAGTGGCTAGGAGACCCTGAGGGAATACCAGAGGCTAGTTTGCTCCTTGGTGGGTCTGTTTTATTTGTCGTCCAAACCTCCCAATTGTGGCCCAGAGTCAAATACAGCCTCCAACAAATGTCAGCGTTGTACAAGGATGGCGAAATGGCAAAGTTCTGATGGAGCGAGAGCCCAGTTTTCAGTGGGCTTTGTCACAATTATGTGACTCGCCGAGAGTCACCTCAGGTTCTTTGGCTGTCCCTGAAGCCCAGCGGAGGAGCAAATGGATGGAATTGACTCTTTGATTTTAGAGACACCAAAAATAAACTCTCCCTTAAGAGGAAAAGCAAAAGGCGGTTAGCACAAAATATGCCAGTATTCTTTTACGGTATGGGAGGAACATTAACACTGCGCTGCACTAAAGCGTGAAAGTCAGAGGTAGTTCAGTAAAATCTCTCAGCTGTTGCCTAAGCTCGTTTCTCGCTCTCACAGACCACCCGGCGCATCTTGAGTCAATTAGACGCTCGTCCCAGCCGGAGTTCAGAGTGAGACAGAGTTGAGACAAAGCGGACCGCCCAAGCTAACACTATGCTAATTTAGCTTCAGACGTCCTGGCTCGCGCTGGAGGAAAGTGTGCGATAATTAGACACACAGCAATGTTGTGTTTACAATGTCGATCTATAAGGTACAGTATAAGGTACAATATGTAACTCTTTACATGGATAAAGTTATTTGTATTTGACCTTTTATTGGCCCAGTACCGTTATGGATGGTTAGCATAACGCCTTTAATTTTCATCAGGATGGCCTCAAGAATGCACTAGGATCCATTGTTTTTCATGGTTTTCGCTGCTGATGAGTCTCCAGGCAACAGTTGAACCTAGCGCGTCCTAGAGGCCACCATGATGGAAAATAAAGGCACTAGGCTGGCTAACCATCCATACAGCTGCTTATGTCATGATATTGTTGTACAGCACTTTGGGTAGATGTAGCTGTTTTTAAATGTGCCATAAAAATAAAGCTGAGATTGACATTACCCAGGGATGTCGTAAAGACAAGCAACTACTTTGTGGGATCTAATGTCGACCCTGAAGAATAAAGAACTCTTCACTTTGTATACCGTACATTACAGTTGAACTAATGCTAATTTCTTGTTGTCTCTCCCCCCACTGCCTCCTCTCTTCCCCTTTGATGACCTCCTCCCAAACCCTCTCCTTCCGCAGTAAGTACAGACCTTCGTTGGAGCAGCACAATGACAATTTCTCGCTGTCCACCATCGCTGAGGGCTCCCACCCAAATGTAAGGAAACTGTGCGACACCCCTCCTAACGTCCCCCATGCCCGTGCATTGGCTTACTATGATAACATTATCTGTCAGGTAACGTGGTTCTTGCCTCTCTCTTCACCCCTTTTCTGCATCCACCCCCTCCCCCTGACCCTGCCTGGGACCCTCTGGCTGACCCCTAATGCATGGGCATGAGTGTCTGGACCGGGGCTGAGGTGGGAACGCCATGACAGGGTGGGCGGGACAGTCGTGCTTTGACAACATGATCCCGATCTCGGTAGCAAGAGAGAGATTTGCTTCCTGATTTGAGTCAACCGTTAGCCTCACAGTGAGCGATATATATATCAGAAAAAAAACAAAAAAACTATTTTTTCTTTTTCTTTCTATAAGTCGAGAATAATGTGCTTCACAAAGTTTATTTTTAGAGCATCAAAGATCGCACCAATGACCATCAGTCAACTTGACCTCGAGTTTCTATGCTCTGCTCATTTTGCTCGTGTCATTTATTGTTTAAAAAACGTTTCCTGGAACGTTAGACAGATTTTATGTGTTGCCATAACGTTGTGCAGTGAGTGCGCACCTGAGAATATGGAAATTTAATTTTAACGCAAACTGGGTAAATGAACCACTACATAATAAAAAAGGGAAAAGTGGCGTTAGATCCTTACGTATGCGGACAGTTTTTCGGGGTCCGTTAGCCTACTCAATGTATTTTCCCATAGCTGTTAGCATTAGCCTACTGAGTGTATTTTTCCTATGTAGTTATTTTCCTAAAAAATAAAAATAACGGCTACCATTAGCCATCAAACATTGCATATTTTGAACAATCCCGATGTTTTCAGCTATCGCCAACCCATCGACCACATATCGTTGAGGTCAAAGCCTAGCATTAATTATTAGAATCTAAAAGTGCCCTTTGAGTTATATGCTAAATCATTGTCAGTGGCCACTAAACATTATCCTATAAAACAGTAGGCGATGTTAATGATGGTGAAACCACAGAAATGATGTAAGTCTTGAACGGGACAAACCAGACATTTCCTAATGACAATAACAACCACGGTGTCCGCGCCGCCCGTTCCTGTGGAAAGCCTCAAGGCTCGAGTCGTTACACTTTCATTGCGGCCATCGATTTCGCTTTATTGCTTATTGATTTCAACTTGAGACACAGATGAGGCGTTGCTCGGGCTGCGAAGACTGTTACCGCACGCAGGCCTCCTGATACTTGAGTTTGCAAGAGAAGTCCGCTTCTTGTGATGATGATTGTAAAAAAAAAAAAAAAAAAAAACAGGATCCCGCCTTTCTGATGTGCATTCCCACCGCTGGTCCTGCGTATTTTAAAGCATGTATGCACCAGCGCTAGCATGCTCCAGAGCGGACATGCTAGCCCGCTTTGCTAACTGTGCCCCAAAGCATAAATAATACTTGCTTGATTTGTTTATCCTGATTTTTGGGATTTGGAGGGAGGGTGTAAAATATGAACCACAGGTAAGATAAAGATGTGACTTTTTTATTTTTGTTTTGGGGGAATAACGTCAGGATAAACCTCTAAGATTCCATAGATTTGAGCTTGTAACTAACTGAAGCATGGTGTTAGCTCTTAGCGACGACATGGTAGCAGCATGGTTGTTAGATTTGTTTTTTCATTTCATTATATTCTCAAGATGTGGTACCACCCTTTAACAACTCCATCAGTAGTTTCCAAAGCTGCTCTACTGGCCCAGTCATGTCTCTGATTTTAATCTTCATATTAATCCATCATTAGCGGTTTAAATATCCACTCATTTCACCTAAGAGTATTTTACCTTTCTCATAAAAAACTGACCGAAAACTAAAATCTTGTCAATACATTTATCCCCAAAAAAATCACCTGCCGCCTCCAACATATTCTCTGATAGTTACCACTAGAGAAAACAGTGGTTGGAAATGCTTGACCTGAGGGTTTTTTGCGTTGGTAAAGATGCCTCCACAATGGCATGGACAAAACCGAAGTTCAACAGCAGAAAAACAAACCCCAAAAAATTGGCCAAAATCCTCAAAGCATAAAGTGACTAAAATTTCCATTGAACTTTGATACTGTTTCAGTGCTTGGCAGAACTGTGCTGTAGAGCTCCCACTACATTCTCAAATACAGTACATCACTACGACAACAATTCACTAATTTTGGTAAACTTTCATACACTGCCAAAAAAAAAAAGTGTCCTGTACCTGGATGTTACTAAACAGGTCTAGGTTCAGCAACGCTAGGTTCCCAAAGAACGAGAGCAGCTGACACCCTGAACATCCTGAATGACCAGGTTATTCCATCAATCGATTTCTTCTTGATTGATGGGCATATTCCAAGATGGCAATGCCAGGATTCATGGGGTTCACATGAAAAAGTGGTTCAGGAAGCGTATGATTTTTGAAGCAATGCCACAGTGAATGTGTGCTAATCAAAACTAAACTCCAGTAAAAATGAACCAGGTCTTTTAAACCACTCCTATATAAGAATGGACCCTAAAGATTCGGCTTTTATCATACACCCACCACTTTGATTTGAAGATCTTACATGAAAAATACTTCTCTGGAATGACTCCCAATATTTGCAGATGCATTGCTACTGCAAATACTCACCAAGCTCAGGTAACTCCTTTGTAATTTCTTGCCATGAAACTTTTATTTCCAAGGCCCATTAAGCCGCTGCACTGTGACAAAAATCCTCACGAAATCTAACAATTCCCTCAAGAATCCATGTCAGAGGGGCAGCGACGCTCATACTTGCCAGTTTTGCATTGATCTCACAAATGCTTTATCAACCAATAGTCAAAAGTTACTGACCTCTACTTTCAAAATGTGTTCGAAACTTCAGCCACACTCTTCCAGGCTATTGCCAGATTTATGTTCAAATATGTCTGAAGCATTTCCAACTACCTTTCACCTGACTAAAAAACCTTCCTCTAAGCGCTCCTTATAGACTCATAGATGATCCTCAACCTTTCATGCTCTGCCCTTTAGTTCCACACGAGCCAAAACAAAACCCACTAATCGACAAAACCCCTTTGAATCCCCTTGAAACTAACCAGCCGCCGATGGCAGGGCTCGCGTTCGACATCCTGGGAGTTCAGACGCGGTCCTGCTGGAGCGTCTGTCCGGGAATATCGTCTAACAGGAAGTCGGGCTCCGAAAGTCTTTTATCTGATCTGTCTGTCTCCTCTCTTTCCTCCTGAATGAACTCTGACAGCAAAAAGGAAAAGGTGGAAGAGTCCTTTTGTGATGTCAGCTGTCCACACTGTTTCAAAGCCCATCGAGTAGTTTACCCCGTATAATTTCTTCAGACATCTAAGCAGTCATGTTTTTGCTTTGACCTGGAACCAAGACATGCATTTCTCCGATTGGATGATTCCGCCTGTCAGAAGTCAAGGAGATTTAATGTTAATTCTCAACTGTATCGTGGAAGAGGAAGACAGTGGATGACCTGATTGCAGATCTTTTCTCACTCTTTTTAGATATTTAGCGAACACATAAAGTCAAGTCAAAATCGGGTCATTGTGAATGATTTTAAAGAGCAGATTGTCTACTAGAAGTTAAAAAAAAAGCCTCTCGAAGTTAGCCGTTAGCTTGTAGCAAAAAGCTAACATTAGCATTTTGGTTGGCATTCTTTGTTAGTTACATATTAATGGACTGTAGAAGCCCTTTGCTCCATTCTGTCTCTATATCTTCATTTGGTGGGAAACGCATCTTAAAATTCAGCATTTGTTAAAGCAGTTGTGGAGTAATGAAGAGTTTCCGCTTAGTTTACCCTCTCGATTGTGGCCTTTTGTGGGCCTTCCCTTGGATGCCTTCTGTCTCTATGGCTGTCTAAGTCTTGGACACTTAACAAGTCCAGAAAGAAATCCAGTTTGGAATAATACAGAGTTTGTGGGAACTATGCCCCACACAAGTCTGTGTCCCATTCCTTTGTTTTGTTTTTTTTTAGACATGAGAGGCATGATATGCTCAGATTGCCGGCCAAAATGACCCACATCCGATTATTTTTTTTGCCCCTTATGCAGTGCTTAATTTGATCCCTTGTTTGGAGAAACGGATTCCCCCACCTTTCAGTTTGTCAGGGGAAAGGATCCAGGAACTATTTGGGAGGATCCGGCAAAGATTCACATCAGTCCAAAAGTGTGCCAAATGAAGCACTGCCCTCATGCGACCTGTACCCGATCTTTTCATGACAGCCTGAACCCTGGCTGTGTTCCTGAAGCCGATACGTATCTGATCTTTTGCCATGGCAGCACATTATTGATCGGCTACAAATGCCATTCTTTTTTAACGTTGTTGCTATATACCTCTGCTCCTCTAAAGGCCATATCTCATAAAAATATCTTGGCTCCATTAGCGCCCCACCACTTAAACATTAGTACATCTGCAAACTTTCCCCAAAAAATCTGAATTGAGCATTAAGGCCTGTTGTCTGAATGTAGCCTTTTCATGACCACCAAGAATGTCGCATATAAACTATGTCTAATCCAGTTAATCTTTCTGAAAACAAAATGGCTGACATCGCCCCCCCTCTTTGCTGTCAGTGGTCATGCGCGCCGTCTCTCTCTGGCTCTCGCCTGCCGTGTCTTACTGAGGTTTCCTATTGTTGCTTGTGGGAGTATAACCGTGTGCCCCGTCCCCCTCCCCCCAGAAAACCATGAGCAGATACACCTGGGAGTGTAAGACCAAAGAGGAGTCCGACTGCGAGGTAAGGCCCGAACCAGATGTGACCTTAGTGTCCCGCTCCCTCCTGTCCCCGAAGTCCTGTGGCCCCCACCATTATGAGTGTAACTGTGGCCCTGCCCTGTCAGCCCCGGTCCGCGCCCAACTGCCTTTCAACCACTCACCACATGCTCCAATCAGGAACATAATGTTGATGATATTACAAAGAATGGCAACCATAGAGATCCTAACACAGACACATAAATTGCCTAATCTTCACTGTTTATATGTTGCACTTTCTCCATAGATGTATATGTAAATTGTCAAATCAAAGCCAGTTTCGTATTTATCCATAATCTGAAGTTTCCTCCTGAGGGATTTTTCAATATCTAATTTACTGTCTGATATATTTAGATTTGAACTCCTAAAAACAAGGCAAAAGTATCAGATTCTTTTCACTAATTTTCAAAAAATTAAACATGATCTCCAAAATCCCATCTGAACAAAACTTCGTTACCAATATGTCAATAAAATAATAAAAATCTTATATGTATGTCCTGTCATCTACAGGACATGACTGCAGAGTCTTACATTTGCAGAATTCAAAAGACACAACAAGTTTATTTGTTATTACCAAATACTATGTCTCTTATAACTCAGATATACTTATTTTCAATCAAACGCCCACTATCCCTTGACAAAAGTATCAGCTTCATTGTGATCGTAAGGCAGCGGAACTTACTGGATAGTAATGAACTGCGGGCCTGTCCTGTGCCTCCATCCTCATCTCCATCTCCATCAGAGCCTTGTTTATATCTGTTCCCACTCCCGAAACGACACCCGCTCTGAAGTCCTGGTGCCTCCCCGTTCCACCCCGTCCCCCCGCCATACTCAATATATAAGAATCTGTAAACCAACAAACCAACCAACCAACGTTTTCCAGTTTCACGCTGACGGGAAGACAGAGGGCCCCTATCCCGTCACCATGGAAGTGACGTATCCACACGTCCTGCCTGAAGTTACTATCTAGGCCAGCAGCCAGTGGGTAAATGTTCTTTTCTCAAAGTTCCACCTTTCTCCGGCACAGTCAGGCTAATGCTGCCCCCCAGCCCATTACGTGTGAGACAGACGACTGGACTGTGTGTTCTGTGCATGTGTGTAGCTGGTCCATGATCTACTCCGCCAAATTCAGATTGCACTTGCCATATTATGAACTGCATTCAGATATTCGCATCAACAGGTTCATCTTCTGATTATTGTAACTAAAATAATTTAGTCAGTTTTCCTTGTTACTCTTCTGGAAAAAAACGAATGTTGCTGCGCTACTTGATTATGAAAGTTGCATGTTAGAGACTCCTGTGACAGCAATAATAAATGTTTAGCTCTTATTTGCTGATTCGTTTCACAAGCCGAGCCGCCGTAGGAGCTAAACCAGGCGAACCATAGCTTGATTTCAGTAAATGCGAAAATAACAGCGCGATAAATCAATTTGTTGGAGGCTATTTATATATTTACACTGACAAACTATAGCGACAGTCCACAATAAGAGGCATCGGCATGTAGCATCCTTCAAAAGCCGGACAATAGTTGGGTAAAGATGGGAAAATTGGTCTTTGCAAAGAGTTTGAAAACAGTGTGCGGCTCATATAAAGAAAAAACTAAGTAGTAAAAGCACACAGCCAAAATTGGATAGATGGCTTCCTCCTCTCACCTGCCAAGGCACAAAAAAAAAGACTGAACACTGCCATTAGCCTCGCGAGAGCTGTTGTCGAGAGGTTAGCATAGCTGTCAGTCTCTCGATTTGACCGAGAAACTACTGTATGTTACCCCTCTTTCCTACCGTCCTCATGTATTAGCATTATCATGTAAATCTCCCGTATTATAAACAATAAAATAGCATTCCTCCCCAACTCTGTCATTAGCCTCACAAGTATTATTGTCGCGTGGTTAGCATAGCTGCTAAGTCTCACATTTTTGCTGGGAATGTACCAGACCTTCTTTCCTCCCGTCCTTAGTATTAGTATTATCATGTAAATGTTCCGTATTATATATATAAAAAAAAACATTCCTCTGCCCTGTCATTAGCCTTGAGAGACCTGTTGTCACGAGGTTAGCATAGCTGCCAGGTCCGCCGTTTTGCTTGGGAAACTACCGTATTTGACCCCTCTCGTAGCTTGGTTGGGGTGGCGGGACAGCTCCGTAGCGGGAGCGGGAAAACCTCATTTTTTCAAATCCAAGGTATGGTCTGGGTGGAGGAGATGACCCAAACTAATATGTTTTCTATGTTGAAAAAGTACTCGATAACTTTGGAATGCAAAACTAACGTGCTATGTTAAAAAAAAAGTTATGTAAAAACTCTACTTGACCAATGTGTTACCCTCCAATACAGAATTTGGAACACCATTTTTCACAAAAGGGGATATAATCCTTTATCTATGAATAAGAAATGTATATAAACACTAAAGCAGTGGTCCCCAACTGGCGGGCCTCGGTCCAGAGGTTTTTGTAAGGACCCCAGAGTATTGTCAATCTCTAATATTAACATAATGATTCATTCACAATTACCAAAGGACGTTGCTATACTGTCAGAAATGTTAGTAGACAAAAAAGAGCTACTGTGGAAATAAAAGTGTTTGTTGACTTGCGCAGAAAGCTTAGACTAATCGAAGTGCTATATATATATATATCAATTCATTTCAGTATGTTTAGCTTTACTCCCCTTTCCCCCAAATAAACCATGTACACATTGCAATGACTGCAAATGTCCAGACCAGAGATGAATTGAAAGGAAATGAAAACCCTTTTTAGTAGTAAAGTAGTAAAGAAAACATTGCTCAATATCAAACTTTGATATTTGATCTAAAATGCTCGCTAAAAATTTGAATCATTAGTCCGTGACCTCTCTGTACGTGACCTCTATGATAGTAAAAGCTTGCAAACTAGTGGTCCCATGATCATGCCCCTGAGCAGTTGTGTCGATCAGATCAGTCCAGTATTAACCGGGATAACAGGCTGGGGAAAAAAACATCCAAAATGGACTCCGCAATCAATTCCCCCCCTGACCTTAATGGGCTCCAAGCGAAGTGAACCGAAAGCTCTTAAAAACAGACTGCTTGGGAACGTCTGATGGTGGTACGCACTTCTCTTACCAGGTCAACTCTAGGGCGAACAATTTGAGGAGACGGAGGTGTTCTGTGTGAGCGACGACAGGCCGGTGGTCTTGCATGAAAGTGAATGTGCATGCGCTCTGACTGTGCTGCTCAGTCATGGGGCGGGGCCCGGGGAGGGGGTCGCTCGACAGGTCACCCAGTCTCCTCAACAAAGCATGGGGTTCAAACCATTAGCCATTTGCTAAAACCGCCAATGCTGCAGAGATTTCTTCTTTTTTTTTTTTTCTCAAGCATTGCATTAGCAGCTTGCCTTAGATGAATGAGTTAGGTTAGTGTGGACTGTAACTGGGTAACAGCAGCAATGATTTCACATGGAAACTACAGACACACATAGCTTAAGTTATGTTAGCTTGAAAACATTATGCTATAACAGTTACTACATTCATCATTGTTGGTGCGACCCAGGCTGTGCATGTGAAAACAAATACATCTGATAGAATGATGTATTTAAAATATATTGAGAAATTAGCATAAACTGCAGATGTTAATTATTGCATTTCATTCAGACAGGTAAGAAAGTAAGTAATTTACACAAATAATACATTCTGAAGCGATAAAACAAACTTAATGGAGAATATGCACTCAAGTGACCTCCTGAATGCCCTTTCAGACGGCTGTTCTATCGTAATGGGACATTAGCCAATATAAAGATTACGTGACAGGAGTCCTTGGTGAATAATTACTGACAACATACTTCATAAAGAGAGCTAACTGCTAAATTACATTAAACAGCTAAATAGAAAGGTCCACATTGTACGGTCCACAATGGTTTTTGAACTTATTGCCGGAACAGTTGTCATACAATTCTCAAATAGTAGACTGCCATCACAACATGACACAACAACAACAACAACAAAATCAGCTTTATTAACTAGTGTAGGGTCACGAGGATGTTTTGCAGGCTGGATTGAAGGATTTGGCCACTGGGCCAAGTTGCCCTCCTCTGCATTATCTTCAGGACAACAAAACCTAACCGTTACGAACACAGACGTAACATTTGGAATAGAACCAGTTATGTTTTAACACGCAGGCAGTGATTATCCTTAGGAATATTGCCGTCTTGAATAGGGCTAGGTACCGTTAAACGATACCAGAAGGGTATCGGAAAAAAGTTTTAGGTACTACCGGTATCGAAAGTATTGTATATGAAATACACATTTATATCTTTAGGTCCAAGTTTTGACGCCGTTGGTCCAGGGACAGCAGTAAAGGAAGTTACTTGATAAATTATAGTTTTTCCCATATTTTTTTTTTCTTATTTTGCCACAGTTTGTATTATTATTATTTCAATATCGGTATTGAAACCAAGTATTGTTAAAGTACTAGTATTCAATATATATATACATATATTGTTTATTCAAGCAAAACACAACACATTTTTGATGGGAATAAAATGAGGGAGGTTGGCCGCATGAAAGGACAGTCAAGAGTTCGCCTATGTACGTAAAGCTAATAGACATACAATTAAACACACTCACACACAACTCATATACTGTATCTACTTATGTCCAGGCTATTTGAATAGGTTTAGGGTGTGAGAGGACCAGTGACTGCATAATGAGCTTAATGTATAGCACAATAGGAGAGTATTAGAAGCATAGGCTGACCGTGTTCTAACTGTGCTCTCTGCCCTGCCTCGGCCCCTGTTTGGGCAGGATGATCCTCACTCCCAGAACAAGCTGGAGGACCCGGTGAAGGCCCCGCCGAAAGAGGACGACTCCCTCAACATCCACAACTCCCTGACCCCCAAGCCCGACCACCACAAGGTCCTGGGAGAGGAGAACTCCGAGGTAAACTCACTGCAGAACAACATGATGTGAACACAGACACACTTGACAACAGCAACAGGGAGGGGGCGCCCTCCTCCTCCTCAGCTCTGTCTTTGACCTCTGCGCCCGCCTGACCGGTCCAACCAACCAACCGACCAACCAACCAACCAGCCTGCCAACTACCAGCCCGACAACCCAAGTCTGTCACCGTCTCTGTAACGGCTACACTGCCACCAAGCAGTCCCGGCTGCTGCTGCTTCAAAATAAATCAGATAAAACGCACTCCACCTCCGCTGCCACCATGGATGTATTACGAGAACTGCAAAGGTTTATGAAAAATCGCACCATTTGGTTGATTTGATCGCTGAATTATCTATTTTCTTCCGCTTTAAGAACCATGCGTTTTTTTGAAGGGACAATCTAAATCTTTGCATCGACGCAACGTCCGTCGATTATGAAATGTCGTTTTGTATTTTGGACCAAATTGGTTTACATATATTGAAAAATGTTTTTAACACCCTCGGCTCTGATTTGTGGTCGCAAATACCGTATCAATCAATCATGTTATTTAAATGTAAAACTAATCCTTTAAAACGACAGACTTCTCTATTGCCAAATGCTGTATCTGGTTTTGAAAAAGTAATGCAAGTGTTGGAGCCTCTGCAATCGCATACATTCAGTTTGGAGAGACGGACAAAGGTTTTTAATGTTATTTTTACGTCAATATGATACCGTCCCCACATTTCAGTACATCAAATTCAGGGTTTCTGGACTATAGTATTATTGTCTTGCTGCTGTCTGCTTCTCCGAACTGAAAACATCTGAACCTTAGAACAATCTTCAAGGATATTGGATGACTCTTGCCAACTCTTGACCCTGAATTTGGAGGCTATGTGTTTATTATGTTGTTGTAAATAACTCAAGTAAGATTAACCCAATTAGCAACTTCCATCAAAAACAACCGAGAAAGACGCTTGTTCCGCTCCTTCTATGGTTCTCTAATACATCCAAGGCCGGCACCATAGTCATCAGTAGATGCCCCGATTGCGACGCTGGTCCATTGACGTGGCACTATGGCTTTGAAGAAATTGGTGAGGGCAATCAATGTATTGTTGACTCCACGACTTCTTCGGTCGCTTTCTATTTAGGCTCTAGTTTTCATACCAACATGGTTTAACATAATCTTCAGCACACTGCCAATTTTACATTATCTCTAAAATACATCAGCCATAAGTCCATTAGTAGCTTAAAGGCTGATATTACTTATCGTATCAGCCAATGATCAGTAGGGATGGGCGATACCATTGATTTTGGATTTGCTCCGGTGCTACGTAAAACTTAGGGCTAGATTTGAAATGTTGTACCAACGCGTTTAACATTCAAATGCACCAAAACTCGGGGAATTCCCAAAGCCAAAATCTCTCACACTGCTCACAAGAAGCACTATGTACAACACTCTGAGCTAGCACTTCAAAATGAGCAGAAACAATGTAATCAGCCAATTCTATGAAATTGTATTCGAACATCATTTTAAACAGAGAAGAGGAGTTCGCACATCAAACACTTAGGGCAGGTGCGTAGGAGACAAGGGAGCCACGCATGTTACATCGATCAGGAAAAGTCCCGCACACTGCCAGAACTTGCAAAAATATATTTTATCTTATTAGGACATGAGGTCAACGTTTCGGTGCGGTGGCCTTCATCAGGCAAATGAACATCAGAACATCATTTACAAGGAATTAAAGTGATAGTCTGTAAAATAGATAGATTGCAAAATGAAGAGAGAGTGAGAGAAATCTGAAAGTAAACAATCAAGCCCCCTCCCCCTCGCCTCCTGATTGGAGGTTCACAGGAAAGCTTGTCACATTGGTCAAAGTGATGGCCCCGGTGACCGCTGAGATCTGCAACGGGAAAGACTTTACAAATGTATTTAATATTACATATCAAATTGCAGGTCCAGGCCCGAGATCAACTATACGCAATCTATTAAATTTGTAAATCATTTAAACCTACAAACTATCACTTTAATTTATTGCTATTTCAGGGTTTATTCAGGTCAAGCAGTCAAGTCAAGTTTAGTCTTTTTTGTTTTGTTTTTTGAATACCATTGTAAAATCACAAACACAAAAAAATTACACATTAGTTCAGATTTTTTAAAAATCCATGAAACAGAGGAATGAGGGGACATTTTTTGCGCTCTGCATCTGGGCCAGGATATCCTTGTTAAAGAGATCCTTACACTCAATGGATCTTTCCTGGATTAAATACAATTGTATACAAAGTAGAATAAAAGCAATTCAACGGTGTACAATTTCAGCCCAAAATGCAGTTGAATGTGTTTTGGATTAATCCTTTTTGTATTTTCGAGCAGTGAAAATAGATTGAATCCCAGTTTTAATCCAATTTAATACTATTGATTTTGGCACAATTAATTTAACAACTTTAAACCTTTTGAAATATTTATAATTTGGTATCGATCCACCCATCACTATTGATAAGTAACTTCCAAAAGTTGATCGTTTGATTTGACGTTCGCTCCACAATTCAGAAAGATGTCAGGACTAGAGCTTTACGTCTCTACTGGTGTCTATGGCTGCCACTGCCCCCCTGAATATAACCTCTGTTCTTCTTCCTCTTCTTCTTCCTCTGCTTTCCCCCTTCTGACCCCTGTAACATCGTTATTGCCACTCTACTGCCCCCTGTTGCCCCCCGACTTGCACATGCATATATAGACAAACAGTGGAAAAAAGTGAGAAAAAAAAAAGAAACATAGCCACGCTTTTAATGTGTACACTCAACACTCATCCCTGCCTGCATCGGTGTATTTTGTAATAAAAAAATAAACCATACAGAAGTTTATTGTCATTGTAATAATAATAATAATGATAAAAAAAAAGATGAAACTACTGAGCGTTTTTGATGTTGCTGTATGACTAATCCAGTGCGTGTGTATAAATATTGGAAACATTGCTTGGATTTATTTTAATGGAACACAGTGTCTTGGTTTTCATTGGTGTGATTTCTAATCCTTTGATGTACTTTGATTTTTTTTTTGTACTTTTTCAACTTTGAAATGAGAGTAAACAAAAAATAATAATAATATTGAGACAGTTGTTGAAATAAAACCTTTTTAACATGACCCAAAATGGCCGCTGTGTGTTCCCTTGCTTCCTCTTTTGACCCCCGGGTGTCCTGCATGGCTTTTACGGATGCATAACGCTGCTTCAAACACGCATGGAGACAACGGGCACCCCTGTCTACACCTACACACTACACACGCTCACACAATGTTTTTCATGTTTGTTTTTGAACATCTACAGATGACTCACAGCAAGTCTGATTATCTAAATGTAATAGAGGTCCTTGTTACTTTGAGTACAGCGCTCTTCGCTTATTGTAGAGGTTTCAGGAAAAGCCATACCGAGCGTGGCGCCAGCTCTGTCGCAGGTCCTGACTGTGCCTGGTCCCGACGCGCTGAGGGGCTGGAACGCCTCGGCCAAAGCCACACTGAGAACCACACCAGCATCATCCCTGAGAATCTAACCCACAAGACCTGACCTGACAATGCCAAACCTTGGTAACATTACCGGAAGTCACTATGTTTATGTTATAAAGGCACGTTACTATGCAGTATATATTATATTTCGTGATCTTGCTACTTCCCAGTTGTCATTACCATCCTCAGTATAATATCAATTTGTGTACAATTTCCTCTTTTTTTCATGTATAGTATTATGAAAGCCCTACATAGTGTAATGCATTAAAAAGCATTAATACTTATTATATTCCGAGATCTTGCTACTTCCCAGTTGTCATTACCATCCTCAATATAGTTTTAATTTGAGTTTAATTATTATAAATGATTAAACTTGGTGCTATGTGATTTGGGCAGCTCCAACAGCTGCCCCCACGACCCGGCAACGGACAAGTGGAAGAAAATGGATGGATGGATGGATTAAACTTGCAGTAAAAGCCTTTATTTATTTAATATGGACATAGCAATTAACATGGGACGAACCAGATGCATTGTTTAAAGTGTTATAGCACATGTGCTAATTTTCAACACCTGTGTTCTGCCAAAACATGCGCCCTTATCAAGATTTGCATCGGCTCGCACAAATCAACTACTTACAGACATGCACCCCCTCCTCATCGAGAAGTGCTTCTGTTTCTTTCACAAAAGCCACGGACAGTAACTCTCAGCAGCCCCATTGTTATTGTTATACTTTCTTGCTTAGTTTCTAATGTTAATATTGGATTATTTTTTGATAATTATTGAAATAGAAATGCATGCTCTAGATCAGTGGTTCTCAACTGGTGGGTCAGAGTAAAAAAAGTGGAACCTTATTAATCATCTGAAATATATATTTTGATTATATTTTCAGCTTACAAGTCTTATCCAATAGACAATGATTTGTGGGGGAATACAGTATTTTGCTTAATACATGCTTTAGTCATCCCAATGTAACGGTGGGTCCCGAAGTCATGCTGCCCTCGATTTTAAAGGAACATACTGAGCTATGTTCTTACCTGAGCTTAGACGAGTTGATATATATATACCTGTCTGGTCTCTGTGCGTCAAAACCACCAAAGATGTTGTTAGCGTTTGGCCTCCCCCAGCATATTCCTATGGCTCCAAATGGAGGTGAAGTTAGAACCACGCCCCCACGACCACGCTCTTCCAAGACCAGACAGGTACGTATCAACTCGTCTAAGCTCAGGTAAGAACATATCTCAGTATGGAAAAACGGTGGCCTGTTCCTTTAAATGTGGCACAAAGAGCTTATAGGTTGTATTGTGGACATAAATCTATGTTACGTATGGGTGAAATGCAATGTAGGCTTAACATATGCAACAGAAATCAGCTTCATGTGACATATGTTTGCAGCCCGGAGCATTTGTTTCTCTTTTACAAATGATAGAAAATATGAACGTTTTGACTTTAAATAAAACAGCGGAAATTAGTAAATGTTCGTGGATTATGTGAAAGAATGATGATGTTAGCGGATGCAAACCAAAGATTTGACCAACTATTCAGGGATATAAGTATAAAAAACTGTGAATGAACTCCTTGACAATATAAGCAATAACATTTGTTTGTTAAAGGTCCTATTTCACGCTTAAGCCATGAAGATAATAGTGGTTTTCTCGCGGGTCACACGCGGGTCAGTTTGTCCATACGCTCATATCTGTGACCCACTCTCCCGCACACACTCGCTCCACTCCACTCCATGCCACTGTTTGAAAAGACCACACAGCTCTGTATACGTTTACATCCACATTGGGGCAGAGCATCTGTCAGCTGCACATGTCTCAGGCCGGCTGCATGAACATCCCACACACTGAGGAACCAAAATAAATAAATAAAAAAACGGGTATGGGATGCTAATATTTTGTCAGCAGACGTCTCTAACACACGGTATGTGTCCGACACCCGACTGTTTGTGTGAGTACTCTGTGGCCTCACAAATGCAAACCCATTTACAGGACGTTTGCCGAGAGCCAGGGACAACTGACGCTTAATGAACATTCTTTTGTATGCCTCTCTACTGATTTTTTTTTTTTTTTTCCATTTTAAGACTTGGAATAATGTAAACGACAGAAAGAAGTGAGAGATGAACGGCTGAGGATTGTTTTGGGGTGCTCCCTCTACAGGCAGAATGACATGATACTACTGTGTAAACAAACTTCATTGCATGTTCGAGTTGGCGCAGTCCAGTCCAGCTGAGGCAGACAGACATATTAAAATTGGATAAACAATATTTAATTTGCATACCTCCGTGTGCTAACAGTGGAGATGTATCAGGCCCAGATTGTGTGCGTAGCGGCCCATGTGAAGGAGAAAGTCTCTGCAGTGCAGCTGGGACTGAACCTACAGCCTCTTACTTACAAAGCTACACCCTACAAGGTGAGCTAAAAATACTCAGGGCAAGTGGGCCGGTCTAAATGATAAAACAGCTAACTGCGTACTAGCAACTCTGGGGCGCTGTGATGAAAATACAGGTCCCCGGGGCATGGGTTATGGAATTTAATGCTACGTTCACACCCTGGGCAGGTTTGCCCTGGGCAAAGTATATAGAGGCTTCCAAACTTCTGTTCTCCTTTCAGCAAAAGGTGAGCACTTATCTCAAGAGCTATGTATAAAAAAATATCATTATTCTATTATGATTTCCGCGACAACTCCAAGAGTTTATCACGCTGCGCTGGTAGGTCAACCGATCAGCCGGATGGACTTTCTGAGTGATTACGAAAAAATTGAAAACAACTGAAGTGAACTGTAAGAGGAGCTGTTTTGTTATGTTTTGTGATCCGGTGATGAGTTGGGGTTTAATGATGGGGATTTCTGATTTTATTTTGTAAATTTGCTAATGGGAACAGATATTACAAGATTAATCTTCATTCTGTTCCTTTTTGTTCATGTATGGATTTAAAAAAAAAAGTGTAATGGCCTGACATGACATGAACAAATAAACAAATAAACTACTTTCTGCGCTTTGGATGGACAAGTGGGAGAGCATCCTTAATTATCGTTTTTTTTTTCTCGATTATGCCATTTATGTAATAGTCTAGTGTAATAATCGAAATCGTAATTGAATTTCGATTAATTGCCCAGCATGAATTATTACGCATAATCGTCCCGCACTGTTTCTCGCTGCTATTGTCAGAGTTCATGCAAATCAGCAATGTAGACTTGCAATTTGGTTTATAAGCGAAAACAAAACTACACAAGGCTTCCTTCATTTAGGCCATACTGTTACAACGATAGGCTATTTTAACATTGAGAAACTGTGCACTGGTCCATGCCTTTGCGTCTGATTTGTCCTGTTTCACCTGCGCCTCTGCTACACACGCCCTCTGGGTCCCTATCAATGTGATTCGCTGTAAGAATGCTCTCATGCTGAATCACCACTAATCATCACGAAAGGACACACGCTGTTGCGACCTCCATGACTCGAAGGTGAATCGTGACATCGTAAAAGATTTTTTGGCCCAAAAAACATCCTCCACGAACATCACGAGTGTCATGAGCCGATGCGCCCGGTTAAGAACCCGTTTTAGATGCATTAAGTAATGTTACGAATGTCAAGCTTATTATAATGATCCCTCATCAACAACATTCCTGGAGCTATCACACATATTTGAGGTCATCTCTGAATCTCTTTACCTCTTTATCTTCTCTTTTTTTGTGTTTTTTTTCCAAAGTTATTGAACAAGCCTAATATTGTAAGTGCGCAGTACATCGCAACTCTCAGTTTAATGCCCAGTTTAAAGTTGCAGAAGTGTCAAATGTTTTTTACCTGGTTCACTGCAAAAGTGACACTGTCATGTGGAATATTTAAGCTAATTAAATTGACGAGTGAAGTGAAAGCATTAGTTTTTTTTGGAAGTCAATATATTTATCTCATTTGAAGAGCAGTAAGAAATGCAATCTTAATCTTATTTTATTTGCTATGGGGAATAGTTTGTCCGATGTATAAATGGGTTTTCATTCATATAATCAGATTTGCTTCACAAATCATCATAAGAAATATAAAATTATTTCTAAAGATAGCACATAATAATGCGCAGGATTTATTTTGCTCGTAAAAACAAAAACCCTTTATTGCTAAAACAAAGTTTAATTTGCCGTAGTCTACAGAGTGGTTTTTAGAGTGGTTTCTCATCAGTTTCTCTGTAATTATTTGGCCAATACACAAGAAACTGTCACGAAGTTCAATATCGGAACATTGTTTTTTTCCACAGGTTTCCTCCTAAAACATGCAAACCTGTCATATGCACTTTAAGCCTTAGCAGTCAAACTAACACAAACCCTTCTCCAGAAAGTCTTGGTTGCAGCACAAATACACTCGGAGGGGGAAGGTTCGGAAACTGCTTCTATTTCCAGAAAACACAAAAGGCGGTGAGTAGCATTTCAACCGCCAAGACTCTTTTTTATTCCAGACTGCTCTCGTATTGACACACATGGCGCTGTATAAAGGGAGGGCGGCGTGGTCTCGAACACTGGGCGCCATGGCAACAAGTGGGCATTACGTTACCCTCCGAGCGAGAGGCGGGGGGTGGGGCTTCGTCTGGCACATTCAGCCTCGGTGAGAAACTGCGAGTTGGAAAGATGCCGCTACGTTTAAGGCGCGCCTTTTCCTCAGTTTTAGAGACGCACTTAAAGTTAGTCGCCCTCACACCAGCTGAAAAAGAGACACAAGAGTTAGTGAAGCTTCCAGCAGCTAAATGTACACACAAGGGCAGTGGCTCTCAACTGGAATGACGTCGGGCCCCACACTCCTACCCAAAGATTTTAAATATTGTCTTTTCCTCAAAAATAGTTGATCAATAAGCATTAAGGAAAGACACTACAGGCAAAACTCTTTTTTTAATTGGGTCAAATTGGCCTAGGACTGCAGTTTGGTTCTAGGATGTGCCGTTTAAGGCCTGTGGTTTGGATACCACGGCAGAGTCCTGCACCGGGTTGCCCGTTTCAGCAACTTTTGCGGGTACCAGGTAACCCTTGATATAATCACGGGTTTACGGGCGGGCAGGTGCTGTAGCGGGCAGGTGCTGGTGAGTGTGGTTCTCCAAACATGGACCCATGCAGGAGTCTGTACCACAGCAACCAATGAACACTTGGACATAAATGGATGTCAACTGTTGAACTGTGAAACTCCTTCACTGTAAAATGTAAACCATTGTTCCAACAACATCAAAATAAGGGCTGCCAAAAAATGTTTGGTTGAAAAATTAATTTAGTTTTACATTGTAGTCGATTTGAAGTTGTTAACTGAATAAACTCACAGCTGTAAATCGTCACAATGTGAGAATTTAACCTCCCAAGACAATTCAGTTCATTTGGATTCTTAGGTTCATATGGTGGCGCAGCGGTTAGCGCTCGTGCTTCACATTAAGAAGGTCACGGGTTCGATTTCCACCTGGACGCGGCCTTTCTGTGTTATGTTCTTCCTGTGTCTACGTAGGTTTCCTCTGGGTACTCCGGCTTCCCTATGCCACTAAAAACAACAGGGTAATCCTCCGACCAGGTGTTTCTGACCCTCAGCCTGGCTTCACATCTGGAGATGGGGAGTGGTCTACGCTGGCTGCCCTCTGCTCCCACAGGTCGCCTCAGCAGCATTGAGGATGTGTCAAATGAATTTCCCTACAGGGATTGATTAAGTATACCTTATTTTAACATATAACTGTTTTCAGTTGTCTGAAGGGACTAACATTATTTATATTATATCATATTGGGCAATCAAAGTGCTCTACATCGAGGAACTACTCACCCAGGAAATGCTACACAAACTTCTTGGAATCAGACCTTTTCCCGGTGTTGCAGTAAGATGTGAGCACTGACCATCGCTGACGGGATGCAACGAAGTTCAGTATGAGTAATTGTTTTTCGCTTTATTGTCTGATTTTTAGTCAGTGACAACAATCTGAAATTCCTAATTTTTCACATGAATACACAGCAATCAGAGAGATGAGCTCACAACATGTCATGATATTGTTGCCACATGTGAATCTTAATCGTTGATGTTCTCCTTCTGGGAAGACCACGAAAACAGGAGTACTGTTCAATGAAGTCCTTTATTGGTAACCCAGCGCCTCACACTGACAAGTCTGCATCTGAAATCGAGTCTGAAATACATATGTGTTCATGTCCATACGTTAACATACATGTAAGTGATGAGAATTATTCCATATGGTTGGCACCGGCATATCGGAAAGTAGCTAAGTTTGGCCCTAATGCTTAATAACTTACGGTTGTCCACGACTGTACTGTTTACCGCAGCAGTTTCCAGGTCGAACAGGTACTTTATTGATAACAAGGCAGATATAGACAGTTTTGAGGCCTTGCCAACAAAACGTCTACTCACCTATTGGACCGGAGCACACCCTGATTCCAAGATTAGGTGTGTGTGAATGTAGTTTTTGTACACGTTTCCTCGTGTTCTCTCCATCACCCCTGATCCCCGTTGTGTCGGTGTTAGAGGCTTATCGGCCGCTGGCACCGTCCACACGCATCTCCAGACCGCGAGGAGCCGTTTCCAGGGAAACAGCGTCTTATCCACCCACGAGGAGAAAGGCTCGAACCCGATTACCGCTGCTGCATTCCCTCCTGCGAACGTGCACAGTCTCCCACGCATTTGGACTTAACTCAAGTTCTCATCGCCGAGGGTGTTTTTGAGGCATATAAACAGCTCACAGTGTAATAAAGGTTGAAGACAACCCTTAACGTATAAAGGAGTATTACTTTACTGCCACTGTGAGAGTTTTTATCCAGTCGACCTTTTCCATCGGGTCAAACTGCGGCGTCAGCCCGACCCTTATCCTCCCGGCCTCCAGATGTCACTCACACTCCCCACAGAGCCGTACACAGGGTCTGGAGGGCTACAATTATGAATCTATAATAACACTCTAGGTAGGATTTGGATCTAGGTAGGAAATGTTGTGACGGTCCATTCCACTCCAGAACTCATGTGAACAAGGAGACAAATGTCATGATGTGTGAGATTTCTAACAGGCTTCTGCACTGGACACAACAATTGGCCTAGATAGGAAAATGACTTAAAGTGAAAAGTCTCAATGTTTTACAAATGTTATAAAATTGACCACCTGGTCTTGAATTTTGATGTAAGTAATTTTTAATTGTTTTTATACGTGTGTGCGTGTATATATATATATATATATATATATATGTATATTTTATAGTCAGGTCCAGCAAGAAGGGGGAGGAGCTTTTTAAAATTCTGTTCCTGCTCTCCACATTTTGCAAACTAATGGTGCGTTCCAGGCAACTGGTAACTGGTAAATTTCCATCCTCCCACTTGGAAAAAATGCCTTGGAGCCGTTGGAACTGGTAATTACAACTTGTAAACTCGGAGACCTCCAGACTGCTCCGAGTTCTAATGCGAGATGAAGACAGTAATGGCGGCCCCCAGTGGAGGAGCTAATGATAAAACTGTAACAAAACCACTGCATCAGCAAAGTGAACGTTACTTTTGGTCAAAGTCTTCAACATCACAATATGTTGCATGTTTTTAATTATATCTGGTTTGGAAAAACCAACATAACGTTAGCATTGTATGAGCTAACAGTTGTAGCATTAGCCGTTTTGTTTACATATGACTTTATTCAGCTAGAGGTTGTAAGGCGTAATTTTCAAGTGGGAAAGATACCAGTTGCCTGGAACGCACCATAAGAAGGGCTTTCTGGTTAAAGAGGGAGGAATTTGACTGAAGACTGTCACTTTAAAAAGTTCTTGAATAAAGACAATCTATGCTAAGATTTAGATTGACGTGAAATGAGACTTGCCTATAATGTTTCGGAATCTCATTTTGAATGTTTTTTTTATTTTAAGTGTAAAAGTTAATTTCTCAATCAATCTCATTTCACAATTGTCAATACCATCTCAAAATCAGCACACTCTTCATTTAAAAATGTTTCAAGCCATTTATCCTATTTACGATAGTCATTTATTACCGATGTAGTTTAGACTGAAACACAAGAATAAATCAATGTGGTATAGTGTCTAGTGGAAGGCTGTGTGGGCAGAAAAGTGAGAAAGACGGAGGGGATGGAGCGCTTTGGCACCGTTTGCTTCACTAATGAGGCTCCGAGGAATGTCCTGGATCGGACCACAGGCCTGACTCTGGGCGGAAAAGGGACTGATTCCAAACTAGTTTCCCCACCAATAAGAATGGACGAGGGCGCGGAGGAGAAGATTTTAAAATGAGTTTGTCATTCAAGTAATAGATACCTTTATCATTACAGACTCGTGGTCCAGACCAAAACACGAACAGATCAAAGATGTTTTAATTCATGATTAAATAGCGACCTAAAGCGGTGAACTATCTAAACAAGGGGCAATGCTTTGGGTGTGCAAGAGGGAGAATTTACATCAAGGATTCACTCACCCATTCATTCATACACCACACAGATACTGAAGGCATGGTTGGATTAAGTTAAAAGGCAACCCATCCTACCAATACACCATACAGGCACATAGCAGTGTGTGTACCTGGGTATGAAACCAATGAATAATGTTGTATGTTTATATTATTGGGTATGAGTGCATGGACAAGCACTCTCACATGTGGGAGCACGTCTAATACGCTCTGATGATACAGTTGTACATCTCCATGTCTCCTGATGACACCAGGCCATTGGATGCACTTTTTAACTGCATTTTAGATCAAATCCTGGATGGCAGAAAACTTTCTCCAGCTTAACCAGGACAAAACTGAAGTTTTAGTCATCGGTCCTGAGGCCCAGAGAGAGAAACTTTTACCCAAACTACAGTCATTGTCTTTTAATCCTTCCTCACAGGTGAAGAACCTGGGTGTGATGTTTGACTCTGAGCTGACTTTAATTCCACACATTAAGAATATCACAAAGATAGGTTTTTACCATCTAAAGAACATAGCCAGAGTCCGCCCCATTCTCTCTCGGGCCAACACGGAGACGCTCATGCATGCTTTTATCACCAGTCGTATTGACTACTGTAATGCCCTGCTTTCTGGTCTTCCCAAAGAGAGTATCTCAGGTTTACAACTTTTACAAAATTCAGCAGCTCGTGTCCTGACGAAGACCAGGAGGCGGGACCACATTACACCGGTTTTAGAGTCGCTGCATTGGCTCCCCGTGTGTTTCAGGATCCATTTTAAAGTTCTTTTAATGGTTTTTAAATGTCTTAATGGTCTTGGTCCTTCTTATCTTTCAGAACTGCTTTTACCTTATGAACCTTCACGGCCCCTTCGCTCCTCTGGCAGGGGTCTCCTAGTTATTCCTAAAGTCAACAGAAAGACTCACGGCGAGGCGTCTTTCCAATATTATGGCCCTCGCCTCTGGGACGACCTGAGGAGGAGCTCAGGACCACAGAGAACATTCATGTTTTTAAGAGCAGGCTCAAGACCCACCTTTTTAGCTTAGCTTTAAGCTGATATCTGTTTATTTATTCATCTATTTATTAACCTTGATAACTTGATATTTATTGGCTCAAGATGGCACCAGTGTGTTTGGCCAGCTTGTCAGGGCTCCTGAGATTTGTATTTTTTGCATTACTGCTGTTTGATTTTGGCCGTGATATTTCTGCTATACTAGTGTATGATCGCCAAGCACTACTTGATATCAGATCATCGCAAGAATCCTATCTAAAATCTAACTTTAGAGGCCAAACAACAGATCTGCCTCCTCACCTTCAGTCTGTACCGCCTGACTTGTGGCGCACCCCTGCTACTGCGCAGAGGAAGCGCACTAAGAAACGAGGGAAGCGCAGCTGTGTTTTGGTGAAAATAAAGGCTTATCGGAGATCGCATGGATACTCTACACCTCGGAAACTACCTGGGCTGAGGTGGATTCAACCTGTTCTCCCTTCGCGAGTGGAACTGGGCCAGCGCTATCTCCCGCTGGAGATAGCGCTGGCCCATCTCTGTTCCGACGCCAGACCGAGAGCCGCGGTGTGAATCTGGACTGTCTCAAGCCTCTGGGTCGAGGTTTGTCACTTGACCACGATGTCCTCACTCTTCACCTAGGCCTTATCAACGCTAGATCGATAGCGAACAAGACATTTGTGCTTGGTGACTTGATCTCATCTCGTAATCTGGATGTTATGTTCATCACGGAAACTTGGCTACAGACTGGTGAGTCCACGCCGTTCTCCGAGCTTCTTCCTCCCGGTTGTTCTTTTCTTAGCACACCGCGAGCCTCTGGAAGAGGTGGAGGCTCAGCGTCACTGTTTAAAACGTATTTACAATGCAGAGAAGTTACTTCTGAGTTATTTACCTCATTTGAAGTACAGACTTTGATGATGAACACTAACCCTCCTGTCTTTTGATCTTGTACTTTCTTTTGGACTGCCTTTGAATGTTACTGAAATCTGCGATGCACATATTTCTGATCATTTTGCTCTTTACTGTCTCACTCCCAAATGGCCAGGTGAAACCGTGCACTTCTGAGCGCCAAGTGTGCACCATTAATTCACAAACCGCCGCACTTTTTTCTGTAGCTTTTAATGACGCTGCGCGTCACATGGATGACTTTTCCACTAATATGAGCGCTGATCATTTTTTATCAACTTTTAATTCTAAATGTACAGTAATACTTGATGCAGTGCCTCCTTACAGGACTAAGCGTGCCAAACCAGTAACTGAACCATGGCTTAATGAAAACACTTGAGAACTTAGACAGATGTGCAGACAAGCTGAAAGGAAATGGAAAAAAGATCATCTTCAAGTTTCCTCTGAATTTTTTAGAGACAGACTGGTCGCTTATCAAAAAGCAGTAAAAACTGCAAAAGCTAATTTCCTATCTAATCTTGTATCCTGTAATGCTAAAAAAAAACAGTTTAGGTGACCGTGTGACTCCTGGTCTTGTGAAGGCACAAGACCAGTCTTGTGCCTTCACCTCAACTTTGTAAGGATTTTATGGAGTTTTTCAATGAAAAATGTATTCCATCAGGGCCTGTCTTGTTTCATCTGACCTAAACAATCATGTCTCACAAACATGTCATGCTACTTTCGACACTTTTGAGCCAGTGTCTTTATCCTTTTTAAAGGTCCTATATCATGCAAAATCGACTTTTTTGAGCTTTTAACCATGTTGTTATGCTATTTCCTTATCAAAAACACCCCCAGAGTGTTTTTTGGCTTCATTCACGCAGTTCTCAGTAATCCTCCTGAATCCTGCGCTCTGAGCAGCTGATCCGCCCTCTCCTGGTAAACGACTGACATGTTCAGTTGTGTCGTCACAGCGGAACGGAAGTGCTCGACGTCTGTAATCTAATGCCTTACGGCCTGATTTTCATTTGTAAAATAGCTTTTTTCATTATTTCTGTCATAAGAAAAAAAAAAAAAAAAAAAGAGGAAGTGCCTGACGCTGCGCTGCCCCTGTACAGAAAACAAACGCTCCCCCTGAGCGTCCGAACGGTCTGAACAGATGTCATGTCATGTTGCACCGAAAGTTGTGAAGAGGGAGCTTTTTCGAACCTACTCTGGAGTCTGGACACCTGTTCTTTTTTCTTACCTCACGATAATGTCACGGAGAAAACCGCGTTTGGCTGCGAGGACAGGACTTTATTCAACCTTCCTAAAGAAGAGGCCATAGAAGTTGGACTTTCCCTCCGGGATTCAGCGACTATCAGCCACAATAGTGTTTGTCTGTGCCTGTCGCTGATGGATGCTTGATGAACCTTGGCCAGAATCAAAGTGGATCAACTTTTATAACCAACGCAAATCCCATAATGGAAACATCAGAGTGGTGAGTCGATCAAAATGCACGTTAGCGTGTGTGTTAGCGTGTGTGTTAGCCATTTAGCCATGAAGCTGTGTTGCACATGTTAACTCCTTATTACAGCATCATGAAGTAACTTCACTTTTTGCTGTGATATATATATTTCTACTACTGTTAAAGTTGTATGAGCGGAGAGAGGGGGCGTAGTTAACTGAATCCAAGCGTTTTGTCTTCCGGGTTGGAAAAATACCTCCAGAAAATACTTATATTTATCACAAAAATTAGTGCTCCGTAGTGGTAGAGGTACAATATATCATATAAATGCCTATACTTTACTTTGGAATGGCTAAAATAGCATGATACAGGTCCTTTAAGATTGTTCACAAAGTGCGCTTATCATTTTGTCCCGTGGATATCATTCCTCCAGATCTCCTCAAGGAAGTTTTTGAATCCATTGGTTCATTTGATCATTTTTTCTTTAAAATCTGGTTGTGTCCCTGTTGATTTTAAGCATGCTGTGGTGCAGCCTCCTTTAAAAAAGCCTAATTTGGACCCCACTACTTTGTCTAACTTTAGGCCTATATCTAAGCTGCCCTTTCTATCCAAAGTACTGGAAAAGGCTGTTTATGAGCAGCTACAATCCTACATTGATCAAAACACCATTGCAGAGAAGTTCCAATCTGGTTTTAAACCCTGTCATAGTACAGAGACTGCCCTTTTACGAGTTTTTAATGATTTGTTTTTAACTGCATATCACCCCTGTGTTAGCTGCTCTACATTGGCTTCCTGTGTATTACAGGATAAGGTTTAAGCTTCTGCTTGTTGTTTTCAAATGTCTCCATGGCACTGCTCCTCTGTATTTGTCTGAGCTTCTTGTACGCCATGCCCCTGCTAGGGCTCTAAGATCAGCTGATCAGCTGCTTTTGGAGGTTCCTCGCTCCAAGCCTGTGACCACAGGGGACAGGGCTTTCTCTGTTGCAGCTCCCAAACTGTGGAATGACCTGCCTCTCCACATAAGAGCTGCACAGACACTTGACCATTTTAAATCGTTGCTTAAGACATTTCTATGCAAAAGCTTTTAACACTGTCTAGCATCATGGCCAAAATCGGAGCTGTTAGTGCTTTGCTGCTTGTATATTCTGTTTTGTTTATTATTATTTTATTATTATTTTTTGTACTGTAGACATTTTTGTGAAGCACTTTGGTCAACAACAGTTGTTTTAAATGTACTATATAAATACATTTGATTTGATTTGATTTGAATTTGATATTTTGATATTCATTTCTAGTTTCTTACTGATTTTTACTTTGTTTTTAAACTTTTTAATCAATGTTTTTATACTGCTTCTTATATTTTTAGAATCTCCAGTGTTTCCTCTGAAGGAGCCCTCTGCCTTGGGAGCGGTGGCTGGCTGTGGCTGTGTGGGTGCTGTCCTGTGGGTGCCCAGGTGGAGGTGTGGTGTCTCTGCCGCGCCCCCTATGGGGGCCATTGCGTCGGTGCCCGGGTTGGCCGCGGCTGGTCTGCTGCCCCCGGGGAGGATGGCTCCTCTGATGGGGTTTTCTCACCTTGGTCATCTGTACCCAGCCTTATGTACTTGATTTTGATACCGTGTATGAGTGTGAGTGTAGAGTAAAGGGTAGGGGGTGTAGGTGTACGTGTGTATTGTGATAACTGTATATATTGGGAGGGTGGGAGGGTTTAACGGGCGAGAATGTTTTTAATGTCTTTTTAAGGAGGTCATGTTGTGGTCAGGAAAAACATTGTCAGTCTTCCACCAGTGCGGCAAAGACGATATTCTTTATCTAGATGCAACAGGAAGCATACTTCAGAGGCAAAGTGACAAAACATATTATGTGTATGAAATAATAGTGCGAACCCCATCTAAGGGGGCCTCACCCATGCATATTGTGACCTACCTTACATGCGATCACACCACATCATTTGTGGCACACTTTTTACAGGCATTTCTTACTGACGCATGTTTGGTAAAATAATGACATTTGTGTCATCCATGGCGGCCGACTGCTTCATAAGCTCAATGAGGTTACGATGATGCTTTGCAACCTGCTGTCCACTACAAGGAGACTGGAAGCCCACAGAGGCACTTAATAGTACTTCTTCCATCTCATGGCCGGTGGTGCTGCAGGCAAGGAGCCCAAAAGTATGCATAGCAAACTTGAAATGCTTTGGTGTGCTATAAATAATGCATTCACAGGTTAGGTATAGCTCTTTACAAAGGAAGTATTGATATATTACTGCCTGCCATGATAATTCTTATGTTTCCTTGCAAAGATCCTTTGCATTTTTCATAACATGACTTAAACATCTATGCAAGATGGAAAAGTCCAATCTTTTGCCAGGATATTGTCCTGTTACAACTTTGTAATTCTGCAATAGCAGCTGTCCCAATGAAAGCCTGCAAAATTGATGGAAATGGACTGAAGAAAACTAATGAGCTATCGCAAATTAGCATCACTGGTCTCTTAGAGACTTTACCAGTTCGGATCCCACAGACCAGACACACTGTCGTGTCATTGGGCAAGACACTTCACTCACCTTGCCTCTGGGTGTCTGCGTATACTGGTGTGTGAATGGGTGAGCGGCTCCTTGATGTAATGCGCTTTGAGTGATTCGTTTTTGTTTTTGTTTTGGTTGGTACAGTGCATGTTAATGAACATACATGGGACTCATGCATGTAAACACACCATGCCGGATTGTAGCCTAAAGGCCTGTTCATACTCCACAAGACACGAGAACTTTGTTCTTGTTCTTGAAGCAAAAAGAACAAGAACAAAGTTTGTCTGGGCTCTGACATTTCCTCCTTGACGCATGTTGCTGCCGAACTGCCACGCCCCCTTTTTCAGCAGCCAAAAACAATCAAGGAATTACAGAAATAAAACGAGCCATTTGAGTTCAACTATTATAAAATGTATCAGTCACGGTATTGCAACCATTTTGAAGATGGAGTTCATGTTTAGCACACATCTCCCGCTGGGATATTACGTTAAGCTTATCTCCGTTTCACTCGGTAAAGTCATGTTGTTTGACATCTGTGTAGCCTCTCGGTACAGGCGTCCATCCAAGAACCTTCATTGAACATGGTGATTGACCCAAAATGTCCATGTGTTTCTCCACAGGACTTGTTTGCCATTTGTGTGTCCTTGTAATCCTTCAGCGACGTGTTTTACTGCCACGAGCGGTGCCTCAAAACTATCCATGTTGTCTCCCGTTTTCCGCACCGGTGTTAGGAAGTAAACATTGGCTTCTCGCTTCACGGGTCCGCCAAATTAACCCCGCCCTAAAAATCCAGCCAACTCCCACTCCCTCTCCTGTGTTCGCGCTGCTCGCCTCAACATTTGACTTGTATTTCGGAAGTGAGGAATTATATCTTACATAAATGAACGCACAAAAAGGTTTTTTACTGTTTTTTCCTCAACTTTCTGCCGTACCCCAGGTCACCATCGACCTGGAGCTGCACATTCCCAAGGCGCACTTCAGCTCGTCCCGAGGCAGCGTGGCCCACTTCGACGTGTACCTCTACCGAGTGCCCCGGAGCACGGCCCGGACTCGAGCCCTGGACGCACTGCCCACCGTCAGCCCCGCCACCAGGGCCAAACGGCGCGTCCTCCGCTGGGACGACGAGGCCTCCCCTCCCTGCAACCCGTCTGGCCTCTTCCCCGGACAGCTACGGTGGCCCGGGGCGGACACACCCAGCTCCTGCATCTTCTGAGAACCTAAATGGTGATCACGTGACCTAAAGGCTGGTGCTTTGACCTGAACATCTCCGTGATGACCGGACCTAGGCACGTGAAACAAAACGTGGCATAAAGTTCATTGTTGTGTCTTTATTGAAACAGCTGTGCAGCGAAGGGGAGCGGGAGGAGAGCATGGGAGGAGCTCGGAGTGAGTTGGCTTGAATAACCAGGAAGTGAAACGACTAGATATTTTGGTTCGGCTGTTTTAGATCAATACAGATACAACGGCTGTTTCCCAAAGTCCAGGTGCCTCGCCTCGCCTGGCCTAGGTCTGAAGTGGGCGTGGTCAGGCGTCCACATCATCACTCGCCGCCCAAGTGCTCTTCCAATGTTCAAGTCGTCTGGAGGCCTGTGTCCTCCCTTTGGTTAGCATGTGGCTAATATACCAAGGATACATCCGTGTAACCTTCACTGCCTTGCTCAAGCCAATTCAATTCCACTTAAAAAAAACTAAAAAAAACATACTTTGACTTGTTTAATGGCTCTGCAGCCCGTGTTCATGTTACTTGTACCGGTAGTATTTTTACAAAAAAGGCAATGTTTTTGTCAAGATTTGGTCAAATAATTAATTTTACGTTTTGGATGGATGGATGGACTTTATTGTTCAGTGTAATTTGTTTTGTTAACAAAAACAAATAAGAAATTTATATAATTTAATTCAAACATTACAGCAAATGTCACTGCTTCATGGAGCAACAAAGGACATGATTTGTTTCATTTTCATAAAAATTAAATACAATTAAATTGATATAAGGCACTTTCAAATGTTTATTTCTAAAGTTGTTAGTTTCCCTTTTGGTTTCATCATCTCTGACTGCTTTTTAATTCTTTATTTTTAGTTGTTAAAAATATAATTACTTTCACCCCCCAGCGCTTCAGAATCCTCCCTCCTCAGCAGACCCTCCCCTTTCCTCTGGATGAAACGAATCTTCCTTTTTTAGTTTGTGATGTCACTTCCTTTACTTCTGAAGTGTGTTCCATCAGCAGCTCGTTTTGGTTCAAGGCAGGACCAAAGCCTTGGACTGGAAGGAAGTGAGTTTGGAGGCACTGCCTTCAACACCAAGGCAAGGCAAGGTACCTAGGCTTTGGGAAACCGTCAACATGTGATACAAGAGGGCGTGGCCTAGCTGAGGGGGAAGAAAACCTCTTTTTAGCCGTTTTCTTACGGACTATAAACAGATCTTTCACACATTAATAAAGTTAAGCCAAAATCGGGTCCACATGGATGTTTTTTCACAGCAAATTGTTCAGTAGAAGCAAAAAACGCCACAGGGGTACTTGCTGGTACTATATATATATATATATATATATATATATATATATATATATATATATATATATATATATGTATAAAATAATAATATAGCCAGTTTTGGGACAATAATTTAGTAATGTATTCCACTGCTTAGTCCAAACAGAGTACTGTATTCTGAATACTTTCACGTTGATTTTCATAATAATGGGGCGTCGGTGGCGCAGATGGTAGAGTGGGTCGTCTCGTGATCGGAAGGTCGGGGGTTCGAATCCCACCTCCTGAAGGTGCATGCTGTCGTTGTGTCCGTGGGCAAGACACTTCACCCACCTTGCCTGCGTCTGCGTACAATGTCTGCGTACATTGGTGTATGAATGGGTGAGAGGATCCTTGCTTTGAGTGCCTAATGTAGGTGGAAAAGCGCTATATAAGTTGAGACCATTTACCATAATGTTATTGCATAAATGCGGCATATGATTAATATGATGTTTAGGCTGTTGTTACAGGCCTGTTACCAACTTATTTACTACTAATGTGGAATACAAAAAAAGCACTGAGCCCAAAGGGACAGAGCTAACCTTTTCCCTGGCCATTTGGACCCTTTTTTTCTGAAATTTAATGAACGAGTACTTTGATGTATTCCTTTAATATTACTGTATTCAGTAACTGTATCTGAATACAGTTACCCAAAAGGAGTATTCTAAATATTCTAAATACATGTATTCAGTTACTACCAACTATAGCAGGGTTTTCATAACCAGATCTGTTTCAACAGCATAAACATATGCATTTGGTCTTAATTCAATTCCCCCAACTTTACTTTCACACGTGTCATCTGTGGACCAGTAACAAATATCCAAAACAATTTGGAAAGAAAATCAAAACGGAGTTACGGGAGTATTTGCATCCATCTTTAGATCCTTGTGTATGCCATGCCTTTCACCAGGGGCGTATACCCACTTTCTGGGGGGGTATGCAGACACACAGTGGCTGAGCTTCAACGCGTCTGAGCTCACGGTGTAATATTATTGACTGTTTTGCGTGTAAGGTGAGAGAGCGCACCTCGTCTCCTTCCTTTTAACGGAACGCAGTACCGGACCGGCTTACTTTCACCCCTGAGTATGGAGCTAAAATTAGCTTCGCTAGCTTCCTGGTTAGCATTGTCTGTTTTCTAACCTCTTACCCCCCGCCTTAACCGAGTGCATTTTCTCCAGTTCGGCTTTACCCAAGTCTAAAATCTTCTGCACTGGAGAGCTACAGTGTTGCTGGTGCGGTTTTGTCACATTTTGAAATGTTTTAGTTGTGTTTCCGTCAATTTTGTTGCTTTTTTGTCGCGTTATGTCACGTTTTGGTTACTTTGTTTTTTTGCGTTCTCTTCGCTATTTGGACACTTTTTTTTTTTTAAGAAGCTTTTAGATTTGGGTACAGCCAAACTGGAGAAAATGTGCTGGAGGGGGTTAAGAGGTTAAGTATTTATGGGCTGCTGAACCATTTTGCTCCCCGCTATGTCTTTGTATGTTTATTTAACAGAAAAATATATTCACAATTCAGCATTTGTTCAGCAAGTTTTTTCCTTCCCCCTCTGGCAGCTTCCAACATGGCGACCAAATACAGGTGAAACTCTGAAAATTTGAATATTGTGGAAAAGTTCATTTATTTCTGTACTTCAACTTAAAATGTGAAACTAATATATGATATAGACTTATGGCATGCAAAGTGACATGTCAAGCCTTTGTTTTAATTTGGATGATTACGGCTTACAGTCCATTTTGAAATTATTCTAATTTTATGAGATGTTTTATTTGGATTTTTTACAAGCTGAGCCATAATTATCAAAATTATAACACGTAAAGGCTTGATATATTTCACTTTGCATGATGATTTTGGCTTACAGCTTGTAAAAAAACACATTCAAAATCTCAGGACATTATAATATTGTGAAAAGGAACTGTCACCCTGCCGTTAGCTAATTCATCCAAGTTGTGCAGAAAACCATCATTGACACCCTCCATAAGGTATGGGCAATTCCAAACATGCCGCCTGTATCTATTGCTGTGTAAAATAGTGACATTTTTACCTCAACATCTGTGAGTTTGACCTATTGCCATTAACAGTATTTATATTTGTAATGTGTCAGCCAAAGATATACTTTTTATAGTTTTTGTGTTGGAGAGTGTCAAATGTGCGGCTTTGGACATGTTGATTTTGAAACGGCAGATATCGTTCTGTATCTGTACCAGAAATGTAACATCATCCCATTCCCAAATACACTTGCATTAAAATAGTATTATTGCATTTTTGATTGAGAAAAATAGATGTAAAATTGGATGATAAATATCGCACCTTCCCTTCTGTGCATAGAACATACTTCCAAGACATTGTGGAGCGCTCAACTGGGCATTATTTCTTTCCAGAGATTATAAAATGGGATGCTGCCACAGTCTGAGGAGCTATTAATAATCTTAAAATGAGTTCCAAGGCCAATGCTGCCATCTGCTGGGCAAAACTGAGACACAGAATGTTAGGGGATGTAGTTTTAGAATATGAGCTGTGACAACCGTGGAACCTCTCTTTTACAATCAGCGCCCACAGCCTTTTCCAACATGCTACTATTGCATTTAACGGAAAATGTAAGTCATTTATATTACTATTTATATTTTTTGTCACCAAGCATTGCTCTATCCCCTCGATGAACGGCTACAACCTAATTCTTCCATTTATTTTTTCACTACTTTAACCTGTATGAATACACACAGTCAGGTCTTCTTTTCTTCTCTGTCTGTGATATATATGCCCCATATGAACACTACCGTTCAAAAGTTTGGGATCACTTAATATGTCCTTATTATTGCAAGAAAAGCACTGCTTTTTTTCAATGCGGATAACATTAAATAATAAATACTTTCTAGACGTTGCTAATGCCTATTCTAGCTGGAAATGGGTGATTTTTAATAGATTACCTACATAAGTGTGCAGAGGCGCATCGCTCCAGTGTTCTAGTGGTACATTGTGTTAGCTAATCGTGTTAGAGGGTAATTGATGATTAGAAAACCCTCATGCAATTATGCTAGCACTGCTGAAAACTGTTGCGCTGATTAGAGAAGCTCTAGAACTGGCCTGGGTGACCCCAAACTTTGCAACGGTAGTGTACAGGTGAAAGTCGGAAAATTTGAATATCGTGAAAAAGTTCAATTATTTCTGTAATACAACTTAAAATTTGAAACTAATATATGATATGCGACGGTGGCGCAGATGGTAGAGCGGGTCATCTCATGACCGGAAGGTCAGGGGTTTGAATCCTGCCTCCTGAAGGTGCATGCTGTCGTTGTGTCCTTGGGCAAGACACTTCACCCACCTTGTGGGTACGCAGTACGCAGTGTCTACGTACATTGGTGTATGAACCAGTCCACTGGGGTATATGATAGGTCCCTGCAAGCTGTGAGCCAAAATCATCAACATTAAAACAAAGGCTTGACGTGTCACTTTGCATGCCATGAGTCTATGTCATATATTAGTTTCACATTTTAAGTTGAATTACAGAAATAAATGAACTTTTTCACGATATGCAAATTTTTCGAGTTTCACCTGTTTTACTGCTTCCAACATGGATGAATGGTAAATGGTCTCAACTTACAGTTGAAACTCGGAAAATTAGAATATCATTAAAAGGTTTATTCATTTCTGTTGTTCAACTTAAACCGTGAAACTAATATATAATGGACTCATTACATTCAAAGTGAAATATGTATGGCCTTTATTTGTTATAATTCTGATTATTATGGCTCAGCTTGTAAAAACCCCAAATTAAAAATCTCATAAAATTAGAATATTTTGAAAATTACAGAAATAAATGAACTTTTGAACGATTCTAATTTTCAAAGTTTCACCTGTATATGGCTCTTTCACCCAAAGCGCTTTACATCAAGTAACCACTCACCCATTCACACTCTCATTCATACGCCGCTGTACATAGCAGACACTGGAGGTTGTGTGTATTTATTGATATAATATGTGTGTGTAACGCGTATACAATGTGTGTATTGATCTTCAATAATAATACTTATTTGGTCATAGTTTTATGGCCCATGTACAGTACTTTTGATTGTGGACTCCCAAAGTGGAGGTCTGGGGGGTGACGAGAGATTGAAGTAGAGATCGCAAAATGATTATTTTTTTTCTGATATTGAATTGGATGTATGTTTGATTAAAAATTGCATATTTTAGTTCAATTAAGCCAAATATCAAAATACAGTTTCCAAACTAACATCATCACCCTCTTAACCCCACCTTAACCGAGTGCAGTCCAGCTTTACCCAAATCTAAAGGGTCACAACCTATAGGCCAGTGTAACACCAAATTTGAAAGCTAAGACCTACAAAACTCATTAAAGTATTGTTTTTCCTCGCGGTGTCGTCAATTTGTTTCCATTGCCTTTTTGTTGTGTTTGTCACTTTTTGTCACTTTTCTGTTGCTCTTTTGTGACTTTTATACTGGGGTTTTTGCCACGTTTTTTGGTGCATTATCATCCTCATTTTCATCTCATTTACAGTCAGGTCCATAAATATTATCGACTCAATTGTAATGTTTTTGGCTCTAAAAACCACCTACATCGATTTCAAATGAAATCATTTCATTTGCTTAAACTGCAGACTTTCAGCTTTCATTTGAGAGTATTTACATCCAAATCGGATGAATGTGAGCCTCCCATTTTTCAAGGGACCAAAAGTAATGGGACAAGTGTCTGTTCAGCTGTTCCATGGCCAAGTGTCTGCTCTTCCCTCATTATCCCATTTATAAGGAACAGGTGAGACGTCCAGAGTTCATTTCAAGTGTGATATTTGCATTTTGGAAATTGTTATTAGGCGGAATCAACAGTTTGGAACACGGTGACGAGCGCTAGCTTGTTGATGATATGTGCATGCCAAACAATGAAGGCTGCTAAAACAAAGCACTTCAGAGACATACAACTACAGTAACTTATTACACTTGCTGCTGTCTAGCTCTCCATACTCCTTTATCCTCCTTTTCTTTCGTTTTTGCAGCCAGAAGCAGAACTTCTCCACATTTTGTCAGAGCTGTGTCTGTTTTCTTCCAACACGCCCTTTCAGGGAGTATGCGACGGCCAATTGTCATTGCACCTTGTCACTGCTCTGCAGTGACTGTATTCTCTTGGTCGTTTCTGTCAAATCTGTTGGCCCTCTGGGGGCCCCTGCTGGCTTGGGGACCCCAGGCAGCCTGCCTTGCCTAATGGCAAGCTACGCCTCTGCAGAAGACCACGGATGACAAATGTGGTGGATGACCAAAGAATTCTTTCCTGGTGAAGAAAACTCCTTCACAACAATAGGTCAGATAAAAAACACTCTCTAGAAGTAGGGATGAGCGATATATTGGCGCCACCGATATTATCGGCCGATATTTGTCATTTTTTTCACAAATCGGTCCAATATATTGGCCGATATTTCTTTTTTCTCTTTGATTTATTTACTACGCCGTAATGTTGTAGCACACTGAAATAAACAGTGCCTCCTAAAAATAAAGAAACTCCAGCATAACTTCACACGTCTCCAAAAGAAAGTATGTTTTTACTAAGTTTAAACAAAGTGGAGCGGACACTTGGACACCACAGAGACACAGAGCCACAAGTTGCTGCAGTTACAAACTGGACTAAAACTGCCTCCAAGGACATTATTTTGAGTCAGGTTTAACATGATTTTTTTTCCGATGGATTGTCGCGACATCTGAGTGGTGAGTGTTGCAAAAGTTTCTCCGTCCTGACGCCAGATTCATAACTTTGTTTTTTAGCGATAGCCTAGCTTGCAGGCTAAAGGCTACAACATGTAAACATTGGCTTTCTGTCATCATGTAGGTTTACTACAGTGATGATAATGGCTGTATTCACGTTTACTGTGTTAATGACCCGTGAAAACGAGGCGTTATGTCTGCATTTTCGCGCATATTTAATTAGACACATTTGCGTTCGTTGGCGCATTTACAGTATTATTGAAAACAATGCAGTTCAAAGTTCATGCTAATCTTGTAAATCTGCCGTTTGCCTTTTGCTTGCTCTAAACCAACTCTAAATCTACTTTTGCAATTCCAAAGCTTTATACAGAGCTGTCCTCAGAGAAGTCCATCAGATTTGTTTAAAGTTAAAACATGTAGCTTAAACAACATGGTAGGCTACATGTTTAAATAAAAATAAAAAAATACAATAAACAGTAACCTAGCATATTCTTTCCCATTAATAGAGGAGATGGGTGAAAGTATAATAATAAGTAGGTCTGAGTAAATATTTAGCCAAAAAACAAAATGACATTTCACTCCAACATAGCATTTGGTCTTTTTAATATTATTGCAATAAAAAGGATTGTTTGTTTCATTATCGTGTGTGAGACAGTGTGTCCCGGACATAAGCATGACCATAACATTTGAGTGAGCCTTTCTATTGATTTTTAATGTCGAAGTAAATATTGACAAATATCAGATATTGGACACAGCAGCGAGGTAAATAACGGATATCGATTTCAGCAGAACATTTTCATATCGGACCATCCCTATCCAGGAGGTGGGTGTATGTGTGTCAAAGTCAACAATCAAGAGAAGACTTCACCAGAGAGAATACAGACCATTATCCACAAGGTGTAAACCACTGGTGAGCCTCAAAAACAGGAAGCTGAGTTTGCAACAACAAAAAAACATCTAAAAAAGCCTTTGTAGTTCTGAAACAACATGCTAGGACAGATGAGACAAAGATCAACTTGTAACAGAGTGATTTGAAGAGAAAAATATGGAGAAAGAAAGGAACTGCTCATGATTCAAAACATCCCACGTCATTAGTGAAACATGGTGGTGCAGCATCATGGCATGGGCTTGTATGGGCCAATGGAACTGGTTCTCTTGTATTTATTGATGATGTGACTGTTGACAAAAGCAGCTGGATGAATTCTGAAGTGTTTCGAACAATATTCTGTGCTCATATTAAGCCAAATGCTTCACAGTGCAGATGTACAATGACCCAAAGCTACTGTCAAAGCCACCAAAGAGCTTTTTAAAGGTAAAGAAGTGAAATGTTCTTCAATGGCCAAGTCAATCCCCTCACATGAATCCAATTGAGCAGCATTTCACTTGCTGAAGACAAAACTGGAGGGAAAATTTCCCAAGAACAACCAAGAACTGAAGACATTTGCAGTAGAGGCCTGGCAGAGCATCACCAGGAATGAAACCCAGTGTCTGGTGACGTCTATGCCTTCTACACTGTAAATAAACAGGCTGTAATTGACTCCAAAGGATTTAAGATAAGATAAGAGATCTTTATTGTCTGTCCCAATGGAGGCAGAAATGTATCTTTGACATGGTTTAAAAGGCAATCAATCATTTAAGAAAAAAGAAAACAAACGAAGCAACCTAATATTAGAAATCAAAAAGTTTGATTCATAATTGTTGCTTTGTCCTATAATTTTTGGTCCCTTGAAAAGTGGGAGGCTCACATAAAAACGCTTGTAATTCCTACACCGTTCATCCGATTTGGATGTAAATAGCCTAAAATTAAATCTGAAAGTCTGCAGTTTAACTACATATTTTTATTTCAAATCCTTTATAGAGCCAAAAACATAAGAAATTAGTCGATGTCCCAATATGTATGGACCTGACTGTATGCTGCAATTTTGACACTTTTTCAAGAAGCTTTTAGATTTGGTTAGGTTCAGGTGGGGGTTAAGAGGTTAAACCAGATTTTGAATGTTTTGCTAACGATCGCAGAGTTCACCAAAAAATCATGGGCAAGCGTGAACGCACAGCATACTTCACAGGCCGCCAGCTTTGTTCCCATTACATTAGCTCCATAGGTAAGGTGCAGGGCTCCCAAACATGAGACTGTGAGATTGAGCCCAGCCTCGACTTTTTTTTTTGGACTGGTCCCCCACTGGGAAGAACATAAATCGGCGCCTATGAATTTGAACACTTTTTCTCTTTCCCCAGCAATTTAAACACATGATAGAAAAAAAAAAAAGAAAACAACACAGGACACAGGTCATGAGGGTGGGTCCAGTGGGATAAGGTTCCTTTTATTGGACAAGCATTTTGATGACACATAATGTCATTAATATGTCACACAACAATGTATTTCACAGATGAACAAAATCTGAAACTCACGGAGCGCACAAACACTTTACAGACGGATTTTTACAAAGTATGTGACAATTTGCACATTATCACGGACAAACTGGAGTATCTGGAGGGGCAGAGCCGCAGAAACAACTTGGTATTTGAGGGAGTGTTGGAGTCGCCCGGGGAGACTTGGGCCGACGCCGAGGAAAAAGTTAAGGAGATATTGAAGGAGAAGCTCCAGCTACATCACGCGGTGGAGGTGGAGAGGGCTCACCGCGTAGGGAAACCCGGCGGAGGGAGAGACTGGCCGAGACCCATCATCGCCAGACTACTGAGGTGGAAGGATCGCGAGGAAATCTTGCAGCGCGCCAAACGACTTAAAGGAACAAAAATCTTCATTAACGAGGACTACACCGAATCAATAAAAAGAAAACGCAAAGAACTGATGCCGGAGCTGAGAGCTGCACGAGAAAGGGGGGAGATCGCCTTCTTGAGATATGACAAACTCATTATACGTCCACGCAGCAGTACACCACATCCAGTATAAACACCGGGAAAACGTATGGATTTTGGTATGTAAAAGCACATAATTTCACATGTCTAGTAATACATACAGTTCTATAGGAAGCACCGACTTGGATTTTTCAATAAGGAGAATTGCTGAAGCAAACACTCAGGATTTTACATTCTCACAATACGACCTACAGAACACTGAGATCGACATCGACCCGGAAAATAACTTTTTTACTAGAGCTACCTATGACTGTCAATACTACACAGAGGATCTGTACAATAGTAAATTTAAGAACATTAAGGCATTCACTGTAATCCACTTCAATAGTCGAAGCCTCTATGCAAACTTTGACCACATCAAAAGCTTCTTAAAACAGTTTTCCACACCATTCAGTGTCATTCTAATCACAGAAACCTGGATTAATAATGACAGAGAATTTGAGTTTTCTATTGAGGGTTATGAATTTATAAGTATGAACAGAAAGAACAAGCATGGAGGGGGCGTAGCTATGTTTATAGACTCCAACTATAGTTATAAAGTAATGCAAAATAAGACAATGGTGGTGGATGATACACTTGAATGCCTTACTGTAGAGATTACAAGGCAAAAAAAGAAAAATATTATTGTAAGTTGTATTTATAGAACACCTGGCTCTGATATAGATGTTTTTTCAAATTGGATGGAGGAGCACTTTTCAGGATTAAATCATAAAGTCATGTTTGTGGGGGGAGACCTCAACATCGATCTGTTAAACCCATATAAACATAAAAAGTCGCACGAATTTATAGATACTTTATTCAGTATAGGTCTGTTTCCTCTAATAACCAAACCAAGTAGAATAACAACCCATAGTGCCACCTTGATAGATAACATTTTCTCAAATGAAATAGAAAGTGATACAGTCAGCGGGTTAATTATAAATGACATTAGTGATCACCTTCCAGTTTTCGTTTTGTATAAAAATGGATATGTAAAAGATGAGGAGGAAAATAAGTATTGGTTTAGAAGGGTAAAAACAGAGAAAACTATTGATGCATTTAAAAAGGAGCTTTTAGCTCAAGACTGGAGTATTGTGTACAGAGAGAATGACACGAATATGGCTTATGATGAGTTTACGCGAGTATTTCAAAAAGTATATGACAAACATTGCCCAATGAAGAAACACTGTAAAAACAGAAAGTGTAAAGAAACACCATGGATGTCTAAGGGTTTACTAAATGCTTGCAAGAAAAAAAATAATCTTTACAAAAACTTTATAAATAACCAAACAAATGAAGCTGAGGATAAATATAAGAAATATAAAAATAAACTGACAGGTATCATGAGAAAATGTAAACAGGATTATTATAATACATTGTTAGATAGCAATAAGAATAATATTAAAGGTTTATGGAATATCTTAAATAGTATAATTAGAAATAAACCAAGAACGATTAATTATCCAAAATATTTCAAAGATGAGGATAACACTTTAAATAATATGAATGAAGTTGTCGAAACATTTAATAAATTCTTTGTAGATGTTGGACCGAACCTTGCTGCAAAAATTGCAAATGTTGAGAACTATAATTGTGATCTGATAGAAGCAAATCCTATGTCCCTGTTCCTCAAACCTGTGGAGGAGAAGGAGATACTGGACATTGTTAAAGGGTGTAAAAATAAGACCTCGACCGATTACCATGACATGGATATGAAAACTTTAAAAAGTGTTATTGAAAGTATCTCTAAGCCGTTAACTTACATCTGTAACTTATCGTTGCAAACTGGACAATTTCCTGATGGTATGAAAGTAGCAAAAGTGATTCCTCTGTTCAAAGCAGGAGATAAACATCTCTTTACAAACTACAGGCCTGTTTCCCTTTTACCGCAATTCTCTAAAATCTTAGAAAAAGTTTTTAACTCTAGACTTGACGGCTTTATCGAAAAGTGTAATTTACTCTCGGACAATCAGTTTGGTTTTAGGAACAATCACTCAACCTCACACGCGCTCTTCGATATAACTGAAGAAATAACTAATGCTGTAGATAACAAGAAATATGCAATCGGATTATTTATTGACCTGAGTAAAGCGTTTGATACAATAAACTATGATATATTAATTAATAAACTAGAACATTATGGAATTAGGGGGGTAGCTCTACAGTGGGTTACCAGTTACTTAAAAAATAGAAAACAGTGTGTGAAAATCGGTGACTATCAGTCGAGTTGTCGACAAATTGTCTGTGGTTTACCTCAAGGTTCTATTCTGGGCCCAAAATTGTTTAATATGTATATTAACGACATTTGTAAAACGTCTGAAATACTTAAATTTATCTTGTTTGCTGACGATACAAATATTTTTGCATCAGGAGACGACTTACAGCAGCTGTGTCGGATTGTTAACTTGGAACTCAAAAGTGTCAATAAGTGGTTCAAACAAAATAAATTATCTTTAAATCTGAGTAAAAGCAAAATGATGATATTTGGCAACTGTAATTCCAATGCTCAGGAAGCAATTCAGATAGAGGGTGTTGTTATCGAGCGAGTCCATGAAATCAAATTTCTCGGTGTGATTATTGATGACAGAATTACTTGGAAATCTCATATTAAATATATATCTACGAAAATTTCTAGAAGCATTTCAGTAATAGCAAAAGCAAAGCACATTTTAAACATCAAAGCTCTACATACCTTATACTGTTCTCTGATTTTGCCCTACTTATATTATTGTACTGTGGTTTGGGGTAGTACTTATAAAAACACAGTTAAACCAATAATATTGTTGCAAAAAAGAGCTATCCGAGTAATTCATAAAGTTGGGTTTTTGGACCACACAAACTCATTATTTTTAAAATCAAAGATCATGAAGTTTTGTGACATTGTTGAGTTCCAAACTGTACAGATGTTATTCAAAGCAAGGTATAAATTGTTACCAATCCAAATACAAAGAAGGTTCCAAGAACGTACTGGTTGTTATGATTTACGTGATGAATTAAACTTTAGGATTCAGAAACATAGCACAACTTTGAAAAGTTTTAGTCCAACAGTTAATGGTGTACAATTGTGGAATAAACTGGAGATGGATTTGAAACGATGTCCAAACATTAACCTGTTCAAATATAAATACAAACAAAAGACTCTTGAAATATACAGACAAGAAGAAATGTGTTGCCACTAGGGGGAGCAGTAGAATCAATTATGTGTATTTTTTCCTCTATATTCAAGGAAGAGTGTTGCTGCTTGGAACGGTTGTCATTCTATTGCTCAAATTCACAAATGGAGAATTAGGGTTGGCAGGTTATGGATCTGTTGAGAGGAATCCTCCCAACGGGCTTAAAACCTTGTCTTTTAATGCACCACTCAGCATAGGAACATATTCTACAAAATCAGCTGTTAGGGCAGCCGTGTGGGGGTTTGTTGAAGGGGAGTTACTGCCCTCTTCAACTGGCTCACTCTCTGGCCTTTTAATGCACCACACTATGCAGGAACATCATACTTTTAATGCACCACACTATGCAGGAACATCATACTTCACATTTAACTCAATTAAATAAATATATAATAATGATAATGATAATTAAACCCAAATTAAAATTATACTGAGAATGGTAATGACAACTGGAAAGCATCAAGATCTCAGATTATAATATCTATTAATGTACCTTTATACAATCTACCTTTATCTATTAATGTACCTTTGTACTTTATACAATTAATTATATAAACAGTTCATATATTTTATTATTATTATTATATATTTTTTGTAAGATTGTAAGTTTGTAAGTTGGTCTGTACGAATGTAGCTGCTTGTAATGTTTTGTAGTGTTTTGAAATGTTCTTTTTTATTTTATTGCATTTTATTGCACTTGGGGGTGGGGGCTCATAAGCTTTTTGCTTCAGCCCACTCCTTTTGAGCACAAGGTGTATTGCTCAAATAAACAAATAAACTAAACTAAACTAAACAGATGAGAGACAAAGACAATGTTGGTGTATATGTATCATTTATTGCATAAAGTAATTGATTTTGTGATGGCATGTTTTTCACATTTTTGAGGCCAACATACATTTTGGCCAGATGATTACAAAGTAAGCAAGCTTTATGAAACAGCCCCCACATACGTTAGGATCAAGTACCGCTTATCCTTTTCATTTCTGTGGAACCACACACCTCCACGTCACTGGTACACATTTCCATCCTTCACATGGAGCTGTCCGGCGATTCACCTGAAAGGATAGCCAAACCAGACTGAGCGTAAATAGAGATGGGAGAGCGCATCAAACAGGTCCAGTTTGTATGTTGAGAAATGTGGTCCAGACTGAGAGTATTTTCCCCTCTTGGACAGAAACTAAACCTACTCATTATGACCGGAGCACCTTACCTTTATCTATGTCTTCTCCGTAGACCTCCACTTCACAGAGCGTCAGATATTTGTCTGTTCCAGGTAGAAACACATTGACGTACCGTCCTTCCACCGGTTTGGGAAATTTCCAGTTCAGAGAAAGGCCCAATGGAAGGTGTGAAATCGTAGTGACTCTAAAAACAAAAAACAGATACATTACTTCTAAGACTTCTCATTGTAGCTTTGTGTCTGTGTTATTGTCTTATAGGCCTATACACGTACACAGGATTGTCATTCCCGTTGTTAGCTAAAGAATTGCCGACGCGGATCTCAGCCCCATCCAGTCTCTGAGCGCAGCAGTCTCCTCTGTTCTTGACGATGATGGAGGTGATGGCATGTTCGTATAGCAGGTCCACTCTCCACCAGGGGTCGCTGGTGGTGAGGGTGTGAGTGCAGGATTTGTGGGAGTAGATAGAGTCTCGATTCCCATCGATGGCGTTAGAGGCCGCTCCAAGCTCGTCGTAAGTGTCGATCTGGGTCGCCACTCCGCCCCGGGCCACATTCTCTGTGAATCAGAGCATAAAGGTGAGTAAGTATGGTTTCTGTTTTTAAGGACATGTTTGACCAAGGACTAGTAGAGTCAGAAGGTGCAAGGTGGGATAAAACCATGGCAGACAAAAGCAATGGAATGTACCTGAACCTGAAGAAATGTACCTGAACCTTAAAGGGGGGTATTATGTAAAATCGACTTTTTCAAGCTTTATATCATGTTATTATGTCATTCCCTCATTAAACACATGCCTGGAGTGTTGCCTCGGCTCATTCACATATTTTTGAGTAATCAGTAAAAACTTAGACGGCAGCCATTTTAGGTGTAGCTATGCCTCAGTCCTCCTAGGAACGCCCCCACCTCCTGGAGATGCCTCTGGACCTTTCGTCACCAACCAAGCCACCAACCACTGCTCCTCAGCTCAGCAGAGCACCCTCCAGTGTTGGTGTTTAAATGCCACAGTAGTGTGCTGAAGGGGGCGTGTTGAAAAGCTTCTTAAAGAGACAGAGGCCTATTTCAAGACGTTCAGTACAGCCATTTTGAGAGAGCAATTTTATTCAAGGCAGTTATTTTAATTTACTGCATATACAGACCAACAGAAGGTTACATCATCATTGTAGTATGCTATACACTGGTGCTATGTGATTGAAAAAATCGGGAAACTCAAATCCCTTGTTTACATGATCAAATTTAAGCTCTGTCCGCGCAGGCGCATACATTACATTTTTTAGCACAATACGGTGAAAATATTAAAAGCATAAATGTGTGTCTTATTGCGGGGCTTGTTCTTTTGAGTCACTTTGGGCTCAATGTTTTGCTCGTCCTCGACATCCTGAGCTACGACAGTGACGGCAGATTGTGGATAATTCCTGACCTTTACCCGTCCTGGGTCTGTCTTTATCACTGACGTGGACCAGGGAGCTCTGGGAGAAGGTTTAAAGCCGGGGCCAGTGTGAGAGAGTGGAGCTGATGGAGATCACCGATAGTTAGTGGATGAAAAACTTAATCCGGCTCTGTGTTGTGGTCGACTCCTCTGTGTCCGGAGGAAAACCAGCCGCCTTGAAACGGTCGCCGACAGTTTCGCATAAATCCACATTACGAGGCTTCTTTCCATCTTAAATATTCACTACGTTTAGTTCTTTCATGGTTAAAATATAAAACTCCGTCTCCTCTTGACCCCAGAAACAGGAGCTCTTCGGACTCACCGCCGCCATGTTTGTTTACGATTAACTGCGCATGTGCGATAAATGGGAAGTTTCTTAAAACTGGAAAATAGCGTTTACATGAAGTTATATCCCGGTTACTGACGGGTTTCTCAAAATCGGGAAACTGCTATTTTCCGTTTTTTATAAATTGGGAACCTGCGTTTATATGATCAAAGACAAAACTGGAATATTAAAAACTCCCGACAATAACAACCGGGAATTTCGAGCCGTTGTAAACGCACTCACTGTGAAAGACTGGTTCAGAGCGCATGAGCTGGATCGGCCGCCAAAGAGTCTGGATCTTTACCCGGTTGAGGATCTTTGGGATGTGCTGCAGAAGGCTTCGCACAGTGGTCACACTCTCCCATCATCAGTACAAGATCTTCGTGAGAAATGAATGCATCACTGGAGATTTGGACATTGCAGAAGCTTATTGAAACAACGCCACAGCGAATGGTGCTGGAATCAAAGCCAAAGGCGCTACGACCAAATATTAGAGTGGGTGCACTTTTTTTGGGGTCGGCCTGTGTATTTGTGCGACAAAGGAATATCTGTTGAAGCGGCGGAAAATCCGAACGCATGAGGAATTCTCCCACAAAAGCCACGGTTCCACATAACAGCTGTGATAGGATGTGAATGTAACCTATAGTAAATGCTTTATACTCTAAATAAACTCACCTTTTTCCTCTCGGTATCCGTAGACCTCCACTTCACAGAGCGTCAGAATTTTCTTTTTTCCGGGTAAAAATACATTAACGTAGCGACCCTCTGTGGGTTGAGGTAAAGTAAATGTTGTGTCTGATGTGCTGCGTGAAATTGTAGCCACTCTGGGGAAAAAAATAAGACACACACTGCGGTTTACAACATGCTTTAACAGGGACCCAACAGAATTTGAAGACTTACACAGGGTTGTCATTGCCATTGTTCAGTAAAGAATTGCCGACACGGATCTTGGCCCCATTGAGTCTCCGTGGACAGCAGTCTCCTCTGTTGGTGACCTTGACGGAGGTAATAAAGTAGGAATCTCGCAGGTCCACTCTCCACCAGGGGTTGGTGTTTTCAAGTGTGTGGGTGCAGGATCCCTGCATGTAGTCAGTCTCATGGTTTCCATCGATGGCATTAGAGGCCGCCCCAAGCCCATCGTACGTATCACTCTGGGTCGCTTCTCCGGCCAGAGCCAAGTTTGCTACAAACCACCCACAGCAGAAGCACATGTAAGGACCTACATTACTGAAACATCACGGCAACCCAAGTGCATCTTACTCTTATTTTCAGAAAGAGCAGAGATGGTTTTCAGGAAGAGCAGGAACAAAACTGGAATGCACTTCATTTTTCTGTGAATAAAAAATCAATAGTCAATAGTACAGTCAAGTATTGTAATCGTTGCTCTCTACTTCTCTCTAATGGTTCTCCAAAGGCTTTATTTCCTTGTCATGATTCGGATTGTTGTTCCCTCGTTTTGTTGTCTTGTCTCTGGTCTCTTCCTGTGTTTTATTTTGACGTGTGTTCTGTCCTCGTGGTTTTGCTTTACTTCCCTTCTTTTAATTGCCTGCCCCGCCCTGATGTACCCCATTTCCTCATGTATTTACACCCCTGTGTACCCTTGTCAGCATCAGACCTGGTTTTGTTTCACCATTGTGTCATCTCTGGATTTCATTATAAAGGGCGACGGTGGCGCAGATGGTAGAGCGGGTCGTCTCATGATCGGAAGGTCGGGGGTTCGAATCCCGCCTCCTGAAGGTGCACATTGTCATTGTGTCCTTGGGCAAGACGCTTCACCCTCCTTGCCTCCAGTGTCTGTGCACACTGGTGTATGAATGGGTGAAGCCCCTATGAGAGACCAACAGGCCCGTTTGGAACCATGAGGCCGTCCTTCTGTGGACGGCCTCACCACCTGCAGGAGGAGCCATAGGGGCTGGTACAGCTCCAACAGCTGCCCCCACAACCCGGCAACGGACAAGTGGGAGAAAATGGATGGATTTTGTTATTTTGGATTTCGTCAGTTATTAAAGATTACCAGTTTTTTTTGTTGCAGTCCTGCGTTTGGGGTTTATTTCCTTGCTCCACCTCCAACCATGATATTCTTATACTGGAAATAAGGTCAATTTCTTCTGAATTTGAGTAACTCACATCAAGAAATCTGTCTGTAGAGGAAGCAATCTTCAATGAAGGTTCTTGAGTCATCTTCTGTACTCTGTAGTTGAAGTGTCGAACGTTTCACCTTTCATCCAAAAGGCTTCATCACCGCACTAAGGTTCAGCTTAGCTCGCAGCTCAGATATAGACCATATAGACCTTGCCTTAGTCCCTCCCCTCTATTAACAATCTATTACTTTTCACCTGAAGGTGAACAACTTTGTAATTTAAGTCTTTGCGATTCTATGTCCTAACAGCCTAAATCACGCCTTAATTTCAGTCTGAATTACCCTAATCTCAGTTGATCACTGCTAATTACCTTCCTCTTGATCTGTCCTGGGCTGAGTTTGTCTCATTAACATAACAGAGCCCTCGAGGTATGGGCCGTAAAAGATTACTGTACACTGGGGAAAAAGATGAAATCGAAGTCCTCCATTCCTATTCACGGAGGGGTTCTCCTTTACAAAAATTGCTTCTTTGACTTCAAACCAACGTTTTTCTTCAGCTAAAATGTTGACCTCCCCGTCCTCAAAGGAGTGGTTGGAGGCTTTGAAGTGGAGGTGGACAGCCGACTGAGGGCCGCTTGTGCTTTTCCCTTGATAAAGCCTCTTTTGTCTCAGCGTGTTCAATGGTTTGTGGTAAACTGGAATTCTGTGTTGCCTAAAAAATCTCTGAAAGACTCCAGCTATATACGGCAAGGAGACTCCCTTTCTTCTGGACTCTGTAGTCTGTCTGTCTTGTTCGTTTGGTCTTTTTGCCCTTTGTGCTTTAGTGAAAGACCAGTTAGGATCACCGCAGTCTGAGAGGGCTCTCTGGACATGTTGCTCCTCTTTGGTCTTTCCCACTGCACTGGTAGGCAACTCTTTAGCTCTGTGTTGGAGTGTCCTAATGACCCCTAGTTTGCGCTGGAGCGGTTGGTTGGAGTCGAACATTAAATATTGGTCGGTGTGAGTGGCCTTCCTGTAAACCTCTGCCTGGAGTTGTCTGTTTTCCCCTATGATCACTCTACAGTCTAAACAGGCAAGTTGGTTCTCCTTAGCGTTCTCCAGAGTAATTTTAATGCCGGGGTCCACAGCATTGATGTGATCTGTAAAGGTGCCACTTCCTTCTCTTTAATTTTGACCCATGTATCATCCACATATCTGAACCAGTGACTGGGTTTGATTCCTGGGAAAGACCACAGGGCCTTTATCTCCATTTCTTCTATGTAGAGGTTAGCCACTATGGGTGACACTGGAGAGCCCATGGCACAGCCGTGGATCTGTCTGTAGAAGTTACCCCTGAATTGAAATAAGTGGTGCTAAGACAGATCTCCAGTAGTTGGAGTTGTCACATGTGGACTGGAGTGAGTTGTGTCCTTTCAGCTAGAGTGCTGTCCTCTGTCAGTCTCTTCCTCACTGCTGTGACTGCCGCTGAAGTAGGGACAGACGTAAACAGTGCTGTCACATTGTAAAAAAACATAGTATCATCCGTTTCCAGCTGGAGGATTTTGATCTTATCCACAAAGGAGTTTGTGTTTTCCACATGGTGTTCTGTGTTGCCGACTAACGGGGATAAGATGGTCTTGAGGTGTTTTGCCAGATTATAGGTGATGGAGTCCATGCTGCTTCCAATAGGTCTGAGAGGAAAACCTTTGTGTATTTTTGGTAGCCCATAAATACATGGAATTGCCTCACCCGTGTAGAGTTTGAAATACAGCTTTTGTCAACTACAGAAGAAAGGGAGTCTCCTTGCCGTATGTAGCTGAGAGTCTTAGAGAAACGTCCGTAGAGGCTTCAGTCACCGGAGATGACCACAGTCCATCAGTAGAGGTGTTGCTCTCACACACGGAGCTCCACATGTCCAGTGACAGGGGAATAACAACAACAAAAAGCCAATCAAAGGCAGAGGGAAAGGCAGGCGTGCATGTCGACCCTCCTTGACCAAGGCGTCTACAGATATAAAAAGGCGCATGTCACTACGGGTATAACTTACTCGAGTATTATCACTAAATGGGACCATGCCACAGACCTGAGTGGGGCATTCGCCGATCCACTCAGCGACTAGCATGGCCATATATCATATCCCAGTGACGAAATGTGTCCAAAATAACACAGAAAAAGCCATCAGAGCATATGAACAGTCCTAATACACCTTTTAAGTGCATATGACAGATTTAATTGCTTTTGAAAATATGTCTTACTGTAATTTCCAGGGTATTTTACCACTCTCATGAACCTTGCGGCTCATAAAATGATCTGGCTGTTTTATAATTGAGTTTAATTCTCTCACTGCTGAAATATTATGGAGGGTCCAGCGATTAACAGGCCAAGGAGGGCGGCTCTAAACACGGGCAGCGGGCAGCGTTTTGGCTTCACTGAACACATGCACAAATTGTATATACTCGAAGTTCTTAACCCACTGTAATAAAAGTAAATGTACCTGTGGGCCGTCGTTCTCTTGGTAAATTTGACCGCCCATGAAAAGAAAAATCCAGTATTTCCAGTGTTAATGGCGCTTCGAACAGCTGCGGCTTATAGACCAGTGCGGCCTATGTAGTAGTGCTGGGCGATATGGAAAAAACCTATATCACGATACGGATTATTTTATATCACGATAACGATATATATCACGATATACCATAATATAGTCCGTTTTCAGTTATTCTTTCAAAAGTTTCACAAAAATACTAACTTTTTTTCAACTTTATTTTGAAGCAGTGGATTCGCTATGGATAATTTATATAGCCTGTATTGTTTATGTCAGGAAAAATGTGAGACAGCAGGATAAATGGGCTAAACATGATCTGAACATCTGAGTCCTTTATACAGTCTATGGTCCTGACACCAATTTAACAACAGAAATGTGTAAACTCGTGCGTAGAGAACGACTTATTCAGAGCATCATCTGCTCCTCAATATCAAGGCTCATATTACACTAATACAAATGTAAATTGGAGCTTATATCTCAATTTTAACGTAATGTTTATGAATAAAAATGTAAAAATACTTAAAGGCGTCGATCTGGCTCCCGTATCCACTCGGTGTAAAATGAGGAAAGGTCAGAAAGGTTGCGTGTCTCAGAGGCTCTTTATTCCAAATGAAGTTTACAGGTTAAGCATCTCAGAGGTGTTACAAGCAGTCCTCAGCATTTCCAGAAGTCTACATGGTGAAGCATTTCTAAGGAGTCTCACACATAATCCACTACACAATCACTTTATCCAAGTTTAGACCTAGCCCCCTTAAGCACCGCCCACATGCATCCCAGCACCAATGGCCGCTGACTGCTCTGCTTTTTGACTAAGACACTGAAGGCCGCCATTGCTCCACCTTTGCTGTAGTACCTCCATATGACCGCTATTCCCCCATTGGAATGCATTGGACTTTAGACACGTTTAAAAACAACGTTAATGCCGGTGCCTAATGGTTTAGAAGTGGCTAGAGCTAGATATTCCTCCTGTGATTACGCTGGGTTAAAAACAATCTGGGGCACCGGGCTGGTTATCGTAGTATACATTTTAGAAATCTTGCATAATTAATGAGGGCCTGACTTTGATTGACAGGCCATTTACGTTGCTGCCTGGCCATGGGCGTGATTACAACAGAAATACACGCCCATTACACGCCCCGCGAGGGCCAAGCAGGGCGGGTCTACAGTCAAGAGTGGGATTATTTATTTTATTTATTTTATTTTATTTATTTGAACAGGGACAGTGTACAATCTACATTAGCCTCAGAAAGGAGAGATGCATTGTACCAGGTTATAGCACTTGTGCTAATTTCCACCTGCAGTCCCTGGGCCTATTGTACATGTTTTTAGTGGTAGGGGAAAGCGGAGTACCCGGAGGAAACCTACGCAGACACGGGGAGAACATGCAAACTCCACACAGAAAGGCCCCGTCCAGGTGGGAATCGAACCCGGGACCTTCTAGCTGTGAAGCACGAGCGCTAACCGCTGCGCTACCGTGCCGCCCACAAGATCCCGCCCTTATGCCCTTTTTAGGAACATGCTTCGTCAGAGCTGGAGAGGAGGAGCCTGTAAATCCGCCATGATTTCCCCCACGAACGTGGTCATTGTGGTAAACGGGGAGGAGTGAGGAGGAGCTGTCTATTCTTTATACAGTCTATGCCCAGCACACAAAGAGAAATTCGATAGCTTTGAGGGACATCTGGCCACCATATACAAAAACACAGATAAGGCTTATCTTTACCAAACAAATGCCCCATACTCCCTCCGTGCCCAGTAACCTTTTGACCTGCAAAGTAACACACATTTATCGGGGGCTACTGAACCACTAATTTTTATATTCACATGTTTAAGAAACAGTGGGCGAGCAGTTTGCATTGTACGTCTTTAGCTGCTCTACGCGTCTCTTACTCCTGCCTCAGCCTCTCCTCTCTTCTCTCTCGTGTGTTTAATCCAGATCCATGCACAAGGTGCATTGAGTTGCCTTGTGTATGAAATGCGCGGTATAAATAAAGTTGCCTTGCCTATCAGTCAGCTCCGTTGTGAGATCCATCACTAAAAAGCTGTTTATTTGCCGTACGTAAAGCAGCTGAGAGAGCCCCGCGCTCAGAGACGGATCAGCGCTGCGTCAAAGCCAGTGTTAATTTTGACAAGATATTTTAATTTAGTTTTAGTCTTAGTCTTTTGACGAAAATGTAATTCAATTTTAGTCGAGTTTTAGTCAAAAAAATATCTTCATTTTAGTCGAGATTTAGTCGACTAAAATTGCAAGTTAATTTAGTCGACTAAATTTAAGACACATTTAGTCGACTTTGTATTTATAATATTCATTATAATCATATTTAATCAAGGTCCTCTGCTTCATGGAGCTGCTCCCTCATGAACAAAGCTCAGAGCTGTTCCTTTGGCAGTGAATTTACATGATATGAGGCTCTTTCAGACGGTCAATAGAAGTTTGGATGATATTAGTCTCTCCTTTTCATTTTTGTTTAGTCTTATTTTAGTCGACTAAAATATCTGGACATTTTAGTCATAGTTTTAGTCGCATGAAAAACTTTTAATTTAGTTTTAGTCCAATTTTAGTCGTCAAAAAAATCACTTTGACTAAAATTAAGACTAAATATTTTAGTCGACGAAATTAACACTGGTCAAAGCTAAACATATTACGCAAATGTAACCTCTGTTATGAAGTGACATTTAACTCAGAAATAAACATGCTGTTGTAGTAGGGGTGTACGTCCATTAGATGTCGCCGTTGCTACAGCAGGTGTGGCGGGCGGCGGACAGCAATATCGTAAAGCAGGGTGGTGTCTTTGCGAAAAAGTTCTTTTTTATTCTTGTTTATAATCACTTAATATAAACTTAGAGGATGCATAGTGACAAGACAACACTAATACATTCTTTGTGGCCTATTTAATTGTAATATTTGCTTTAATAATTGATGAAATTAGGTTAAAAGCGATAGAAACGATAGAAGAGAAATGGCACGATAGACACTTTTCTATCGTCCCCACGATATGTATCGTCATATCGCCCAGCACTACCATGTAGTGTAAAAAAACAACTGTTGTAAATTATATTTCAGTGAAGCCGCATATTAATGAAGAAATGTTGGGCAGAAAAGTGATTTTTATTTGATTTCTTTTAAGCTACTGACAGGAAGTGACATACAGTAGATATAGATCAGATCAGATTTAATGTCAAACTTTGAACATAAATGGTTGACTGGGATTATGGGGAAGCCAAAGTTAAGGACTTACTTACAAATTAAAGATGTATTTGTAACCGAGTTTTATGTAAAGACAAACTTGACAAGAAACCAAAGATCTTTGATAGCTCAGCTGCGAACTGGCATCCTTCCCCTGGCCTTAGAAACTGGCAGGTTCACTCAAACTCAAACTTCTGAAGACGACAGACTCTGTAGACTGTGTGAGTTGGAAGAGGTTGAAAGTGAAACTCATTTTGTGTTATATTGTCCACGGTACGATGATCTTAGAGATGTATTGTTTGGTGAATTGTTTGTTCAAAGCCTGACATGTTTTGGATCAGTGATGATGACAAGATTAAATGGTTGTTTAATTCTAATGTGTTTAAATTGTAAAGCCTGGATGAGGCGGCAGACTTGCTTATTCAGAGAAGTTTATGTACAGTACATTGTGCCAACTGTCTGGTAACTGGTCCTTTTGTTGGTGTTATTGGTGTCTTATAAGCCCATTAGGGCTGGGCATAAAGTGTGTATGCAAGACACAATAATAAAAACATATTCATTCATATAGGTAATGTTCCAAATTGACATGTTTGCCTCTATCTATATTGCAATGTAAAGACAAAACAGGTGAAAGAACAAGTACAACAAATCAAGATTATAGTTTTCTGTAAGTTCTCTTGTGTAGGAAAGTCATACCTTGAGGAAGACGAGACGCTTTGGACCAAAGTGCTGCTGTAAGTGAAGAAATACCTCCAGTTATTTATATTACTACTTGCTGTGTTGTGCAACTCCAAATATTTTCCGTCAGAGGGAAGAAGGTTCTGTGCTGTATGTGCAATGTTTGCTCAAAACCTCGTGACTCTATGTGGAAATGCACTGGCAAACATTGAGTGCACATTCGCAACTTCATCACAACAGTTGAAAACTGTGGAGGGGGGCGACAGTTTAGGCTCCCCAAATTGACATTTCTACTCTTGTGAGCAAGAGCAGCAGAAATCTTGGTTCTGGAAGACTTTTGGGAGAAAGAAAGGGCAAAACCCCCTCAAAAACAAGACCTGAAAGACTCTTGGCCACCCTTTATTCTTGTCATTTCCTCAATTAGCTTCGCAAGTGAGCAGACATCCAAGGAGGTACTTGGCTTTAAAATGTATGCCTCATGAAACTTGTGCTTTTCTCTTCATCTTATACTCACGTGCTTATAAGCAAGGATCGCACAACTTAAAAAACAAGGCAAGATTCAACAAACCTGGGTAACCAACTGTAAGATCTTCATCAAACTAAATGGTTCGCCGGAGGAAGCAAAAGTCTTGGTGGTGAGGAAGATGGAAGATCTTGAGAAGTATTGACAGCACCTGGTATTAATGTAGCTTGTGACTCTTTACATCATCACACCAAGAACCCGGACTACACCAAGCATTGATATGGACATGTTACAGAATATCCTACAACAACAAATGGAACTGGAAACGAGTGAGTATCATGAGAGCACCACAGCAGAGACAGTTACTGAGATAGACCCTGATAATAATTGTCTCTCCTTGATTGTTAGAAACTGTAATTATTTTACCCAAGAACAATATGAAAACGGTGTAAAATCAGAAGAGAACCGGTCAATAATACATTTCAATAGTCGAAGCATGTACACTAACTGAGGCCATCAAAGATTACTTGAAACACTTCGCTCATCCATTTAGCGTTATTGCAATCACTGAAACCTGGTTCAACGATGATAAAGGTATTGATTGTTGTCTTGATGGCTATGAATTAAGATATACAAACAGAATAAACAAAATAGGAGGGGGGGTTGCTTTGTGCATTCATAAATCTGTTAAATCTAATGTTTTAACAAATATGACCAATTGAAGCTTTTCAATTCTCGACTTGAAAAGTTTCTTGAAAAGCATCATAGAATTAATGAAGGTCAGTATGGTTTTAGGTCCAAAAAAACTACCTCAATGGCAATAACTGAAGCTATTGAAGAAATTACTAATGCACTGGAGCAAAAAAAGTATGCAGTTGGTATCTTTATTGATCTAAAAAAAGCCTTTGATACGATTAATCACTCAATCCTACTAAATAAGATGGACAGATATGGAATTAGGGGGCTGGCTGGGGATTGGTTAAAAAGTTATTTAACAGGGAGAGTACAATTTGTAAAAATGGGTCAGTATTTATCAAATACTCTTGGTGTCGCTTGTAGTGTCCCCCAGGGGTCAGTGTTGGGGTCAAAATTGTTTAATGTGTATATAAATTATATTTTTAACACGTCCAAAGATCTGAAACTCATACTATTTGCGGACGACACTAATATATTCTACTGTAGTGATGATTATAATGACCTCGTAAATACGGTAAACAGGGAACTAAATATAATAAAAAAGTGGATGGACACAAATAAATTATCCTTGAATATAAACAAAACTAAGATAATGATGTTTGGTAATCGCAATACTATGTCTTGAAAATAAGTATTGATGGTACCCAGGTTGAAATCGTAAATGAGACTACATTTTTGGGCGTAATAATTGATAGTAAATTGTCATGGAAACCCCATGTCAGACACATCAAAACAAAAATCTCAAAAAGCCTTTTAATTATAAATAAAGCAAAATTATACCTTGATGAAAATGCACTCCGTACTCTATACTGCACTGTGGTACTCCCATACCTTACGTATTGTGTGGAAGTGTGGGGGGAATACTTACAAGAATACAATTAATCCTCCGATCATATTGCAGAAAAGAGCAATGCGGATCATTCACAAGGTTGGTTTCCTAGACCATACTCATAATCTGTTTATGCAGTCAAAGTTGTTAAAAATTGATGATCTTGTAAAATATAATACATCAATAGTCTTATACAAAGCATTCAACAAATTATTACCGCCTAACCTACAACGTTTTTTTATAACTCCAGTGCGAGCTTATGACTTGAGAGGTTTTGGATATTTTTCATTGCCGAGAGCTCAACACACTCGTAAACGTTTCTGTGTGTCTCTATGCGGAGTGAAACTCTGGAACAAACTGGACTCACAACACAAGCAATGCCAAACTGTCCATCGATTCAAACTGTTGTATAAACATCGGGTCTGGTCAAAATATAGAGATGAGGGTCTTTAATTTAAACTGCTGTTGTCTCATAGTGTTAACAAGTGCTCAATGTTGTTATACCACGTTGGTATAATTTGTCTTTTACCGTTATTGGTATATTGTCCATTACCATTGTTGGTATTGTTCATTTACCTTGCATTGTTGGTATACATTTTGTTACAATGTAATAATTATTGTTACCTGCGGTAATGCCACCATGATATAAGATTTGTACAATAATCCTTGAACAAAGTAACAGTGAAGCTGAATGTGTTAAGATCTGAATGGGGAACTGGGGGTGGGATTAAATAAGTTATCTTCTTCCCACTCCCTTTCAGGTAGAAATGGATCATCTGTTTTCATACTGTACTGTATATATTCTTTCTTTGTTGCCTATTGCCTGCCTGCCTGAAATAAAAAATCATCAATCGATCAATCAAAGTGCAACTGTAGTTGGGACAGGAGCACATCCTACAAACATTACCTTTCAGTGGGAAAAGTATTCCGTGAACACACTTTAATCTGCTGTAACAGTAGCATCACTGTGATGTATTTGAGCTTATACTGCACTTCTGAACAAAAACAGATGACGCCATTATGATCAATTGAGCTGAACTCTACTTAAACTCTAACTGACAGCTCTCCTCTTTCCAAGTAGTTCCCCAAAGACTTTCAACATTTCTACACGAGAATGATGAGTCATGTTTGTGAAACAACTCAAATGCCACATTTACAAACACATACTCTCTGCTAGGGGTGTAACGGTTCACGGGGATGTATTGAACCGATTCGGTGCGGCCTGTTCGGTTCGGTCCACTTGCGTACCGTTTCGGTGAATTTTTTCCATTAAATAATATAAATGTATTATTAGCGTGATATTAAGCGCAGCGGAACAAAGTTCCTACGCGAGTTTCCGCACGGACGCTATTGAGTGACGCACAGTAAAGCTGCATGAGTACCATGGCATCATAGCAACAGCGAAAGAGAAGCCAGAGCTTGAAGACCCTCCCACCTCACTACGGTCTCCTGTTTGGGAACACTTTGGCTTCCCTGTTAAAATGCATAATGGGGATAGACGAGTGGATAAATCCAAAGTTGTATGCCGACATTGTTCCACGGAGATCGGGTATGTGGCAGGCAACACATCTAACATGTTAACGCACTTAAAACGGCATCATCCGAATGTGAATATCACTTCTACTAAGAAGAAAAGCAGCATTGTGCAAGTACCGCTAACGTCGGCATTTAAACAACCCCTGTCAAGTACTTCGGATCGAGCGAAAGCAATAACGCATGGTATAGGTGTTTTCATCGCTACGAATTTGCGTCCATATTCAGTTGTTGAAGGCGCTGGCTTTAAGCATATGATTAAAAGTCTTGAGCCTCGCTACAATATCCCATCGCGTCCGCACTTCAGCCAAAAAGTTATACCAGCACTATATGAAAAAGTTCAAACTGATGTGGTCAACAAGCTATCGAGTGCACCTACTGTATCACTTAGGTTAATCTTTTTAGCCAAAAACTTAAAACTTGAATAGTTAGTTTTGTTGGTATACAAGCTGAAGCTGTTGCTAGTATTAAACGTTTTCATGTCCTAACTAGTTGCAGTATTTAAATTTTAATTTAAAAAATGTGTATTTCTTTATAAAGAGTGCAATTTATTTAAAATATGACCCAAATGAGTCACTTTAATTTTTATTTTAAATGTTACAAAATGTGTGTAGTTCATTATAAGTGTGCAATTTATTTAAAATATCACCCAAATGAGTCGCTTTTATTTATTTTATGCAAGAATTCTATTGTGTATTGGCAGCTTTTCAAAATAAAGATTTTGTAAGTTCTTTTTTTTTTTTTGTACCGAAAATTAACCGAACCGAGCTCTCCAAGACACTGTATCGAACCGAATACAATATTAGCGTACCGTTACACCCCTAGTGTTTAGTAGCTCTTTAAGGTTAAGGCCAATGGTTGTATGTGTCAGAAAATAAATGCTTGGATTTCTTTCTTTTTTTTAATCCTACGCAGTGTGACTTTAAGTTGTCAAATTTCTCTTGTGTACGATGAATCATTTCTGGATGACTGAGAGCCAGAAACATTTTACTTGAAATGGTCTCAACTTATATGGTGCTTTTCTACCTTCATTAGGCCCAAAGTGCTTTACACCCATTCACTCTCTCATTCATACACCAATGTACACAGACACTGGAGGCGAGAAGGGTGACGTGTCCTGCCCAAGGACACAACGACATTTGAACCCCTGACCTTACGATCATGAGACCGCCTACTCTCCAAACTGTCGCCCCATACTCGTACTCGTGTTTATACTTACAGTTGTGCTCAAAAGTTTACATACCCTGACAACATTTTGGACTATTTTTCAAAGAGTATAAAAGATTATTAAGAAAAAGTTTATGATCAAGAGGAATGGGCCGCTTCACCATTAGATTATATACAGAACCTTCTCCACAACTTCCACTAAAGACTGGGGTATGTAAACTTTGGATCAGGGTCATTTTGGTCATTATGATTTAAAATGAGCAAACTTGGTTGTTTCACCATAAATGGCTTCACACAACCACTAACTATGAGTGAAAAACTTGTTGTGTTATCTTTCATATTCTTGTTCAAAAATGTTCCAAACTTCTGCCAGGCTAAACTTTTGAGCACAATCGTACTTACGAGTACTGTACTTTTACACAATACCTGCTGTGTTTTTCCAACGAATCAAATAGGACAGATGCAAAGCATTATGTTTGCAAGTCACATGCAAATACCTGCTCAAACGTATGCACAAACAATTGCAAGAAGGTCATATTTACATCCCGTCAGAGCAAGTCCTTCCAGGGCCCTATAAAGCACATTTTCGCTATGGGGGCCCTTCTGTCCCCGTCCCAACGTGAGGAGTGTGCACCCATATACAGTCAGAGAGCAGGGCAGAGGTATGGTATTGTATACTTTATACTTTATGGTCCCTCGATGGGGAAGTTTGTCTTGGGCACACGGTGCAGCTTCAGATGCATCCACACAAGACATATATAATAAAAACAAGACAAGAATAATACAATCATGAAACGCTCCTGCACATTCTCACTCACGAGCCGTATGGTGGACAGAATGATCAGGTCATGATCGCTCGTAACTCTCCACTGGGCTGATGTGCAGTGCCCGTTCACATAAATAGGAAGGTGCAAGTGTATGAATGGCTTTAGTCAGAGACTTCTTAAAGCGCGATGGATTTTCTTTGGCCAAACGGGCCGTCTTTGAGCTGCCTTTGGTGACTAAAACATGACGAGACGTTTTGGAGGTTTCATTGACGAGACAAAAATGGGAGAAGGTACTTCGTCAGACCGTTCACAAACAGAGGCTTTATTTTATTCATTTAGATAGACTCCTGTGTCCATCCCCGGCGCCAACACATGTGCCACCTTAACCCTTGCCATTGTACGCAAATCTAGGCGGATTTCCATACATCTTCCATAGTTCAATTGACGAAAACCACGCAGGCAAATGAGTAAAGCTTTCTGCTTCAGGGACAGAGGAATCGTGAAAGCAGCTCAGTGAGTTTGTCAAACTGTCGTCATGGCTGGACGTGTGATCATTTTTCTTCTTCTAACAGGTCAGTTCTGCATCTTCTCACAAATCCAACATTGAACAGGTTTAAGGTGGCACTGTTGAGGAACATCTTTGGAGGAACATAAATTGCTAAGATATGATCATTACTTATCAACAGTGTTTGGAATAACGCCGTTTAAAATAACGGCGTTACGTAACGGCGTTATTTTTTCAGTAACGGAGTAATCTAATTCATTACTCTCCCCGTCGCTACAACGCCGTTATCGTTACTGGGTCAACAAAGTGGCTCGTTACAATTGGACTGAATGAGCGCCGCGGTGTCGGCATGGGGAGAGCAGGGGAGAGGGTGGGCGGAGTCTCACGGAGACTCACGCTGCCTGTGTGCGCAGAGCTCGTGCTCTCTGCTCCAAAAACTACGTGTGTCCCCGACCCGCGGCTCGTCCTCCCCACAGCGCGGCCGCGGGGGAGAATCGAGGTGATGATCATTGATCTAGTGTTGGAACTTATTTTTAACGAAAAGATGCAGAATCGGTGGAGACGCGTCTTTCCCCGCTCCCTCTCGCTCTCTCCGCTCTCTCCGCTCCAGAGAGACAGCAGGCCGATAACCTTGTGTTAACCTTATATTTGCTGATTGTTTTACGTTTTTCCTGATGAATGAACAGAGAGACTTTATGCACAAAGACTGTGCGTAAAGTCTGCCCTGATCGCTACGTTGGCACATGTTTCTTTTCCTCCTGTTCCTCCCCATTCTCTTTGAATACGGCCGTATTCCTACATTAATAAAACAGCAGCACAAATACTGGTCAATACCATTCTGTCACAGAGGCTTTCTACCCCCCATTCAGTTACTATGAACATCTTTTACATGATAGTACATAAATACAAACACCTGTCTGTTCTACTCAGTTCAACTGACTATTGAAAACTGTAAAAAAAAATCTAAATAGTTTGATATAAAGCCTTTTTTTTTTAAACAGTAACGCAAATAGTTACTTTCCCTGGTAATGAGTTACTTTCATTATAGAGTAATTCAGTTACTAACTCAGTTACTTTTTGGAACAAGTAGTGAGTAACTATAACTAATTACTTTTTTAAAGTAACGTTCCCAACACTGCTTATCAATAATGACAACAATCGGTGACCTAATACTTTAATAAAACAAATAAGCGCAAATACACAGCAAGACGATGGTTCCACTAAGTTCATATCTTCAGACTGAATATAATTGTTACGTTGTTGAATGCCGTAAAGCAGTTGCCTCAATAATAGATGTTAAAAATATTCAAAACGATCAAGGTGTCATGTTTATAAACCCACACATTTTTAAGAAGTGCTTGTGACAATAGATCCTTGAATTATTTCCATTGTGTGTCTTTTTTATTATGCTTTGTTCCCTGTAACCTATAGCGCAGGGGTCACACATGAGATTTCACTATGGTCCAATTTGAATAAAAGAAAATGGTCAAGCAAAGGTCCAGAACATACGGGGTTAACACACGTTCATATGGGGACTTTTACGCCTTTATTCAATCTAATAATAATACTGTGATTTGAAAATAATGGAAAATCATTGAATCCTGTTACAGTTGTTTGTTTTTGTTTTTTATTCGAAAATACATTTTGGCTCCTAAATGGAAGAATGCATATAGCCTCTATATTATTATTATTTTTACACAATGTGCCAATGCAGTGATGTGTTTCTCCTTTTTGCTCTTTTCAACACACTGAGCCTTTCTTAGTCCTGGATTAGTCTGAGCTTAGTCCAGGTTTAAATCCTGGTTTAGTCCAGGTTCAGACCTGCTTGCGGTCGATCACACTATGATGGCACTTGCATATTTAATTAGGGTGTCCTCAGTTTTAAAAGGAGCTCAGGGCCAGCACGGTCTCTTTATCTGGGCTCTAGTTTACCGCTCTGCAGTCAGAGAGGCAGGGGGAGCACACGCAGACACTCGTCTGAGGGGGGAGTCTGAGGATTCACGGTCGGATCCAAAGTTCGGATCCAAGGTTTGGGTCCATACAGGTTGGCGTGTGGGTCCGGATCCGGACTGAGTTCAGCCATATAAGCTGGCTTTCCACAGGCCGGCAGACAGCTCTCACTATTAACACGCAGGTCATACGGTGTGCACGGTAGCACAGCCTATTGTACAACATGTACAATAGGCCGGGATGAATGATATGAGTGGTTGGTGGTGGTCGGAGGGGCCGATGGCGCAGATTGGCTGCCTCGCTACCCCATGGCAGCTGTGGCTACAATAGTAGCTTACCACCACCAAGTATGGAGTGAATGAATAGTGCAATGTAAAGCGTCTTTGAGTGTCCAGAAAAGCGCTATATAAAACTAATGCATTATTATTATTAATATTCCACAACATCATACCGCTGTTTTAAATTGGATTTTGCCGATATTAGTTTTGTGGTTTATTTTTTGTTTTATTAGCCTTGGCACCTCTGAATTATTCCATAAATCCACCAGAAGGCAGCATTTGTCTCATCGCGGCTCTAAAAACATTTAACGACAATCTGTACAGTGTGCTCCTCTGTGGGGGCGTAAATACGTGTGTGTGTGTGTGTGGTGGAAACAGAAGCGTGTGCGGGATAGATTCGATACGTGCACGTACATCATGATGCATGTGGAATGACCTCTGCTATAGTGGAACCATTCCTGTACTCAGTGTTTTCAGCAGCGTTGCAAGGGTGCCCTGGGGCTCCAAGCTAAAAGTTACAGGGGTCTATATTATATTTAATTGAGGCTGGTAGATACAGTAGGCCCACACATAATAGACTAGAAACCTATTCCATCATAAATCAGTGCTTTAGTTCTATCAATAGCCTATTGTCATTCCACAAATAGCTCAGTATCAATGATTCAGACCAGCTTTGGAGCAACTATTCAAAATCTCGAAGTCATTTGCAATAGGAGTCCACCAGAAAAACAATAGGTCGCTGTAAACAAACAGAAGTTACAAAACACAGGACGATTGCCGTATGTCTGCCCAATTTAAGCTAACACCTCTTAGCACTCACTGCATTAATATTATAGCTATGCTGGGTTTACACATAACAACGACAAGTCACGAATGCCACGAATCCACATTCGTGGCCGAGGATCACGAATATCACAGGGTAGAGGTTTCACGCGTCGCCACAAACTGTTACGACCTGTTACTACGCGTTACGATTAATGGCACAAGTTATTACGCGCGGTCACGAACATCCGTCCCGCACTGCTGCGTGCTGTGGCGCGCTGTTGCGGGTCATTGGGAATTTTCGAGTTCTGTCAGGAATTTCTCAAAAATCGGGTTGGAGGCGGAGCAGAGGCGTCCTGCTCTGCCGTGCTCTCACCTGACTCGTTGGGCTCTTGCCAAAAAAAGCAAAGACCAGCAGAGCGTCGGGCCGTCCATATTCTGTAGAATAGCAATAGTTTTTCACAGTCTATGGGACTGTCACAACAGTTCAACCCTAAACTAAGTCCTATGCTCCAGTCACTGTGTGACACGGGCAAACGCTAAATCTATCAAGACAAACAATAGGGCTCTTCTACCATCCGGGTACTCTCAGAGCGCCACAGATGTGGAGGTGAAAACAATGGCGGCATTAAACAGCGTTTTTGCCTGTGAGTGACAGACTATGTTCGATAAATTTACGGTTTCCTCAGTAAATCCGGCCTAAAAGCTGTTGTGCGGTCGGATGTTCCATTTTGTCAGAACAACAGCTTCAATCTTGTAACTGAGTAAGTTTTATGATTAGAATCGACGTCTGCAGATCTAAACACATTGTGTGGATTATGTTTTAAAGTTTAACGTAACCGTGCCGGACACGTCAGGCTCTAAATTCTACCATTTACTTTGTTTTAAACATAAAATAAATTGTTAATCGAATGTTTAATGTCATGACATGTGTTAGCTAAGTCATGCTTTAGCTAAATCTAAAGCCGGATAAACTAGACAGAACGTCGCCTAAACGCTTCTAAAACATTTTAACGTCAGCATTACGTTTAACTTAGATCAGGATTATTTCCCGTGAGGCGAAACATAAATGCGTGAAATTCAACCCAAAGTTACGATGGATTAGTGACGTGTACGAGGCGACCTCTGTTTGTACAAACATTCATCGAGACCAATTAAGTTCAATTTCTGTTTATATCAGACCTTTGCATCAATAGGCAGGTTACCACGGTATTCAAATCACATTTTATCACAATCTGACTCTTATTCACCTTAATAAATCCTCTCAAACAACCACCAAAATATCAACGATCTCCCACTGTTTTCAATGAAGCGAGAGCGCTGTGTTCACCTCCGCTTGATTTGTGACACCGTAGAGCCCTATAGCAATAAACACATTATGTCAAATGAGTCTGTGCAACAGCTAGCCAGACTTTACTCCACAGAATAAGCATAAAAACACTACACTCGATCTTCTGGGGATCTGTCTTGAACTCTTCACCTCTTTATCCATGATAGCTCCATTTGGAAAAACGTATTTTGCATAATCCACAACAACATGCCTGTCTCCACCTGCGGCGCTCATCGCAGCTTGTTTTTTGTGTCTAAAGTTGTAAATAAGCCTCAACACTTCTCCATGTTATAGCTCCTGTAACCACGCGCTGTTGTTTGGGTCAGTGCGTAAGGCAGCGCGGGAGATGCATTCAGGGACAGTAAGAAGTGCGCCCTTCTTACTGTCCCTTTTCTTTTTTCCACAAACGCGCGGAAAATTGCGACAAATATATAACAGTCAGGTTCTCCAGCGGGGCGGCAATAGGCAGGTGCTGTCCCGGGCCTGGAGCGCGGACTTTGCCGACTTTTCTTTGGCATTGTGCAAAATCAAAAAGTACTGCACTGTTCATTTGGTTAATCACCTTGTGCACCTTTTGGATGTTGTTAAGGCGCTATATAAATAAATATTGATTGAATGATTGAACGAAATTGCAAAACTCACCACAAAGTTACAGAGGAGTAGAGTGACAACAGAAGTCCCAAAAAACAGGTGAGATCCTTTGAAAACAAGAAATAAATCCGTCCAAAGACAGCCCATACTCATCCATTCATGCATGCACTTGGAGAGTGACGAGGGGCTGGAAGTCGTCACCTGACAGCTCCCATGATGCACTAGGACTGACGGCTGAGGTAGAGCCCTGCACGGGCCTGATTTCTGGGCCCGAGCCCGGCCCGGGCCCGTGAGGTTCGGGCCCGAGCCCGGCCCGGCCCGACAGACTTTCAGAATTATCAGGCCCGAGCCCGGCCCGCGGCCCGGCTCTTCCCTCTCACTCTCTCTCTCTCTCTCTTGCTCCCTTTCCAATATTTTCCAAATGCGTGATTAAACAGCGCTGCAACAGTTGACCTGTATTGTATGAATAAATAAACACTTCTATCTAAACGTAACATAAAGCACAGTGTTTATTTTTTATTGTTGGGAGGAACACGCGTGCATTTGTTTCCTGGAAACACTGCGAACACATACCGTCGATAGAAGCACTCCGCACGCGAACCGCTCCGTCCTCTCTCTCCATACCGCTTTGCAGAGGTTTGCCCGCGCGGGGAAACCCCCCACGCCACAGCCCACATGGACGGCAGGTACATGTTTGTGGCAAGAGGTGGCGGGTCAAGACCATGGATGTATTATAATTAACGACGGGGCGAGAGGACATCGATAGAAGCACATCCGCACGCGAACCGCCCGGTCCTCTCTCTCAATACGACCGCTTTGCAGAGCTGTACGCACGGCGAGGAAAACTCCCACGCCACGGTCCACGGGGAAGGCAGGTACATGTTTGTGTTGAGTCAAGACAAGACGAGGTGTGAGAGAGCAGGTGAGCAGGGAGAGAGGAGAGCGGGTGCTGCATTTAATGTCGCCATTTAAGTTGGTTAAAAAATAGCAGCACAACGCATTGGCAGGGGGGAAAAAACCAAGCCCGAGCCCGGCCCGTGTCCGACGCAATGATGCGGTAATGGGCCCGAAGCCCGGCCCGCGGGCCTTCGGGCCGTCGGGCCCCTCGGGCCTCGGGCTCAAATGCAGGGCTCTAGGCTGAGGTCCTCTGGGTCATTGTGGGTGTTATAATTATCTGGCTTCACTTACATTGGAAAATGTAACATGGTAAAGTCATGTGTAAAACTTATGTCCACGGCTCATAATAAGTTCATATTGGGGAACCATGACTGACTAAAGCCTGCAGCAGGAGGGCGGTAGTACCAGAGAGTGCCAGTGCTGAAATAGTGTAACTGCAGTGCCATAATTGTTAGTGGTTCTGTATTAAAACAATATCCATAGCAAGATTACTCTAAGTGTGTCTCTGTGACTCTTGTGAGGGGGTCCTTGATATATGGGGGACTCTAAACATTTGCCTGACTTGCCGACGCCTCTGATATTACCTCCGCAGGTTCACCCTACCTGTGCTCCTGCGCGTCCCAACCTCTGAACTTCATATCAGCGCCAAAGACCTTCGCTGAGGCTCAGAGCTTCTGCAGAGAGAAGTGTGTGGACCTGGTCACTGTGCACGACGTAGCAGAGATGGAGGCTCTGTTGGAGAGATTCCAGGACCAGTACGAAGACGCTTTGTGGATCGGCTTGTCAAAGGGGACATGGAAAAGGTGGCACTGGTCCCTGGCAGACGAGCACTTCTACAAAGAGGGAGAGAGGCGCTATTTTCACTGGGGCACAACATCTGACCACATGTGTGGGAGTTTCCGAAACAGACTCTTACACATGACATCCTGTGGGAATGCAAAATTAGCAGTTTGTTTTGATGGTAAGTAACTTTAATATCATTGAGCGACAAATGCATTGGTGTAGTATCGATTAGGAGAAGTGTGGTATCACCGATTGCAAACGTTTCTGGTTTCAACACAGTCCAAAAGTTTACGGAACTTTACACATGTCCCAACTATCACGGGCTCCTGCTGCAGTCCAGTCACAGCACAAGTGGAATTTTATGCATTTTTCTCACACGCAAGTAGCACCAACAAACATCAAAAGTTTGTTTTCCTGAGAGATTTTAGTCATATCTCGTTCCTATAGCCTGATTATGTTTAGAATTCCAAAAAACAAGGTGAAATGTTATTTTCATGTATTTATTTATTTATTTTTTACAGATTGTCCCACTATTAAACAGCTTCATCTGAAACTAAACAAGGTCTAAAAATCCCCTCGGAAAGTGAAAATGTTTTATTTTATTGTGGCTGCTCACATGAGAAGAGTACTTTCCTTATAACATTAAAATACATACATTTAAACCTGGCTCGTTCCATTATTCACATTGTGTCGCTGAAAATATGGGCAATAATAAAGTTGTATTTTTACATGAAAACATTAAATGGCAGAAAACTTCCAACACATTTTTTTTTCCACGATCAAAAGTTTAAAGCCAGGTGAAAAATTGCTAAAATTCAAATTTTGTATGGTTGGTGATTAATAACTATAAGTCGCACTTTTTGTCATAGCTTGGCTGGAGTTTCGACTTATACACAAGTGCAACTTGTATACCAAATATATAATTTCACACTGTGTTATTTTCACACTGACAGCTGCTAGAGGGCGCTCTAGGCTTGTGTATCAATATCTGTTACTCCTGCACGGTTGTACAATGACAAATAAGCACACACTTATTTACTGTACCACTGAACATAAAAATAAAAACAGTAAAGTTTGGAGTGAGTGAGAAACTTGTAAGGGACTGTCAAAAAGCAGAGCCTACTCTTTTCAAATGGTTTGCTTGAATAATGTGCTGCCGGGAGAGGCTTGTAAACGGTGCAGTTACTCCTCACTGCCCAGGTAGTTGCCAAGGCTGGTGCGACTTATACTCCGGTGTGACTTATAGTCCGAAAAATATGGTAAATGTTTTGTTGAAAACAATAATTAAAATTAGACAGCTGATCACAAGTTTAAGACCACATGCCTTTAAAAGGCAGAAAACATCAGGTGGATCTGCTTATGATGCCAGTAACGTTGGAAACCATCAGGAACATCAAGGTCATATTTTTCCCATCAGAAAATCCAACTTTCTTCACCCTTGGATGTCCCATGTTTGCTCCAAAGTTCAAACGGACAGTTCTGTGGAGACGAGGCTTTTAGAGACGTTTTATGTTTTTGAAGCCCTTCAGTCGCAGATGTCTCTGGTGGTTTTTGGGCTGCAGTCGGCTCTAGTAACGGCCGTCATTTGGGTCGAGGATCGTCCAGTGTCTTGCCTCATCTGGGCGACGGTGGTGCAGGTGGTAGAGCGGATCGTCTTGTGATTGGAAGGTTGTGGGTTCAAATCCCAGCTCCTGCAAATGCACACTGTCGTTGTGTCCTTGCCTCCAGTGTGCATTGGTGAGTGAATGGGTCACCCATAGCAGCACGGTGGCGCAGTGGTTAGCGCTCATGGCTCAAAGGTCCTAGGTTCGATTCCCATCTGGACAGGGCCTTTCTGTGTGGAGTTTGGATGTTCTCCCTGTGTCTGTGTTGGTCAGTGGTAGGTTATAGAAACATGTGTGCAATAGGTTAATCCTCCAGTCAGGTGTTTCTGACCACCCGCCTGGCTCCACTTCATGGAGATGGGTCCCTGAGCGCTGGCAGCTGACAGCTTGCCCCAGTGACATTGAGGATGGGTCAAATGAAGAGAACAAATTTCTCTACAGAGATTAATAAAGTATATCTTAACTTACTGTAAAGTGCTTTGGGCCTGATAAAAGTAAGTTGAGTCAATTTACCATTTGACCCACAGCCCAGCAAGAGGCTCTGCTTATGCAGCTGAACAACCGAGAATATTTTTTTTGCTTTTGCAATCACGACATCAAGACAGTGAAAAAACCTGACAGAAAATGACACTTAATCCACATTTGTTTAATGATAAAATATTTTTTTTTGTCTCAATCTCATTTCTTTCATTCTGCTTCAAACCTTGTTGACAGTGTTCATTTCATCGTCATACTTTTAGACAAAGTAATATATTTTTCTGACTAAAATTGTACTAAAACTAAACTAAATAACTAAAACTATGACTAAAATGTTCAGATATTTGTCGAATAAAATCGGACTAAATAAAAATGAAAAGAAGAGACCAAAATCATCCAAAACTTCCACTGACAGTTTGAAAGAGCCTCAGAACATCTAAATTGAATAGTTTTTAATAGTTAATAGTTTTTACTGCTATTGTTTGAGAACAGGTTCACAAACTAGGAATTTTTTCTCGGAGCAGACGTGCAACATAAAACATATAACACAGAATGTAGATAAAAATAAGCTAAACAACTTTAAACTATAAGGCTATAGGGGGCATGCATACAAAGTAAAATATGGTAAGACGACAACAATTGATATAGAACAACAGCGGGATTGTGTTTACAGATGTGTAGGTATATAAAGTGATAGAAAGTGACTATTTACATGCAATTCTACTAAAACTAGACTAAAATTTAAGATATTTTTTTTTTACTAAATCTCAACTAAAATGAAATTACATTTTCGGCAAAAGAGTAAAACTAGTAAAACTAAAATATACTAAAAATATTTTGTATGTATATCAGTATTCTACACTGCAAGAAGCAATGAACTACATTAGTTTAAATGTCTCAATTATAGTATAATAATCTAAATTTGAGTTGTTTGGATTTGTTAAGATGTAGTTAGGCCCGAGCCAGGACTTTGTCCTGGTAATTAGGCCCGAGCCAGGACTTTGTCCTGGTAATTAGGCCCGAGCCAGGACTTTGTCCTGGTAAGGGACTATTGTTCTCCCCCGGTTTCTTGTTATTATTATTATTATTATTAGGCCCGAGCCAGGACTTTGTCCTGGTAAGGGACTATTGTTCTCCCCCGGTTTCTTGTTATTATTATTATTATTATTATTCCGCCTCTAAGATCCTGTTTTTCAGTGCCTTCCCGTGCAAAAGTACACGCAGAAATGGGCAAAGTGAATCAGAGTCGGCAAAAATTGCGTGTCAGTGGGCGACATGCACACGCCCTAAACAAAATGGCTCCACAGCACCCCCTCAAAGTTGACCCCCATTCTTTTGGGGACATGCATTTTTGGCATAGGACAATCCCCTTTGGCACAGTGATAGAGCACATGGAGACGGGCACAAAACATAATTATAGCTCCGCCCTCTGACCAACAGGAAGTCGGCCATCTTGGATTGAAATCCTGGAGAAGAAATCTCTCACCAGATGTTTCAATGTACTACTCCTTGGTTTTTCAGCAGAATAAGCTCAAACATGGCTCAATATAATCTAGAGAAATTGAGCTACAAATGCAAGCCAGCTTTTTTTGATAACGTTTACACTTTTCACATAGCGCCCCCACAAAAAACGTGCTTTTTTCCCGTACCTTGGACAACCCCTCGCAGGCATGCGCTCTATCCAATCTGGATCATATTTGGCTGACATAAGGCCTCTTATGGTATGAATCCATAAAGCTCTACCTCATCTACACATGTTGGTCACTGCATACTCGGCAGTGACCAATGACCATGACAGTCCCATGCGCCTCAGTCAGAGCTTTCCGACAATGTATAACATGTGGGGGTCAAGACAACCACTCCACTTATACAGCCTGAGCAAAGTGTCAGCATAGCGCCACCTGCTGGCCTTTAAGATGTCTTTTAAGTGGCTTGTAAGTGGCCCGCCCATCCTCCGTGGAAATAGCCAGTGTTGTTCTTCTGGCAGCATGTTGGCCTCTGTCAGAGTTGCCACTGTCAGTTTCTCATGAAAATCGTCAATTTTCCCAAATACCCCCTTTATTCACAAAAGCCACACTTTTAGACTCATACGTAGATATAATACCCCTCTGTGACAGACATAAGCTTTAATTTGGACGTGTTTGCCTCCAAATTCAGCTTTTTTGGACTTTACAGTCACAGGAAGTTCAGATAGGCTGTTTCCTGTCCGTCTCTGCGTGTTCCTCGTACTATGTAGCTCTCACCAAAGTATTCCTTCATCTATCGAGAGTTCTTTCATAAGATTAATCTAAAATTCGCTGTGTTTTTATGTAAGCCTGTGTAGCTCCATTGGTAGAGCGCAGGGTTCTCACCGTCTTATTGCCGGTTCAATCCCCACAATGACTTTTTTTTTTTCTTCTTTTTTTTTTTACGCAGTACCTACTGGGAAGAACCTGAATTGGCAACTATGCTCCCACCCTCATTAAAAACGGGAAAATGACCCACACGTTGTACCACATGCCGTTTCATAAGATATTGCACATTTCGGCTGTAAAATAAATCTGCTTGTGTAGCTACATGGGTAGAGTGATAGGTTCCCAACCATGGGATTGCTCGATCGATTCTGTCCTTAACTCTTTTTTATTTTTATTTTTTTTGACTCGGCAACTACTGGGAAGAACATGAATTGACGCCTTTGGTCCCACCCTCCTTAAAAACAAAGAAAGAAAAGTTGTAGCACAACTACACAGAAAGACATGGGGAGACAATAGAGGCAACACTAAATGTCTAAAACAATCAATAGTGGGGCAAAAATCACCTGAAATGACCTTGCTGGGACCTATTTTCAAAATCTGTGATTTAGAGAAAAGTAGCCACCATCGGGTGTACTGCAGTATAGGGTTATAGCTCAATGATAGTTTACCGGTCTCCAGTACATGAGGTTGCCAGTTCAATAATGATTTTGACGCTTTTCTAACTCTTTTTAAAAAAAAAAAATAGATTTACCTGACAGTTATGCTTGGGTTACTTGGTTCATATCTGGAACAGCAGCAACTGCTCCTGCTGAGGAGAGAGGGGGACACATGACCTCTCTCCTCCAATGCCATGCAGGACCTATTATTAGGGGAATTAGCCCTAATTACAAGATGTTTTAATCAATATTTCCAGAACTATAATTCTGTTTTCTGTCAACTGATCAGTGCAAGTGTTTCATAAGATTAATGTAAGATTCACTGTGTTCCTACCTAAGCCTCTGTAGCTCCATTGGTAGAGTGCAGGGTTCCCATCCGTTAGATTGCTGGTTCAATACCAACCTTGACCTTTTTTTAATTTTTTATATTATCGGTACCTACTGGGAAGAACCTGAATTGGTGCCTATGGTCAGACCCTCATTCAAAACAAAGCCAGCTTTTTTTGATAACGTTTACAGGTTTCACATAGCGCCCCCACAAAAAACATTTTTCCCGTACCTTGGACAACCCCTCGCAGGCATGCGCTCTATCCAATCTGGATCATATTTGGCTGACATAAGGCAACTCACGGTCTGAACAGACAGAGCTCAATAACTGCACAGTGCTCAACACTATAGCGCCCCCTATCTATACCTTTAATATTGCAGTTTGGATTATTTATCTCCCACTTTGCCGGTATATTCTACACAATAAACTAAACAAAAAATGATATTACATATGCATCATACTGTGTAAGATGTGGGCGTGGCCAGGGTAAACGTGTTCCTGAGAGCATCATTATTACCCATGATAACTGGCACATTCTTTATCCCTTTGAGTTTTAAATGTAATCACTTATACACCAGATGGCCCTGAATCTTTTTACATGAACACAAAAATGATCCATGCTATAGCGCCCCCTGCTGCAAAGAGCAAGAGTTAGTAGACAGAGAGCACACAGGTTGTGTGTGAGGCCGAGGGGAGAGCAGGTTTGGACGAGAGCGGGGGCGGTTGCAAAGGAGGCGGTCGCAAGGGGGGGCTGCGCCAGGGGCGAGGGCCTACATCGCCGCTTGCGGCTTTAATTATTATTATTATTATTATTATTCCGCCTCTAAGATCCTGTTTTTCAGTGCCTTCCCGTGCAAAAGTACACGCAGAAATGGGCACAGTGAATCAGAGTCGGCAAAAATTGCGTGTCAGTGGGCGACATGCACACGCCCTAAACAAAATGGCTCCACAGTGCCCCCTCAAAGTTGACCCCCATTCTTTTGGGGACATGCATTTTTGGCATAGGCCAATCCCCTTTGGCACAGTGATAGAGCACATGGAGACGGTCACAAAACATAATTATAGCTCCGCCCTCTGACCAACAGGAAGTCGGCCATCTTGGATTGAAATCCTGGAGAAGAAATCTCTCACCAGATGTTTCAATGTACTACTCCTTGGTTTTTCAGCAGAATAAGCTCAAACATGGCTCAATATAATCTAGAGAAATGGAGCTACAACTGCAAGCCAGCTTTTTTTGATAACGTTTACACTTTTCACATAGCGCCCCCACAAAAAACGTGCTTTTTTCCCGTACCTTGGACAACCCCTCGCAGGCATGCACTCTATACAATCTGGATCATATTTGGCTGACATAAGGCCTCTTATGGTATGAATCCATAGAGCTCAATAATTGCACGGTGCTCACCACTATAGCGCCACCTATCTATACCTTGAAACATTTAGTTTGTACAATTTATATGAAACTTTGCAGGTATATTCTACACATTAAATCGAACACAAAAATATATTACATGTGTTTGATATTTTCAAAGGTGTGGGCGTGGCAATGACGCACAGGAAGTCGGCCATTTTCACTTTTAACCTCTTAACTCCCACCTGAACCAAGTGCATTTCTTTGTGTGCTGTGTTTTCACCTGCACTTGCGTCTCATTTCTGTAACTGTGTTTTTGACGCTTTTTTTCCAGAAGCTTTAAGACATGGGTCAAGACGAACTGGAGAAAATGTACCCGGTTAAAGTGGGGGTTAAGAGATTAAAATGGCACCCCCACAAAAAAAAGGCCTTTTTGCAGTACATTTCACAACCCCTCGCAGGCATGCGCTCTATCCAATCTGGATCATATTTGCCTGACATAAGGACACTCACGGTCTGAACAGATAGAGCTCAATAACTTCACAGTGCTCAACACTATAGTGCCCCCTATCTATACCTTGAATATTGCAGTCTGGATTATTTATCTCCCACTTTGCCGGTATATTCTACACCAGGCATGGGCAAACTACGGCCCAGGGGCCAGATGTGGCCCACCGAGCCCTTCAACCCGGCCCTCGAAACCTGACCAAGCATTTCCTACTAAGGGGGGAAAACACCAATGTTTTCATTGACATAAAGAAATATAATGCATAACTGTTTTTTTTATTTTTATTTATTTATTTTTTGAACAGGGACAGTGTACAATCTACATTAGCCTCAGAAAGGAGAGATGCATTGTACCAGGTTATAGCACTTGTGCTAATTTCCACCTGCAGTCCCTGGGCCTATTGTACATGTTTTTAGTGGTAGGGGAAACCGGAGTACCCGGAGGAAACCTATGCAGACACGGGGAGAACATGCAAACTCCACACAGAAAGGCCCCGTCCAGGTAGGAATCGAACCCGGACCTTCTAGCTGTGAAGCACGAGCGCTAACCGCTGTGCTACCGCGCCGCCTGTTGCTATTCTGCTGCTCTTTTAATGTGTTTAGGCGATTACAGCATGTTTGAGAATTGCAATCGTTTGAAACAACCAAATTCGCAACTGGTCTGGCCCTCGAGGAAAGTTCATAAACCCAATGTGGCCCTCGCATCAAAAACTGTGCCCATATCTGTTCTACACAATAAACTAAACAAAAAATGATATTACATATGCATCATATTGTGTAAGATGTGGGCGTGGCCAGGGTAAACGTGTTCCTGAGAGCATTATTATTACCCATGATAACTGGCACATTCTTTGTCCCTTTGAGTTTTAAATGTAATCACTTATACACCAGATGGCCCTGAATCTTTTTACATGAACACAAAAATGATCCATGCTATAGCGCCCTCTGCTGTAAAGACCAAGAGTTAGCAGACAGAGAGCACACAGGTTGTGTGTGAGGCCGAGGGGAGAGCAGGTTTGGACGAGAGCGGGGGCGGTAGCAAAGGAGGCGGTCGCAAGGGGGGGCTGCGCCAGGGGCGAGGGCCTACATCGCCGCTTGCGGCTTTAATTTCACTTGTTTCCATACATGTTGTCTTTAATTCAGGTAATTTTCTTTGCCAAAAGGGTAAGAACATTGATCCTCATTCACGAACATTCACAACACGCACACATGTGTTCTTAAGGCCTTCTTAGAAAGATTTTTGGCCTTCACACTTGTTCTAACGTTCCTAAAACATCCTAAGAACAGTCTGGAGGACTCTTACCTACAAAGAACTCTCCAGTTCTGTTCACGATCTGCCCCTGATGGATATATTTGTACATATTAAATCATTTATTAATGAATTCCAGAATGTAAACATAATTATCATAAATTACAGAAATAAGTTGGTAATATCACTTGTATTACTGTAAAAACCTTTGACGTTCACAAATAATGTAGCATTAAATGTGCAGAGAAGCAAAACCCTTTGGCGAGGTACAGGTTATAATTTAAACATTTTGTAATGAGAGCTGATTTGCTCAAAGGTTTAGGTGGGTCCTGGAGCGCGTGGCACAGATTATTTGGGGTTTTGCTGGTTATTGTTAGTTTTGGTTTCGTGTTTGATCATTCATGTCCTCCTCTGGTCACAGCACTTTTTTGTCCTTGTGAATCAGAGGTGGTGACATATGCTAAGTACACAGTTGGGATTCACAAACTTGAGAACACAGTTGCGAAGGATTTTCTTAGGAAGATTTTCTTAAGAAGCCTCATTCATGAATTTATTTTCCTAAGAAGATTCTAACACAAATCCAAAACTAATAACCAACAAAACCCCAAAAGAAAAGAATCTCAGCCATCTGTGCCACGTGCTCAAGAACCCACCTAGACCTTTGGGCACACGAATTAGCTCTCATTACAAAATGTTTAAATTATAACCTGTACCTCGCAAAAGGGTTTTCCGTCTCTGCCTGCGGGTCGGACCCTTAAATAGACTCTGCCTGATTAGCTCACCGAGCAGAGCATGCACCTCGGGGACACATGGTCGCTGGGTCGAGGCCCACGTTCGTCTTTATCAAATAACGTTTATGCAGCGCATTTAATGCTACATTATTTGTGAACGTCAAACGTTTTTACAGTAATACATTGGTACATTAATAAAAGTAGACTACAAGTGATGTTACCGACTTATTTCTGTATATGATAATTATATTTACATTCTGGAATTAATTAATACATGATTTAATATGTACAAATATATATGACTATGTTGGGTCCCATCAGGAGCAGATCGTGAACAGAACTGGAGATTTGTATGTAGGAGTCCTCCAGACTGTTCTTAGGATTTGTTCTTACAGAGGAACGTTTTCAGCTAAGAAGGCGTTACGAACAAATGTGTGTGTAAGAACGTGTTGTGAACGGTCGTGAATGGGGCCCCTGCTCTTATCCCATTGGCAGTTATACTTTCTTATTTCAAGCAGGATGACCTGTGAACTAGTCAGAAATGTCTTCAAACAAGCAAAGTAAACTTGGGCAGATCAGGAAAAAAGTCTAAATGGGTAGGGGAAAAAATAAGCTCGAAACAACATAATTACTTTTGTAATGTACAGCAGAAGTTTCAAATTGATATCTGTAATTTTAAAGGTTCCCTACTGTATTCACCTGCAGTGTCTCGACTTAATTTTTTTTTCAGAGGCCCGTCTGAAATATTATAATATTTCAGACGGGCCTCTGGTAGGCGTCCCGACCCTCCCATTGCATTAGCTGCAACTGTTCAGGACAGATAATGGTGCTTTGTACTTTTAGATCATGTACAATGATTGTCCCTGGCAGAGTCCAGATCGGGCCTGGAGCAGTACACTCTCACCTCATCGCCGATGGAGTGGATCGCAGCAGAAAGTGAGATGATCAACGAAGTGTCTGGAGATCTGGACGTCTGGGTGGGCCTCTTCAGAGACCCGTGGGTTTGGTCTGACGACGACTACTCCTCATTCAGACACTGGGTCACGGGCAAAGGAGTCTATACCGCGGAGGATCCAGCTTGTGTGGCCATGTTGAAAAGCCAGTCCGGGCGCTGGGACGAGCGTCCGTGTGGCCAGAAACTGCCCTTCATCTGCCACTGTGAGTAACCTAAGTAGCTATTATTCTTTAATGAGCAATATGCAGAGGTGGGGACACTAAAGAAAAATGTGTGCTGTTCGTCCCACTTTATCACTTTGTCAACGGATGACCTCGTCTGGTCTCAGAAGCTGAGCTTGGCCGGCTAGGCCAGTACTAGGGGAGGTTAGGCTGTGAGGAAGTATCCGGTGCCTGGGAGTGGTTGGTGGATGGTGGTCGGTAGGTCTGTTGGCGCAGACGTGTTCAGCCATGCTTCTGCCTGTCTGTCCTTAGGGCAGCTGTGGCCACAAACTTAGCTTAGCAACACTGCGTGGAGTGAATAAAAATGACCCTTTGTGACCATGTCTGTGAAATGCATTATACACATAAATTCCCTCCCCGTCTTTACGAAGAGGAGGGTAAATTAGTAGTATATTTTTACTTCTACTTGAGTAATATTATAATGAAATCTATCTGTAAAAATAATTGTTACACTTTCCTCTGTGAGTAAATATTTAATCGGAAAATGCTTCATTTTGATCTATAAAATAGATGTAGTTCGCCTCGTGCACCTTGTTCTTTAGAATTATTATGTTTTCCTGTATTTTCTGCCATTTTATTGGAATTTTCTTTGTAAATATTACGATTTCCACATGATTTTATGTTTTGTTTCACACAGTTTATGGCGTCATTGAAAATGAATACAACTTTTTCACTCAAACATTACCCAGTACACACAGTACTCAAAAAACAAATCCAAGTACTTTTTTTTACTTTTATTTGAGTAATTGTGTGGGTCATTACTTTTTACTTACTATTTTGGCTACTCTACCCACCTCTGTCTTTACCTAATAAATCAAGTCAAGCTTTTGTGTGCAGTTTTTCTTCCTTCATGTAGCATTTTTTTACTTCTTGAGTAAAATTCTTACACTTATTTTGACTACTCTATCCACCTCTGCCAGTAAGAGAGACAAATGGCTGAGTCTGAACGTGTGACTGTGAACCCTCAGGTTTTGCATCTCATCAAGTGAGTTTCCACATGGCCCTGAGCGCAGCCTCTGGACTGGACTGGACGGACCCAGTCGTACAACAACACATCCTCCAACAGGTGACGCCTACTGTTCTGCTCTTCAACATCATTACTGGGCTTTCGTGTGGCTGGCTGTGCCTGCTTTTAGGAACTGCCACTAATGTCGGACTCTTGACTTTAGGTGGCACGGTAGTACAGCTGCTAGCGCTCGTGCTTCATAGCTAGAAGGTCCTGGGTTCGATTCCCACCAGGACGGGGCCTTTCTCCTTGTGTCTGCGTAGGTTTTCTCTGGTTTCCCCTACCACTAAAAACATGTGCAATAGGTATCCGTCTGGGGCCAGGACTCCCCTGAAAAAGAGATTCTTAATCTCAGTGGGACTTTCCTGGTCAAATAAGAAATAAAACTTTGTATAACACAGTTATAGTTCATACTTTATGGCGTTCTCATTGAAGGTTCTGTACTGTACTCTGTACTTGAGGTGTAGGACGTTTTGCCTCTGACTCATTCAAGAAGCTTCGTCAGCAACACTATTTCTGCTCACAAGCAGCCTAAATATAGACCAATGGTAGGGGTCAGCCTGTCCTATAGCTCCATCCCTCTTAAAGCAGTACTAAGTATCTTGTTTAAAAATCAATAAATCCTTTTCATAGGCTCTCTGGGGGTAATACAAGTGTTAATGGGATGATTGGGGGGGGGGGGTCTTTCATCTCCCCCTAGTGTCTGTGACCAGAAAACCACATTTGCAACTTGGCTGCCACCAGGTCGGAGCCACCAATACACACTAATGGAATCACGAAGAAGAAGCTAACAGGCTAACGGGCAAAGCTAACTGTGGGTTAGCGCCACTTAAACAGTATTTACAAGTTACAAGTTTGAGTAAAACAATTATGTCCATTGTGTTATTGGATGTACAATATCCCTCTGTCCCTTTGTCTTTTCTGTCAGCGTAGTATTTACTCTCATAGACAATAGGTTGCGTTCACGATTTAGAATTCCATTTCAGTTGGAGGGCAGGTGTCAATACAACTCTATGGGAGAGAAACAGTTTTTGAAAGAAATTTCCAAAAAGAAAATGTCCAAATGTTTTCTGTGATCATCCTGTGACAGTGATTGGATTCACAAACCTGACATGTGAATTTTATGGCTGAAAGTCCTTTCTACTGGCCTACATCAAGCACATGTTATTGAATATTGTCTCCACTTTTGGACGCCTTTGTGAAGAAATAATTAGACATATGTTCATATCTGCTGGAAGATGTGACTTTGAACTTTCTGTCAGTTTTTGTTTCTTGTGAATTGGCCCAATAATTACAGAGATATTAGCAATGATTTAAGACTATAAATCTGCATTTTGAGCGTTACTATGGTTACGGCCGTGGAATTTTCAGTTGCCCTCCACCTCAATGTTAAACTATAGGCTCTTTAGAACGTTGTGATGTCACGTGAACGCTACCTATTAATGAGTAAACAACTGCTACATGCTACGACACCTGCAGTGGCGCTTATGGCCTCTAGGGGCACGAGTTACTAGTACTGCTTTAAGTCTCACTGACCCCACTCACCTATTTTCTCATCAATTGATCACTGTTCATGGATCACTGAAGAGGCACGAAGAGCCCCCCACGCCTGCAGCTCAGTGGAGGTATCCGGGCAAGACTCGCAGCGTGGTGGTGGGAAGCACCCCAGTCTTATAAGCTGGTAGCTTCATCGGGGGTCCATTTTTATCCACCATGTAACATCATGAAGGATGTCAAGCTTTGAGCCCTGATTGTCTGGAGCGTAGAGTTTGCATGTTCTCCCAGTGTCGGTGTAGGTCTTCTTCAGGTACTCCGCTTTCCTCCTTAAGCATGCTGGTCAGGTTGCCCCACAGTGGCAGCAGCTCTGGACTAACCCAACATCTGCAAAGCTGTATAATTTTCCCTTGTCAGATCAGAGAACAGCTGGACAGTCTGAACATCACCTCTGTGACCTGGAGGAAGCGTCCTGACGGAAGTGTCTTCAGGAGAAAGCGCGACTAGCATACGAACGCGACCTCTTCATTCCATCAGGTGTTTTTTTTCTTTGTTGCCTTTCCAAGTTAGATACAGCGGAGGAACAAAGTTTGGATTTTAAGTGTGATCCTGAGACTTTAGTGTCAACTATCCTGGACTGAACCGTAAGATGTTGTCGTTGTAAGAAACGTGCTGTGAGTCTTTTTCATTCGTAACAAAAATGGAAAATGCAATGAACGCACCTGTGTGACCTCAAATTAGAGAATGGTTTGGTTGTGTTGTGCTACTCCCAAAGTTAAATGAACCAGGGTGGTGCGGGTGGGCTACCCCCGCGTGTGGTTGCTTTATCACTGGAACACATCTCAAGTTTCTTGACAGGTTCAAACGCAACATAATTTCGCAACTGTACGAAAACATTATATGGAGCTCTTGTTACCGTGGCGATGTGTTATAAAATGATCTGTACATGTGTCGTCAGTTGTTTTTGTGTTAGATTTCATCATTTTGACTCTTATTATGTGTTTTGTTGACATTGACATGAATAAGACTCTGGATCCGTTATTTGGCATCAGACTATTGTGAAACCACTCCAGTCACTGACCACAGCGGGAAGAACACACAAGGATGACGCAACAATAAGCATTTTATTCCATATCATGAAGTAATTGCAGCCCTTACAAACGTTTATAATGATGTAATTATGTTTAAAAAGAGCTACATAAACTTCTGAAAAAGGGAACACGCTTAGAGGTTGACAAATGCATAAGCAATTCAGTAAAGAGCAATTGACCTGCAGCCTGGACTTAACCAAGAAGTGGAATCAAAAGGAGGAAAATTAAGAACACTTCCTCCAGGATGTGTTCTTACTGCAACACATCTCAAATTCCACAGAAAATCTCCGGAGGATGGGTTACGCAACACTGTTACGCAACTGTGTCACAGTGCGCAAACATTTGTTTTATATACAAATTGCGCAAGAGCCACGATGAGTAAAAGTCATGTAAATGTTTTGTCTCCTTTTCTGTGTCTTACTTTTGCAACACGAAACTGTGACAATGTGACAGTGGTCCACACGCCAAAGAGTGAACCATTTCACACTTGAAGCTTTTTATTTGTGGAATTGTCAAATACATCTCTACTGACTTACAGCCCCTTCCGTCGGAACGCAATATAATAGCTAATTTAGAGAGTTCTTTGCACCGTTGATAAAGGATCTAGCGAGAAACATGCAACTTGAAATGATTATGTTTGAGCATTTACACTTCACGTGCTTGAGTTTCTGAGTTAGATCGATATTGTGTGTCTCGTTCTCATAATACGTAGCCCGTGTTATGGTTTTATTCGGGTACAAAATTCAACTTTCCTCTCATAGTGTAGACTGTGGAACCACATTTTACATTTTTATTTGTTGATTGTATTACGTCATTTAAACGATAAAAAGATACATTTGCCATAAAATAACCAATTTTTAAATTAAAAATGTGTTTTTCGACTGCTCAAAGTACACCAGGGCTCTGTTTTTGGTGAAAAATAAACTTGATTCTCGTGAAATTATGATTTTGTATTTCCTCATAAATTTACAGCTTTGTTTTACTTTGAGATTGTACGACTTCATTCTCATCGAGCATTTTTTATTCCGTTTTAATTGTTGCACAAAACCGCATCATTTAACGGGAGTTTTACAGTACCTGAACAGAAGGAGCGGCAGCAGAACTCTAGGATCCGTGTCCACGAGAACCGACTGAACCAGGCTGAACCAGGCTGAACCAGGTTGAACTAGGCTGAACCAGGCTGAACCAGGTCTAAAGCAGGTCTAAACTGGCTCTGTTGTTTCGTGGTAGGCCTAAACTGGCTGGATAAGACACGCAAACGGAAATGAAAGGACCACACAGCCAAACATCACCTCTCCCAATGAATGAACTCCCCAACCAGGATCACCAGTAACAGTCAAACATTATTAGACTTGATCTTTGTAAACAAACCCGACCGAATTACACAAACGTACAATCTGGTCACTGGCATGTCGGACCATAATCGCAAATTGCAAATACAAAGACAAAAAAAAACAACTAAAACAGGTCAAATCTATTTAATCGCTGTGATACCAAAAAGGAATTTGCAACTCTTAGAAAATGAATTTAAAGAAACCAATTGGGATAATATTGTCTCAGGTACTGACTGCGAGGAGACAGCAGACAGTCTAATAACTGCACTAAAGCATATCATCTCAAATTTCACCAAAACAATAAGGAACATATCTCGGAAAGTAAATCTTCCCTGGGTTAACGACGTTTATGGTAGCTACTAAAAAGCAGAGACTCAGCTCTGAAGAAACATTTAAAAAACGGCTTACAGACCGTTTAATCTATAAGGGATTAAGAAACAAAGTAACAACAGAGCTTCGAAAAGGCAAAGCTAACTTTTTCTTAAACGTCATTACAGAAGCTAGAAGAACAATAACATCTTATGGCAAAACATTAACAAACTCACTGGTAGAGACCATAAAAAAAAGTGAAATTACCCAAATCCAACACAAAGGAATGGCATTTACAGATTGTATGGATATAGCCAATAACTTTAATGATTATTTCATCAACTCAGTTCTTGAATTTGGAAAACAATTTAAACCAACTCAGTTGCCCAAAAATGTATCTTTAAACAACATTGGGATGGATATGCTACAAACAAATGATAGGGAAATCAAAAACAAACTCTCTGGATTCTCTAAAGCTAAAACTAAGGACATCTATGGACTAAACACCGTAATCATTGGACAGAACCATGAAGCACTAGTAAAGCCAATAACAAAACTAGTAAACACCTCACTACAACAAAGTCATTTCACAAATTCTCTCAAACATGCCGTGGTCATTCCAATACATAAAGCAGATGACAAATAAAAAATCACAAACTGTAGACCCATAAGTATCTTACCAGTATTAGCAAAAGCTGTTGAAAAAGTGGTGGCTAGACAAGTTGAACATCTGGAGGCAAATGCAGTACTACATCCTATGCCCGGACTCAGGAGCCTCCATTCTACAGACACCGCGTGTTGTCACACCTCTGGTGTGGGCCCTTTATACTTATTATTGCATGAAAATGAATAGGGATATATGGCCAACTGTCATACGGAGGTGGATGGCGAGCGGTCATAGGTGGCCCTATGTTCCGCTGTTTAGGATTTGCTACCCTGTAAATGTTAAATGTAAATGTTATTGATTTTATTTTTGGGGTGGGCGCTTATAAGCCTTTGGCTTCGGCCCACTCCCTTTGAGCAGGTTAACTGCTCAAACTAATACATAATACTTTTTTTTTTGTGCCATTTTACAGAGAATATGAATGACAACACCATTTATTTATTTTTTTCACTCATCGTTAGTGGTTGTGTGAAGCCATCATAATGACAAAAGAAAGTACCAAAATGACCCTGATCAAAAGTTACCCCAGTTCTTAATACTGTGTATTGCCCCCTTTAACATCAGTGACACCTTGGATTATTTTGTGGTAGTTATGGATGGGCCTCTTTATTTCCTCGGATGGTAAAACTGCTAAATGTAGTCTAATAGGAGAACAGCTACAGCGTCGTAATAGTCCAGTTAAATGAATAACGTCTTCTGTTGAATATACTTTATGAAAACTGGCTCTTGGGTGTTGTTTGTGATCACGGGTATATGACCGGTTATGTATTTACATATTATATAAATACATAACCGGCGGTAGGGGAAACCTACGCAGACACAGGGAGAACATGCAAACTCCGCACAGAAAGGCCTCGTCCAGGTGGGAATCGAACAGTTTTACTACTACAGGCCCAAAGGCTGTTACTGTGCTGAAGCAGGAGCCTGGGCTGCTGTTTCACACATAAATAACACAAACAAAGTTAAGTTGAACTAACCGAGAGTTAGGCTGCTTCTGAATTCCTACAACGATAGCTCCTATGTCCTGATCCTTGCTCCTATCCCCTTGTCACCTAATAAGGTCAACTGTTAGGTCCCTATGCCATTAGGAACTAGGGCTGCTTCCGAATTGAGCAAAGTGGTAAGAGGTCTAAGCCCAAACCGTATGTGCATCAGCGTCTACCAGATAAGAAGTGTCCGAATGGGGCTGTCAGTGAGGGAGGAGGTAGGGAAAGGAGCCTGTGCTGCAGCTGCACAACTGTCCTCACCAGCGGCGGAAACAACAGGGGACATGAACCACAATAACGATATGAAGCCACACAGAAAACAGGCGATGATCAAAATAAAAAAAGGAAGCTGTTTCAGATTGACCTTCCACGGCTACATCACAGAAATATAAAAACATGCTCTGATCAAATATTCCACCAAATCCTGTCCTTTGGTTCATCCTCAAAGAGAACGTATTGAACACACAGTGAGGTCTGATCCTCCAAATGTCTGCCCAGTCCCAATGCAGACCTCTACCCCCGCACTCTTGGAATGAACTACAGAAGGAGTTTCAGTTAAAAGAACTTCATACGTTGTCACTTCATACTTTTAAATCACTATTGAAAAATCGAGATTTAGCTGTTTTATCTGAGTGTATTATCTTGATTTAATTATGCAATGTTTATTTGTGATTATGTGTGCAAAATTGTAACTTGTGTGTAAACTTGTTCCCCTGTATCTTGGCCAGGACAATCTTGAAAAAGAGATTTTTAATCTCAATGAGTTTCATCCTATTGGGAGGAGGCCTCGTGGAAGGCCCAGGACACGCTGGTGGGACTATGTCTCCGAGCTGGCCTGGTGTCGTCTCGGGGTCCCCCCAGAACAGCTGGAGCGTGGGTCGGGAAGTCTGGGCATCTCTGCTGAGACTGCTGCCCCCGCGACCCGGCCCCGGATAAAGCGGAAGAAAATGGATGGATGGAGTTTATCCTGGATAAATAAAGGACAAATAAAAAATTAAAATATGTCAGAGTGCCTCATCAGTGGGCTCTTACTGACCAGTGTGGTGTGTGGAGGAGTCTGCAGGTGTGCTCACTCTGCTCTACTGACCAGTGTGGTGTGTGGAGGAGTCTGCAGGTGTGCTCACTCTGTTCTACTGACCAGTATGGTGTGTGGAGGAGTCTACTGATGTGCTCACTCTGCTCTCACTGACCAGTGTGGTGTGTGGAGGAGTCTGCAGGTGTGCTCACTCTGCTCTACTGACCAGTGTGGTGTGTGGAGGAGTCTACTGATGTGCTCACTCTGCTCTACAGACCAGTATGATGTGTGGAGGAGTCTACGGATGTGCTTACTCTGCTCTCACTGACCAGTGTGGTGTGTGGAGGAGTCTACTGATGTGCTCACTCTGCTCTACTGACCAGTGTGGAGGAGTCTACTGATGTGCTCACTCTGCTCTCACTGACCAGTGTGGTGTGTGGAGGAGTCTGCAGGTGTGCTCACTCTACTCTACTGACCAGTGTGGTGTGTGGAGGAGTCTACTGATGTGCTCACTCTGCTCTACAGACCAGTATGGTGTGTGGAGGAGTCTACTGATGTGCTCACTCTGCTCTCACTGACCAGTATGGTGTGTGGAGGAGTCTACTGATGTGCTCACTCTGCTCTCACTGACCAGTGGGGTCCTGATTTAGTTTTGAAAATACAACGGTAGGGAAACAAAATGATGAGGCGACAATTGTACACTTTATTCAACCACAAAGCATTACAATGAAATGCTTTTGAAATGGAAACACACAAGCAATAATTAAACCTGAAGCCGACACTTGATCGGCTTCAAACCTTGATCAAACCACTTTATGTGACTTTTTGTTGTTGTTAATTACACAACTTTGCTACTCACTGCCTTCTAAATGCACTGGGTATCCTTGTTTACAGGTCACAGTGATCTGACTGGTGGTGATTTTTGCTTTGTAAATACAATTGGGAGGGACGGCGCCTTGGTTCTGCAGTTGACACTTGGCCACTCGGAAGCTCTTGTTGCTCGTGAACAGGTCTTCTCTCGCGGATGTGCCCTGTCCTTTGCAAATGTTGATGACATCCCTGGTCGGTGTCATGTCCCAGGTGTCTCCCAGGATGATGATGCTGCTGGGTTTACAGGATGTCAAGCCCCTCTGCTTACGGTTCATCTCGGTGGTGCAGTTGAGGGGATATGTGTACCCATTTGTGTGTTTATAATCAAATGACCAGAATTCAGGAGGAACCCGAGACCAATTACAAAAAGCTGGAGCGAGCAGCAGTGAAGCCAGCACCAGGCAGAGGAGCGCGGCATTCATGGTTCTCTGTAAAACATCATTTAAAAAATAGTTAATAAAAATTGAGATTAACGTCTTTGTCAAATTCCACGCAATCTGTACCCCGAAATGTTCACAAATGTAATGATGTCATAGTCTCAAATGGTGGGCAGGAACCAATATATATATCTATGTTAGAGAAAGAAATCTTTAAAAAGAAAATGAACAATGTTAAAATTAATTATTTGGAAAGTGACTTTTGGGCACCTCAGCACAGATAAATGACATTTCGTGGCTTAAAAATATTGTCTCTGAAAGAACAGTAGTTGAAGTAATATTCTCTCTTTTTTTTAAAAAGTACAATATACACTATACAGTCACAAATCGTGCAAATTCAGGTCTTACCATGTGGTCCTCCGCTGCTGAAACTGCTGGAGCGCTGGCCTTTTGTCTCTTTCATGAGGACATGCTCGACATGCAAGATTCAGGGAAGTCTAGGGAGGATGCATTGCGACATTATTGCACAACTTTGCCACAGTAGACTGACAGTCATACACTAAATTCCAACTCATTGTGCTTCCTTGGAATAAACTGTACACCCAATGCATAGTTCTTAATCCCAATGTTAAGCAATGGTTACTAGTAATGCTATTATGATTAAGAAGGCTTTAACAGTATTCATTCATGACACAAGTTCTGATTAGATATGTTAGACAACTAAGAATTCCTGATACTGATTACTTTTGTTACTTAAATATGTTTTTACGTGTACTATTAGTTTTAGTAATGGTTACTGGAATATTCATGTTTCCTCTATAATTTACTTGTTAATGTTATTCCCATTAATGAAGTTATACAACGTTAGTACTTATAGGAGAACTCCTGACTCAGAAACAGTGAGAATAAGCAAAAATCTAAAATATTATGTTTTATTTATATTCAAGACTGCATGGAAAAGCAGCTCATAAATAAAAGACACTTGTTTAATTTTTTTGTGAAGTAGGCCCCCGGGCCCCCGCCTTAAAATACTGTCCTAGTGTTTTAACAACTTTGGTATAGACTAAGAGCCTTCAAAATACAGGTTCTTTTATTTGTGACTATTCAATACTAAACTTACTAAACTTAAAATTCAAATCCATTACATTTTGTATAAGTTTGAAAATAGGAAGCCCTTGCACATTTGGATATTTTCAGGCAGATTGAAATGAAGTTAGAAAGTTAGGCCTGACTCTGGCATGTGCTCACACAGATGACAGCTGTCCGTATTGTGTGTGAAGTCCAACATGTAGATGGTGAAGAGAAACGGCGAGAGGACGGTGCCCTGAGGGACGACCACCTCAGACCCACAGCTTCGCAGTCGACTGTGGTCATTCCGTGAGGTAGTCGATGGTCCTTGCAGTGAGATGTTCATTCACTCCCTTGTACTTTCGCTTTAAAACATAGCTTCATATCTTATCTTCTGCGCAAAGAATTCATCATGATGAAGTCATGATCAGCTTGCTTAACACTCAAAACGTACTGTCAATTGGGATCAAGTGCTCCGAGGGTCCGTCGTAGAGGCATGTTGTAGAATTCCTGCTGATCACTGGTGATGCATCATGGACAGAGTAGAACTTTAGAAGTCCAGCCTCAGTTTTGATTCAACATGCTCAGGTCAAATATTAGAAATACATAAAAGTCAATTGTGACTCCAAAGGGGTCCCCTTAGTATAACCGTAAATGTTGCATTTAATTAATAGTTTAGGGTTTTTTTATTCCTAAAGACCCTCAGTAAGCCTAAAAATAGGATGCTCCTCAGCTCATTCATCACCGTGTGGTCCATCCTCACCTCCTCCATCACCGTGTGGTCCATCCTCACCTCATTCATCACTGTGTGGTCCATCCTCACCTCCTCCATCACTGTGTGGTCCATCCTCACCTCATCCATCACTGTGTGGTCCATCCTCACCTCATTCATCACCGTGTGGTCCATCCTCACCTCCTCCATCACCGTGTGGTCCATCCTCACCTCCTCCATCACTGTGTGGTCCATCCTCACCTCATTCATCACTGTGTGGTCCATCCTCACCTCCTCCATCACCGTGTGGTTCATCCTCACCTCATTCATCACCGTGTGGTCCATCCTCACCTCCTCCATCACTGTGTGGTCTATCCTCACCTCATTCATCACCGTGTGGTCCATCCTCACCTCCTCCATCATTGTGTGGTCCATCCTCACCTCATTCATCACCGTGTGGTTCATCCTCACCTCATCCATCACTGTGTGGTCCATCCTCACCTCATTCATCACCGTGTGGTCCATCCTCACCTCCTCCATCATTGTGTGGTCCATCCTCACCTCATTCATCACCGTGTGGTTCATCCTCACCTCCTCCATCATTGTGTGGTTCATCCTCACCTCATTCATCACTGTGTGGTCCATTCTCACCTCCTCCATCATTGTGTGGTCCATCCTCACCTCATTCATCACTGTGTGGTCCATCCTCACCTCCTCCATCACTGTGTGGTCCATCCTCACCTCATTCATCACCGTGTGGTCCATCCTCACCTCATTCATCACGGTGTGGTCCATCCTCACCTCCTCCATCACTGTGTGGTCCATCCTCACCTCATCCATCACTGTGTGGTCCATCCTCACCTCATTCATCACTGTGTGGTCCATCCTCACCTCCTCCATCACCGTGTGGTCCATCCTCACCTCATCCATCACTGTGTGGTCCATCCTCACCTCATCCATCATTGTGTGGTCCATCCTCACCTCCTCCATCACTGTGTGGTCCATCCTCACCTCCTCCATCACCGTGTGGTCCATCCTTACCTCATTCATCACTGTGTGGTCCATCCTTACCTCATTCATCACTGTGTGGTCCATCCTTACCTCATTCATCACTGTGTGGTCCATCCTCACCTCATTCATCACTGTGTGGTCCATCCTTACCTCATTCATCACTGTGTGGTCCATCCTTACCTCATTCATCACTGTGTGGTCCATCCTTACCTCATTCATCATTGTGTGGTCCATCCTCACCTCCTCCATCACCGTGTGGTCCATCCTCACCTCATTCATCACTGTGTGGTCCATCCTCACCTCATTCATCACTGTGTGGTCCATCCTTACCTCATTCATCACTGTGTGGTCCATCCTCACCTCCTCCATCACTGTGTGGTCCATCCTCACCTCATTCATCACTGTGTGGTCCATCCTTACCTCATTCATCACTGTGTGGTCCATCCTCACCTCATTCATCACCGTGTGGTCCATCCTCACCTCCTCCATCATTGTGTGGTCCATCCTCACCTCCTCCATCACTGTGTGGTCCATCCTTACCTCATTCATCACTGTGTGGTCCATCCTCACCTCATTCATCACCGTGTGGTCCATCCTCACCTCCTCCATCACTGTGTGGTCCATCCTCACCTCCTCCATCACTGTGTGGTCCATCCTCACCTCATCCATCACTGTGTGGTCCATCCTCACCTCATCCATCATTGTGTGGTCCATCCTCACCTCCTCCATCACTGTGTGGTCCATCCTCACCTCCTCCATCACCGTGTGGTCCATCCTTACCTCATTCATCACTGTGTGGTCCATCCTTACCTCATTCATCACTGTGTGGTCCATCCTTACCTCATTCATCACTGTGTGGTCCATCCTCACCTCATTCATCACTGTGTGGTCCATCCTTACCTCATTCATCACTGTGTGGTCCATCCTTACCTCATTCATCACTGTGTGGTCCATCCTTACCTCATTCATCATTGTGTGGTCCATCCTCACCTCCTCCATCACCGTGTGGTCCATCCTCACCTCATTCATCACTGTGTGGTCCATCCTCACCTCATTCATCACTGTGTGGTCCATCCTTACCTCATTCATCACTGTGTGGTCCATCCTCACCTCATTCATCACCGTGTGGTCCATCCTCTCCTCCTCCATCATTGTGTGGTCCATCCTCACCTCCTCCATCACTGTGTGGTCCATCCTTACCTCATTCATCACTGTGTGGTCCATCCTCACCTCATTCATCACCGTGTGGTCCATCCTCACCTCCTCCATCACTGTGTGGTCCATCCTCACCTCCTCCATCAGTTCTGTGAATACTTGATTAATTTTTAATCTGCTTTATGCATGCCCTTATAGTCTTATAGTTTTAACGTTTATATAGTTTATGGTGGAGGGGTTTGAATGCCCGAATGATCCTGGAGCTCTGTGGTCGGGGGCCTCGTGCCCCTGGTAGGGTCTCCCATGACAAACAGGTCCTAAGTGACGGGTCAGACAAAGAGCGGTTCAGAAGCCCCTTATGAGCCCGGTTAGAACCATGAGGCCGTCCTTCTGTGGACCCACCACCTGCAGGAGGAGCCATAGGTGCTGGTGCAATGACCCACGACCCGGCAACGGACAAGTGGAAGAAAATGGATGGATGGATAGTTTATAAAGTTGATTTATTAATGTTTTATGTTTCAAGTTGCATGCTTGAACAGAAAATAAATCCTAGTTTGTGACCCTATTCACTGACAATGGCAATAAAAACAATTCTGATTTGTTCCAAACTCAGATCTCTTCATTAACTTCTGTTCTACTCACACGCACAAATGCATTTTTGTATTTTAAATACTGTATTTACATTTTTATTTATGCGATAGATTTTCTGGCAGTAAACAGAATAAGGTGAGGTACAAATAAGGTACAAATTACTTATTTTCAAAACAAATGTGTAAAGCGAAGTGTTGAGTGTATTAGCCATTGTGATCAGTCAATAATTTATCACAAAAACAAAAATATTTTTGTGTTTCAAACACAAAGTCAAAGTCAAAAACATTTCAAGGATGAGCTGGTTGTGCAGACTGAGGTGTTCTTTCAGAGAACAACACTTGTCCACAGAAGAGTTTGTCAGAGACTTCAGGCTTATTTGAGCTCTATGGGATCAGCTCTAAACGCGGTCACTATTGCACTTTCTGCATTTCTTCACAATTGATGTAACAATTGAACACTACCAGGCTGAAATACAAATGGTTTGTACAAACAACAATGACGGATGATATCTCGGGACCCTGACACCCCTTTAAAAATGTGCCTAATGGTTCAGCCCACACACACTGGCGTTTAGCGCCGCGCTTCAACTCAAGTGCATGTGTTGGAAGAAGGTGAGCTCCGCCATGCAATAAAACAGAGCCAAGAGAGAGAAACATTAGTCTTGCCTCGCTCTTTCGCGCTTACAGGCTCTTATTTAACACCATTGTAGTGGGCCTGGGATGTACCTTTCTGTGATATATTACAGTTAAAACATTAAGCCGGAAAGAGTGCCTCCTCTGCTACAGCTGACTCTCCAGCAGCAGTTGTAGCCATACAGTAAGTGTGGTCTGGTCTGTGAATATTAAAGACCAGCCTGGACCATTATGGACCATGACCTCAGGTGCGCTGTGCACTGGTCCGAGTGGTCCCTGAGATGGTCTTTCAGTCCCTCAAATGGTCTTCGGGCTGAATTAATGGTCCCTGTGGATTATGTGTGGCAGGAGTGGAGTCCTGAGTGGTCTCTATCAATATTTTTAATTCATTTTCAGGAAAACCAACAATTTGCGTTGGAAAGATTTTTTCAAAATCATATTATCATCATTTATGTTTTAAACAATGCTCTTATTTTTTATTGTACTCAAAACGTGAGATATCATGACACAAATTAAGGTTAGGGCCTGGGAAATGGTTAACCTTAAGGTTAGGATTAGGGTAATTTGTATTTTTAGACAAACCAACTCTGTTGGAGCTGGTAGCCAACAAAACCACAAAACACAATAGTTAATGCAAGAAAGCGAGACAAGACAGTTTACCTTTTTCTGGCCAGGAGAGACAGACAGAGATGAGGGTCCTGCTCGCTCTGGCTGCCTGGTTGCCCCCACATGGGCTTTTATTGACTTGTTCACGCCCCTAACTTACAAATCACTGCTTTGGTCTCAGGGAGGGGGGACATTACCCAAAGCAGCAGATGACATTTACAACTTCACAGTGTTTACTTTTAATTTCCATTATTCTTGTCCTCGACACCGTCCCAGGTGTCACACACACACACACACAGCTCTCCCCCAGTCAAAGGGCAGAGGTCATATACCAGAGCAGCATAGGTCTTTCAGTTTATGCTCAAACTCTGGAACTCAAAGCAAAACATCAACAACATCTTTTCAGTCAACAGATCATGAAGTGTAAGATAAAGCAAAATATAGAGAATAATCAATATTTATCCAACAAACTCATAGATGTGTATGTCCAGACCCACCTTGTGGGTGTGGTTTATCAGGCTAGGGTTAGGGTTAGGCGATCTAGCGCTAACCTTAGAGAAGTTGTGTGGCGTAATTGGCGCCAACTGCTCTGCTCGTGGGGCTCCACAGGTAACGCAGGGCTCACAAGCACGAGGTGGTGAGATTTTTTGGACTGGGAACCCACTGGGAAAAACATAAATGATAATTCAATTTATTTGGAGATTTTAAAAACTGCACGGCTATCGTAAAAAATGCTACCATGTTTCCAAACCATGAATGCGTCTTGATGAGATTCGAACCACGTACCTTTGGGATCCCAGCGATGCACGCAAACGATTACGCCACACAACTTCTCAACACGGTCCCAATGAGTACAATAAAGAATACAAAATAAAACACTGTAAATGTTTCACACATTTCAGTCGGTTGGAATGAATATAGAGCAATGTTTGAAATGATGATAATATAATTTTGAAAGAAAAAATCTTCCCAACGCAAATCGTTACTGAAAATGAACTAAAAATGTTGATAGAGACCACTCAGGACTCCACTCCTGCCACACATGATCCACGGGGACCATTCATTCAGCCCAAAGACCATTTGAGGGAGCGAAAGATCATCTCAGGGACCACTCGGACCAGTGCACAGCGCCCCTAGACGTCATGGTCGTGTTTTTTTACGAGGAACGCTTTGAACGCTGTTTCTTGCTCTGGTTTTATGGATTTTATATTTTCCAAATGATTTAAAACAGATGAAAGAGCAGAAGAAAACAGTGTATCGGCCGCCATCTTGAATGTTCTGGAAGAGTGCGTGGTGGTGACAGGGGACGGCTTCCGTCTCTTGGTGCGTGATTGGACCGATGTGGGTGAAACCGGTTCTTCTTTTGAACAGAAACGAGGAGTGTCTGGCCATGACTCTGTATATTGAGGTGGAGGAGGTGTCCCTGCATTTAGCCAATTAAATGTAGGGGGCGCACAATAAAAAGGGCCTTTTCCGTATCACCTGCCCGCTCACCTCCCTGGCGTCACACCTGCTGCGGGACACAGCGTGGCTAGCGGCTGGTCTGGTTGTTCGTTGTGTCGGGAGCGTCGAGCCGAGACGCAGGCTTAAGGCCAACGACTTTGAATGCCTCGTTGGGAAGCGCGTCCTTCATAGTTTGTGTTTGTGTGTAGGGGAAACCTACGCAGACACAGGGAGAACATGCAAACTCCACACAGAAAGGCCCCGTCCAGGTGGGAATTGAACCCAGGACCTTCTAGCTGTGAAGCGAGAGCGCTAACCGCTGCACTACCGTGCCGCCGAGTAGTATCAATGCGGGTGCATTTTCTAAGTTCCTGCTGTTCAGACAGCGCTGATGCCGGTCCCAGTGGTGCCGTATAGCTGGACGTGGTCCGAGGTCTGGGGTCTGCGGGCACGTAGGGTGTCACGCTTCCTTCGCTACCTGGTAGGATCTTTGTTTTGGCACCTATTGGTGTACTTTTATTTACTGTATATGTCACAGGTTTAAAAGGGCAATGGGAGCCTATGAGGTGCAATCAAGGAAACACAATATCAAAGGGGATTAAATAGAGATTTATTAAAATGCCTGTATAAAAGTCAAGATAAAATGCAGATGATTTCTGTCAAATCTGTTGGCCCTCTGGGAGCCCCTGCTGGCTTGGGGGCCCCCGGCAGCTGCCTGCTCTGACTTATGGCAAACTACGCCTCTGCCAGTTATACTGGGTGGCATTGTGGCAACATTTCTTTTAACAAATTATTTTAAAACAACCCCCTTCCCCCCCACTCTGCTACATTTGCAACACACAGCCATGAGGCAACACATCCTGTGAATTATATAATATAAAGTAGCATTTTAATTCATTTTAATGCCTATTTGAAAGTGTTACTTGTATTATTCCTGTGTTACCAGTACAACCCATGTTTAATGTGATATCTTTAAGGTCCACGTAAAACTAATCATTTCAATAGGCCTACTTAAAGTTGATCAACTTAAACATCTGTAGCCTATGTCACAAAAAAGGTTAAAACAGACATTCACACAATAAAAAAAACTCACACAGTAAGTAAACAGAATGTAGGTACAACTGTGTAACACAGTTGCAATAAAAAAGAAATGAACTACAATGTCAAACTAAACCACTGAATATGTTGAGATTAATATAAAATGTGAATTGAACTAACTAGCAGGGGGGTCCATCAAAATAGTTTGTACCTAGGGCCCAGAATTTGGTGCTCAACCCCTGGTGGGGTGTGTGGAGGAGTCTGTTATTGTGCTACTCTGCTCCTGTGGCGCCCTGCTTTAATACAATGGAAGAAAACCAAATGATGAGGTAACAGTGTGAGTGTGCATCTTATTCAACCACATGAATTCAATGCAGCCATTACAAAAAATCATTGAGGTGAAGAGTTACACATACTTATAGTTATAATCCCAGGAAATAAATATTATCTTGTCATAGATGAATACAATTTTTTAAGACATTATTTGATTCGTTTTTTTTTTACGTGACTTTGCTACTCACTGCCTTCTAAATGCACTGGGTATCCTTGTTTACAGGTCACAGTGATCTGACTGGTGGTGATTTTTGCTTTGTAAATACAATTGGGAGGGACGGCGCCTTGGTTCTGCAGTTGACACTTGGCCACTCGGAAGCTCTTGTTGCTCGTGAACAGGTCGCCTCCTGCGGATGTGCCCTGTCCTTTGCAAATGTAGACGACATCCCTGGTCGGTGTCATGTCCCAGGTGTCTCCCAGGATGATGATGCTGCTGGAGCTGCAGGGTAGCAGAGTTCTCTTGCTCGTGTACTCTGAGTCTTGGTGCTTTTGGTTCGTCTCCTGGTGCTTTTGGTTCGTCTCCTGGTGCTTTCGGTTCATCTCGGTGGTGCAGTTGAAATGGTCATATGTGTACCAGTTTGCGTGCTGATAATAGAACCCCCAGAAATCCCGGGGCACTACCAACTTACTAAGAGCTGGAGCGAGCAGCAGTGAAGCCAGCACCAGGCAGAGGAGTGGGGCGTTCATGGTTCTCTGCAAAACATCATTTTTGAGAACATTTTTGATTAATGTCTTTGTCAAATGTACTGTCTTTGTCAATTGCACTGTTACAATCATAGAGCCGCCCCTACTTTAAACGATTGGCTCTTTAGAATGTTGTAATGGCACATGATCGGTGGCTCATAAACATTCTTTTGGGCACCTCAGCATTGTTATTTTACATTTCATGGTTTAAAATGATCAAATGTCTCTGAAAAAGTTGCAGTTGAACTAACATTCTCTTTTAAAAAGGACAAAATGCACTATACAGTCACAAATCGTGCACATTCAGGTCTTACCGTGTGGTTCTCTGCTGCTGAAATCTGAGGCACTGCTCCAGTGCTCGCTTTTTATCTCCTTCACCAGAACATACTCACAATTCAGGGATTTCCAGGGAGGAGCCATTGCGACATTATTGCACAACTTTGTCACAGTAGATTTATGTGTAATATTCTGCATTGTTAACCCTTTCTAAACTTTTTTGAAGACCTTAGCCGCGGTATATGTAGTAGGCCTATATTAGGCAGTAATATCAATCTGGCTCGTGCCAGGTTAAACAAACAGTTGAGCAAGCAGTTTATGGTAAACGTGCCAACCTGCTTTAAGCAGTCAAAACCCACCCTAAACCAGTCCAAACCTGTCAAAACCAGTAAAACACAGTCCAAACCTGCACTAAACCAGTCCAAACCCAATATAAACCAGTCCAAGAGATGGCTGATCAAGCCATAATTAGAAACAACACAATAGGTAGCGTTCACGTGACATCACAACATTCTAAAGATCCTATAGTTTAACATTGAGGTGGAGGGCAACTGAAAATTCCACGGCCGTAACCATAGTAACGCTCAAAATGCAGATTTATAGTCTTAAATCATTGCTAATTTCTCTGTAATTCCTGGGCCAATTCACATGAAACAAAAACTGACACAAAGTTCAAAGTCATATCTTCCAGCAGATATGAACATATGTCTAATTATTTCTTCACAAAGGCGTCCAAAAGTGGAGACAATATTCAAAACCATGTGCTTGATGTTGGCCAGTAGAAAGGACTTTCAGCCATAAAATTCACATGTCAGGTTTGTGAATCCAATCACTATCACATGATGATCAGAGAAAACATTTGGACATTTTCTTTTTGGAAATTTCTTTCAAAAACTGTTTCTCTCCCATAGACTTGTATTGACACCTGCCCTCCGACTGAAATGGAATTCTAAATCGTGAACGCAACCTATTGAATGAAAAACAGGGACTGGGAAATGTGCTCTACCAAACAGTTAAGTAAACTATTAAAGGCTAAGGGCACCAAATGGCTTGCAGCAGTGGAGAAATTCACGTGTTATATTCATCTCTCAAGAAAAAACAACCAGGGTGTGCATACACCCTCCTGTCCCTCACCTCCTCCACAGAGTCCAGAGCTGGCCCTCCTGACCAGCTTGTTCAGTCTGTGCTGCCCGGGACCCATCACATGGCAGCATAGTGGAGAGCAGAGGCTACCACAGAGTCATAAAACGTCCTGAGCAGAGGCCTGCTCACTCCGTAGGACCTCAGTCTCCTCAGAAGGTGATTGCCACTTTGGCCCTGCAAGATTGCAACACAGCACCATGAAACAATAAATTAAATAGATAAATAATTATACATATATTTTTACACATAATCATTGGTCATTTAATTAATCAATGACACATTTAAAAATACATTGATTTATTTAATTCCATATTTAATAAATTAATTAAATCAATCAAATATTGAATGGTGTATTTATTTATTTAATTGTGGCCCTTTCAATCCTCCATAATTTTAAAGCATTACCATCCATCCATTTTTTTCCGCCTTATCCGGGGCCGGGTCGCAGGGGCAGCAGTCTCAGCAGAGATGCCCAGACTTCCCGATCCACGCACACCTCTTCCAGCTGTTCTGGGGGGACCCCGAGACGACACCAGGCCAGCTCGGAGACATGGTCCCACCAGCGTGTCCTGGGCCTTCCACGAGGCCTCCTCCCAGTGGGACATGCCTGGAGCACCTCCCGAGGGAGGCGACCAGGAGGCATCCGGAACAGATGCCCTAGCCACCTCAGCTGGCTTCTTTCGACGTGAAGGAGCAGCGACTCTACTCCGAGCTCCTCCCGGGTAACTGAGCTCCTCACCCGATCTCGGAGGGTGCGCCCAGCCACCCTGCGAAGGAAACTCATTTCGGCCGCTTGTATTCGCGATCTTGTCCTTTCGGTCATTACCCAAATCTCATGACCATAGGTGAGGGTGGGAACGTAGATCGATCGGTAAATCGAGAGCTTTGCCTCAGACTCAGCTCCCTCTTCACCACAACAGTCCAATACAGCGACCGCATCACTGCTGACGCCGCACCGATCCGTCTACCGATCTCGCGCTCCATCCGTCCCTCACTCGTGAACAGGACCCCGAGATACTTGAACTCCTCCACTTGAGGCAAGGACACCCCACCGACCTGAAGCGGGGAAGCCACCTTTTTCCGGTGGAGAACCATGGCCTCAGATTTGGAGGTGTTGATCCTCATCCCGGCCGCTTCACACTCGGCTGCAAACTGCCCCAGTGCAGCTGAAGGTCCAGCCAGTTGGTACGTCTAATTTATTTTGGCACTTGACTCTCAAATTGTCGGCCATCTTTGTATAAATATGTCCCGCTGTGCCACTTTAATGGGCTCTGTGTTTGTCTAGAAAAGAGCACAACTATTTTGCACTACACTGCTTTCAGCTGGCAAGTTATTCCAAATGACACTCTATAAATGTGTGTGTCGTTTCAGGTCGTATAAATAAAGCTTCCTGACAGTAACAGTGATTCACAGGACTGTACATCAGTCAAAGGGAGCAACATATTCAGAGTTTCAAGGAAATCAAGACTGACACTGATGGATAAGAATGAAGCAATGGCCCGTTTCATCAGACGTTAAATATTCACAGTTATGAAGCCCATGAAATGTAAATGTAAAAGTTCAATGCACATCATTCCTTCAAAACTGAAACATGTGGAATATGTGTGAAACATCATTATTAATACAAGTGTTAATGGGATGATTGGGGGGTCTTTCATCTCCCCCTGGCGTCTCTGGACAGAAAACCACAATTGCGACTTTGCCTGCACCGGGTCGGAGGCACCAATACACACTAATGGAGTCACAAAGAAGAAGCCCACCTGTAGAAACCCTGAGTCACTATAGGATGCCTAGAGTCCTGAGGTCGCAGACATAGAGTCAAAAAATGTGTACAAAAAATAAAGAATGGTCCCAAATTGAAATGACTATTCTGATATGTTGATACTGATATGTATGGACGGTGTTCCATCAGCGGTGTCTCGCAGGATGATGATGCCGCTGGGTATACAAGATGTCGAGTCCTGCTGCTTACGGTCGTGCAGTCGAAATCCCGCCATGGCAACAAGTTTTGTTTTTTTTTGCAATAATAAAACATCCAGTGTTCCTGTGGGATGTCTTCCTCATCAAGAGCTGGAGCCAGCAGCAGTGAGGCCAGCACCAGGCAGTGGAGCGGGGCATTCATGGCTCTTTGATCATTGAAAAAAAATTAAATTTGAGATATATCTTCCTCAAAATCCACACAATCCGTAGATAGAGACCTGCAGCATGAGGTGTGACATTAAAGTGGATACATCTCAATAATAGCTTGTGTTCACGTTCTACCTTTCTGTGTGGAGTTTGTGGGTTCCAGCCGTGTCTGCTGTAGGTTTCCTCTAGGCACTCCAGGTTCCCCCACCACTAAAAAAAACACGTACAATAGGCCAGGATGAATGTGTGTGCATGAATGGTGGTGGTCAGATGTGTGCAGTCAGTCTGAAACTGTTGCTCCTGTACATACGTAGCTTACCACCCCCGTATGTGGAGTGAATGAAATACAAATCAAAAAAACAAAATCAAAATTAACACTGTTGAAATTGATTATTTGGAAAGTGACATATTCATCTTATGGCTGAACATTCTTTTGATCAACCATCCATCCATTTTCTCCCACTTGTCCGTTGCCGGGTCATGGGGGCAGCTGTTGGAGCTGCCCAAATCACATAGCACCAGTCCCCTATGGCTCCTCCTGCAGGTGGTGGGTCCACAGAAGGACGGCCTCATGGTTCCAAACGGGCCTGTTGGTCTCTCATAGGGGGCCCATTCACACTCTCATTCATACACCAGTGTACGCAGACACTGGAGGCAAGGAGGGTGAAGTGTCCTGCCCAAGGACACAACGACAGCATGCGCCTTCAGGAGGCAGGATTCAAACCCCCGACCTTCCGATCATGAGACGAACCGCACTACCATCTGCACCACCGTCGCCCCAATACCTTTGACCGACCAGCATCATGCAAATGTTCTTGAACATTGTCACTACTTTTGCAGTTTTAGTTTTGTGACCGTTTTTGTTTCATATAGATTGATCCAGCAGTGATTTTGGGCACCTCTAACTAGCATTATCTGAAAAATCACAAATCAATCAAATCAATCAGCAATCGCCTTTTATCCCCTTCATCAGGACATACTCGCTGCCTGAGTACAGTGAGTAATTCTCAAATACCGTGTTTCTAGTTGTGTGTGTTGTTTCAGGTCATTTAAATAAAGCATCCATTTCCTGACAGTGATTCACAGGACTGTTATCGGTCAAAGGGAGCAACGCATTCAGAGTTTCAGGGAAGTCAAGTCTGACACTGCAACACTGACGGATAAACCAGAAGAATTATACAATGATCCATTTCAACAGATGTTTAAAATAGTTATGAAGCCCATGAAATGTAAATGTCGAAGATCAATGCACATTCTTCCTTTAAAACTGAAACATGAATATTGAGTGTATTATATAAATAAAGAGTTTGTCAAGTGCCTTACAGTCAGCGTATCTAATGATACTAACAATGGCTTACACTTGTAATGCGCTTTACAAGTTTACCAAGTTTCTCAAAGCGCTACACTGTAGTCATTACGGTGGTAAGTGAAGGTATAAGCTACTGTTGTAGCCACAGCTGCCCCGGGATAGACGGACAGAAGCGAGGAAGCGAGGCTGCCAGTCTGTGCCATCAGCACCTCGGACCACCAACCACTCACACTCTACATTCATTCTGCCTATTGTACATGTTTTAGTGGTACGGTAAACCAGAGTACCTTTAGGAAACCTACGCAGACACGGGGAGAACATGCAAACTCCACAGAAAGGTCCCCTCTGGCCTGGGACTTTCTAGCTGTGAAGCATGAGCACTAATTTGCAATCACACTTTGTTTGCTTGGTTCAGTGAAATGATACACATGTTCAAAATAAGCAGAGGCTGAGCTATAGCTATAGCCTGTTTAATATTTCCATTGCAACTACAACAAAACCTTTGTTAAAATGTGTTAGCCTACTACTACTACTAGCACTGAAATTTGGAATAGCTAAATATAAAAAATAAAGTTTGATTGTAACAGTCCTGCCTCCTCAATGTTTGCTGGAGGTAAACATTCCATTACAAATCTTCATAGACTTTTTGAAAAGTCTACGAGGAGGCTAATCAGCTGTATGTGCAAATGGCAGTAGCGCAAATATTTCAAGGTTCAAAGTTACTTTATTTGAAACATACACTGAAACAAATAATAGAGGTCTTTACTTGAAAGAATCCAGGAAACCGATTGCCTTGAATAAGTCAAGTTAATGAGGCCGATTATCTTCAAGTATTGGTAACTCACGAATTTCCAGTAAAGTTAATTCCCATACCAGTAGTGTTCAATTAAACATTTGTATTGATGAATACTTGCGTATTTCAATTATATTTCAATTTCTCTGTTCAAGTTTTCACTCAAGTCTTGGAGATTGTGCATTAGGCTTGCACTGGATGGATGAATTAAATATTACAAAATCAAGCAATTGCTAGTTTTATTTTATTTAAATTTTTTTATCCACTATAAAACTCAGAGAGTTTAAGGTCGCATTCACAACCCCCTCTTGATTCGAATCCTGGTGTGAATGCGACTTAAAAATCTATTTTTCAAGAGAGTCCTGGCCAAGAAGATGCAGGTGATAACAAGTAAAAAAAATCAAAACTGAAACTACTCTTGCTTCATTAAATAAATAAAACTAAAAAACAGAAGGTTGTTCTTCGACGTAGGGTTCATGATTGTCCCGGTTCCTCTGAGTCGTGGTGCAGCTTTACAGTCTTTGATGTGGACAGATTTTACAGAAGAAGCTCATGAGGTTCATTTCCTTAACACAGTTACGAGAGTAACAATTTTCTCCAATATAAAGTACATTTACCACAGTCCTGTCCACATCTGTCATGGTCCACCATGACCCACCATGACTCAGAAGAACCGGGACACACATGACTCTACATCAGATTGTCATGTTATGTTTTTTTTTTTTTGGGGGGGGGAAATGAGAGTAATTCATAATAAATTAATTAATTATTTTTTAATGATATAATTTCAGGATTTTCACATTTGTATTTTAACTTTTTTTTTTAACTATATTTTTGAGTTTCAGAATATGATATAAATCTCATATCCAGCAGGACTCTGAAGTTCTGTCTAAAGCAGAATCTCCATGACCTCCTTCTTCACTTCCCAGTCTGTGACTGAAGAGCAACGAGGTCTCAGCTTTTTTACAGACAATAAAGAGCTCACTATTTAGCGTCATGTTACTGTCACTCATGGTGTCTGACCTAAAGTCTAACTCTGAAGAAAGTCAATTCACATGTACACTGAGAAGGTTGGAAGGGCGTTCCCTTGTGTCCAAGTGCGTCCAACTGCCTGGACCAAAACTTCCCCTGATCACGGGACTCTGGAGTTTAAGTAGTTAAGTTGTCTAAATGCAATATAATTGAATTATGCAAGTATTCAGCAATACATTTTTTCAATTGAACACTACTGGTATGGAAGTTAACATTACTGGAAATGAGTGAGTTACCAACAGTTGAAAATAATTAGCCACATTAACTTGACTCTTTCAAGGCAATTGGTTTCCTAGATCTTTTCAAGTAAAGGCCATTTCAATACTTACTTTACATTAGTGAAGGTAGCTGATTGAAGAGAAACAAGTAAACAACAATGAATACATTCAAGGAAGCACAACTATTACTTTTCTCAGTGTAGGTATCCCCTCTCACACACAAGCAACACAAACAGTAAATGACTCCAGTAAAGGTGCTCAAATTAATATAATCCTTAAGTTACCACTTATCAAAAATCGAATAAAATCAAGAGACTCAAGTCACCGTGACCACTTAAGATTCCGTCCCATAATGAGATAAATAAATACTAATAAAATAAAAAGACATCAGAAACTGACTATATCTCATTATTCAGTCGCAGCAACAGGCACTATTGTAAGTGTCATCAGTTAAAATAAAACTTGAAAATACGGTGAAATGTTAATAGATTTGTTTTATGGAGAACCAGAGCTGAGAGCATGAGCACTAAATTATGTTGTTAAATTGTAAGTAAAATGTATAACTGTATATTATGTCTATGCACTCTTATGATCAGGACACAATGTCCCTAAGGGTAAGAATATTGCTGTGTGTCTTTTACATGTGATGATGATGATGATGATGATGAAATGTAATAAGAGACTGAGTGATGTGCTTTAGCCTGTTATGGATGTTATGGATGTGATGCTGATGAATGACCCTTGACTGCACTGTGTATATGCCACTTTCCCCTAAGGACTACATATTAGCTTGAGAAGCTACAGTCTGGTCATCTTTGCTCTCGGGCATAATGTCATTGTACACAGTCCTGATAAATAAATAAACAAGCAATGTGTTTATAATTAGTCAGCGTAAGCTCTTTTTTTTCATCCAGGTAACATAATGCTTCAGAAAAATTGAATATTTCAACTGGACTCTTAGTTTTTGATTTGATGTGGTATCAATTAAGACCATGAGTGTATATAAGACCAGTGCTCAGTCTCAAAGACCATGAAGAACTGAGGATGACAGTTGGATGACTGTTGTAATGTCTTAATTGATACAACATCAAATCAAAAACTAAAAGTCCAGTTTTTCTGAAGCCATGTGTTGATAACTTTTTGTTTTTTAATGCTTTAGCAGCTAATTATCTATGTGGTCACCCATGGACATACAACACACAGTTTTAAATTGAAGATTCAAACTTAAATGTTCTGTCTTGGAGAACACGCAATGGGCAGTACAGAACATCACTGATTAGCCTCCTTTGTGCATTTAAACTATTCATATTTGAATTTTTCACCGAAATGTCTATGGAGATTTGAGCTTTGTTGATGTTGATTGTACAGGGGTCTACCAATCCATTTGTTTAAGGCTTTTCAACCTACTTACATATAATATCTCTGTCTATATTAAATAAAACATATTTAACATCTTAACCCCCCACCTTAACCGAGTACATTTCCTCCAGTTCAGCTTTACCCAAATCTATGTCATAGCCTTTAGGCCAGTGTAACACCACATTTGAAAGCTAAGACCCACAAAACTCCTCATGTTGTCATCACTTTTCTGACATATTTTCCAGCGCTTTTTTGTTGGGTTTTCATCACATTTTTGCCACACTTCCATCGCTTTTGGTAACCTTTTTTGTTGCATTATTGTCACTTTGTTGTTGCATTTTTTATTTTTTTTGTTGCTGTTCTTTTTGGGGGGGCTTCTTGCGTTTTCGTCACACATTTTTGTCCGATTTTTCAACAATTTCGTCGCACATTTTCGTCACTTTTTCATCTATTTTTGTCACGTTTTTGTCACTGTTTTGTGGCGTCCTCGTCCCATGTTGTCGCTATGTTGACTCGGAGAAAATGTGCTCGGTTCAGGCGGGGGTTAAGAGGTTAAAGAAGACGTAAAGTAAAACCGTCCCACCCCCTCTTACAGCAGTAAATGGTTCCGTCTTCCCTCCTCCTGTTAGCATTAGCCTCGCTGTCATGTGTAGCCGGTGATTGACTTCGCTGCACATTCAAGGCCTGTTTGCTACTTTTTCCCAACCCGCTGCTGGCGTCTTTTCCTTGTCTATTTCTCCTCCTCTTCACAGCAACATGTCGGCCCCCAAGAAAGGAGACCTGTCCCCGAGTGAGAAGGAGTTGTTCCAGGTTATAACAGGAGGTAAGCCTCTTGTGCTATGGCTAATCCCCAACACAGAGTTAGCGAGCACCTGTTAGCATCAACTACACTGACATTTCCCTCATTTGCTTTTAAATTTACGCTCGTATTACTGAAAGCGTGGCCAGTCTTCTTAGTGGCGTAATAATCCGATGAGTGACACCCTTTATTTTGGCTTGTTTAGCATCTGGAAAGGCAACAAGCTATCCCTGACAGGTTGATTGGTGTTTAGCCTGTTTCCATCAATAATAACGTGTTAATATTGTGCTTACAGGAAACGTACAGGAAGCCTCTCGGCTGCTGGGGTGTAAGGATGTGCGGGTCAACTGTTTGGATGAGGTAAAATAGCTACTCAAGTAATTAGCCTTTAACTCCAAAGACGTAGCATTTGGATGGAGGAGTTTTTCAAAGCAGTTTGAACGGGAGCTAATCCTAAAGTTCAATCAAATCTAACTATGTTGTCTTTGGTAAAATAGTTTAGCCTCTTAACCTCTTAACCCCCACCTTAACCAAGCGCATTTTCTCCAGTTCAGCTTTACACAATTTCATAAGGTTACAGGCCAGTGTCACACTGCACTTGAAAGCTAAGACCCTCAAAACGTGTCAAACGGATCTGTTTCCGCACGTTATGGCCATGTTGTAGTAACCTTTTATTGACATTTATTTTCATAGCTTTTTTTGGTGGCTTTTTTGTAATTTTTATAAGGCTGCAGCTAACGATTATTTTTCTATCGATTAATCTATAGATTATTTTTTCGATTAATCTATAGATTATTTTTTCGATTAATCTATAGATTATTTTTCCTTTTACCGATTATTTTTTCATTTAAAATGAAGGGGAAAAAATTGACGTAGGCCAGTATTTTCAAATGGCATGGCTTTTATTTAACCAAATAAAATTATGGCTCAACGTGCAACTCAGTAGCCTATAAAATGTGCAATTTCTGGAACACTCACTGTAAACATTTGAATAAAAGTAAAAGTATTGCTTATTTGCTTTAAAATGCGCAAAATAAAAAATAAATAACCAGCACACAACAATGATTGTATGATTAAAGTTAATTGTTCGTTTGTACATAACTGTTAATGTTGTACAAAGGTAGTTTAGTTAGTTACACAACTAACGTAACGTTATGTAGCGTTAGACACGCGCGTTTTTGACGCCTCTCAGAGCGGAACAGTGCTTTAGTTTATGAATTTACAACGCAGATACAAATAATACATTAATGTTTTTGTGTAATGAAAATTACTCACGCGGCCGATTGACTGGTTGATGGCATGAACGCTGTTGGGTGTTTTCGTTTTAAATGTTCGTTCATAGCCGTTGTGCTGCTGTGGTAGGCCATTTCCGCTCGACACAGTGTGCATAAACAACATTATTTGGCCGTTTCTGGAAATACTCCCACACTTTTGATTACTTTTGGCGTGCCTTTTTCCCCTCGCTCGCATCGCGCGCCGCCATGATGTAAACAAGCGACGCGTCGACGCACAAAAACTGCGTCGACGTATTTACGTAATCGATGACGTCGACTACGTCGACGCGTCGTTTCAGCCTTAAATTTTTACATCTTTTGTTACTTTTTCTTTCTCTCTTTTTTAACTTTTTGTGGCTTTTTTGTTGCATATTCATCACTTTTTTTATTGTCACTTTTCCTTTGTGGTGTTTTTGTTGCTTTTTGGTCACACATGTGTGTGTCACTTTTCTGTTATTCTTTGGTTGCTTTTCTTGTTGCGTTAAGAGGTTAACCCCCTGAACCGAGCGCATTTTCTCCAGTTTGGCTTTACCCAAATCTAAAAGCTTCTCAAACAAAGCACCAAAATAGCGACAAAAATGAGGATGAAAACACACACACACAAAAACACCATTAGGAAAGTGATGAAAATGCAAAAATAAAGAGCCACAAAAAGAGCAACAAAAACGTGCCAGAAAAAGCAAGGAGAATGCAATAAAAAAAAGTGACACACGTGATGAAAACACAACAAAAAAAGCGTTATAAAGCAAGGGGAAAAAAGTGAAGAAAGCAACAAAATGACCTATGAACAAAAGAACACGTGGCAAAACATGGAGATAACGCAACCAAAAAAGTTACGATGCGTTTTGTAGGTCTTAGCTTTCAAATGAGGCGTTACACTGGCCTACAGGCTGTTGGCTCTAGTTGAGAAGCTTTTAGGTTTGGGTAAAACTGGGCAGAAAATGGGCTCGGTTATGAAGAGTTTAGAAGTATCTGTACTCCTACTGTGAGTAAATGCGTGTGACCAAAGCTTTGTGTTGACGTATAAAAGATCTAAAGTTTGTGTTTCGTGTGTTTTCTTTTTTCAAAGTTCATTTTCGTATTTTAAATTTTTTTTAGACAGTGCCTATAGAGTTCAGGACTGTAATGTCATATCGCTAAGCATCATGGGATTTGCAGCAATAATAAACTAATGGAGATTTTAACCTCTTAACCCCCACCTGGACCGAGCACATTTTTCTCCTGTTTGGCTTTATCCAAATATAAAACTTTCTTGGAAAAAAGTGTAAAAATATCAACAAAAATGTGGAAGAAATGTGACAAAACAAACGTACAAAAGAGTGACAAAAACACTTGCGGTGACAACAAAAGTTACCATCCGTTTTGTAAGGCCTTAGCTTTCGAATGAGGCGTTACACTGACCTATAGGCTGTAAGCGCCAGTCGAGAAGCTTTTAGATTTGGGTTAAGCTGAACTGGAGAAAATATGCTCGGTTCAGGTGGAGGTTGAAAGGTACAAAATACTGGATACTTATTGTTATTAAAAACACCACAATGTGTTAGCTGTTGAGTCACTGCTGGTCAATACATCTAATGTTCCACGGCTTTTTTCTTCACTTTTTGTACTGTTTTTAGCTAATGTTAGTCTATGGGAAATGTATGCTAATAGCCACACATATGGCGAATCTCCATGTTTACAGTGGATTATCCCGAACTCTATAGAAACGTCCGACGGCTTCAAACTCTCGTTGCTATTTTTCGTCTCTTTATGATAATGCGTAAAATGATTGGTTATGATTTAAGAGATAAAACAAATGATTAGTTATTAGACAAACTAGATTTTAAACCATCATGACATTATATATTGCTAAATACATTTTCCTAACCTTAACCTTAATTGTGTTCCTGTTTCTAAACTTAAGTGTTTTCAACTCCTGGCCCTAAGCTTAACCCGTGTTGTCACTAAAAACATACGACTTAAATGGAGACATGTTGCCTCCGCTTGAATTTTTAATTAAAAGTAATACTACTCTTTATTCAGTAAATATTTTTGCTTTTCTGCCCAGCCAGGATATTATGTAATATTCCCGATCTTTCCTGACTTTATTACTTTGGATTCAGCTTGACAATATTAACCTTGGTCCTCGCTTAGTTATGATCTTTTCCACCTGTTGTTAGGAAACATTGTGTAAACCTGATAACATTTACAAGCTCATTGTAGAACATATGTGTTAGACAATAGCGCTCTTCACCTACCATCTGAAGAGGCTCCTGTGCACACATGTCCCAAACACATGAGGAAAAAGTACTTGGCTTTCCCCTTTTGAAAACAGAATGGAAGTGTGCGACGGAAGGGCCTAATGCAATAATGTTTTGCTAGTGAAAAAAAAACAAATTCAAACCACTCTGAATATACTTTGATTTATTGTGCAATCTCGGAGGACGTACTTGTCAATGGGTAATATACCAGCCTTGTGTTTTTCTAAACTAAGTTGTATGTTTGGTTCCAGTAGTCTCCACATATTCAGAAAGGTTGTCTTCAGCTAATGCAAAACTTGTAACCCTTGTTTCTTTTTAGTATGGGATGACTCCTCTGATGCACGCTGCCTACAAGGGGAAAGCCGATATGTGTAAGCTTCTTCTTCAGCATGGAGCTGATGTGAACTGTAACCAGCACGAGCACGGCTACACCGCGCTCATGTTTGCCGGGCTGTCGGGTACATGAAACATAAAGGACACATAGAAGTTATGGAGGCGGGTTATAAGAGGTTCTCTAAAGGTTCTATTTCCTGGTTTTAGGAAAGACTGATATCACGGCCATGATGCTGGATGCCGGGGCAGAGACAGACGTGGTCAACTCTGTGGGGAGGACAGCCGCTCAAATGGCAGCTTTTGTCGGTATGGTTTGACGCGTGACCCAGTTTGAGTGTTTAATTGAAAAGTAGAGTACTGCCAATCCTAACAGTCTATTTACACACAAGTGACATGTGACTTTGCATTGGACTTTCTGACCGCAGTGGGGTCGAAGTCAAATATATTATTAGTTCAAAGCAAATAATCAAATTCTCATGCAACTGTAATATGTATGTTCTCTGATGTAGGGGAAGAAGAGCAATCCTTCTTTTTCAACGTAACCTTATTTATTCCCAGTTCATAGACCTACACTAAGTTCTCTTAGTGCATATTTGAGCTTAGCGTGACCCAGTGGCTGTATGTGAGTGATTTGCATGGGGTCTTAAAACACATCTCTGTGACGCTTCAGGATCCTTTGTTTTTTAGGTTTTCTGGATGGAATGTATGTGTAGCCTTGGAGATGGTCTCAACAGTAGTGAAAACCAACCAGTAACCCTCAAAACAATTGGTCCTGGAGTGTTATAAAGACCACTGTGATGGGAAGTAAAGGTGCCATGTAAACCATCCATCCATACAGCCGCTGGGTCACTAAAAGATTAAATATGTAACAATGTCACGTTTTTTTCTTCGCATAAAAAGTTCCATAATGCAACATTTAATGTGTTACTTGACCCCAATTCATAAATCCAAGTACTTTTCAATTCAGATATTCAATATTTTAAATGTTTATATCTCAAAGTCATCTTAGGGTCTCCCCTCAGTGCTAATAATATAAAACAAATGCTTGTTTAAAATATTTTTTAGCCAGTTATGCTTTTGCTTGGACCACAGTCTTTCCTTGGGTGTAGACCTGGAATAGAATCCTTATTTCCAACTTGCACTAAGATATGCTTTTGAAGTTTAAGTTGAAGAAATAAGCTTTTTTTTTTTCATCGTATTTCAATTTGTTTGTTTTTTGGTGACAGATGTCTTAAACTCAATCACGCTTAAGATTATAAGCATGTCTAAACTTCTAAATGTAGATGAATGTGCTGAAAATGAGGATACAGCTTTGCCTTCGCCTTCAGTGGTGTCAATCCTGGATTCTATATGTTTTATTTTTTACATTTTTGGTTTTCCGCTGCAGGTCAACACGACTGTGTGACTGTGATCAACAACTTCTTCTCCAGAGCCAGACTGGACTACTACACCAGGGCACAGGGGCTGGAGAAGGAGCCCAAACTCCCGCACAAACTGGCCGGCCCCCTGCACAAGGTCATCATGAGCACCAACCTCAACCCTGTCAAGGTGAGCAACACGGCAGAGCTTAGTAAAGGACCAAATGTAGAAAATACCTTGGATGTCAATGTGTTAAGCCCAAGTACACTGCACTTATGCACATTTAGAAGATCCATCGGGAGTGAAGGAGAGAGTTCAGCTTCTTGCAGATTTGTTTTCTTTCTGGTAGACTACTAATAATAGTATGCTAAATGTTATGTACAATTGAATTGATTTGTTTACAGAATAATTTTCTCAATGTTTGTGAAATTCTGTGTTCTCTTTACTTGGTTTACTCTTTACTTTAGTTTTTAGGGCTATCATTTGGTAATTCAAAGTACTTTTAGCAGCCTTATCTTATCTACTATGTGCTAAAAGTCAAATTGCTCCGTTACTGAACTTTTCTATGAATTCACGGCTGTACAGTGAAAGGTGCGCTGGTGTTTCAGATGGTGCTACTGGTGAAGGACAACCCGCTGCTGGCCGAGGTGGGGGCTCTGGACAAGTGCCGCCGCGTCATGGAGCTCATCAGCGAGAAGTGCATCAAACAGCAGGACATGAACGAGGTGCTGGCCATGAAGATGCACTACATCAGCTGTGTGCTCGGCAAGTGCGCCTCCTTCCTCAAGGACCGCGAGGACAAGCTGGACGGCCTCATCAAGTGGTGAGTGACCGCCTGTACTTCTGCGGCTATGGCTTACTCACACTGTGTTTCCCATATCCATTCACAAATACTGACATGTTTGGTATCCATACATTTGAAATTGAATATATTGAGGCAGGAAAATATTGTGATAAACGATATTGACTATAAATATACTAAATACTGTCAACTCTAAAGCATGAAAAGGAAAAAAAAAACATAAAATACCTACCGCGAAAGCCTGCAGGATTGTATGTATGCACAAAATGTAAGGTCACTCTAGCAACAACATCTCCACTTTAGTAGCTCCTACAGACTCCAGACTTTCCAGTATTGGACTTAACAATAATATGAATATTTTTTATATCTAATTCCTAGCTTCTGATTTTAAACCTAATTGTGAGCAGACTGAGGGCAGATAAATATCCATTTGTGACGTATGTTTTGTCCCTGCAGTTTGCTGAAGGGCAGAGACACGGATGGATTCCCGGTTTATCAGGAGAAGTTTATCCGAGAGTCCATTCGAAAGTTCCCATACTGCGACGCCACGCTACTGCAGCAGCTGGTCCGCAGCATCGCTCCTGTGGAGATCGTGAGTCAGGAAAACGAATGTACTACTGTAAAACATACCAAATGCTTGGGAAGCATCAATCAATCAAAGCTTTATTTCTATAGCGCTTTTAAAAACGGCTAAGTTGACCAAAATGCTGAAACTAAAGAGTGACAAAAACGTGCCAGAAAAGCTACAATAACACAACAGAAAAGTGACATAAGCGACAAAATACATGGATGATAACGCAACAAAAGAGTAAAACATGACAAATAAGGCCTTACCCTGGTCTATATAGGCTGTCAGCTCGGCTTTACATTTGTTTAAAACAGCTCCAGTGCCTGTGTGGTTCTGATGTGGTGTGGAGGCCATTCCAAAATTGAGGCACAGCCACAGGAAAGGCCCTGTGTCCTCTAGACTGGAGCTGGAGCTGGTCAGCAGACCTCAAGGCTCTGCTGGGGGTGTGGGCCTGCAATAGCTTAGACAGGTAGATTGAGGCCAACCCTCACTCAGTCAAAAAAATAGGATGTAAAACCAATAACAGCCACTAAGGGGAGCACTTATTGTTTTTTATACATATTTTTATTTTTATATTAACCTGTGGGCATACAACACTGATAGAAGTTAATTATTTGAAATAATGTATCTTATAAGTATAAAACTCAAAACAAAATGAAATATTGTAAAAATATGGAGTATTCCCACAGGAAATATACAGATATAGGAACGGTAAATAAATGTGAACTGGGAGCCATGCACTGCACATTTTGCATGTGCTGCATGGGCCCCAAGTTCACGTCACAACATATCTATATTGTAAGAAACATAACATCTGTATAATCACTATAAGAAACACAATAAAAAAGAAAATATGAAAAAAGGAGTGAGGCCAACCCATGTAGACTTTCAAAAGTGAGTAAAAGAATAAATTGTATTCTAAAAGTCACTGAGAGCCACTGGAGAACCTCCAGGACAAGGGTAATGTTCTCCCCCTGCAGGTGGAGACATAGTTCAGGGGACTGCAACCTTAATTATCAATAATCTTCCACCAGAGAGAGTTTGGAGCCGCAAAATATAACGCGCCTGCACAGTCTGCAAGGGAGGCTTACTTTGAAATCGCTCAAATTAAACTATGAACTATACAGGCCTTTTTGTGTCCTTCCTGTATTTGTGGGGCAAACAATTGTGCCAAAGGGAGCCATTGCAAGGAGGCTTAAGAGCCGCAGGTTTCAGACCCTGGACAACAAAATGTCATAACCTGAGGTCTTCTTATGTGGACCTTCTAATTAAATCTCTACTGAAATGTTTCAAAAGTTATATTTGTCTTTAAACACGTTAACTTATTATGGCAGACCATCAGATCTTTAAAGGCCTGATTCAGGAGCCACAACCAAGGCCTTCAAACCGGTTTTAAACAGTGGATTCTGTAATAACAGTGTATTTACTAGCTCCGCTTTTGTGTCTGGATTTCAGGGCAATGACCCCACGGCGCTGTCGGTGCTGACCCAGGCAATCACTGGGCAGGTGGGCTTCATGGACACGGAGTTCTGCACGTCCTGTGGGGAGAAGGGAGCGCAGAAGAGGTGCTCTATCTGTAAAATGGTGCGTCTGGAGAGCTATTTACACAAAAAATGAGATCCAAACGGGCTACCTGGAGTCCTTTAATGTGACATGGCACAAACTTCCTGTGACGAGGCTCGGATCACATGTTGGTAAAAGGCTCATGTATGATGTAAATGAATGAACACTCGTCTCCCTCAGGTGATCTACTGCGACCAGGCGTGTCAGAAGCTGCACTGGTTCACTCATAAGAAAGTGTGTAAGACGCTGCAGGAGCAGAGGGAGCGGCAGGAGGCGGAGTCGGCCAAACTTCGGCAACAGCAGAGCAAAGGTAAGAGGAAGGGCTCTAGGATTACTCACAGTCGCAGTTATCCAATCACTAAATAGGAACTGAGGGAATGGCGCAGTGAAAACAACCTTTCAGTTAGGGCTGAGAAAAAAATCGATTCGATTTAAAAATCGAGTTGGTAGGTCAAATTGAGTCATATTTTTTTTATTTTAGATTATTTTTGTAATAATACATTTAAAAAAAATATATCCAAATAACATTTTATTTATATATATATATATATATATATAGTTTTTTTTATATATATATTGTTTTTTTTATTTATTTTTATTTTAGAACAGAGCCCACCTCAGGATTTGTTTTATTAGCTCAATCGAAATACAGCATGCTGCCTTTGCTCTGCCCAATCCCGTCAGACCTGGAAGCTAAGCAGGGAAGGGCCTGGTCGGTACTTGGATGGGAGACCATTTGGGGACACCAGGAAGCCTGTGGTGATTGGTTTTGGTCGGCGGGGCCGATTGCACTGACTGGTTGCCTGGCTTCCGTCAATCTACTCCAGGGCAGCTGTGGCTACAACAGTAGCGTACCACCACAGAGTCTGGAGTGAATGAATAATGACGACAGCGTAGCGCTTTGAGAAACTTGGTAATACAGGCTTGTAAAGCGCAATACAAGTGGAAGGCATCATCATTATTATTATTATTATTATTATTATTATTATTATTATTATTAATACAGTATAAATAAGTTGGACAAACAATCTTTGTTGCATACTGCACAGTGACTTTTCAGTTAGAGAAAGGATTGCCTTTGTTTATGTTGATGCACTTTCACTAAATACAATAAATATATATATTTACGGTTCGCCGTTATTTTTGTTTAAAATTGGGAAGAAGAAAAATTGAATCGTAAATCAATTTTTTTATTTAAAAAATTGCTGATTTTTTTTCTAGGGGGGGGATCGTCCAGCTCTACTTTGAGATGTCTCTACTAATGGCATGCAATCAAATCATTGGACCAGGGATGAACACGCATTGAGCACAGAACTGCCCAGAATGAGTTTGATATTGGATTATGGACTTTAAAAATTTAGAGCTCCCTGTCGTATTCCAGCTTTGAGGCAAAAACAGTTAGAAATACAGATTGGAGTGTGTCGGCAGTAGAAGAAACAACCAAAAACATTATTAATTTGTATCCAAATTATTTCTTCCAGCAGTTCAAGAGGCCACGGAGTCTATGGACGACCTGTCAGTCACAACCAACAGTGAAGGAACAGAAGAATCACCAGCTGAAAACTCTGTGAACCCAGTGCCCATCGCCGCTGTGGAAAACTGAGTTATCCCACCGTACTGTCCGTGTCCACTGCATAGGCCCGGATAAGGCTGAACATACTCTTGTATGGACTCACTCATATTTATTTACTACAAGAGACTGGGGCTGCTGAGACTGTGGCGAAGGTGACTTTTATATACCGTTATTGTAGATGCGTGTGGGCCGTGGCACCGCAAAATCACTACTTATGAAGTTAAAACGACTTGGATTAATCTTGTACCTGCGGAGCTGTGGCGTTCTGATCCGAGGTTAGGATCTGTTTGATATTAGGGTTGCACCGATCCAATACTGATACCGGATATTGGAGCCGATCCTTGAAACTGTACCGTATTGGGTATTCGTCCAAAATATCCCATAGCCGATACCGTTTTGTCTTAGCATTGTAAGAAAGAAAACGACTCAGAAACTAAATCTAAGTTTTGAAGCTGTGAACCAATCCAATCGCACAGCCTCTTTTGTCAGTTTTAAACCACAAACAACAAAGCATACGCATTTTTAATTTATAGTAAGATGATGAATAAATGAATTAAAAGTAAAAATTATGAAAAATCTTTGAAACTGTTCTGATTGTTGGAAATATACACATCTCATTCTTCCACAAATAATTTGTCATAGCCATCAGTCTGGCACAGATTGTTCCTCATACTATTTCTGATTGTCACTCTGATAAATACACAAAAGAGCCACACTACAGGCTTTAAAGAGCTGCATGTTGCTCTTGAGGTAATGGTTTCCTTCCCCTGACCTAACGTAATGGATTAACAAGGTGAAACTTGTTTACCGTCCAGATTGTTTGCCAAGAGTTTCATGAGTTGTCTTTGCTAGACCTGTCTGTGAGCCGCTACCCACACTGGTCATACCTGAGACTGGCTGTAAAAGTTACACTTTGACTGAGTGGTCACACGTCGTGAGAATGAGGAAGTCGTAACTTTAAGTCAGAAATGCACTCTGCTCCTGTAGTTTTAGGTAGCTAGCTAATTTGACAATAGCGCTCATATTTGATCAATACTAGACTACCATAAGAAGAGAACTGACTCGGTAGTGCCAGAGCATGACTAACTGTACTGGTTGTGTTTAAGGCAGCTCCAGTTTTTTTTTTTCTTCTCCAATTTTATTAGAGAATGGTACTTTTGCCTCGATAGTTGTAGTGTCCCCTTCGTTGCGTGTTTCCGCTATATTCCTCCACTGCACATTGCAGCCCATTTTGACTCGATCTGGAAGGTATCGTGCTTGTATTGCACCAAAGAGTCACTAACACACCCTTCTCCCCCGTTATGACTTTTTGATGAAGTTTGCTAACGATTGCTGGGGGGTGAAGCTTATGCCAAAAGTCATTCACAGATCCACATATTTGTAATGCACAAACGGTTTATTGATTGGATCATGTTTATATTAATGTGACCCAATAGCCTGAGTGAAAGATTATTGTTTTAAGGATTTTTCCATCACTGATCATGAGTAGAAAACCCCTTGATACTCGTATTGGATATCGGAGGCACATCTCAAGATAAGACTTCAATTCACTTGTTACAAAAGTCACCCTTAGGCTACTTAGGGTAAACTGTCTAAATTACAGTTGTGGTCAAAATAATAGCAGTGTGTTTAAAAACGTTAGTTAAGCACAAAATCTTCATAATAGAAAACCATGGGCAATGCTTCCAATGCATCAAAATAAATCTAAATCAAAACATGAAGAGAAATGTATAATTTCTTCAAGTACTTTGTAGAACATTTAAAAAAATTAACTTTGGGCTGTTCAAAAAAATAGCAGTGTCTGCATTTGTCTTTACAAGCTCAATGTGTACTACATGAAAAAGAAATTCCCCATAGGATTTAGCTTTCCTGTGAATCAATAAACTAATATTCAGACCACAGTTGATGCTTCTCATCAGTGTTGCAACCAACTTCTGGCACCTGTCAACAGGTATTCCAGCCCAAGATGCTTTGACAACATTCCATAATTCCTTGGTTTTGTATCAGAAACTGCATTTTTGATGTTTTTGAAGTTTTCTATGGGATTAAGGTCCGGGAATTGGGCCGGTCACTCCATAAAATTAATGTTCTTGGTCTGGAACAAAGATTTAACTTGGTGTGTTTGGGGTCATTGTCTTGTTTAAACACCCATTTCAAGGGCATTTCCTCTTCAGCATATGGCAACATGATCTCTGGTATTTGATAAATAGGCCCCACACCATAGTTGGAGAAACATGCCCATATCATGATGCCCCACTATGCTTCACTGTCTTCAGAGTGGACTGTGGCTTGAAGTCAGAGTTTGGGGGTCGTCTGGCAAACTGTCTGCAGCCCTTGAACCCAAAAAGAACAATTTTACTTTCATCAGTCCACAAAATGTTTCTCCATTTCTCTTTCGGCCAGATATGTGCTGAAGAGGATACAATTTTCAAAAGATCACGTCTTTTTTTTTGTAACAGTGGGACTTTGCGGGGGCTTCTTGCAAGTAGATTATCTTCACACAGGCGTCTTCTGTCACAGTCCTCACAGGTAACTTCAGACTGTCATCCTGGAGCTGATCATTGGCTGAGCCTTTGCAGTTCTGGCTAATGTCCGATCCATTCCAATGGTAGTCTTCCATTTTTCTTCTGCGTCTGTGTTTTTGCTTTCCATTTTAACGCATTGGAGATCATTTCAGCAGTTTTAACCCCTTGAATCAACCTTTGAACAAAATAACTTCTTCAGGATTTCAAAGCGAAATGCATGTATAACATGTGCTGACTTCCTAAAATAAGGGCCACCTGATTCAAACCTGTTTTTCCACAGAATGATTGACCTCACCAATTGAACTCCCCGCTGCTATTATTTTGAACACACCCTTTCAATTGAATATTCAACTACACAGAAGAGCATGCATACCATGAATGCTGGGCCTGTCTGTGTTTCTAAGAATCTACTGCACCTACTGGAAAATTGTTCATGTAGTTCTATGATTTATACCAAAAACGGAATAATCTGGTTAGTCATGTTGGACTGCTATTATTTTGAACACCACTGTAGGAGCGAACCATATCTAAAACAGAGAAATAGATATATAAAGTACAACTGGACATGTTTTCTATCACATAACTTTCTAAAGAAATGATGCTGTGTCTGAATCTTTTCCCTGTGTCTGCCTTGGATTCCCTAGGGTCCTCTAGTTTCCCCCATCACTAAAAACATGTCTACAGGTTCCCCTCTGGAGCCAGAACTCCCCTGAAAAGCACGCTCTGAAAGGTCAAATAAAAGTAACAGTAAGGAAGTTAAATGTAGAATAGAATACTCAGAATTCAAGTCGTTTTAGCTTTGTATTTTAGCACGGTGCTAATTCTGCCTTAAAGAGTCTGTGGCGAGAAGTGTGAAACGGTCCCATTTATAGCCTTTGTTGTTCTAGTTGTGGATGAATGATTGGGCTGGAAAGCGTTGACCAAAAAGTGAAAAGTGGATGATTATAATGCTCAGGATCAGATCATGAATAACCTAAATGTAACATGAAAGTAATAACAGCGACGGGGATTAGCACAAAAAACATTTCCTCCTGTTGGAATCATGGCCTTAATGTATTTCACACAATAAAATAAATAATTCCCATAAAAAAAGTCTTTTTAATTTAGACCAGTGGCCTACTAAAAACGGATGTCATTTTTGAAGAGACTGATGGTATTTCTGTTTTTAATGCAATGAAAAGCGAAAGTTCAAGCTTTGAGCATGAAGAGTCCTTTCACAACTCAAACCATGTCTGCGTGTGTGGCCAGCAGGGGGCAACATTTCACTTTACATGCCACGCAGCTCTGATCTAATTCTTTGGATCTTTGTGAGTTGTTGCATTGAATCTATAAACCCACACGTTAAACACGACGACGCATTAGAACATGCCATTATACTTTTGATATGAGTGACTTCATGAGCAGGAAATGTACCTTTTGTAAATCTTTCCAAAGAAATGTTTAGTTTGAACTTTGTCAATTGCTGAGGTAAATACAATCCCCGTGTTGAGTTATTGTGATGTTTACTGACGCAGCTCTGGGGTAAATTCTGTGCTCTGGTAACGGGCACAAGCCACTAGCCCCGCTCTACTGCAGCCGAGCAAATCTCGCAGGAAGTAGTGGTGCTTTACTTTCATAGCCTATATTTAGGACAAAGCTCATCGAATCGTAAATAGATTTTTTTTTTTGGGGGGGGGGGGGAATTGCCCAGCTCTACTCTGCCTGCATGACTTGTCCACTTTAATGAAATGTCATGCAGAAAAACTGTCCATTACACTCTGGTGCAGAGATGGGCCGAGTTCGTAAACCCTTAGGAGGCAGTGCGGTGGATTGAGAGATTGTTCCTTATGGGCTGACGAGGGACATCCCAAGGTTCCTCTGCTAAAGGAGGTATTAAAGCAGGGCCCCATATACATTCCAGCATTAAAAATAAAAAAAATCTAATTGCGTCCCAGTCAGAGCAGAACAGCACAAAATGTCAGTTTATTTAATTTACATTTATTTCAATCTTGGTGAGGAGTAAAACCATTAAATCTAATACAATTATTGAAAAGGAAAGGAAAAAGGCCAGGCATAAAGTAGTTTTTTTTTTTTATGATTAAATATAATGATCACATTATATTTAATCACAATAAACTATGCCCCTGAAACTCGTGAATGGTCGGTCCCCTTGTGGCTCTTCACAGGATGAAGGTTGAACATTTCGGCTCTTGTTTTCTGACTAGTTGGCCACCCCTGTATTAAAGGAACCATACGGCTCCTTTCCTCACGCCCTCCGAGCGGCACCGACACATTTGGATGGTCCTTGTCCCGACTGACGATGACGCACGTCCGGGTCAACCATAAGTTGCACTTTTTAGATGCAGCTGGAGCTTTGTTTAGTTCAGTGGCATCAGGGCCCGCCTTTATTCCGGGATCACAAACTGTGACTCTTGCCTCTATACCTCCTCAGTAGATAACAATTTGAAGAAATGTTCACGAGTCCCACAGAAAATGGTTCCATATCCTCGATGACCAGAATTATGAAACTATATTTGCTTAACCCGATTTATATATTTGGACACTTTGAGAGTCGCTCGAGGATTGTGTTGACGTTTGGAGCTAAGGTGAGATGACATTTGAAAAGCCTCTTATGGTCCTTTTGTGCGTGAATCTAAAGCTTAAAGTTTTCGTACCTGCATTAGGAAAAAAAAAAACTCTGGGACAGTCTCACGACCCGCTGTTCCATGACACTTTTTGGATCCCGACCTGCCGGTTGAGAACCACTGCTCTAAAACGCATTCAACTGCAGTTTTGGCTTTTTGTTTTTGTTTTTTTTTTGCTCAAAAGTTTCCAGTCGTGTCCAATCTGCCTCTAAATATTGAAAGTTCCCCTCATTCCTCTGTCTGATGGGACGTTTGAAATCTTAAGAAATGAAAAATGTGTTTGCGTTTGTGGCATTCAGGAGCTCTTATTTGAGCAATAAAAAAGTGTTACCTTCGACTTCCTGTTTAAAGCCTGATGTGGAGCCAACAGTCTCGGGTCAAAAGCATTTTTTTATTTAATTTTTTTAAATATGTGTATTTACTTGAAGAACCTGTGATTTCTTTGACTCGAGCCCGGTTTTTGCCGCCTGTGTGCCTTTCCCATGAGTGTCCCCCCCCCCCCTCAGTGTCAACATCTGTCTCTTGTGTCTCTCGGAAGTGGAGCCGCTGAACCCGCGCCGCCTCTGTTTGAGGGTAAACACAAAGACACACTCGACACCTGCCGCATTCAAGGGCCTGTCCGAAACGCCGGAAAGACGGGCTTCCGAGTTGGATTACCAGCACAGTGAAGACGAAAACAAAAATCACACATAGGACGCTCTCATTCAGGTACCGGCCCATCTGCTCAGTCCCGGCGTGTCCCACTAGCGGGTGTCGTCATGTACTGTCACGATAAGCAGCGAAACAGTGTTGTGTTGTTGTTTTATATGACGCGCACAGGCTCCAACTTTGTAAAAAACAACTACAGATACTACTGAATAAATATTACACCAATAAAAGCTCACTCCCTACAGGCCAGTGCAACGCCTCATTTGAAAGCTAAGACCTAGCATGTCATGACGTTGCGGTTTTGACTCATGACTTCATCACTTTTTTTCTCATTGCTTATTGCCACCTTTATATCATGTTTTTTAGTTTTTTTGTCCCTTTTTTGTTGTGGTTTCATCGCCTGTTGCGTTTTTGTTTACAGCCTATAGGCCAGTAAAATGCCTTATTTGAAAGCTAAGACCTTTCTGAAAATAGGGGTAAGATGTAAGTAAAACACAAGAGCATTAAAGGAACTATGCCAGATCTCTTTTCAATGCAGCACAATTGTTTTTGTTCTTTAGTTTATTGTAAACTAAGGCCGTTCTCCAAAGTTAGTTCAGTCCGTGTTCACACGCGCTCGCTCAAAACATCGGCCACGTAGCAACGATCAGCTGTTCAACGAACTTATTCCCATGACAACGGGCATCGACCTGTCAACGCGGCGGTCCCTCCTCTTCCTCGTGGTTAAATACACTGAGGATTATAGACGCCCAGCGCGGAGAAATGTACTTCATCAGCACATGGAGAGGAAAGTTTCACTGCAGCAGGAAGAGGAAGACGGGAAAGAGAGGCGGAGCTGATGATTTAAAGTGAATCCATTTTGCCTCGTCAGAGTAATCCAAACGTCCTCATGCAGCGCGTAGTCATTCTTTCTTCGTTCAAAAAAGAGGTCGGCCGCCTTCACACCACAACCGCTCCGACGCAGAGAGCGAGATGCGTCGCTCCGAGATCACCTGTTTGAGCCGCAGTCGGAACGGCTGTTTAGACCGACTTAAAGGGCTGGGGTTAGATTCACACTGACCCTAAAGTGCCGCTCTCGGGCCGAAAGTCCCTTTTAAGTCGACCTAACTAGAGTCTGTGTGAAAACCAATGGCCGCTGACTGCTCTGCTTTTTGGCTACGACACTGGAGGCCGCCATTGCTCCACCTTTGCTGTAGTACCTCCATATGACCGCTATTCCCCCATTGGAATGCATTGGACTTTAGACACGTTAAAAACAACTTTAATGCCCGGTGCCTAATGGTTTAGAAGTGGCTAGAGCTAGATATTCCTCCTGTGATTACGCTGGGTTAAAAACAATCTGGGACACTGGGCTGGTTATCGTAGTATGCGTTTGAGAAATCTTGCATAATTAATGAGGGCCTGACTTTGATTGACAGGCCGTTTACGTCGCTGCCTGGCCATGGGCGTGATTACAACAGAAATACACGCCCATTACACGCCCCGCGAGGGCCAAGCAGGGCCGGGCCTACAGTCAAGATCCCGCCCTTATGCCCTTTTTAGGAACATGCTTCGTCAGAGCTGGAGAGGAGGAGCCTGTAAATCCGCCATGATTTCCCCCACGAACGTGGTCATTGTGGTAAACGGGGAGGAGTGAGGAGGAGCTGTCTATTCTTTATACAGTCTATGGTGAAAACGCCCTCAGACATCTGTGGTTGTTTACTTTCATATTTCACTCTCCCTCTCTCCTCAATCTTACAGACTATCACTTTAAAGTATACCGAGTAGGAGAGAAAGGACTTCATGACACTTTCACAATTTACATTCAATTTACATTTATTTTCACTCCATACAGCGCCACCTACTGTTCTGGAGTGTGCTATATTAGGCTTTTCAAATGGACAAATGGACTTTTTTACTTTGGAGCCTTTTATAGAAAAGTCGCATTAGGCTTTATTTAGGTTTCAAATAGAGTGGAGTAAAAGTACTTAACAAAAATGGAGGTCAATAGAACATTCCATTTAATTACAAGCTTGTAAACTGTAGCAAACCTGTATGCATGCTAGTATAGGGGTTTTGGAGTGCAGTCCTTAAATGTAGCAGATCTTTTCTTCTTTTTATATACTTGCGTTCTTAGTCGGCTCATATTCTGCTATAGAAGAGTGTCAACATTTTAAATATTTAAAGGTCTTGCTAACGTTCCTTATTTCTAACGCCACAATTTGCCAGTGTGTTTCTGGGAACTACCACTGTCACAGTGATCTAGACCAGTGGTTCCCAAAGTGGGGTTGGGGATTTGTCATATTGTGTTGTCCAAGTCTTGTGTTTCTATGGTGAATTTCTACCTCAGCAGACATTCTGTCCTGTCCTTCAGTGTCCCAGCACACAGAGCTTTCAACAGGAAAAAAAAAGCGATGAAAAAGTTCAAGTTTGATGAGTTTTGTAGGTCTTAGCTTTCAAACGACACTGGCCTATAGGCTGTAAACTCCAGTCGAGAAGTTTTTGGATTTAGGTAAAGCTGAACTGGAGAAAATGCGCCCGGTTGAGGCGGGGGTTAAGAGGTTAAGCAACAAGTGAGTGTCGTGGGCGGAGCTTTTTTTAATGCTGCGAACCAATCACCTGCTGAGCCTGAGCGCGTCCCCGCGTGCCTATAAAACCTAGAGTAGGAGCGCGCACGGCTGTCCCATCAGCTCCAGCCTCCAGCACCGGCTCATCCTCATCCTCCTCCACCTCCTCCAGAGTCACACACCGTCCACCATGCGCCTGAACGGGCACGACGTCCTGCTCCTCCTCGGCGTGCTGCTGCGGAGCGGCCTGGCCTTCAACAACCAGGCCACGGAGACGTTCTCCCGCAGCGGCGACAGCAGCAGCAGCGGTGCCGGCGGCCCGGGACAGGAGCCGCAGGGGAACACGTCCCTCCTCAACCGAGCCCGGACAGGGGCCCGTGGGGGCGGCGGTGGAGCGCGCGACAGAAGCGGTGAGTGGGCGGAAACTTTAAACCAGCGCGTTCTTTCTAAGGAACTTGTAAAACAGGCGACCTCAGAAGTTCACACAGGCAAACGTTTGGATTCAAGCAGGGCAACAGCCTCATAAGGACAGCTTTTGGAGACAACCTTTTCTGTGTTGCATTGCATTCATTTCCACTCAAAGTACCCCCTAAACCAGGGGTGTCAAACGTACGGCCCGCGGGCCAGAACCGGCCCACCAGTGGGTTCAGTCCGGCCCACGGGATAAATATGCATTATTAAAGAAGAATAAACGTTTTTCTTTAAAATCTGCAGTTCTTATATTGTCCGCTAGGGGCGCTGTGTTTGAGTCAGTTCTATCGCTTTACCTGCTTTTTCTGTTGACTCTGGCACCCTCTTCAGTGAAATGTCTTTGTCAAAAAAGAGAAAAATGGACCTCTTCCTATATGTATACAGTGATCGTTGTTGAATGTTCTTACATTATTTTATCGATTGATATAATTGATAAATGTTGACATCTCTTTTGCAAGAAAAAAATAAGACTGTTGAAAAGAGGACCATCCACTCTAATGAATACTATGTAGCACTTTGAGAAACTTGTAAAGTGTAAGCTGTAATGTTTTATTTTCCTGTTTACATTATATGTGGCCCGCGACCCGCCGTGGCAGCTGAATTTCGGCCCACGACCCAAAATGAGTTTCAAACCTTTTAAAATAATATTGAAATTCAGTTTTGACTTCTTTTCAGATCTGAAATATTTCCCCCCTTCTAAGTGCTCGCGTATCCCCTGGTTGGGAAACACTTTTTTGGTTTTCCACTCTGCTTTTCAGAAGTGGGTACTCAATATTGTTGAATTAACTGCACTTTTGCAAGTACATTTTTTATCCAGTACTTTTTTATTCTAACTTGAGTAAACATTTGTGCCACTGCTTTTTACTTCTACTCATCAAAGTAACGTTACTCTTGAGTATATATGTTGGCTGCTCTACCCACTTATGGTGCCTTTATCTGCAGAAGCCAGAGCCGTGGGAAGACATTTTAGTTAGGGGGTGCTGAGGAAATAGTATTAAACCCCAAAAACGCTTTTTCTGTGCATATTTCCTATTTATTAATATTGCCTGCAGTTCTCAAACTACCCACCAGGGGGTGCTGCCGCGCCCTCAGCACCCTGGGTTCCCACGGCCTTGGCAGAAGCCGTTGATTTATGAACAAACACATATGGAATTATGTTTTAAACTAAAAAAAGCTCGAATTAATTCCCCATTACTTGCTTCGTTTACTGCTTTGGACATTTTCTCAGTGAGCTTCACAGTGTCGTCACCAGAAATAGTTTGTACTTCAGACTGTTAAACCATTTCAGAGACAAGAACCTTATGAAGCTCATTGAGAAAATAAGAATAAAGAATTTAAAATATAAAACACATTTGGAGTTCAGTCTATCAATCAATGGTTTTGTATAGCCCAATATCTCATCAGGAGTTGCCTCATAGGGCTGCAACAAACATTAAGGCAATAAAACAGAGCAGTAAATAAGACAATGTAAAGTTCCGGTGAATCAAATATCCAGGCAAACATAATGTCCAAATAAGAGTCAGCAGTGGGTGGAGACGAGCGGCGCCGGTGTCCCCTGTCCTAAGACTCTCCAGCACGGCGAGGAAAAACTCAAAAACCCAGGGGGAAAAAAGAGGAACCTCGGGGAGAACCACAGAAGGAGAGATCCACTCCCATGGACGGACAGGCTACAGAGACCCAGGGCCGAAGGAGTCCCTCAGCAGGTGGATCACAGTCTGCTGAGGGACTGCGATTATTTCATCCTTTTTTGTTTCCTAAATAATCCCACGTGTTCATTCATAGTTTATTGTCTTCAATGAGAATCACTCAATGAAAATGAAAAGTGTTTCCAAACTTTTGACTGGCCCTGTACATTATCAGGATGTTTAAAGGCCAACTATTATCATGTCAGCGCTACTGAATCTCATATTAATCCTGGTGATGACTTATTTTGAATTCATTTAGCATTATGATAAATAACTTGGTGTGAAATGTTGTCATTCAAGTGTAGGAAAAAATAAATGCATCTTCACCTTCACCATAGGCTACATGAAGGTCGTGATGGTTGCCTAAAATACGCGTTCTTGTCCCCATAATGATGTCCGCCAAGTCAGAGACTGTTTCTAAAGTGCCACTGGGGCCACATGTGAGGAGCAGTGTGTTCCAGCTGGGACTGATTGAAAATCCTCGGCATATTTTGTGTTAAATGGAAAACAACTGGAAGGAACCTCGGTCAGACTCGGGACAAACGGCATAAACCACACCTTCTGGGAATAGAACCAGGGACCTTATTGCTAAGGGGCAAGAGTGTTAGCCATAAACAGTGAATTCTGTGATTGATACAGAGCTGCAGGTCTATATGAAATGTGGCTGAAGTATAGTTTCACCAGTGGGGCGTTGGAGATGCATTTGTCGTTTATGGTGGGGCTGAGTAGTTAAAGCTCTGGCCTCACAGAGAAGGTCCCGCGCCAGGTGTGCCTTTCTGTTAGGAGTTAGCATGTTGTTGACCCTGGTGTGCAAGATCTAGAGATGAGGATTTTTTTCCCCTACTCTTGATTAAAAACCTTTGATTTGATCTGTCCTCTAGTTAAATAGTAGAGCGTTTTCGTTAAACTTATCCCTTGTTTTATTCCTAGTCTAGATTCAGACCAAAGTCTATAAAGTAGGGCTGCACAATATTGAAGTAACTTGCAATAATGCAATACGCCAGTGCAATAACGGTATTTTTGCGATTTCACTAAATCATTTCAACACGATTCCATTCTAATTAGTCATTCAGCACATTGTGTCAAAACAAGACTTAAAAACACCACATCAGCACCACAAGAGTTTTGCAAAAAAATGTGTTGATCTCCGTCTGATGAAGGCTTTAGTGATGTTGCGATATACTGTGGCTTCTCACGATACGGATATTGTGTCACCTAATATCGCGATAGAATATTTTTTGCGATTATATATTGTTAAAAGTATTGCGATTCTTTTTCTTATATCAATCAATCTTGATTTTTTTTATTGGATTTGATTTTGTCATAATTAAAATAAGTACGTAACGTAGCCGATTTCATGACGTTACCTTTCATACAAACCTCAGCTCAAACAAAAACAAACGCTTCGCTCCGGTTTCATGTAATACATCTCCCGTTGTCTTGTCCAAACTCCAAAACTATAGGTGCCGTTTCTGGCAAAGAACCATCTGTAAACCTGATCATAAAGTCCCATGACGATTAGTGAGATCGACCAAACTAGAGCTTGCGATTTCGAGTAATTGCCCAGCCCTACTGTGCATGGTGTTCCTCATTCCACATGGTATGCGTGTGGTTCTTGTACTTGTTTAGCAGTGAAGTCTTCGGTCGAGGGCTGGACGGAGACAGTGACGGATAAAGCCTTCGAGACAAGATTCTGAGTCCATTCATCGGCCGTCTCCCAGAGGAGCGAGAGGGACATGAATGGACTGAGTTTGGGTTTCAAACGTGGAAGACGAGTGGGGGGGGGGGGGGACACAATAGTGATGCACTGTGAGGTAACGTTGTAAAAGGTCTATGCAGGCCTTGGATGTTTTGGCACGTATATTTGGATTCAGTGTCGCTGATGAAACGTCCTACACTTCAACTAGGGAGTACCTCACTCCTGTACGACAGAGAGCCTACACAGACTAGTATTTGGGCACTACTTTTTACTTATGCTTCAGTAAATATATTTGAAGTACATGATTACTACCTGACCCGTCTCTGCTGACAGCTACATTTCCATCATTCTTTCCTATAGGGAAACTATGGCCATAGTTCTTCACCTGTTTCACCGTATTTGATGTAGTAAAACGTCACTTCTTGGTGAGAAAATTTAATCCTATGTCATCATCAGAGATGGGTAAAGTAGCTAATGCACAAGTAAGAGTAGTGTTACTTTGAAATAGCTTTACTCAAGAAGTAAATAATAGTGACCAAAATATTACTCGAGTAAAAAGGTACCTGGGGAAAAAGCAACTTGAGGAACTGTTAGGAGGTATTAGGAGTGCCCCCTATCTCGAGGATCCTGCCAACATTTTTAGCAAAGTGAACAACTAAAAATAGATTATTCAGTATTTAGTAGCGTGTTGTGTTCAAAATGTAGCCAAAATACTCTCAAAGTCAAACCTTTTACTGAAAAACATCATTAAAACTAACTTTTATTTGAAAGTAATATTGAATTTCTAAACATTTTTTTTTATCTGAGGTCCTTCCAAGTACTTCCTGCCAAGTGCTCAAGTACCCCTGGTTGGGAAACACTGACATAAATGATGTGAAACCATGAAAGGATTCCTTGTATTGTTGTATTTCCCCATAAAGGAAATAACAGGAAAATATGACAACAATCTTTCTTTTTGAGGAATAAAGATTCCTCAGAAATAAAGTTTTTGAAGTAAACCCAGTCCATATGGCCACCTTTTGATCCGAGAGTTCTGTCTTCTTCTTTTTTCCAATCCTTGCCGTTATGTCCCCACAGACAAAGGCCAGATCGGCTGCCGGGAGCTGAGGTCCACCAAGTACATCTCGGACGGCCACTGCACCAGCCTCCAGCCCGTCAAGGAGCTGGTGTGTGCGGGCGAGTGCCTCCCCGCGCAGCTGCTGTCCAACTGGATCGGCTCAGCCCGCGGGAGCAGGCTGTGGGGCAGAAAGGGCGGCGTTGGCGGCGGGCAGGACTGGCGGTGTGTCAACGACAAAACACGCACCCAGCGCATCCAGCTGCAGTGTCAGGACGGAAGCACCCGCACGTACAAGATCACCGCGGTCACGTCGTGCAAGTGCAAGAGATACTCCCGACAGCACAACCAATCGGAGCGCAAGTTCCAGGAGGAGGAAGTGACATCGCCGCACTTCCTGCATAAGCATCAGGTCAAGAGCAAGAGGAGGCTGGGGAAGAAGAAGTTCATGGATAACTGGCATGAGCCCTGAGAGCGGACACAGTGAAAAGACTATGGATTATGTCTGTGTGGACTGGCCATGACGTATTAAAGCTTCAGTACCAGCTGCCATAAACCGTTCATAGCTCTGTCACAAACCCTTCCACACATCCTGATTTCTCCCCCCCAGTTCTAAAGTCCAGAGACCTTTACCTCACAATCAAGGTAGCTACTTCACCGTGAACCATCAATCGCACAAACCCAACGTCAAATTGGGCCACAGCAACTAATCAAGTACATTTCCCCTTGCTGATATTGTGGTCGAATCACCGTTAAACCATTATTTTAAGTGGAAGAAACTCATTTCCAAAATAATGTTTAAAAGAATTATAACAACAATATTCAATAATGGTTTATTTGTAGTAGGGATGCAACGATCCAATACTGGAAAAATATGATCCCGGGTATCTGCTACAACTATCCGATACTGAACCGATACCTGTTTTGACCATGTAAATCTCAGTTAATATGTCATATTAAGGTTAGAACTTGTTGAATTCGATCGCTGAGCTAGTTTTAACCACCATGAATGTGTTTTTGCTGCGGCTAGCAACAGTATGCTAATGATAGCGATAGCATGCTAATGCTAAGGTCAAATAATCAAAGTTGGGACAGAACCTATGATGGGATCACCTAAGAAAACAGGTGATCCAATATTGTAATGCACAAGTTGTAATGATCAGATCACTTTATGCGAGTGGTTTAATGCAACCTGAAGCCGGTCATATACCCAAGGATATTAAGTGCAGAAAGGTCCAGTGATCCTTGTAATGTTTTTCCATTAGCTTATTAATAAATCTAATTGATCTGTAACATCTCGTTTGCAAGAAAAGATGAGACTTTATTGATCTCTGCTTCTGACCTTCTTTCTTTACATGACCCACACAGGCCACATGCAAAGTGGAAATTACAACATACGGAAGTATGAAGATGTTTTTATTTTTGTGGAAAACATTTTTTTATTGCTTTGAACTGCAGTGATTTTGATAATGTGAACATATATGTTGTATTTGCATGTTTCCAAATCGTCTAAAATGTCAATGACAAGCTCTGCTATACCAAATCCAACATGTAAATATTTGTATAAAATAAAACAAAAAGATATAATGCGCGATAAGAAATGTTAGCCTACATTGTCAAATTTATGATGTAATATATTTAATTTTTTTATATGCTTGTTTGTAATAAAGATTTTGTATGACACCTGTAAAGACTGATCACTTTTGCACAATAAATGCTGACCCTTCTACAGCGTGTGTATATATTAAAATAACAAAATATAATATACACTCGTGTGTATATATATATGTATGTATATATACAGTGCCTTGCGAAAGTATTCGGCCCCCTTGAACTTTTCGACCTTTTGCCACATTTCAGGCTTCAAACATAAAGATATAAAACTAATTTTTAGTCATAATTTTGCACGCCCAATTTTTCAGTTTTTTATTTGTTAAAAATGTTTGAAATATCCAATACATTTCGTTTCACTTCACGATTGTGAAGTGTGTGTGTGTGTGTGCGTGTGTGTGCGTGTGTGTGTGCGCGCGCGCAGACGCACTATGCAAAGCCTATCAGTTTATTCTGGTGACTGAAATAAAATTGGAGTCTGGGATATTTAACAAGGAAATAGCTAGAAGTCAGTGCGTGGACCTTTCTAAATAAGAGCCACGAGCCTACATTTAACTGACTATTTTGATATAAATGCTACTTTCGTCTATTTTTGTTACATGCTCATAGTTCACTATCATTAGAATTTGAACCTTTTTCTGTAAAATAGTTGGAAATACTCTGAAAAATAAGCTCTTAAGTTTATTGTGAAAGCCACAACCGGAACTCGAAGCGACTTGTCTTCCTGTCATGACAGCGGCATGCAAAAGTCCACGCGTTGTTGACATTTTTTTTGGGCTCAGCTTTAGCAATTATGTTACTCATCTGTCCGCCATGAAATAGCCACCAAACACGGACCGCAGTGTCCCACGGTGTCTCGGAGCCTCCCAGAGCGGCCTGACATGGAGCGTCCTGCGGACCCCGGGGCTTCTCTGGCTCGTCTGCCGGGGAAAGACCCCCACAACAATCCCGGGGACGTGAGCGTGGACTTCCCCGTGTCTGTGGTGCTTCCAGCCGGCGGCACTGGGGAGAGGACCGGGCTGCAGACACCCAAACAGTTCTGCGGGCTCATGGGCAGACCGCTCATCAGCTACACGGCCCAGGCTTTTGAGAGGTACGTGTGAGCAGTGGGGGAAGAGACCAAAACATGTGGGTGAAGAATGATGCTGGGGGGCTTTCTTTAAGGAAATACTGTCACGGCTCTGTTCGATGGTTATCTGAGTCTTATACAGTAGCCTGGCTTCTTAAAATGCAGCAGTGCACAGAGGCGTGTCCAGACAATTTTCACTGGGGTGGCCCTTGAGGACTGTATAATATTAATTTGTAATGTTTTACAAATTAATATTGTAGGGAGAAACTACATTTGAAACAAATGCCTCTTAATAAATCAGACGTAAAATCCATTTATTGGACCAACCAACAAAATCCAAGCAGAACTATAACTAATACGGTAACAGCAACGTGTGCTAAACGTGGACTGGATTTCCTAATAACCGTGGTCTGGATAAGATTGACAAAGTATGACAGAAAAATAATAATGATTGGCAAATAACATTGCTTTATAACGAGCAATAATCTGACGAGCTCTTGTGTGGGTGTGTGCTGACAGTGGGAGGGGGCGCTCTGCCAATTAAATGGAAGAGGAAACACTTCCTCTATTATTCCTCCCCATGCAGGGGGTGGCACCTGGGGTGGCTCAGGAGAATCCAGGCCACCCCCTAGAAACGCCCATGGCAATACAAATTGAAAGTGTGCATTGTAGCACCATAGCATACAAATAAATAAAAAATCAAGTTCACCAGAGAGTTGCAAACACCAGCATGGTGTCTGAGTAAAAGCTAAACTCTCAAAAAAGTACAAAACAAGTGCGCTTCATGAGTGCTGTAGGCTAGTGGGTCTAGGCAATAACAGGAAGATGAGCCCGGTGATATTAAATACCAGTTTGTAATTCCTCTCCTTTCTTCCTCAGAGTGTCGTGGATCCAGTGCGTTGTAGTGGTCGTGGCCGCAGAAAGCCTCGCCCTGATGAGAGACATAGCGCAGAGGTACAGGCACAGCAAAGTCCGGGTGGTACCGGGAGGCTCCACGCGGCACCGCTCCATCCGCAGAGGGGTGCAGGCCCTGAAGGAGCCGGAGGAGCAGTTGGGAGCAGGGACTCCTAAAGTGGTCATCATCCATGATGCAGTGCGGCCCTTTGTGGATGAGGATATGCTTTTTAAGATCGCAATGGCTGCCAAGGAACATGGGGTTAGTGATATGACCTTAACCTACTGTGGTGGAAAATATGTTCTGGTTCATCTCAACTGGTGAGACTGGACTCAAAAGTGGGTCACAGCACCATTTTCATCAGGTCACATGCGGCAAAAAAAAAAACACTAATGAAATTGTTTTGATGTTGTTTATAGTTCGCCTTATGATCAGCGTGTAAACCAATAGAATAAGTTAAAATTAATATAATTATTTGAATTGTGAAATTGGGTCCTGAAGGAGAGTCACCTCAATATTCAAATTGAAGTTGGAAGAATACAATAATATTATATTAATGATTATATTGTATATATAAGTGCAAAACATGCATTTAGTCTAGAAAACTTTCCTTAGCACTGGCTGAAAACATTCCTCTGTGGGGATCATACATTTCCTTGAAGGAATAGGCTACCGTTTTTCCATACTGAGATATGTTCTTACCTGAGCTTAGACGAGTTGATGTGTACCTGTCTGGTCTTTGTGCGTGCGCTCAGTCACGCAAATGTTGTTAGCATTTAGCCTCTCCCAGCAAAGGTATAGCACCAAACTGGGGTGAAGTTAGAAGCTACCAAGCTCTTCCACATTTCCCTATTTAAATACAGGTGCGTGAAAAGTTACACGATCCAAGTCTAGTTACACAAAATTAAACATGTCTATTTTCTAAGCGGATAAAAAGGGGTACTATATAGTGAGGCGTAATAACACCCGGAGTACTTCGACCTCCACGCAGTAATATCGTTGAAGTACTCTAGTCTCCGTCTAAGCTAAGATAAGAACATATCTCAGTCTGTAAAAACGGTGGCCTATTCCTTTAATGGGATACAGTAAAACTAATTGGATGTGGGCGCTCCTGTTTACGTAATACTGTATAAAAATAGTGAAACATTTTAATCATAGCATTTTGCTATGTTCCAATGCAGAGTATCTCAGTGTGTTCTCCCTCTGCATTTTTTTACAGGCAGCTTTGAGTCCAATACTTAAAGGTCCTTTATGGAACTTTTTATGTGAAATAAAACCCCAACAATTTGGGGTATTTGTCCTTTCAGTGACCCAGTGGCTCAATGAGGACTGTTTTTTTTAGAGTTTCTTGTATGATTTCTGGATGGAATGTATGCACAACCTTAGAGAAGGCTCCATCAGCAGAGAAAACCTACCAGAAACCCTCAAAACAATATCTTGGAGTGTCATAGAGGCCACTGTGATGGAAAGTAAAGGGCCTATCTCACCGACCTCGAGAATAGTTGGAGACTGGAGACTCGCTAGTCACGGAGATGTCTCTGAGGTGGCCCCTGAAGATAAAGTGAGTCTTCCAGGTAGTCTTTGTGAAAACCAACAGGTTCTCTAGTCTCCAACTCGTCTCCAGGTCATTGAGATAGGCCCTTTATGTGTGCAATGAGTCCGAGTTGCAGAGACTGCCAGTCACAGTCTTTAACCATAATGAAAGATTGGATCACGGACATAATGTCTATACCCATCTTCAGACCTGTTTATTGTCCAAGGCTCTGAAGAAATTCCAAAATGCCAGCTGTCATTACAAGTTCATTAAATGTGTCAGCCATTGGTCATCAACTTCTCATTTTAGGACTGTAGAAAATCCAAATTTAACTCGCCGTGTAAACATTCCCGCCTTTCGTGATCTAAATCGTAAATGGCCTGAAGCATGGAATGACAAGTTTCCCAAATGAAATTATGAGAACCTTTTTGATTTTTGTGCGTTATGGACATAAACTCCACAAATGTTCAAAGTCCAAAAGAGAAAGCCTGGACCTACAAGTGTTTTCTCTCTGTTCTTGAGCGGTGAATCAGAATGACGGGCTGCAGTAGCGTTTATTTCTCCAGTGAGAGATGGGATGGAAAACACCGGGGCCAAAGTCACGCTGCTCCGATGGCTCTGTGCAGAATACCATTAAAATGATTCATACGCATTAGGCCAGAAGGGTCTGAGCTTTTCCAAGGAGTCTGTGCTGATGTTTGTTGGTCTGTTTGATAGAAACATCAAGCATTTATGGGAATATATGCTTTTAGATTTGATGAGAAGGGTGGTTAATTGTAAAGAATTGTGAGATGGGGAAGTGGGTTGAGAAATCACCCACACCGAAGAATTTCAGCCTCTTTTACTTTTTTGTTTCTTTTCGTGAGACAAACAGGGTTATATTTACTTTGCTTTACTTTACTTTTGACCAAATAAAACAAATGAACCATCCAACCAACCAATTACCTTTATTTTTTTGGGGGGCTTCAATGCTTTTTTTGAAAGGCGTCATCTAACTGCTGTTATGTGTTATCAGTTGATGTTCTTGGGGCGTGGCCATACTTTTATAGATTCCACTTCCCCACCTGGAGAAGTGGTGCTCTCACAGCAAGGGGCCCAATTCTCCAGAGACCACCAGTGTGAGGATTGTCCAGTGTCCTCCTGTCTCTCACTGTCACAAATGTCTCCAGCTGACGGCCAATCACCTGTCCAGCTTTACGGATCAGTTTGTCGATCTGCGAGGGCTACTTGCCCAGTAACCACAGACAGGTAGAAGATCTCCATCTGTTTACTGCACCTATTGAAAGACCTGAGCTTCCTCAGCAGGTGGTCTTCTCATGCCCATTGCAATTTGAATTGATTAGGGACAATTCACTAAAGACATTTGTCTAAAAAAAAAAGAAGAAAAAAATACTTTACTTAGATTGGTGCGACTCCACATCAATAGCACCTACAGACGTCAAACTGTCCATACCTATACTAGAGGGATTATTAATATAGAATTCCAAACCTGATTTATTGAGTTTTAAATTTCAAAAAACAAGGCTAAAATAAAATGCATATTTATTTTTATTTTTTTCTTTCTTATCTCATCTACAGCAAAAGTGTCAAATTGATATCTCTAAATTAAAAAAGTTTCCCTATTTACCTGCACTATCTCGCCTTAAAGCAGGAGTTTCCAAATCGTTTGGGTCGTGGGCCGAAATTCAGGCCCCACAAGCCGCATTTATTGCAAAGGACTGTGGCCTAATAAATAATAACAGCTTACACTTTTTGCGCTTCATCAGCCTGTGTCTCCAAGTGCTACATAAAGTCATTATTCATTCACTCCACACTTGATGGCAGTAAGTTACTATTGTAGCCACAGCCGCCCAGGAGCAGACTGACCATTTACCACATGGCTATAATATTATGCTGTTTGTTAGTGCGGAATTATGAGGAATTCTTTCCTTTTTTAATTTAAGCTGCTCCCTAGTGGCTGGAGTGAGCCTTCTGGCTATTTCTTTACAAATCCATAACTCCGCACAGGAATGGGCTATTCAAATGAATTTGTTATTATTTGACTGTGTTAAATTAAAGGCACATTTAACAATGACTGCAGGTTAAATACTGATTTAAAGTAGTAGAATTTAGCAAAGAAATGTACATTTCCTTTCAAAATCTCTTTTTTTCAATGTACGTGTTTTGTGGACAGGCTTTGGGAATCATTGTGCTAGAGACTTACTTTTTTTTTTGACATACTCAGAAATTCGTAATCTACAAAGGGCCACATTAAATCCTCTCGCGGACCACTTCCGGCCCGCGGGCCTTGTGTTTGACACATGTGCCTTAAAGCCAATGAACCAACAACTTACAAGAACTTTATGATGATCTACTTGTCTAACATGAGATCGCTTCAAAAGTAAATCATTTACCTCATTTGAAAAATAGCAGTTATTTTTCCTGTATTGTCCAGCTCATGACAGAGTGATGTCTTCATTGTGTTTGCGTGTGTGTGACGACCCCGCTCTGCGTTTGGCGAACAGACAGACTGTCGGCTCATGACAGAAAGCTCGTCTCCCTCAGAGGAAACAGATTAATTTGATATTAACAGCATGTGGAACGCTAAAACACATGTCTGCTCTCCCTCCGCGACACTCCTGCTCCTCTGTTTGGAATTTAGTCTCAGTCATGCGAGATGTTCGCTCACAAATTCCTCTTGTTGTGATTTTCCGGCAGAGGAAGTACAAGTGGTTCATGGGCCAGTTGTGTTGAATTATCATGTGACTCACAGTTAGGTGTGTTCATAATGTGCCTTTGTTGATGCGAGACCTCACACGGTTTTACAAAGCAAAACATGAAGAAAAAAAACCGTATTGCTTCATAAATACGGAATGGTCTCTACAAAATCCTGTGTGGAATAAATAGGATGAAAGTGTTTCTCAGCCGTTGTCCTGTTGGAGAACTCATTAATAGGGCTGAGCCTAAAATGTATATCATAATTGACTAAATTAGTTTAAAGCGATTTCATAATTTTTAAAATGGTTGTAGAAAGAAGCTATTAAAAAAGATGAGCTAAGACTTGCGTGGTTTTCTTTGCAGTGTTATTGTTGGCGCCATAACGAGGAACGCTAGCAGGCTACGCGACATCGGGAGTTCATCCAAGACGCAAAGCCCGAGCCTTTTCCCTTCAAAGATGATTTACTCAAGTTAAGAGCTGAAACAACTAATCGATTACCAAAATAATCGTTAAATAATAATAGAGACGCTTCATTTTCATTTTGTACACCGGCACATTGTGCCGTATACTGTATTTTCCGGACTATCAATCGCTCCGGAGTATAAGACGCACCAGCCAAAAAAATGCGTAAAGAAGAAGAAAAAAACATAGATAAGTCGCTCCGGAGTATAAGACGCACTAGTCAAACATTGCCTAATGAAAAAAAACAACAGGCTGAATAGGCGTACAGTATGCTAACGTAACACATTGATGGTTAGCTACATGAAGCATAATCAGCGGACTAAATAGGAGTCTGGAATGTTAACGTCACATAAACAGATCAGATAACTATAGCATAAAGAACATACCAAACTCTTCATCTCACTCCAAATCACTAAATCCACTGAAATCTTCATCCTCTGTGTCACTTCTGAACAATCGCCTTGACACAGTGGACACCCAGACACGGAGGCGTAACTGTTGACCAGCCTCTCCCAACAGCACATGGTTTAATCTCCCATTTGTGAACTCGTTCCTCTAGCTTAGGCCATCTAGCTTTTAGCCCGTGATTAGCTTTTTTTGTTTTTGTTTACTTCAAGTAACCTCAGTTTCTCACTCATGCCAAACTTGCTTTCTGCTGCTCGATTAGCCTGCAGTGCCCTCTAGTGGCATGTGAAATTATATATTTGGATTTTTAAAAAAGGGGAAAAAACACACATAGTAGTCTGGCTGCTTGCCGAAGCAGCCAGACTACGAAAAAAAGTGCGACTTATAGCCAGAAAAATACGGTAAATAAACGTATCGATATAACCATCATCGATATGGTCCAGGCCTACTCGTTATGATGACAACAAAAACATGAATTGATGTAATAAACTTTAAACATATTTATTTAGCCGATGAAGAGTTTGTTTTGCGTGTATGGTGCTTCAAAGAGAGGTGGATTGTCATGAAAGACGTATTGTACAATGTAAAGTAAAAAGTTAAATGAGAGAGATCAATTTACCAAACATTATGAAAAAATCCCCAAATAGATGGTTGCTATTTGGTGTCAGAAAGATGGCACGAGGGGACGTCCTTCTAACACCTTACGTTTGTAATGTATTTAAAGGATGTCCCCTAATTCTTCCCAACCAGAAGTACGCGAGCACGTCGCAGGGGGAATTATGTCAGATTCCAAAATAAGGCACTAACACTATTCAAATAAAGGACTGCTATTGAAATGACATTTTGTGGTAAAGGTGGTGTGTTTGATAGAATTTGACTTAAAATGAAACACAACAAATCATGTTTTTACTTGAAACAAAAATTATAGTAGAAAACTTATAAGTCAGGGGAAGGCAAGAAATCTGGTATATCCCTCAAGATGAATTTGAGAGATATTAAAACACAGATTTGTCAACTCATGCTCTGAAAATACAGAAATCAATCAAACTGTATTTATAAAGCACTTTTCATATTGTATAAAGTGCTTTACAGATTACAACATTTAAAACGATACACCCTGCATCATATATATATAATTAGTACTAAACAAAACGAAAGATTCGAGGGTTAGAGTTGGGAACACACCGCCCAAGTGAATCTAAAGCGCTTCTCCCTTCTGTCCCGTACCCCAGGCGGCTGGGGCGATCCGGCCCCTGGTCTCCACGGTGATCGCCACCACCTCAGAGGGATACCTGGACCACAGTCTGGAGCGGGCCAAGTTCAGAGCCAGCGAGATGCCCCAGGGTTTCACCTATGAGGTCATCCACCAAGCCTATCAAAAGGTGAGGGTGATCGCTACTGTCATTCTTTAACATCAGTTACAATGACAGTCAAATATTACCTTGGTTTAACCATCACTCACAGAGGAATCACGCAATAGGTAAAACATCAAGGTAAAGGAATTCTTGCATTTTTTGGTTGTAAAAGTAAGATGATTTGATGATAACCTCATAACCCCCACCTTGACCGAGTGCATTTTCTCCAGTTCAGTTTTACCCATATCTTGACTGCAGCCAACACCTATAGGCCAGTGTAATGCCTCGTTTGTAATCTAAGACCTACACAACTGATCGAAACAGATTTTTTTCCTCACTTTGTTTCTGCATTGTCCTCATATTTGACCTTTTTTTTTCATTGCATTTTTGTCACTCTTTTGTGCCTTTTTGTTAATTTTTTGTTCTTCTTTTGTGGCTTTTTTCCCTCTTTTTTTGTTGCTATGCTAATGTCATGATCTTATCCCTGTGGCAATTAGCTCTTTTGGTGGCATCGTCATATCAATATTCACTGTAGCTCTCTGCTCAAATACAGACACTTCTCCCACTCACTGCTTCTGCTATTTGGTCTCATCAAAGCTCTGAATGAGAGGGGAATGAAACAATCGTAGTGATTTTCAGTAGAAACAGGTGGCTTTAGTGGATTCTAAAAGGCGATTAAACTCTTCATTTTTCTTGCAAATCAATTAATAAACTAATGTAAAAACATTAAACAAGGATCACTGGACATTTCTACGCTAAATATCCTTGGCTAGATCACAGGCTTTTAGGTTTCATTAATATAAACAACACACATAAAGTGATCTGATCATTACAAATGCTTTATTTATTATTTATTTATTTAACCATGTAAAAACTCATCCCAGTATATATCGGTCGACCTTTAGTTCTAATGAAATTAATAATAAATAATAAATTCAATAACACTTTAAATTTCAGGGCCAATCTCAGGCTGACCCATCAACCATTGACTTTTATTTCTTCCTCATTCAATCGGTCGGTTTTGATTTACATTTACAAAAAAATCGAAAAAAGGGAGTGTATTTGTTCAGTTCTACCTGCTCTTATGCATCGTTTCCGTTATGAGTGGATATCATCGCCTCCTTTCCGATGGCCGTTTCGATGGGGTGCAGCAGCCCTTTGAGCTGTGGAATGCCTCTGATTGGAAATCCAGTTGTGTTTTTTTATTTTTTTATTCCTGGAACATTTTGGACTTTACTGCATTGTTGACTTTGGCTTTTTGTGAACGTGAGCTCACTGTTAGCTAAAATAAATGGGGGATGTTTTTAAACGTAAAGCTTTAGAGTATATAGTTTAATGTGCAGGACAGTTTAGGGTGAGGTAGTTTTGCTTTCACTTCAATGAAATCTTTCGAGATTAATTGATGACCATTGAAACAAAGAACCCCATTTGTTTCATACATATTTTGTTTCTTCTCTCAGTGTACAGATTATGACTTGGACTATGGCACTGAGTGTCTCCACCTCGCGCTGCAGTACTGCGGCACCAACGCCAAACTGATCGAGGGTCCCCCCACGCTGTGGAAGGTGAGCCACAGGACGACAGAGGCTGATTACTGTTTTAAAGGTCCTATATAATGGTTCATTCCAGCTTTAGGACCTCATAGTCACGGTTTTGGCAGGGCATTACAAAGCATTAAAAGACATTAAATGAATTGTGCCAAAATCAAGGCCAAAGCATTACATTTGATTCCACTTGGCATTAAATCTAAATTGATTGGAAAATGCTTAACACATTTTACCGTAGAATTTTATCGAAAACACACACAAAAAAAGTGTCATTCTGGCTGAAATAGACTAAATATCTTTGCTTAAATTTTGCCTGTTTTTTCCATTTCTGTTTGATGAAATGTTTACAAGTCTTAAAGCTACCCCCAGCTACTCCATTTGAATGGTTGCATTCCCACATTGCATCGCTAAATGCACCACCTTCAAACAGCTAGCGCCCCACCTCCCCCACCTCATAGCGTTACTCCTCACGGCTGACGTCACGCCTCACGCCTGTGCCAATAGGGGTGCAAATTCAAAAATCAAATGCAGTACAGACAGTTCGCCTGTAGAGAGCGCTTTAGGTAGAAAGTAAATTTGCACTGAAATACCAAAATTATGACCAGGATATGGAGACAACTATTAGACACATTTATACAGTTCATCAGCAAAAAAAAAAAGTGAATATGAGGGTGAGTTGTTTTTTTAATAATCCAATATCTACAGGAGCTGTCAGATCTTTTTCCTCCTGATGATTTTTTTAAGTTTAAGAGTTATGGAGGAAAAAAAGCTCTGCAATGTAAACTTTGTTCTAAATGGAAGTATTATGTTCTAAATGCCAAAAACATACAATTTGACGTGCTTCTGTCTGTATAAACCCTGGTAGTATTACTTAAGTTATAAGTATAAGTAATTTTTCCAGAAAATATTATGTAAAAAATGTGATGTTGTCAAATGAAGTGACATAAAACGGCAGCAGAGGGCGCTGATGAAGATGAGCAAATGTGCTTATCTGCGCAGGGAAGAAAGTTTGATCACGGACCACATCAGAACAAGTTTACTGAGGTTGTGGTTTGATGTGGAAATGAAAGACAATGCCACTCCAGGTATGTTTCGATCTGGATATAACATTCCCACATGGTTAAAAGCTCCAAAAAGTTGATTCTGCATAGGGTTGATCCGATGGACGATGGTGAACCAACATCCCGATGGAGAGCCACCATCGGGATGCCACGCCCCCTCCTGTGAGAATCACTCACTGATCTCCTGTAGGCCTAGTAAACCTCAAACCTTTGCAGGGATTGCAGGGAAGCGGCCTGTACGTCTTTCGCACTGTGTCCGAGTCTAATTTCTCTTCTTCTGTACCCTGGTTTCGCCTTAAGCTTTCATCTGATGCAGATGCATTTAGATCGCTTGTGATTTGGTGCGCGTTCAAGTGCTTTCTTGCAATGTAGATTTCCAGGAGTTGCAATGCTGCTGAAGCGGTGGCCAAAGCAGCAATGAATGACATACACCGAGCGTCGAATCTTCTGTTGTCTTGGCCCTTTTCAAGGCTCAATTTTATCCATGATAATGGATATGGAGGAAAGGCTCAGAGCCAGGTGCCCTGTCTGCTCCGCCCACTGCCTCAGCTGAGCGGGGGACAGGGGAACGTGCACAGCTTAGTTACATTTAAAGAGATATCCCCCGATATCATCGTCCATCACTATGATTCACTGTAAACATTGTCAACTACCAATTAACGGGATATTGCTACATTGCTAAGGGGACATTCCCTAATTCTGCATAATATAGATCCTTTTTATTGTTTAGACATTCATAGTTTATTGGTCAGTAAATTGTACTGTATGTCCTTATGATGCCATTTACCCCCCCCCCCCCTCCCCCCATTAGTGACTAATTTTTTCCCTTCTAACAAAATACTATTGTTGCTGAAACAATGGCCCAGCAAGATGCGGTAATCAAATGGGTCCAATAAAATATTCCAATGTGTGACTGTTTTTTTGGAGGGAGTTTTTTTTTAAATGTTTTTGACCTAGCTGTCTATCTTCTCTCCTTTAGGTCACATATAAAAGAGATCTGGCTGCTGCAGAGTCCATTATTAAAGGTATCTCACACATCTTTTACTGCATCACCTGAACACTATTTCGTTGTAGGCTTGTACAATGACAATAAAGCACTTACTTACTTACTTATATTCCAGACGAGTCTTTTGCCTTTTGCAGAAGCTCAAATTGAATAGATCCTGAACCAAAAATGCCTCATTGTTGTGCTCAAAAGGGAAATGGTTATTTAACCAGTGTGATAGTAATCTATATGAATTTAGTACAAGTCAAAACTCGTGAAACCAGCACAATCGGAGCAGTGGAAATAAACAGTGGCACATTAGCGCCACTGCACCTGGAGCAGTCGGCGTTTCTGTTATGGGCTGAGAACGACGTGAGGGAGAGTTCTCACATCAGTCATCTCTGCACCGGGCTCATTGGAACAGCACATATGCAATAAACATGACTTTCCTGTACGTAATGGGTCCCATAATGTTAAATGCTGGGCACAGATCCAACACGCGGCCCGTGTAAGGTATGAAACACATTTTACATATTATTTATTTTTCATGCAATTGTGCCGAGACCATTGCGACATCATTGTTGAATGGTTACTGCTCTCCCCTCACAGCAAGAAGGTCCATGGCGTGTTTGCTGGAAAACTAGTTTGTGAAGTTTGTATGTTCTTTTGAGAGGCCCTGTGGCCTGGAAAACGGCTCACTCCTGCTTCTTTTCAAATGGAGAAAAATCCGGAACCGCACTTGCATGAAATCACAGTTGTTTATTTGTAGCTTGTCACTCAAATGTAGTTAAACATTTTCTCGCAAATAAGCTGTATCATTTAAAGGGACTAGACAGAGTTTAAAAATGTTAAAATGTTGTATTTTCTACCCCCCACTTGCTCCACCAACATGAGCCCAGACCTATTCACCACAGATGCTTCTAAAATCCTGCATCGTCACTCAAATAGTTCATTTGGGTCCGAAGTGCTGTCACGCACGAGCTTAATATAGAGACTACAGTTAGGCGTAAGACCTGAGGTGGCAGTAGCAAGTATAAAAATGACAACTTCCATCTAGTTCCTTTAAAGCCAACTTTCTCCCCTGAATAACAGACATTATTGTATCCATTTTAAGTATAGACTAAAGTAAGTCATGCTTGTTGATTCTGCAGAAGATGGTATTGTTTCTCAGTCTGTGTGATTTCTATTAGTTATTTTTGCAATTCGGAAAAAGTAATGTGGAGTGCCGCAGGGTCGGTCCTGGGGCCACAATTATTCAAACTTTATCCAACTGATAATTGTGTGAGCGCTTTGAATTGTAGGGGGCATTAAAAGTAATTCAGTTAATTGTAGCAAAAGTAAGGCCTTAAATGTCATTAAACTGGATTCCAACTAGCATTAAAAATTTCTTGAAAATAATACACATTGCTATTACTATTTTTCACAGCAACAGTTTATCGAAAATACAAAAACTAAGATCCACACACTTAACTGCAGTTTTGATGAAAAATTGCATGCCATCTTATTTACTCAAACGTTGTGTCGGAATTTTGCTTGTGGTATCGGAATTTCCCCTCATTCATCTGTTGAAGAAATGTTTGCAAATCTCAAGGAATGAAATATGCACAGATTGGTATTTTTGATGTGCTCCTTGCTGCTACCTGTGTAAGTGTAGATAAAAGTGTGTCTCTTTTACCCCCGTACCAACAATCCCCAATCGCGTGTCGTCTCTGTCCTCTGCCAGAATCCCTGTCCCAGTCGTCCTGCGTCCTCACCGGTGACTGTCCCTCGGCCCTGTCTCTGGCCGCCTCGCTGCAGAAGGCCTTCGCGACGCGGCACATGGTAAGCACCGGCCCATCTGCTCTCGGCTCCTGTCGACAAGCCCCGCGCTGACAGCTTTACTTCCCCCACAATTCAACATTTGTGCGTCCCATCTTGCAGATTGAATCCCTAATTTAGCCAACGCCTGGGTGGCCTGGTCGTGAGGTTTTCCTTGTGTGGTCAGATTTGAAATGAAGCGTGTCCGCAAAGTACTGTATGTGGAGTGTTTCGATTTGATTCCTCTGTGTGGATTGAAACCGATGGTTAAGTCAGGTTTAGTGGAGGTGATTAATAGTTGTTCAGCTCCTCATTTTTTAAAGGTTGTTTTTTGGCCCGTAAGCTTTATTGGATAAGACCACAGGGTGAAAGGGAGGGTTCATTTTTTATTTATTTTCATCATTTCATGGGTCTTCATGTGATTCTCATCTTCATCTCCTGGACAGTGCCTTCTGAACATGGAATGCTTTCTCTTGTAGTATTACTGAACATACAAAAATATACCATAGTATTACTCTGAAACGGGAGCTGCTACAGTGACTGTAAACCTGACAATTAAAAGAACCCATCACAATTTATTTATGTAAGGATCCCCATTAGTCTTTACCAAAACAAAGACTACTCTTCCTGAGGTGACCGACACTGACTAAAGTTGATATTATGATTTCGATTAGTTACAGCCTGAAGAGAACTATGATTTATCAGGGATTCCGCAAGGTTATTATAAAGCATTAAAGTCATTTAAATGAATTATGCCAAAATTAAGGCCTCAAAAGTCATTAAAAAGCTTTAAATCTGATCCAAACTGACATATCAAAAGTTTCCTTACAGACAGAACCCACAACAATGACTTTGCTCAACTATTTTTGCTGCATATACATTTGTGAAAAACACGCAAAGTATTGTCTGAAACAAAGTCGGCTGCAGTTCTGACTGAAATTTTACACACTCTTTTGCTCTAAAGTTGCCCGTTGTGTCCAATTTGATTTCGAATATAAACATTTCCCCTTGATCCCGTTTGATTTTAATGTTTACAAATCTTCCGAAATGAAATATGACAAAAATGTTTACATTCGTGGCATTAAATTTGACTTGCTTCCACCTGTAGAAACCCTGTTTTTACTCACCACTGACTCACTCTTAAACTTGTTTGTAATAATTAGAAAAACACTCCTCCTACAGCCCCCGTTCTTTCCAGTGTAGGGAGCTCTCTTGTCAGCGGTGTGGTCCCGGGCCTCCTCGACAGCTTGCCTCCGGTGGTGCATGACTAAATTGAAATAAACATTCCCAATTCTACAGGATTTCATGCCCAACGTGCTTTCGATCAATATCAATTTAGAGCAACTTTTCCAATCCTGGCCAATATCCACGTCGTCCTGACCTGATTTTCAACTAAGGATGTCGAAGCTGATTTTTTGAGACGAGTCTCTCCTACAGTCAGGATCCTAACCCCCTAACCCTAAACCTCACCCTGACCCTAAACCTAACCAATCCACAAGCCCATAGTTTGACAGTTGTACACCTTTATATGTACATCTTTTGAATTAAGTGTGTGCCAAAGGTTTGTGAGAACATATTTTAACGATTAAGGGCCTATCTCACCGGCCTGAAGACTAGTTGGAGACTTGAGTTGCCGCGGGACACGGAGATGTCTCGAAGACGTCCCCCGGAGATAAGGTGGGTCTCCAGGTTGTCTCGCTGAAGACGAACAGGTTTGATTCAGAGACTGTGTAGATGTCTCAAAGACCATGCGCAGACCCCACTGAACTTGAACCTGAGAGTACCCGGAGAATCGCCTTATCTCCAGGGGACATCCTCCTTGGAGACATCTCCGTGACCAGCGGCAACTCGGGCCTCCAACTAGTCTTCAGGCCGGTGAGATACGCCCTTTGAATGTGTGCAATCCATTCGAGTTCTGGAGATGTTGCGGAAACTCTCTCCGGTGAGATAGTCCCTTTAATAAGGGTGAGAGGTTCCTTGCTGTAAAGCGCTTAGAGTGCCTAATGTAGGTGGAAAAGCGCTATATAAGTTGAGACCATTTACCATTTACCATAAACTCGAGCAAGCGGATCAGAGCAGGGTAAACGTGAGGAAGTGGTTTCAGATCTTTGACATGTTTTGCTGTAAAAACAAACCTTTTTCAAATGTACTTTAAATCCTTTAGTAACCTTATGGCAGCGAACAAAGGAGAGTGTGTGCACGTTGGCATGAAAATTATTTATAATATAGTAGGCAACGTTCATCTTTCTGGCCGGTGAACCCCAGCATGTGTTTTCAATAACATGTAACATTTCTGATCTGTTTCTTTTCGTGGCTGACACGGATCGACCCACACCAGTTGGTTTCCTGTTTTTTCCTGTTATGATTGGGATGTTGTGAGTCCGGAGGAATGGAAATATTGTCAAATATTTGAATAGAAATAAAGGGCTGCAATAACTTACTTCAAACTGGTAAATATTCCATCTCCTTGTGGTTTCATAATAAAAAAACTACCTAATCCTACAAAAATGTAATGAAATGAATGTGATTGCTGAGTGTAAGCCATGTCTAAACTAGAAAAACACCTCAGCCCTGCTCTATGGCAATTGTTTGCAGTTCAATTACAGTGCATTTTATACGTTTAAGTCAATATACAAGAAGTCGGCTAATATATCCGCACGATATTTGGGTATTTTACAATATCGGCTAGTGGCCAATATCTCCGAAACCGAATAGATAGAGATAGTTTTTTTAATTGGGAAGAGATCAGTCAGAGCCTCAAACTGAGCCTTCCACAAATTCAAATCGATTACATGTAAAAATTGTCAGTGGTTATTGGTTACACAAAAAATTTCTTGGCAGCCCTTGGACTTAGTTTTTTCAGTTGAAACTATTTAACATTTTACAGTGTACTGTTTTTTGTCATTCATGAGCTCCCTCTGAAGTATCTCCTAAATAAAGCAGCCCTACGCCCCTAATAAAGGCCCCCCCTGCTTTCACAGGTAACACTGACACATTTTACAGTTTAGTAGCATCATACACAGGATCATAGACGAGACTTTTAAAAAAATTGGCTAAAACTATCGGTGGTGCATATCGGCATCGGTCGATCAAAATCCACAAAAATCGGCCTTAGTAAAACACATATCAGTCGATATAATTTGCAAAGAAATATTGTTTGGTAAAGAAAATGCTTTTTCACATTGAAATATCATTGTCTAAATTATTCAAAAAAAAACTGACATTTTCCCAAAATCGTTTAGGCCTTGAGTTGTATCTGTAACGTCATTTGGAAAGATTCAAGCTCTTTGGGGGTCATGGGTGTTTGGAGCCTCTCCCTCCTCTGAGGACCAGACTTGGAACAGCGCTCAGTCAGTCACAGGGTTGACATATTCCACAGCACACGATGACAAACTACTTTGGAATCAACAAATAACTGTTATTGCTAGTCACTGCCAGGTTTACATTATGTTCAGAAGCTTCCGACTGACACTAAAGCCTTATGGAGGCAGAAGCTTCTACCCATGTGATGATATTGTTCTGTCATAAAAAGCCTACCTGCAGTATTTCCATCATTCACACAGCTTTGAGGTCTAAATTGGTCTCCTCTTCTGCTGCTAAAGCGCTCCAGTCTGTTCCTGGATTTTTTTCCACTATAGATGGAACACAAAACTGTCCTTATCCGCTCAAAGAGTGTTTATCACGGCGCCTTTCATTTGTTAGCATGCCTTTACAGTGATAGTCTGTATGATTGCATACTCAGGAGAGAGTGAGAGTGAAATTTGGAAGCAAACAATGAAGTTCCTCCCCATCCCTCCTGATTTGACCAGAAATCCACTTCTAGATTGCAAAATGAGGAGAGAGAGAACAAACTTTCAAAAGTAAACCATCAAGTTCCTTCTCTCCTGATTGGCCCTGACAGGCCAGTCCACAGGAAAGCTCATCTCATTGGTCAAAGTGAAAGCCCGGGGATCCTAATTTGTTGCTGAAATCAGCAAAGGGAGGGGCTTTAGAAAAATAGTATTGGTTAATATCAGTTACGTTATGTCAAATTTCAGACCCAATCTATTACATTTATAAAACATTTAAGCAAACTATCACTTCAGTCGTTTTGTATTATCTTTCTGATCTTTGTATAATCTTTATATTGATCTGTTCTTATCTTACAGGATCTGGACATCGTTCCCAACCTACAGGGAGATCACACCAACTACCTGCTCAAAGAGTGGAACTTCATACAGATATCCGTACGTCAGTCAGTCAAACCTTTAGCTTAGCGTGATGCATTCATGTAGTCAAAACAAATCAGTATTTTGTTGATTGTCAGGTCGACGGCTCTCTGTCCGAAGTGAAGGCCTTACTCGCCTCTTTACAAGCCGCTGAAAGAGCTCTTCTCAACCCTGTGGTGGTCATCTGGGTGAGTACATTTTGCCACAAATGCAATGTTTCCTCCCACATGTGTCCTGTGAGGCTGCACAGTAAGAGAAACAAATATTCCATAACCGTCTTATATTGTGATGTAATAAAGGCAGTACGTGCCGTTTAATTAGGGATGCACCGCAGTGTTGTCAACAAAGACGATAACAAAATCATTTCATTGACGCACCTTTTTTTTTTTTTATGACAATGCAAGGCAAGGCAACTTTATTTATACCGCGCATTTCGTACACAAGGCAACTCAATGCGTCCTGCATAGACGTCTGACAGCGAGGGACTTTATTTTCTCTCGGGGCACTTTTAAAAATAAATCAAAGAGATTGTTAACCTAATATTTATCCCAATTTCTAATACTTATTTATTATTATTTTTTTATAATCAAACTGACTAAAACTTGACTAAAACTTGACTAAAACTATCACATTTCGAAATGACTAAAATGTGACTAAAACTAAATGCATTTTCGTCTAAAAGACTAAGTATAAGACTAAAACTAAAAAAGGGCTGCCAAAAACAACACTGATGCACCGTCACTAGGTTGGGCCGCGATACAAATCAAACGAGATGAGACACGAGGTTGAGTCCACGAGAACAGAACACAAGATGATTTGCACAAATTACTAATCATATTTTATTCTCATTATACCTTTATATGAAGCCATTGTATTGCATTGTTTGTAACAAACTAATAGGATAGGTATAATGCAGACTACTGATACTGAACACAACTGATTACAAAACATAACTTCAGATGACCTAATCTCGGTGAATATGGGACAAAAAACTAATCGAGTCTATTTTCTGCCATCCAGCTTAACTTGTTGAATGCCCTCACTGCCAACCAATGTTCCATACTCTGGCAATAAATTATCCATTGCTTCTAAGGAAAGTCTCTTAGTAAGAGTTGAAATCGGATATTGGCAGAAACTCAAATTCCAAAATTGGTGTCAGAACTAACTATTATATTAAAGCTAAATTTGAAGCAATTTCCAACAAACTGTGTCAGAACAAGGCTTAAAAAAAACTCACTAAAAACCAAATGGATCTAAATTTGACTAAAACTGAACCGTGGCACATTTTAAAGTCGCCATGTGTTTTTGTTTTAGGCCATGCTCGCCAAAAAAGGTGTAAATCTCAGTCAGATGGAAGACCGCAGTGATCCTGCGATGTATTTTGGATTCTTGCATCAGGTTTTAGAACAGGCTTTGACAGTGTTTAGAAACTCCCACATGAGCTGCACATTCACTCCGCAGAACCGTTTCAAAACACGCTGCCCTGAAACCGAAATAAACCAGGCTAATCCGCACATACACGGGGGTTAAATATTTATGCTTTCATTCCTAATTGGTGAAATATTATTTGAAACAAGTGCCAAAACAGGAACAATTTCAATCCGATTTTTATGGAAAATAAAGTCCTGATTAGCACGCGTTACGCTGCATTAGTGGAGGCCTGACAAAAAAAGAAGCTGCTCACAAACACACACAAATGACGATCTACTTGGATTTACTCTTATTTCAAAAAAAAGTCCTTGTTTTTGAAGCCTAAGCACCTGCTATGCTGTTCAATATCCTGAGCCAACAGCTTCTCTGACGACCAACAATTACCTGTACTTGCATACTGCATTCACATAGGCAGTTTGTTGCATTTAAGTGTATTTATTGACTCTTTCTTGATATTAATCAAGATATCTCCACCATAGAAAAGCATTCCAAAACTATCAAGACTTGTGCCATTTACTTCATTGTAAAGATAAAGAAAAAAATCTATAACCACAACCACCAATTGGGTATCTGATTTTCGAACTCCCCCGAGGCTTAGCCATCACACCTGTCAGCCATATTGGAAAGTTGGATAATATAGAGTGCGATAGGCTTAAACGTGGAAACAGCGCAGGTAATGCAGGGGTTGAGATGATGAGATTTTCAATCAATCAAGATTTATTCCTAAAGCGCTTTACAACAACCATAGTCGACCAAAGTGCTGTACACAATAAAAAATACAATTTAAAAGGAATACAATTTCATTAAAAACTGACCCTTATCACATTCACAACAGTTGCCACAGAAGTGCATTGCAGTAATCCAATTGTGGGCTGGTGAATTCCACCCGTGTTGCACTAGCCTGTCCCACACTCTGATCCTCAGTGTTTTTTTAGCCGCCCAGCCGCCCGGCTAAGTTGAAACCGACCGTTCCCGCGAGATTTGCATTGGGCCAGTGGGACCCAACAGCAGACCTCTACTCCAAACCATGTGAATAAACTTATACTGCTCCAGGTCTGTTTTGGATGGTTTATGGTTAAATGTTGATGAAAATTCTCCTTTGATATCATACAAGCCTAGTTAACTTTTCTCCTATGTCCTCAGTATATCATTACTTCCTTGCAAGGGCGTAGTGTCATTATTGGTGGGGACACTTTACCCCTCGCACAATGTGACGGTCTCCACATAAAGTTGGTGGGGACAGTTTGGCCATCGTGAAATGGGGAAATGTCCCTATGGTCCCCACTCAAACTTACGCCCTTGCTTTCTTGCAAATGAAAACCATAAAACGATAAATAATTCCTGATTTCTTAGTATTCTCACAGAAACTCAGATTTTTCTCAGATTTCTTTTGTAGTGTCTGTGATTGAGTGATCTTTTGTTTTGTCAGGTGCATCTGAGTGGCGCGGATGTGCCTTCCATCGGGGAAATGGCGACTGAGCCAGCAGCGATCAGTGACCTGGCCTCCTCCGCGACTGGAAAATTGGAAAACCTTCTGCTGTACGGTGTCCACCTCCAGCTCCGTAAGGTACGGCTCTTCTATTTCCTCTTATTCTCCTTTAAGTGTTTCCAAAAACAACTTGGCAGTGCCTGAATGTGCATGTGCCAATTTGATCTCCGACGTAACCGTGATGTCCACGAGGAGTAACTAGACGTGGACAAGAGGATTTGCAAATTCTCCACAGAATGTATATATTTCCAGCTCAAAGAAACTGAATGTTCTTTTTCTTGTAAGTACTTTCTTCCAATCTGCGGTGCTCATTTATAAAAAAAAACAGTCCTGATCCGCCCTATAAAGGGATTGGTTCACTTTATCCAACTTTCTATTGAAGTCAATCACTTAAGAGAAGTTCAAAGAACCTGCCTTTAGTTCGCTCCTTAAGGCATTTCATCTCCACTACAAGTGTATGGTATGTTATCAACAGTAACAATTAAAATTGCAACTACTATTGAATTGATATCCCTCCTTTATACAGTATCTTCTCTTTTAGTGAACATGTAACATTTTCAAAGGCTGCCGTCATGCTTTTGCTGCACAACGCTCCTCAGTTGTCCCCAGGGTCTTATCACTCAAGTTGAGTAATGTCTGGTCCCAGCCTCCGCGTTGGACGCCGCCTGTGTGATAAATAGATTTTGAACCTGATAGTTTAATCGCTGGAGCTCAGGGGACAGCAAGGGGAAACTGATCCTTTACCGATGTGTGTTTGAATCCAAAGTTAATTCTCTCTAATGAGGCTTGATTTGAGTTTCACTTTCACTGTTCAGTTGGCCGCTGCAGGGGTTTAAGACGTCACATTTGTCATCGGAGAGGGAACTGTGGGCTGTTGGTCGATATACTGCACATATACAAGCAGGTTTGGCCTGATTAGCACCGGAATGTGCTAACTGCGGATGTTAAGGTGGGATGTGGGAACACCAGGTAGTGCTAGTGTGTGTGTGGTCTGAGTGATGGCTGGTGGGTGGTCAGAGGGGCTGATGACAGACTTGCAGCCTCAGTCTTGTGAAGCCCTTTGGGTGATGTAAAAAAGATTTCCTTCAGTAGCATTAGGTTAAGAGAAGAGGGCTGATGGTTCCTTGTTTATCTAAAGACTCCTTTGAGAAAAGTAAGATCTCACTAACGCAATAAAACAGTGTTCAACAAACAAGACAAAGTCAAATACTCAACCAGATGACATGTCTACACCCAGATCAATCCAAACCTATCTCCAATTCCTATCCCAATGTAAACCTAAAGACCCCAAGCAATGAGCAAGACAGGATCGCCTTTACACAAATAACAGTCTGCTCTAAATTGATATCGAAAATCGTTTTTGATATCGGGATATCTTTCAGAAATGTATTAAATTCAGCTGTCCAAAATATTGCGTTAACGCATTAACACAAATCAGTTTTAACAGCGTACATTTTTTCATTTTGGGCGATTAAGTAGTCTCAATTTGCAGTTTACAGAAGGAGAAATATTGCATTTAATCGTAAGTTAACTATGACACAGATAAATCGAAATTAATTATAATCGCAATTAAATTATTAACTAATATTTTAATCGATTGACAGCACCAGTAATAATACATACATTTTTATGTATTTTATTTATACACATTATTATTAAACATTTTTGTGCTGTTTTTTCAACATTGTGAGATGACTGTTTTGTGGCTTTTTAATCAGATTTTGTAACCGCTCATATACATCTGACCACGATGGTAGGCCATACATTTTATGACCGAAAAGTTGCCGGTTCCAATCCATGCTCCCAGAAGTGCATGATTTCGCGGTGTCCTTGGGCAAGGCACTTCATCCCCCTTGCCTGTGTATGAATGTGGTGCATGTGAGAGTGAGTGAGTGGTTGGTGGTGGCTCAAGTGGCTGATCACACTAATAGTAAGTTCCCTGCTCCTGTATCTGAATCTGTATCCTGTGTGGACTTCTTCCAATGCTGACTAAAACACAGCTTGGTGCAATGATAATACGAGAATGATGATAAAAAAAAAAATCCTATATGATGATGCTAGTTCTCTTGACAAAATCTTCCCTTTTCTGCTACCACAGCTGCCCAGGGTAGGCTGCCAAACTGTGCCATTAGCCTCTCCGACCACTTCCAAGCACTCACTTACATGTCCTACATTCATACATAATGCAATGTGAGGAAAGCGCTTTGTCTAAGGACACAGCGACGTCATGCACTTGTTGGAGGAGGGACTTGAACCGGCAACCATTCCGTCATAAGACCCCTTTACACTCTGGGCTACTGATGTAGGAAAAGGCATGTGGGATGCAACAAATTACTGGGAGTGAACAAATAAAACAGTAAAGACAGCAAAATACAAAAAGCCTCAAAATAACAGGTCAATGTAGTGAAAACAGCACAAAAACTGTTTATCGTGTTAGTTTTTGAAAATAAATTCAAATTGATGTATTATCACATTATTGGCTGAATTTATTACATTTGTGAACGTTACATTATCGGCTGGTAAATCGTTATAACGTTATTGGCTCAACAGAGTTATTACGTTATCGGCTTGTTACATTTTGAAACTGTCAAATTTATTACATTATCGGCCGTTATTATTATTATTATGTTATCGGTTCAGGGCTGAAGCGTGGTGTGCTACAAACAATGCCGACTATAACAAACTCTTGCTGCCTCCTCTTTGCTCTCACCTTACATTAACTCGTGCAGCCTCGCATATCTTATTAAGTTATCGCAGGACAAACTATTTCGCCCACTGTGAATTAAACACTGCCTCTGTCCCAAGAGAGAGAGAGAACATTATCGATGGGTCCTGCTCTAGAGCTAGTATTAAAGAGCACAGGGTCAACGCCAGCACGTGCGGTATCGGTCATGATCGGTATCGGACGATCAACATTTTTGTGATCGGTCCCAAAAATCCAGATCAGTGCACCTCCAATTCTGATTTTTTATTTTTTTAATGTTTTGTCATACACTATCTTTGTATCTCCATAATCTTTGCCAGCCCGCACCTACATCGTTGTGAAAGTGCTGATGTCGTAGCCCATCTCTGGCTGCTGTGATGATGGCTCGTGTCATCGGATCCCCCCTCCTCCCCGGCTCCGGACACTTGTCATGCGCTGAAAAGGCCGCTGTCACAGTGATGCATGGCTGTTGTAATCCTCTGCACTGAGGGCCCTCATGTTTACCCAAGCCCCCACTTCCTGGCCCTTCACTGAGCCACGGTGGGAATCCTAAACCGGGGCAGATTAGCAGCAAAGAGGGGCCAAAAGAAAGGATCCCCGGAGGTAGGGGACAGGTCTATTCTCCTGTACCCGATCATAACCCACTCTGAAAGGCAGTCAGACGACACCAGACACCCCCACAGTGAGGGTCTGCTGGGACACCCATATCTGGGCTGGGGTAAATGAGGTCTTGGCTACTCTTAGTTTCAACAATTAATCAGTGCTAATGTGGTGTGACCGACATAAGCTCAATATGGTGGTTTTGTGGACTAGTCTCGAGGAAGAAAGTCAAAACATTTTGCAAAGATAAAGCACAAGTGGCCCCCAGTCTGCGGTGCACCTCCACCTCAAAGCCTCTAACCACTCCTTTGAGGAGGGGGGAGGTCAACATTTTAGTTAAAGAAGAATGTTTGTTTGAAAGAGGAGTAAAATAAACTATTTTTCAAGAAAGAAAAAAATCCCTCCATGAACCGGAATGGTGGGCTCAGATTTAATCTCCCGTCACTTTACTCCAATCTCCTTCGGGGAAAACCGACAGGGCGGGGCCAGTCCAAGGAGACGGCACCTCAGCTAACAAAAGAACAATAGGCAGGTAATTAGCAGTGATCATTTATGAATAGGACAGATACTGGGTAGTGATCATCTATGAATAGGACAGGACTGACCGATACTGGGGTGAGCAGATCGTTAGAGACGCTCTACTTCAAAGGTGTTTACCACAGGTGAGAGTAGCTGGGATTAGAGAGGAGGAGCCGGGCCTACACTAACTCCTCCCCATTGGTCTATATGAGCGGGACTTTAGTCCGCTGATGAAGCCTTTTGGATGAGAGGCGAAACGTTCGAAGATGTCAACTACTGAGTACAGAATATGACTCAAGTACCTTCCTTGAAGATACCATATGGTGTATTTATTTTTGTATGACTGTAAATGATAAATCCTTTATGACATTTTGTATGATGATAAACGATTTATATCAATACATAAGCATAGACTCATGCATCGGTTTCTTGCCTGAGTCTATGCTGAAAGATTATGTGATGTTACTTGAATGAGAGATAAGGGGTAGGTTTATTATAAGTTCTTTGAACTTCTTCCTACTCCTTTTGAGCACAATAGTTTTGTTTTCTTTCTTTTGTAAAAAAAAAAAATGTAAATACTTTTCTGCTCAAATGAATAAATAAATGAAATGAAATGAATTTAAAAGTGAAAACCAACATATTATGTAAACATTGGTGGATAACTATTAATTAAATATTCCTTTCAGTACCTTTAAGCAGTCTATTATGAAGGTATTGGATGCAGTGCAGTAAAATAAATAAAATAATTCATATTATTCATTTAGTCAGAGCCAAAAAATCTTGGCAATTTAATCTCTTTGCCCATCCCTACTTTCAAGGATTCAAAACTTTTCCCCACCACATTATTGGTTAAAATATCTTATTTCTGATTATGGACTAAGAAATAAATAAAAAACATTCCAATTCATTAGCCAATTTATGATATGAAGTGTTTGTCTGTTAGCTTGACGTTGGACAAAAGCAGATGTTTGCTAATCTTTATTAAAAAATTTGCTGATTTATTTAAAAAAAAAAAAAATCTGCATCTGTAACATTAAAATATAGTATTAAGTCATTAAAATGGCAATAAGAAGCATTACATTTGAATTACATTTGGGGCGACGGTGGCGCAGATGGTAGAGCGGGTCGTCTCATGATCAGAAGGTCGGGGGTTCCAATCCCGCCTCCTGAAGGTGCATGCTGTCGTTGTGTCCTTGGGCAAGACGCTTCACCCACCTTGCCTCCAGTGTCTGCGTACACTGGTGTATGAATGGGTGAGAGGTTCCTTGCTGTAAAGCGCTTTGAGTGCCTAATGTAGGTGGAAAAGCGCTATATAAGTTGAGACCATTTACCATTTACTTGCTCCTGTCCGTATGAACCCTGTGTTGATCCTTTGCTTCATTTGTGCACAGCCAACATGACGTTAAACAGTTTTTGACAGTTTAAAGTCTTTTTTAGCATTTCTACCATTTTATGAATCGCTCTTCAAACAGTTCCATAAAGTTAAAGCTTTTTAGATATTGATCGATTCATGAATGCAATAGAAACAAACAAACATTGTTTGACCCACACCTAGGGATGTCACGGTATGAACATTTTACCTCACGGTTATTGTGACCAAAATTATCACGGTTTTCGGTATTATCGCTGTATTTTTTTATATGTGTGTTTATAAGTTTAGAAATCATTGATAGTCCTACACAAACTGAAATAGTTTCAAAAAAGTGTAACAGTGTTTGTTATATTAAAAAAATACAAACAAAGCAATATCAGAAGTACAACTTTTCACATCAAAGTAAAGGAACTATAACTATGAATTGTTGATCGTTTTGAGGGTATTACATGTACTATTTATAGCGCCAGAACCGTGTTAGATTATTTTTGAACAAGATAAACCCTCTATATCAGGAATATTCTTCTCAGTTTGTGTCCTTCCAGTGTGCTTATTCGTTTTGCAGATTTGGGAAAATGCCGTCAGACAGTAATCATTGTTAAATTCATAATAATGCAGCAAGAGTGAATCTATTGCATTGGCGACCAGCTTTAATCTGCCCTCCAGGAGCCCTGTAACGCATTGTGCCATTTCAATACAGAGGTATACACGACACGGCTTATGCTGGAGGTGGCGCTGTGGCTGGACTATGGGGCGACTCGTTACCTTCTCCCTCAACCCAACGTCCCCACATCAGCATTTCAGCTAAAACGCTAACATTAACTTACTTGCATTGGCTATCGTTGTGGTGACGGTCACGCAGGTGAGTCATGAGGTTCGAAGTATCGCTGCCTTTAGAGACACTTTTCCTGCACGTTCCGCAAACCGGAGAACTGTCTTCTATCAACTGCCCTTCGGCTTTCTTAAAATACCCAAAATATCCCCAGACTTCAGACTTGGTCCAGTTTGAAAAGCTGATGGACGTCCTGAGCGCTGTCGTCTCGGACATGATTCCAGCTTCAAGAAAGTTTTGTTTTGGTTGTGCTACGGAGAGCATCTGCATGGCAACTTCAGCAGATGAGACGGCGGCTGATAAGGCTCACTTTGCCGACACCGCGGGCACGGTAATCCGCGGTAACATATTTTTTCAAAAACAACACGGTAATTATTACGTCAACATTTTTACCGGGGTTTACCGCTACACCGGTAACCGTGACATCCCTACCCACACCATATCATTAAGTCTATGCTGTTGTAGAAGTGCACAGTGATAAGTGCTGGTTTGACTTTGGCACCAAGTGGAGCAAAGTTAGTTTTGTATGTTTTATCCTTATTTGCGTTTATGAGGTACTTTAAGTTTCCTGTTGTTGATTGGGGTCCCCTATAATTAAAACATGTACAGTAGGGTCCCCTCTAAATCTCAGTGAGACCTTCTTGATTAAATAGGTGTCAAAGAGGAAGTTGACTTGAGGTCAGTCAGTCGACAAAAAACTGTTCGATTTGAGCCACTCTGCAGTTCAGCCCTCAGCTCCCGCAGAAGTCTCCTCTCAGCACATCCGTCAGACCGCTAGGCCCCTCGCCTCGCTCCCCCGTCACAGGCAGGCATTGAAACCGGAGCCAGGGTGAGGCTGTCACACCTCTGCATTCACACCCACAGGGGTCAGCCCACAGCACCCACGGGCCCTGTGTCTGCGGTCGGTGCGCACTCCAAACTGAGCCCTTCTCCAAAATCCAGCCATTGTTCAGGGCCTAAAGGTGATGTCTCCTCAGATAACCCTTTATCTAACTCGTATGTTCCCCTGCAGGCCTGGCTGTGAGGAGAGGGGGAAGTGTGGGGTGATTCGAAAGTGCATCGCTTTTCAAAATGTGCAGTAGCTCGAGATGAATGAAAAGAAGACAAGTCTAAATTGTATTGCTCTATAGAGGCTCTATATCTTTTAAAGGGTGCATGTCATGCCTCTTGACCGAGTTATAACACTGTTTCCCCATCAAGAACAGCTTTACACACTTAGGTCTGAGGCTTAATGCATTTGATGAGTAAGTGTCCATTGTATGCAAGTGCTTAACCTATAAATTGTCTTTTAAACCATAAAAACTGTGTCTGAAAGAGAGTTTGCATTGCTACAGCTATCTGTGCTTGTAGCTGAGAAAATTAATAGGTCTGTTCCCCCCCATGCCACAATTATTCTTTTTGTTGTTGTTGTTGTTGTTCCCGCTGGTCCCGTAAAACTAGAACAACCAAAGGAAATTCATCCATTTTCTTCTGCTTTATCCGGGGCCGGGTCGCGGGGGCAGCAGTCTCAGCAGAGATGCACAGACTTCCCGATCCACGCACCCCTCCTCCAGCTGTCCTGGGGGGACCCCGAGGCGACACCAGGCCAGCTCTGAGACATAGTCCCACCAGCGTGTCCTGGGCCTTCCACGAGGCCTCCTCCCAATAGGACATGCCTGGAGCACCTCCCAAGGGAGGCGACCAGGAGGCATCCGGAACAGATGCCCTAGCCACCTCAGCTGGCTCCTTTCGACGTGGAGGAGTAGCGGCTCGAGTCCGAGCTCCTCCCGGGTAACTGAGCTCCTCACCCGATCTCGAAGGGTTCGCCCAGCCACCCTGCGAAGGAAACTCATTTCGGCCGCTTGTATTCGCGATCCTGTCCTTTCGGTCATTACCCAAATCTCATGACCATAGGTGAGGGTGGGAACGTAGATCGATCGGTAAATCGAGAGCTTTGCCTCAGACTCAGCTCCCTCTTCACCACAACGGTCCGATACAGCGACCGCATCACTGCTGACGCCGCACCGATCCGTCTATCGATCTCACGCTCCATCCGTCCCTCACTCGTGAACATGACCCCTCCTTGAACTCCTCCACTTGGGGCAAGGACTCCCCACCGACCTGAAGCGAGGAAACCACCTTTTTCCGGTGGAGAACCATGGCCTCAGATTTGGAGGTGCTGATCCTCATCCCGGCTGATTCACCAAAGGAAATGCCAACGCTTATTTTAAATGGGTTCTAATTGAAATCTACGGCGCTGATTTAAGGATAAGACAGTGATGGTGAGCCTGTGTGGGATAGGATTTTGAAAAGACCTGGACATCTCTCTGCAGGCCACAGTGCAGGCCATATAGGACAATGTTTCCAAGCTTTCAGCTAATGACTTTCTAGGAATTTAATGGCGACGTGATGAACACACTTTTGAATGCTGAACCGCTATCTGTGTTTTCAGCAAAGACGCATCTTTTTTTTAATGTCAATAACGTGACAACGACACGCTAAAATTAGCTCTTGGTGACTGAAAAATGATGAGACGTTTATGAGTTTTTGTCGACGAGACGAAAAATGTTAGAAAGTGACCAGGGCTTGAGCGTGGAGCAAGAGAACACATCCGCTACACAGAGAAACACCGTCAGGTCCCAAGGGCTGTGCCCCCTCTAGTTTATTGGTTTATTTGGTTGGGACAGTGCATATTAATAAACAAGCCACACCGGATTGTAGCCGTGGTCTAATTTCCATCCGTCGTCCCCCATGCGCACTCTCATTCATCCTGGCCTATTGTACATGTTTTTAGTGGTTGGGGAAACCAGAGTACCCGGAGGAAACCTACACGGACACGAGGAGAACATGCAAACTCCACACAGAAAGGCCCAGTGGGAATCGAACCCGGACAAGCGCTCATCGCTGGACTACCGCTCTCTCTCCCCACGCTCCAGTCTGAGCCCATAGCTCCATCGTCTGATCGAGCGACTGATTGTGATCAAACAAGGACTATCTTTTCTCACAACTGTTTTTTTCCCAGTTAAATACAGTAGAGTATGCACGCAGAAGCATGTTGTGGAACTAATGTGCGGACAGCGCTGTTAATAAAAAAATGTTTGTTGAAATGCTAATACTTAATTACTTTTTTTGCTTATGAAACTGACTAAACTAAACTAAAACTATCACATTTAGAAATGACTAAAATATGACTAAAAGCATTTTGGTGCAAAAGGCTAAAACTATGCTACAAATACGGTTAAGTAGAAAAAAGAACACCAAAGCAAACAGGATTATTGAAAACTGTGTGAATGAGGTCAGGTATTCAGTCCAGATTGTTGTATTTATATTTCTAACATTATAACATGGTTAAAAGCTCAGAAAAGTATATTTTGCATGATACAGTATGTCTGTGTCAAGGATCTCAACTTGGTTTATATTCATCGTGTGGCCTTCATAATAAACAGTGTTTTATTCCCATGTACGTTTAGACCGTCTACTCCCTTCCTCTTTCCCCGCTGCTGTGCTCACCACTTGTCTCTATTTTACGTCTTCACACCATACGTCACCTCCCGGCGGACACGCGTTGAGTGCTCGACCGCCCGTACTCCCCCCGGCATCCGCAGAAGCCCACGGACCCCTCCTGCGTGTGGGGTCAGCTCCTCCAACATGTGCGGGACAAACCTGATCCACCGCGTCCAAACCTGGGCCGGGCGAAAGCGCTGTTTACTCAGCTTTGATTTGTCCGATTAGGGATCAAGAAACCGCGCTCTGTTTGGACTGGATGTGATGTTAGCTCAGATTTTACGGATAACATAGTGCTACAAACAGTCTGCGTGTCGTACCGAAAGACGGACATAAGCCAGAGTTTCTCAATGAGTCTGTGGGCAGTCAGTCACAAGTCCAGAGCGTATGCGTGTTTGTTTTGCCTGTAGACTTAGGGCAGGTTCTGACCACCCACAGCAAAGCAGATTCAGATTTATTCAGTAATGCAGTGCGCTTTTAAGGATCACGCATATTACAACAGGTTTCTTCAAGGCCTGAATGTGCATGTATGGATCTGTGGAGACCTCTTGGTATGAGCGCGTACACGTTTGGGCTTTGGGGGCCGAGTATAATTTATGGAATGTTTTAGATATGTTAAAGATGCTGTGAATTGTCCAGGTGTTTTGAAAGACCTTTTGGACTCCTGGGCATCGACATGAAGGAGAAAGCAAGAATAGCTTGTGTGTCTTGGAAATATGTAGTTGGTATGAAATTTACTAATTCAAACCTGCAGCAGATTGCGCTAGTCCCCAGCGCTGTGCAAAGTGAAACCATTTCAAACAAGCTAAAAAGCAAAGTGTGCTTCAAGCCAAACGTCCTCTCATCTTCATTCACAAAATATACAATATACATACAAAGACTACTGTGTGCGCTGCTAAGGACGGACACCAGCTTCCTAAAATTCACATTTTGCACGGTTGAATCTTAATAAGGCAGAAATTTAATATACAACAAAAGAAAATGGGCCAAATCTTTGCAAAAAAGTGGATGTCATGACGTGCAAAAAAGTTCTAGTTTTGAACGTGGTTGGGTTGTTGACCTGCATAAGCAGGGCCTCTCGCAGTGCGCCATCATTGCTGGGGTGGGCCGCAGTAAGACAGTCATTTTGAATTTCTTAAAAGATCCAGAGGGTTATGGTACAAAAAAGGAGACCCAAAAAAATGTCCCCAGCACTGAGCCGGAGGATCCGATTGGCTGTCCTGTTACTGGAGCCAACTTCTGTTTTAAAGCCGTCTTTTGTTAAAGGATTAATTTGTATTGTTTTGTTGTATGCATTTGCAAATTTTGATCAATGTAGCCAGTATAGTTCTCTTTAAGTTCCTTTATTGCCCAGTAAGATGTTTGTTTGGTTATGTGTACCTGTCTTTCTTGTGGAAAAGTCTACTTTGAACATGTACTTTAATTTTTTATCATTTTTAGTGTCAAGTGTGTTTCATTTCCAACTTCAGCGCTATTATGAGATTAATAACAACCAAACACAAAGGCACTTCCAAACGTTTCACTTGTATTACTCCTTTGTCCTCCCATATGTTTTGTGTGTTTTCACAGGGTTTGAGTAAATCTCCCTCCGCGGTCTCACAGCCCATCGCTCAGCTCACGCCGGCCGCTCTAATCCCCCGTGTTTAGTCTGCGCCGGGCCTTATTATTATGACGGACGTGCACAAATACTGTAGCACCTCTGTTTGCATGCTTTCTATCGCGATTACCATCTTGTGCTTATAGAGAGGAGTGAGGTGTGGGGGCTGCTGAGAGAGCCAATTCCCTCAATACACCAGTGTCTTCTACACCTGACTTGAGATACCCTGGGAGCCAGAGGGGGAGTCCGCTTTTGGGCGGACTCCCCCTCTTTGTCAAGAGTGCTTTTGTGCACCTCGACATTGATTTTTCACCTCTTCAAACTTAAAGTAATATCTATTAATGGATAGGACACTCTTGACCTCATTGTGAAGTTGAGCACTCTCTGCAGGCAGCTTTGAAAATGATCAATGTTTAAGATTCTACATGGAGTCATTTTGTGCCAGCGTTTACTATAGATGTTTTGTGCATACATTCTCAGAAAAGGTCCAGCGATGGCACATATAGCTTTAAAAATGCCTAAACAAATCCAGTGAACAGGATTACTCAAAGCTACATGACTGATTATAGATTTTAAACCAAATGAAAATATTGCATGTAGACCTTAGTTGGTATTTCCAAGTCTGAATTAAAGATCCATCTTTTGAAAAAAGCTCATAACGAGGTTGTATCAACTCATTTATATAACTAACACTTGAAATTTATTTTTCATATGTAGGAAGTTTCTGCCCCAACCTTATGCATTCCCTTTATAGTCTTATAGTTTAAAAAATACATTATAGTTTGTTATTTATCTATTATTAGTTATGTGTTATATGTTTTATGTTTCATGTTGCATGATTGTACCGGAAAAAAATCCTAGTTTGTGAACATGTTCATCAACAATGGCAATGAAAACTATTCTGATTCTGATTCTGAACCGCATTGTATATTTTTTAGCTGCATTTCTTAACGGTGCCAAAATTAAGGCATTTGGTGTCATTGAAAAGATTCAATTTAATTGTAAGCAGCATCAAATTTAAATGTCTTTGAAGATTATGACTTTTTTTACTCCATAATTTGTAAAAAATAAAAAATGATACCAAAATTATGGTCCAAAACACATTTTGTTTGTTAAATGTATCCATCCATCCATTTTCTTCCACTTGTCCGTTGCCGGGTCGTGGGAGCAGCTGTAGGAGCTGCCCAAATCACATTGCACCAGCCCTTTACATTGTTAAATGTAATGTTTGTAAATTATTTGTAATAAATGCAAAACAAATAAAAAGTATTTGGGCATTAGAAAAAACGCTTTACATTTGATTTTCCACCTGCATAAACCATAATGAACCTTCTTGTTTTGTTATACCTGTAATGATAGATGCTCTCTACATAAAGTTAAGAATTATTATGTTTTTATTTAGAAAATCTAGTTTAGATCGAGGCGGAAATTAGTCCATTTTAAAATCTCATAATTGCAGTAAAGTTGTGCATTTTCTGTCTTCATTGCCAAACCGTGCAGGGTTGTCCTTTGAGCCCGCATGTCTCCGTAAGTGATAAAGTGCGATAAGAAAAACAGGGAGTATGGAGGCGGTGGTGGGAGTGCGGGATTTGTTGGTGTCACACTTCATAAATCCTGGCCGGGACGTTCTGCCTTCATGCCTCATCAACCATGAGGCCATTGTTAAGAGAGGTGTTGTTGTGAGCCGTCTGTCGTTACGTTCATGTTAACAGAAATGGCTCTTGAGTAAATACAGACCTGTTTGTAGGGCCGAATTTACCATTAAACACAAGTTTTGATGCATGGTGGGACAGCGCTACAAAAAGTTCTTTGTCAGTTGGCTTTCCTGAAATGGTTTTACAAAAGGATTAATGCTGCATAGTTGGAAAAAGAAATGAATTCAAGCACAGAAAGTCAACTTGTTTCACACAGAATCAAATCTAGATATGTGGACAGATGTTCTGATTTAGGCCCAATCTCAATTCTCCCCCTTAGCCCTCCGCTTAGCCCTTTCCCTTCGTTTTGCGCGTTCACGAGAGATGAAGGGGTGTCCCAATTGTATTTTGCGGTGAGGGGTAGGGGTGAGGGAGAGGGCCACATAGCCCTTCAAGCGAGGGTTTTTCAGATGCACACTTCAGACGAAGGGGTAGGAGGAGTTTGACAAAACACGGAAATAAGCTGCGAAATGAATTCACGAACATCATCAATAAGCACTCTTACAACATTCATAAAGTTTCAGAACGCTTCGTTCATGACTTTATTCGCTTTGTGCAACAATTAGAACAGTCCATTGCTTCGTATCAGTTCTACGTTTTCGCTTTGCTGCTGCAAATGCTCCGTGTATTTGCGCTGTTTGGACTGACTTTTGGCATTTCTTTCCAAACTTTCGATACGTCGCTAATGTCATAACACACGGGGTTCATCGCTGCTGCACCCGTGGTCTGTCTCCCCGCGGCGCTGTGCTCTGAGCCCGGGTCCGAGGTTGTCTGCCTGTGCGCACTGCCAGCGGGTCTACCTCTGCCCGTCCTCGCTGAGTGTGCTACAAGAACTTTGTGATACCTTTCAGTATGAAAAGTGCTTTATAAATAGATTGACGAGCGGATCGGCTGATCTCTGGCAGCTCTGGCTGCAGCCACAGCGACACACGCACAGGGGGAAGGAGAATGTAGCGCCGAATGAAGCAGAAATTTATGACAATTTGTAGGGTTTGGGCTGAGTTTAGGTGCTTGTTTAGGTGTTACAAAACAACATCAATCAAGTGATGAACTGGTTTAGTAGAAACAAGCTATAGAGACAAGTAGGCTTGCTTTTTATTTACATAACTTTATTAATCTGTGTTAATAGTAAATGCAGTCAAATGGAGGGCTGTCCCATTTCTTAGGGCGGTCTTTTCAACCCTCGCCCTTAGCCCTTGGTTTCAGGGTGTAGGGAAAGGGCTAGGGCTAGGGGAAGGGGTAAGGGTAGAAAAGAGAATTGAGATTGGGCCTTACTAGCTTCTAAAGTAGGGGTGTGCAAAGTGAGGCCTCGGGGCCAAATGCAGCTCCTGGCCAATTGGACGAAAATACAGGACTCTTGGATGCAACAGAGCTCAGTTCAAAAACGGTTTCATCCCCTCTGCTTTCGACAATCTGAAAATCATGCCCTTCTATTGATATGTTTGTTTAAACTCCTTGTCTTACAGGAGTTTACCATCGTAGACAGTTCTTGAACCGTCAACTGCAGAGTACAGATGACTGCTCATGAACCTGTGATTTTGTCACCAATAGTATGTGTTGTGTGTAAAATTTGTTTGTGTGTATTATGTTCTCCCCTGTACAGCCGTGAAAATGAAATTCCCCTTGAGGACAATAAACTATTTTTGTTGTCCTTCAGGACTCTTGCTGATTATGCCACAGTTGCCAAAGGAAGTCTAACTTTTTGAACAAAATCACTCACTAGACGGTCCTGGGTTTGATTCCTGAGCCAAATTGGACCTTTCTCCTGTGGAGTCTGAAAATCTCTTTAAGACTTCCCTGGTTAATAATAATAATAATAATGCATTAATTTTATATAGCGCTTTTCTGGACACTCAAAGACGCTTTACATTGCACTATTCATTCACTCCATACTCGGTGGTGGTAAGCTACTATTGTAGCCACAGCTGCCCTGGCGTAGACTGACGGAAGCGAGGCTGCCAATCTGTGCCATCAGCCCCTCCGACCACCACCAACCACTCACTCGCTCACTACATTCGCTAAACAAAGGTAATAAAAAAAAACGATAAAAAGACATAAGCATTTTGATGCGAGACAGATTTAAATACATACTCTCTCCCCCGCTAACACCCCATTATATAATTAGCAAACAATTACCGTAGGCTCTAATTTTAAAAAGGTCAAATAACAGCCAAAAACTGTAATTATAATATGCAAGTATTACTTTAGTACAGTGCTACTTAAACATTTCACATTAAGTTCCACCTCATAAGATGAGCTACAATGGTAAATGGACTAGCGCTTTTCTACCTTTGTCAGGCCCAAAGTGCTTGGTCTCATTCATACACTAATTCAAACCCCCAACCTTCTGATCATGAGACGACTCACTCTACCAACTGCACCACTGTCACAATATTTAACTTACCAAGTAGCACCAGGTCAAGTGGCCTCATGGTTCTTGGGAAGTTTAATACCTAACTCTAAAAACGGTCTAAAATGGAACTAAATTTGACTAAATTACGTCTAAACTTGGTGGCGGTAGACAATGTTGCAACTAGAAATTTACCTAATTTGTGCATGTCTAATGGTAGATTAAATTATCTGTAAATAATTCAAATAAATAAAGTGTAAAGATGACCCTGAGCACCACCTTTAAAAAGTCCAGGTTCCACCAGTGGGACACATACCACAGTTTGAGAAACACAGCCTTGACAAACATAGTTTGGTCTTAATCGATTTCAGTGCGGCACAAAAGCCTAATGGTTAAGGCTGCGGCACACATGCTGGTTCCCGTGCCGGCCACTAAATCGTGAGTTTTATTCCTTACTCTTCCATGCGGTCCTGTCCAATAAAGTCCGTGGGCCAAAACAATCCAATAAATAGGGACTTGTTTCCACTGCACTGACCTTGGAGGAATCACTTTTAATATTATTGCTTGTGAGAACAGATCACACACACACACACGCGCGCAATGAAAAAGTTATGAATTTTCCACAATAATCTGGTCATTTTGAGATGAGGTGACACACAGAGGGAACGCAGCTCCTAAAACACAGGAAAAACATGGGCCCAGTGACATTAAACATCCAATCTGTGCGGTGAGAATGGATGGAGCTGTCGCCACATCGTTTCCTCTCTTGGATTCACTCAAGCCTATATTTACTGACGATCCTGTTCCTTCAGTGGTTAGTTCCAAGGTGTTGTGATGAGTGTTAAAAGATGGAACAGTTTCTGTAGCCCTCTTAACTACAATAGATTTGTGTTGCACAGGGAAGGGAGGGAAGGGAGGGAGTTCAGCTTCCCGACAGCCTGGTGGAAAATACTGTTCTTCAGTCGATGGGAGCTGGCCCGTGGCTTCAGCAGTCTCCTCTCTGAAGGCATTACTTTAAAGAGACTGTGTGATGGGTGTGTAGGGTCCCCTTTGCGGGTGAGACGGGTGGAGTACATGTCCTTAATGGTGGGGAGAGGGGCTCCGCAGATCCTTTCAGCTGCTCTCACGATGCGCTGGAGGCTCCTTCGGCAGGAGGCAGTGCTGGCGCCGTGCCACACAGTGATGGAGCTGGTCAGGATGCTCTCTATAGTCCCTCTGCAGAAGAGCCACACAGTGACGGAGCTGGTCAGGATGCTCTCTATAGTCCCTCTGTAGAAGAACCACACAGTGATGGAGCTGGTCAGGATGCTCTCTATAGTCCCTCTGTAGAAGTACCACACAGTGATGGAGCTGGTCAGGATGCTCTCTATAGTCCCTCTGTAGAAGAACCACACAGTGATGGAGCTGGTCAGGATGCTCTCTATAGTCCCTCTGTAGAAGAACCACACAGTTATGGAGCTGCTCAGGATGCTCTCTATAGTCCCTCTGTAGAAGAACCACACAGTTATGGAGCTGCTCAGGATGCTCTCTATAGTCCCTCTGTAGAAGAACCACACAGTGATGGAGCTGGTCAGGATGCTCTCTAAAGTCCCTCTGTAGAAGAACCACATAGTGATGGAGCTGGTCAGGATGCTCTCTATAGTCCCTCTGTAGAAGAACCACACAGTGATGGAGCTGGTCAGGATGGGTTAGGGTTAGGATTAGCTTTTGTAAACCGTCTTATAATGTTCTCTTGTCAAAGACAAGGAGAAGTATTTCTCTTCATTCATAATCTTCAGGCAATCCTGTATAATTTAGCGGTTTCTTCTTCTACGGTTTCAGCGATTCGTTCTGTTCTTCCTGGTTATATTGTTTCATTATTAAACCTGAAACCGCATGTTCTCCACATCGTTAGCCCGTAATCCAACATTGTCTGATATGAGCTGTTCCGATCAAAGTGTGTTCATCACTCCGAGCTGAAGCTGTAAACTACACTGTGAATCGAAACAGAAAGTTAGTCTTTTAGTAAGTTATTCCTACAGCTGCCAGCAGGAGGAGCTCCAGGCAAAGTATCCCAAAGCTCTAGTGCCTGTGTTTTATTTTTACGATTTAATTCTTACAGACACATAACTTCAAATTATAAGAAGTGAAATATCAATGCTTAGGAACAAACATAATGTTTGCAAGTCTGTTTAAGCTAAATTTGCAAGATATCTACACTTTGAAATGTTTCTAACACCAGCTACGGGCATGTTTCAGCATTTGATAACGACCACAATACTTTACACATTCTGGGAAAGCGGATCAGAACTTGTAGTAGAACAAGTTAGCTGGCATGTTTTTGGTTCGGATGTAACAATACCATTAAAACCTAGATAATTAGATAAACCTTAGACAAGTTTTATCTAACATTAGTATCGCACCTAACGAGTGCGATCCTTTGTTATCATTCAATTTCAATTGGTAATTTTCATATGGACGTCTTCATTGTAGCATCTTGAATGTTCAAAGAGTGCTGTGTATAAGTGAGTAGTCTGTAATCAACACTCTGACCCCACTGACCATCACAAACTCCAACCCGATCTGCCTCAGGTCACTGCCCCCTGGCTCTGATACGTTATTGGAGGCGACGACAGATGTATTTTCGCTTTACTGCTTGAAAGTCCAAGGTTGTGCCAGTGTTAGGGCTCATTCACAAACCGTGTCTTCAGCTTTGAAACCTTTGTATTTCTATCTCATTGTCCTCTTTATGAACCCGACAGAGTTTCCCCTCCTATTATCTGCACCGGTGGTTTTCATCTAGTGCGGCTTTGGCTTTGTGCCACTGCTCCCATTGACGTCAACCAGCGGCCCAAATAAAGTAAACGCATTGAGCAGTTTGAACACTGGAATCTTATTGGAAAACTGTATCTTCACAAAAGTGTTGAAATGATATTGAACATAATATTACAGTGGTTTCCAAACTTTCTGGATCCATGTACCCTCTGAGGCTTTGGGTGACCGGTCACATACCCTCTACTTCGATGACATTGAAAACATTGTGGATATATAGCACACATCATTAAATATTTCCACATTGAAACAATTTGGGCTTGTCTGGGTAATAGGCCATTATATTATTATTGTTATACTATTATTATATTAATACAGAAATATTAATAGAAATGTTCAGTTTTTTATTATTTTCCAAACAAATTGGACCAGGCTTCTGTCACTCATTCTGAACATCGTTTTGGACCTGCCTCCTTTGTGTCTCCCTAGCTGTCAAACCCACTGGCTTCTGAATGCACTGGTTTTAAGCTCACAAAAATAAAATAAATGATGCGCAGGACATTACAAGCTTTGCACATGGCACCGCGCATTAACTTGTAACATAAATGTATATGTGACACAAAACCACGGGTCAATCGACAGAGGCGGGGAATGACACTCTTTCCTCTCGCTCCTCGGGTCAGAATGACAGGGAAATACCTGCTGCAAATCGAAGCCTCCAATTGGTCTAACAGCGCCGGCTGGCTTTTCTCTTTTTATGACAGAGTAAAGACATTAGAATTCATTCAATCTTTGGCGCTGAATGAAGGTACTTGATTCAACTCCTGTACGACTGAGAACTTACACAGACTTTACCCTAATGTTAGTAAATCCGATTTGCCAAGTAACAACAATCTGCCAATGCAAATATTTTTCATTTATTTATAACTTTTAAAGTTCACATAACGTAAGTAATATTACATGAATTACATATTTTCTACAGTCCCTCCTACTGTAGGGAGAGGAATAGGGACTACGGACGCAGCCTAGGAGTGGTTTTCAGGTTTCAGCGTGGAAGGGGTTTGAAATGTCTCTTTCCCACTCAAATAATGATTTATATGCAACTTATTTTTAGATTAGTTTTTGCAGAGTGAGAACTACTATCCACTCCTGCCTAAATTATAATACACTTTCAGGCAGCACCTTGACGACACCTTTTTAACAAGAGGTTTGCTCTTTGGGTAATTTACCAGATTCACTCTGGTCCAAATCCACCCTGCAGTAGTTTTAACCTTCAAAAAAGAAAAAAATGACACATATATTATTTGTTTATGTATTTATCTGATCAACAAAATTGTACACCCATTTAAAAAATCTACCAGATTATAGCACAACTGCTCTTTTACATCTGTAGTCCTGCGGCAAAGAGTTCCATGGGTCCACAAACCATTCTACTGCCCTCTAGTGGACTGCGCTATAAAGCCCTCATGACTCCGATCGAGCTCTTTACTGCGGTCAAAAACACTGACAATATTGTCAGCCGCCTCTTGTGTGTGACTCATCTGACTCTCCCCGCTCTTTCCACTGCACTTGCCAAACGCTCCCGTAATGTGTTTTTCTATTGGACCCTGAACTCGCTGGCGTCGGATGAAAGGAGCCCCGTCCTCGGGCTTCGGAACCACCAGGCGCTGTGCAAATTGTCGCAGTTTTAAAGCTCTTTCTTTGGCCCAAATGTTAATCTTCAAAGCCAATCTTCTTGTGTGGCTGCGGCGCTAACAGCTCACGGAAAAGGCTGATTTAATTTAGACGATTTGGTGCTGAAGTACACACACGGCACAAAAAGTAATCTCTACGGGGTTTTCTGCAAGTTATTACAGAGAATTAAAAGTTATTCAATTTAAAACAAATTGGTCAGAAACACATTCATCTGAGGTTTTGCCTGAAATTACACTATTTTTTGCTTTGAAGCAGAACTAAGTTACTCATGCTCCAGAGGCCATAAGCGCCACTGCAGGTGTCGTAGCATGTTGCAGTTTTTTACTCATTAATTGTCCGTGAGAGTAAATACTACGCTGACAGAAAAGACAAAGGGACAGAGGGATATTGTTCATCCAATTACACAATGGAGATCATTTTTCACCTTAAACTTGGCTGTAAATACTGTGTAGGTGTGGCTAGTCCGCAGTTAGCTTTGCCCGTTAGCCTGTTAGCTTCTTCTTCGTGATTCCACTAGTGTGTATTGGTGACTCCGACCCGGTGGCAGACAAGTTGCAATTGTGGTTTTCTGGGCAGACACACCAGGGGGAGATGGAAAAAAAAACAATCATCTTATTAACACTTGTATCACCCCCAAAGGGACTACGGAAAGGATTTATTAAGGTAAAGAAGTTACTTAGTACTGCTCTAAAGTTGTTCTTTATGTTTTTGTCATTAGAACTATAGTATTTGGGCTTTCAAATGAAATTCGAAATCCTGTTCCTACAAATCCTGTCTAGATCTGTTCAAATTCAAGGTTAAAGTTCATAGGAAAACAGCTGCACAGGGAGGAGACTGCAGCAAGTCACTTTTGGTCATGTTGAATCCCATAAAGGCCCATTTTATGACACTGACGTCACATGTTTCTGCAGCTAGAGTGACACTACTTTCCCCTGGGAAACAAATTGCAAACCTCACTCAAACGGATCCTAGACTATGACATTTGGTCACATTTTGGTAATGTAGTATTGTTAATATTTTGGATTGTTTTACAATTATTGAGTCCAAATTAGCCTGTAGCTTAATAGTAACAACACAAAAATATGATACAAATATTAATAACTTTTGAACACTATAATATCAAATCAACCGTCCTGGAACCGCCACCTTAACGTGGTCGAGGGGTTTGAGCGCCTGAATGATCCTGGGGCTCTGTTGTCGGGGGCTTCGTGCCCCTGGTAGGGTCTCCCATAGCAAACAGGTCCTTGGTGACGGGTCAGAGAGAGAGCGGTTCAGAAGCCCCTTATGAGAGACCAACAGGCCCGGTTAGAACCATGAGGCAGTCCTTCTGTGGACCCACCACCTGCAGGGGGCGCTATAGGGGCTGGTGCAGCTCCAACAGCCGACCCCACGACCCGGCAACGGACAAGTGGAAGACTGAAGATGAATGGATGGATGGAATGTCAAATCAAATTAATATTGTTCATTTGTTAAATCAGTTGTTGCTCTGTCACTATTTCGTGCCTTGTCCTGGCATTAAATCCTGCAGTATCTAGAGTCTTTCTTCCTGTGGCGACCATCTGAAACACACTATAGGCACTCGGGCTGGGTGATTTTGAAAAAAACTAATCACGATTATTTTCCCCATATTGATCGATCTCGATTGTCAATTCGATTTTTTGTTTAAAAGAAAAAAAAAAAAAAATGTGGTATTTCCTGGACTAGAAAGTAAACAGATGCTGCGGCCAAACAAAAAATTCCAGCTAACTCCGCAGCAAAAACAAACTCCACACTTCTAGCCTCACAGTAGAGATGTTTGTGTTGTCACAACAACACAAACATCTGCAAAGGAGATGCAAAAAAAGTGTTCTTTGAAGAATGTCTGAAGCAGACAGCGAGCGCATGTTTGTGTGCGGAGCCTCAAAAAGCCACGACGTCACGGAGTGAAACAACTTAATATTTACATAAAGAAATGAGTAAACCACACATTTATTAGTAAAAAAAGTCGATCAAACTTGCAATTCACTGTTAGAAGTCCAGCTAATCCACCGCTGCAGCTTCAAAACAAATCCACATGGTCCAAATAGCTGAGCGTTTCCCTGGGATTGACCTGACAGGCGCTGCAGCTGCGCCGTCCATATTTTTTTTCCAGAATGCGACAGAATTGGCCAATTCTCCTCGATTAAAACGCACCACGCGATTATTGTGATCGACCTTTTTTTAAATCCCAATTAGATTAAAATTCTATTAATAGCCCAGCCCTAATGGGCACTATGGTTTTTTTGGGAATGGGGGTCCCTTAAAGGTGCATTATGGAACACTGTGTGCAAAAAAAAACAAATAATTGATATTGTTGCGGCGGTCCCAGAGACACATATCTCCGAGACGTCCACTGGAGATAAAGTGAGTCTCCAGGTCGTCTCAGTGAAAACAAATGGGCTCGATTTCAGCTGCGACTATGTGGAGACTTGAAAAAATAGTGTCCGCATGGTCTCCGAGAGGTCTCAGGCAGTTGCGGTCTCCGGCAGTTGTGTTGCGAACACTATTTGTTGTCCTCAACCCCGTTTCTGTGACATCCCTGCATTGTCTCTGAGACCTGCCGGATACCAAGGAGATCACTTAACAAATAGTATTTGCAACATTGCCAGAGTTGCTTGAGACCATGTAGACCTCTCGGAGACCTCTCAGAGACCATGCGGAGACTCCACTGAAATCAAACTAGATTGTTTTCATTGAGACCATCTGGAGACTCGCCTTATCTCCAGGGGACGTCTCTGAGACATCTCTGTTACCGGCAGCGACTCGAGTCTCCAACTATTCTGAAGGCCAGGGAGATGGACCCTTTTGTATGCACGCAATCAGTCAGAGTTGCGGAGACGTTGCGGACGTCTGTTTAAACTTGACTTAACAAAACATTGAGGTAACTTCAAGCACGCGTATTGAAACCATCTCAGAAATATAACAGGCTTTTCTCAGATAAAAATATCCTATACGCAACACTCGTGCCACATTACGCTGTGCTTGTATTACAAAGTCTACTCGGTCTGTAATCATTATGGCCCTTTCCCCCGGCATGATTGGCAGTTATAACGTCTCCAAAAACACTTCCCCCACATATTTGCTCAGTAGTTCACAGCACGCAGCTTCTTGATTCAATAACGGGCATTTATGCGGCTCATGTTTCAAAGAGACCATATATCTGTAGAGGAAACTAGAACTTTGATCCCTCTGCGCGATCGTGACTCGCCGTTTTATTCCTCTCTGGCCTCTTTTCTTTTTTAACAGACCTTCGTAACGTAACCATTAGTGGTGGTTTGACGCCGGTCTTTGTTCAGTATGCCCAAGCACGCTCTTGGGTGGCTTCTTGCTCTCCGCATCGATCAATCTCCGCCGAACACACGCAACATTTGTGATATTTTTTTTGGCCTAAAAATGAAGCGTTTAGATGCCCTCGCGGTGATTCGGCGGGTCGGGTAAACATTGGATAGTTGTAATCAGACTTCTCACCCCAGGGCCTGGTTTTTGGGTTGCGTTTTGTTTGACCGCGAGCAGATGTACCGAGTGTCTAATCACGCTACATGCCAGTGAGTGGGAAAGACAACACAGGAGAGAAAGGGATGGCCTTTTAATGTCACGCACTAATCTGTGCATGCTTTGTTCCTTACAATTTGCAAACAGTCCATTAAACAGAGCAATGAGGGGAACATTTGGTCATTCTAAAAGATGATTGGATACAATTGGTTTGCACAAAACTGTTGTTGAATATGTTTTTAGACTTTGTTTTTTGTATTTTTTGTCAAACTTAGGCAGGAAGTATGGTACCCTGATGAAGGCACGTATGAGCTATTTATTCTAATAAGCCATGCGGTGATAAAGGCTTTTTAATTTTTACAATGATCACATTTTTTTATCTTTTTCATCTTCATCAGCAAAAAAGTATGGTTGAACATCTTCAATGAAGGTACTTGATTCATCCTCTCATCCAAAAGGCTTCGTCAGCGACAAAGGTCCCACTCTGGACGCAGCTGAATATATAGACCAACGAGAAGGAGTTAGGGTAGGCCAGTCTCCTGCGTCCAGAGTGGGACCTTTGTCGCTGACGAAGCCTTTTGGATGAGAGGTGAAACGTTCGAAGACTTCAACTACTGAGTACAGAAGATGAATCAAGTACCTTCATTAAAGATGGACAACTCCTGTATGACTGAGAACTTACACAGACATCTTGCTGCCAACTATGGTTGAACAGTTATTTTATCCATCCCAAAAAAACGATTTAATGCAATGCCCGTAGGAAACCAAATGAAGATATGTGTGTTATCTTGGGGAGCAGGCCTGCCCCTCCGTGCACCCTTTCCGGTCTCTGTCCTATAAAAAGTATATACCGCCTGCCTGATTTCTCGTTTTGTTTATATTTACCACCACACTTAATGTTTCTGATCATCAAGTACATTTTCATATAACATAAAGACATTCCCAGTGAGTACAACGTGCATTTACCAAGTGATTATCACATTTTTTAAGAAAAAGACAAATCCAAACCTCTCTGGTCCTGTGTGAAAAAGTAATTGCCTCCTAAACTGGTTGGGCCGCCCTCTGCGTCAGTAACTGAGGTCGAGTGTTTACGATAACTGCTGATGAGTTTCTCATTTCAAATCCTTGTCCTCCTGCATAACCCAAGAGCACTCGAACTCCCCTCCAGGTGTTCCCGATTGACTAAGAATGTATTATTGCATCAATGACAGCAGGTTATCCAGGTCCTGAAGCAGCAAAGCCCCAGACCGTCACACTGACACCTCCATGTTCTTTTTATCAAATGCTGTGTTGTTTTTACGCCAGATGTAACGAGTCAGAGGTATGACAAAAAGTTCAACTTTCGTCTCATCCGTCCACAGACCATTTCTCTTAAAGTCTTGGGAATCATCCAGATGTTTGTTTTTTTTTCTTTTCTTGAGACTACTCGCTCTACCACTGTTTTTGTGCCTCCCCTCCCACCCAGATCCCACTACTTTTCATCCCTTCTATTGTATATAAAGGGGATGAAAGCCCGAAAGCTCGCCGTCTCTTTGGAAGACCCCAAATGGCATCGTCATCTTTGCTGGTTTCATCAAGTTGAGTCTATTTTGAGATTGTGGTCCTCGTGAGTAGAGCTGGGTACTGTTAAACGATTCCAATATGGTATTGGAAAAAAAAGTTAAGGTACTACCGGTATCATAAAAATGAAAGTGTCAAAACCAGGTACCGATAAAATTGTAGACAAACCTGATATTGTAAATTTGCAGATCATCCACACATTATTGTTCTGTTTTCTGATTCCAGTGGACACATTTTTGAGTTTAGGTATCCAAAAAAAATGTCTTCCAAGTAATGTTATTGAAAACCAAGTATTGTTAAAGTCCTGGTATCGAAAAGCCCTACTCGTGAGTGAATTGAATGAATCTACAATGGGCCAACCTCTGCAACTTCCATCTTTTCCAGACTTTTTCCAGATAAGGCTTTTGTTTTATTGATAATATATAAAAACAACAGATCATGGGGCTCACTTTTCTATGTTTGTGGTTCACAATGAAATTGTTACAGAAATTATAACAGAAATGATCTTGAAAATATTGATAATTATAATGCACACACATGTATAAGAAGTGCTTCAAATGTGATTATAGATTTAAGTTTACTAATCTTAATCAAGTTGTACTAAGTTATATGTCTGCGTATATGCAGTAGATGTATAGTGCATATATTGTAATATACTGTGGGTATTAACAGTATTCATAAGTAGTCAGCCTTAAATGGAGGCTTCCTGTCTCTGTGGAGCTTGATCTACACTGGTCTTAAGGTGACTCTATTTTTATGGTCTGTTTTAGGCCATTGGAGCGATCTGTCTCTAAACATGCAAACTTTCACCTAGAAAGACATAGTTAAATATGAACTTTCCTTCTTTACTCCATTCCAACGACAAAAATCTACACTGAAAGCGAGGCTTACAGAAATGTGTATTTAACAAAGGTCTTTCTTTTTTTTCACTAAAGGACTGTTGATTTCTTTTTTTGCCTGACAAAGCAAAATTAAACTGTTTACACATTTTTCAACTATTTATGTGTCAAATATGTCACCAAAATTAACCCATAAACCTAAACCTGGCTCGGATGTTGTCCCTCAAAACAAGCAATTTGATGCATTTATTTTCAGATAACAGTGTTAGAAGGGCTTTAGAAGTCTCCAGCTCTTTGAGTCTGACTTTAAGTTCACGTGTTGAAGACGGTGTGCCTTCAGTTGACCCGGTAGTCTGTTTTTGCCACACTGGTCACAGGTGAATGGTCACACTCCCTGCATGTTGAGCACATGTTTCTGATGGCTGCTCATACTTGTAAATCCTTTTCCACATTCTTCACACGAGTAGGGATTCTCTCCAGTGTGGATGTGCTTGTGCCATTTCAGTGATGATGCGGTTCTAAAAGAGGCCCCACACTGCTCACCAAGTGTGGTTTTACTTCAAAAAAGTGGATCGGCCGATGTTTGCTCAATCGGCTTTGTACAATGACACGCTTGCCACACTGGCTTCGCTCCTGTATGAATTTTGATGTGTGTATCAAGGTTTCCAGAGCAACTGAAGGCCTTACCACACTGGTCACATATGTATGGTTTTTCGCCAGTGTGAAGTCTCTGATGACTCTTCAGTCCGTAGCGTCTAGTAAAAAATGTATTGCACACGTCGCAAATATGAGGTCTTTTTCCAGAGTAAATTCTCATGTCTATTTAAATTGCCTGATAATAGAAAAACCCTCCCACACTGGTAGTGGGTTCTATAGTGAATGCTAAGGTTCTGTGCTTGTGTAAAAGACTCATCACATTGGTCACATTTGTACGGCCTCTCGGTAAAGTGTTTCTTATAAATGTCTCGTCAGGTTTTCGTCCCGGAAGAGCTATCTTAAGCTCGTCATTGTTTTGTTATCGTCATTAAAAAAACTTATTGATATCGTTATCGTCATCGTTGACGAAAACTACACTGTCTGATCTGCAGTCATTTTTAAGTGCATTGAAAAAAATAATAATAATCAAATCGAAACATGAGACTGAGACTATCTGAGACTATAAGGGCATCGCTTTTTTGTCATTGTCCGTCTAGTGTGTTTGTTTTCCATCCATCCTTCCATCCATTTTCTTCCACTTGTCCGTTACCGGGTCGTGGGGCAGCTGTTGGAGCTGCACCAGCCCCTATGGCTCCTCCTGCAGGTGTTGGGTCCACAGAAGGACGGCCTCATGGTTCTAACCGGGCCTGTTGGTCTCTCATAAGGGGCTTCTGAACCGCTCTTTGTCTGACCCGTCACCTAGGACCTGTTTGCCCTGGGAGACCCTACCAGGGGCACGAAGCCCCCGACAACAGAGCTCCAGGATCATTCAGGCTCAAACCCCTCCACCACGTTAAGGGGGCGGTTCCAGGAGAGGCGTCATGTGTGTTTATCTTGTGCATTTTAATTGTTATTGAGAGAAAAGCTATAAAAGTACTCACACAGATGAGCGAAGGTGACAAAGCTGTGATCCTGATCTGCACCAAAAATGGAAAAAAACTCCAGAGGCGGGAAACTAAAGGAGGATGTAGTGACGGAGAGCAGGGGCGTGAGCGCAGTCAATCTGTCAGAGGCTGGAAGGCAACACAGTCGACAAGAAACCTACCTTTTAAATCCTCTTAACCCCCATCTGAACCAGGTACATTTTCTCCAGTTTGGCTTTACCCAAATCTAAAAGCTTTTGGAAAAAAAGCGTCAAAATAGCGACGAAAACGAGGATGAAAACGCATCAAAAAAGCATCAGAATTAAGCGATGAAGTGCAACAAAAAAGTCACGAAAAACCGACAGGAATAGAAGAAAAAAGCGATGAAAGTGACACAAAAAAGTGACACAAAAAGGCAACAAATATGTGACGGAAACAGAACAGAAAAGTTACAAGAAAAGCAATGAAAGTACAACTAAAAAGTGGCAAAAATGAGATGCAAAAGAACTGGAAAAAAGTTACTACAACACGGCGACAGCACGACAAAAATATGTTTAGATCAATTTTGTAGGTCTTAGCTTTCAAATGAGGCATTACACTGGCCTTCAGGCTGTACGCACCAGTCTAGAAGCCACATGTATAAAGCACAAACCCATTCATTGGGCTCTTTCAAACTGTGTCAGTGAAAATAAAAATATCAGATCCTTTTAGTCATAGTTTTATTGTTTTAAAGTTGTATTCCTTTTCTTCTCTGCAACGAACGCTATTTTCCCATCCAGGGTTTTATTACCGTCCCGTGTTAACCCAAATCCAGATTAGTCGCATTAGTGTTGTCTAAAGAACAGCTGGTCCGCTGACGGGCAACTGGGAGACATGAACCAGGACTTTCTTCAGTCAGTGCAGCGGGAGAACGGAGTCCAGGGACAGAGCAGAGGCTTTAAAAGAGCATTGTGCAGCTGCTGTGGACACAACACACGAGACACAATTGTAGAAAATAAAAATGTTTAGGCGTGAGAGAATGTGCTCCTCTCTGTGTTCTGTCCAGTGTCATCTTTCGTAAATCTCCGAGGCCTTTGGAGATGATCAAATGAAACGGAAAATAGACCTTCACTTGGTCCCGGTGAGACAAAATAGATGTAATGCCTGAGAGGTCCTTTGATGTAATTCTTAACATGTCCTGTACATATTTCTTTTGTGTTATGATCAAAGCAATAGCACATCCATCGTATCACATTATAGGGCCCCTAAACGCTTGTCTTAAAACAAATACTTGGAAAAATTGAGTTTGAAGGAAATTGATTTGTATCTATTCAAATTAATCGCATGGAATCACTATATATGTCGTATTATATTTTTTAGTCCTTATTTTGCATGACCTTATTCAACATCTTACAAGGTACTAACTAACACCTTGCCACATTTGTGAGGATTTTATGGAGTTTTTCGATGAAAAAATTAATTCCATCAGGGCCTGTCTTGTTTCATCTGCCCTAAACAATCATGTTTCACAAACATGTCATGCTACTTTCGACACTTTTGAGCCAGTGTCTTTATCCAGTTTAAGAATTGTTCACACAGTGCGCTTATCATTTTGTCCCGTGGATATCATTCCTCCAGGTCTCCTCAAGGAGGTTTTTGAATCCATAGGTCTGTGTATATATTCAAGATTCAAGATTGTTTTATTTGTCAAACCATGTGACTGATTCGAAATTATATTTCTCTCATCCTTGATTGTGGAGCGGGGGGTGGGGGAAGGGGGGTGGGAGGGAGGGCAGGGAGTTCAGCTTCCCGATGGCCCTGTGTACGAAGCTGTTCTTAAGTCGACTCGACCTGGCTCGTAGATTCCGCAGTCTAGTTGTCTAGTTGATTCATATTTAAAAGATAGAGGTTTTTCAGTTAATGTTGGCTCTTGCTTCTCATCTGTGTCACCCATTCATTGTGGAGTGCATCAAGGGTCCATTTTAGGACCAAAAAGTGACAGCATATCACCCCTGTGTTAGCTGCTCAACATTGGCTTCCTGTACAGGATAAGGTTTAAGCTTCCACTTGTTGTTTTCAAATGTCTCCATGGCACTGCTCCTCTGTACTGTAATTGTTCAGAGGTTGTTTCCTCGTAAAAAAAACTAAGATCAAATATATCAACCAAATAAACCATAAATTTAAACTAGGCATATCTGATTTTCTCCCTTGAAACACGCCTTCAGTTGACCCGGGTTTCTGAAGTGTTTGCCACACTGGTCACAGGTGTATGGTTGAAGATCATTCACACAAGGAAGGAAATCTATTTTCAAAAAAAGTTATTTTATGGATCCCATGTTTGAAGATAATTTGAATATGACTTAATCTAAATGCAGTTTTTTTTCTACTGATGTCGTCTCCACATACTCTTCACTGGTGTTAAAATGAGTCTTCGCAGGCAAAAGATTTCCCCTATTTACAATCTCTAAACATGTGAAATTCCAGTGTGAACTCTCTGAATCTTCAATGCACCGCTTTGTGTAAAAACCTTTATTGCACACGTCACAACGATAAGGTTTTTATCAAAAATTAATTGTCATGTGTCTATTTGATTTACCTAATGTTGGAAATGCCCTCCCACACTGGTCGCAGCTGTATAGTTTTTCCCCAGTGTCGGTTCTATAGTGAATGTGAGGTTCTCTGCTTGTTTGAAAGCCTTATCACATTGGTCACTTTTGCACCCCCTCTCGGTAGAGTGCACTACATGTGTAGCTTTAAATTGGCTGAAAAAACAAAGGCCTTTCCACACTCATCACAGACAAAGGACTTGACTCCAATGTGGGGATCTCATGACTACTGGGAGCACTGGCCCATCTAAAAGCCTTACCACACTGGCCACAAACGTACAGTTTGTCTCCGCTGTAGATAGTCATGTGTTGTCTGAGTTTATCTGGTGACCTGAAAGCTTTCTCACATTGATCACACTTGTGCGGTCTTGCCCCAGTGTGGCTCTGCATATGATTTACTAGGCCCGATGAATTAGCAAACTTCTTCTCACAAACATCGCAACTGAATGTTTTTCTCTGGTGTCTCTTTGAAAGTTGCTAATTTGGATAAAAACTCTTCCCACAGAGGTCACACTCATGTGGCCTCTCTCCACTGTGCACTTTCCGATGTGAGGGCCCTGGGGTTTGTAAATGGAAACCCACACTGGTGTGAGTTTGGTAGTGTGTATATATAAACCTTATCACACTGGTCACATTTGTGCAGCCTCTCTTCTTGGTGGGTGAGCTTGTGCTTTGAGAACGTCTCTTTGGTTTTTAATGTTTTCCCACACTGGTCACACTCATGTGACTGTCTCTGTGTGGATTTTAGCATGTCTTCTCAGACCATTGAAAGAATTGAAAGTCTTCTGACACTGGTCACTGCTGTGCGCCATTGGGTGAAAGTGATTTTTGTTTCTCTGTAAACAGAACATCAAGTTTATCAATGGACTTAGAGTTACTCTTTACCAAATGTTCAGTACAAAGGAACTGATGTGGCGCCTGTTGCTTGAAGCTGAACCGAGTTAACTGCAGAGTTGATAAAACAAAGGCAAATTCAAATGGAAAAAAAAAGTAGTATGAGATGGCCTCGCAGCAAGAAGGTCCTGGGTTTGAGTTCTTGCTCGGTCAAGGTCTTTCTGTGTGGAGCTTGCAAGTTCTCTTTGTGGCTCCCTTATGTTGCTCCCATTTCCACAACAAATATAAGAGGGTCAGTTCTGGGACCATGAAAAAGGGCAATATTAACAAAAAGTTAATTGTGTGTTAATTTGTGTGTATAAAAAGAAATCTATTTTAGACAATACAAAAAATATATATATTATTTGTGCTGAGTGAATTGTAAATATAATGCACTATTTTATATATTTGCATAAAATACATGGTTTTGTTCATAGTTGTGCTTTTATCTATTCTTATCCATTTCCGGTTCTTTTTCTTGTCCAAAGCCGCTAAAGCAAAATAAAACTGGTGAAGTATGAAATTTTACAGGTGTCACATGTCATTTTGTCCAGAGTGTAAGTCGCACCACCCACCCTGGTGCACCGTTGACCAGCCTTTCCCGGCAGCACGTCGTTCAAGCTCTCATTTGCGAACCTGTTCCTCTAGCGGTTAGCGCAACAGTTAGCGCCTCCGTTTCACAGCTAAGATCCCGGGTTCGATTCCCACCAGGGACGGGGCCTTCTGTGTGGAGTTTGCATGTTCTCCCCGTGTCTGTGTAGGTTTCCTCTGGGTACTCCGGTTTCCCCTACCACTAAAAACATGTGCAGTATAGGTGAATCCGGCAGCCAGGTGATTCTGACCATTGGCCTGGCTCCACATCATGGAGACTGCTCCTTGCCTCAGTGGCATCGAAGGATGGGTTAAATGCAAGGACACATTTCCCTATGGGGACAATAAAATATACAAACAAACAAACATAATACAAAAAATAATTATTATTATCTCCCAGTTTCCCAGTGGATAATATGATATGGAGCGGCGTTCATGTGCAATTTTCTACTCAGCAAGTGGTATTTACCATAATTACAAGACCACATGAAGGCAGCATAATATATTTTTTTTTAAATATTCGCCTGTACAAACACATTCAGCTGCAGTTTTGCTGACACTGTGTGTACTAAAATTGGGGCCCCCAGGCAAATGTGCTATCCCCTGTTCTCTTCACTCTGTATACATCGGACTTCACATTATGCTATATGATGACACTGCTGGTGGCTTGTGTGAAGGGAGGGGACAAGAGGAAGTACAGGACGGTCATCTCAGACTCCTCCTCATTACATCCAAAACCAAGTAGATGATTGTGTTATGAAAGGGTTTTTGACTGCATGTAAACATTGTCACTGACACGCACAAACTACAGCACTTGCCACCACTGACTGATCGAAAATGTACATTTCCTTGATAACCTCAAAGGATTTGAGCTTCCTGAGAAAGAAAAGTCTGCTCTGTACCTTTCGTGTATGCTGCATTTACATACACTGACCCGTCCAACTTATGGTCAACCCCCAGATATTTACAATTCTGGACCACATCAGTGCACTAAGAATGTAGTATTTGGGCTTTAAAATGACCCAAAATTTGACGTGCTGACACTTAAACCCTGTAATAGATTCTTAGATGTTTGTGATGTGTTTTCAATCATAGACAAAGCTTCCTAATGCGTCATCTGTTCTTTTTCATCAGAGAATAGTTGTCCATGTTTAAAATGGCGTCTGCAGCTGGTGATCTGGAGGTCCAACTGCCTATAATCGTGTCTCTGTTTCAGGACGCGGAGAGCTGGGAGCGGTCGTTGTTGCGTCTCGCTGAAATCACCTCAGCCCTGATCCGAGACCGGAGCCCTGCGCTGGTGGGACAGCTCCTGCAGGCCTGAAGAAACCAACACACTCCTGCAGACCTGTACAATAGGGCTGGGAACCCTTCAGGATGCTGTCAAGTGACTTTAATAATACCAGAGTTGTACTATTCAGCTGCCAGGTTTTACTCAGCAAGTGTTTACTCAAGTGCTGCCCGTCGTGTCCAATATCCTTTACACATCCAAAGTTTCCTTCGTTCCGGTTTGATGGAATATGTGCAATCGCGATGTCGTCACTTCCGCGGTTTGTGGTAGGCCACTTAATGTTTGAAATGAATTATAATAGTTCTGTGACAGGCAAAAACAATGTTCACCAACGGGTCAAAATGGTGGGAGTAAAGAACAACAGCGATCGCTTGTATAGTTCTACACCTTTAAATAATGCAAACATTTGCTGCTACCTGATAACCTTGGATACTTGTACCTAAACTATCCTTTTTTGGGTAAAAAATACTATATTATTTGTCATATGGAACCATTTATTACAAATAAGTGTTGACTTATTTGTGGCATTAAAAATTGCCTTTAAAAGCATTAATCTTGACTTGCTTCTGTCTGCATAAAACCCTGATGTGAATCAATAAACAGTAGCTATTTTCTAAAACAATGCCTTATTTTTTTATATGCATTATTCTTCAATAAAACCACCCACAAAAAACCCTCTGCAATCACGCCATATATCAATATTCTTTTGAAAACTCCAAATCCCACAATGAGTCAACAATTTAAAAAAAACATACTCTTTACAGCCCTCAGAAAATCTTATTCTGAATTTCTATGTCTCTGCTGACCCCTTCTGGATGTCAGTGACACATCTGGTTAATGCGCTGTCTGTCCACTGGAGGGCGCCATCAGACAATCACAAACACGTCCAGAACACAAGGAAATTAGATCAATATTAAGTTTCAATAGCTTTTAGAACTGGGATATTATTATGAAACATATTATTATGCAACAATAGGGTGAATTCAGGTAATTTGGGACAGCATAAGCAAATGGCTATTACTTCAGTTCTAAAAAGTGTAACCTTAAGTCAATACCCTTGAATTCTCGCTCTGGGGGTCTAATATAAGGATAAAGTTAAACCCTGTGACATGAAGTATGTGTGGCCAGCATCAAAAAGGAAGTTTACTCCAAAAGACTTGTGGTCTCAGAAATGACATCTGCCTATGCCTGATTTAATCATATGGGTATAATATTTAACTGATGAAACCACTGTTTATATAACTTATATACAATCATGCAGTGTGCTATGAAGCAACAAATTATATGGCAATTAGTTAAAAATTATGTGTATATTTTTACTTTTAACACTTTTTAATGTTTGTTAATTTGGGACAGTATATTTCAGGTAATTTGGGACCGTTTAAAATTGCAATAAAAATATATTTTTCACCTTGATATTCCTATAATTTTATTAATTCAAGTCATTTTATGGATCTGAACAGTAATTGTGCTGTGGAACTTGCAAAAAGTGCTTAGAATCAGCCGGGAGGATATTGTAGTAATATTAACAACTTAAACCATGCAATGGCTGCCTTTTAGTGATGGGTTGATGGTACCTCAAAGTGTGTGACACACACTTTGAGGTACCATCAAATTGTATCACACTGTACTCAACACTGACTGAGCTCATTGATTCTCGTTCAGACGTGTGAACCGAACAGTCAGGATTGAGCTGTTGAACCAGCTGAGAGTGATCATTTAGAAAGAGGAAAACTGCTCAGGATTATGAGAATAGAAACAAAGGAATGAGAATTCCTGGTTGATAAAACCATCTAAAAGTCACTGACCAAGATTTAACAAAGGACATGCCTGTGACAATAAGATGGCAGCAGAAATATTTCTGCTTGTGTTTACCAAGACCATCTGATTTGAACTCACGACCCTCTGATTATGAACCGGACGCTCTGCTTAGAGAGCTAAACAAACAGTATATCATTTGCAATATGTACTCGCCTATAGCTCTGCTTTTGCGTAGCACTTCGATATGGACATGAAAGAGAAGAAAATAGATGGCTCTTGTGCTTTACATGCAATATCTATTGAATTATTTTGTTATCAGATCAGATTCACCTCGTGCCCATAGTTTTGGAGTGGGCGCTTGAGCTCGAGAGCACCCACGGGATCGGCGCCCGGTGCATAAATCCCAAAAGACAAAATGAGCCAGGTGTTGGTCTCAGTCAACTGGCGCCCCCTGCAGCTCGCTGCGTATGACACTACATGATACAAAATGACACAGTGACTGTCGGTCACGTGACTTGTCTCAAAGTGATTCGCTGACACAGCTCGTTTAACCCATCACTACTGCCTTTAAAAGAGTCCAATAAAAATGTATGTTTCACAAAACATTTGAAAATATTTACTGGGACTTGGACTAAATGGTGCTCTCACAATTTTGGGTTTTGTCATTAAATTCTTATTCAGACTGACTTGTTCTGATTAATAGGTTCTATTTTTTAAATTGTAAAGTTATAGACTAGGTTTATGTCCAGTTCAGATTGGGTTCCTTTTTGGAGACTCTAAAACAGCAATTTAGTGGAGCTGGACTGCATGAAAAAGTAACACATTGTTTTGCCTTTCAAATCCCACAGGAAACAACAGTGTCCCAAATGACCCAACACAACCCCAAAAACGTGTTCTCCGTCAATCCCATCAAAACCGTGAGTCCCATTTTGTAAAAGCGTCACACAAACTTAACATAAAGAAAGAAGACACCCTGATGATTTCAGAGATGTGTCACATGCTGGGACAGTGTCTTCACTTTAGAGACAAGAGACAAATGAAAATAAGAAAAACTGTCCCAGATTACCTGAATTCACCCAACAGAAAGTTGTCGTTGTTGTTTTTTGTGTGTTTAAGTTTATAAAGCTTCCTGTTCCAGATTATTCTAACCTAATAGTTGAACTCACACTTTTACAGTGAAAAATAAATGAACTTTGTTTGCACACATCGACGGAGTAGATTTCATAATTTAGCAAAATGCAGCTTCATTTATTAACCTGTTCCTTGCTGTTTACTCACACTGATCACAAGGCTGTCTAGCTTTCAGAAAGTGATTAAAAACTACAAACAAACAATGCAACAAAAAAGTTCAGATCAATTTTGTAGGTCTTAGCTTTCAAATGAGCCGTTACAGTAAAGTGGGGTTAGGAGAAAGAGCTTTTCTCCGTGTCAGAGTCGAAGGCCCGGGGGCTAATGCTGTTCCTGGAGACGCCAAACAAACAGAGCAGAGGTCAGAGGTCGCTGTAGCCATTGACTCTTCGATAACGAGGACTGGAGCTGACTACGGAAGCTCAGCGGGGCCAAGCCAAAGAAAACAGAGTGGGGCTGGAATGTGACCAGTGTGTCTGAATACTCTGAGAGAGAATACTCTGTAAATGTGGCACGATGCTTTTTAGAGTTTGATTTAATGCTTTTTAAGGAGAGTCACTGCCCCGATGGTGTTGATACATTTTTAGTCTCTTAACATAAACGTACCCCTGGAAACTAAGAAGGTATCTACTCTGCTCAATAACATATGTCACTGCTCTGACGTTTCTCCACAGATTTTTTTTTTTTTCACATTGTGGTGACAATATCACACTAAACACGATAATAATAAAAAAATCTATGAAAAAAACTTTAGCAACAATGCAGGGAAAAGGATTTGTTTAGTTTTTAGGTGAGTCTTGATGAGAATGAGCCGTTTAGATTCGGGTAAAGCTGAACTGGAGAAAAAGCACCGGGTTAAAGCGGGGGTTAAGAGGTTAAACTTGTTTGATTGAAAAAAAAGAAGGTGCTGGGGGAGGTGCAAAGTCGTCTTTCTGACTGAAGTGAGGAGCGTAGAGATCATTCGATTGTTCTAAAATCCACATCTGCTCCGGCTCACGTAGAACCTGGAGTTTTGGATTCTCAGGATTTCCCGAAGTGAAGAAGCGCTTCAGATCTGATTGTTATCGGATTTCTCTGATCATGTGAACCTGGTCAGTGAAACTTCAGAAAGCCGTTTTGTTAGTGCAGATATGGCCGTGTACAAATGATCATTTTACTTCTCCAAAATGGGACCTCAGGGGGCGCTCTTTGGGAGCTGCCGCCTAAGATTACTCAAAGATGCGCGAGTGCCTCTTGAGACACCGCTCCAGTGCTTCATCGTGAACATGGTGCTCCAGCACTTTAAAAAGTCCCTTTAATCTTTTAAAACCTCCGTTGGGGAAGTAGTGAGATTGGTACTTTTCAGAAGCAGCAGTTCCCGCGCTCGTCACACTGACGCCGTGTCAGTCGGACTCGTCCGTCCAGCTGCAGCCCAGGACGGATAAACATGAAATACTCGGGGGCCTCTGGGGTGTTCGGACACGGCTCCCTGCGCCACGGCATTTCTCTCCCACACATGCTCTCCCCCCGTGTCCCGGAGACTGTCTGCTCTCACACACGATTAGTTCATTCAGAAATACCCATCCGTGTCCCTAAATCTGAGGCCAACTCGCTCGAATCTAATCGAATTATTAAGACATTTCACATTAAAAACAAACTCTGTTGAAGACATTTCTTCATCGTGGCCGTTAGACCTCGAGCACTTCCTAGACTTACTCGTCCACAATGGCCTGAAACCGGCCATATTCCGTGCTGAGGCCCAATGTTGTTTGAACATAAAGTCTGCCCACTCATTCCTTTAGCTCCCTGTCGGCCTGAGCTCCAGTCCCAGGCTGGTTTTTTCCCATGAACAGGGCTTCGTTCGGGACGTCCCGCTGCAGAAGACTCCCCCTCGGTCCTTCTCCTGTCATTTGGGGACATTTCTGTCAGCCATGACAGAGCGTCGCACGACAAGGACAGAAAATGTTTTTCTCATTCAAATATTAACCAGTTAACTTAGGGTTAGGGTTAAAGTTATTTCGGCGACACTTAAACGTGGAGCAACTTCCCTCTCTCTTGGTACAGCAGATTTTTTTTTGCGTATTGCATGTGTAGTTACACATTGTTTAACTGGATACTTTTGAACGCAATTTTACAATGACAAATAAAGCACTTACTTGGTGATCTTCTCCAGTGATGCAAACCCACATCTCAACATATCAGTGCGATACCTCATCTGAATCCCAAGATTTCTACTTTCTAAAAAATGATGTGCAAGATCAGTGTGAGAGAAACACAACTTACATCAATAGCCACTGGGGGTCATTAGAATGAAACGTATAAAGTTGAGTAATGAAGAAGAGCCCCTTTAGAAGCAGCAGCAGATACATTTATAACTTTCACTGTGACTGCTGTTGGATTGAATTCTACCAAAGAGGCGCTGCAAAGGGAGCTGTGGGCGTTAGCGATAGCAGCAGCATTAGCAGCTGCGTCTCAATAAGGCTAATGAGCTATTATTTATTTGTTATGGGAAATTGCCAGTGGGTCAGGCCAGATTGCTAGCTGAGTGAAGCTGGCCCCCCTTTTAAAATGTGTAATATTAATGTAATCATCTTCACAGCATAAAACAGCACAGACGTTGACCAAACTTTTGACACCATTTTTAGCTTGGAGCTTTATATATAAGGGATATAAGGATTGACATATTTCCAATAAATGCAAGTGTGATGTATGATGAGGGGCCAGGCTCACGATGGTCGGACAGTTAGGCGCACTCTAAGCCAGCTTCATGGTTAGACTATTGTTTGGTCAGAATTAAAAAAGCCCAATTATGAAATGCTTGAAAAAGTTTGCTGTACAGTGTGATACAGACTCACTGCCCTTTGGCGCCCACTGCTGGTGACTGGCAGGTGCTACAGTCACATGCTGTGGTTTCTTGTTCGGGGGTTTCGATGTGCTTTGACACCCTACAGGGACAACTGTTTATATGCGACATGACACATTTGAGTACGTTTAAGATGAATGGATCATCATTCATCCAACAATACTTTCAGAATATCTAACGGCAGCAGGAGTGTGTTTGTGAACACTTAAAAGTGAGTTATTCATTCGACCGCAGGCACAGCTGATCTGCTGTGCTCAAGTTTTGTCTAAATTCAATGGGAGATGTGACTTCAAGTGTCTTGCCCAAGGACACAGTGACAGTATGAGCTAAGCAGAGCAGGGAGGGTTAGCCTCCATGTGGCTCTGGACCCTGTTCCAGCGGCGCTGGCTTTATGACTCTGTGATTCAGCGTTTGAAGACGGTGGGTCTGGGGAAAGGAGACAGAGAGGATTACAGTTCTGCCGCCGTGAAGGACTCAGAGATGTGTCACGGTTTGGAATCAAATCACACAACACTGGCACCTTTTGTTCGGCGTGGCACCGGCACCGGCTAATGAGGTGCGAGGGACAATGAACAGGAATAAACTCCAGGGCTTGGACAGAGATGTCAGCGATGAGACGAATTCAAATAAAGACTCGTTTGCCAAAAAGAGCCGGTGTCAGGCCTGGACGCTGATCCTGGTGATGTGGAGAAGCCCGAGAGGCAGAGGAGGCTAGCGTTTCCGCTGCTGCGGTGAAGATGGGAGGGCCGATTAATACGATATAATCAATCTCAAAGTCCACAAAGGAGGGCAGAGGTTCGATGCTTTGGTCTGGTTTGTGTTTTGTCTGTAGGAGCTACTTACTCACCGCTCGTTGCCTGGTTTTATGCATTTACTGATATCAAGCGGTTGTTTGCTCGGTTTATTTTCAAACGTTCGACTTGGGAAACATGATCTGCACATAAATGCAATATACACAGATGTTTCTTCTTGGTGACACTAAACCTTCTTCACAAAGTAGGGCAGGAGTTCGTTTTAGGAGGAACGAGGAAATGTATTTATTTCAGTCAGTATCTGTACTAAACCCGGCCGGCCGGCGGAGGAAATGGATGAAACAGCCTTCATGTTTCACACAGCTCCATAATGTTAGCACTCACCCCGCGCAACCCTTCCTTTTAAAACCACCCCCTTTGACGTTTTTCCCCCGTGTTTTTCCCGCGAGTAGCCTCACGCTCGGGCGACATTTATTGATCCCCGAACAGGCCCGCGGCGCGAGCTAATTGGCTGTTTGGGAGCTGACCCGAAATGGCCGCCCCTTTGCTTGCGCCGCAAACACTTCTCCCATAGCTCAGTCTTCCTCATTCGGACAGTCATTTTTTTATATATATATATTTTTTTGTGCGAGCTCGCCATTTGGGTGTGGAGCGCACCGCCACAACTCGCCAAACCGCCATTTAGGTCATTTCCTCCGGCTAAGACCCGATATTAGAGCGGAGCGGAGCCAGTGCCAGAGTGGGACAGAGCTAATCTAATTATAGGCTCTGAGGGCAGAGCGGCGCGGAGCCAGCGACAGTTCAAAATCCCCTGCGGTAACGTCTGTGGGGCTAATTCTTCCGGGCCTGCGACTGGGTGATGTATGGCACACTGTAGGTTATATATATATATATATACAGTACGTGGCGCGGGGGAGGCGGGAAATAAAAATGGAGACGCAGTGTGCAGTAAAAGTGGCTCCTAAAGTCGGGGCTGCGGGCAGGGACAGGGATGGAAGACTTAAAGGGAAAATAAGGGACAAGGCTCACAAGTGGAGCCCCAACGCTCCGTCTGCGGGGTCTAAACTTGGTGTAGATTTAGTTTGACTTGAATGTGATTTCTTGTAAACGTAGATCAGTGCTGGAAAACAACAGGCAGCCTTTGCTCTTGGCTTTTTCAAAGAGAGTCCAGTCACGACACGACAAAGGGTTTAGGTACTTCAGAGGAGACACCGCCATCGACGAGGAAAGACCTCCTCACACGAAGGGCCGCGCTTTTATCAGGCTTCACAACGATCAAGCCCTCACAATATATGAGTAATCTACTAAGACAGAACGATTAGGCCAAATATTCAACAGACACAATAACACTATTTGTTATAACATTATTATCCACAATATATTAGGTTACTTTGTTTTAAATCTCATCCTTCAAAACAGGGCAAGTTTCAACAACAGATGAGGACCTCATGATGGGCGGAGGTCAACTTTAGGTCAAAATGATGAAGGGAAAAAAAGCCCATTAGCCGTTGATAAGGTCCAAGAGGGTTTCCATTGAAATATGTACTGTAAAAAAAATGTATAAGAACCAATTCAAACGATTTCATTTGGACAGTGAATTGGTCCCCTCTGTTAATTCTTATGAAGCCAGGGACTAATTAGGAGGAGTTTTAAGTAAGTAAGTGCTTTATTTTTCATAGTACAATTGTACAACGAAATTACGTCCAGGTATTGGGTTATTCACTGCGGGCCGACCTGGGCAGCATGTTTTTGGAGAAACCAAAGAACTGCCTTCAGTCTCCCCTGAAACGGTGCAGCGCCTCCTGGGTTCGTCCCCTGTTTCGGAGCGTGGTGTCCCACACTGGTCAGCCCCTCCTTCTTCTGCCGCCTCCTCTCGCTCCTTCTCATCTTCATCATCTTTGTCCTCCTCCCGTGGGTCTGACGCCGTTGTTCACCGGCGGGTCACCTGTGAAACTCCGCCTTACAGTTGAGCCAGGAGTCAAGTGGAAATAAAACCACAACAGTCTTTCACCGTCTTGTGGGAAGAGTCTTATTCTCCAGTGAACGAACATTAGCCAGAACTATAGTAGGGATAGAAGGCTTGTGTGGCTGAGCTGTGAGTCTTTTAGCCCTGTTTGTAGGGCCTCCAAAACCTCAGATTGTAAACGTGATCTCTACATATATGATGCGTTAAAACGACAGGCCGCTCATGTTGCCTTTATCAGGTTTGGTTTACGTTTGATCGTGTGACTCTGGTCTCGCGTGTGATGCACTTTTTTTTTTTTTTAGTAGTAGTAGTAGTTTATAGTAAAAACGTATTGTGCCTAACCCAATTTACAGACTTCCACGAGAAAACAAACACAAACATTAATAGTAAACAATATCAAGTGTCAAACCGAAGAGAAATAAGCATGTATTTAGAATTTATTTTAACATAAATTTCAACACTCCACTGGTATCATCCGCATATAATAAACATTTTAAGTTTTTCAAAGCTTCACAGACATCATTAATATACATTATAAACAATTTTGGACCCAAAATAGAACCTTGTGGAACTCCATGTGTGATACGTTTTTTTTCAGAGTCGACATTGTGTATATGTACATATTGGTATCTGTTGCTAAGATAACTTTCCAACCAGGCATATGCAGGTCCCCTGACACCACACCTTTCAATCTTATTTAAAAGCCTTGTATGGTCTATGGTGTCAAAGGCCTTGCTCAGATCGATAAAAACACCCACTGCATATTCACTATTATCTGTTGCTGTAGCCAGGTCTTCCACAAGAGCCATGATTGCAGTTGTAGTCGATCGATTTGATCGACTACAACTTTACAGAAAACTGCAAGTGTGTGGTTGCATTTATCAGAACCGTTTAGTCTGTGGCTTCATACGAGTGTGAGGTTATCAATTGTGGGAAAACGTGCGAGGTCTGGGCACTTTGTATCACGTTGTTCAAATGGCGAAAGATTCTAAAATGCTCTGGCGTGGACCCGGCTTAAGTTGACAGAGACATTTGGAGATCGAGTTGCAGTTTTATGCATTTTACGAGCTCAGACAGCGCATTGTAGGCGTGTCCCTCAGTGTGTTGACCCCTGGCTGACCCCTGGGGCTGATAAAAAGCCCCTGGTGGAGAGTGGGGGGGGGGCGGCCTCTTTAAAAACGGTGCTGCTAATTTGAGCCGCTGCAGTTACACGGGTCAGCGCTCTTCTCTGGGACCCCTCCTCACCCCCACATGTGTGCCAGGTGTCCCGGAGCGGCGCCTATCGCTCACACTCTCTGCCCCCGCCAACGTTTTGTAGCACCTGCAGGAGTCCGGCGGGGTGAGACTTTTAACAAGGAAGAGAAGGATCACTGACAGCCATGAGAGGATAAAACGCTTCAGATTAAAGTGTGTTCTGACAATGTTTTTCACCTGATGGGCTTGAGAGTTACTGACCAAAAGTACAATGACTAAAAGGCGTACGCAATATATGCCTTGCATAGGGGCGCCGAAAGGACGGAGCGCCAATACGACAGAGAGAACAAAATATTGAAATATAGTCGGCACGCAAGGGACAGCGCCCCACACCATCTAGGCCATTAGCTCATAGCACTTGACAGCAGAGGGGCATCGCTTTAATTGAACATGCTTATCTTGCGAAACAAAAGTCACTGCTGGAGTGGGGCGGAGAGAGGAGTGGCAGAGCGACAGTTTGTGAATGCACGGCCGCGGTACGTGAGCGCGGCCGGCGGGGAAAGGGTTTTAGAGCGCGGCTCCGGGGAAACAGCGAGAGCCGTGAGTGACGAGGCGGCTACAGGAGCCCCGTCACTCACATCTTCCACCTGTTCGCTCAGATCCGCTCTGCTCTTGGCCGCCTCCGAACGGCAGCGACATCACCGCACACAGTCTCCTCCTCAGTCCGCCCTGGTCATCTCCGCCGCTGCTGCTGCTCCACGAGGTGAGCACGCATAAGGCAACGAGTTTCCTAATGAAATAATAAACAACGGTTACAGAGGAGATCGCGTTGAAGCAAGACACTTCTTTCACTTAATTTTCAATGAAGGTACTTGATTCATCTTCTGTACTCAGTAGTTGAAGTCTTCGAACGTTTCGCCTCTCATCCAAAAGGCTTCCTCAGCTACAAAGGTCCCGCTCAGCCCGCAGCTGAATATATAGACCAACGGGGAGGAGTTAGGGTAGGCCCAGCTCCTCCTCTCTAAACACAGCTACTCTCACCTGTGGGTAAACACCTTTGAAGTAGAGTGTCTCTAACAACATGCTCACCTCAGTATCGGTCAGTCCTGTCCTATTCATAGATGATCACTGCTAATTACCTGCCTATTGTTCTTTTGTTGAGGTGCCGTCTCCTTGGACTGGCCCCGCCCTGTCGGTTTCTCCCGAAGGAGATTGGAGTAAAGTGACGGGAGACTAAATCTGAGCCCACCATTCCGGTTCATGGAGGGATTTTCTTTTTGACAAAATAGCTTCTTTAACTCCTCTTTCAAACCAACGTTCTTCTTTGGCTAAAATGTTGACCTCCCCGTCCTCAAAGGAGTGGTTGGAGGCTTTGAGGTGGAGGTGCACCGCCGACTGAGGGCCGCTTGTGCTTTCTCTTCGGTGTTGAGAAAGTCTCTTCTGTAAAACTTGTTTAGTTTCTCCAATATAATGTTCTTTGCATTCTTCTTCTTTGCATTGAATAGAATAAACCACATTGCTTTGTTTGTGGCTCGGAGTTTTGTCTTTGGGATGAACTAATGTTTGTCTCAGTGTGTTCACCGGTTTGTGGTTCACTGGAATCCTGTGCTGCCTAAAGATTCTCTGAAGTTTCTCTGAGACACATACGGCAATACAACTCCCTTTCTTCTGGGCTCTGTAGTCTGTCTGTCTTGTTCTTTGGGTCTTCTTGCCCTTTGTGCTTTAGTGAAAGACCAGTTAGGATAGCCACAGTCTGAGAGGGCTCTCTGGACATGTTGCTCCTCTCTGGTCTTTCCTTCAGCACTGGTCGGCAAATCTTTAGCTCTATTTCTGAGCGTCATAATGACCCCTAGTTTGTGCTGGAGTGGATGGTTTGAGTCAAACATCAAACACTGGTCAGTATGAGTTGCCTTCCTGTAAACCTCTGTCTGAAGTTGTCCGTTTTCCCCTATGATAACTTTACAATCTAAAAAGGCAAGTTCTTTCTCTTTGGCGTCATCCCGAGTAAATTTATTGCTGGGGTCCACAGCATTGATGTGATCTGTAAAAGGTGCCACTTCCTTCTGCTTAATTTTGACCCACGTGTCATCTACATATCTGAACCAGTGGCTGGGTTTGTTTCCTGGGTATGAGGCCAAGGCATTCCTCTCCATTTCCTCCATGTAGAGGTTAGCCACTATGGGTGAAACGAGTGGTATATTAAACAAAATAAAAGCCTGACAACGCCATCCAGTGTAAACTAGAAACAATTTGCTTTTAAGGCACACAGATTCGACCCATAAGGACAGAGGCGGCATATTCCTTGTACGTCATACTTGAGTTTACTTTTATGTTTTACGTGTATCTTTTCGTATTATATTTCGTTTCATACTTTAGACATTTAATTTCACAGCATTAGTAACGTTCAGTTACTAATAGCTTTTCAGTTGAACACAGTCTGTTCACATTTGTTAGTTTTTCAGTTCGTACAAAACAAGAGGGAGGGAGCATTCTGAACGACCTGTCCCTCGCCCGGGGTCTGAATACTCGCTACTGCCGCCATGAGCGCCCATCAGCTCCTCACACTCCAGAGACTCCAGAGAACCCAGCCACCTTTGCTTCAGCTCTGCCTTCAACACCATCCTCCCTGGACTGCTATGAGAGCTCTACCAGCTCAGCGTGCCCGACTCCCTCTGCAGGTGGATCACTGACTTCCTGACAGACCGGAGACAGCACGTGCGGCTGGGGAAGATCGTCTCGGACACTCGGACTACAAACACTGGAACTCCTCAGGGCTGTGTACTTTTCCCCTGGCTCTTCTCCCTGTACACAATCTGCTGCACCTTCAGCCACCAGACCGTTAAACTGATCAAGTTTGCGGACGACACCACCCTCATCGGGCTCATCTCGGACGGTGATGAGTCCGCCTACAGGAGAGAGGTGGACCGGCTGGCGTCCTGGTGCAGCCACAACAACCTGGAGCTGAACGCCCAGAAGACAGTGGAGATGATCGTGGACTTTAGGAAAGACACAGCCCCACCGTCCCCCGTCACCCTGACAGACTCTCCCATCACCATCTCCATCACGGACTCCTTCCGTTTCCTGGGCACCACCATCACCCAGGACCTCAGATGGGAGCCGACCATCAGCTCCCTCATCAAGAAGGCCCAGCAGAGGAGGCGTGTGGGTCGGATCACAGCTGACCCTTCTCACCCTGGTCACGGACTATTCACCCCTCTCCCCTCAGGCAGGAGGCTACGGTCTATCCAGACCCATACCTCCCGCCACTTGAACAGTTTTTTCCCTCCGCCATCAGACTCATGAACAAAAAGTCTCTGTAGCTCAGTCACAGACTCATGGATGTTTCTGCTCTGTTGCTGTTGGTGTGTCCACACTTAGACCCGCTGATATCACTTATCACTTAATATCACTTTATACGCCTACACATCTGTAAATACAATCCCGCTGTTGTTCAATGTCAATATATGGTAAAAGTGACATATTATGTCACTTTTATTTTATCTTATTTATTTAATATTTCTTATGCATGCCCCTATAGCCTTATAGTTTATAGTTGTTTAGCTTATTTTTATCTTAACTCTGTGTTATATGTTTTATGTCGCACGTTTGCACCGAGAAAAATTCCTAGTTTGTGAACCTGTTCTTAAACCATGGCAATAAAACCCATTCTGATTCTGATTCTGAAACTGGAGAGCCCATTGCACAGCCGTGGATCTGTCTGTAGAAGTTGCCCCTGAACTGAAAGTATGTGGTGCTAAGACAGATCTCCAGTAGTTGGCAAATGTGGTCAGGAGTGAACATGGTCCTATCAGCTAGAGTGCTGTCCTCAGTCAGTCTCTTCCTCACCGCTGTGACTGCTGCTGAGGTTGGGACAGATGTAAACAGTGCTGTCACATTGTAAGACACCATGGTTTCATCTGTTTCCAGCTGCAGGTGTTTGATCTTCTCCACAAACTCCTTGGTGTTTTCCACATGGTGTTCTGTGTTGCCGACCAAAGGGGATAAGATGAACTTGAGGTGTTTCGCCAGATTATAGGTGATGGAGTTGATGCCACTCACAATGGGTCTGAGAGGAAAACCTTCCTTGTGTATTTTCGGCAGACCGTAGATACACGGAATGGACTCCCCCGGGTAAAGCTTGTAATACAGTTTTTGGTGAATTATTTCTTCCTTTTTTAGTTTCTGAAGATGTTCTATAATTTTCTTCCTGTAACCGCTGGTGTGGTCTCTTCTCAGTCGCTCATATGTGTTTTCGTCACAGAGCAGAAGCTTGACCTTGGTCTCGTAGTCAGTTGTGTTGAGGACAACTGTGCATCTACATTTATCCACTGGAAGGATGGTGATGGTCTCATCCTTCTTCAAAGCTACCAAAGCTCTTCTATCCTCTCCAGAGATGTTGGAGGGAGGAGGTCTGGAGCCCTTGAGTGCTGCTGAGATTTTCAGTCGGAGGTCCCCTGCTTCAGACTCAGTCATCCTGTTATTCCTAATGGCTGATTCTGCTGCTGTGATGACGTCCACTGTAGGAATGGATTTGGGTGTGATGGAAAAAATCAGCTCCTTGGAGAGCACGCTCTTCTCCGCCTGGGAGAGTTCTCTGTCAGAGAGGTTTTTAACCCTCCCCTCCTCCCTCGCCCTGACAGACTCTCCCACCCCTATTTCCATCGTGGACTCCTTCCGTTTCCTGGGCACCACCATCACCCAGGACCTCAAATGGGAGCCAACCATCAGCTCCCTCATCAAGAAGGCCCAGCAGAGGAGGCGTGTGGGTCGGATCACGGCTGACCCTTCTGACCATGGACACGGATTATTCACCCCTCTCCCCTCAGGCAGGAGGCTACGGTCCATACAGACTCATACCTTCCGCCACAAGAACAGTTTTTCCCCTCCGCCGTCAGACTCATGAACGATAACAAGACCTTATAACTCAGTTACAGACTCGTGAATGTATCTGCTCAAGTGGACATACCACTATGTGGTATGTCCACACTTCATCACTTTATATCCCTTTATATACCTACACAATATGTAACGCGGCTCCCGCTGTTGTTCTATGTCAAATTGTCATACCATATGTTACTTCTTAATTTTTATCTTATTTATTTTAATGTTCTTTATGCATGCTCATAGCCCTACAGTTTAAAGTTTTATAGCTTATTTTTTAACTAAACTCTGTATTATATGTTTTATGTTTCACGTGTTCAGCAAGAAAAAATTCCTAGTTTGTGAACCTGTTCCCAAACAATGATTCTGACAAAAGCAGCCACCTTTCAACAGTGAAACAGACGAACAAATGTAGATAGTTGAGTTTGGATAGTTGTCCCGGAACATCACTCGTCCGTGTACCCTCCTTCACGGCAAGGAAACGAGTGAGATGAAAAGAGGAACCTTGAGGACGTTATGGCTGGCCTTTCAGTCCACTCCATTGCCCTGTGTTCCTCATTGTCCCTTCCCCCAGGCTGGAGCCACACCCTCAACTCATTCCACACCTGCTATTCATCAGTCATCTACAACAGTATTTTGGATCCTTCTCTGCCACAACACTCTGCCAGACTGTTGTTGTTTCATAGTGTGGTAAAGCCATTTTTCTGGATAATTCATGGAAGAATCTGTGAGATCTTGTTCCTGTGTTTTTTGCCAAATACTTACCTGATTTTTCCCCCCTGTCTTCAGATTCTCACCTGTTCTTCTGGCCAGCCTCTGATCCCCTCCAGCCATTCCATTTCATTGCCTGCAAACCTGCCTTTTTTGCAGAAAGGAGAACTTTAATAAATGTTGCCTATGAACTGTTTAATCCTCTCTGCCTGCATTTTTGGGGCCATTTTCCGTGTTCCACAGAGGATGAAGGAGAGATCCAACTCCCATGTGCAGACGGGACACGTTTGATATGAAGAGGAGATACTTCGTATGGGGCACTTTCAATAACTGCAGGTCTGCTACCCATCTCGGTTCACTGCAGTGAACTCATTTCCCAAACCATGAAACGAGCCAAAAGGCACAACTGACTCAGTGAAAGAACGGTAGAATGTGGTGAGCAAAGGAAAAGACTGCACAATTAATTTTAATCCAATGGAAATTGCAAATCGATTTGGGGCTGAGAATAACGAACACATTTTGTGAGGATTCCATGCTTGTTTATGTTTTGCGGGGCTTTTTTAACCGTTCAGGAATGTTCAATAGTGTGGCTTTAATGATAATGTCCTGTCAAAACTTTGTCGAGGGCTCGGTACCGTGAAATGCTGAAAGTGCTGAAAAAAAAAAATCTTCTATCCAAGCTTTGATGCTGTTGGTCTATGGACAGATTTAAATGCATCATGGGGTTGTTGTCATGGCGATGTGAAAACAGGAGGAAACCTCACTGACTCCCTGTACAGCTTTTTAAAAAAAAAAATATTTAATTGATTTTTTTTACCTTTTTTCTGCTAACTGCATTTGTGGTTTCTGTGTTCCACATTGTTTTTCTGGATGCTTTTGTACATCTTTGCTGTGTGGAGGGTTTGGTGGATTTGTTTATTTTGAGAGTCCAATATGGTCCTGAAGAAAGCAGCTTTTTAAAGGTAAACAAAATGCTAGCTTTTCAGCTAAACCCATTTGAGACCTACACATTTCTTCTTCTGAGACACTGAAGAGGCACCAATAGCCGGAAACAAAAAAGGACAAATGAGATGGTGAAAGACTGTTGTGGAGCGGAGGGAGGAAGGAGGAGGTGGGGAAGTTGACTAGTGCAGGACACCATGCTCTGAAACACGGACAAACCCAGGAGGCAGTGCACCGTTTCAGATCAGAGGAGACAGAGGGCAGCCAGCCAGGTTTCTTCCGAGTGCTACAGTTTCCCCGACCTCCAAGGTCATGCGGGTCAGGTTGACCCACAGTGGCAGCGCGGCTCAGCCGCAGCAGCTCAGGACTAACACCTGAACACTATTTCGTTGTACAATGACAATAAAGCACTTACTTATCAACTGTGAAGGGAACTACCTGCTCTGGAGAACTGAACTAAAGCTGAGACCAAGAAAAAAGCTAATTCATTATAAATGTATGAACTGTTACTGGAATAATTCTCGTTCTCCTGAGAGGAGGTTTGAAGCAGCTGGACCGCTTATCTCTCCTACGCCGTCAACACTTCCCTTCAAGGCCAAGCCACGGAGCTAAACCTGATCAGGACTGAGCTCTCTGGGTCATATTTTGCATAATACTGACTTTCAGACTGTAAACAACCGCACACACATACCCCCTCCCTAACCACGCCCCCGTCGTTCTGCGTCTGTCTCAATACGTTTCTTCAGCCCCGCCCCCCGGTAAATGGCCAGTCATCCTTCCCCTCCCCAAGAAAAAATTCTGCACGTGACCTCGTGTGCTGTGTATTTCCCATGTCTTGATGTGTCTATATGTGCTTTGCCTTTACTTAACCTGATTGTAGTTTCACATATCTTCTTTTGTGAGGCACGTTGAGATGTATTGTTTACGAAATGGGCGGTATAAATAAACTTGCCTTGCCTTATCAGAAGGATGTTTTTTAATTCCCAAAGCAAATACACATTTTCTCAAAAGCACTTTTGTCTATAGAGCTATGATGGGATGGAACGTCTCCCCACTAAACCTGGTTCAAATACACCACAAATCTGTTTTTTAAAGAACAATTAAAGAAGTACATTGGTGTTTATCTTTGAGGACGCAGAATGATGTCAAGTTTACGTTGTACTTGTTTTTTATTTTTGTTCAAATAACTTGAACTGTTTTTTTATAATGTACTGTATGTCATCTGTCATATTGACAATATTTTGTAAATGTATTTATCATGACAGTGTACAATTACATTATGCTCGAGAGCAACGATGACCGTAGCAGACTATAGCTTCTCAAGCTAATTTCCATCTGTAGTCCTTAGGGGAAAGTAACATATATATATATATATATATATCAGTGCAGACATGTATGCTTTTAACAAGGACCCCAGGAAGACTGGCTGGCTGTAAAAAACACAGCTAATGGGGATCCTAATAATAAACTAAACTAAAGATTAGTTCCCCATTTTTTTTGTTTTGTTTGCCCATTGTATTGTATTGATGTTTTTATATGTTAATAATAAATAATAATAATGCCTTGCGCTTTACAAGCCTGTATTACCAAGTTTCTCAAAGTGCTACACTATCATCATTACTCATTCCCTCCAGACTCGGTGGTGGTAAACTACTGTTGTAGCCACAGCTGCCCTGGGGTAGACTGACGAAAGCGAGGCAACCAGTCTGTGCCATCGGCGCCTCTGACCACCACCAACCACTCACTCACTACATTCACCCAGACTTCCTGGTGTTCCCAAACAGTCTTCCATCCAAGTACCGACCAGGCCCTTCCCAGCTTCTTGTTTCTTGTTCAGTGCAGAGTGCCATGGCAAAACTCTTCAGTTCTTTTGGTACCATGACGTAAATAAATAAACATTAACTTGAACAATGTTTGCCCCATTTTAGACACTTTTTTTTAACCCCCTATATTCCCAATTTTTCCCAAAATTTTTTGCTCATTCTTATTACTAATATTTCCCCCCATTTTTTCAATGTTTTACCCAATTTATTCCCAAATTTCTTTGGGAATAAATTTCCCAAAAGTAATTTCCTTTTTCTTAAAGAAAAATGTATTTTATTTTTGCCACAATTTCCCCCATATTTACCCAAATTATTCCCCATTTTTCACACGTTTCCTGACACTGGAGATGAACCCAATATTGTAAATGTGCAGATCTCCCACACATCACAATCAATGGATTGTTCGTTTTCGGATTCAAGATGACAAATATTTTAGCATAGGTATTGGAAAAAGCATCACAAAAAGTATCGTTCGGGTATCAGTATCATAAACCAAGTATTGTTAATACTGGTATCGAAAAAACAGTAACAGTACCCAGGCGTGTCTCCCAGTCTCTTGGCCTCTGTCCGGGCTCTGACTAATTGCCCTGTGATTAAAGGCTGCAGATGCGCGGGGAAAGCTGCCGCCTCCGCCGTTAGCACGCTCTTTCTTGTGGAGAGGAGCAGGAATGTTCCCATCCCGCTCCGCACCGGTGTTTACACTGGTACCAGCCGCTCATGTGGGGGAGATTTATGACTTATTTACTCTGCGCTTTTGTGTGGCTCCAAACTGCTGATCACTTTCGATGCTGAGGGCCAGACCGCGGCGTGATGGAGGCATGTAAACAGAGCTGGGGAGAGGGGGGGGGCATGTGAGCCTGTGGCTCATGCTTACAGTGGAAGGGTGGGTGTGTTGTGTTATTATTATGGACATACATTTCTCCTATTCTAACATGCAGCTCTGTCGGTCAGTGTCCTCATCTGCCCCTGGCTCGCTTCACTCTTCGTATTTCTGAAGACATAAGACGCAGAGAATGATCAGCCACGTTTAGAAAAAGGATTTTAGATACATGAAGTCCATTTATTTCACACACTGGTTTGTCCTCCTTCAAAAGGAGGATCAAAACAAGAACATTAGGGTACCTTGTGTTGCGAACCAGATTTGTTGCCTTAGCTGAGGGACACACAGGTAAGTTCCTTTGATAAGGGGCATGAGTATTAGCAGAATTTAAATTTTTGGTTTTCTTTCATCTAGAGCTCATAAAATCATCACACCGCTTGGTGTGTAGCATGTGTACAGTCCATGGATTACAGGTTTAACAGAGCAGGTTGACATAGTGTCTTTTAATTAACCTCAAATTATAGACAGAGACAGGTTCATCAAGTTTAGCAGAACTACTAGACAGCGATGGGCAGCGCTGGGCCAAGTTAGCTGGGTCATAAAACCTCAGACAATGAATGAAGAGTTAGACTAAGCATGTACTCTTAAAGGAACAGGCCACCGTTTTTCCATACTCAGATATGTTCTTACCTGAGCTTAGGCCCCGTCCATACGAAGTCAAGCTGAGGACCAAACGCAAAGATATTTGATCAATCCAGTGTATCGTCCATACGAGTCCGGCGTTTTGGGGGTCTGTAAACGAACATTTTCCAAACTAGGTCCCAGAGTGGAAAGATCTCAAAACGCCGTTTACGTGGCGCCGTTGTTACAACGTCTCCGCAACTTTGACTAAAACAATGACATCACAGCACCAGAGCGGAGTCTGTTATCCATAATCTACTGACCTTAGAATGAGTTTTACTCATGGATCTATGATGGTTTTACTCCGCTCCCCTTTGCTCCACTGCAGTCCGTGAGCCACAGGTGACCGTAGAAAAACACGGCCGAGTCAGTCTGTGTTTTTGGACAGGTTTTTCTGCTTTAGTCCCGTTACCTCTGAAGAATAAACTCGCCTCCTCGTCTCTTCTGTAAATCATAATCCTTGAATCCGTTTCATTTTCACCGTTTACATTCCACAAAAGTTTACTGCGCCTGCGCCCTCTACATCTTGTTCTATTATCTGTGTTAGTGTCACAGCGCCACACACAGGTCTGGCAGATGAATTACGCCGTTTTCACAGACCTGAGTCGACCCGTGTGGACGCACACATTTACTAAACTGTCTTCGTGCTTACAAAGAAAGTTTCTGAAAATATAAGCGTTTTGTCTTCGTGTGGATACAGCCTGAGACGAGTCGATACGTACCTGTCTGGTCTTTGTGCGTGCCCTCAGTCACGCAAAACGACAAAAGATGTTGTTCGCCTTTGGCCTCTCTCAGCATATTCCTATAGCTCCAAACGGGGCGACGTTGGAAGCGACCATGCTCTTCCACGGGCACAAAGACCAGACGGGTACGGATCAACTGGTCCAGGCTCAGGTAAGAACAGATCTCAGAATGGAAAAACGGCGGCCTGTTCCTTTAAGTTAAGTTACCTGTCGCCACCTTAGGAAACGCACCTGTTAGAGACACATTTCGTCTGCTGTTTTAGGGGACGATGCAAGAGACCCGTCCACTTGTCTGAAAACATCCGTAGGCAAACAGGAAGCGGAGGGCAGTCAGCTGTGTTATTAGCTGCGTTAATATTCAAACAGGACTATGAATTTTGGCTCGGCTGTCCTGTGCTCTGTCCGTAGATTGTTATTGAGAAGACTTCCATGTCTAAAGAGTAGGAGGAAGGATACATTGAAAGCAAATTCTCCAGTGATACCCACTTGTCTCGGACAGAGCACCCGAGCGCCAGCACTGGGATGAACACAACGCCAAACACACTTGATGTGTTGGGTTTTCCGCTGCAGGGCCTGTGGAGTTTATGGTTGGGAATGTGTGAGCATGATGACCATGTGATGAGGGTTGCACTAACCTCACCAAGCAATCTGGTGCAAGACTCTACGAAGGCAAATACAATGGGGGTGAGTGATTAACACTTTGTCAGATGCTGGATGTTTATTTTCACGTTTCTGATGATCTGATTGTTTTACTAAATGAGTGTTTTCCTCTAAAAGCACTCCGATGATTCCTTTGTCATATTATTGTTACATCTGCAACAACAATCAACGTCTTCATCCTGACAGTGCCGTGTGTTTACTCTCCCTCCCCTGCTGCCGTCGCTCTCTCCTCCTTCAGCGACTGAATAAATTGGCAGCATCAGGGTTTCTCATAATCAGAGTCTTGGACCAATCAGGTGCTAGTAAACAGTGCACGCTCCATTAGCCGCCGACTCCCACAGAGCCACTGTTTACTCAGGTTTAACGCCACTCCACGGAACTGTACCCGCCTGTACCTACACACCCGAATAGAGCATCTCTGAATAAGTCATATGAAAGATCTATCAACATATGGTCCCCAACCTTGTACCAGACTTAAACATTTCTTATTTCATATAGGCAAGGCAACTTTATTTATACCGCGCATTTCGTACACAAGGCAACTCAATGTGCCTTTGGAAAATCATATAACAAGTTTTTATTTTATTTTTTTAAGCGTAGGGTGATCGGTGAATTTAATCAGTGCAGCTGCACCGTAATAAAAACAATGGGATTAAAGGGGAGTCACTGTAGCATGAGTGAAAACTAAATTAGTTTGGCATGTAGTGCCTTTCAACTTGCACAATGCTGTAACAGGATTTATACAGGCAGCAGCAAGTAGCTGATTTATAATGCCATATTGATATAGGCAAACGGGACAAAATCTACACCGAACATTTTTATCTGGAAGAAAAATATATAGTAAAAAAGTCAATGTAGAAACTTTATTTCTACAGCACATTTCAAAACAGCTACATCTGCCCTAAGTGCTCTACAACAAACATGAAGTGCAATTGACGAGTAACAAACAATTACAACATATACAAACATGAACAAAATAAGGCCTGCTCAGTTTGTGTTGAAGGCCAGCGCAAAAAGATGGGTTTTCAACATCGATTTCAAAACATGAATAGACTGAGCCATTTTAACATTTAAGGGAAGGCTGTTCCAGAGTCTCGGAGCCGTGACGGAAAAAGCCCGGTCGCCTCTGGTCTTCAGATGATCTCAATGTTTGACTCTGACTCACGGATCGACAGCTCTGAAAGGTGGAGCCATGTCGCAGGCTAAGGAAGTTTATTTGTTTCTCTTTTTGCAGGTGTGGCATTACATGGAGGCGGGCTTCCCACTTGAGAGCCCGAGCTCTCATTGGTCACCAGCACTAGTCGGCAAACCATAAAAGTGCTTTTCCTTTTTGTCGCTCCCCCTCTGACCTCAGGCAGGTGCCCGCCCACCGGTCTTCCACTTCCGTGTTTACAGACGCCGCACGGCACATACACCCGCGGACCCACGCCCCTCGCTATAAAACCGATGGCAGCAGTGTAGCTCTCTAGCCGAGCCTCTCCCCTTTTTATAGGAGCTGCATTTGCTGTTTTGCCCTACCTCGCTACACGCTACTACTACTGCTGCGTCACGGCGATTGTGCACACTGAGCTCCTCCCACGTCATCACTTCACCTATGCTATTCGTTACTGCAACTTTGCAGCGCTCGTTCCGCCGGCATTAGGACCCCCTATTACCCTCCTCTGTTGCTCGATTGTGGTCGTGTGGACCCTTTTCCCTGGCCCAAATACAAGCGGCAGGTTGAGCGCTGCTCGGCCTGATACTGAAGACTGAAGGAAGTGGCGCTGCCACACTGTTGTGAACATGAGTCTCTTAGCGACGCTTGGGATTACTGACTATCAATTGACCTTTTTTGCTTAAATGTAATTTTAAAACCTTTGTTGTCCTAGGCGCTGACGGCCAAGCCTAGTGGTGGTGGATCCCCTGTGGATGGCCCCTTTTGGTTTGTGGTGCACTATTTATTATTTATTATTTTGCCGTGTTGATATTAGTTAGGTCGTCCCACCCACGGTTGGGTCCCAAAGAACGCATTTTATAAAGCTATATTTTAACTTTGTTACCATAAATAAACATTGTCAAATCAAACTGAACAGTCTCCTGCCTCTCAGTAAAAGCGAACCTGTGTGCCGTAACTGTTATATTCTCCAGGCGAAATTCCTGATGTGGCGTTGTCAGCCCTGGTACAGTAAACATTCAGCACTGTACACAACAATCAAATCTACCCCTTCCCCCTCTGGCCACACAGGGATCTCTTGCAGCATCCGTTTCCATTGATGGATTGGAGGAGCGGGACAGTTATGTGAATGGCCGTAGTCCTGGTGTTTAATGACAGTTCTGAAGCTCATTTCAGACTTGGTTAAATCAGGTATCTTTTGATTCTGGGGTAGCCTACTTATTTTAATGGGAATAATCAAAGTCTCTGTAACTATGTGTTTATGATCCCAGGTGCCAAACATTCATAGGGCTCTTCTACCATCCGGGTACTCTCAGTGCGCTGCAGATGTGGAGGTGAAAACAATGGCGGTATTAAACAGCGTTTTTGCCTGGATTATGTTTTAAAGTTTAACGTAACTGTGCCAGACACATCAGGCTCTAAATTCTACCATTTACTTTGCTTTAAACATAAAATAAATTGTTAATCAAATGTTTAATGTCATGACATGTGTTAGCTAAGTCATGCTTTAGCTAAATCTAAAGCTGAATACACTAGACACAACGTCACCTAAAAGCTTCTAAAACATTTTCTCGTCAGCATTGCGTTTAACTTAGATCAGGATTATTTCCCGAAAGGCGAAACATAAATGCGTGAAATTCAACACAAAGTTACAATGGATTAGCGACGTGTACGAGGCGACCTCTGTTTGTACAAACATTCATCGAGACCAATTAAGTCCAATTAATAGGCAGGTTACCATGGTAATCAAATTACATTTTATCACAATCTGACTCTTATTCACGTTAATAAATCCTCTCAAACAACCACCAAAATATCAGCGATCTCCCATTGTTGTCAATGAAGCGAGAGCGCTGTGTTCACCTCCGCTTGATTTGTGACGTAACATCGTAGAGCCCAATACATTTTGTTTATGTTCACTGTCCTAAATGCCCATTATATGTAGCTATAATTGCATGAGGCAAATAGTTTATTGACAGATTGATATTAGCAGAAATCATCGAACAGTGCATAAACATTTCACATGAGTAGCACGAGAGCTTTGGTAGACAACTTGCAGAATGTTCCCTTAGGCTGAATGTGCTGATGTTGCTGTTCTCAGAAGCTCCACTTTGCTACCGTAGCAGCGAAGCCCTCGTCTTCGACACACTCGATCTCTTTGAGGACATATACTGATTTAAAAAAGGCAAGCGTTGCCGGGGGAGAGGTGAATGAATGCAGCCGGTAGGTCTTCCAGGCTGAATTTGTGCACAAGCTTCATATCGACATTTATTCATGAAAAATAAAGTGACAATGAGACCTGCTATGATTTTATTGGGAGAGGAAAAGGTCTCACTTGTGAGTGTGAAGAAGCTAAAATATATAATGTAAATACGACATTTGAATCTGAATTACTTTGTAAACTCATAAAAGGTAAACAAAATTTCATTGAAAAGTATGATCAGTCGAACTTGTGATTTTTGCAACACTACGGGCTGTGCAGTCGGTGGGGGAGAGTGCGTCAGAAAGTCAAAGCTCGAATTTCTCTGATGAGTGACCCTCTGAAGGTGCCCTCACTGAGGCCTGACTGGAAGGGAGAGGGGAATGGGTTCGGAAAGGCCCGTAGTCTTGTGCCTGTTGGAGGGCAGCCACTCTCCCACAGATCCAGAAAAAGAAAAAGTATGCTGGGTCAGATTCTGGTGGTTCATTCTGTCGCGGTTTAAGGAAATAACACACGAATGCAAAAATTATATTTAATGAAGTAATCCAAGGGCCAAAACGAAACAATAAAATGAACCAACTAAGAACACAACAAAGGGAAAACACTGGGATCTAAGAAGGAACCGGTGAAACACATTAGGGCGGGGCAGGCGATCAACACAGGGGAAGTAAATCAAAAGGACAGAACAGACATGTCAAAATAAAACACAAAGAAGAAGGACTGAGACAAAAACAAAACTCATACTAAAAAAACCAAAGAAAACCAAGGAACAACAAAACGGCACCGTGACAAGCCAAGCTATGGACAGAGCAAAATGTTTTATGGACAGAAAAAAATTAAATCAATTGCACTTGAATCGGGGGTGGAACATCCCATTGCATTTAAAATGAGATAAATTTGTATTTCTTATTTCATGTGCAAAAATACTTGTTCCATGGACAGATTAATTCACCCAAGAAATCAAAATGGCTCTAATCAGCATATTATCAATATCAGTAAACAAATGAAAAATACAAATATTTAAAAGCAAATCTTTGTGTACAACTTCAATTATATATTAATCTTCCACAAAAACTAAAACTGAATGTGATTTGGACCACGTTTTATTGTATTTTCGATAAACTTTTACACTATTACCTCAGAGTTTTCGATTGAATGCCTGTTGCGATCATTTAAGGCCTTGATTTTATGACTTTTAATGCCCCCGTAATCAGTGGGCTGCAGCTCCCGGGGGTCACGGGGGGTCACAGCGGGTCTGGAACAGTCAGACAGGAAGTCCCGCCCCCTCCTCGTCCTCCTTTTGTTTTAATGAAGCCCCTGGGAGCCCGCGGAAAGCCCTGGAACTGAACACAACGCGTCCGTCCAAAAAACGCCTCCCACTCTCTCTGGTCCCACTGAACCCCCCCCCCTCATCACCACGGCAACGGCAAACAGGGCAGGGTCCCCGACCGCCAGTGGGACGATGCGTTCAGCAGATGTCCCGACGCGCAGCTCCGGTCTGGGTAGTTTAATACGTGCCTTTCCACGGAACTGCTCCACATTTTTCATATTATCGGGACAGCTTTATAAAGTGGGGGGACATGCAGAAACACCCGCTTTGTCGCAGGAAGTCAGTCGCCACGGCAACAGTCACACAGAAACAGGGTGTTATAACTTTTATGGTCTACGTTCAGCTTTTCGTCTCCTTTGTCTTTGGCTCAGCGGTGACAGCGTTTGTCAGAGGATCCAGAGATGGTCATTTCCGTCCCAGCTTCGACCGGTGCTCGTTACCGTGGGGCAAGACGCTTCTCCTTCGACACTTCACTCACTTTTCCCAATGTTAGTGACGATTGGAAAGTGATTGCCGCATATCGTCAGTCAAGTCCGAGCAGCTGTGGATAGAATTCCCACCATGAAAACTGACTGATTTTTGCAGTTTGATACTGATAACGTTATCACTTGTCACTTTGGATATTGATACACTAACCCATTTAGGGACACACATTGGTCGTCAATGCAATGAATCATTCAGCAGGGTGCATTTAAGGGAGGTTTTGCTCCAGGCCTTTATTAACACTTGGAAGCTTAATGCAGCTTTGTTTCATGGAAACAAATGGTAAGTTTATTTGTATGGCACATTTCATGCACAAGACAACCCAATGCACCTCACAGTAACACTAAGCACACAATCACAATGAAAATACAATAAAAGCAATAAAAACAAATCAATTGATAAAATTACATAAAAAATATAGGTATGTTTTCAGCCTGGACTTGAACATAGTCAGAGTTGAGGCCTGTCTCACCTCCTCACTAAGGCTGTTCCAGACCTTTGCTGCGTGAACCTGAAACGCAGCCTCACTGTGTTTAGTCGTGACTCTGGGAACCACCAGCAGACCCCTCCCTGAGGATCTCAGGCCCCGAGATGGTTCATACGGCTCTAACATGTCAGAGATGGACTTTGGTGCCCGACCATGAAGGGACTTGTACAGAGAGAGCTGTTTTAAATTCTATTCTCTGAGTGACAGGCAGCCAGTGCAGAGACCGGAGCACTGGACTAATATGGTCATACTACCTGGTTCTGGTCAGGACTCGAGCAGCAGCATTTTGGATACACTGCAGTTGTCTAACAGCTCGTTTAGAGAGGCCAGTGAACAGGCCAGTACAATAGTCTAGCCGACTGGAGACAAACGCATGAATTAATCTCTCCAAATCTGGGTTAGACACTATGTTTTTATTTTAGCAATGTGTTTTAGATGGTAATAGGCTGCTGATGTAATGGACTTAATATGACTTAAAATTCAGGTCTGAGTCCATGATTACCCCGAGATTTCTAACTTGATTTCTGGGTTCTAGTGAAAGAGTTTCAATATGACCAATGGGGGGTGAACATGTGCATTTGTTTTGTTCCGCGTTTACAGCCGATCCGCGCCACAGTGGACGGCTGTTGCGCTTTCTTTCTCGAGACATGAACATTGGGCTCACAATGGGGTTAATAAAGTTTTTAGTTTAACCTGTGAGAGCCTAAGGCTTAAGGAAGAACACAAGGCAGCGCAATGTAAACGAATAAATTAATGTCAGTGGTGCTCCCATCAGAGCAGTCACCCCCTTGCACCAGGCAAAATATCTGGCCCAGTATCTACAGGCCCATGTTCACCCGCTGTCAGTGAAACAAAGATCTGAGTATCATCTGCGTAATTGTGATAGGACACGTTGTTACTGGATATTAATTGACCTAATGAAAGCATGTAAAGATTGAACAAGCGGGGGCCCAGAATCGACCCCTGCGGAACCTCACAGGTCAATGCTATTTGGTCTGAGACACAGTTTCCCATCACAACATAGTAAGTTGGGTCCTCGAGGTAGGCTCTGAACCACTCAAGAGCCTTTCCAGAGATTCCCACCCAGTTTTTAACCTCTCTAGTAAGAGCCCATGGTCCACTGCACTAAGGTCCAGCAGAACTAAAACTGTGACCTTGCCTGCAACTGTATTTAGTCTGATGTCATTTGTCCCCTTAATCAAGGCCTTCTCCGTACTGTGGTAGGGTCTAAAGCCCGACTGGAACGTTTCATAAACATGATTTATAAGAAGAAATATTCGTTTTTGACCCTGTAATCGCGCAGAATGATTAACTTTGCTGTAGAAAGTCCCAGAGACAGTGGCGCAGTTGGTAGAGCGGGTCGTACCGTACACCGCTGTATGAATGGGTGACTGGTTCCTTGCTGTAAAGCGCTTTGGGCCTGATGAAGGTAGAAAGGCGCTATATAAGGCGCTATTTACCATATCTAGCAATGTGTGCCACATCAACAAGAAGCCTGATGGCCTCCATAAATTGGTCTGAGGGCTGCATTAGGCCACCGGGCCACACTTTGGGCACCACTGCTCGGATTTATTTGTTTATTTGGTCAGGACTGTGCCTGTTAATGAACTTACAAGGGGCTCATGCATGTAAACACACCACACTGGATTTTAAGCCATAGACTAATTTTCACCTGTCAACCCACACTAGCGCTCTCAAACACACTCTCATTCATTCTGGCCTATTGTACATGTTTTTAGGGGTAGGGGAAACCGGAGTACCCAGAGGAAACCTGCGGGGAGAACATGCAAACTCCACACAGAAAAAGTCTCGTCTAGGTATCGAACCCGGGACCTTCTAGAGACCTTTGACTTAAATAAACAAATATAAGTTGATTGCTCTTTTATCCATGATTACCGCTGTCCATAAACATCTACAAACATGTTTTGTACTTTTAACTGTTTATAAAAGTTTATCTAGAGACAAGTGCTGCAAATTAGCTTCTGCTATAAGCACTACAATGCACACATCAGACTTCTGTTACAGTTTGTCTATGTTTTTGTATCGGTTCCTATCAAATACACCAAATTAATCAAAAAAACAAACTTTCTCACTATTTATCTCATGGTGAGAAAATATAATCAATAACTTGAGAATTATCAACAGGCCAGATTTGAACTTCAGGGGACTGAATGTGGTCTACAGGCCGAAAGATTGCATCTCTGCCCAAAAGGCGCTAATGCCCCCGTGCGGACGCATCAGGCAACAATATAATGTTGTCCCGTGTACCCCCACCTTTTATAGATGCAGCTGTAATATATTCATATACGTACTAGGACTGAGACTTTAAGCGTTAAAATTAGTGCTGTCCAACGATTAAAATATTTAATCACATGAATGTCATAGTTAATCGTGATTAATCGCAAATTTATCGCACATTTTTCTCTATTCTAAATGTCCCTTGAATTATTATTTGAATGCACTCATACTCTTCTCAGGTTCCTCAGATATACAGCAAAAACAGCACAAAATCATTGTATTTAATTTTTCCTTACATTGTTGTCTTACTACATAAAGTTCATTCTTATCCATAAATGCCACTCAGAGTAGGCGATGTTTTGTTGAATGTCCAGTCTGATGGGGTAAACGTATCATTAGCATGTTTTGTTTAGTCCAGTTCAGAGAAAAGCTCTTCAGCTCCAAATGCGGTACAACAGCAGCAGTGCCCAAGCACATACGTGACTCATGCTCAGGCTCATGTGATGAAAATAATGCAGCAGCAAGAAGAAAGACTGTGGGAGCTAACAGAACCAGGCGGCAGCTTCGTTCTTACTGTAACCTGTGGAGAGCAGCTTCTTGTAGCGTCAGGTAAAAGCTGCTCCACTTTAGTTCCAAACTTTGTTTAGTTTGACAAAAAGAGTTGTCCATGATGTGGTAAAAAGCCTCAGGAAAGGGTCTCCCCTTCTCCTGATAAGCCTATATGTGCTTTCAAAGCTGTCATCAGTGGTGCAGAAGGAAAACAAACCTGCAACATGTGCTATTTTCCTGGTCACGTGTCGCGCTCCCACAGCAGCTGCAGCAGCAGAGAGTTAAATGTAAATTTGTACACAAACGATTGACACACATTTGAGCATGATGAGGGGCCAGGTTCACGGAGGTGCAGCAGCTCAGGCATTGGGCTCATGCGGCGGCTTTGTAGGTCAGCAAATTTAGACAAATTAATCATGCGATAAAAACGTTTACACCGTTCAAAGTCATTTGCGTTAACGCGTTAATAACGCGATATTATGGACAGCACTACTAAAATGTTTAAAGGACCTGTATCATGCTATTTTAGCCATTCCAAAGTAAAGTATAGGCATTTATATGATATATTGTACCTCTACCACTACGGAGCACTAATTTTTCTGATAAATATAAGTATTTTCTGGAGGTATTTTTCCAACCCGGAAGACAAAACGCTTGGATTCAGTTAACTCCGCCCCCTCTCGCCGCTCATACAACTTTATCAGTAGTAGAAATATATATATCACTGCAAAAAGTGAAGTTACTTCATGATGCTGTTATAAGGAGTTAACATGTGCAACACAGCTTCATGGCTAAATGGCTAACACACACACGCTAACATGCATTTTGATCGACTCACCGCTCTGATGTTTCCATTATGGGACTTGCGCTGGTTATAAAAGTTAATCCACTTTGATTCTGGCCAAGGTTCATTAGCATCCATCAGCGACAGGCACAGACAAACACTATTTTGGCTGATAGTCGCTGAATCCCGGAGGGAAAGTCCAACTTCTATGGCCTCTTCTTTAGGAAGGTTGAATAAAGTCCTGTCCTCGCAGCCAAACGCGGTTTTCTCCGTGACATTATCGTGAGGTAAGAAAAAAAGAACAGGTGTCCAGACTCCAGAGTAGGTTAGAAAAAGCTCCCTCTTCACAACTTTCAGTGCAACATGACATGACCATCTGTTCAGACCGTTCGGACGCTCAGGGGGAGCGTTTGTTTTCGGTACAGGGGCAGCGCAGCGTCAGGCACTTCCTCTTTTTTTTTTTTTTTTTTTTTTTTTTTCTTACGACAGAAATAATGAAAAAAGCAGTTTTACAAATGAAAATCATGGCGTAAGGCATTAGATTACAGACGTCGAGCACTTCCGTTCCGCTGTGACGACACAACTGAACATGTCAGTCGTTTACCAGGAGAGGGCGGAGCAGCTGCTCAGAGAGCAGGATTCAGGAGGATTACTGAGAACTGCCTGAATGAAGCAAAAAACCACTCTGGGGGTGTTTTTGAGAAGGAAATAGCATAACAACATGGTTAAAAGCTCCAAAAAGTCGATTTTGCATGATATAGGACCTTTAATGCAATTAATCGGCTTTTCAAAGAGTTCCATGCCGTAACCTTTCTATTCGAGTTGTTTCTGGTACATTGCTCTATATTTACTCTTCAGTCACTGTTTACAGGTTATATGAATGATCAGATGTTCCTGAAACACTTGCAATATCCCGTCAATCCAACACTTTTTGACACCTCTATTCCGACAATAGGTCCTTAAGGTTAGGGCTAAGGTAAGGTTAGGGTTAGCTTGTAAACTCCACTGTCCTTAAGGTTAGGGCTGAGGTAAGGTTAGGGTTAGCTTGTAAACTCCACTATCCTTAAGGTTAAGGCTAAGGTAAGGGTTAGCTTGTAAACTCCACTATCCTTAAGGTTAGGGCTAAGGTAAGTTAGGGTCAGTTTGTAAACTCCACTATCCTTAAGGTTAGGGTTAAGGTAAGGTTAGGGTTAGCCTGTAAACTCTACTATCCTTAAGGTTAGGGCTAAGGTAAGGTTAGGGTCAGTTTGTAAACTCCACTATCCTTAAGGTTAGAGCTAAGGTAAGGTTAGGGTCAGTTTGTAAACTCCACTATCATTAAGGTTAGAGCTAAGGTAAGGTTAGGGTTAGTTTGTAAGCTCCACTATCCTTAAGGTTAGGGCTAAGGTAAGGTTAGGGTCAGTTTGTAAACTCCACTATCATTAAGGTTAGAGCTAAGGTAAGGTTAGGGTTAGTTTGTAAACTCCACTATCCTTAAGGTTAGGGCTAAGGTAAGGTTAGGGTTAGTTTGTAAACTCCACTATCCTTAAGGTTAGGGCTAAGGCTAAGGTAAGGGTTAGCTTGTAAACTCCACTATCCTTAAGGTTAGGGCTAAGGTTAGGGTCAGTTTGTAAACTCCACTATCCTTAAGGTTAGGGCTAAGGCTAAGGTAAGGGTTAGCTTGTAAACTCCACTATCCTTAAGGTTAGGGCTAAGGTAAGGTTAGGGTTAGCCTGTAAACTCCACTATCCTTAAGGTTAGGGCTAAGGTAAGGTTAGGGTTAGCTTGTAAACTCCACTATCCTTAAGGTTAGGGCTAAGGTAAGGTTAGGGTTAGCTTGTAAACTCCACTATCCTTAAGGTTAGGGCTAAGGTAAGGTTAGGGTTAGCTTGTAAACTCCACTATCCTTAAGGTTAGGGCTAAGGTAAGGTTAGGGTTAGCTTGTAAACTCCACTATCCTTAAGGTTAGGGCTAAGGTAAGGTTAGGGTTAGCTTGTAAACTCTACTATCCTTAAGGTTAGGGCTAAAGTAAGGTTAGGGTTAGCCTGTAAACTCCACTATCCTTAAGGTTAGGGCTAAGGTAAGGTTAGGGTTAGCTTGTAAACTCCGCTATCCTTAAGGTTAGGGCTAAGGTAAGGTTAGGGTTAGCTTGTAAACTCCACTATCCTTAAGGTTAGGGCTATGGTAAGGTTAGGGTTAGCTTGTAAACTCTACTATCCTTAAGGTTAGGGCTAAGGTAAGTTAGGGTCAGTTTGTAAACTCCACTATCCTTAAGGTTAGGGCTAAGGTAAGGTTAGGGTTAGCCTGTAAACTCCACTATCCTTAAGGTTAGGGCTAAGGTAAGGTTAGGGTTAGCTTGTAAACTCCACTATCCTTAAGGTTAGGGCTAAGGTAAGGTTAGGGTTAGCTTGTAAACTCTACTATCCTTAAGGTTAGGGCTAAGGTAAGGTTAGGGTTAGCTTGTAAACTCTACTATCCTTAAGGTTAGGGCTAAGGTAAGGTTAGGGTTAGCTTGTAGACTCCACTATCCTTAAGGTTAGGGCTATGGTAAGGTTAGGGTTAGCTTGTAAACTCTACTATCCTTAAGGTTAGGGCTAAAGTAAGGTTAGGGTTAGCCTGTAAACTCCACTATCCTTAAGGTTAGGGCTAAGGTAAGGTTAGGGTTAGCTTGTAAACTCCGCTATCCTTAAGGTTAGGGCTAAGGTAAGGTTAGGGTTAGCTTGTAAACTCCACTATCCTTAAGGTTAGGGCTATGGTAAGGTTAGGGTTAGCTTGTAAACTCTACTATCCTTAAGGTTAGGGCTAAGGTAAGTTAGGGTCAGTTTGTAAACTCCACTATCCTTAAGGTTAGGGCTAAGGTAAGGTTAGGGTTAGCCTGTAAACTCCACTATCCTTAAGGTTAGGGCTAAGGTAAGGTTAGGGTTAGCTTGTAAACTCCACTATCCTTAAGGTTAGGGCTAAGGTAAGGTTAGGGTTAGCTTGTAAACTCTACTATCCTTAAGGTTAGGGCTAAGGTAAGGTTAGGGTTAGCTTGTAAACTCTACTATCCTTAAGGTTAGGGCTAAGGTAAGGTTAGGGTTAGCTTGTAGACTCCACTATCCTTAAGGTTAGGGCTATGGTAAGGTTAGGGTTAGCTTGTAAACTCCACTATCCTTAAGGTTAGGGCTAAAGTAAGGTTAGGGTCAGCTTGTAAACTCCACTATCCTTAAGATTAGGGCTAAGGTAAGTTAGGGTCAGTTTGTAAACTCCACCATCCTTAAGGTTAGGGCTAAGGTAAGGTTAGGGTTAGCTTGTAAACTCCACTATCCTTAAGGTTAGGGCTAAGGTAAGGTTAGGGTTAGCTTGTAAACTCCACTATCCTTAAGGTTAGGGCTAAGGTAAGGTTAGGGTTAGCTTGTAAACTCCACTATCCTTAAGGTTAGGGCTAAGGTAAGGTTAGGGTTAGCTTGTAAACTCCACTATCCTTAAGGTTAGGGCTAAGGTAAGGTTAGGGTTAGCTTGTAAACTCCACTATCCTTAAGGTTAGGGCTAAGGTAAAGTTAGGGTTAGCTTGTAAACTCTACTATCCTTAAGGTTAGGGCTAAAGTAAGGTTAGGGTTAGCCTGTAAACTCCACTATCCTTAAGGTTAGGGCTAAGGTAAGGTTAGGGTTAGCTTGTAAACTCCTCAATCCTTAAGGTTAGGGCTAAGGTAAGGTTAGGGTTAGCTTGTAAACTCCGCTATCCTTAAGGTTAGGGCTAAGGTAAGGTTAGGGCTAGCTTGTAAACTCCACTATTCTTAAGGTTAGGGCTATGGTAAGGTTAGGGTTAGCTTGTAAACTCTACTATCCTTAAGGTTAGGGCTAAGGTAAGTTAGGGTCAGTTTGTAAACTCCACTATCCTTAAGGTTAGGGCTATGGTATGGTTAGGGTGAGCTTGTAAACTCTACTATCCTTAAGGTTAGGGCTAAGGTAAGTTAGGGTCAGTTTGTAAACTCTACTATCCTTAAGGTTAGGGCTAAGGTAAGGTTAGGGTCAGCCTGTAAACTCCACTATCCTTAAGGTTAGGGCTAAGGTAAGGTTAGGGTTAGCTTGTAAACTCCACTATCCTTAAGGTTAGGGCTAAGGTAAGGTTAGGGTTAGCTTGTAAACTCCACTATCCTTAAGGTTAGGGCTAAGGTAAGGTTAGGGTTAGCTTGTAACCTCCACTATCCTTAAGGTTAGGGCTAAGGTAAGGTTAGGGTTAGCTTGTAAACTCCACTATCCTTAAGGTTAGGGCTATGGTAAGGTTAGGGATTAGCTTGTAGACTCCACTATCCTTAAGGTTAGGGTTAGCTTGTAAACTCCACTATCCTTAAGGTTAGGGCTAAGGTAAGGTTAGGGTTAGCTTGTAAACTCCACTATCCTTAAGGTTAGGGCTATGGTAAGGTTAGGGTTAGCTTGTAGACTCCACTATCCTTAAGGTTGGGGCTAAGGTTAGGGTTAGCTTGTAAACTCCACTATCCTTAAGGTTAGGGCTAAGGTAAGTTAGGGTCAGTTTGTAAACTCCACTATCCTTAAGGTTAGGGCTAAGGTAAGGTTAGGGTCAGCCTGTAAACTCCACTATCCTTAAGGTTAGGGCTAAGGTAAGGTTAGGGTTAGCTTGTAAACTCCACTATCCTTAAGGTTAGGGCTAAGGTAAGGTTAGGGTTAGCTTGTAAACTCTACTATCCTTAAGGTTAGGGCTAAGGTAAGGTTAGGGTTAGCTTGTAAACTCTACTATCCTTAAGATTAGGGCTAAGGTAAGGTTAGGGTTAGCCTGTAAACTCCACTATCCTTAAGGTTAGGGCTAAGGTAAGGTTAGGGTTAGCTTGTAAACTCCACTATCCTTAAGGTTAGGGCTAAAGTAAGGTTAGGGTTAGCTTGTAAACTCCTCTATCCTTAAGGTTAGGGCTAAGGTAAGGTTAGGGTTAGCTTGTAAACTCCGCTATCCTTAAGGTTAGGGCTAAGGTAAGGTTAGGGTTAGCTTGTAAACTCTACTATCCTTAAGGTTAGGGCTAAGGTAAGTTAGGGTCAGTTTGTAAACGCCACCATCCTTAAGGTTAGGGCTAAGGTAAGGTTAGGGTTAGCTTGTAAACTCCACTATCCTTAAGGTTAGGGCTAAGGTAAGGTTAGGGTTAGCTTGTAAACTCCACTATCCTTAAGGTTAGGGCTATGGTAAGGTTAGGGATTAGCTTGTAAACTCCACTATCCTTAAGGTTAGGGCTAAGGTAAGGTTAGGGTTAGCTTGTAAACTCCACTATCCTTAAGGTTAGGGCTATGGTAAGGTTAGGGATTAGCTTGTAGACTCCACTATCCTTAAGGTTAGGGCTATGGTAAGGTTAGGGATTAGCTTGTAGACTCCACTATCCTTAAGGTTAGGGTTAGCTTGTAAACTCCACTATCCTTAAGGTTAGGGCTAAGGTAAGGTTAGGGTTAGCTTGTAAACTCCACTATCCTTAAGGTTAGGGCTATGGTAAGGTTAGGGTTAGCTTGTAGACTCCACTATCCTTAAGGTTGGGGCTAAGGTTAGGGTTAGCTTGTAAACTCCACTATCCTTAAGGTTAGGGCTATGGTAAGGTTAGGGTTAGCTTGTAGACTCCACTATCCTTAAGGTTAGGGCTAAGGTAAGGTTAGGGTTAGTTTGTAAACTCCACCATCCTTAAGGTTAGGGCTAAGGTAAGGTTAGGGTTAGTTTGTAAACTCCACTATCCTTAAGGTTAGGGCTAAGGTAAGGTTAGGGTTAGCTTGTAAACTCCACTATCCTTAAGGTTAGGGCTAAGGTAAGGTTAGGGTTAGCTTGTAAACTCCACTATCCTTAAGGTTAGGGCTATGGTAAGGTTAGGGTTAGCTTGTAGACTCCACTATCCTTAAGGTTAGGGCTAAGGTTAGGGTTAGCTTGTAAACTCCACTATCCTTAAGGTTAGGGCTAAAGTAAGGTTAGGGTTAGTTTGTAAACTCCACTATCCTTAAGGTTAGGGCTAAGGTAAGGTTAGGGTTAGCTTGTAGACTCCACTATCCTTAAGGTTAGGGCTAAGGTAAGGTTAGGGTTAGCTTGTAAACTTCACTATCCTTAAGGTTAGGGCTAAGGTAAGGCTAGGGTTAGTTTGTAAACTCCGCTATCCTTAAGGTTAGAGCTAAGGTAAGGTTAGGGTTAGCTTGTAAACTCCACTATCCTTAAGGTTAGGGCTAAGGTAAGGTTAGGGTTAGTTTGTAAACTCCACTATCCTTAAGGTTAGAGCTAAGGTAAGGTTAGGGTTAGTTTGTAAACTCCACCATCCTTAAGGTTAGGGCTAAGGTAAGGTTAGGGTTAGTTTGTAAACTCCACTATCCTTAAGGTTAGGGCTAAGGTAAGGTTACAGTTCGTAAACTAACAAACTAACATGTGTCAGAATGGCGGGACGTTGCACAAAAGATAAAAGTGTCACCACTCCAACAAAGAAAAAAAAGACAATTAGACCTCAATGTCGGAGTGGGGGGGTGTCGGAATAGCGGGGTGTAACCCATTCCAATCCCTTGCTGTTGTTGTAATGAAGTACAACATAGTATTTACACGCTCACGGCGATAAACCCTCCTGATATCCTTCTATTGTCCCGCTCCCGTACGCCTCTGAAAAGCAGATTGTTCTGCGCTGCGCACCGGGGGAAATGCTTGCGCCAGACTCCACTTCCCCAGCGTGAGAGCGGGGCCTGCATCTGCGGTGCCTCCCCAGAGGCGCGGCCCGTGACCCGGGGAGCGGAGCAACCATGCGCGGGTCACGGAGTTTGTGTTGAGCAAGAGCTGGATGTGACTGACACCCAGCAGCAATAGCTCCGCCGTGTTTATTTAAGGGATTAGATAAGAGGCAAGTACAAGGGGGCACGTTTGGAGAAAGGCGAGAGGGTGGTGCGAGGAAGTGGGACACACGTGTGAACAGGTAAACAATGTGAGGCAATGGGCGCTATGCTCTCGGAGCCTTTGAAGCTATTGTGGTCAAGGTTGGCTCCGGTGCCAGATTTTCCATGACTTTGATTCATGTCTCACGCTTAAATGCCTTTTAGTTGTTACTCTATTTTACATACTACTTTTACACACCAGGGCTGCACACTATTGCAAAACCGTACTAAATGTGATATGGGTGTGCAGTATTACTGCAATTGTTTTTTTTTTTAACTGTTGGATCATACAGCAGTATGGTCCATTCAATTCAAACACAAATCGGAATTCATTTATTTTTCAGCCGATTGTGTCAAAACAAGACTTTAAAAACACAAAATCAGCACCAAAAGGAGGCTTAAATAGAAGTCCTACATTTTTGCTTCTTGAGATATGGATTTTGTATTCGCTAAATTATGATAGAATATGTCTTGCGAAACACTGAGCAGCCCTACGACTTAAGCCGTACACAGTATGAGAGCCCAAAAGGAGGAGGTTATTTACGCCTATCGCACCATCATCCCACACTGGACAGCTGACATAAGTATTTAGTTACTATACTCATACACTTCAGTAGCAGCATGAGAAGCTGCTACGCATTAGAGCAGAGGCTCTCAACTAGGGCTTGGTACCATTAAGCGATACCAGTCTGGTATCGGAAAAAAGCTTAGGCTCTACTGGTATTGAGAAAACAACAGTATCGAAAGCAGCTACTGAAAAAAATGGTATATATTTTGATCCAAGTTTTGATGCTGTTGGTCCAGGGACAGGATTAAAGGAATCCTCCAGCCAGGTGATTCTGACCATCAGCCGGGCCCTACTTCTGGAAATGGGTCCCACAGGACCCCTTTGCCACCCACTGCTCCTTATAGCATCAAAGAATGAGTCAAAAGCAGGGGACAAATTTCCATACGGGGACAATAAAGTATACCTTAACCTCAAGTTGTTTCACCTCAAATAAATGATTTGTTTCCCCCATATTTGGCCCAATTTTCCCCCAACATGTACTCCTTATTATTGTTTATATTTTATAACAATTATTTTCCCTATTTCACCCCATTTTTTACCAATTGTTCCCTATTTTTGCCCAATTTTTTTAACTCAATTACTCGCAAATTTCCCAAATTTTCCCTAAATTGTTCAAAATGTTTTTTACATTTCCTGACATTGGAGATGAACCCGATATTGTACATTTGTAGATCTTCCGAGCATTATTGTTCTGTTTTCTGGTTCGTGATGACACATATTTTAGTGTAGGTATCAAAAGACAGTTGTTCAGGTATCGGTATCGAAAACCAAGTATCGTTAAAGTTCTGGTGTCGAACAGTACCAAGCCCTACACTCAACTGACGGGTCCTTTTTACTGGGTTGCAACAACTTACGAGCTTTCTATGAAAACTCTGGAATTTATTTATGTATTTATAAATACATATAAAGACAGTCTGGAATTGTGGTAATATGACGCCATTCCCAAATGGAGACTGGGGCTAACGATCGCAGTTTGAACGAGAGTGAACCAATCAAACACAAAGCTTTGTGTTTACGTCGTCCGCCATGTTTGTTTGTTGTCCACACATGCAGTGGAGTAGATGTTCTGGTGAAAGCCTCAGAGCAGCTTCTTCTGTGGCTTTAAGTCCAGCTCATTAAAAACAGAAGAAAGTGCACTGGTAAAAGATCGCTGTGTCGCGGCCGCCATCTTCACTGTTTTGGTCACGGCCCGGAGGAGCACAGGTGTTTGATGGGAAATCCTGGCGTGGAAGATGACGCACTGTTAACCCCCGCCTCCCGTGTTATGATTGGCTCGTCTTGGTTTTGCCGGAGTCAGCGAGATTCTCATGGAGGATCCGTCTGGGTCGTGCCAGGCTACCGCAAGTCTGTTACAATGATTTGACTTCACACCCATTTAGTTAAATGTAGGTCTGTTCTTGACCCAGTTTGATCCTGATCCCACCATGGTCTAGTCCTGGTGGTAATTGGAAGGTCAAGTATTTTCTAAGGTGAAACTTGGTGTGAAAAGTTTCAAAACCAAATAACTAAAGTGTCTTATCTTACGGGTTGGAATAAATTCTTGTTGGGGTCACTTGTCATCGTCGTATGGTCATAGTGAGTCCCGATGCCAAAGATGACTTTCACAATGTCAAAATGAACAACTACACATCATGTGTTTAATTTGACATGTTAACATGTTTAACAATGGAAATCTATGCCTTTATATGCCTCTATTCAAAGTAATGCCTTCAGGGAGGAGACTGCTGAATCTACGGCCAGGTCGAGTCGACTTAAGAACAGTTTCGTACACAGGGCCATCGGGAAGCTGAACTCCCTGCCCTCCCTCCTACCCCTCTTCCCCCACCCCCCGCTCCACAATCAAGGATGAGAGAAATATAATTTCAAATCAGTCACATGGTTTGACAAATAAAACAATCTTGAATCTTGAATCTTATAGTTTTCTCCCTCATAATTCACTAAGTATACATGTATCATCTTGAACTACAGTAGAGAAGTATAATGTCGATATTTCTGTGTATCAAAGTTACTAAGGAAAGTTACATAAATCCAACCAAACTTAAAGTGATTTTCATACAGAAAGTGCTTTAGTGCTACTTTACTTTATATCTTATTTATTTATTTGACAGGTAATCGCAAAGAATCATTAATTGAATGGATTTGATCTGGGAGGCATGAGATTTTTGCAATACATTTATTTTACTTATTATGTTATGTATTTGGTTCCTGGTGGTAAAAAGATCGGCTATGGAAAATTGCTATCACAAGCCTGAGCCACAATTAACAGGTAAAAAGTATTTAAAAAAGTGCATCACGTTTTTTTTAGTTACAAGAAACATGGGCCAGTTTGAAATGTAGTCACAGTAAACTGAGAAATGGGTGGTTGTGCTTTAGGTAACGTCAGATGTTTGAAGCAGAACGATCAGTCACTCCCTCGTGTCTAAATAAAGCTCTCCCGAACACAGGCGCATTACAGCGTGTTTAGAAAAGCCCTTATTATGGGCTTAACCCAGACAAACCACAGACTCTCTGTGATCCAGCTCAGGTGTTTCCAGGGTGGCCAGCAGAGGGCAGGCGTCAGTGTGTGAGTCAGGATGAGTAAGGATTAACAGTAAGATTATACCGTATCAATCATATCTTTTTAACATTATCATTTAATGCATCAATCCTCAATCCCTGCATTTATCCTCAATTATTGAAATTGTAATATTTTCCTTTGCAAATCAAATGTATTGTAGTTGTATATTTTATTCATTATATTTTGCTAATGTTTTGCTATATGTAAAAAACAATGTATCGTTTTTTTTATTATTTTTGTCATTGCCTCTGAAAAATCCGATTGAAGAGCCAACTTTCTTCATGTATTTTTTTTTTTTCTGAAATACAATACACAAATTAGTATATTTTCCCTCTATCTCTAATGTCGCCCCATATGACGTGACGTTGCACCATATACAAGTGGCAGTCAGGATATCTGGATATGTTTGTTCTTCACACTTCTTTCAAAACTCTAGTAATTTCATAAAATATATATATATATTATTAAAGAGTAATAATTAGTATGGAATGCTGACAAACATAAACAGAAAAGTATATTGTGTGGAACTGTATTTATCAGACTTACTTACTTAGGGCTCCTGCGAGGGGGGGAGCCGACCAGGTGAATCCGTTTTTTTCCAGCGCTGACGGTCGTATGCCAGCTCCTGCGGGGGGGGGGCTCCATGCCGTTGGAGGTCGCCCGGGCTTGCCTCGTGACGTGATCGTCTCCAGCTTGCAGCCCTCAGGTCAAACTGGAGAATGGCCCTCGTCATTTATCAGAATGCAACATAAGAAAACAGAAGCATGTAGAAATGTGTCGTTTCAGCTGCCGTGGGGCTGACTGATGGGAATGTGTCTGCCGATGTGCCAACAGCCTCTACTGCCATCGTTCGTACCACCAACCCTCCCATCCATCTATCCATCACTTTTCTGGACACTCAAAGACGCTTTACATTGCATTATTCGTTCACTCCATACTTGCTGGTGGTAAGCTACTGTTGAAGCCACAGCTGCCCTGGGGTAGACTGACGGAAGTGAGGGCCCTCCGACTACCACCAACCACTCACACACACACTACATTTCCCCGGGCTTCAGAGATCTGACGGGATCAGGCAGAGCAAAGGCCATATGGTCTATATCAGGCCCGGGGGCCAAATCCGGCCTTCCAGCACAGAAACTCTGGTCCCAAGACATTATTACATAAATCAGAGAGTACTTTATTATTTTTAGAGTGGGAGAAAATGGGAGCAATACTGTCGATACCACCAGTTAGGTCATATATTGTGTCCAACACTGGCATTTGTAGGAAGTGCACTGGAAAAAGAATAATAATTTTAAGGAAGAAATGATAGAAATCTACTTGAATTAAGAGATTTAATCTAAGGTCTGAGTAGGTTAGTTCCGAACTTAGATAAGAAAAAACCTCTTATTGCCAATGGAAACATAGTTTTTTGCGTTTGTATCGAAACTTATATTAGTTCAAACCGACTCAAATTCAACATAAAGAACTTTTATTCCAGCCATTTTAAGTCATGTATCTCGTTTAAGAGGGTCATTTTTCCAGTGTGGTGCTTTGCTTTGGTCTCTAAATCGGCGGCTTCGGCCCTCGGTCTTTTTACAACCAAGAAAAACTTGCCAACCCCTGGCCTGTATAATCCTGAGATGTTGCCCAGCCCTGATTCCTGCACATTGGCTTCCATTGAGCTGCTCTGATGACGCGGGGGGGACATGTCCCCTTGCCCTGTGGCTCAGGGTGACTTCAGTGATCAGCTGGTGTGAGGACGTTGAGCTGGGGGAGCTGGTCCAGGCGGGTGGGCCTCCTCCCCCTCGCACGCACCTCACGGCCCAATTATGCCCCTGGCGCTGGCTCGCAGAGGGGCCTGAAGGTGCTTCAAAGCCTGCGCTCGTCTGGGGCCCGGCCGCCGCCTTCCTCCCGGAGCGCCTCTGGTTTTGGCGCGATACTTTTGGGCACATTTCCACTTTTTAGAGGTCGGAGCGTGGCGACCCGGAGCTGTTTGAGGTGTGTGTGTTTTTTTTTTCCTTTTCTTTTTTATGTGGCCCGCGCTGGGAAACCTCCTGCTCAGCGTCACACGTCTCCACAGGCTCCAGGCCCCATTACGGAGGATGATCTAACCGGCTGTCCGAGCGCCATTACACGCTCGCAAAATGGCCACCGCAGCAGCACCGTCCCGCGAAAAAAAAAAAAGAAAAAAAAAGTCAGTCAGTCGGTTTTTAAAGAGCAAAGCTGTGTTTCCACTCAGCCGCTTTTATGTACCTTTGAGTCACGGGAGAAAGAGAACGGCCGGGTCTAATGCGTCGCCAGAGTCGTTTCTCTGCAGGGAATAGAGCGGGAAGTCGGTTTATGATAAAAAAGCGCCGTCAGGAAATGAATGGCAACCGCAAATAATCATAACCCCTCTCCAATGTACATGATGTTATTCCTCCTCTTTTTCTGCAGAGAAACTGCTCAGTATGTTGGAGTTGTATTCCGCCTGCGCCTTGATGGATCTACGTTACATTTTCAGCATGACCCTCAGTCAAAGATATATTCAGTCACTATATTTATGACCAACAATGAATACATTTAAGGCGAGACGCTGCGGGTGAAAAGTGGCACCTTTTAAATGACTAGATCTCCACTTCTGCTTTAGTTCAGGGGTTTCCAAACTTTTCGGGCCCAAAATCACCAGACCAGCAACACTGGACCCCCCACCTGTAAAGTAGAATATATTATAATTTTAGATTTATATTTATTTATAATAAATTCAGGTTCAATAATGTTATTTTAATAGTATGTTTTGATATTTGACTTTCCTTCACTACAATAATCTGCTTTGAATCAAAAATACATTACATTCCTATTGTACATGTCTTGTACGTCCGTGTCCTCACTTTGGGAACCCATATTGTAGATTACTAATATAAATGTTAGAGGGAAAACAAATCTCTTGTCAAGTTTTATGTCATTTTATGTTTTCATGTAAAAAATTAGGTCTTTCCCAAATTTCACATATTTTCGGCGATGAAATCTGTATAATGGATGGAGCCAGGTTTAAATGTATGGTTTATTTTGTTGACATATTAGTTACAAAGAAAATCTGAACTTTCGACTTGATTTTAGAAAATTCAAAACTCAATAAATCAGGTTATGAATTTGATATAAAAAGTCTGTAGGAGCTCCTGCATTTGGAGAAGATGCCCTTGAAATGACAATTTCCCAAATAAATCTACAGAGAATCCTTGAATCAGTGCAATAATCAAACATGTTACTGCACTTGTTTGTTTCCAGGTGAGAGTTTATATGTTACGTGAAGAGTCCAATTTGACCTGAAAAAAATAAAAAATAACTTGTCATAAAATGATGGTCATATTTACATTTAATTGAATGTTGGTGGATTCAAGGTAAAAAGAGGGCACATTTCATAGATAAAAGATCATAATAATAATAATAGAGCTAGGATCATTTTTTTTCCAGAGCTCATCTTGATGAACAGAATCTCCCTCATTGCTTTACTTTACCGTCCTAATCCTGCCAAATGAGGACGAGATGAAAAAAAAGACTAAAGTTAGTCCGAGCTCCAGTCCAGTGTGGCAGCATTTCCCCGGGCCGATGGCAGCGGGGGAAACTCTGACACGGCCCTGTATCCCTTCACTTCTATCACAGAGCTCTGAGCACGCTGCACACGCCACAGTGAGCCTGATATCGATGTCACCGATGAAACCATCTCTGCTTTTTTTATTTAAAAACTACATTTTACCAAAGCTGTCGATCACAACTTACAGAACGTGACTAAACGTGTTATTCATCCTTCCATCCACAGCATCGGTGTAGAAGTTAGGATCAATGTGGAGCTGATTTACAGTCAAGTTTGGACTCAACTGTTCTGATTTGCTCAGAATAAAAAATCGAATTTGAAATTTAGATTAACAATAATAATCAAATAATACGCTCGTGCAAAATAAACAGCAATCGAAGCTACTAAAATCAAACAAAAGAAAGCAAGATATAAAAACTGTGAGATCTCTAAACGTGCTCGTCATACAGTGGTGTGCAGAGGTTTAGGCACTCGGGTCAGTTGTTATTTTTCTCTTGATTTATTTCATCTTTTCAGCGTCACGATTTGAAAGAAGAGTAGAGTAGGGGAGAGTGAGTGTAAAAACAGTATAATATAGAAACGACATTTTACTCTTTACAGGCCGTTTGGGAAGTTTCATTTTTGTTTGCATCTTCCAAATCATCATATAATATGTTTTTAGAGATGTTTAAAAGAAAAAAACATTTACACTTTAAATCATATTAATATCTTATTTTTTACAGTTTACTATTTCCCATTAGCAGTTGTTTCCAAAGCCCGATCAAACCGGCTCTCCAAATGTTAGATAGAAACCTGTTTCGTACCACGACCGTACCATTGTGGAAGAAATACTAATTGTTAACTGTCTGTGTAAGCTCTCAGTCGTACAGGAGTTCTCCATCTTCAATGAAGGTACTTGATCCATGTTCTGTACTCAGTGGTTGAAGTCTTCCGAAGACTTCAACCACTGAGTACAGAACATGGATCAAGTACCTTTTAGTTTAGTGTAGAACATCCTTTATAATTTGACCCTGAGAATGTTTGTGAAGAGGCGGGGCTTATGGTGCGTTCCACTTATGTCGGAAGTCGGAAAATCCGACCAGAATAAAACGTTATCTCCGAGCTGTAGCGTTCCAGTCGTCCAGGTCGGAAACATCGGAGGTCGACACGTCCGTGAAAGTGTTGGAGCATCATAATCAGTTTACAGAGAAACTCCATTGTAATATTTATCATAATTGTTGTAAATACAGTGATAATTTTTTTTTATGGTTAATAAGATGATAGCAAGAGAGCCATAAAGCTAATCCGTTTCACGTTGACATCTCACAAGTTTATTTGGGAAACATCTGCCGAATAACGTGTTTAATGAAGCTTTCCATGCGTCACACGTCACGTCGGGCGCAGCGTCTTTAACGGGTCAGCTGATTCTGTCCCGAGTTTCCGAGTCGGAATTACGGAGTTGGTGCGCGTTCCAGTTGAAATTTCCAACTCGGAGACTTCCGAGATCAAGTGGAACGCACCATTAGGACTAGGTCAAGGTCAAGTTTATTTATAAAGCACATTTAAAACTACACTGCCATACACACATACATGTATACACAAATAAAGACTAATAGCAACAACAATGTCCTGCTCAGTTTGGGTTAAAGCCTTTGCAAACTAAAGACTGGGCTGCCTGATATTTAGGGGAGACTGTCCCAAAGCCCGGTCTCCTCTGGTCCTGAGCCGTGACCCCGGCACGTCTAACACAAATGTGTTCGTCGACCTACAAGTGAAGGACTACACTCCAGAGGAGACCGTTCTGTGAACCTTAGCTCCTCCACGTTTGGACAGAAGCTGCAGGACGGGGAAGTGTTCACGGCTGGAGAGAGTTTAAACTGAACCTGAGGACGGGCTTGAGAGACGGTCGGATTTATGATCATGAAAGCACAAACCTGGTTCATCAGGGGATTGAGCAAAGATGCACGTTTTTAAATTGTAAATAATGCACAAATAGTAATATTATATTGTGAATGGACTCTATGAACCTGCTGTCACTCTGCTATCCGTGTCAAATAATACGTTATAAAGTGTAATATTTCCTTTGAATTTGCTTGTCTCGACAAAGCCCCGTCCCAGCAGAGAACATACAAAACGATAAAAATGACTATTATTTATTGTTATGGACCAGAGTCAATTTTACACATTTTTTCTTCTTTATAGAACCAAGATACTTTTTTTTAGGAAATCTGCCTAAATTATTCATCTGCTTTCATACCTTACACAATTCGGGAAAATAAGATTTTTTTTCAGGCCAATGTATTTATATATTTTTGGTTTGTTTGGCAAGTTCAAGTAAAGATCAAATCTACAGTCTTACACAAAAATAAAAATGTTTTATTTTCAAATTTTAACGGGTGGTTCAACTTTGGATTGTAATGTAAACCAGTGGATTATTCTTTTCTGACCTCCGGCATGTCCGTGCAGTAGCTGTGAATGTGAAGCGTGCTGTAGCCTCTTGAGTTGGGACGGGACAATGAGGATGTGCTTGAGGATTTCCTGTCGGACGCCTCGACAGGATGAGTGCGTTTCAATCTGTGGTCGGCCGCCGCGCGCCGAGGGCCGTGCTGCCTTCAAAGACCGCTCCCCTCTCTGCGGCGACGGAGCCGTAAAAGATTACAGACAACGCGACATGGGGGCGAGTGTCGCTTATGTCTCTGTCCTGTCACCACATGGACAAAAGGAGATGTGTCAACTTTCAAATGCTTAAATAACCAAGGGAAATAAACCAGTCTCTCTCTCCCTCTCTCTATATATATATATATGAATAACACTTTGTGACAAAACACTAAACATTTTAAAGCCACATTACGTAACATTTCACCCAATAAAATCTAAGCATTTATTCTTTTACAGATATTTTCATTGTTGAAAGATATTGAAAAGATAAATAGATCAAATGCCCTGTGAGCGGCTCGGTACTCCTCAGACCTGACAGTGGACAAAGGCGGCCAAATATGAGACTTAAATAGGCTCCGCCCTCATCCAAATCCTTTCTTTGATTACTAAGACAGAACATTGCGCCTCCTTCATGAACATCTTGAATCCGTCTTCCCGAGGGCGGTGTCCGGAAACACCTGCTCACGTCGGAAAGTCGTTCGCACCTGTGTGTTCTGTACCTGACCTGGAAGTGTGTGAGCGCTAATTAGCATATGTCCCCGCCCCTTTCGCCATATAAGGGCAAGCAGGGCCAACAGGCGGCCAGAGGAGCATACAAACGGCATCCAAAACGAATAACCAAGAAAACCCCAAAAGAAAAAAAGAACTAACTCAAGCACCTGAATGTCATTCCAAAATGATCCAATAGATGTCGCCTGGACGTCACAGAAGCTTGTTCCTTCTCCTCTCACAGGGGGGCGCAGCTCCGCCCCTGACACTGTGACGTCCCGCGGGATCGAGGCCGACACTCGTCTTTATCAATAACATCAGTGCAGGGTTGTTTTCGGAAGCTCTTTTAGTTTTAGTCTTAGTCACATTTATTCAGATGGAAACTTACTAAAAAGTGTCGTGAGAAAAGTCCCTGTGACGTCACTGCCCTCCGTGGAGGAAACGCTCTGTTTATGAACAGTCTGACAAACACTTTCGTCTCGTCTCATTGACGTAAACTCATAAACGTCTCATCATGTTTTAGTCCCAAAGAGCTGTTTTTAGCTTGTCGTCATTAACAAAAGGTCCGTCAATGAAATGAAATGATATCGTCTTCGTTGGTGAAAATAACACTGCGCAGTTTTAGCAGGAGCCTAATACATTAGGACTTTGCTTGTTGTTAGGAAGAAACTTGTTTCTGAATAAACAGGGTATATGAAATTCATTATAATTATATTTATATGAACTTTTCTGAATTGAATTACTACATGATTTAAAATGTACAAATGTATGACTCAGAACGTTGGGTTCCATCAGGAGCAGATCGTGAGCAGAACTGGAGACTTGTTTGTTCGTAAGAGTCGTCCTGACTGTTCTTAGGGTTTATTCTTACAGAAAAACGTTTTCAAGTCAAAAACCTAAGAAGGCGTTAAGAACAAATGTGTGCGTGAGAATGTGTCGTGACTGAAGCCCATAGTCCGTGTCGAGCTGATCGTTAGGAGCAGGTTTTACATTGGCAACGGTCGAATCCAAAATGCTACGCAGTGTACCTTTAAATAACGACATCTTGGGGAATAAATATGTATCTATATACTGTATAAATAAAACATATAACTGATTAAATGCATGTTCTCTCCATCCAGCAGTAAAAGAGGAAACGGTGAAAGTATACAGGATTATTGGAAACGGCATGATCACATATGTGGTCAACACGCTGTAAACAAATGTAATACGTCTCTTGTAAGTCCTTGGATATTCTCTGGTGTCCAAAAGTATTTGAAAAAGCCTGAATAAACCATGACAGCGTCGCTTTAATGTTTGATCCAAAAGCGCAGATGAAAAGAAAGGCGTCCGAGCGTCTCCCGTTCCACCCGGCACGTGAGCGGAGACGGCCCGTCGAAAAGTTTCCATATTAGCCGACAAAAGGCTCCATTAATGAGCGCTCACACCCCGGCCGCCTTGAAAAGCTGAGAGCGGGCGGAGAAGCCACATCAGAGCGGAGAACGGATTACACATGAATGAAATGAGCGCAGTGGAAAAGGTACAAGCCTTTAGCTCAGAGAATGTGCCCGATATTATTCAAAGGTTTGTAACTTATGGCTCATGAGAGACAAATATCAAAGTCCATATATGAGCTTCAGATATTATTTAGAGACGCTTCCAGATTTTCATTTAAGGGTCCGCTACCCGGAGTGATAGTGCCTCAACAAAGGACCTAGCTCACCGGCCTGGAGACTAGTTGGAGATGGCACGTAGACTTTTTCTAACATTATTATTATTATTGTGTATGTCGTGTACTACACAGGTACGAGTTATTACCCAGAGCACATTACATTGCACTGAATTGGGCAGGTGTAATGTATCAAGGGAACTGTAAAGTAAATGTTATCATTATTCTTAAGTCATTCTTGCTACTGGCTACATTAAATACTTTATGAAATGGGGAAAAACATCTACAATAAAGTCAATTCAATCACAGTATGAGCAGTGTGTTTAAACCTGTGTTTTCAACCTGTGAAAATTTAAGGGAGTTGAGAGCAAACTGACGGCTATAGTCCCAACTCGTTTCCACCTCTCACGATACCTCCTAGCACACACCCCCACTGTTAATGAACGATATGCACTGTCAGGACAGCATTATGGCTCGTCCACAGGACAAATACATGGGGAAAAAGCTTGAATTTGAGAGGAAATCGATATGTACTTAACATTTACATCCATTTACTTCCGCTTTATCCAGCGCCAGTTCATGGAGGCAGCCGGCTGAGCAGCGTGTACTTCCCAATACACAGACTCTCCTGGATCCTGAGGCGTTTCCAGGCCAGTAGAAATCTAATCATTTGAAGTTGTAAAACAATACACATTCTTCTGAATGATCATAATGTTCAGATGAGGGGGTTGCGACTATAGAAATAAAACGTAAAATAGGCATATGATCCTGACATCTGCGGACAGTTAGCAAGTCAGCTAGTCCGTTAGCTTGCTCAGTGTGTTCTTCCTTTATATCTATCTTCCGATATATCGGCAATTATGAACGATCTGATGTTTTCAGCGGCACAACATTTAGGTCAAAGCCTCGTTAAAAAAAATATTATAAAACGTACAGACTTGACTTTAGAGACAAGTGTCCTCTGAGCTAAATGCTACATCAAATTCAGTCAACTTTCTGCTTTTTGTGGGGTTGGATGCACATCTAGTGGCCACTAAACATCTTCTTATAAGATGTTAATGATAAAGAAAACATACCGGGCCTGGCTTCCCCATTCATATGTATGGGGATAGGCTTCATTTGAATAAAAACAGGCTCAGATAACTAAAGGCATTTCCGTGATTTCTATGGCTGCGACAACCCAGACTTTGGGAAAGACTGTCCTAGAACAATAATCGTTTACTGCCTCATAAAACATTTAATATTCCAAGTACCACTAGGCCTAATAGGGTGTCAAAAGCATCCAAACATGTAATTAAGTGCATTACAAACACATGAATGAAAAGCTCTAATTCAGCACATAGCCAAAGGTCTCCCCCATAGAGCCTTTGGTGGGAGTAAAAGTCTGGTGCCACTGCAGAGCGAGGTGTGCTGCTGCTGTGACTGACAGACACAGGTTCAGCCCGAGGGTCCCTTCCACCTGAGTCCACAAATACACCGACAAGTTTAGAAACACTCTACCTTCGTTTTTAGGAAAGACATCACTTGATATATCTGAGCGCGAGTGTCGTTTTCCACGGCCAAACGCGATGCGTTCTAAATCAGGGCCAGGAGGCCAAACTGAAGATCCTTGAAAACGGCCATATTTTCAACATCCATTCAATCTGTACAAAATCTTAAGCAATGTGTGTCTGTTTACTATGGAAATGTGTCCAAAAGTTATATAAAAAAACGTATAGGCAAACATTTAATTAAAATGAGGAGAATCATGACTTGGCGATACACTAAAGAGTTTTTTTTTACACATAATATTGTGAATTTTGTAACCAGTAAATCCACACGTCCAAAATACGCACAAGGTCAATGTTGCACATGCGCAAACACGGAGAGGAAACCTGAAGTTGGGACATAAACATTTAGTATTTCCAGCATTTAAACACAGCAGCAGCAGATGCAGCATAATAACTCTCACTGTCACAGACACATGCTAGTTCAGTCCTGTTGGCGTCTGAATGCCTTTGCCAGTTCTATTGTATTATTACTGTGAAGGCCTGAGTCGCACCCAAAGCACATGGCTACTAAATAAGTGTACACAAAAGAAGTTCTGACTCTTCAAAGGTGCTTCTTTCTCTGTAATAAGGATGTTTGTAGCAGTCGCAGAGCCTCCTCAGTGAGTGCCTACGTGCCAACTCTCCTGATCCTCACAGGGAGGGAAGCAAGTAAGATTGTGGGGGGATATATTTGTTGCAGTATTTGGCAACCCTGTCCTGGGGGAGAAGCCTGTTCTCAGCGCTGTTGGCTCTGTGAAATTGCGTATTCATTTATACTCGCCACCGCCGCTGTGGGACCCGGCGTCCGCCTTTGGCTCTAGCCAGACCCGCACGTGGTCACTCAGCTGCTATACCGGCTCAGGACGGTCCGACACGCAGAAGGAGAGCAGTGAAAACCAAGGGAGACACAGGTATCACGCATTCATCACTGTGTTTGTTTTTGTCCTTCATGAGCACGTGAACCAAAGGAGAGCCCCTCCCCTCAGCGTTTCCATGGAGACATATTACTCACCGCCGCTTCACCGTCATGTGAATAATGTTAAAAAAGAAAAAAAAAATCTCATTTCGGCGAATGATATATTCTGTTCCTATAATGCCACTATATGGATGCTTTGCACATTTTCATTGAATGCAACACTGTTTTAAATACAGCCTATATAGCTTAACCTGTTTTCTATAGAGCTGTTGTAGAACAAAGTGTATACAGTGGCTGTACTTGTCTCCACTTGTTCACTTATTATAACCCTGTGTACTTGATGGTGAAGCTGATGTCACACAGTCGTCCCAGAGGAAAGTTGGGATACGAGAAAAGTGTTAGGGAAATTAGGAATGAGTTTGGACCATACCCAAAAGGTTAAAGTTACAAATGAGGAAAAATGGAGAATATAAGGACAGAACAGATCGAAACCCGGTGAGGTATAGGGCCTTTAAGAGCCGGTTTAGTCCTGGTTTTGAGCTGGTCCAGTCGTGTTGCAGGCCTGGTTTGGATCCGATGGTCCTCAGCCGGACACACTGTCTCAAAATGTGTTGGACAGATGTAAATAGCTGCATGCGAGAGTAACTAATGAGTTCTCCGAGCCTTGACCTGATTTGGGGATTTCTACAAACTTATTTAGACAATACTGGCCTTCTTTCATTTGGAATTACTGTTGTCGTTGCAAAAGTCCCTGGATCGCAGATTTTTGCTAAAAGTAAAAATATGAACGTTGAAAAGAAAACAAATATATTTTGGTGTGAGGACAGAGAAGAGAAATCTAGGGCACTTAAAATTCTCATTTGAGGAGAGAGAATAAAATATACATAAATATCCAGTTATTTGAAGTGAGGAACTTATATAGACAAATGTATGCCATCACTGTAAAGTTTCTTCCGTACTAATATAATGAAGGTCGTTTATCCAGACACGGGCTAAATAGTGTGAGCCAAGTTATTCAAGTACACACTACAAAAACTAAATATCAGTGACGGGTTTAAAACCTCTTAACCCCCACCCGAACCGAGCACATTTTCTCCAGTTTGGCATTAGCAAAAATCTAAAACCCTCTTGAAAAAAAAAGCACCATTATAACGACAAAAACGAGACGTAAACGAGGATGAAAATGCGACAAAAACATCGCCAAAAAAAAGCAACAAAAACGGAAGGAGTGCAGTCAAAAGCAAGGCAGGCACAGGTGTCACGGAGACGTCACTGTTTGTTTTTGTCCTTCATGAGCACGTGAACCAAAGGAGAGACTCAGCCCCTCCCCTCAGCGTTTCCATGGAGACAGCATGTGACTAAATACACTTAGAGGCCTGCTGTAGAGCTCACAAAATGTCATTTCCCATTCAGGCAAATTATATTTTTTGTTCCTATTGTGACCGGGTGGAAGGCTTTAGCTTTACTCAATTCCAGAGAACATTAAAGGACCTGTATCATGCTATTTTAGCCATTCCAAAGTAAAGTATAGGCATTTATATGATATATTGTACCTCTACCACTACGGAGCACTAATTTTTGTGATAAATATAAGTATTTTCTGGAGGTATTTTTCCAACCCGGAAGACAAAACGCTTGGATTCAGTTAACTCCGCCCCCTCTCGCCGCTCATACAACTTTAGCAGAAGTAGAAATATATATATCACAGCAAAAAGTGAAGTTACTTCATGATGCTGTTATAAGGAGTTAACATGTGCAACACAGCTTCAACACACACACACACACTAACACACACGCTAACATGCATTTTGATCGACTCACCAGTCTGATGTTTCCATTATAGGACTTGCGTTGTTATAAAAGTTAATCCACTTTGATTCTGGCCAAGGTTCATCAAGCATCCATCAGAGACAGGCTCAGACAAACACTATTGTGGCTGATAGTCGCTGAATCCCGGAGGGAAAGTCCAACTTCTATGGCCTCTTCTTTAGGAAGGTTGAATAAAGTCCTGTCCTCGCAGCCAAACGCGCTTTTCTCCGTGACATTATCGTGAGGTAAGAAAAAAGAACAGGTGTCCAGACTCCAGAGTAGGTTAGAAAAAGCTCCCTCTTCACAACTTTCGGTGCAACATGACATGACCATCTGTTCAGACCGTTCGGACGCTCAGGGGGTGCGTTTGTTTTCGGTACAGGGGCAGCGCAGCGTCAGGCACTTCCTCTTTTTTTCTTTTTTTTTCTTACGACAGAAATAATGAAAAAAGCAGTTTTACAAATGAAAATCAGGCCGTAAGGCATTAGATTACAGACGTCGAGCACTTCCGTTCCGCTGTGACGACACAACTGAACATGCCAGTCGTTTACCAGGAGAGGGCGGATCAGCTGCTCAGAGAGCAGGATTCAGGAGGATTACTGAGAACTGCGTGAATGAAGCCAAAAACCACTCTGGGGGTGTTTTTGATAAGGAAATAGCATAACAACATGGTTAAAAGCTCCAAAAAGTCGATTTTGCATGATATAGGACCTTTAAAAAAAAGGACCACAGGTTCGTTCATTGAATATGCATCTCCAGTTCCATTAGTTTTATGAACTTTATTTTCAGAATAATTTACGTTTCAATCATTCCGTCTTTTCGTTGTCATTTCGGTTCTTAAAATAAGGAAAAACAAAAAAAGAAAGGTTGACGAATGTCCATTCATTGGCAACACCGATTATCACATTTCTCTGTTGTTTCACAGTTGTTCATTTTCAGACACTCATCACTTCAGTCGGGGTAAACAAAGCAGCGAGGGTTGTGATTTCCGCAGGTTCCAGGTGGTTCAATTCGTTTTCTAAACATACATCAGAAAGTTAGCGTCTAGGCCTACACCGTGTTTACTTTGCACACGGGCCGAGCACATACCGCTTTTGGATCCATCATTCACGCGGGGACGTCGTGCTTCGCGTACTGGCCCGTGGGGAACCACACCTCCCACCTACAGCACCGCCATCTCGCACTGAAGCGCACCCCAGACCCATAGCTGCACCAAACAGGGCTCGGATTAGGCTAACATCTTAGATTAACGTTGTACTATGGGAATTAATCTGTTTTTACCTGCTCACGAGAGCCCGAGGCTGCACCACCTCCACACCAGGCAGACACGGAAGAAAAAGGGGTCAGAGGTCGAACACAGGTAGGCTGTGCCTTTTTATATGGCGCCCCCAGCTGGCGGGCGGAGTAATACCACAGACGGCTCCTACTGTTACACTATTACGCAACTATATTGATCCTTTGCACATTTTAAGGTAACGTAACACTGTTTTAAATATAGCCTATAAATACCGCCTTAAAAAAAGCGATGTGACAAAAACACAAACAAATCCTTTTTGTAACAGACAAAAGATTTACGGAAACGCAACGAACGCAAAAGTGACAAATTCTCCACAGAAAAGTCTCAAAAACGATCCAGTAACAATGCGGTCTTAGCTTTCAAATGAGGCGTTACACCGCCCTATAGGCTGTACAGGCGGGGGTTAAATGATGAGGACATTTCTCAGTTGTTCTGAGGTAAAGCTCGCTTGAAATGAGAAAGTGTAATTATTGTATCCATAATGTAAAAAAAAAAGGCATTGAAGTACATTTACAGGAAACATAAAGGATTTAGTAGAACATACAACAGAACTACAATCCCAAAATAAAGACTGATTGTAAAGCGTGAAAAAGGCTCACTACACTTGGAATAACAGAACGCACATATTGTGGAAACAGAGATTCCGTCACCGCGTGTGTGGCCAGGTGCTAGCGGCTAACGTGCTAATGCTCCTCATTAGTAAAGTAAACAGTGGACTCACCTGAGCCCATAAGGGGAGCAGTGGGACCTGCAGCGGGACCCGGGACGGCTTTTCTTTTTTTTTTTTTTTTTAGGACCCTCCGAGTCTGGGACCGAGTGCAGCCTGGGACCGAAAGCATCTGCTGAAGTCGTTGGGCTCGTGTGAATCATTTCCTCTGCGGCCCGCGGCATGTGGCACGGAGAGCGGCCGTAACTCATGCGCGCTCGCTCACGGAGGAGAGCGAAGAGACAAAGGAAAGCAGCGGCACTCGGGGGCCGCTGGTGTAAACAAACATGCCATATGAGGGGGGGGGGGGGGACACAACACGGGACATACTGTACACGACCTGTGCTGGAATGACTGGACTTTGGCGGAGCGGTTTGACTTCCTTTTAAGCCTCTTGACTCCCGCGTGCGTCTAAAAGCTTATAGGCCGTCTCATTTGAAAGCTAAGACCTTCAAAGCTGACCTGAGAATGACAGATAATAAACCTCTTCAAAAAGGCGGTGTGGTTTTGTTTGTTTTACGCTGCCTTTGGGTCGCTAGTATGTTGTCCCAAAGGCCACTCAAAAATGTTTCTCTTCTGGACATCAGGGGAACCGAACGTGGGCCGTGGATCCATTTTCAGAGGCTTTTCCCAGGAAGCGCTTCTTTCTGGATTTACTTCAGTTGCATGTTTGAAAAGAACAGTGGAGCACATTCACGAACCGTTACTTTGTGTCGATGCCCCGGATTGAGCCATGTGCCGAAAAAGTACACACAAATAAACTTCCATAATGTTCTAATTAGAAATGCTTTGATCAAGATTACAGCTGTTTAAACTGATTCATTGCTTCAAACAGCAATGTGTAAGAGAATGAAATATGTTTATTATTTTAAAACTATATATAGATTGTATAGAGCCACTCAACAACAAAGCAGTTGTTTGAAATCACTTATTCGCACAGATATTTACAGCTTCTCTGGTTTTTATGTTGGCGAGAGAAATAACATTGATTGATCATCATAGAATAAGTGATACGCTCCTTCTCAGAGGAGGAAAGTAAAAGAACCCTGATCATCTATTTGACGAATACACTTCGGAAGGGAATGTGTTAACCACACACTCCGTCACTTATAGACTGTACAACACTTCATTTCTAAACAATCAGGCTCTGGGGACGTTCCCGGTTGAAGGAGATACTCTACGACGGCAGGTTTTCTGGACTTTAAAAAGCGTTGATGGATTTTCATAGTTTATTTCTCACATGCAAGGGTGAAACGGAAAAAATACAGAATTTAAAGCAAGCACCAACACACATGTACACATCAGGTTGCAGGGAAGTGCATGGATTTCTCTGCAGAGAACGGCGATAGGCACTTGGAACAACTCACTTTTAAACCTCAAACTTTGCAACTAACGTTTCAATCTGTAATTTCAACCTGTTTTACTGCATTTTCGTCAGCAAGTCCCTTTTTTATTTGTTCGTTTTTAGAGATTGTATTTTGTACATTGTAACTTTAGCCTTTAACAAGAGAACTGACATTAGGATGTATAAATGAATACAATCGAACATTAAAGGCCCTATTACCTGACTCTGTTCTCCTTCAGTATATTATAAACACAACTGTAGAAAAAAATACTTGCATCTAATTATAAAACATTCCTTTAAATGGATACTGGATTTTTTTTGTACGTCTTTTCCATGTTTTTGTGGGGTTCGATTGATTTTTTTTTACTGCAGAGAGTCCATAATGGTCCTGAAGAAAGCAGCTTTTAAAAAGTAAAGAAAATGCTAGCTTATCAGCTAAACCCATTTGAGCCAAATTTCTTCTTCTGAGATACAGAAGAGGCACCAAGAGCCCCCACACCTACAGCACAGTGGAGGCGTCACATGAGGAGCTACAGGAAACAAAAAAAGGACAAACGAGGAGGTATCCGGGCAAGACTCACAGTGAAGCCACAGATGCCTTCTATTGTTCTGGCTAATGGACGTTCACTGGAGAATAGAACAGATTAACTGCTAAACTCTTCCCAGAGGATGGTGAAAGACTGTTGTGGAGCGGAGGGAGCTGTGCAGGAGGAAGAGGAAGGAGGAGCTGACCAGTGCAGGACACCACGCTCTGAAACCGGGACAAACCCAGGAGGCGCTGCACCGTTTCAGAGGATCAGAGGAGGCTGAAGGCAAGGCAACTTTATTTATACCGCGCATTTCATACACAAGGCAACTCAGGGCAGCCAGCAGGTTTCCTCCAGGTGCAACAGTTTCCCCGATTTCAGGTCGGCCCACAGTGGCAGCGGCTCAGGACTAACACCTGAACACTATTTTGTTATACGCTTGTACAATGACAATAAAGCACTTACTTGCTTACTTAAATGTTTCGAACTCACAGGCTTGTTTTCCAGCACTTCTATGGCAGTAGCCTGGAAGAGTAACTCTGCACGTTGTAAAAACACTTTGGAATTGGGAAGTTGGAAACGTTTCAAATGAGTTTGGTCTCCGACAGGTCTCGGAGACGTCGCAGGGATGTCACAGAAACGTCTCACATCTTGAGGACAACAAATAGTGTTCGCAACATCGCCACCGCGTAGACCTCCTCGAGACTCAAATCAAACCTGTTCCATTTCCCCGAGACTACCTGGAGAATCGCCTTATCTCCGGGACCAGCAGCGACTCGAGTCTCCAACCAGTCTCCAGGCCGGCGAGAAAGGCCATTTGTCTGCGCACAATCATCTCTCCAATCTGGATTCTGCTCTAAAGTGACAGACTAAATGACGCTATTGTTATTAACTTTCTGCACTGACCTTTAGAAACCTCAAACACTTGGGTTCGGCGTTGCTGTAACATGAAATGAAAATGACATTTTAAACAAACACTGTCAGTCGAGCTTCCTAAACTCGACCGAATGATGATGTGTTTCATTTTTGGCTAATCCAGGGCGCTGCAGTTTAGCGCCGGCGGAGAACACGTCAAGCGTCACACTCGTCATGTCATACTGTTGGATTACTGATGCCAGACAAAGCTAAAAAAAAAATATTGTTTGATTGTAACTTTTGCCATGTGAGCCTTTATTAGTCGGGTATTACCGCTTTAAAATGAGTTTGGTTTGGAATCTTCTGGGGGTTCTCGAGCTCTTTCTTAACTCTACACTTCAGTCCTCTTAGTAGCAGCGGGGCCAAAAATAAGGCCTCAAATGTCATTAAAAAGCATCAAATAGGAGAAAAACTGCCTTTAAACCTACATTTCTTGAATTATCGTGACATTTTCCTCTAAAATCCAAAATACAGTTTCAAACAGTTGTTATAATGAGCCATGACACCAATATTTTTTCAAACTTTAAAACACACAGTTGTAATATGTAAAAAAAAATTATAAAATAAAATAAAATAAAAGGATTTTCTTGCAAATGATTGTTTAGTTAAAGGTGAAATAAACCCGAGACTTCAGAAAAATGCCGTGGCAGCGTTTCCAGTGGGAAAGTGGGAAGACTTGAAACTCAAGGACAGAAGGTCTCGACAAATAATGACATTGGGCAACAGAAAAGAAAAAAAAGAGATGAAAGTGCAGCAAAAAAAAGTGGCAGAAATGAGATGAACGAGAACGTGGGGAAAAAAAGTGACGACAGTACAGTTTCGACGCCAATCAGTTTTGTAGGTTTTAGCTTTCCAGTGAGGCACTGGCCTGTAGCCTGCGAGCTTTTAGATTTGGGTAAAGCCGTAATGGAAAAAATGTGCTCGGTCAAGGCGGGTGGCAAGAGATTAAATAAATATGCAGAGATGTTGTGCTGGTGGCGTTTACAATATACTGTTAGAAAATTAAAATGGCATCTGCGGACACCCAAGGGCCTGCTGGGGTTTGGGGTCTCACTTTATGTTTCGAAATGATCCCGAAAACGTCCCGATCTTTCCGTTTCCCGAGCCTAAAGTAAAGTCCTGCGCAGACGTTCCTCCAATGGAGACACATCATCCGAACTCTCGCTGTTATTCCGCCTCATTCCGGCGCCGCTCCCGTCTAAATCCAACCCGCAGTTGTTTAAAGGGGTCAAAGCCGCAGAGAGGCCGTGACAGTGCGAGTTCACCCCTGACCCTCTCGCTCCCCATGTCCTCAAACCCTAAGAGAGGGGGGGGGCTCTTCCTGCCGCTCTCTTTACGCCGCAGATTTATTGCGCCGCAGCTCGCCTGGTATAGGGCCGATCGCTCCAATGTGCGCGCGGTGGCGCGGCAGGCTGGGACCCAGGGCCGGCCCCCCTCTCCTGTTACACCCTATTTATATCCTCCCCACACCGGGCTGCTCCTCGGTAAGCCTGTGCAGAGAGGGGGAGAGAGAGCGCGCTGACATCTGCGCTGCCCGGATGCTCACCAGAGTCTGACAAAATCTCAGCCCAAAGAGTTTTCTCAGGCGACACTTGTTGACCTGGGGGAGCCCCGGACCTTTCGCCTTCTGTGAGGACCCTCCCGGAGGATGTGTGCGCCTCGTCTGGGATTACTTTCTTATTGTGTTCTGTGACTGTCGCTCTCAGGACGTTCAAGAGTTTTTTGCATGTGCAGGAGGATAGGGGCTTGCACTTTTGCCTTGCTTCGTGAACTTTTTTTGTTTTTATTATTGTGGAACTCATTCTCCTTCTGAGTTCGGGACGTCCAGCTCTGTCCCATTTTCAGCATTGGTTTCTTCCAGCTGAACACAGATCGTAGCCTCGTTGTTATCCCTCTCCATCTGGATGCTAACTTGGCCCGATGATGCATTCACGTGTCAAATAAGGCAGGTCTGTTTTCTTCCTCTTGGTGGGACTCCAGCCTTGCGTGGGACGTCTGTTTTCGGAGGGATTCTTTGACTCTTGTCCCGACGCGAGGGGAGCGAGAGCTTGGGATGGACCACACTCTGTTCGGGTGCCTGCGGAGCCCCCACGCCCCGGGCCAGGCGTTACACCCGGCCTTCAGCCCGTCGCCCCTGGCGCTGCACGGCCGCTCGGACCACGTCTCCTACCCCGACCTGGCCTCGTCGTCGTCCTCCTCCACCACGCCGTCCCCGTCGCCCTGCGTCATCTCCAGCTACCCCCACGAGGAGGGCCTGTACCACCCCCACCACCACCATCACCACCACCACCACCACCCGCACCGCTCGCACCTGGCCCCGCAGCACCACGCGGGGCCCCAGCACCCGGCGCCCCCGCCGCCGCCCTGGCACATCTCGCACCTGCCGGGGAACAGCGGTGGCAGCGGCGCGTCCCGCCACACCCTGCACCCCCTGCACCCGCACCAGGACACCGGGCCGTCCCCGCAGGATATGAGCCACGGAGGGGGGCCGGCCATGTGCGCCAGTCCCCCCAACATGGGCAGCAGCACCCCGGGCCTGGGCAGCGGGACGCCCACGGGGGCCGACTACAGGCACGGGGGAAACACGGCCGAGGCGGACAAGAGGAGCAAGAGGAAGAGCGAGAGTTCAGGTGAGACTGGCCCGGCAGTGGACACTCAAACACACATTTATGGAGAGGGTGAAGTTGATCAACTGGACGTACCATCGTAAAAATGTTAATTAAGGTTTTATTTTTTTTATATAATTTTGAGTGCGATGAGATCTTTTTCTTAATTTCAGCGTCAAAAACTTGACTCGTGGACTGATTTCTCAAAATCAAGAGCACACTTTACTTACATCAAGAAAAAAATGACTCATTTCCACATTACGTTTTTGTGATGTTACAGTAAAATCAATAAAACATCTGTAATCATTATGGAACTAAATGAAAAGCAAAGAGGACTGGTTATAGAACGTCTTTTATGAAGTGCTGCTCGGCTCAGACATTATAGCAAAAAAATAAATAAAAAGAACAAAATGTAGATTTTAAAATAGTCAAAATGTTTGGTTTTCTAAAGATTTGGAGAATCCAGAAGTAACTCAAAAATAGGTCTCTGCACAAAAAAAAAAAAAAGTTTAAAAATTGATTAGTTGAAATGAATGCAATTTTGAATATTGTTCACTTATTAAGCCAAAACAAATCTGAGAGTGGAATAGGGATTTTTTTTTTTCACTTAAAACTGGAATAGTTCTTGATTCAAGTGCAAAAATGATTGTTCCACTGCAGACATTTTTACTTAAATCAAGGGTAGATATATTTATTTCAAGAATATCATTAAATACCAGTCATTTCGACTTTTTTCCTGATCAGTTCGGGGTTCGCTTGTTTGGGGACATTTCTCGCGGGTTCCGAGGTCGTCTCACTTGTAAGGAAGTAAGAAAGGAAAGCTGCCGATGGGACAAGTGCAATTGTCTGACAAATAAACAAACCTGGAATAAAGACAAAAAGCATTGAATCGAATCAGAAACATCTCAAAACAAGTGCGATTATCTAAATTGAGTCAAACCAACTCAAATTTAAATTATGCTCAATTTGAGACACTTAAACTAATGTCGACATTCATTATTTGGAGTGTGGTTAATCTTAAATTATAGAATAAAAATACAAACTCCAGTCGGTGCTCTCTGTTCAGGTGAAATCCAAACCTCTGCTAAAATGACACTATTCTCTCATCATCCCGTGTAAGCGCCGCGGACAGAGAAAGCGTGCTCGGTGCATTGCTGTAAATGCAGTTTGAGTTTTTACGAGTGAACCTGGGCGTCGCTGTGTCAGATTGTAATTGCGCGCACACATCTGACGGCTGCCTGGTGTTAAAAAGAAAAAAAAACACATCTGCTTCAGCGACGACACGTTCCTGAGGCACGGAATGAGCCACGCCATAAATAACGCCGGCCCGGGCCGAGTGAGCCTCCGCGAGGCCGAGGGATCAGCGCCGATCGGCTTTCCCGTGGCGCAGATACGGTCATGCAAAAAGCCGGGATTGGACACAGTGTGAGAGGCAGAGGTGAGGACGGAGACATTTACTCAGGAAATATGAGTAGAAGTAAAAGGTAGTATTCCCTACAGTAACATTAAGCTGTTTAAGTGTAAAAACCTGATGGTGTGTATTTACTATTATGTTCCTTCAAAGAATCATTCCAATGATTATGTTAAAAAGAAATATTAGTTTCTCTTTTCAAATGTAGCTTTTGTCAAATATTTACTCACAGTATTTCAATCAATCAAGAGTCGCTATACTGCAAAAATAATACTTTTCAAAAACAGGTCAAAAGTACGGCGTGATTAACAACACTTATAGGTGCAATGTGTCTGTACACTGCAAAAAGTCATCTTGAAATAAGTAACGTTTTCTTGAAATAAGCTCTTTTGTCCTTCATTACAGTCTAATTTCAAGAAATCTGCACTTAAATTACGATAAAAGAAATCCCCGCACAAAAAAACTAGATGAAAAATCTTAATTGGCTTGAAATAAAATTGTTGTAGGTTTGTGTTCAAATCAAAGACAAATGTACTCATTTAAAAAAAAAAGTGCTACTTATTTCAAGATGACTTTTTGTAGTGTATGCGACTCAAACAAATGGACTTGAAATGAGCACACTACAAAAAGTCATCTAAAAACAGGTCAAATGTACTTGAAATACTCATTTATAGTATGTTCCCTTGATTTGAGAGGGTAAGTAAAATGATCTGTCAATGGAACAAGCATTTTTGCATAAAACAAGACAAAAAGATCTCATTGCTCTTAAAATGAGATAATAAAACACATGTTTCTGTAAATAGATGCTTTTTCTTATTTTAAGTGCATACATATTCATTCCGTTGGCAGATTTGAATACTTGCAAATCAAAATTAGTATTTTAAAATGTTCTTAATTCAAGTAATAACTTATCTAGGCATGACTTTTTGCAGTGCTTCCCACACAGCATTTCACATAAATGAAGTGTAAACGATCACCAACACTTTTATACAGAAAGTTAGTCTAATCTTCTCCAGTATTGAAAATGTTGCGAGTGCAGAGTAGAAAACGATCACACTGCTGTTACTCTGAAACTGGGCTTCGGCAAAAAAAGCTGACCCTGGAAAAAAAATAAAATCACAAAATACTGTCGTTTGGGGCAATTAGTAACTTTAGGCGAGTGAGATGTTTGAAGGGCAGTCTCTTTGCTTAGGCCAAGTCGTTTAGTGGGGGCGCGGCGTGACCTCGAAGCGGGGTCGTTACTTGTATTATCATTTTGAGTGGGTCGTGGGCCCCCCGGTGAAAATGATGTTGTTTTGACAGTTTCTGATCGTCGGCCTTTAGGAACTCCATAAGTAAGAAACCGTTGTGTCCTGTATTTAGATATGCTAAGTGGAACTTAAAAAAACTCACAGGGTAACTTTACTCGCGCGCCTAAGCTTCAACTTAAATGGGCCGAACACTTTTGCTTTGGTATTTGTGTCTAGCTTTGCATGTTAGTATGACCGAAGGCACGGGAACCATCTATACTTGACTGGGATTGACTGGGCCAGGGGTTCCCAAAGTGGGGGTTGTCCCAAGATGATTTCAGGACAATATACAAAGCAAAATCCACTGTGTTTTGGATAATTGTGTGTATAGACAGCATATCATTTGATTTTGAATGTTTTTGTTTTCCCTAAAGTCGTGGAAATGACATTGGGCCTCGACATGTACTTAAGCACAAATTTGGAAAGTTTTTGGCAATCACGAAATGTGTTCTGCGCTGAAAACGATTTGTAAGAACAAATCCAAAGAACAGTCAGTAGAACTCTAACGAACAAACAAGTCTCCAGTTCTGGTCACGATCCTGCTCCTGATGGGATCCCAAAATTCTGAGTCATATATATTTGTACATTTTGGAAATAATTTGCCTAATTCCAGAAAAACATGTAAATTAAATTATAATAAATTACAGATGCCCTGTCATTAAGAAATAATGGCAACTAATGTACTAATGTATTACTGATAAAATGTATTATTATATAGTATTATATATATATTTATATATTATATAAAGCTGAGCATCAGCCTCAATCTTGCGGCCGTGATTTTCCAAATCGGGCGCTCTCGTCAATGAGCCGCCGCCACTGCGTGTATATACAGTAAGGGACTGACCCGCTAGAAGAGAAGGAACAAGCTTTTGTGATACACAGGTTATACTTATTTCATCATTTTGTACTGAGAGCAAATTTGCATGGCCAAATTTACATAGGCCCTTGAGCTCGTGGCGCCTATCGCTGAGTTTTTTTCTTCTTCTGGGGTTTCCTTGGCCTTTAGTTTTGGATTTGTGTTTTGCCGCTCGTATGCTCCTCAGTGGCGTTGTCTTTACGGGGAATGATGGGCGGTGACATATGCTAATTAGTCCGAAACACACACACGCTTCCGAGTCGGCGTCCACCGACCTCGGGACACAGGTGCGAAGGATTTTCACACTTAAGAACATGTCATGAATCGGGCGCCGTTTTCTGGAAGTGCCTTTAAGACATTTTAAAGACAAGAAGATGTTCATAAATGAGGCTCAATGTCTTTATACGGTGAAGGCCCTAGGTTGTCTGTGATGCACTTCAGGTTTGGCGGACAGAAAAAACGTTTGGGAACCCCTGGACTGGGGGCCTGAAGCCAAATCTTGGCGTGGCCTGATTTCGCCCGCGGGCCGCCTATTGATTTTCACTGCGCCACAGGGTCACCCTAAAACCTAAATCACTGCTTTCATTTGAATCATGTCTCGTCATAGAAGTTTGAAGGCGGCGTCCCCTTTGAGAGTGACTGGATTAGATCATGTGACTCTTTTCCTAAATGCAAATAATACAGAAAACACTAAAAGCAGCGTAAACCTGCGGACTGAGGGCTCCGTCCCGAACCTGCCCCGCATTCCCAACCCGCGCACCCCGCTCCGCAATCAATCAGCGCCCGTGTCAGAGCGATGCTGGGTCGTTTTGTGGTAGCAACCCGATCGGAGGCAGGCCTTTTCGGGGAACGGCGTGCGCTCCATTTGTGGACGAGGTGCCGCGGGGGCACGGAAAGGGCACAGGAGCGCGGGGGTCACCTGCGCACGCACGGGGGGGGGGGAGGCATCACTCAGTGGGACCCCCTTAAAGAGAGCAGGCCCGGCACGTGCGCAGAGACAACAGGGATCACACTGTAACGGAGAGATAATGTGGATCCACATGTGTTGGGACTTAAGGGAGTTCAAATGCCAAATACCAGACTGTGTTCTGTGAATAGGAACACATTCAATGGTCTCATCTCAGTGAAGGGAAATGTTAACATTTCAACAACCGGGTTTCAGTTTGAATGTTTAGTTATGGTCAAATCTGAGCTTACCGTCTACTGCACGACAAACACAACATATCAAGCATGGGTTTAAATTACTTTAATCCAGAATAATAATCTTGTTTCGAGCACTTTTTGCTCATTTGAGGACATTTCTAATTTGTTCTGAGGTCATCTCGCTTGAAATAAGGAAGTAAAGCTGCCAATGGGACGAGTGAAACTTTCTTACCCCTTTGGCAAAAAAAGTAAAAAAAAAAAGGATAGAGTAAAAAAAAAAAACAACAAGTGACAATCTAGGTCAAATGCCCGAACTAGTGAAAACAGCTCAAATTTAAATTAGTATGCTCAAATAGAGACATTTAAACTAATCTAGATATTTTTGGGAGTGTGGTACAATGACACTTTCAATATTAATTTTATTGCACAGTAAACAAAATAAGAAAATGAGAAACAGATTAAATGAAATGTAAATAATACTAAATAATACTATTATTTACAACAAAGTTTAGGAGTTAAAAACCCTATACCTGATATTCTCTTCTGGTGGCAGGATGATAATAGTTTGGTCCATCAGTATACTGCATAAAGGCTTGAGGAAAAATATCTTCTTTGTGTCTGTGCATCGAAGTCTTTTCTGTTACATTTCAGTGATCAGTGCTCTTAGAAAGTTTAGAGCTAATAAAGGCAGAATGCAGAGTTGTGTATTAGAAAAGTGCTCCTGTGGGCGTCCTGCATGGAAAGTTAGGCGTTAGTGGTTTAAACTTAACTTCATTATTTATTGATGAGCAGCACTCACGCACAGTTCAATGCTGCTATAATAATACATTGACCTTGACCTTTGTGTGTTAACAAAAGAAAGTATCAGCTGCAAAGCCTTTAAAAGGAGACGTAGATGGGGATGGGGCTTTGCTCTGACCCACATGCGGGTGCTGAAATGTGCTAAAGACCAAACTGGTCTCGTGCGCACCGTTAAGGCGAGACGCTGCAGGTGGAAACATCACCTCCTCCCGTTCCGCCCGTGAATACCTCGTCTTTCACACGGTTATTCATTCACAAATACCGACATGTTCGGTGTGGCCATTCCCTTTTAGGAAGACAGCAGCGGCTCCAGACGGGAGAAGCACACCGGCGGTTCTGCAGATGTTGCAGAGCTTCTTTTGATTTAGGTTTTCCTTACGCTCTGGTTCTTGCAACATCTCCACTTTAGTAGCTCGTACAGACATCAGAACTTTCCAGTCTTGGGCTTAACAATATATATTTTGAGGGGGTTCTCAAAGGGATTTTTTAATATCTAATCCGTAGCCTGATTTATTGAGATTTGAACCCAAAAAACAAGGCAAAATTTTAATTTTTCTATATTATTTTCACTTCTATAAATATAGCCTTTTCAACAAGATCCTAAATTTCCTCTGAATTAAAACCTCTGTAACTAATATATAAAAAACATAAAACTATACGTTTAAACCTGGCTCTATTAGATTTGGTCGTAGATCAGGTTTTATACATCAAATGTCGTATTTTTGTATGAAAACTTAAACTGACAGAAAACTTGCAGTACATTTCTACACTGTAAAATGTAAAATTGTTTCAACTCAAAAAACTAAGTCCAAGGGCTGCCAAGAAATTGCATGTGTAACCAATAACCAATTTACAATGTAATCGATTTGAAATTTCAGATTCACCTCTTTAGTTGAATTGTATTCTTAGGTTGACACAACTGATTTAATTTGTAACTGACATTTTTCATTTCAGACAACTAGAAACAGTTGTCTGAAATGAAAAACAAATTAAGAGGTGAATCTGAAATTTCAAATCGATTACATTGTAAATTGGTTATTGGTTACACATGCAATTTCTTGGCAGCCCTTGGACTTAGTTTTTTGAGTTGAAACAATTTTACATTTTACAGTGTACAGTAAAAGTTGCAATGCAAACTAACTCGCCGATCCCGAAAACTCTCCACTTCCCCTGCAGAACGATGTGCCGTGCATTCTCTTGCCTCTCACACCAATCAGGCTGACTGTAACCTCTCGGGCCAATCAGCTGTGCAAATATCACACCCCGGCCCGTCGCACGAGACCCGGGGCTCGCGCTCGGGTTGCACCATCTGGACGCCTGCGAGGTCCGGCGTGGACACGGGAGTGAAAGCCGGACTCTGGAGAGCTCATTTCCATACTTGATTTTCAACTCAGCAGAGATGTTCAAATATCGTTGAATGGGCTAATGGAGAATAGAGCGGCGGTTCCTGTAGGGCTGGAAAGTCTCGTACTTCCGGTTCTTCGCTCGGATACAAACAAACAACCAGCTGTTCGAGGAGGCGGCTGAATTGAATAGTGCAAAATGCTTTGACATAGCGAGTGATTAGCCTTAGCGGTTAAACACAAAATGCCAATCAACGCCAGCTGGAGACGACCAACACCAGCACATTAAGGCACGGAGGTCCACTGTTGATAAAATAGTTTACAGAGGCAATTTATACCAAAGACCTGAGTTTATTTTACGTTTTCTTTTAGTTAAAACCTCTTATGTTAACCCCTTCTTAACCGAGCATCTTTTCACCAGTTCAGCAACAAGCATAACACACAACAAAAAAGAGACAAAAAGTTATAAAAAACATGACAAAACAGCAACAAAAGGCAAACTGATGAAAATGTACTTGTTTAAAGTGGGGGTTAAGAGGTTATGACCATATTTAGTTCGTGGTTTGTTTCACAGTTCTGTTGTTGAGTCCTTAGAGGCTTCAGTCGCCGTAAATGACCACAGTCCGTCAGTAGAGGTGTTGCTCTCACACACACATGTCCAGTGACAGGGGAATAACAACAACAAAAAGCCAGTCAAAGGCAGAGGGAAAGGCGGGCGTGCGTGTCGACCCTCCTTGACCAAGGCGTCTACAGATATAAAAAGGCGCATGTCACTACGAGTATAACTTACTCGAATATTATCACTAAATGGGACCATGCCACAGACCTGAGCGGGGCATTTGCCGATCCACTCAGCGACTAGCATGGCCATATACAAAGTTTTTCGTCCCAGTGACGAAATGTATCTAAACTAACACAGAAAAAGCCAAAAGTCCGCAATATCAGTACAGGACAACCAGCGTGTGTTGTTTGTTTGTATCCGTGGACGGAAATCTCGCAAATTCTCGCACTTCCGCTTTCCAGCCCTATAGGGCAATTGGCATTCACATGACTTCACTACATTGTAATTTATTTAAATTGAGTTGGAATGCCTGTAGCCATCTTAGCCTGTTCTTATGCGCACTTTTTGTTAGCGGTTGAATCGCAGACCATTTTTTATATTGAACGCTCTGTCCCCATAGAAATGAATACGGCTCAATACTAAACTATTGCGAGGTATGTTTGGTAGGACAACCTACCAAGTGTGAGACGTACCCAAGCAGGTATCAAGTCTGGCTCCTCGCACATCCAAAATAAAAGCTTATGCACATTGGCTGCCCAATAATAATACCTAAATACTGGCAGAGCAAAGCCCCTTTATCCTTAGGAGACTGTAAAACTGATTTTCTGATTCTAGCTGGTTTGCCAGTCCATAGAAATGTTGAAATTTGTTTATCCAACTTGTCAAAAAAAGATTTATTTAGATGAACGGGAAGGTGATGAAACAGGTACAAGAACCTTGGAAGGGTTACCATCTTGACCAGGTTTATCCGACCGACAAGCGAGAGGAAGAGCCGACCAGCGGGCAAAGTCCCCATTAGTCCTGTCGATCAGGGGGGCAAAATGATTTCTGTACAAGTCTGAAAGGGAAGGAGAGACATGGATACCCAAATATCGAAAGCCGGTGGTTGACCACTTAAATGGCACTATGGAAGGATAAACCGCTTTGGCAGAGTCATTAATAGGAAACAGCTCACTCTTTTGATAATTGAGTTTATATCCAGAAATGCTGCTATATTCATTTACAATATTAAAAATAGTAGGACAAGAAGAGGCTGGGTCTGAAACATACAGGAGGAGATCATCCGCGTATAAAGAAACCTTATGAACAGTGTCTAACCGTGTAATGCCTTTAAAGTTGACCTCAGAGCGTAACCAAAAAGCCAAAGGTTCTATTACCAAAACAAATAGCAATGGAGAAAGTGGACAACCTTGCCTAGTGCCACGATGTAAAGGAAAAGAATGAGATACATCGACTTTAGTTCGAACTGAAGCCTTTGGAGAAGAATAAAGAAGCTTGACCCAATCTATGAAAGCCCTGCCCAGTCCAAATCTGGCTAATGCACTGTGTAAAAAGCCCCATTCAACCCTGTCAAAGGCCTTCTCAGCATCTAGGGATACTACAACCTCCGGCACCTAAACACTTTTAGGTGCCGGATTGGCACACTCTGGTATTGGATGAAGATTGCCGACCCGGCATAAAGCCCGTCTGATCCAACCCAATAAGAGGTGACAGAACAAGTTGTAGACAGGAAGCAAGAACCTTTGACAAAATCTTAAAGTCAACGTTCAAAAGCGATATTGGCCTGTAACTGCTACAAAGTAAAGGGTCCCTATCCTTCTTGAGAAGCAGTGAGATAGTAGCCTAAAAAGAAAGAAAACTTTGACGTGTTTAAGGTCAGTCGCTTGGAACCACCGCCTCGGTGTTCAAACTTGCAGACTGGAGCCGCCGTTACTTTCTCTTTCATTTACGAACTAAAGGCTCTGCTGTTGGAAGCTACGTTTTACCGCTGCACGCCGCAAATTATTATTTATAATTTGGCAATTTAATCAGAATACACCTGTCCAAAGAGCCAAATGTATTAGCCTTCTTCTAATATTAAACTGTATGCACACAGATAGAGCCTGATGATATTGGTCAAATCTGATCAATTCCCATCCTTATTAGTTTGTTCATTTTGTTACAAACAATACAATACAACACAATGGCTCCATACAAAGGAAACATAATTGCAAAATATTATTCATTATTGGAAATTATGTCAAAATCTCGTCTCATCTCGTTCTCGTGGACTCAATCTCGTGTCTCGTCTCGTGGGATTTGTATCTCAGCCCACCACTAATGTTCAGGGAAAACATTTGGACATTTCTTTTCAAAACAGTGTGTCTCCTGTTGAGTTGTGTCGGCCCCTGCTCCAGTGTTGAGTTGAATGTCCACTCCAAAGACATTCTACAACGTTGTCAACCTTGGAACCACTGGAGTAGAGGACCTTCTCACTCTAGGAATGTATCATTTTATTGTCCGTTCACATGCACATTTTACAACACTCGATATGTAGCTGTCGTAAAAGACGTCACACAGGCGTGTAGTAACAGTTCAGTCCCACAGTTGGATGTTTGTGGGCGGATTATGTGCAACGCAAAACCTTCAGTGAGAAACCGTTGTAAAAAAAAGAAAAAGAAAAGTGCGAGTGAAGTTTTGTTTGAAACAATAAAAAGGGTTTGAAGTTTTATTTTGCAGACGGCATTGTAAAAGGATCCCAAGAGGACCTCTCCCTGGCATGCATTAAAAGGCTTGAAATAGAGCGTTGTAAAAGTCGTAACAAATTACGGCCAGACAAAACAGCAATAATTGTAATTATATGAAACAGAGTGGGTCAAAACAGAGTGTTTACATTAAAGAGACAGGAAGCATATTTAGAATAGTATTGACCTTTGAATTACGCCTGTCTAAGAAGTCAGGAGTGTTCACCGTGGAGTGACATTTCATCCTGGTTTAGTTCTCACATTCACATAAAGATACACATTTAAATGAGTTGAACTGGTCCAACTGCTCCTCCAGTCCACATGTGGTCAAAGTAGGCGATGTCATGACTTGAGTAAAAGTACGGGGTCTATATATTATCCAATGAAAGTAAAAGTTGCTCAGTCAAATGATTAAGTGTTAGGATGACTACGTTTGCAGCTTCAAAACCACAGAATGTGTAAACTAACTACATTTTCTTGCTTGCTGTGAGTCAATGGATTTGACAGTTCATCTGCACAGCGCCACCTACTGTTCTGGAGTGTGCATTATTAGGCTTTTAAAATGAACACAGCTAAGTAGGATAGAATGATATTCATCTTTCAAATGTACTGGAGTAAAAGTAGAAAACTCTGCTTAAGTACAGTGCTTCGGAGAAATTTCCTAAACGGGTCATCTTCGAAACGTAGAAGCCGAGGCTCCTCAACGAAACTCTTTTTGAGCACAATTACGTTAGTCCAAGTTGGGCGTTCGCTTTTCTGTTTTGTGCTCCTCAAACAATGGTCTGGGTGCGTGCACTTTCCTCGTATGCGTTCTCCTTTCTTGTGGGGGAGATGAAAGCTGCAGCGGGGCCTAACTGCTGCGGTGCCGTGGCTGTGTCGTTAAAAGCCCAGCGCTCATTTGAAGTGTGGGCCGGGCTGCGGAGCCGGGCCACTGCCCATGCGCTGCCCCGCGATGCCTCCAGCTCTGTGTTTACCCGAGAGCGCGGCAGCGTCACCGCAGGCCTGACATGTTCCCCTCGGAAATTACAGGGAGGGCCAGACGCGGAGGTCAGAGGGCGATCCGGGCACAGCGTCTGGGCCAGTGGCATGTAAACACAGTTCATGTTGTTTAGGCACTTTTTGGCTGTACAGTATGGTAGAGGTTTGAATATCGTCAACTGGACTGGGTTTGGTTGTTGAAGACGTTTGGCTTCGATCTTCAACTTCCCCAGTTTTAAGCATTAAAAGTCTTTAAATGTGTGCCAACACAAAGGCCTCAAATGTCATTCAAACACATACATTTGGATTTAAACTGGCATTAGAGCAACATTTCTTGCAAGATAGACGTTTGCTGATAATAAAAACTGATGGTCCAAAACCAACTTTGACAAAAAATATACACTGGTTTATTAAAGTGCATATAACAAGTGTTAATGATTTTGAAAATATGACTTATTTAGATCTGTACATTATTACTTACACCATCTGTTGTAAGTAATAATTATTTGAATTAAGACATTATTGAGAAAAAAGTATTTTTTTGAGTGTGAATTTTTAATAAGCTGCTGACAGGAAGTAGGAAGTGACATTGACAGAGGTAAAGTTCCAGATGTTTTTTTATTGGTTTATTTGGTAGCGACAGTGCATGTTAATTAACGCACCAACAACAACAATAATTAAAGCCGCAAGCGGCATTGAGAGGCCCTCGCGGGTCGCGGTGGCCGGTTGACGCCGGTTCCCGCACACCGCCGCAATAACCGGGAGGCGCTGCCGCGCCCTACCTGCTTATAATGTCGCTGCCCATTTTAGAAATCGTGCATAATTAATGAGGGCCTGACTTTGATTGAAAGGCCGTTTACGTCGCTGCCTGGCCATGGGCGCAATTACAACAGAAATACACGCCCATTACACGCCCCGCGAGGGCCAAGCAGGGCCGGGTCTACAGTCAAGATCCCGCCCTTATGCCCTTTTTAGGAACATGCTTCGTCAGAGCTGGAGAGGAGGAGCCTGTAAATCCACCATGATTTCCCCCACGAACGTGGTCATTTTGGTAAACGGGGAGGAGTGAGGAGGCGCGGTCTATTATTTTTTACAGTCTATGGGTCAAACTAAAGAAAGCTGGGTACAATCTTATAGCACGATCCCAAACATAATTGTCATAAACTATGTTTAAGACAAAGTTGTGTCTAATGTGTCAAATGCACTTTAAAAGGTGTTTATTGTGTCCAAGTTGATTTTGAATATTGACATTTTGTGTTTGTGTCATTAAAAATGTAGTATTTGGGCATTAAAATATGAATTTTGTATAAATGTAAATCTCGCTCTTGTCGTGAAAATGTCGTTACGTAACATAATGCCCACGAGAGCAAGAAGAAGCTTCTGAAGTTAGAAACCAAACATTCCCAACCCAAATGACCCAGTCTAGTCATGTTTAAATATTCACAGCAATGGATAATTCCTGGACGAGTGAGAGCCTCCACAAACGTGCCGGTTATTATTGGGAATTGTTAAATGAGCATCAAATTGTACTCGTTTGCAGGAGCGCTTGATCCACTGCAGTAAAAGTATCTGATGAAAAAGTAACAGTACTTGCGCAGCCTAGTGGTCATACGGCAGAACACGGTCATGGCGCCAGCTCGTCACCCACTTTCACCTCAGGCTGTCCCGTCAAATAAAGCAACAGACTGATTGAAAACTAAAGCTTCAGACTGAGCGAAATGTCCTCCGCTCCAACCACCCAGTCCAGTTGACAACTATAATACATACTAAAACAACGATATTGATAGCACAATACTTTGTTATAAAAGTACCTAAATCCTCCGACGCTGATGTGAAGCCATGACTTACCACGGGCAACATTTTTATTTTGACGAAACGTGGCGCGGACTCTCACGTCTCCAGACAGCAGCGTTTATTCCCGCTTTTAGCCGCCGTATCATGTGCCCAGTCTTGGATGTTTTGACGTCAGCGATCCGCTTACGAGTCCCTATTACATTACCGCTGGCAAGTGTCGACTTTGTGGGTTGTGCCTATAACGCACACATGCTTACGCACAACATTTCTGTCCAGGCTGAGCTGTGGTCATTTCGTCGGCTAAAATGTTCTGGCACAGTCTTAGTCGAAAGTTATATTTTCTATATTTTAAGACTATGACAAATATCTCCAGGTATTTGCGTTGACTAATAACGACAAACCATGAAAAGAGGGACTAAAAACATCAGAACTTCAGAGACCGTTTGAAAGAGGCTCATCATTTCGGTCACTGCCAAAGGAACAGGTCTGGTCCTTCTCCATGTTGGAGATGCAGCGGAACTACTTTAGATATGTTTGAATACAATCATTTAAATGTGAAGTGGACTCCATTTGAAATGTATACTTGTATTACAAGCCTGTGTCATAAGTTTCTAGAAGTAGGTCATGGAACAGAAGTAGATACATCTGACTCTGTGTTATTAATAATAATAATAATAATAATAATAATAATAATAATAATAATAATAATAATAATTCAGCTTTGCAGGTTTTTTTAACATGACTTAGTTGGAAAAATACAGTATGTTTTACATAACATACAAACAAAAATTAAAATCTGACTGGGGTCACGGCCCGCCATCCTCGGATATGGTGGGTCCTGATAGGGTTGCCAAGGTTTGGAAAATTCGCAACAAATTTCTGGTAGCTTTAGCTCGGTTATGTTGAAAAATTAAAAACAGTCAAAATGAGCCATAAGCCACAAAGTGCCAAAAGTAAGAAATTACACATAATATAAAAGGCCAAGACAACACACAATCATAGCAGCCCGAGAGTAGCTAATTAAAATGCAAAAAAATACATCCTAAGATTGCTCTTGAAGGTGTCAACAATAACAAAATTGAGTGCAAAGAGGGAAGGATGGAAGCATGAATGATGAGCTCCAAATCATTCCGTGAGTCTATTCCTAAGTTTAGAGATGTTCCTTAGTTGAAAGAAGCAGCTGCTTACAGAGCTGCACTAATGGCAATTCAAAGATGAAATGCTTATATAAACTATTTGTTTACTATTACTACCCATTAATGATGTGTTTGAACCATAAAACATACATTTGAGTGATGTCCCACCCCTGACCTATGAAGACGTGTGAGGACCACATCCTCAGCTCAAAACATACAAGCTTCCCAAACCTACAGTCCTTCAAGTGGTGGGACAGTTTTGTATCATGATTTTGTTTTATCACACTGTGATTGGTTTAATACACCCGTCTCTAACTCAGATCATGACGACCTCTGACCAATACTGTACGAGAAAAAGGAGTGGGCGGGGCCTGTGACTCCCTGCATTAAACAGAACAGACCTAAATGATAGACTTTTAAAACGATATAATAATGCACACACTTGATGGATATATGCAAACTTCAAACCCTGGTGTCAGACACGGTGAAGAATAACTTTAAAATCAGATTATTATGATTCAGTTATATCTGTCTGTAAAGAAGCCACCTTAGGCCTGAGCGCCATCGGGGCTGGCGTAGGGGCTCTTGAAACCGGCAAAGCGCTCGCCTCCTCTCAAACATGCACTAACGCACTCCTCTCGTCGTGCACATGCTGTGCACATACATATATAATGCAAAAATCAACATTGTAATTGTACAGAGCCCATAAAAGTCAATGGGCGACCTCTACCAAAAATATATAGTTTAAGGTACCCGCGTAAGCGGGAACATTGTTTTCGTATGGGAATATTATTCTTTCTTTCTTTCACACCGTCGCAATTTTCACCCAGTGAACATTGACAAAAAGTCACAGATTTTGGCCCAAAATTCAAACCCGATCCGACACAACTTTTGACTATTTCCACATTTTTAATTTCAAAATGGTGGCGCCAACTCCGTTTTTTTTTAACATTGCAAGATAGGACAAAAATGAAGTTTGTCCGTAGGATCATAACAATCGGTACAGACTTGCATCATGACAAGTTTGGTGTCGGCCATTTTGGATGGCTATGCGTGGGCCGGTCCAAACAAAGAAATGCCACGGCTGAATTACTGTCCCAGTCCGGCCCTGCCTCCGAGAGCCTTTATTGGAACGAGCTAATTTTAGGTGGAAAATAATCTTGAGAAGTAGAACTTTCAAAGTTATCCAAATTATTTTTCTAAGTTTTAAGTTTTTTATGCAGCGAGGCCGCAAACTGTACGAAGTATTTTGAGATTTTTTGCAAACAAAAAATGGCTCCCATTCACACGTTTGTTATCAGTTGTTAAAGTCACAGTCCTAAACACTTTCAATTGGCAAAATTCTAATTGGGCGCGATAGCGCCCCCTATAGGAATTATATGGAGAGTAAAAATTTTACTTTTCCAAAAATTAAAATTATTTGGCACACAATTCTATTTGGTCGTTTTGATCAGAAAAGTCAATTACACCCATGCCATATTTTTCACGGTGTTGCCGTAGCGATGACCAGAACGTCCCATTTTATTCTGATGGAAACATTTTAAACTCCATAATTCAGCGAGAAGTGAGGAACCAAAGTTAATCCAAAGTACTTGGATAACCTTTGTTGATTTTCTGTGGCACAGTAACCGCAACCCTAAGTAACAGGAAAAAAATTGGCTTCGGTTTGCAGATATAGTGTGATACAAATTCATACAAATTTTTCTCTGTATAATGTCAAAATTGCGGTTAGCGCATTCCAAAAATCCTAAAACTAAGACCCTAGGGAAAAAAGTTAAAAACAAACTTAAAGGCAGTTGCAATACCGTAATTTTAGATTGAGGGAGACAAAAGGGCGCAGAAGCCCCCTTGCTTTGGGCAGGGCGGTCGGCGAGGGCCGATAATTGCCGCTTTGCTTTTCTCTGTTTATTCCCATATATTCCTTTTAGATCTCACAAATTCCCGTTAATTTCCATGGCAAATTTCCCATGTTGAAAATCCCTAGTCCTGACAGCGTCCAATTTGAGAACCACTGAATTAGTCGATTTCTCCATTGTGAGATCAGTAAAGTTTTTTCGACTAAATCTTGACTAAAAACTTCAGAACAAAAGACTAAGACTAAAACTAAATCAAAAACTTTTGTCAAATCTGTTTTTTAAGATGTAAAACGTGACCAGGGCCCGTTCTCTAAAACCATTTGTGTGCTGTTTGTCCCGAGCCGGACCGGTGCATTCTCTCCCCAAATAGCCTTTGTAGGGCAGTTTCTCTTACCCCTCATCTTCTCCTGCGCTCCTACAGGGAGTTATTTGGTTTTGTAAAAATACACTCTTAATTAGAAGGGAGATCTTTTTCCCCCGGGCACAGAGGCCACGGAGCTGAGGGTCCCTCCCGGTCCAGGAGACGTAACCCTAGGCCGCGAGGTGAAGATAGTTGCTTCTGACGTGTCACTCTTTTTGGCTCCGGGGCCGAGGACACTATTTACAGTTTGGCTTGACGCGGGCCGCCCGGATTAACACGCTGCGCACAACGGGAATTAGCGTGCAATCGCCGAGCTGCAGGCCACAGGCGGGCCGACAATGGGAACGTCTGAAGGCATGTTTTTTTCATGTCGGAGCGTTTATGGAAAGATCTAAACAAATGGTGTTGCTCTGAGCTGGAGGGGTGAAGTGGGGGTGGCAGGTCTGGAACAGCGCCGTGAGACAAGGCGCACATGTTTAATTGATCGTTTTAGATTCAGAGGCCCAGATTTAGGGCCCCGCAAAATGTTGATTCGCCGCCTCATTTCGTGTCAAATGTTTGATCAAACTATGTGCGGGGAAAGTGAAAAACAGAGTGTTTGACAATGTTCTTCAGATTCAAACTGTTTGCAAGCGATGAGTCATTTTATGTAATCATTCACTCATATAAGTACTCAAACTGTACTTTGTAGTATACCAGCTGAAGACGACTGAACGACTGGAAAAAAAAGAAATCATCTGCCTAGACAAGAAAATGACAAGGAAAAAAGCAACAAAAAACTACAAAAACACAACAAACACGGTAAAAAAATGTGACTAAAACGTGGTGACAACGCAACAAAAAGGTTTATTATTTCATAATAAAAATGATCAGGTTATTTCATAATATCATTACCAGCCCAGGTAGCTGTCGTGTCTGAGCCAGTTCCAGTTACTGGACCTGAAGTGGTCACGCGGCGTCTCCCCCACTGCAGTCACAACTGGTTTGGTCCACAGTGGTCAGAACATGCCGTGGCGTGATCTGGTCCACAGTGGTCAGAACATGCCGTGGCGTGATCAGGTCCACAGTGGTCAGAACATGCAGTGGTCCACAGTGGTCAGAACATGCCGTGGTCCACAGTGGTCAGAACATGCCGTGGTCCACAGTGGTCAGAACATGCCGTGGTCCACAGTGGTCAGAACATGCCGTGGCGTGATGTGCTGCATCTCCTAGCCCTTAAAAAACAAACAGCGAGTTAACCACAAGTTTTGCCGGATTAAACTATCCCACAGGCCATAACATAAAGGGCGGCACAGTAGTACAGTTGTTAGCGCTTGTGCTTCACAGCTAGAAGGTCCCGGGTTTGATTCCCACCTGGACGGGGCCTTTCTGTGTGGAGTTTGCATGTTCTCCCCGTGCATGCTCAGGTTTCCTCCAGGTACTCCGGTTTCCCCTACCTCCAAAAACATGTACAATAGGCCAGGATGAATGAGAGTGTGTTTGAGAGTGCGCATGCGGGACAACAGATGCAAATTAGCCCAAGGCTACAATCCGGTGTGGCTTGTTTACATGCATGAGACATGTAATAAAAAATAAAAAACGTATTTCCTAATTTAAGCTAACGACTGCTTCTTCCATCGGCAGCTTAAGCACTTTCGAGCAATTCATCTACGACAACATGGGCTTTTTACCAGTGTGTACGTAGTTAATTTCTTAAAGGCACACTGCGTCACATTTTGGATTATACTGTTACCAGCAGTACACAAGGTTTATATAGGCTGAAGAGGCAAGTTAAAATGAATGCTTTTTAATGCCATTTTTTAATGCCAATATACTATGCCACAAGCGCAGAAAAAAATGTACGCACCTTTAATTTCTTTCTTTGCAAATATTTAATGAAACAGAGGAAAGAGAATTGGACAGTATGGGAACTATTAAACAAAGAAAGTGGTCAATTTCAGCCAATGTTGCAACTGAATATGTTTTAGCCCCCATTTTGGTATTTTTGATAAATTGTTGAACAATGTCATAATTGTAACTTTTTAATGACATTTAAGGCCTTGATTTTGACACAATTTATTTAATGACTTTTAATGCTTTTTAATGCCCTGATACAACACATGCTCCAACATCTGTGATAAAAATAAATGTTTGTATTTGATTGGTGAAAGGATACACGGTGTGGCTTTATGGTCTTGATTAGTCATTTAATAATAATCGCCCTTTCTAACACCACCCTGTCCATTTCAGCAGTGTTGAGACTCGTACAAAATGATGCTCTTCTTTGTGCTAAATTACAAAACCTCTTTCTTTTCGTAACCAGGAAAGTCCCAGAGATTTCAGTCCAAAAGGTTGACGTTTCAAACCCTCATTAGAATGAATTGAACACACACTCTCATATCAAAGTGCGCAATCGAAGAAGTCACGATCATAATTTCAATGAAAAACATGCCACTTGGTTTCTTTGAGAGCTCAGGCCAAAGAAACCCCGTCCTGGCTGTAAAAAAAAAAAAAAAACTTTTTTAAAAGTGCACATGTGTTCGTCAGACATGTGTGCAGCAGGCGCGAGTCCTTCCAGCCACTTAAAGTCTTCATAAACAATGTCCGAACGATAAAGTGTGATGGACAGTTCCCACTTTTGCCCTCACACCGAGCCGCACCTGCCGCACAGCGCTCGCCGGTGTGATTAGCATTTTGGTTGCTTATAAATCTGCCAGTAGGTGGAACTTAAAAAAAAAAACGTGTGGTGTCTGCTTTCAGAGTCCCAGGACGGGAATTACAAGTCAGACGTGAGCAGCAAGCCCAGGAAGGAGCGCACGGCCTTCACCAAGGAGCAGATCCGCGAGCTGGAGGCCGAGTTCGCCCACCACAACTACCTGACCCGGCTACGGCGCTACGAGATCGCCGTCAACCTGGACCTCACCGAGAGACAAGTAAGCGCCCGACCACCCACTCTTCAAATATAAACGGACAATACAGTGCCTCTCGAAAGTACCAATACACCTTGAACTTTTGCACATTTTGTCATGTTTACAACCCTAAACATAAATATTTTATTTAGAATATTTTACTGAAGGTTCACACACAAGTAACAGACAACTGTGAAGTGAAAGCAAAATGATACATGATTGTTATATTTCAAAAAAATAGAAAATAGAAAAGTGGGGCGTGCATAAGTATTCGTACAGCATTTTCTGAGTGCATTAAATTGCCTTTATAACATTCCTAATCACTGCAGAAAGTTCACACCTTGCCCTAACCATTAAAAAGAGGACACCCGTGTGTAGCAAGAGAATTGAGGCTGGGGCGGAGATTCACCTTCCAGCAGGACAATGACCCTAAACACAAAGCTACATCTACAATGGAATGGTTTAAAAACAAACATATTAATGTGTTAGAATGGCCCAGTCAAAGTCCTGACCTAAATCCTATTGAACATCTGTGGAAAGACCTAAAAACTGCAGTTCACAAACGCTCTCCTTCTAATGTGACAGAGCTTGAGTTGTTTTGTAAAGAGGAATGGGCTAAAATGTCAGTCTCTACATGTGCAAACCTTGTAGAGTCAAACCCCAGAAGACTTACTGCTGTTATTGCAGCAAAAGGGGGTTCCACAAAGTATTCAGTCATGCTGTATGAATACTTATGCATGCCCCACTTTTCACTTCACTATTTTTTGAAAAATAACAGAATCATGTGTCATTTTGCTTTCACTTCACAGTTGTCTGTTACTTGTAAACATGACAAAATGTGCAAAAATTCAAGGTGTAGTAGTACTTTCGCGAGGCACTGTATTTAATCGAGCTTCATGGAGCTGCTCCTCATGAACAAAGCTCAGAGCTGCTCCTTTGGCAGTGAATTTACATGAATTTACATGAATTTACAGACGGTCAATAGACGTTTGGATGATTTTAGTCTCTCCTTTTCATTTTTATTTAGTCTTATTTTAGTTGACTAAAATATCTGGACATTTTAGTCATAGTTTTTGTCTCATGAAAAACTTTTAATTTAGTTTTAGTCCAATTTTAGTCGTCAGAAATATCACTTTGACTAAAATTAAGACTAAATATTTTAGTCGACAAAATGAACACTGATTCAAAGTGTATCACTATTTACCTGTGAACATCCAAAATATGTTTTCCCATTAAGAGCAGTCGTACAGTTTGAGAGGATTTGGGAACTGTGTGGATCCCGATGGATCAACAATATCAAAGCATTCACCATTTCAAACGTCTTCACAAACAAAATGTCTGGTCCCAGTACGAAGACAATGATGTTTTCACATTGTGTGGAAGTTGGATTAGATGTTACTGAATATTGTGGTATTGGAAAATCATTGTTACCAGCGGTAATATCTGTATATTATGAGTTAGTGTGTACATGGGCTTTGCACATGTGCAACTATAATACTTTTTCTTAATTAGGTATTTTTTTTAGATAATGGAACAAGGAAGCAGCTATTTTTGCTTGTATACATTCTTGGACGGACCGGGGTGGGGTTCACTAAGTTTTACTTCTCCCCACTCCACTTCAAGCATCAGTGTCTAAGTTCTTCTTCTTATTGTATATCCTTTGTTTTGTTCTTGGCACACTGTTTGCTTGAAATAAATAAATTAATGAAATGACACAATATGCAACATCTAATTTTATGGTTTAATTTCGGGACCACCTATTTGATGACTTTTAATGCTTTTTAATGCCCCACAGAAACCCTGAAATTCCTTTACTTTTGAAAGCCCTGACTTTATACCAGGGGCCTCCAGTCTTTCGCATGAAGGCTCTTTGTAGCTGTTCAACTTGTCCCAAGTAGCTGCCAAATGCTTCCAGACGTGTCAAATTCCTTTACATATTATATGTTAATAGGACATACATTTTTGTAACTGTCAATTTTTTCTCCGCTCATGCCGCTCTCCTCTCTTCTAAGCTCTTGACTTATAAAAATAAAACGAAGTAATGGCAATATAGCAACAACTAGTATCTGATTGTTTTTGAGTAAAACATCTGATCTTATTAAACTACCCAGTTCCAACCCAACATTGTGAATATCTTTGCGAATATTTAACCAAACAACACTTAAAGGACCTATACCTGACATTTTTTTCTTTTTGTGGGGATGAATGTATGAATTGTCCCATGAATGTATGTTGTAAAAGTATTAATTTGTGAAAGCAGCCTGATGCGTGAATTGAATTATGATTTATTGATGTTGTGTGTGGTCAACCCAAATATTCAGTGACTACGGGGTTTACCTTTTTTGGCACATATTGACTCCGAAAGATGTCCATGATGGTAAAAATGCCCATTTCGTCACATTTTGAGTGAATTGGGTATGATGCCTTTAAGTACCCACATCTGAGTAAAGTTTTTGTGATAGCTCGATCAATAAGAAGACCTCCACATGTCCCCATGCCAAGCTACGCATCTGTCACATTACAACAGTCGTCCAGGAATTGTCCGTCGTAGTAGTGCACTCAGAATTGAAATAGACCTCTAGCTTGTGTTAAATGAGCTCTACATTCTGACGAGAGCGAGAAAAGCTCCTGACGGTGAAGCACGACATCTTCGACGATAATTGAACAGCTCTACTATGAAGAAGTCAACTGCGACACAATGTAAGGAATGAATTGAAAAAATAAAGCGCGTGTCAAGTTTCATAAAGTCAGCCTGACAAACACACCGAGCACAAGTGACATAAGATAACACATGAGGTCATTTTAGAAATATTTGATTTGAGTCATGGTGTTTAGTGGGTGCCGTTAAAAAGTATGGGATCGCAAAAGAAATAAAACGTGAAGGTTCAACTGGTTAAGGAAAAGGATTTGGTACCAAAAACGTTTACAAAAAAAGAACTAGTCTTTTATCAGAGGCCTCTGGCTTACACACAACTTATGCGCCATCTCCAGCGCTAGTTTCCAGCAAATATTGACAGGCGTTTGTTGCTATGTGTGCAGCGCCAACATTTCTGGCTGAATTCACTTGAAGTCACTCAAATTTGCTTTTGCGCCGAGTACTTCTAGAACAGATAGGGTCACGTTCTTTATTTGAGCATTGCTGAAAAATGACCTGTCAACTCTTTGCAGGCTTTTGAGACGCTCTCTTTGCCATTTGTATATGATTTATTTGCAAATGCATCTAAGCTAATAGTTCTGCCTATCTTTATGTTGCTTGTAAAATCCTAAAAAAAGTAAACAGAGTTTGTCTCTGCCGTCGATACGAATGCTATACTGTTGCAATCCTCCGGACAGCTGAGGGGCTTCACCACTTGCTTCTGTATTTTTGTAACTTTCCGGATGAGGGCTATTGTGCGTGTGTGTGACGGGAATATCGTGTTCCAGATGTTCTTGCCTATTCTTTCACGCCCCGGCCTCATTTGGGACGGGGAGACCGCCCGGAGGAAGTTCTGTCTGGCGAGTCACTTCCTCCGCTCTAACTAAACGGCTACAGAAATCTCGGAGCGTGGGCCGCTGGCGGCAGAGAAATGGAGGCGCATGAATTCGATATCAGGAGACAATCAATAACATACAATACATCACAATTTATAAGATAGAGATCCATCCATCCATCCATCCATCTTCTTCCACCGGGAGAGGAGAGACCGGTGCAAGTTGTAAGTCGGGCCTCGCAAACGATACAAAGTGGAGTCTGTGCAACAGGCAAGATGACTATGGTAAAAATCACAGGGGGATAATTGAAATTGGACTTGTAAGACTTGTAAGCTCCACCGGTTTGTTGTCTGCACAGATCAGTGTTTCCCAACCAGGGGTATGGTATTTGACACGTTATGGCCAAGGTTAATCCTGATTAAATCTCAATGCAAGCCCAGTGCTACATGGAAGATCAAATACTTTATGAAGCGGTAGGTGGTGTGGAAAGTCTTAGAACCATTGGGAAAGACCACTGGTCCCAATCCCGACTCTGACCCGGTGCGGGCTGTCGTTGTGTCACTGGGCAAGACACATAACCTGCCTTCTCTATGTATACAAGCAGCAAATCTGTAGTGTCGCTTGGAGTGAATTAATAGAGTACTGCTTTGAGATGCCTGATTCAAGCTTGTAAAGTGCAATACAGCTATGTTGTGTTACTTATTTGGTGTCGTGCAACATTTAAGGTGCTCATAAAAAAATCAAGAAAAAGTGATAGACCGTGAGGCAACTGTCAGTCTATCACTTTAGGGCTGTGACAATACAGATTTTGAGATATATTGCAATATTTTGAGGAACAATACAATATTGTTGCTTTGATGACAGGAAGCCTAGCGAATGTAGTGAGTGAGTGGTTGGTGGTGGTCGGAGGGGCCGATGGTACAGACTGGTTGCCTCACTTCCGTCAGTCTATCCCAGGGCAGCTGTGGCTACTACCATAGTAGCTTACTACCACTAAGTATGGAGTGAAGGAATTATGCCATGTAAAGCGTCTTTGAGTGTCCAGAAAGCACTATATAAAACCGATGCATTATTATTATTATTATAATGCATATCAATGACCTACATGTTGTATCTTAATGAGCATATACAAAAATTAAATATCGCATATCTATCCTATAAATCATGATGTATTGTATGTTATTTTTGTGAGCTACATATTGATGATCACAGTATCGATTATCGTGAGCTATGTCTCGTGTAAAAATCTTAATATGTCTGATGTAGGTTTGTTTGGTAGAGCCCCTTAGTTAGAAATCTCCAACTCTGTAGCTTCCAAAGGCTTTCTTTAATTGTATTGAACAGTCATCTCTACCACTAATCCTACACACTAATCCAACACTGTCACACAAGTGTCTTCCAGGCAAAAGTAGCTGTCTGCCAGTTTTGTTTTTATAAACGCAGCTCACAGAATAAATAAGGCTGGTGTTTTATGGAGCAGGCCTTCTGTATCCCTGAACACGGTGCCAGTGGAAAAATGACACTGGAGCTGTTGCTGATGCCAGAGAGCAGTGAGTGTAAGCGGAGGTCCTGTGCGTGTGAGGGTCAGGTTCAGTTCGGAGCGGTGGCCCCTCGCGCTGGCAGAAGCGGCCCCTGGGCTCGAGCGGAATCCGACGTGATACTCGGCGCGATACAAGACAAACGTTTGTGCTGTCAGCGAGCGCCCGGCGACCAAGTGACCCCCAACGAAAGACACTCCCCAAAAATAAACGCCCTGCCCCCTCCCCGCTCCCTCTGGCCCATGTGTTGACACTCGGGGAGCAGTGCTACCTGCTGCGGTGACCGTTTTGGGCCACGGCTTAATCATCCCGGGTTTGATTCTCCGACCAACATGGCCTGTGTAATATAGAATAGTTTTCTTTGCACTGCCAACTTTGGTATTTTGTCTCTTTATGCTTTCATTCCTGTTTAAAGTTTTCTATTCATTGTACATTAAACCCCTTCTATGATTATGACTTGTTTGCATATGTACCTTGTTCTTCTTTGATTGCACATTTTCTCACCATCTGCACCTCACTGTGTGTTCTCAAGAGCTGCTGTAACAAGGACATTTTTTCACAGTAGCCATGCTGTGATGTGTGTGTGGGAAGTCTGAAATCATAGGGTCAAGTTTAGTTAGTGAAGCTAGGCAAGGCAAGGCTAGTTTATTTGTAGAGCACAATTCATACACAAGTACATTCAAAGTGCTTCACAGTTGCATAAAATTACAAGAAAACAGATCAAATCAATCATTAAAACATCAACATAAAATGTATCAATTACAGTAAAAGGCAAGAGTGCAGATAAAATACTCTCAGTTTACAAATGCTCGGGTAAAAAGAGCTGTTTTCAGTCTGAGTTTTGAACACTGTCAGAGAGTATCTACAGGCCCCTGTTCACCTGCCTTCAGTGACAGAGAGTATCTACAGGCCCATGTTCACCTGTATCAGTGACAGAGAGTATCTACAGGCCCCTGTTCACCTGCCTTCAGTGACAGAGAGTATCTACAGGCCCATGTTCACCTGTATCAGTGACAGAGAGTATCTACAGGCCCCTGTTCACCTGCCTTCAGTGACAGAGAGTATCTACAGGCCCATGTTCACCTGTATCAGTGACAGAGAGTATCTACAGACACATGTTCACCTGTATCAGTGACAGAGAGTATCTACAGACACATGTTCACCTGTATCAGTGACAGAGAGTATCTACAGGCCCATGTTCACCTGTATCAGTGACAGAGAGTATCTACAGACACATGTTCACCTGTATCAGTGACAGAGAGTATCTACAGGCCCCTGTTCACCTGCCTTCAGTGACAGAGAGTATCTACAGGCCCATGTTCACCTGTATCAGTGACAGAGAGTATCTACAGACACATGTTCACCTGTATCAGTGACAGAGAGTATCTACAGACCCATGTTCACCTGTATCAGTGACAGAGAGTATCTACAGGCCCCTGTTCACCTGTATCAGTGACAGAGAGTATCTACAGACACATGTTCACCTGTTTCAGTGACAGAGAGTATCTACAGGCCCATGTTCACCTGTATCAGTGACAGAGAGTATCTATAGACACATGTTCACCTGTATCAGTGACAGAGAGTATCTACAGGCCCCTGTTCACCTGCCTTCAGTGACAGAGAGTATCTACAGGCCCCTGTTCACCTGTATCAGTGACAGAGAGTATCTACAGGCCCCTGTTCACCTGCCTTCAGTGACAGAGAGTATCTACAGGCCCATGTTCACCTGTATCAGTGACAGAGAGTATCTACAGGCCCCTGTTCACCTGCCTTCAGTGACAGAGAGTATCTACAGGCCCATGTTCACCTGTATCAGTGACAGAGAGTATCTACAGACACATGTTCACCTGTATCAGTGACAGAGAGTATCTACAGGCCCATGTTCACCTGTATCAGTGACAGAGAGTATCTACAGACACATGTTCACCTGTATCAGTGACAGAGAGTATCTACAGACACATGTTCACCTGTATCAGTGACAGAGAGTATCTACAGGCCCATGTTCACCTGTATCAGTGACAGAGAGTATCTACAGGCTCATGTTCACCTGTATCAGTGACAGAGAGTATCTACAGGCCCATGTTCACCTGTATCAGTGGCAGAGAGTATCTACAGGCCCATGTTCACCTGTATCAGTGACAGAGAGTATCTACAGGCCCATGTTCAACCTGTATCAGTGACAGAGAGTATCTACAGGCCCCTGTTCACCTGCCTTCAGTGACAGAGAGTATCTACAGGCCCATGTTCACCTGTATCAGTGACAGAGAGTATCTACAGACACATGTTCACCTGTATCAGTGACAGAGAGTATCTACAGGCCCCTGTTCACCTGCCTTCAGTGACAGAGAGTATCTACAGGCCCCTGTTCACCTGTATCAGTGACAGAGAGTATCTACAGGCCCATGTTCACCTGTTTCAGTGACAGAGAGTATCTACAGGCCCATGTTCACCTGTATCAGTGACAGAGAGTATCTATAGACACATGTTCACCTGTATCAGTGACAGAGAGTATCTACAGGCCCCTGTTCACCTGCCTTCAGTGACAGAGAGTATCTACAGGCCCCTGTTCACCTGTATCAGTGACAGAGAGTATCTACAGGCCCCTGTTCACCTGCCTTCAGTGACAGAGAGTATCTACAGGCCCATGTTCACCTGTATCAGTGACAGAGAGTATCTATAGACACATGTTCACCTGTATCAGTGACAGAGAGTATCTACAGGCCCCTGTTCACCTGCCTTCAGTGACAGAGAGTATCTACAGGCCCCTGTTCACCTGTATCAGTGACAGAGAGTATCTACAGGCCCCTGTTCACCTGCCTTCAGTGACAGAGAGTATCTACAGGCCCCTGTTCACCTGTATCAGTGACAGAGAGTATCTACAGGCCCCTGTTCACCTGCCTTCAGTGACAGAGAGTATCTACAGGCCCATGTTCACCTGTATCAGTGACAGAGAGTATCTACAGACACATGTTCACCTGTATCAGTGACAGAGAGTATCTACAGGCCCATGTTCACCTGTATCAGTGACAGAGAGTATCTACAGGCCCATGTTCACCTGTATCAGTGACAGAGAGTATCTACAGGCCCCTGTTCACCTGCCTTCAGTGACAGAGAGTATCTACAGGCCCCTGTTCACCTGTATCAGTGACAGAGAGTATCTACAGGCCCCTGTTCACCTGCCTTCAGTGACAGAGAGTATCTACAGGCCCATGTTCACCTGTATCAGTGACAGAGAGTATCTACAGACACATGTTCACCTGTATCAGTGACAGAGAGTATCTACAGGCCCATGTTCACCTGTATCAGTGACAGAGAGTATCTACAGACACATGTTCACCTGTATCAGTGACAGAGAGTATCTACAGACACATGTTCACCTGTATCAGTGACAGAGAGTATCTACAGGCCCATGTTCACCTGTATCAGTGACAGAGAGTATCTACAGGCTCATGTTCACCTGTATCAGTGACAGAGAGTATCTACAGGCCCATGTTCACCTGTATCAGTGGCAGAGAGTATCTACAGGCCCATGTTCAACCTGTATCAGTGACAGAGAGTATCTACAGGCCCCTGTTCACCTGTATCAGTGACAGAGAGTATCTACAGGCCCATGTTCACCTGTATCAGTGACAGGGAGTATCTACAGACACATGTTCACCTGTATCAGTGACAGGGAGTATCTACAGGCCCATGTTCACCTGTATCAGTGACAGGGAGTATCTACAGTCTCATGTTCACCTGTATCAGTGACAGAGAGTATCTACAGGCCCATGTTCACCTGTATCAGTGACAGAGAGTATCTACAGGCCCATGTTCACCTGTATCAGTGACAGAGAGTATCTACAGGCCCATGTTCACCTGTATCAGTGACAGAGAGTATCTACAGGCCCATGTTCACCTGTATCAGTGACAGAGAGTATCTACAGGCCCATGTTCACCTGTATCAGTGACAGAGAGTATCTACAGGCCCATGTTCACCTGTATCAGTGACAGAGAGTATCTACAGACACATGTTCACCTGTATCAGTGACAGAGAGTATCTACAGGCCCATGTTCACCTGTATCAGTGACAGGGAGTATCTACAGTCTCATGTTCACCTGTATCAGTGACAGAGAGTATCTACAGGCCCATGTTCACCTGTATCAGTGACAGAGAGTATCTACAGGCCCATGTTCACCTGTATCAGTGACAGAGAGTATCTACAGGCTCCTGTTCACCTGCCGTCAGTGACACGTAGATCTGAGTGTCATCTGCGTAGTTGTGGTACGACACATTGTTGCTGTTTATTAGCTGACCCAGTGGAAGCATGTACAAGTTGAATAAGAGGGGTCCCAAGATTGACCCCTGGGGGACTCCACAGGTCATGGAAATTATAAAGGCAATTTAATGCACTCAGAAAATGCTGTATGAATACTTATGCACGCCCCACTTTTCAGTTTTCTATTTTCTGTAAAATAACAGAATCATGTTTCATTTTACTTTCACTTCACAGTTGTCTGTTACTTGTGTGTGAACTTTCAGTAAAAAATTCAAAATAAAATCTTTACGTTTAGGGTTGTAAACATGACAAAATGTGCAAACGTTCAAGGTGTATTAGTACTTTCGCAAGGCACTGTAAATATGAGAAAAATAATTTATTGCAATGTTTCTGTCGTTTATGTTTTCATATAAAAATAAGGAATTTTATGCATGAAAATGGTCAAAAGGGCGGCACGGTAGCACAGCGGTTAGTGCTCTGGCTTCACAGCAGAAACCGTGTCTGCGTAGGTTTCCTCCGGGTACTCCGGTTTCCCCTACCACCAAAAACATGTACAATAGGCCGGGATGAATGATGTGAGTGAGTGGTTGGTGGTGGTCGGAGGGGCTGATGGCGCAGATTGGCTGCCTCGCTTCCGTCAGTCTACCCCAGGGCAGCTGTGGCTACAACAGTAGCTTACCACCACCGAGTATGGAGTGAATGAATAATGACGACAGTGTAGCGCTTTGAGAAACACTTGGTAATACAGGTCTGTAAAGCGCAATACAAGTGTAAGGCATTATTATTATTAGGCCCGAGCGGCCTGCCGTAGCAAGGGCCTATTGTAATCGCAACGCAGTGCGCGCAGCGCACTGAACCGAGGTGCGCGGAGCACACGAAAACAGCGCGAAGCGCTGTCCCCATGTCAAACGTAAACTCACCGTGTAAAACAGTGACTGCCCACACCTCTGGTGTGGGCCCTTATACTTATAATTGCAGCAAAATGAATGGGGGTATATGGCCAACTGTCATACGGAGGTGGATGACGAGCGCGAAGCGCTCGTCATCCACCTCCGAGCCCCACGGCTGCGTGGGGGAAGTCGAAAGCTTTCCAAAAATGTATAATATGTTGTAGTCGCGAAAGCGACTATATTGTTTTTGCAGGAAATATTATTATTCTTTCTTTCTTCTTCTTCTGCTCTTTCAGCAGGAATTTGACCCCCTGAACATAGTCGAAAACTCACCAAACTTTGCCCAAAATTCAGATCCGGTGAAAAATGTATTAAAATGTGTGTTTCGTTTTGGGGAAATAAAAAATGGCGCGACAGCGCCACCTACAAAAGTGAAAATACATTGCGCCTATGGGGAGGGGGCCAACATAAACTTTGTCGTAGAGCGACGAGATTCGGTACAGACATTCGTCATGTGATGCCAAATAAATAATATTATTGAGGCCACGCCCCCAGACAAACCGGAAGTCCGCCATTTTGACAGGAAGTCGGGAAAATGCTGAGTCAGCGTTTTCGCTGACGTCGCATTTTAACGAACTCCTCCTAGGGCGTTTCACCAAATGAGCCCAAAATCGCTCCAGTTCATCTCGAGATGTGGGGCATCAAAAGTTATCCAAATTTTTTGGCTAAGTTTTACGGTTTGTTTGCGGCGAAGCCGCAATCTTTATGAAGAATTTTGCGACTTACCGAAAACAACAAAATGCTCCCATTCGCACAAACGAACTCCGATTAAAAATCGGAAATATACATTTTATTGACCTTTCACTCCCGGACACAACAAATGTGAAAAAGTGAGATTTGGCGCGATAGCGCCCCCTCTAGGCCGAGAACAAAAAATGCATTATGGAAAAAAAATTAGTTTCTCGGAAATGGATAAAATTCGGCACAATAATAGCTGATGGCATCCCGGTAAAAAAAGCCAATGAGACCCATACCGTATTTTGTACGGTGTTGCCATGGAGACGACCGAGGCTCGCCATGTTATTCCAATGGGACTGACCCGCATATCACACATTATACACAATTACAGCGCGTTAGCGCCCTCTGTCAGGAGCTTGTGGACAGTAGTCATTGAAGTACGGCCCGTCAAGGCCGTCCGATGCTGCTTGTGAAATAAAAAAGATTTGGGGCGCGCTAGCGCCCTCTGCAGGTTGGAGCCATCATTCACATGGAGTGGCTAAAAATCTCGTTTTGATGTTTACTCACAGAGATTAATGGCACATCAGGGCAATAAAATGTAGTGTGGCCACGTTGGCGCCCTCGGTGGGTTATGGCGCGGCAATGGAGGCACTGAGGGAGGCCTCCATTACATGGTCGGCCATTTTGGGAAAAATTGAGTAATCAGCGCCGAAGGCGCCATTTCTTGCCTTCTCCTCTTTTATAAACTCGACCTAGGGTGGCAGCGACATTATAACCACGTAGGGCGCGGCAGCGCCTCCCGGTTATTGCGGCGGCGTGCGGCAAACGGCGTCAACCGGCCACCGCGTCCCGCGAGGGCCTCTCGATGCCGCTTGCGGCTTTAATTATTATTATTATTATTAAAAGTGTCTATATTTCCGGCGACGAAATCTCAATAATGAATTGACCCAGACGTAAATGTATGGTTTTATTATATTGACATATTAGTAACAAAGACTTTTTCAGAGGGGATTTTGGATCCTTTTTAGTTTTTTGATAAACTAACCGTAAGTGAACAAATCTGTAAAAACTAAAATTCCGCCTTGTTTTTTTGGATTCAAAGCGGAATAAATCAGGCTTGGAATAAGATATAAAAAAATCCCTCTGGAAAAGTCTTAAAAATCTTGTTAAGTCCAAAGCTGGAAAGTTTGGAGTCCGTAGGAGCTACTATAAGGACTCACCCGATGCATGAGTGGATGCATTTCTCATATTTATATCAGTAATGTTCAGTAAAAGTTTCAAATTGATCTCTACATGTATTTTGTTTTTCCAATTCACCTACAGCGTCTCGCTTTAATATTTTGGATTTAGGGCTCTAAAAAAAAAATTGCCCACATTTTTGAGATGGGCATGGGGGCTACATTTTTCATTTACCCTCCACAGATAACAAATCCACTGAGAAACGGACCTCCACTCTCCACGGTCATGGGAGTGGCCGAGATGACCCAACTAAAAAGTCACACATTTAGAAATCTCTAAAAGAATGCAATTGGGACAAGGAGAATAAACAGTGAAATATGTATATTACTTCTATTACATAGGCTGACTTCAAACAGGACAAGATCTGTCAGGACAACAAAAGCTACACTTGCCTGGTTTCTAGTGTAAAATACACTTGCACATTACGTTTTTAAAAGTATGTATTTTGCTAATTAATATTGAGCAGTTAGGCTTGAAAGAACATGATTACACTTCAGTATATAAACGTGTAATTGTTTTCTTACTTCCTGCAGGTGAAGGTGTGGTTCCAGAACAGGCGGATGAAGTGGAAGAGAGTGAAAGGCGGCCAGCAGGGGGCAGCAGCTCGTGAGAAAGAACTGGTCAATGTGAAAAAGGGGACGTTACTGCCGTCGGAGTTTTCTGGCATTGCGGCGCTGCATCACTCCACGGACTCGCTCGCCAACGAGGACAGTCATGACAGTGACCAGAGCTCCGAGCACGCCCATTTATGACTGACCCGCCCCCACCGAGGAGCCACGCCGCAGGAGTAGGATTGCACTTAGAAAGACTTTTGTGCTTAGCTCTCGTCCCGCAGCGACGCTAAATGAGTGTACAAAAGTGCGGCAAAGGCATAGTGTAAATATTCTCACGTGATGTGGTCTGTGTTTGTTATGATGGCTGACTGTAAACAGGAAAACAGTTACTAACTCTTCAGCCGCAGATTCTTATGTTACATTCAAGAGGACGGCAGCCTACAGCGCATTATTGCGGTCCGCTGACACATGAGCATGAGCGTTAATTGCCTGCAACAGCTGACATAGCAAGCCCCATGAATCACTCTGAACTCTGACCTTTTTCCAGATACGGTAAGTCTAGAAGATCAGCTGATTTTGGCCTCCAGGTTCCTTTGCTCTGCACAATGGACAGACATGATTTATTTTGACACAGAATATCTCGCTAAGTATAAATCATCACAGTAGGACAAACTTTATAAAGAAAGCGCTATGTATTTGGTCAAACCAGTGTTAACATTCCATGTTGTGTGTGATTGAGGGAGTCTAAGGCTTTGCACTGTTCTACTGTATGTGATGGAATTATTGATCAAATCAAGTGTCAGGAAAGCAAATTAGCCTAGCTAATATAAATGACATGTAAATAATGCATTAGCGATACCCGCTGTTTGTTTGTGCAAGCTTTCAGTTTGAGGAAATTTACATTGTGTTTTTTAAATATCGTCACCTGGACTGGGTTGATCAAGTAGATAATGTTTTGCTTCTATTTACTCTTGTAGTAAACTGTAAGACTGGTAACCCAACTCAAAGGGTAGAGTCTATATAGGCCTGTAGCTTTGGTGCCGTCACTCTTATATTTAACAACACTACTGAAATGTCCTCTACTCAATCAGCCCAGTCCAATCGACAATATTTGAGCATCTCTACTACAAGGACACCCGCAGCACGTTGTAATAAACACTGACAGGGATTTACTCCACCCTTTTATGGAGATAACTTTAAAAGTGTTTTCTTCTGGCCTGTAGGATTTTTTTTTTTCTTGGTATAAGATGGGACAGTGGTGAAGAGTGTGGAGAGGCATTCAGGTGGGGCTGGGGCTCCAAGGAAGTCTTGGTGCCTGAGCACTAAAATAAAGGCCTTAAACAGAACATTTTGTAATGAGTCCTGATGCATTTTACTCATGTGTTTTTTTCAGGGACATTTTGAAAGGTGGAATAAAAGCACAAGGTGGTGTATACATGTATGACTGGATACTGTAACTTCTTCCAGTGGTCCATGTGGAATAATTATGTTCAGATAAACAGTTAGGTGACGCAGCAGTTAGTGCTCGTGCCTCACAGCTAGAAGGTCCCGGATTCGATTCCCACCTGGACGGGGCCGTTCTGTGTGGAGTTTGCATATTATCCCAGTGTCTGCGTAGGTTGCCCTACCACTAAAACATGTACAATAGGTTCCCCTCTGGGGCCAGGATTCCCCTGAAAAAGAGATTCTTAATCTCAGTTAAATCCTGGTTAAATAAAGTGTGTGTGTGCTGCAGGAAGCTTGTGGTTTCAGCAAAATACAGCTTTGTGGACCCTTCACCCAAAAGGTCAGATTCTGTTAGCAACTCTTTTGAAATTAATTGTGACCCAACAAAATGGAAAAAAACATTCACCTTTAAATCAGAAGAACATATTGTACACTTCCTGGCCACATTCCTCCATTGGTTCCTAAAGGAATTATAAAAGAAAAAGTAATAATTTAATGAACGTAAGGACTGGGTTCTTTTGTATCACGCGAGAAGAGATATTTGGATATAGCCAAAGGAAACACTGGAGATAGAAGTTGTCTCAAAGAAAAGGCCTTTATTGCCGTTGTTCCTAGTTCCAAAGTTACAGAGCAGAATAACCAGCTGGTGACTTCAGAGAGAGAGAAGAGGTGAAGTCCAGACCTCCATCCACCGTTTCTTTTATCCTCGTCTTGCACTTCTCTACGCAGAGAGGGCGACAGTTGTTTGTGTCTATGTGTTTGTACTTTATCTGTACTTCACGTTATGTTCAGAATGATTTTGATGTTGACCGTTTTGATCAGCTAATCTCACTGACATGGTCATCTTGTTTTGTAGCATGTGAGCAAAGCACGAGTCAGGAGTTTGTTCAGATTTCGTTGCAACCCTTACATGAAGAACAAAAATCTGTCCTTCCAGGATTTTGAAAGCATTATTTTTTTGTTTACTGTTGCAGGCTAAAATGCCTGATTTTGCAGACCATTTTTTTCCAAAGCTTGTGTTTTAAAATTTAAGATTTGTTCCTGCTTAAAACAATATAACATCAAAATCAAACTTTTCTTTGCATTTTACATGCTTGATTTTGCGTCCCCTGGAGGGACTGGTGAGAAGATTACTCATTGGCAAGTTATAATATATATATATTTTTTTTCTTTTTTAGTTATCCTTAGTTTCTAGTTTTTATGTCAATTTCAGTTGAGTTTTATTGAATGCAAATACAAAACTGACACAGGCCTAACACTGTTATTTTGAATTAATGGATGCTTATTCAGCCAACAACATATCTTAACAGCCATATCATTGTTTTGTGCCATCTTTTTTGAAAGTCTAGTTTGATTGTTAACAGATTTTTCCCTATAACTCATCAAATGATTGCAAATAAACAAATAGGCCTAGTGTTATTATGCTACAATGCTACAGTGCAGTCAATGACAAAATACCTTTCAAGGCTAGCTGATTAGATACGACCTTCTTCAACTGTAACCCAACAGCCTCAAAACAAACTTCACGAAACTCTCTGTTGCTCTAACTATATAGGCCAAGCTGTTATGTAACAAGTTGACTTTTTAAACCTTCTCGTGAAGTCTCCACAATCAAGGATGAGAGAAATACGATTTCTAACCGTGGGAATGGTTTGACATATAACATATCTTGTATCTTGTATCTCCCCCTCGACTCACGCGCCTCCAGCCTCGCGGCGCCAGTGTGTGCGCGAGGTGGGCGTTACGGGTGGTAAGGTTATGGAATTCTCGCGAGTACAGAGCCCACGGGGGGAGCGCGCAACTTTCTGCAGCGGCGTGACCAAAGGTAAACAACTCCGGCAAACGACCCAGGCTTTACCCGGAGAGAGAAGCAGACAGAGGCGTCCGTGCCGTTCAGTGTGAGCCAGGGTGGAAGACTTTCCTACCGCTGGCCTACTTACAGGAAGGACAAGGAGAAGGAGGGGGGAAACAAGCGGGGGCACGCCAAGGTGACAGCGGAGTTCAGCCCAGGCCTCTCTCCCTTCTTCCCTTCCTTCCTCGACACCTGCGCAGGTAGGGGACGCGATGGCAGCAGCAGCAGCGACGGTGTCCTCCCCCCGGCTGCGGGCCATGTTCTCCCTGCTCACGCCTAACGAGTCGTCCTTCGAGACGGTGCACGAGGTGCCGCCGTACGTGCAGCAGGTGGGTGCACTCTCCCAATGCAAAAGGTGTTTTTGGCAGTCAACCACGTGCACCGATGATGAATGCGCATTTTACATGACAATAATAAACATGTGTCAGCAGGTTAGCAAGTCATGCAACAGTAAGAACAGAACAGGGCAAAGTGTAGGGAACATTGATTTGACATCAGAGACGGTCTCTGCAAATGACATAATGTAAACATAATGTACATAATGTAAACAGAGGGACCTAATAGAGTCAATCACACTAATCATCACATCACATCACAAACAAACAATTGTGCTTCTTTTCTGTTGATGTATGTAGCATTATCATAGTTGTTTCGTAATTAGTTACATAATCGGTATTGCTCCGTTTTGGGGAATGTATACAGTGCATACGTTCAGTTCATGCTTTGGGTGTGTAGGGTCTATTTGGTTTTCTGTTGTTTCCTTGTTGCTATTTTGTTGCTTTGTTGTTCCACTATGTTATTGATTTTGGGGTGGGCGCTTATAAGCTCTTGCTTCGGCCCACTCCTCTTGAGCAGAGTGTTCGGTGCTCAAATAAACAATAAACTAAACTAAACTAAATGCAATATAATAATAACCTCTAAACCCCCACCTGAACCGAGCTCATCAAAATAGTGAAGAAAATGCGACAACAAAGTTATGATTAGCTTAGCTTAGTAAAGATGTCACTGTCATTTTTACTAACCCATTTAAAGCAAAGAAAGAATTGGGACCTCTGTGACGTTGCAGTATAATCGTGTGGCTTCTTGCGACGGATGTTACCTAATATTTGATTAAGCTAATTTGACAACATGTTGCGTAACCCTGCTGCACAACACAACGCAGAGTCAGAACAACATATGTCACACTATGACAGCGCAGTTACTGGCTTATTAGCATCCTAAACATGTGTCATAGATAAAGATTGTAGAAATACTGGGTAATCCAGGCTCTGAAGTTCCATGGGGAAATGCACACATTCGAGACCAGAGGGCATGCTATTGGCCTTTCTAGATTCCACACAGATAAGATTCTGAAACACAAACTGGTTATAACCGTGATCAGAGGAAGGGCCTGTATGGCATTGCCCTCAAACATATTCTGCAGTTAAAAAGGCTATGTTTAAAGAGGGGTTGTTTTTTATTACATGTACATGCTGCATTGATTTATTGAACTAAAAGTCTCTGCTGTGCAGAGAACAATACATACTCTCCGTGGTTAAGAAGGTTGTTTAGATCTCTAAAAATATGTTCTGAAATTCTTGTTTCAGTGCAGCAGTTCATGTTACATTCTTCCTTGTGAATATATATACTTCAGAACGCGTTTAAAAGAGACATATCGTACATATTGAACTTTTTTTTAGCTTAACGTAGAGCTTAACGTAGAGCGTTGTTCCCCCAGAAAAAAACAGATCAGTATTTTGTTTCCTTTTCACAGTTTTTACTAACCATGTTTTGTTTGATAATTTCTCTTTTTTATTTTTATTTTTACTGCTGTGAAGTTTTGTTTTTGAGGCTGTTGGGTTACAGTTGAAGAAGGTCGTATCTAAGCAGTTAGCCTTGAAATGTATTTTGTCATTGATTGCACTGTAGCATTGTAGCCTATTAACACGAGGCCTATTTGTTTATTTTCAATCATTTGATGAGTTATAGGGAAAAATCTGTTAACAATCAAACTAGACTTTCACAAAACAATGATATGGCTGTTTAGGCACCGTCTAGTACCCCCCCAGAGATTCCAAGAAGGCCAGGTACTCTGCACAGATGTTGGACCCGTGGGCCAAGACAACGGTGAGAGACTTGTGCCCAACTTGAGGCGTAGGGACACCTGTTGGGGTGAACTCTAACACGTGGCGGCTGAGCTGGGGTGGGCAACAAGCAAGCCTAGCCCACTGCCTCTCCCCGTGGGCAATGGCAGAAAAGTCCAGCCTCTCTCCAGGAGTTGGGATCCAGAACCCAAGCTGTGCGTGAAGGTGAGCCCGACTATATCTAGCTGGTACCTCTCAACCTCCTTCACAAGCTAAGGCTCTTCCCCAGCGAGGTGACGTTCAACGTCCCAGCAGCCAAAAGCTGCGTACGCGGACCGTATTTACAAAACACCATCTCCCAAACATGCTTTAGGTACAGGATCAAGGGTTGAGAGAACCGGTACCAACTGGTTCTCTTGCAATTTCCATCCTGTCTTCTCTGGTTTTGGAAAAGGTGGCTTGGCGACGTGCGGCTGGCCACCATGGCCTGGTAATGTCACCTCAACAGATGGTGTTTAAATGCATCACTCGTTCAGGGCCGCTAACCTTACCAAAGAGCTCCATGCGAGCAAGGTCGAGGGATTCCTCTGTTGTATCTTATAATCGGCAGACAATCGGGACTGCTGCACTGGCTCCAAGAAATGTTCTTTAAATGTTTGCTAAAAATCAGGTGCTCTTTCAGGATGAAAAACAGAATGAGTAAAGAACTGTGCCTTAAATGATGGGGTGCATATGGCAAAAAATCTGAGGCACTCTGATAAAGTTAAAGATAAAAGTCCAACAAAAATATCCAACAAAATAAAGGACATAATTCGGCAGAATTGGGACATCCTTCGTAGTGAATCATCTCTCGCAGATATCTTCTCTGAGCCGCCCTCATATGCCGTGCGCACCAACTTAAAAAAATCAACTTGTCAAAAATTACCTACCTGCTCAAAAAGCGCCGTTCTTCCCCAAGCCGGTGGGAACTTTCCAATATGGCTCCTGTAATCACTGTAGCCACATCAACAAAGCCACTTCTTTCAAGGACTCCACGGGAATAAAGACCTTTTTTTGTAAAAACGTTGCCAACTGCAACACCACGCATGTCATTTACAAACTGGATTGCACTTGTGGTTGCTTTTATGTTGGACTAACTAAACGAAGACTTAAAGACCGATTTTCCGAACACAAAAATGCAATAAGAACAAAAAACCCTAACTACCCTATGGTAATGCATTTCCAAATACCTGGCCATAACAGCATCATACAACTAAAGGTGATGGTCATAGAGGTTGTTTCCCTGGGCATGAGAGGGGGAGATGAACTTAAAACCCTTGCCCAAAGGGAAACCTATTGGATTGAGACCCTCAAGGCCACTATTTATCCAGGGTTAAATGATGAGCTTGATTTTCTGTGTTTTTGTAAGGGTGGGGCCCCAGTATTTTTAACTGAATTGTTTTAACATATTTTCTCTTGACCTTTTGGCAATGTCGATGGTCCTGTTTCCCTTGTATGTGTCACGCCTACTTCTACACACTGTGACATTTATTGATATATTGTGACTTGGTCCATAATATGCCATGTGGGAGTTCTCTGTCACTTATATGGCTGATTTGTGCCACATCTCCTGTGTGCAACGTGTATTCTTCTTTTTTTTGTGGTCAGCACACGTGACTGATCATGTGATGCTCCAATTAGGTATTTATAACCTGTGTTTCTATTGTCTTTGCTCTGAAGAAGACCAGTTTGTGGTCGAAACGCGTTGGCGTGTCCCTCTTAATAAAGGACTTTTATCTTTAACTTTTTTAGAGTGCCTCGGATTTTTTGCCATACGCATCATTTAAGGCAAAGTTCTTACTTAAAATGTTAATTATTTCGAATAAATTTAAACTTAATTTGTATATAAAAAAGAATGTTTGTTCCAAAAAATTGCATGCAAAACTAACTTTTTTTAATAAATCCAGATTTTGCGAGGATTCAAAATTTTTTATGAAAACGTGTGCAAAAGTGCATTCAGCACACAAACACAAGCGCAGACCTCCAGTATTCAAATCTATTTGCGTGAATCTGAGGCCAAACTGTTGTTCATCAAAGCCAAAAAATGATGGATCCAGGACAAACCAAGGCAAGGCAAGTTTATTTATACCGCGCATTTCGTACACAAGGCAACTCAATGCGCCAAGCCGGACCCAACCCAATCACAAAAACTTCTTCAGGAACTTTTACAATATGGCATTGCATTACAGCAGTACGTAGTTGAAAGCCTTTCCCCTACCTTCTGCTGTCTTCGTGGGACGAGTACTCCAGTATATTGCCGGGTCGTTGCCGGGCTTGTACCCGGCCAAGGTGCGTTCTCTTCGGGCTAGCTTTGAGCTGCGGCCCGCTGGAGTCCCATGGAGGATCTAACGCCGATTCACACTTCCTCTGCAAAAGTCCTTTGGGTCCACGATGATATAAATGTCCTTATGTTTGCCTCGGTCAGCCATTTAAGGTTCAAAGATGAGCATTTATTGATCATATGTTTGACAAGGCGCCAATATACAATGACCTGATCAGCTGTTCTGATTGACACCCGCGTCAACCAATGACACGCGTTCAAAACTGTGACGTCACTCAGAAGGCGGTCAATCTATATTTTTTATTGTAAAATATTAGTATTAGCCTTATTTACGTCATTAAGCAGAAGAATCTGACAGCACATTTAAGGTTTGGATTGGAGGCCTTTTTTATTTTATTTTTAGAGTTATTATTTTTAATACCTCCTTCCTCTTGCTAAAAAAAACCATGTGAATAACTTGCCGGGCAAGAGCTAGCGGGCGCAAGAGTGATGCCGGCTTGGGTATAAGGCCGATGCGAGAGCAGATTTGGGCGCGAGCGATTGGGGGCGGTTGCAAGGGGGGAATTACCCAGGGATGAGTGCCTCTATCGCCGCTTGCGGCTTTATTTATAATTAATTATAACAGAAATAATGAAAAAGCTGTTTTATAAATTAAAATCAGGCCGTAAGGCATTACATTACAGACGTCAGCCTCTTTCTGTTTGACACTAGTGTCACAACTCAGTCGTTTTCCAGGAGAGGGCGGAGCAGCTGCTCAGAGAGCAGGACTCAGGACGATTGCTTAGAACTGCGTGAAGGAAGCCAAAAACCACTCTGGGGTTGTTTTTGGTAAGGAAATGGCACCACAACATGGTTAAAAGCTCCAGAAAGTCAATTTTGCATGATATAGGACCTTTAATATTTGGTAGAATTGCCTTTAAACTGTATATTTTGGGTAAAATGTTTTGGATTTCCTTTCACAAGCTTCTCACAATAGTTAGCAGGAATTTGTATCCATTCCACCAAACAGAACTGGTGTAACTGAGCCAAATTTGTAGGCCACCTTGCGTACCTATGCCTTTTCAGCTCTGCCCATACATTTTCACCTCAATCCTGGATTAAGATCAGGACTTTGTGATGACCACATCAAAACATTGACTTTGTTTTCCTTAAGCCACTTTGTAACCAGTTTGGGTCATTGTCCATTTGGAAGACCCATCTGCGCCCAAGCTTTAACTTCCTGGCTGATGTCTTGAGATGTTGCTCCAATATTTCCACAACGTGTTCTTTCTTCATGATGTCATCTATTTTGTGAAGTGCACCAGTCCCTCCCACAGCAAAACAACCCCACAGCATGATGCTGCCCCCCCGTATTTCAAAGTTGGGATGGTGTTCTCAGGCTGCAAGATTCCCCTTTTTTCCTCAAAACGCGATGATGGTCATTATGGCCAAAATGTATTTTTTTTTTTTTCGTCAGACCACAGGATATATCTCCAAAAAGTCTTTATACTTTTTTTAATTTGCAAACTACAAACTAGCTTTTTTCTTTTGGAGTAAGAGCTTCTTCCTGGCAGAGTTCCCTCTCAGTCCATGTCGGTACAGTACTTGTTTCACTCTGGATAATGACAAACTCTTACCAGGTTCAGCATCTTCACCAGGTCTTTTGTATTTGTTCTTGGGTTGATATTCACATTTCAGACACAGCACGTTCATCTCTGGGACACAGAACCCGCCTTCTTTCTGATCTGTATGATGGCTGATCATTTCCATCATTGTTTAAACCAATGAACCTGAACCTTCAAGTGTCTTGAAATCACACCCAAGGATGAACCAGACTTGTGCTTCCAAGGACATGACATCTGCCAAAGCCACCATCTCCTCCGTCTACCGTGATAATAGGTGACTCTATAATTAGAGATGTCCGGCTCCCCAATGCCACTACGCACTGTTTCCCTGGCGCCACAGTCTCGGACATTATAAATAAACTCCCAGACTTTCTACAGTCACTTCAAGAATCTGTCTTCCGAGTCATCATCCATGTAGGAATTAATGATACGTCACTAGAGAAATCTGAACATACAAAAGAACACTTCAGGGAGCTTTTCAATGCCCTCAAACCGTGGATCATCAATGGTATGTCTGTCTTCATTTCTGGCCCCATTCCCACTTTAACCGTTTTAGCCGCATCCTTGCCCAAAGCATCCGGCTCCAATCTGTTTGCAGAAGTCTGGATTTAAATTATATTGACAATTTTACCTTGTTTTGGGGTCGTTCCTCCTTCTTTAAACCGGATGGCCTCCACCCAAATAGTCTTGGTAGTCAGATCTTAGCAAGTAATATGCTGCACACAGTTCACCACTTCAAAATACCAGCAAAATGACTATTTACCTCATGTAACCGAAGTACCAACTCTGTGACTGCCTCTCGGCCACAGTGTGCTTTTCCCATAAAAACTCAGTTACGTAGACCTAATGGTGGCTATTGTAAAAGGAGTACATGTTTAACTGACATTAGGCCTACTGTCGTGCCTATAACACATGGTATACAGTCTAAGGTTGATAACTCTATTTTTGGCCTTGGTGTGATACACATGAATGTCCGAAGTATTTGATCAAAAATTGACTTTATTCAAATATGGGCCAAACAAGCTACCCCTGACATATTTGTATGCTCAGAGACATGGTAAAGTCTTAGATGCTGATATCTCCTCAAGTGGATATAATGTATTTCGCTGTGACAGACCTTCTAAGGGAGGAGGAATTGCAATTTTTTTTTTTCAGTAAAAGTTTTGAATTCTTAGCTCTTGGTGTGAGTCTGGGTTCAAATAATTCGGGAAAAATAACTGTTATCTAAAGCATCTGGCAGCTTAAACAATTATTGTAGTAACTTAAACCTTACATACCTTATTACAAATCCCACTCGCCCTGACCCCAAAGATCCACTTAAGGCACTTTTGGATATTATTATTATTATTATTATTATTGGATATAACTAACAAACCTCAGAATTATAAATGCAGTGGTGTTTTTCCACTTGATTTTAGTGAAAACTGCCCGGTTGGGTGTGTTAGGGACACAAAGTTACCCAAATCAAAACCAATAATAACACTTAAAACATATTTTAAGCATTCTAATGAGCAATAATTTCTGAATGACTTGTACTATAGTGATATTGGTAGAACTACAGCTTTCCCTGAACCAAATTCAGTTTTGGAATTTTTCATAGAAATATTGAATAACACTGGGTAACAAAAAAATGTTTTTTGAAAATAGTCCAGGGTTTTCCAGCTGAATTGAGTCCGAAAATGACCTTGGTTTTGCTCAATCAGGTCAGGATTTTTTGCTACAGAAATGCTTTAAAAATCGATTTTGCGTCAAAAACAAATTTCTGCGGATCACCAGCTGAGAAACCCTTGACGTTTTTTCCGTTTTCCTCAAGAAATAAAAGTCAACGTATCCAAAGTCATTCAGTTTTTATTTACTCCATCAAACTCCAAGCAGAATTCATAATAACGTAGTTGTACGTAATCCGTAACACTATGGCTGTATCCCAAAAAGTTGACCTGATAGAGCAAAATGCATGTGATATTCGGACTCAGAACACCAAAATTAGTCTAAATCAGTTGAGAAACCCCTGACCATTTTTTGGCTGTCACCTTGTGTAATGTTACTGATAAACATGCCCATTTGAAGAGATTGCGTCTGAAAAATAGGTTTAATGCCTGGTTTACTCCAGAGATTGCTGGTTTACTCCATGATTGTGATGAGGCCAGGGCAAAAGCCAGAACCAAGAATTCGCCAGCAGATTGGCAACAGTTTCACCAAATACGTAATAGGTGCATTTCGGCAATTCCACGTATTATGTTTACACTCTCACTGATACTAATCGCAATTCTGCACAATTCTGGAGAACGGTAAAGGTCCTGTCACTAAACACTGCATCTCTTTTACCAAATGAAATTATAAAAGACTGTTTGCTATATTAGCATAAAGGACATTTGAGATGTTTTCAATCTGCACTTTGTTTCTTCAGAAAATGTATTTTAGAATTATTCTTCCACTCCTGTTGCTAGTTTATTGTATAATTGTCAGTCAGCTGGAACATTTTCCTTGAGACTCTTCACTAGGGCTGGGCGATATGGACCAAAAGTCACATCCCGATATATTTTGGTTGAATATCGATTTACGATATATATCCCGGTATTTTTTCCGTAAAGTGAGAGCTCTGAAATTATATGTTAAGTCAAAGTCAAATACGAGTAGTTCTATTGAAAACTCACTATAAAATGTAACAACATAAACACTGTATAACAAAGCTCCGTAAGGTAAAAAAAAATTCTTAATAAAAAATAGCCAATAAAATAAAATAGGGCAGCATTTATATCTAAAGAGTTCACAAAATAAAGTGCTCAGTTTAAGATAACTTTTTTTTTTAAATCAGCTTGAGATTACCTGTTTCTTTTTGTTAACTTATCTGAATTTGAAATATCCCGATATAGGCGATATGGTCTAATTCTATATCTCATTAAAAAATATATCGATATATCTTAAATATCGATATATCGCCCAGCCCTACTCTTCACCCAACACGACGTCTTACAAATGTTGCGCTCTATTGACCCTAAAAAGTCAACAAGTGCATATACCCTTAAACCACGGGTACTGCTGTTAGCTGCTCCTATAATATGTTTAATCTTACAATCCAAACAGAAAGCACCCCATTGGTGTGGAAAACTGCTTTTGTGCTCCCTATAAAGGAGGACAGATAAATTACCTAAATAATTGTTGTCCCATTTCAAAGCTGTCTTGCCTTGCAAAGATACTGGAAGATACTGGAGATACTCTTATCTCACTAAATATTCAATATTAAGTCCCCATTAGTCGGGCTTCAGACCAGGGCATATGGCCGGGTGTTGGCTGTTGAGATGGTACAAAAACGAAGTTGAAGTATATCCAAGCACTGCAATGCAATACTTGCATTTTGATCCGTCATTCTCGGTTGAGAATGCCACCGTTAATTCAGGCTACGTTGCTTTCTGATTACGGTGAGATCATATATATGCATTCCACTGCAACTGTGTTAAAGCCTCTGAATGCAGTTTTCCATTCAGCATTTAGATTCATCACTGGAGATGGTTATAGGACCCACCACTGTGATCTCTATGCTAAAGCAGGTTGGCAATCTCTAGAAGCAAGGAGGGAGCCGCACTGTCTGCTGTTTATTTACAAAGCTCTTCTAGGTTACCTTCCTAATTATTTGTTAAATCTTTTAATTGTCAGGTCAGATGCTTATCGGCTGAGGTCTCAGGAGATTTTGACTCTTGAGTCACACCGTGTAAAGACAGAATGGGGGAAGAAAGCCTTTTGCTACTACACACCAAATGTCTGGAATGAGGCACAGAAAACCTTTTGTGTGGATAACCTTGTGACCGTCTATCAATTTAAATCCCTTGTAAAGGATTATCCTCCATGTGACTGCTCTTGTTTTTAAGTTTTATACGTTTTCTTAGGGTTGTGTTAAAGTTGCTGTAATCGTTCCACTGTTGTCTTATTGTTAACTGTGATTTACCTTGTATGTTTTAACAGGTCTCTCTTGCAAATGAGACATTGAGACCACCTGTATAAATAAATAGTAATAATAATAATAATAATACATTTTCATCTGGGCTTTCCCAAATTGTTTAAAAGGTATAGTAATTTTAGTGTATGTAAACTTCTAACTTTGTAAAAAGTAACAAAAACATTAAAAAATATATATATATTTATTTTTTTATTATTATATATATATTATTATATATCTCAAATAGAAATAATTTCAAACATTTGAAAATAAACTTGACCTAAGTTAAGGCCGCAGGTTTGAATCCCAGGTCTCGCAAAAGCACACTGCTGTTGTGTCTTTGGGCAAGACACATCACCCTCCTTGCCTCCAGTGTCTGCGTACACAGGTGTATGAAGGAGAGAGTGAATGGGTGACTGGTTCCATACTGTAAAGCGCTTTGGGCCTCTCAAAGTGTGTTTGAAGAAGATTCTACTGTATGTTACGTCCCGTTTTATTTGACTCCGTTCTCATATCCTTTCACAGCATTCAAGTTCAAAATTCCATTTCTTGCGTAACATTGAGCATTTTTGGCCTTTTCAAAAACTTCTTCTCCTCCTGCCAACTCCAACCAGACGGAGGGAGAAAATTAGTAGAAAAGTATGTCACAGCACGAGCCCTGGAAGGTCTTGTGCATATTTCAGGGTCTGTCAGAAACACTGGACAGAGGAGGGGAAACTGTCCGCTGCAGGCCCTCATCCAACTTGACTACCCCCCATATTCTCAGGGGAGTTCTCCAGATGTGGGAGCGAGTATCGCGTGTGATCGCTCGTCCCCGGTTTGTTGCTCTGAAGTCGGGCCCCGACGCTTCCACCTGAGCCCCAGTCCACTTTGACCTCATATGTGGCGGGTCTAAATCAGTGCTGAACAATTCCCAGACAAAAGTCTTTATTGGATTTTTCTGACACGATTACACTGTTTTTATGATAACTGCATAACATCACTAAAGGAAGAGTCCCAAAAGAACATGTACATCTGCGTTATGTCAGGGTAAATACCAAAGTGAAAGACATAGGCTGATTCATTCGTTTAGAAACTCTTTTAAAATTATAGTGATTCATGAGACGCAGATCAGAGAAATGTCTTAATATAGAAAATCTTTTAGAAACATTAGCTCCAGTTTTTCCTTTAAATATGGCTAATAATAATAGTCTATTGAAAGATAACATGGGCTAATTGTTCAGTAGGTTTTCAATTAGAATAAAATGGATATAAACATTTACATATAATGTCTAATTACTTTTTTGTGAGCATAGAGACAGTACTGTTAAGGTTTGGAGAAGTTCTCTGTATTTCGTCCTTAATTTCGATGCTCATGAATAATCGTAAAAATCCTCATCAAAGTACAACGTTACAAGCACAGGTCACAAGTGACAGAGCCCTGGCTGAATGAATAGGTTTGCTTTTTTTTACTACCCCTACACTTTTCTCTGGCGGTTGGCATGCAGCACTCGCTACGTCAAACTTCGGTCATAGCTACGGTTCGGACTTTGAACCATTGCACAGTGGAGACGACTACAGGCTCTCAATTTTACAATCCCCACGTCATGCAATGTGACATCTCAAATTCTTATGATCATAATCGGGCTTTAGATTTACTTCTCAGCTTTTTTTTTTTTTTAAGTATTGTTTTGTCTAACGTTAATCTAGGGATGTTGTTGCCTTGCACATATCTACGGTAACATTGATTGTCCTCCTGTACCGTATTAAACGGTCTGCAGTCTGCACAAGTACGTTTGATCCGATGAGCCTGAAGTAGCTTGGGTTGAGGCGTAATGTCCTCAACTCAAACGACCCAGTCCAGTTGACAACGACTCATCAAAAAGAATTTCCATTTTAGCCAAATTCCAGAGACCGAGTGAAAGTAGACACATCTCCACCCACCTTACAAACCCCTACCGGTTCAGCAGGTTAGACACAGGCTTATGTTTTTTAGAGAGGACATACTATCAGGGATTTCCAACGTGTTAAATGTCCAACAGCCTCGTGGAACATTCCTGAAGTGTTTAGAGCTAGACTTAGATGAACTCTTTTGAGCCGCAGGAGAAATTGCTTTGTCACAGTAACTCTGTGAGAGATAATGTGGTGGTTTAACAGTGGAGCATTGACTTGAAAAATAAGATAAGATCTTTTGTGAGAAGTTGTTGCACAGCTGTTTTGAGTATGGAATGAATGTCTGCGAAGAGAGAAAACTATGACTAGAAAATCTCAGTTGTAACTTCATCGTCAATAAAGACGAAATGAAATGACTGAAAGGAAGGGTGTAAAAACATGTGAACTCCAGGCACACAGTTTGTAAGAGTTTCATATAATTTCAATTCACTTCCAATTAAGTAACTTTTAGGTAACTTTTTTTGGGCTATTTCTTGTATTTGACAAGCCCCTTCTGAGAGGGACATCAGCATATACTTGTCCAGAACACCAAAGTTCCCTCAATAACGACTCCTTTACGGTTAGCTAAACTGCAAAAGCTTAGATTTGAATTCAATTCTGATGGATAATTAACCCCCCCCCCCCCCCCCAGTAATTTTTTCCATGCTTGACAGAGACAGTACTACAAGAACAGTTACACCAAGTGGAGGCCTGTCATGGATGATTTCCATGTCCAATCCAGATCCAAAGGTATCCCGTCATGTGCTCTTCAAGTGATCACATTGTGGTTGTGTGTTCTCAAGGAAAGGCTATTGAAGATGTAGTGATGGTGGTTAAAAGATTTCCCAACATATTTCTTAATGTCCCAATTCTTCACAGAGATGAGATGTTAGGATATTTTTAGATAGGTTCTTACGCAGGTAAGAACCTATCTAACCCTAACCCTAACCCCCCCCCCCAAGTAATTTCTAAGCATAATATATATAATCTTTGGGCATTTGCCACACTGAATTGCGTTGCGGTGGATCAGAGGCACCATTACTATTCCCTGCCATAGAGGGCTCAAACGGCTCTATAGTTTTCTTTTTTTTAGAAAAAAATGTATTAATGATATGTGCCCCTGTATTAACTTTACAAATCACTAATATCAGTTGTGTTATTTAGTCTTTTTTGGGGGGGGCGGGGGGACTTTACTGCAGATTTCATTTCATTTTCATTTTATTTATTCTTTTTTCATGGTAATGCGATATAAAATTAGTACAATAATCCAACAAACACAACAATAATACATTCCATGAAAAGAAGAACAGGAGTAGGATGAAGAAAAAATCTTATAAGCTCCTACCCCATTCTGATTTAAGAAATCTTTTCAGCTATTTATTTCAAAAACAGACACATTTTATCAGGCTTTTTATCACCACGCACTTGCGTCAGTGCTTATGTGGAGAAATGTTTATAGAAAAAAAGCTTTTTCAGTGCCATTCCTTTAAGGTCGCCATCAAAGTGCATTGTTTATAGCTCTGTTCAGAGACATTTTTTTAGTGACGGGTCATTCTACTGCATTTCATTCTGTAGAACTGGCTCTGTGATTATTTCCACCACTTGAAATAAGTGAGTAAATATTGTGTGTGCCAAAGTAATGTGGCCCCAGACTTGAGCCCCGGAGCGATACAAACAGAACGGATCGCAAAACATGAAAGTGAGTGGTAATGACTTCCAAAACCAATAGTGTCCTCCGTCTCGAGTTTGTTTTGCGGCAATTAATGGGTCACTCTGTGTCAAGTCAACAAACATATTCTGCTCCATCATCTCGGATTGGCTTCAAAGGAAAGCCCAGAATAGTCCTTATGTTTTTCAACAGTGTCCTCCTCTCCGACGCCATAGTCAGAGAGTCCAGCTCCTGTTATCACGAGTCTTTCCTGACCTCCTGTCCTGTCTCTCCCCAGGCTATACCGTACTTCATGGGGCTGATGCTGCTGGAGCTGGTGGTGGGGGCTCTGAAGGCTGACACCCCCATCCTGACCATTGGTGATGGAATCACCTCCTTATCCTGCGGGATGATCTCCAGGATGCCGCAGTGAGTCTGAGCACAAGTTTCAACAATACAATTGATGTTGGCTATGTTTTATCATCAGCTGAGCATTGAGCTGCATATACTTTTAAAACTGCTGTTAATCATCATGGTATTCAGTTATTACATTTCAGCTTAATGCTGCGAAAGGCTGTAAAGATGTTAAAATTTACACGCTGCCTAGAACAATGATTCGAGCGTACAACGACGAATGGAGGCCATTTTTTTTACCAACCCATTTAGTGATGAAATGACATTTCTGTGACCCAGCCCGACTCGCAGGTCACGATACACTAATTGTTTGTTCCTAGTGGTGAGAATAGTTTGCATTTTGCCCTGCGCGAGTCGCACATGGCAACTCCATGATTCTCCTGCAGTGACTTCTGATTAGGGCCGGGCAAAAAGAATTGTAAATTGAATTTTTTAAAGAAAATCAAAGCTTTTTATGGGGGAACAAATCGCCCAGCTCTACTGCTGGCCAAAGGAAACGAGGCTCGATGGTGGATCACTGAAACGGCAGAGGTGCAAGGCAGGAAAAGAAAAACTTGTATCGGTTTGAGAAATAGTGGTATTGGTGCGTTCCTGCCTTTGATGTGCCGTGATGATCAGAAATCACAGACCAAAGTCAGCTTTATTGCTAGTGCTGCTGTAGTAGTTGAGCCCAAACCCACTGGGAAATACCCATCATAAGCCCAGTCTATGTTTTTGAGTCGTTGAAAACCCATCTTTTTGCTCTGGCCTATGACCCGATTCACACTCTGTTCAGTTAAAGAGTGACTGAAACTACACACCACTAGGTTACACAACATTCCATTGTGCAACTTCTCGGACGTAAAGTGGATGGACTTCAGCTCAGTTTAGTTATTTTCCCCATATTGAACGATCTCAATTTTCGATTAGATTTTTTTGTTTCAAAGAAGAAAAAAAGAAAAAACGTGGTCTTTCCTGGACAAGCATTTAAACAGATGCTGCGGCCAAACTGAAAACTGCAGCTAACTCATCAGCAGAAACAAAGTCCACACTTCTAGCGTCCCAGTACAGCCTCCCCATGTCCCCCCTTCAGCTGGCTAAGCAACACACAGACATCTGCAAAGGAGACGCAAAAAACTGAAATGTTTGATGAACGTCAGAAGCAACAACGAGCGCATGTTTGTGTGCGGAGCCTCAAAAGGCCCCGACGTCACGGAGTGAAGCGCTAACAATATTTACATAAAGAAATTAATAAACCGCGCATTTATGAGTAAAAAAGACGATCACACTTACAATTCACTGTTAGAAGTCCAGCTAATCCACCGCTGCAGCTTCAAAACAAATCCACATGGTCCGAATAGTGATCCATAGTTTTCCTCTTAGAAGATAAAAACTTTTCATCCCAGTGGGCGCGTCCTGTTCCTCTGAGGCTCCCCGCATGTTTCTGTTTTGCCCTTTAGACGCGTTAGCGCCCACTGTCACATTTTTTCCAGAATGCGACAGAATACTCCTCGATTATAGCGCACCTCGCGATTATCGTGATCGACTTTTTTTAAAATCACGATTAGATAAAAATTTGATTAATTACCCAGCCCTAGTTAATACTGACCAGGCTCCAGTTCACAGTCGATCGCTTAATATGTTACTTAAGTCAAAGTTATGAGTTTGCCACACAGGTTGGATATGTAGACCTTTAGAAAAACAACAGGAATAAGTTAAATCAAAATGAGTTGTGAACCTATTTGTTGTTATTATTATTATAATGATTATCTTTGGTGTGTTCCAGGCTGTTCTTCCGGGGCTTAGAGCTGTCGACCTACATGTATGTGTGGGAAAACTTCAGATTCGTGACGCTGCCCTGGGACTCGCCCTGGACCTGGTGGGCCTGTCTGCTGGGAGTGGACTTCTGCTACTACTGGGTCCACCGCTTTGCTCACGGTAATGCCCCCCTCCACTGCAGGGCTTAGCCTTGTTTTGATGGTTATTTAAGTCTTGTTTTAACCCAGGCCACGGGGCTGATGTACCGATAAGCTCCAGCCTTGACAGTCTTCTTAACGTCTCAGCAACACTTTAACAACACACCCATGAGACTTAAACATTCCCCAACAAACTGTTACTAATTACATAACTGGTTAAGATCCCTCTGCCCAGATAACTGTGAGTTTCACCTGTTTGCCCTGCTTTGTGCACTTCTGATATGGTTTTGCCCTGGAGTGCTTCATTCTTACTAGTCTACTCTTCTACATAACGTTATTATAGCCGACACTTTTACTCTTCTAATGAGTGGACACGGACTGACAGGCTCCAGTGTGGTTTCTGTCATAGTTTTAGTCTTAGTCTTTCGCACGGAAATGCTTTTAGTTTTCGTCACATTTTAGTCATTTCTAAACGTCAACGAAAACTTAAAAGATTGTAGTCAAGTTTTAGTCCACTTCTTTTTTTTATTATTATCCGTATTTCAACAAATGAATTTTGGTATTGAAAATAAGTATTGCAAATGTGGATGAAGGTGGACAGGCTGCACTAAGCTTTTGACAGATCAGAAGTGTCATTGTGAACATGACTTTTCCCAAAAACCAGCCGCTCTCCTCATCCTCCGCTTTGATCACGTCATCCCTTTTTTTTTTGTTCATCCACATGCTTTCTGCGTTCATATATTAAACCTCTTAACCCTCACCTGAACCGAGCACATTGTCTCCAGGTTGGCTTTACCCAAATCTAAAAGCTTATTGGAAAAAGGTGTCAAAATAGCGACAAAAACGAGAATGAACACGCTACAAAAAAGCGTAAAAGTCAAAAGAGCGACAAAAACGTGACAAAATAGTCGGTCGCGCTCAGACCATGGGGCGTGGCGTTATTTTCTGGAGGTATTTTTTTAACCACAGAAGCACTTTTTAACAATACCAGTCTCAAGGAGGAGGAACATATGAATAATTCAAGTTTGCTGATAAACTCCTTAGTGTCACCCGTGAACCCTCGAGCCCCAGATCCACCCCGAGCCGTCACCGTCCTCACGGGGAGCGCCTTCAAAAGCCCACTGCTGATGCATGTGTGCAAAGTGCTGATTTAGAAGCCATGTCTCCTCTCTGTGAGAGACGGGATAGTTCACAAATCACGCTCCTCCAGAGGAAGTCATCATTTTTCTGCTCTCCGTGCAGCTGGAGCAGTGCACATGTGAGAGGCTGCGGTCCCCAGAGCCCCACAGCCCCAACCCAGGCCCGTCCGGTTTGAGAGAGAGTATGAACTACAAAGAGCAGGGATGAAGAAAGGATGGACATAAACACAAGCCAATGACCCAAATGCTGGTAGATTTATATTTTTCTGATAAAGTAATTCCAAGACAAACATTCCGGTATTGATCTATTTAAAAGTTTGCAGTCAAACCAAAATTTGATCAGTCAATCTAATAAGTTTGCTTAAAGGTGCATTATGTTGTTTTGATGCGGCTGTACGAGTGGTTAGCATGGTGCCTTTACTTTCCATCCCAGTGGCCTCTACGATGCTCCAGGATACTTTTTCTTTCATCAGCAGCAAAAACCTACCAGGAACCTACCAAGAAAAAAAAAAAGGGTTCCGAACACATAATTAACTATGTTTTTTCAAATGTCTATCGTGACTATGTATAAGAACCGCAATTACAAACCAAAAAAGTTGAAGATCGTTTGACTGAACATTTGAACTGAAGGCTGAAACTCATACAAGAAACGCATGCCTTTCAGAACATCGTTGACTAGTCGGAACTTGCTTTATACTTTGACTCAACGGAGATGATATTGTTTTGGATTGCAGTTGGAATTACAGTGCTTTGCGAAAGTATTCGGCCCCCTTGAACTTTTCGACCTTTTGCCACATTTCAGGCTTCAACATAAAGATATAAAACTGTAATTTTTAGTGAAAAACCAACAACAAGTGGGACACAATCATGAAGTGAAACGAAATTTATTGGATATTTCAAACATTTTTAACAAATAAAAAACTGAAAAATTGGGCGTGTAGAATTATTCAGCCCCTTTACTTTCAGTGCAGCAAACTCTCTCCAGAAGTTCAGTGAGGATCTCTGAATGATCCAATGTTGACCTAAATGACTAATGATGATAAATAGAATCCACCTGTGTGTAAACAAGTCTCCGTATAAATGCACCTGCTCTGTGATAGTCTCAGAGGTCAGTTTAAAGCGCAGAGAGCATCATGAAGAACAAGGAACACACCAGGCAGGTCCGAGATACTGTTGTGGAGAAGTTTAAAGCCGGATTTGGATACAAAAAGATTTCCCAAGCTTTAAACATCCCAAGGAGCACTGTGCAAGCGATAATATTGAAATGGAAGGAGTATCAGACCACTGCAAATCTACAAAGACCCGGCCGTCCCTCTAAACTTTCAGCTCATACAAGGAGAAAACTGATCAGAGATGCTGCCAAGAGGCCCATGATCACTCTGGATGAACTGCAGAAATGTACAGCTGAGGTGGGAGACTCTGTCCATAGGACAACAATCAGTCGTATACTGCACAACTCTGGCCTTTATGGAAGAGTGGCAAGAAGAAAGCCATTTCTTAAAAATATCCATAAAAGGTGTTGTTTAAAGTTTGCCACAAGCCACCTGGGAGACACACCAAACATGTGGAAGAAGGTGCTCTGGTCAGATGAAACCAAAATCCAACTTTTTGGCAACAATGCAAAACGTTATGTTTGGCGTAAAAGCAACACAGCTCATCACCCTGAACACACCATCCCCACTGTCAAACATGGTGGGGGCAGCATCATGGTTTGGGCCTGCTTTTCTTCAGCAGGGACAGGGAAGATGGTTCAAATTGATGGGAAGATGGATGGAGCCAAATACAGGACCATTCTGGAAGAAAACCTGATGGAGTCTGCAAAAGACTGGGACGGAGATTTGTCTTCTAACAAGACAATGATCCAAAACATAAAGCAACATCTACAATAGAGTGGTTCACAAATAAACATATCCAGGTGTTAGAATGGCCAAGTCAAAGTCCAGACCTGAATCCAATCGAGAATCTGTGGAAAGAACTGAAAACTGCTGTTCACAAACGCTGTCCATCCAACTTCACTGAGCTCCAGCTGTTTTGCAAGGAGGAATGGGCAAATATTTCAGTCTCTCAATGTGCAAAACTGATAGAGACAAACCCCAAGACTTACAGCAGTAATCGCAGCAAAAGGTGGCGCTACAAAGTATTAACTTAAGGGGGCTGAATCATTTTGCACGCCCAACTTTTCAGTTGTTTATTTGTTAAAAATGTTTGAAATATCCAATAAATTTCATTTCACTTCATGATTGTGTCCCACTTGTTGTTGGTTCTTCACAAAAAATTACAGTTTTATATCTTTATGTTTGAAGCCTGAAATGTGGCAAAAGGTCGAAAGGTTCTGGTCTTGCAGTATCTACTCTTGAGTCCACAGTTTGCCATTAGACAGTTTGAAGGAAGTAGCAAAGATGCTTCTTGTTTTAATGATAAGAAATTCTGAGCTTGGTTTGAACTCCTACTATGTATCAAGAGCAAAGTAACAAACTACCACTTCAACAACTCTTGACAAAATGAAAAGCACACAAATCACTCCTAACATCCAGTCAATGCAATCAAACCAGCTCAAAGTACACCTTCACAACCAAGATTTGACAGAGATCAAAGTTTACGGGACATTTTCTGCAAAAGCAAGATTAAACATCAAACAACAAAACTCAACTCAACTACCACACCTAAATGAGCTCAATATGCAAGACAACACGAAAACCATAATCTCAAAGCTACCATACAAATGAAAGAACAGTTCAGATATGTTGTGTATGTTGCATGTGACGTCCAAGAAGCACAGAATCGCAAGACACATTTCACTGACATTGTAATTTTGTTGAACATAAATTAAAAATGATCTCTGATCCCATATTTGGTTGAATTCAAAGTGCTGACCGAGAAGTTGGTTAGTAGTTTATAGTTATTATTTATATAAGTTTATTATTTATCTAGGTTATGTGTTATATGTTTTATGATTCATGTTGCACGATCGACCAAAAAAACAAAAACAAAAAAAATAATCTTTCAGTTTTGATGGCAATGAGTTCTATTCTGGTGGTGTATACTCAAAAGACAATACCACAGTGTCCGGATCCTGTGTAAAATCTAGACCAAAACACATGTCAGCAGCAAGCTCAATAATCCAAGGTACTGACAACAAATCTTATCCATTTTCATGATAATTGCATAATATTGCCTAAGGAAGAGTCCCAAAAGAGCTATATTGTAATTGGAGTGAATTCACGAGTCACAAATCAGAGGGAATATCTTATTATAAAAGATTATTCACACTAGTTTTTTTTTCATTAGATACGGCTAATAATATTCTTTTACATAAGATAAAAGTCATAATGATAACAGGCTGATTGTTAAATAGGTTTTCTATTAAAATAACTCTTAAATAAACTTAAAATCATATAATCTCTTGTTTCTTTGTTTTGAGCATTTAGATAATACTGTAAAGGATTTGAGAAATTATCTGTAGTTTCTTCCTTAATTTCGCGAATAATCATAAAATTGCAATAATCGTTATTCAAAATGTTAGGATTGTAAACAATTACTCAAATTGGAAAGGCTGTGGTTCCACTATGAACGTCTGATTGCCTCTTTTTTGTTTCCATATTGGCAAACCTTCTTGGATTTATAAATGTGTTTGCCTTCAAGGGGATGTCTGTGTCACTTAGATAGTATCATGAAAACAAAAGAATTTAACTTTTTAGAATATTTACAGTATAGTTAAGTTCATTACATTGCTATATTAACCAAGCTGCACAACAGGCAGAATATTAAGAATACTAAATGTAACTGGTTGAATGTCATCTAAACATTACAAGCAGAGAACTGTGTGCATATGTCCTTTACTGGTTCATCAGATAATTATATGATATTGGATAAATCTAAGAAAATATAATTGTACATTACGTCATCCAATGCAACATAATGCATAATGATTGTTGGCATTTTCTGATAAAACCCATCATAACAAATACAAGTTTGTATGTAAGATTAAGGATAGCTACTCATCACACATTTTTACCATTTTCACGCCACATTTAAAATCTATTTTATATGACGATGATTTTTATTGTATAAAGTTACTTTTCTGTGGTTTCTTTATCATGTACATATCATAAGATGATGTTTAATGTCCATGGACATGTATTCGTGAATCCAACACACAAAAAGTTGAAACTTGAACGTGTTTTAGCATTTAGCTCAGATTACACTTTTATACACTAGTACTTTAAACTGCGGTCAATTATAATTTCCCTACATGTACGTCTGGGTCTGATCTCAGTGGCAGCGTTTCATCGGTTGAATTTCAACCTACCATTCAGCGAGCGGGGGAGGCGGGTGTTGTAGGTGACGCAGGCCCGGATCTACGGGGGTGCATTTTGAAATGTTTGCCCCCTCAGTTTTAATGGCATCACAATGTATTTTAATGAAACTCGAATGCACCCTCAGTCAGTTTGTTCTGGAGCCGGCGCTGACGTCAAGCATTTGCACCACATTTGCTGGTTGTAGTTTGGCAATGGCGGCGGATGCGAAAGGAATGGAAGCTCTTCAATCCGTTCTGGCTCGGCTCCAAAACAACAACAAATAAAGTTATTATCTTTTTTTAAAGCCATCTTACACCATTTTTCCGCGAAAGAAAATAGTTTGAAGCAAAAGCTTATAAAACTTTTTTCCCTGTTACAACTGTCGCGGAAAGCGCTGCATACTTTGAAATAACCACACCTGAACAGCGTAATTAAAGTTAAGACCTATAGAAATAAAACATTGCAGCTTAGCAGTTAAAAACATTAGCTTCACATAGTAGAAAATAAAACATTTGGGAAATTTATCAATTTCTATCATAGTAGAAAATTGATAGAATTTATTGACAGACAGGGCCACAAAACTAATTTGAATATGCTAATTAGGGTAGTAAATTATGCTAATTAACCCTCGTGGCGTCCTTCAATTTTGCGCCCTTTAAAAAGACCCTGTACACTTCAAAAAAGAGCCTGAAAATTACCACACATTCATATTTTTTTTGTGCCATCCATCCATCCATTTTCTTCCACTTGTCCGTTGCCGGGTCGTGGGGGCAGCTGTTGGAGCTGCACCAGCCCCTATGGCTCCTCCTGCAGGTGGTGGGTCCACAGAAGGACAGCCTCATGGTTCCAAACGGGCCTGTTGGTCTCTCATAGGGGGCTTATTTTACAAAAATCCTTCAGTGGCTTTTGGGCCATTTGGATGGGCTGCGGCTCCAGTGGCTTTCGGGTCAAAATGACCCAAGGGCACCACGAGGGTTAAAAAAGGACCCCCTTATTACTACTCCTAATGTCTCACTTCAGCTCAGTGTCTCCCTGTCACAGACGCACACATCCCCGTTCCTCCCCCACCCTGAGAGTCCACGATCTCGGCTCATCTATGCACATTTCTCCCTCCCTCTGCGGCGGCCCGCGAGAGCCGCTCTTTGCAAAAGCAGTGACAGGTGTGGGCTGGAAGCATGCACTCTGTATTTCACTACAAAGCGCTGGAGTCCACGGGAAAGACGTGGCCTGAAGTGCACGTGCTCTCGTCTTCATTCAGAACATTGTCCGAAAGCAAGTCCACTCCAAAACATTGATTTAAATATTGTTTTCAAATAAACTACAGGAAATCACCTGAATGAAAGAAAATAAGAAAAAGAGGTGGCACGCTAAGGGTCATGGCGGTGTGGCCACGGGCGCATGTTGCTCACACTGGTCCAAGGCACTGCTCAGGAAGTTTGTGTGTTTGCTCAGACACATGAAAATGTAGAGGACCATTGCGTCAGGTCTTGGACACATGTGCATCCAAGACCAGAATATGTTTTGAGTTTCATAACCAGTCTGGAGCTATTTGTAGTTTTGATATGTTTTTTTGTATCCATGGGAGAGCAATAGCCTTAAGTAACAATGCAAAACATGATTCAATTTGCAACCCCAACATTATTCTAAAATAATATGGAAGAAAAAGTGGTTTATAGAATGACTAATCGTCTCATACCATTTGAGAAAGAGCAGCCACAGTGACCCGCGAGCGAACTAGTTGATGCAAAAGTCCTGAATAAGACTTTGCTGCGATGGTGAATCCTGCAGCTGGCCCCGTGATGCACGTGCCAGATGCCGAACGGAACTCACTCATTTCTCTGCGGTGCCGAGGGTTGTTTATTTGTGTCAGTGGCACATCAGTCTTACCCGCCGTCTGCTCCGCACGGCCCCGGATCTGAGTCCGCTCTGTGTTGATGTTGGGCCCTGGCAAAACATGAGTGGTGTATTTAAAGGGAGAGCTGCAGCCCGCTGACATCTGCCATATACCAGCTCCGCGGCGGCCGGAGAACACGGCCCCGGGACACACACTGGTCACTCTGAGATCTGTCACTTTGACTCGCATATCTGGGATATGCCAGAATCATTTTTGAGAAAGACGGAAAGGCTTTATTGGTGAGGGACAGCACAGGCAGCCTTAATCTCTAGTTTACCATGACAATTATTTTAGTTTTCAAACTGCTCACAACGTTCAATGTTACAAATATTTAATAAGGGAGGAGGGAAGTCTTCATGGTCACTGCAGAAAACCAGTCAAATGGGTCTTTTTCTGTTGGAGCGAACCACATTACTTTGACTGAAGCGGCCAAAGGTGTATCCAGTATTTGTTCCTTTTTGTTTGTCCTTTATTACTCACACTCTCTGTGAAAGGACAATTTTCCTCTGCATTTGACCTAAACAAATAAAAATGTATTATCTTATGGATCAATCTCGATTTTTGCGTCGACACATGTGGCTGATTAATGAACTTAACGGCACTATACCTAATTTTGACCCTCTTTGGGTCAAAATGTAACGAAGCAGGTATTTTTACCGCCACAGCCGTCCTTCGGAGTCAATATGTGGCGAAAAAGGTAAACCCCTTTTTGTCACATATTGACTATTTGTCAATATGTGACTAATATGTGACTATTTGTCACATATTGACTATGTGACTATTGTTATGTGACTGATGTTGACCATACACAACATCAGCAAAGCATAATACGATGCAAACTTCATGCATCAGGCTGGTTCTTTCACAAATGACTACTTTTACAACATATCCTTTTAAGGGGCCAAAAGAATGTTACCGTACTAAAAGGGAAAAAAAAGTCAGGTATCGGTCTTTTAAACAAAAACAAATGTTTTCCTCCAGTATCATTTAACACACACAAATCTTATTAACTCCAAGACTAGTAGCTGAGATGTAATTCATCACTGCCAGCTCCTTGCACACTTAGGGATGGGCACCGTTAGTTTTTTTCCGATACCACTACTTTAACGATACCTGCTATTCGGTACCGGTGCCTTAACGGCACTTTTTTCAGTACCTATGTTAATTTAATTCAAAATAACATGTATAACAAGTATCGTTCAGGAAAAAGTCCTAAAACAGCAAAAACAGAAGCTCCACAGGCCGCAGCAGCGTCACCTGTAACTTCGTGTTTTGAGCACAATTTCCACTTAAGCAGCGATAAAAAGAAAGAAAGGACGTTATTACCTCCTGAGCTGCAGAGACAGATCCACATCAGGACACGGTTTTCTTTTGGATAAACTTTTCTAAACACACTGACAAAGTAAAAGATCTTTACACAGTGAGAGCGCTCACTCTGCCACTAATAATTTACCAAAACTGTACCAAAAATGTCTAATACAGAGTGAGCGCTCACTCTTCCACAAACAATCTTTGATATTCCCCTCACTGCAGCTGCTTGTAAAGTTGTAAACTCAGGTCTGTCGCTAAAGGTAAAGACGTCTTTCTTGTCACTGCTCTGTTTTTCAATTTGCCTAAAAACTCAAGTTTCTTACTCAGTCCTGGTTTAGTCCTGGTTTAGTTTAGCTCTGGGTTTTACAACCGGTGTAAGTCCTGGCTCAGTCCTGCCTAGCGTGACCAGATGTCCCGCATTCTACGGGACTGCACAGCATTTCCAACTCAAATCCTGTGTCTGCTTAGTTTAAGGTAGAACAGGTCAGTCTGGCTTTAGAGTCCATTGTGTAGTTGTCACTGCAGTGACTCGAGCTGCTACAGAGACACTTGAGCTCAATGACCGCTATAAACAGTTTGATGTCTCTGTTGCAGTTAAACAACATTCTATATTTTATAGTTTGCTGCAGACCGATTATTGCTCTGCTAATGTTTGCATGCACAGTGGGTATTTATTATTGGGAATCTTCACCATTTATGCACTTTCATAACAAATGAAAGTGAATGATCAACTGATTGATTTATATTGCCCATGTGATTAAAATAGGCTAAATTAAAATAATGATAATGTTTCAATTGAGTGTAATTTTACGTCTTTAAAAATGTCCCTCATTGTCCTGCTTTGTCCCTCTTTAAAGTGCTTGATGTCCCACATTTGGCCGGTTACGATCTGGTCACCCTAGTCCTGCTGCAGACCGCGGCTGAGCCATCTATTACAAAAGTTTAGTGCGTTATAGCTTTGCTTCTCATTAAGTTATAGCTATAAGTTATAGTTTTACTTCTCTCCATTTGTGCTGAAGTGGCTCATTATCAGCGCACACGTTCATGTTGCTTGTTTTAGACTCGCTGCGGGTCATATATTGACGTCTGGAGAGAAAAAGAACCAAAAGTTGGCACCGAAAGAATTTTAGTTTTTCGATACCACCCCTGACCAGAGCTTTTCGGTCGGTACCAAGTAGGCACCGTTTAACGGTGCCCATCCCCAGGCACAATGGCTTTCCTTTCATTTCAACAAAGAAGAAATCATTTGTACATTTTTCCAGGAATACGCGTCACATGACCCTGATCTATATTATATTATGCCTTGGCCTGGTCAAATGGTATACGGACCTGAGGTTCCCCACTCATGGTTTACTTCTAAAAAGCTGGGTCCTTCATGGCTAGTACGGACTCTCTGCAGGATAAAGTCCACTGAACCTCACAAAAACACAGCAAAAGTATCCAGTGAAGTAATGTGGCACACAGAAACTACATATGCAAACATGCAACAGCTACAGTTTTTGTATGAGTGAGCATTGAGCAACATTATGACACAATCAGTTTAGCAGAAAATGTATCTTTTTAAATAACGGTGCATCAGCTTTTCCAAACACTTCCCTTCAGACCGAGGTGTTATGCCGCAGCTCAATAAAAAACCCAATCCTGTGTGTCCTCACAGTGTACTGCTGATGCATAAAGACACCACCCACGCTGGTATCACATAACCTCTTACTTTATGCCTCTGGACTCTTTATTTTCTTTCTTTTCTTTTTTTTACACAGCAGTTTTAGGTTTAGGTCTCCCCAAACCTTTTTTTCCGCTTGCCTGTTCGTTTCCTCCTGCTGGGGTTGGGATTACGACGCGTTGCGGGCTGCAGGATAATTGTGTGGTGCCGCTTTCGGGGATGCACGGTTTTCCCCTCGTTACGGAGCGACGCGGGCCAGGGCCTGACCGCGGGCCCGGCCCTCACTCCACACTCTGGTCAGCAGGGGTCACTCTCCCGAACCACAGCGCGCTCCCGGATGCTTTTAGCTGCACTAAAGCGCCGTAACGACCGCTGACCCGCCGCCCCTTGTAGGGAATAGTAGTAGTGGCGGTTATAAAGTGTTTTTGAAGGAGAAGAGAATGAACATTTGCTCCCCCTGATGGTTTAAATGGGAAACAAGTCGGAGTGACTTCATACTGTTAGTACTTAAGTGGGACTAATGTTCTTAAAATACTTCAAACTGTAAAAGTGCATCTTTTTATTCTGTTCTGCAAGAAACACGGACATTGTGGAGAAAGTGTAGTTTGTATGAAAAACTGAATTAATGATAGTAAACATCCACGTTAAACTCGCCTCTGTTCTCAAATCAGGAAATCGTCAAAAGATATTGTGTACAAAACTAAGTTTGGCTCAGATTTCCTCCCACTACACACACGGGGGGTGGATGATATTGTGCAAAATGAACACAGTGTCTCTATGTACTTTGAGACTTTCTCGATAACGATGATGAAACAATATTTTTTTGCAAACCATCAGAAATATGAGAAACTGGCAATCAAAAAGATACTTGTCTTGAACACATTTTTAGCAGCTGTAGTTTGTTGGTTTCTCGACATTAGAGATAAACTTGATATTGTAAACTTGCATATCTTCCAAATATGATCTTAATATTTAGTTATACTTTATTAACCATCGTAGGGAAATTCATTCTCTGCATTAGACCCATCCCCGATGCCGGGGATGGGCCGGCTCGCGGACCCACCTCCAGAGGTGGAACCAGGCTACTGGTCAGAAACACCTGGCTGGAGGTTCACCTAGTGTAATCTACGCAAACATGCAAACTCCACAAAGCCCTGTCCCGGTGGGAATAGAACCCGGGACCTTCTAACTATGAAGCACGAGCTGCTAACCGCTGCGCCACCTTCATCAGTAAATGAATAAATAATTAAGTCTTGCAGATGATATATTGCCCAGCTCAGTCAGTCGTGGTCAAAGTATTTGATTGCATTATTTGAGTAAAAGTACGGATACTACAGGACAGATATTACTTCGGTAAAAGTGGAAGTTGCCCAGGCAAATCTTTACCCTAATGAAAGTACAGAAGTATTTCCTGTTGACAATTCAAAGTAAAAAGTACAAATCTTCTCTGTTGTGAGTCAGTGGTGCTGACAGTGCATCTGCACAGCGCCACCTAGTGTTCTGAAATGTGGACTTTAAGGCTTTTAAAATGAATAGAACAAATTGACTTACTTTGAAGCTTTTATAGAAATGCACAGGGACGGCTAGTATCAATGGGCTAGGTCACTCCTCTTTGATGAGAGAAAGAATAAGTTGTATTTTTCATTTATTATAGTTAATTTTATATCCTAACTAATCGCCTAATGTCATTACTGTGTATAATCATTGTAGTTTTATACATCTGATCACAATTTTTACCACAAGAACAAAAAAAGGGCTAGTTCTGATTAGTCCTGAGAACGCACATGAATATGACAGTGATCGACAGATGGCAGTGCTGCAGGTCCCGCCTCCAGCACATACACACACATACACTCGGCTCTGGGACTGAGCCCCGGACCCAATCACAGAGCACACACACCCCGCTGAAGACTCCTCACTGGTTACTTTCACTGCATGGTGCACGCGGGCTCTGTAAACACTATGAAGAACTAGCTACAGTGCCCTGCGAAAGTATTCGGCCCCCTTGAACTTTTTGACCTTTTGCCACATTTCAGGCTTCAAACATAAAGATATAAAACTGTAATTTTTGGTGAAGAACCAACAACAAGTGGGACACAATCATGAAGTGAAATGAAATATATTGGATATTTCAAACATTTTTAACAAATAAACAGAGATGCTGCCAAGAGGCCCATGATCACTCTGGATGAACTGCAGAAATGTACAGCTGAGGTGGGAGACTCTGTCCATAGGACAACAATCAGTCGTATACTGCACAACTCTGGCCTTTATGGAAGAGTGGCAAGAAGAAAGCCATTTCTTAAAGATATCCATAAAACGTGTCGTTTAAAGTTTACCACAAGCCACCTGGGAGACACACCAAACATGTGGAAGAAGGTGCTCTGGTCAGATGAAACCAAAATCCAACTTTTTGGCAACAATGCAAAACGTTATGTTTGGCATAAAAGCAACACAGCTCATCACCCTGAACACACCATCCCCACTGTCAAACATGGTGGTGGCAGCATCATGGTTTGGGCTTTTCTTCAGCAGGGACAGGGAAGATGGTTCAAATTGATGGGAAGATGGATGGAGCCAAATACAGGACCATTCTGGAAGAAAACCTGATGGAGTCTGCAAAAGAGCTGAGACTGGGACGGAGATTTGTCTTCCAACAAGACAATGATCCAAAACATAAAGCAAAATCTACAATAGAGTGGTTCACAAATAAACATATCCAGGTGTTAGAATGGCCAAGTCAAAGTCCAGACCTGAATCCAATCGAGAATCTGTGGAAAGAACTGAAAACTGCTGTTCACAAACGCTGTCCATCCAACTTCACTGAGCTCCAGCTGTTTTGCAAGGAGGAATGGGCAAATATTTCAGTCTCTCAATGTGCAAAACTGATAGAGACAAACCCCAAGGACTTACAGCAGTAATCGCAGCAAAAGGTGGCGCTACAAAGTATTCACTTAAGGGGGCTGAATCATTTTGCACGCCCAATTTTTCAGTTGTTTATTTGTTAAAAATGTTTGAAATATCCAATAAATTTCATTTCACTTCATGATTGTGTCCCACTTGTTGTTGGTTCTTCACAAAAAATTACAGTTTTATATCTTTATGTTTGAATCCTGAAATGTGGCGAAAGGTCAAAGTTCAAGGGGGCCGAAAACTTTCGCAAGGCACTGTAATAATTGCACTTGGGGGTGGGCACTCATAAGCTTTTGCTTCAGCCCACTCCTTTTGAGCACTATGTATAATGCTCAAATAAACAAATAAACTAATATTACCGATGGAGTACTCGGATATTCTTAGTTTTTTGGACGACTCCTCGCAGCGGGCCTTTTCGCTGGCGACACAAGATAAAGTTGGGAAGGTGCCGTGCGTTTATGTAGGTAAGGAGGATGCGATGCTCCTCAACACGGGCGAGTCCATGTTTGTTTACACCACGGTTCACATCTGTCCGCGTTCAGCTATTGTTAGGACATAAACGACTCCTTTATGTTCTCATATCATTGTTCTGCTGTTTCATAGTCTGCTGTTTAAATTATGTTTTGGTGCTGTTTGCCTGCCGTCTATAGTACATTTTTGCCTTGCTGTAGGTCTGCTGCTCTGGATGGGAATAAGCGTTGTTTGTAATACTAGTTCCGTGGGTATTTGCTGATATGTGGTCACATGCTTCTTTTTAGTCTGACAAGTGGTGGCAAATGCATTTAGTAGATCTGATAGTAAAAATGAAAAAAAAAGCACGAACACCTTGTGCTACAGCTAGGGTTGTCACGGTAAACGGTGTAGCGGTAAACCACGGTCAAAATTTTGACAGTAAAAATTACCGTCTTGTTTTGGAAAAACTATATTATCTCGGTGGATAACCGCGCCCACGGTGTCGGCACGGTGAGCCTCACCAGCCACCGTCTCATCTGCTGAAGTTGCCGCGCATGCGCACTGTGTTGTTTGCAACGAAAACATAACGTTCTCGAAGCTGAAATCATGGCCGGAAGAGGACACGGCAGCGCCTTCAAAGAGGACCATGTCTGAAGTCTGGGCATATTTTGGGTATTTGAAGAATGCCGAGGGACAGCTGATAGAAAACCGTTATCCTGTTTGCAGGACGTGCAGGAAAAAAGTTTCTGCGAAAGGCAGCAACACTTCGAACCTCATGACTCACCAGCGTGACCGTCACCACAACTCTATAGCCAATGTGAGTAAGTTAACGTGAGCGTTTTAGCTGAAATGCTGATGTGGGGACTTTGAGTTGAGGGAGAAGGTAACGAGTCGCCCCATAGTCCAGCCACAGCGCCACCGCCAGCATATAAGCCGTGTCTGGATACCTCCGTATTGAAACGGCACAATGCGTTACAGGGCTGCTGGAGGGCAGATTAAAGTTTGTCGCTAATGCAGTCGATTCACTCTCGCCGCATTATTATGAAGTTAACAATGATTACTGTCTGACGGCATTTTCCCAAATCTGCAGAGCGAAAGCAAACTGGAAGGACACAAACTGAGAACAATATTTCTGATATAGAGGGTTTATCTAGTTAAAAATATTCTAACACGGTTCTGGCGCTATAAATAGTGCATGTAATACCCTCCAAACGATCACCAATTCATAGTTACAGTTCATTTACTTTGATGTGAAAAGTTGCACTTTTAATATGGCTTTGTCTGTATTTTTTTTTAATATAACAAACACTGTTACACTTTTTTTTAAACTATTTTTGTGTTTGTGTTTGTGTAGGACTATCAATGCTTTCTGAACTTATAAACACACATAAAAAAAAATACCGCGATAATACCGAAAACCGTGATAATTTTGGTCACAATAACCGTGAGGTAAAATGTTCATACCGTGACACGTGCTGACGTTACAAAACTAGCAAACTAGTTTTTATTCCACTCTTGCAACAACATCTCCACTTCAGTAGCTCCTACAGACTCCAAACTTCCAGGCTTGGACTTCGGTATGTTTTTGAAGGACCTTTTTAATATCTAATTCCTGCTCAATCCGCTTAATTAAAAATTAATTTTTTTTATAATACAGTAGCTATAGCTTATTCAAAAATCAAAGAAGACCCAAAATCACTCTGAACAAATCTTTGTTACTAAAATAGAATAATACAACCATACATTTAAACCTGGCTCTATCATTATTTAGGCAAGGGGCAGGCAACGTCTGGCCCGGGGGCCAAAAACTGACCTTATACTTCTTCCCTGTTCACCTGCAGCGCTTCGCCTTCAGTGGGACAACTGGGGTCTGCGAAACTGAAATGAGTGGAATAATGCAAACTCCAGAAAGACTTTGACGGGATAAAACTTTATTGTGTCATCGGTTCAGTGGTTTTGATCCCTCCATGCAGAGAAATTTAATTGTCTGAAAAGTTTGTCAAAGTCAACTGGACTGGGTTGACTCTGTGTGTGCGTGAAGAAGTCGGGTTGTGGGGTTTTAAAAGTAATGCAATGAATTGTGCCAAGTTTAAAGTGATAGTCTGTAAGTTTGTGAGGAGAGATAGAGTGAAATTTTAAAGTAAACAATCAAATCCCTCCCCTCTAACCAGAAAGCCCTTCTTAGTTTTCAAAATGAATAGAGCAGGAACAGAATTTTCAAAAGTACACGTTCAAGCTCCTCCCCCTCCCTCCTGTTTAGACCTGATAGGCTAGTTCACAGGAAAAGCTTGTTTCATTGGTCGTTCCGGGAGGATACTAGACCCTGATTGGTTGTTGAGATCCAGGAAGGAGAGGACTTTACAAGGAATTATATATACGTATCTATATTATTAATTACTTTATATCAACATGCAACACCAGAACAATTTTGCATCTTTTGTAAAAATGTTTAAAAGATTTACACTTCCAGACTTTAAAGCCTTTAATTTGATAACATTTTTGAAGAGGATTTGAGCTGGCATCGAATCGAAAAATAATGACATCGCTCAACTACTTTTTGGTGCATACGTTTGTCAAATAGAAAACTATGGTCCTTTTTTGCTTAGATGTTTCTTGTTGTGTCCAATTTGCTTTGAAATATCTACACTTCCCCTCACTCTGTTTAGTGAAATCTTCGCAAACCTTCTGAAATATGCACACATGCTCGTGGCAGACAGACTGATACTAGCCTTGTTGTACTATTCCGACCGGAGCTCCGGGCCGAGTTGGCGACGAAGGCGGAGGCTGGAGGAACGGGACGCGGCCCGTGTTGTTGACAGGTCCGTTGATTGTGTTTATCCGAACCCGGCATCACCAGAGCCACTAATAGCAGCCCTGCTCCTGTCCCGCGTCTATATGCAGCTACGGCAGCCATTAATCTTCCGTTCAGCCTGTCCGCGGCCACATTCGACACGAGGTAATGAAGCTGGGCCGTCTCACCGCACTGACTGCTGCGCTGGACACTCGCAGGCTCCAGGCGGTTGGTTGGTTGGTTGGTTGCACCGTTGAGCCTAAATCTGAACCACATGATTTAGGCGCAACACTTTAGAAATGCCCTTCCTGGAACCGCCACCTTAACGTGGTGGAGGGGTTTAAGCACCCGGATGATCCTGGGAGCTAAGTTGTCGGGGGCTTGGTGCCCCTGGTAGGGTCTCCCATGGCAAACAGGTCCTAGGTGACGGGTCAGACCAAGAGCGGTTCAGAAGCCCCTTATGAGAGACCAACAGGCCCGGTTAGAACCATGAGGCCGTCTGTGGACCCACCACCTGCAGGGGGCGCCATAGGGGCTGGTGCAATGTGATTTGGGCAGCTCCAACAACTGCCCCCACGACCCGGCAATGGACAAGTGGAAGAAAATGGATGGATGGATGGACTTTAGAAATGTTTGAAAGTTTCTACAAACAGGGTTCAAAGCAACTACGTAAAGGCCCTATATCTGATCGATCTCGTTGTTTGTATTCCCTGTTTGTAAAGTTTGAATTGTTGTGTCCAAAGTAATTTCCTAAGACATTCTAACATCCCAATTCTTCAGGGGGATTTAGACGCGTGATTCCCAACTTTCAGGGTCACTGTCACAATATTGCTCCCAACAATTGACCTGCTAGGTTTTGAGCCTACCTAAAGTGGTGGTTTTGGGTCAGAGTAAATCCAACCGCAGGACTTTCAGCCGAACTAAACACTCTGGGGCGAACCAGGTGTGGTGTGAAGGCGACCGACCTCAAGCCGAACTTGTTTCACTTTCATTCCTCCTTTTTGAGTGAAGAAGGGACTTCTTTTTAATGAACACAAGCTACATTACAGGATGTTTGGATTACTGCTCTGATGAGGCAAAATGGATCAACTTTATTTCATCGGTACATCTCTCCGCCTCCTCTCCATGTGCCGATTTAAGTGCATCTCTCCTCAGTCTCGCTCATCAACCTCACTACATTTAACCACGAAAGAGAAATGACCAGGATGTAACATCAGGGAAGTGCGTGCGTGGCAGGACTCTGAGTGATCGCTTGATGCCCTTTGACCTGGGAATCAATTGGGTGAACAGTTGATAGTTGTTACGTGGCTGATGGTGCAACTTTTGGAGCGAGAGCCTGTGAACAAACTTTGAAGTGTATACAGTTGAAACTAGAGGGGTCTTGGGTCAGTCTGTATAATGCTCCAACAAGTGTGATAACGACCGGACATGAATATTTACCCAATTGCAGTATGTTTGCAACACATCAATGAGTATTCAACGCTAACATTATATTGAATTAAAACATGTTGCTTTGAACTGTAGTCTGTCTTTTTACAAAGATGCAAACTTGCTTTCACAAACTATTTGGCGTACCCCTTACATTTTTATGATCTATTATCTTGCCACTCATTGCGTGCCTTGTGTTAGGTCTAGATAACCTCCACCTTCTTGTTGGCGTGGACTCAGTGTTGAAATATGACTTCTCCTCCTCACCTTCAGGACCCTTCTTTGTCTGACTTGTGTTCCATCATAAATCTCCGATACGACATTGGGTTCCTGCTTCGAAAACTGCCTCTGGACGAGCCCAGGACTGGGAGGGGGGGACTGTGTTTGTTCAGGATGTGCAGGTCGTGTGGCTGAAGCTGAAGAGTCTCGAGGAGGTCATGAGGGACACAAAGACAACACCAGGAGGGATGGAGGTTCCGCTCATGTCACTGTTGCCCTGTCCTCTGTTGTGTGCTATAACCAAGAGCAAAAGGTTGAACTCGTGGAAAAATGAGAACAAAGGACAGTTCTATTAGCCTGCAGTCAGCGAGTGACTAAAACAGTCAGATGATGCACATGTTGCTCTTTTCTGAAAAACAATTGGCGGCCTTTTTGCTATAGGGGCTGACTCGCTATGTTTTAATCATTTTTTGGAAGTTACTTTTGTGAAAATATTCCACCCATTATAATATTGGACTCTCACTTTGGAGAGTTTTGTGCTCAATAGTAATAAAATATAACCCCAAAAGATTGAGAAGTTTACAGCTCCAACATACTTCGACATTGAACACCTATATTTTACACACATGATGGGTACCAGGCTATCACCGTTGTGAATTTGGAGTGTCTGCCATCTTCAAAATAAATAAAAAGGGGATGTGTGTTACATGAAAAAAAGATGACCGAGAGACTCAATCCTCATGGCATTAAATATTTTTTATTTTTTTTACAGTACAGTACCAAATACTTATTTTTCTCTCCAAACTAACCTACACATTCAGGGTTTTGACATATTGCATTTGGTTAGCATGCACATAATATAACCATTTTGAGCACATCTTTCAAAATGTGTTCATCTGTAGTCGAAGTGAGAAAGTCAGTCTTTCCATCTGATAAATTCCGTTCACAATATATAACCATCTTCCAAGAGTAGGTGGATCCGGGAGAAGCTAGTGTCTAGTCACAGCCTTCTTGCCAGCAGGATATAAAAATTCTAAGTAAGTAAATACTGTCCAATTTAAATTCAGTACCCATTATTAGAGCAGCAAATTGAAAAGGTAATGTAACATTAAATATAGATTCCATAGTTTTGTGTATATCCTTCCAATATTGTGTAATTATTGGGCGGTCCCAAAATATGTGCCAGTGATTGGTGTCTTGGCTTCCACACTGTCTCCAACACTTAGGCTCCTCCCTGTTACAATGCATCTTTTGCTTTGGGGTAATAAAAAAGTCTAATCAAGCATTTCCAGTTAAATTCCCTCCATAAATGTGAATTTGTACTTTTCCATGCAAATGAACACAACTCTGCCATTCTTTTCAGGAGCACAATTTAAATGTTAAAAAAAAAAGTTATATTTTTAAGTTACACTGATATGGTTTTGCTCTCTGTGTACTCCTAAATGTACCCTGAAGTTATTGGAGTTATTGTCTAATTTGGCCATGTGAGAGTGGATCAAAATCTGTTAAAATTTGAGTTGGGTAGATCACTGTCATTCGCTGTGTGTGGGTATAGACCAGGTTTCCTTAAATCGTTTGCAGTCAGTCCAAAATGCTGTAGGTTGCTTGCTTACTCTGCGCAAAACTATGGAAACTTCGTGTTGGTCTTTTCACATCAAGAACCACCTCATAACATTGTTGACCATCCATGTATCACCAGGTCAAGATCAAATCAGGACAAAACTTTTTTTTCTAAATAGAAAAAGGACCTGAATTCCAGCCACTACTTCCACACTTTTTTTCATCACTCCAATCACACATGCAAATTGCTCACTCGTCTGCGGAAGACTCTCCCACAATAAACTTTTAATGAACTTCTCTCACCTGTAAAATTCTTGCAGCGTTTCTTAATCTTTAGTGCAACAATAATTTTTTTCATGTTTCCACACTATGGTCAGCCGTCATGTTGGACGTGCCATAGGTTCTTTCAAACGGGTTAATCCGTCGGTCAATCATGCCTTTCAGACCTGGCGGAGATTAGGCCAAGTCCCAGTGTACACGTCTTTGAGCAGTAGAGTGTAGAGTGTGTGGCCATATCGAAACCAGCAAAACAAATCTAAACTTGAACGCATTGCTACGGGAAACATTAATAATGATCTCTAATTAAAATGAAATGAAGCCCAAACCACCTGAAAAAGTACCAAATAAAGGGTGGACTGGGCTTGTGTAGTGGTCGGAATGAGACGATGTCAGGAACTAGATCCAAAAGTTCAAAGGAAAGAGCTGCAAAACATACGCTATATTTTAAAAAGGAAAAACATGGAATACCACTTGAAAGATGCCTTAATGAACCGCAATCCGAAACTCTTAAAGTCTAATTCCAAATCACAGCACACTTAAGAGATTCCAGAAGCGCTGCCTTGAAGTAAGGTTCCCTCATCGTTTCGTGAAGAGCTGAATGGTCCGGTATTGGCCAAATCTCCACCTGAACAAACAGAGCCGCGAGCACCCTCTGCCTGCGCCTCAGTGTCCAATCAGAGGAGAGGAAGGGGAAGAGAGAGAAAATCCGCCGCGAGCCAAGTGAAAACGATCGTGTCCAGCCGACAGTCCACACCTCCTCATTCACCACTGAGCAGGTGACAGGGAATAAACGTCACTGCAGATGTTTTCGTACTGCCACAGTGGTGATAAATGTTTCATTTCTTGCTTGAAACAAAAAATGATACGTTGTCGCAAAATGGCGCTGACTGATCCGATTCACACATACTAGGCTCCATGTGCGCGAAGGAGAAGTGACTTCAGAGTGCGAGAGGAGATCCTCTCTCGCTATTTTCCCAACAAGTATTAGCAATGTCTTGCACAAATCATTAAACAGTTGAAGAAAACGTCACGGACAGTGAGATACTGGCTACGTGTTAAAAACATTACGTTGGATGTAAATACTTCCGTCTGTGTTCATTGAGGAGGAATTTTTATCTCAGAGCTAACACCACAAACATTAAACAACTAAAAAGTATTTATACTAAAGACAGGCCCAGTAGTTTTTGAGCGGCTCAGTCAAAAACATAGTGCTATTTTAATTTTAATTTAGTGTTAGCCGTTAGCTTCAAGACAAGAACACAGTGATGAACACGGACATTTCCTCCTAAAGTCTTTGCTGCCGACGCAATGTTTTTAACATGATGCTGTGACTGACTGTTAGTAACTCACTGTCTATTTGTTTATCCGAATCCGGGCCCGTTTGCTCAGATAGTCCGGTTCGTTTGAGGTGTTGTGAACGCGCAAACGGACTCTGATCCGGGCCAAAGAAGCTAAGCCTGGCCCGGGTGAAAACGTGGGTCTCGGGCCGGTTCAAACGAACTCTGAAGCGGATCATTTGGTTTATGAACGCAACTGACCCAGAGAGCGGAATGAAACCAGGAAAAGAAAGTTGCAGGACAAACAAGTTACCCAAAGACAGACACTCTGACAATCACAATATTCATTACGGAATGTAAATGAAAACGCACGTGCAGACCCTCTATGATTAGAGCTAACAGTTAATATGAAATTATCACCAAAAGCCACGACTCGTAAATGTGAGGCAGAAACCATTGATATCAGCAGCGCCAGAGGCCAGTGAGCAAAGCCCTGATCAGATGATTTTTACTTCCTTTAGTCTCTTTCCCTCGGACAGTCGTCATAAGTACTTTTTGATGTCTCTGCCCGGAGCCTTCGCAGTTGTCATGTGAAGAAAAAATATCTCCGGGGTCCGCCAGTCCTGCTTTAGTCCTGCTTTAGTCCTGCTTTAGTCCCGCTTTAGTCCCGGTTTAGTCCCGGTTTAGTCCCGCTTTAGTCCCGGTTTAGTCCCGGTTTAGTCCCGGTTTAGTCCCGGTTTAGTCCCGGTTTTGCCTCGTCTGGCATCATCTTCTCTCATGACGAGTATCGGCTCATTTATCTCCCATTCCGTCCGTAAAATGATCCGTGCGTTCTGAGCGTAGACTGTCACTGTCATATTAAAAAGTGCGTAAAGAAAAACAACACAGCCACTGTACGATACCGCTCCATTTTGTAAACAAAACAGGAACAGGAAGTGGAGTTTAATCGGCCAATCAGAGAAGTGTGTTTCTTGTTCACTATTTTTCCTGTCGAAGGTTTTGATACAGCGCGCCCACGGGCGTGCAGAGGAACTGCATTTAGAATGTTGGTTTGATTGATAAAAAAAGAGTTGTGCCCGTGCGACTCTGCCATATAGTAGTAAGGTCATTCGGCGACTCCGAGGTTCTCTGGTGATTTTAGTCCCCTGTGAATCACCATCTTGGAGTTTTGAAAGCTTTTAACCTGCAAAATGAAGATCATCCATTTACATGACATACACATTGAAGCTATGTGTTAAGGAACCCGGAGATGTGCGAAATCTCCCTAGTAACAATATGCTGTGACCAAGAGGAGCTGACCTGTGACCCCTGTGACCTTGTGTTCTGCTCAGTGACATACAAGATCGGGCCAAAGCAATGCGGTGTTATGCTCGGAATAGTGTCAACAGCTGACCACGGCACAATGCACAGGTGCACAGGATGTTGTGAAATGTTGAATGACGCATGTATGCTTTTGATGTTTGTATATAAATTGTGAACCTCGCTCAGTGTTCAGCAGAGATCTCCTCGGGGTGCCTTGAGATCATTTCTTCTGTTCAGTCAAGCTCACACTGAGCTTGGGCTTGTGTATCCGCTGTGAATGATGGAAATTCTATCCTATTGCTGATCAAGTCTTCATAGTGACCAGACTCCCCTTGCTATGTTTATTTGTTTATTTGAGCAGTACACATAGTGCTCAAAAGGAGTGGGCTGAAGCAAAAGCTTATGATTGCCCACCCCCAAGTGCAATAAAATAAATAAAAAAAGAACATTTCAAGCAGCTACATTCATACAGACCAACTTACAAACTTACCAAAAAAAATAATAATATATGAACTGTTTATACAATTAATTGAAGCAACGCACAGCTACAACAACAATCCCGTTTCATGTACGATGTCTAGAACAAAGCAGTCAAAAAAAAAAAAAAATGTGATCCTTAATATATTTCTTCCAGATTTTTACCCTTGATAACCGAGAGTTACTTTTATGTTATGAAGGTACATTAATAGATATTATAATCTGAGATCTTGATACTTTCCAGTTGTCATTACCATTCTCAGTATAATTTTAATTTGGGTGTAATTTCCATAATCATTATTATTATATATTTATTTAATTGAGTTATATGTGAAGTATGCTGCAAGCCCTGCATATGCACGGATGCTTATTCAGCATCCGTGCTGGACTTAAGATAACTATACTTTGCCAAGAGCTACTCATCCGTATCCACTTCTGTGGAATAGAGTGAACTCGAGAGTTTGACACATCCGTGTCCACTGCTGTGGAATAGTGTTAACTCTGGCATTGAAATCCGTGTCTTACAGTTCAGTAGTTGGTAAGCATCTGGAGGGTTTCCTTTCTGTCTCAAGATCTATTTTTGAAATTAAGAAAACCACAAAAAGACACATTTTGGGGTCCATTCTTATATCATTTGAATTGAGAGGAATTGTATGCGAGTACTGGTTCATGACTAAAAGCCCGGGTGAATGGTAATTCAGGTGTACTGGGTATTTCTTATCGGTAACACAAGTGCACGCAGGTTAGGGCTGGGCGATATGACGATATTAGACCGTCTTCCGATCTCCAGAGCTGACGATCTGTCATTGTTGTGGGATCGTTTTATCACGGTTCTGCACATTTGACTCTTTTCACTGTCAGTGAAGCAAACCCCAGCCGCGCACTTTCTGTTACGTGATGTCGGACGCTAATGCGAGCGTTTAGCAGCGAGCCGCTCCTCTACAGTCGCATACAAGACCAGACTCCTCAATCTGGAGCTTTTAAACCCAGCGTCTCTATGTCAGTGGTATTTATGTTTTTCCCCCGTAACGCCGCTGCTCTGCGTAGATCGCAGCGTGTGTTTATTTATTTACCTGGCGACACATGTGCGAAGAAGTGAGTCCTTCTTCCTTGCAGTTCTGTAGGCGCCGCGTCCTTCTTATTTATTTAATTTAAATCGTGGGCCGTGTTCCCAAATGCGCTGTTTATCCATGTCTTTGAAAATATAAGACTTGTCCAACTTTGGTGAATTACTTGGTCAAGTAATAACTTATGGTAACGAACTGCTTCCTGTTTGCCTTTTACACAATAAAAGTCACTCTATGTTATCGCTTTAGTAAGACTCTTATTGTGAAAGGGTCAGACAGCAACAGAGCGCTGTATCACAGCAGCTTGACGTCATGAGAGAGACGTCTCAGAAAAGATGCCAAACAGCAACAGACACGAACAGCAAGCCTTTACCAAACTTAGTGTTACTAGTTTACTTTTATTGTCTGGAGTTTTATTGTGTATGTTTTTTTAATGTATAGAGTTAGTTAGGTCTATTTTCGCTGTGTTGATTATTACAAAGTTGAATAAATTAGTATATTCATTCAATCTTTTTCTTCTTCAGTGTGTAATTTTAAGTTATTTTAGTTACTATAAAAGAAATCATGATAAAATCGAAATAGGGAGTTTATAATTCAAAAATAGTGATATTGTATTTTTGTCATTTAGCAATATTATTGCCCACCCCTAACGCAGGTTAGGGAAAGAGAACACAAGAATGGTCCAAGTACTGTCCGGGCCGTACCTTCTTCACACTATGTTAATTCAATTACACCGCTAAAGCATTATTCCGAAAGTGTAAAAGAGAAAGGATATTTGAGATGTGACATGTAGGCGTGGCACGACCCGGATACGGGAACGTTAGACAAATGAAGCAATATGGAAGATATTTGGAAAAGTCTGGATGCCTTTGGTGCAAAGTTTAGATGGAGGAGGAGCACCAGAAAGCAAAGCCCATGCACACAAAGCTAACTCAAGTCAACTGACCTCTTAAGATCATCAGTGCTCGCAACACGAATGAACACAATAAAAAACTGGGTACTAAGAAAAATAAAGCAATAACGTATTGGATCAGTGATTTGTTTGAGTCTCTCGTCGATGCGGACGACTGGAAATTCACAGTATCGGCAAAACGAATCCGTTGTTGCATCTGCTTCAGGTGAATTTATGAACAAGCAAATGAAAAGTCCCTCTCCACTGTTATGGATTTATTACCACTGGTTGGATCCCGCTGGATGGATGTCTTACTCGCAGACACACGCAGGATAAGCCAGTCTTTGTTCGACTTTAAGAGTTCTTTTTCTCCTCCGCTCACTGGAGTAATGCTTGGCAGGGTCCGCGGCTGAGGGCGGTAAGATTGATGCGTGCTGTCAGTGATAGGAAGTGGAGACTGCGAGGCTTGACTGCACGCCCGTGTCCTCATCTCGGGGCTCGGCGGGACGCTGCATAGTTTGGCAGGGGCCTATTCAGGAGGGAAGCTTCTTAATGGTGAGAAACAGTGCCACGGCGCTTTTCCCAGCGAGAGCCCAGAGGAGCGGCGAGGAGAGGCCGATTCCATATGGAGTCCGACGAGCCTTGACGCATTCTCGGGAAAAGCATGGGCTGAACGCACTCGGAACGCAAGACACACAATTTGAATAATTTATTTCCCTGTCAGAGGTCCAGGCACAGAAGAAAATACCTCTTATCTTGTCAAGGGTCAAGAATACAGAGGATGGCTGAAGGCTCTTAATGTTTCAGAACAGCAAAATATGTTGGAGAGTGCTCTTGGAATAAAGATGTCCAAAATATGCATTCCAAAAAATATGAGCAGCACGAGGCAGTGCCTTGCCTGCAAGCTGAATTCTCACGAGAATCCATCTTGAATCGCTCCCGAGTGCTCATGTTATGGGCATTGTAATCAACCTGGCTCTTGGGTTACACAGGTGTAATAAACAGGAAAGACAACCAGAACCACACACCTTAAAACAGGTAGAAACAATAATCTATATATTCATTAAAACACATTTTATATTACTTTATTTTTATAATTTTAATAAAAATAAGTAGACAATATACCATAGCCAATATACAAAAACATACCCACAAACATAAAAAAGAGACAAACACACAAAAAACAACAAACACTAAAAAACAGTAATAAAATAACAAGAGAAATGGCCTTTACATCAGATCGGCCCCAATTCCACATCATACCATACCCGTCTATTTGGTTGAGACAGTGCATGCCTATGCACTAACAGGGGACTCACACATGCAGACACACCGCACCAGACACCACATACCTATTGTCCCTCACCAGCATCCCAAAACACACTCCCACTCCTCTTGGCCCAATGCACATGCTCTACCCGTATACTTGCATACGTATCCACACTCTTCATTACTACTATCTATTTTCCATTTGTTTAAATCCATTATCACTTCAGTCCAACACAAATCCACACAATATACACCTGCTACGCTTTCCTAGGTTCAGTGACAGGTTTTATTTTAATTTTATTTTTTTATTGATTTATTGACCCCCCCTTAGTAGAAATTAGTCCCAACGTACAATCAACCTCCGCTGCACATACACAGTTAACCGCTGATTCACAATAATCATGTGCTGTCCATTTCTTTTATAAACCATTTTTTGTCAAACTCATGGTCCATGTTCCTTATTTTGTGAGTTAACTTCTCATTCAATTTTACTTCTTGTATAATATTAATACATTTTTTAATATCCAGTGGATTACTTTTTTTCCACTCCTTTGTTATGATCTTTAATGCTGTGATTCTAAGGATTTGAAAAATATACTTTTCATCCGAGTTTATATTCATTGGGATTTTTCCTAATATTATAATTTCTGAGTTTAAATCAAGTTTCTTTCCCAGTATCGCTTCAACAATTTGAAATACTTCTTTCCAGTAGGGTTGTATTATTTTACAGGTATAGTAAATATGTGTGTAATTTGCAATTTCTTCTCCACAATTCCTCCAACATTTGCAATTTCCCCCTTTATATTTACTCATACTTTCTGGAGTCAAGAAGTATCTCATAATTATTTTCCAAGCGAACTCTCTCCAAAATAAGGAACCCATGGTTTCATGGACTCCAGCACAGATCTGTTCCCACTCGCTTTCAGTTATCTGTATATGAAACTCTTCTTCCCATTTTACCCTAACGTTGGTTGCCATTTTCTCTCATTAAAACACGTTTTAATATAACACTGACAAAAAGAACAGGAAACACTACACTTTCTTGCATTAAGAAATAGGAGTAAAACCCAATCATGATCAGCGCTCTACTTACTTCTTTAAAAAAATCATATTTTATGGACATGTTCCTCTTGTTTACCTATCAGAACTGTGCAAATGATTACACTATCCATTTTGCGCAAGAGCAGAATGCGTTGTAAATCAGGCCCTAAATGCACAAGAATTGTGATGTGTTTGAATCTCCTTGGGACCTCTAGTATACACATGCATTTCAGAGCAAGTTTGGACTGGAGAGTTTTGTTTGCAGGACGCATTACATAACAGCTAAAATCACGATTGATCTTGCAGCTCGATGTAATAGTCACATGGGTCAAATCAAATAAACCCCGACGCTGATTTTTGTTGCCACTTGGTCTTGCAATCTTTATAATAAACTGCCACAAAAGGTTTGACAAGTTGACAAGAGCCACGGTCCAATCAAACACGGCGTCTGGAGTTTTGAAACACTTTTTACTCTAGCATCAATCAGCTCCGTAAGCCTCCCCCTCCGAGCGACACAAGTCTGGCACCGGCTGGAGCGCCGTCCCGTCACTCACAGTGGTAATGGGCTGTGAACGAACAACCCACCGCGTTTCCAAAACACGGGGGTCCCTGGACCGGGTGCCAACCCAAACAAGTGAGCGCGGCGCCGGGTCCGGGATGCCAGAGAAGGCTTTCAGACACGTGCTGGAATTTGCCATTGCGTTTTCATCGCAGAAGCAGAACTACCAGCCACTTCAGCCTCTCCATCTCCTTTACACACAGACGCAAATTCATTGTGCTATTAGTGAATACATTTACTGGTCCGCATCAGAAAAAAATGATCAACAAATGAAGGCTCTATATAGATGTTTAATATTGATAACGCATCATAACGAGTCTTTAACGCATTTCATAACACTGACCAGAAGGGGGTGCATGTGTGATTTTGTCTCATTATTATAACGCAGTCCTTCTACCTGCATGTGTGAACACTTTTAAATGTTTTTATTAGGAGAGGCTTTTTATGATGTGTTGATGTTGAATTCATTTTTGATATCATCAATGTGGAAATTTAACGTAACTTCTACTGGTCATTAACAATGTTGATGTGAAAATTATGTCCATAAATAAGTCATATTAAAACTTGCAGCTCTTGCCCTTCCATTGATCAGTCCAATGCTGCGCTGTTCTGAGGCATTTTGACCGTAATTGCTGCCGTGCATTTTATTTCACATATGGTATTTAAGACAGATAATCGTTACCTCGTGTCGATGTTCAAATTACTACACATTTGGGATCAACATTATAGTCGGATAAATACAACTGTTCATTTTGTTTAGAGGCTTAGAATCCAACAACAATATTTTAAACTACACCGTAGATGCAACGGGACGGCCCACGCTGGGCTGATGTGGACAGTGGTATTAATTAAAGAGAACCAGTTCCTTGATGAAACAATCTTCTCAATTTATCCAGCCCTACCTCGCGGCCCCCGAATCAAACTTGATCACACTTTGCCTTGGCTGCTTTAGCTCCACGTCTGCTCACCTCACATCTCTGCCGCTGTTAAGTGCTTTACATAAAACTGGATTCAATACTTATTCACCTCAGTCTTCATTCACTCCGCGCTCTTAACCTTCACTTAACAACCCGCTACAGCGCACACACGGGCTCCTCTCTGAGCTGGAGTTGTGGTGGTCCGGAAATGCCCCGGTATCCAGTGAAATATTAACGAGCGTGTTCGCTTCGAACAATGTGAATGGAGGGTAATGCCGATATTAATGTAGCAAGTATCACAACACAGCGGAGGAATGTAAACGGGAGCGCTGGGACTATGGGCTGGACGCTGACCAGCTGCAGCTAAATACTCCGTGAGCACTGGGCCTAAATGTCCAGGAGGAGCTTACTTTGGACATAGTATGAGTTATATATGATGAGGTTTGTTCAAGACACTCCGGCTGCGCCAAAATTCACGTTTAAATTGAATCGAGACTCCAAACTATAAAAGTCATACTTATTATCTATTCCTTAAGATTAGTTCGATACCCACCTGGACGGGGTCTTTTCTGTGTGGCGTTTCCATGCTCTCTCTGTGTCTGCGTATAGGTTTCAAATTGAAAGTCACTTGTAAAACCAAACGTAATAATCTGGGCATAGAGTTTGAGCACGGACAATATCGGAACAGGTTAGGTGAAGATCGGTGTTGGTTTTGTCTATAAGACTATAACGGTATATTTTTTTAATGATTCTAACCTAACGGTGATGAAGGTAATGCCTTCAGGGAGGAGACTGCGAAATCCATGTGCCAGGTCCAGTTGACTGAAGTGTTCCACTATGTTCTTGTGAAATGATGATTTTAATTGTATTGATTTTGGGGGTGGGCGCTTATAAGCTCTTGCTTCGGCCCACTCCTTTTGAGCAGAGTGTTTTTCTGCTCAAATAAACAAATAAACTAAAAAAAAAAAAAAAAGAACAGTTTTATCCACCAGGCTCTCAGGAAGCTGAACTCCCTCCCTGCCCTGCCCTCCCTATGCTTCCATCCCTCACTCACCAGCCCCCTCCCCACACCACGGGCTTGAGACAAAAGAACATTTTGATTCAGATGAATTGACAGTACAATCTTTTCGAATCTTTGAAAATATTTGATTTGTGGAAATCCCTTTTTTAATGAAACTGACTAAAACTAGACTAAAACCTTACTGAGGTTTTGACTCAGTAGTTTAGAGTAAAACTATCACATTTAGAAATGACCAAAATGTGAATGTCCAAAAGGCTAAGACTAAAACTAAGAGGACTGCCCAAAACAGCACTGGTGAAGGTGTCTATTATTTCTCTGTATGGAGTGTGGGCTGGCGTTTGGAGTGTGGAAGAGGGAGATATAAACCCCCCTGGAATGTTTTTGATAAGGACGTAACATTGTAAATAACTATATAAAAGAACATTGGAGGCACGTGTTGGTCTGAACAAAGTCTTCATTAAAGCAAGACAACTTTATTTATACCACGCATTTCGTACACAAGGCAACTCAATGCGCCTGGGGAGTCATAAACCTGCAAATCATGACTTTGACTGAAGTCTTGACTTAAGCCACCAATTGTGGACTTGAGACTTGATGAAAAAAACTTGGATTTCTTTTGAGCCTTGTGCTTTTAAAAGACTTGATGCCACTCTACCAAAAATAAGTCTGGTGATAGAAAAGTGCTACTCTGGTGCATTGCGCAGACCAAACCTCTTCTCAGTAGGATTATAACGTCATTTTTCTTGTGAAACAAAGATGATTGAATTTGATTCCAGAGGGCATTACATATTGGCTCTACTTGACTTTGACTCCAGAGATTCAGTGAAATCTATGGTTAAAAATATGTTCAGCTGCACGTTTACTTACATTTTTGCTCACAAGCTCTCTGCTCTGACCAAATCATTTTAATTCAAACAGATTTTGACTATTTTGTTTCGTTTTGGGGCATTAGAATGTCATGGGATAGCATTATATTTGACTAGTTGCTCCCTGTATAAAGCTTGTTTGCCTAATGATATGAGTAACGTTGTTCCTTGTTTGTTTTCAGAGGTGGCCTTCATGTGGGCAGCTCATCAGGTTCACCACAGCTCCGAGTACTACAACCTGAGCACCGCGCTGCGTCAGTCTCTCACCCAGCCGTTGGCCTCATGGGTACGGTACACGGCGTCAAATATGAAACGCAAAAAAATACTGACGTACGTAAAACATTGAACAGAAAAAGACACGGCCATCTGTCTGTGTCTTTCAGGTCTTCTACATCCCCCTGGCTCTGGCCGTCCCTCCCTCCATATTTGCTGTCCACATCCAACTCAACCTCTTGTACCAGTTCTGGATTCACACCGAGGTAAATCACAAACAAAAAAGACAACAGGCAAATCACCAATCAGGGCCGTAACCAGGATATTAGAAATAGTGAGGTTCATATTCATCTTTAAGCGGGGGCTGTGGGGGTCCTCCCTCAGGAAATTTGAATTGAACAGATGTTATTTAGTGCAATCACAGTAATAAAAAACAGAAAGCATGCTAAATTATAATAATCTGCAGTGGAAGTATTTTTGCACCTTAATTAATGATTATAATTAAAGGGACTAGATGCAATTTGGCCATTTTGTGCTCACTGCTGCCACCTCAGGTCTTATGCGTAACTGCAGTCTCTATATTAAGCTCGTGCATGACGGCAATTCGGACCCGAAGTAACACCTTTTTGAGCGACAGTGCAGGATTTTAGAGGCAGTTGTGGTGAACAGGTCTGGGCTCATTCTACATGTTAGGACATGGCTGGAACGTGTAGGGGGAGGAAAGTACTTAGTTTTAACATTTAACACTTAAACTCTTTTAAATCCCTTTAAGATAATAAGATAAGAGAAAAAATTCAAGTTCATTTATATTTATTACCTAATTTATTATAAAATGTAAATGTAATGAGATGTCCATCCATCCATCCATCCACCCACCAAATAGCAGCTAATGCTATAAACATGACTGTGGAGACTTTAGGGGCAGGCGTTTAAAAATGAAAATGAAGCTTCTCTATTGTTTGAGTAAATCATCTTAGCCAGGAAAAGATTGGGCTAGTGTTCCTCAGCATGGCGTTAACAACAACACAGCAAAGAAAACCACCATAATATTAGGGCTGGGAACTTCGGTCGTTTAGTCGACTAATTGGTCGATGCGGTCGACCAAGATTTTCATTGGTCGACTAGACTTTACTATGCAGGGGCTTTCAATTGCAGTATCCATCCATCCATTTTCTTCCACTTGTCCGTTGCCGGGTCGTGGGGGCAGCTGTTGGAGTTGCCCAAATCACATAGCACCAGCCCCTATGGCTCCTCCTGCAGGTGGTGGGTCCACAGAAGGACGGCCTCATGGTTCCAAACGGGCCTGTTGGTCTCTCATAGGGGCTTCACCCATTCACTCTCTCATTCATACACCAGTGTACGCAGACACTAGAGGCAAGGAGGGTAAAGTGTCTTGCCCAAGGACACAACGACAATGTGCACCTTCAGGAGGCGGGATTCGAACCCCCGACCTTCCGATCATGAGACGACCCGCTCTACCACCGTTTTTATAATGATTTTTAATAATTGAATAATAATACCTTTTTTTTGTTTGGTCGACTAATCGCTACATGTGCCATACTCTTGGTCGACTAACCATTTCCTTGGTTGATTACAGCCCTACATAATATACAGCATGGTTAGAGCTAATATCGCTTTCACCTGGGCGGCACGCTAGTACAGCGGTTAGGGTTCACAGCTAGAAGGTCTGGGTTCGATTCCTGGACGTGGCCCTTCTGTGTGAAGTTTGCATGTTCTCCTCGCGTCTGTGTAGGTTTACTCCGGTTTCCCCGACCACGAAAAACATGCGCAATAGGTTAATCCTCCGGCCAGGTGTTTCTGACCATTAGCCTGGTTCCACATCATGTAGACGGGTCCCCGGGCGCCGGCCCACGCTGGCAGCTCACCACTCCGACAAGTTGCCCCCATTGAGGATGGGTCAAGTGCAGAGAATGAATTTCCCTATGGGGATTAATAAAGTATAACTTAAAGCAGCACTAAGTAACTTGTTTACCTGTCTGTCTTCTTCTGTGTGTGCGTAACCGTGGGCTCTGTTTGCTGTGACAGCCCAGAGGAGAAACAGCCAAACACGTGTCACAAATACTTAAAACAGCTTCTTTTACAGCCATTTTAAAATGACGACCTCGCGATCGTTCACACTACAATTAATCTTGTGCTCAGTGCTAATTGAACCTTAAATAAAGTTACTAGACACAAAAAAAGGGGCCTGTCTCGCCACCGTGTGTTATTATGTATTTAATGCTTTTCATGCTCCATGTCTCTAGACGGAAGAGAAGCTAAAACTAAGTAAAATTGTCAGGGGAAAATAACGAAAAAAAACATCAAATATGGTTCTGAAGATGAGAAGATGGAAAATCTGGCATAAAACAGACCTAATTATTCATTTGTGCACTGAAATATATTCTCCGAAACGACGGCCGTGGCTCGCGCCAGCTGCCATCATTCTTACATTTGCGTTTTTTAACGAGGAAGGTGCCACGCTCAATCTCCTTTTTATGAATCCACCGGCCGGCTCCACACGTGACCAATCCGACGCGACAGGCCCCTCTCTGCCTCTGCCAGGGCTAAAGCGCCGCCCCGGGACCTGCGTTCAATAAAAAATAATGAGATTTATAAAAGATCCCAAACAGAAGCGGGGCCGCTGTATCACTGCCATGACGTCCCTCTAGCGCACCGTTAGCCCCGGCATTCGGAATAAGTGAGTATTTTCAAAAAGGGGGCACAGTTTATGGTCTGTTTTTTTGAAGTCCAACGGTAATTTATAGGCGCTCGCTTTTTCCCAGCGTCGGCGGTGAAGTGGGGGAGACCGTTTCAGTCGAGATAAAACTCTCACGCTCCGTGGCCAGACGCGCCCGTTAAGTGAAAAAACATCAATCAGTTAAAAAAAAAAAAATATATATAATATTTTATATTACGTTTTTGTGATTTCAGCGTCTCAAAACGTGTCTGTATCAGTGACAGTCAGACTGGTCATACACGCTGTAATATTATTGCTCAGCATTTAAGCTCAACAAAGCATATATCATTTAAAGTCATTTTATTGGTCTCAAAGACATGCATGCAAATTTGTCTTTTACAGCTTTTGGCCGTGTTGTCGCACACCTTCACACAACTTTGACTGATCCCGATTACTGTCATTTCTTATGATTTCTTAAAGCAGCATAAATCGCTCAGGGATTTATTCAAGATTCAAGATTGTTTTATTTGTCAAACCATGTGAATGATTTGAAATGATATTCCTCTCATCCTTGATTGTGGAGCAGGGGGTGGGTGGGAGGGAGGGCAGGGAGTTCAGCCTTGTGTATGAAACTGTTCTTAAGTCGACTGGACCTGGCCCGTAGGTTCCGCAGTCTCCTCTCTGAAGGCATTACCTTGAAGAGACTGTAGGGTGCCTGGTGATTCTGACCTGTGGCTCATCATCCCCACAGCGCTGTATGTGACCGGTGCGGCTGTGGGGGAGAATGCAGTTGGTGATCATTGATCAATTGTGTTGGAACTTATTTTTAACCCAAAGACGCAGAATCGGTGGAGACAGGTCTTTCCCCCTCTCTCACTCCACTCCAGAGAACACTGCAGGCTGAGATTTGCTGATGATTGTTTTACGTTTTGCCTGATGAATGAACGGAGAGACTTGCACAAAGACTGTGTGTAAAGTCTGCCCTGATCGTTGGCACATGTTTCTTTTACTCCTGTTCCTCCTCATTCTCTTTGAATACGGCCGTATTCCTACATGAATAAAACAGCGGCGCAAATACTGGTCAATACCATTCAGTCACAGAGGCTTCCCCCCCCCCCCCACTCTACCCCCCATTCAGGTCATTCAGTTACTATGAACATCGTTGACATGATGGTACATAAATACAAACACAATACAAAAAAGTGCTTTTCCAAAGAGGGACACCCATTAAAACAGTCAAGTGTAATAATCATATTTAATCAAGGTCCTCTGCTTCATATTTGTTCTCTCACATCAACAAAGCACAGAGATGTTCCGTCGAGTGGTTTTAAACAAGGCTCTTTCAAACTGTCTTGGGAAGTTTGGATTTTAGACGCTTCTTTTCATTCTTTCATTTGGTCATATTTTAATCTACAAAAATAACTTTAAATTTCGTTCTAGTCTAATTTTAGTCAGCAAAAAAATTACTTTTTGGCTGGCCTTGAGCTAAATCCGGCATATTTACAGCACTAGTTGTCTGTTCATTAATATGCACTGTCCCATTCAAATAAATTAATAAATGAAATGAAATGAAATACTTTGACTAAAATTAGGATTAAATATATTAATCAACTAAATGAACACTGCTGAACACCAATACAAAAAAAAGTTTTTTCATAACAGTAAAAACATTCTGCATTTTCTGAGCAGTGCTATTCTCCAGGTAATTACGCTGCCATTCGTTTGTTAGCATGCTGTTTTCAGGGGCGTGCTGGGAACTTGTTTCTTTTTTCACACAACTCCACAGTCAGCACCAAGTTATGTAGAGAAAAATATATATTAGTTGTCCACTTTTTCTACATTGAACGCAAATGCCTTTCACATGCCTTTTTCCGCTGGATTGGACTGCACCAACTTGAACTAAAGCGGAGGGGTGTTCGACTCAAACACTCTTCAACCCCTCTGAGTCAGGTCAACGTCAAATGGTATCTCCCTGCTGCCTTTAGGCCTGGAATAGCACCACTGTGGGAGCCTTTTAGAAATGAATGATTAAACGTCCCGACTCTTCCAATTACCGAGCACGAGATTGCGATTATTATTGTTCTAACATGGCTCATTCCCGTTGTTGCCACCAGAGGACATTCAAAGCCAGAAACAAGGGGAAGTTCTTGCTCACATACGTCAAAAGTATGTTTACATTACATACTGAATGGCGTGGATGTCAAATATTTTCTAAAATGGTATATAAATCCTTCTGTAGTTGGTAATGCCCGATATGTCTCTCTGCTGCAGGTGATCAGAGACCTGGGCCCTTTGGAGTGGATCTTCAACACGCCCAAACACCACCGAGTTCATCACGGTGAGACACGTAGGATACTGAGCCTATGAGCCGTGATTTTTCTCTTCCCACTTGAAAATGTCTTTACTTTTTAGTATTAAAGGGACTAGATGCAAGTTGGTCATTTTTATACTCACTACTGCCACCTCAGGTCTTACGCGAAAATCCAGTGCAGGATTTTAGAGGCAGTTGTGGTGAACAGGTCTGGGCTCATTCTACACATAAGGACATGGCTGGAACATGTAGGAGGAGGAACATAAATCATTTTAACATGTTTAAACTCCGTATAGTCCCCTTTAAGTTACTTTTCATTTACTTTTTAGGAGAATATGAATTTTTACTAAATCCGCAGGTGGTTTTTTTTCAGGGATAAATGAGTACTGCATTGACAAGAACTACGGAGGCATTCTGATCGTCTGGGACCGGCTGTTTGGTGAGACACTCGTTCGTGATAACTTCTCACACTGTGTGCTGTACACAGGTCAATATTGTTTGATAGAAGTCTTATCCATGATGTCACTGTCTGCAGGCACGTTCGCCGAGGAGTCGGAAAAAGTCATTTATGGCCTGGTCGTCCCCATCAAGACCTTTGAAATTCTCTACGTGCAGGTTTGTGGTGCTACATCATAAAACTCCCTAATGAAACTCCCCACAGCTGGATAGCAGTAGTCAATTGCTTTTACTCCATTTTGTTTATTTGTGTAACTTTTGGAATAATGTTTAGTTATTGCACCCCTTCCTACGATTTCTGCACCCACAAAAACACCAGCCCACACTCCGACATAGGCCACAGGGAGATTTCCATGAAGCATATTTGACCTTCCAGGTGCCACCAGGCAGTGTTTTCAAGGCTACGAGGATTAAAGTTGTTCTAAAGGCCTAAAAAATAAATGGCACATTACTTTTCACAACGTCAATGTATGTCAGACGGCTCCCTCTGCTAGCTTTCTCCCCTAACCTGTTACCTGCCAGCTTAGGGTTAGGTTTAGGTTTAGGGTTAGCAATTATGCATATCCAAATCTCCAAGTGTATTGACAGAAGAGCTTGCGGCTAACACTGACATAGGCCTCATTTGAAAGACAAAAATCTGTGTGAGTGAAACACAACTCAGATCACATTTGCCTTTCCTAACCCCATCATAACCCTAACCCCTGACCATAAACTTAACCCAAACCCACAGTATAAAAAAGACAAAACTTAACCCGTACAATGCTTATTTTAAGATGTTTGGTCCACGAGAGAGCTGGAGATATCCCAGATGTAAATCCAAACCGCAAAAGCCGGGTTCCTTCATATTTTATAACCACGTGTCTTGCGCCAGGTGCTCGAGATGATGCTATAATCCAAATATGGTCATTTCCTTTCTGGGATACACTGCTACGAAAGACTGGAGAAATGTAATTGCACATTCGCACTTGTTACACAACCTAAACTCCAGTTGTGTACCATCTTCACTTTAGCTCCTACAGAGGGATTTTCTTTATATATCCTGGCCTGATTTATTCAGCTTTGAAGCCAAAAAAATCAAGGCAAAGTTTTCACATAATGTTATCACTTGAAAATGATCAAGAAGATCCAAGATCCAAAATCCCCTCTGGAAAAAATATCTGTTAGTAATATGACAACAAAATAAAACCATACATTTCGGTCTATCCATTATCTAGATTTTGTCACTGAAAATATCAGCAGTTTTAGCCATTTTTTATGCACAAAATGCTTTATTTTTGTATGAAAATATTACATGACAGAAAACTTGCAATACATTTTTTCTCATATTCATATCAGTAAAGTCTCTGAAAAGGAAACATTCCCTGTTCACCTGCCATGTCTTGCTTTAATCACTGTAATTATTTCCCCCTGAAGGGTCAGACCTATAAATGTATTGACTAATAAAGCAGAACATGGCTAATTGCTTCTCTAAACAAAGCGTCTTGGGCAGCGGTGAATGAAATGTTGCCTTATTTCCTTCGCCTCAAACTTGGCACGGCACCACAGAAGTCCACTGAAAAAACCGCCGGGTCCTCCTCCAAATGAATCATCACGCTCGCTCCCCGCCGCCACATAGATCAGGTAAATGTAGCGTTTGATTGTGTGTTGACTTTAGTTTTCTCGCCTCGCTTTTAGCTCCACTACTACAGGTCCTTGTGGAAGAAGTCCAAGTATTACAAAGGGATCAAGAACAAGTTCCTGACCTTCCTGAACGGGCCAAGCTGGAAACCCGGTAAAACTCGACTGGGCGACCACGAGGACAATCCAAAGGTAAGAGACGAGGACCTTTTTTAAAGTTGACCATGTTGAAATGCGGCCTAACAAAAGAAATACAGTCACCGCCTGGATCTGCGGTTCAGCAACTCCATGTGCCCAAAGATGACCTACTGAATGAGGTTATTCTATCATTTTGTTCTTCCCTGATGGCACGGGCATACTCACTACTTACTCCAAAAAGTAACTGAGTTAGTAACTGAATTACTGTATAATAAAAGTAACTCGTTACCAGGGAAAGTAACTATTTGCGTTACTGTTAATAAATGAGTAGAACAGACAGGTGTTTCTATTTATGTACCATCATGTCAAAGATGTTCATAGTAACTGAATGGACTGAATGGGGGGTAGAGTGGGGGGGGGGAGCCTCTGTGACTGAATGGTATTGACCAGTATTTGCGCCGCTGTTTTATTAATGTAGGAATACGGCCAAATTCAAAGAGAATGGGGGAGGAACAGGAGTAAAAAAAAAGAAAATGTGCCAGGGCAGACTTTACTCCGTCCCCTGCTCTCCCCTGTTGTCCGTGCTCCTGCAGCAATACAGCTGCAGTGAGCTGAGGTAGTGCCGTTAGTAGCTCCATATACTTAAACGCTGTTATCCCCAAGACTGCAGTTTCCATCAAAGAAAATGTGCATAATAAATGTGCATAACAAAAGCAAATTGGTAACATTTTAGATTACAAGTTCCATGTGTAGTTACAGGAAACAAAGTAATTGCACATTAAAGTGCAAGATTTAACAAAGATGTACAACATGTAGGTGTACGTGTAACAAAGGTGAACACAGCATCTCAATGTAGATTACAGCCCGCACACATTAGGTATGGTGTATTTGCACATTTGTTATGCAGTTATTTTCCCTTTTTCCACCTCGTTACTTAGTTACAGACCATAGCATCTCACGGTAGATTACAGCCCGCACTCACGTGTACTTACACATCAGGTGCTTATTTACAAGGACAGAGGGAACCACATCAGTTAGACGTTATAAATAATAAAATGGTGAAAGTTGAGTAGGCAATATGGACAAATACACGCCCTGACCAAAAATGTCACCACAACAAAAAAGGTCCCTCACTTTAATATTTGAGTGTGCCTTTCATGGTTCACTCCCACTGTTGCCAGCAGAGGGCGGTTGTCGCAGTTTCAAGCATACAGACTTGGTTCGGTCGAGTCTTTTTCAAGTTATTAAACCTAAAATACTAATGTGTCCGAACCCCTTGATTGAAGCATAATCCGTCTGCTTTAAGTGTGCGATGACTCGGGTGACTTTGGAGCGTTCCTTATTGTTCCCGTTCTGCACTTTCTGGGTTTTACAAGCTAGCGCCACATCAAATGAAGCCTTTGTAGGGGGAACACAATAAGTTCATTAAACGCAGTCTGGATTGAAACCGCATGGAGCCGCGCATGTGCCCGGGCTCCGGGGGACTTTGAAATCTCGCCGATGGTGTCACGGGCTCGCTCCCCTTCGCGCCGCGGGACCTTCTACCATTAAATTGGCTCCTTTTAAACCCAGCGGGGCCCATTCTAAACTCAGAACTGGACTGGAAATATCTACAAAGGCAGAGACAGCTGCGGCGGGAACAAAAGGAGGAGAGAATGAATGAAAGAGGGACCCGGGCAGTGAGGTCTGAGCTAACGCAGAGCAGCGCAGGGTAATACCTGCCCCGGGAGAGGGCTGGGGTGGCCCACGCACATGTGGTGGTCTGCTGTGTCCAAACGGATGGGAAAGCCCCGGGACGGCTCTGGGAACTACAAGTGTAAAGGTTTATTAAGTGCCATTTCAAACATTTTTGGGACACATTCAATTTAGCAATTTGATACTGAAGATAATAGCATGAAAACAAATATCAGACATTCCCAAAGTCCAGAGCGAATCTATAATGTTTTGCAGCTTAAGGAGTACATTTGAACAAACACATGCAGTACCGGTCAAAAGTTTGGAAACGCTTTTTTATGTGCTGGTTTATTTTGTTTTAGGAATATTTACATTATAGATTCACACTGAAGGCATTTTTCAGGGTTTTTCGGGGCATTCAAAAGCATTAAAAGTCATTCAAATTATTTTCCCAAAATCAAGGCCTTAAAGGTGCATAATGCAACTTTATTATGCGGGAAAAAAAACTAGTTGATACAGTATGTGTGCATATTTGACCTTGTAGTGACCCAGCGGCTGTATGACTGGTCAGCATGGCGGCTTTACTTTCCATCACTGAGGTCCCCACAACGCTCCAGGATCAATCGTGTTGGAGGTTTTCTTGGGACAGGGTCCGTCAGCAGTGAAAACCTTCAAAACAATTGATCCTGGAGCGTCCGGCTACTGTTGTGGAAAGTAAAGGCGCCATGCAAAGGTCAGACTTTCCGAACAATAATGATGTTTTAGCAGGTGCTCACTGCTGTGAACGTTGGCTGTACTACAGAGATGGTATGGCCTTACAGCGTGACCCAATATGATAAAGAAGATGCTTTTAGACTGTCATTCCCCTGTCACACAAATGTTTCTACAAATCTGGCTCTTATATTGTCCCAAACATGTCCCAACTTCTGGTCATCCACACTTGTTTGAGGCCAGCTGTGCAAAGTAACCTTATTTCATATGAGGAATTGCTTTCTATTTATGTTTGAATGTACACTTTATCTGTTTTCTCCACTTTGAGTAGTTTGTATATAACAAATCATGAGGCTCAAAAGTATTAAACATAATTTGTTGTATTGTAACGCCCCTCTCTTCAGTGCTGTCTGAGCGATCCGAACAGTCCGCCGGAACTCATCACCTTTGAATGCCCCCACAGAAAAGCCCCGTGACTGCGCTCTGAAAGCCGGGATCCTGCGTTTGGGGGGAAAAGCCACAGCGGCTCGTAAACGTGGACGGTTCTGTAAATGGAACACCACAGGCTCATTCTCACCAAAGCCAGAAGAACTCCAGTAATGAGGGACAAATATAGACCTCTCTAACCGCCTCAGACACCCAGCAGCTTTTATCAGCACTTTTACAGGCAAACAAAGGGCTATGTGTGATCTTACCGGGGACCTTGTTGACATAGTGACAGCTACAGAAGATTCCGACCTCATGAACCACAAACAGGGTCTCTTTTTTGTTTGTTTTATTTCATCCATAATCCAAGAATCCAAACAGCTGATGATGTCATGAAGTGGTGTACCTTCACTTTCCACTTTTATTTCCATTATGTTAAGTCATTTTAAAATACTGATGCTAAGATGTCTAACTGTAGCGGGGCATCTTGATTTTCTGTGTCCTCATCTTTAGACCCCCCAAAAAAACATGGACAAATAATTTTAAAATCACCCCCAAATGTATGTAATTACACATTTACAAGCCAGCAGCTTCGTGCAGGTTGACTAGCTTTTGCAGCAGTTAAATTAGTTAACTAACTAAAGGCACTAAAGAGAGGCTTTTATTTGACATAAATCTGCCTCGTATTTGTGGACATGTAAGTTTAGACTGAAGGGCAGTATCGGCTGTGTGGTTTCAGTTAGGGCCTTTAGTAGCAACACTCAAACACACATAAACTGATCAACAATAGGCGTATGGATAAAAGAGCTTTTTTACGTGGAATTTGTACACCCCCAAACAAAAGATAAAAACCTTCAGGAGCACTTGCACTAGTACACGGAAACACATGACACATGACAGGCGAAACCGAGCGCATTATAACGTGGTAACAGAGCGAGACATCCAGAGATCAACCCAAACGCAAAATACAAAGTAACAAAAAGTTACTAGACGTACAGTTTGGTGCTACAGTGCCTTGCGAAAGTATTCGGCCCTCTTGAACTTTTCGACTTTTTGCCATATTTCAGGCTTCAAACATAAAGATATAAAACGACCAATGTTGACCTAAATGACTAATGATGAATAATAGAATCCACCTGTGTGTAAACAAGTCTCCGTATAAATGCACCTGCTCTGTGATAGTCTCAGAGGTCAGTTTAAAGCGCAGAGAGCATCATGAAGAACAAGGAACACACCAGGCAGGTCCGAGATACTGTTGTGGAGAAGTTTAAAGCCGGATTTGGATACAAAAAGATTTCCCAAGCTTTAAACATCCCAAGGAGCACTGTGCAAGCGATAATATTGAAATGGAAGGAGTATCAGACCACTGCAAATCTACAAAGACCCGGCCGTCCCTCTAAACCTTCAGCTCATACAAGGAGAAAACTGATCAGAGATGCTGCCAAGAGGCCCATGATCACTCTGGATGAACTGCAGAAATGTGCAGCTGAGGTGGGAGACTCTGTCCATAGGACAACAATCAGTCGTATACTGCACAACTCTGGCCTTTATGGAAGAGTGGCAAGAAGAAAGCCATTTCTTAAAGATATCCATAAAAAGTGTTGTTTAAAGTTTGCCACAAGCCACCTGGGAGACACACCAAACATGTGGAAGAAGGTGCTCTGGTCAGATGAAACCAAAATCCAACTTTTTGGCAACAACGCAAAACGTTATGTTTGGCGTAAAAGCAACACAGCTCATCACCCTGAACACACCATCCCCACTGTCAAACATGTCTTCTGGGGTTTGACTCTACAAGGTTTGCACATGTAGAGACTGACATTTTAGCCCATTCCTCTTTACAAAACAACTCAAGCTCTGTCACATTAGAAGGAGAGCGTTTGTGAACAGCAGTTTTCAGGTCTTTCCACAGATTTTCAATAGGATTTAGGTCAGCACTTTGACTGGGCCATTCTAACACATTAATATGTTTGTTTTTAAACCATTCCATTGTAGATGTAGCTTTGTGTTTAGGGTCATTGTCCTGCTGGAAGGTGAATCTCCGCCCCAGCCTCAATTCTCTTGCTGACTCCAGCAGGTTTTCCTCCAAAATGGAAAAGCAGCCCCATAGCATGATGCGCCCCCCACCATATTATTTTTTTATTTATTTATTTGAACAGGGACAATGTACAATCTACATTAGCCTTAGAAAGGAGAGATGTATTTCCACCTGCAGTCCCTGGGCCTATTGTACATGTTTTTAGTGGTAGGGGAAACCGGAGTACCCGGAGGAAACCTACGCAGACACAGGGAGAACATGCAAACTCAACACAGAAAGGCCCCGTCCAGGTGGGAATCGAACCCAGGCCTTCTAATTGTGAAGCACGAGCGCTAACCGCTGTGCTACCGTGCCGCCCATTTGACCCTGGGGATGGTGCACTCAGGACGATGAGCAGTGTTAGGTTTGCTCCATACATAACGTTTTGTCTCATCTGACCAAAGCACCTTCTTAGCTGTAGCTGTGTCCTCCATATGACTTCTAGCAAACTTCAAACGGGATTTCTTATGGCCTCCTTTCAATAATAACTTTCTTCTTGCAACTCGTCCATGAAGGCCAGATTTGTGTAGAGTACGACGTATAGTTGTCCCATGTACAGATTCCCCCAGCTCAGCGGCAGTACGTCGTTGCATTTCTGACCAGTGCTCTTCTTGTTCGGTCTGTTAGTTTAGGTGGACGGCCGTGTCTTGGTAAGTTCGCAGTGGTGCTATACTCTTTCCATTTCCGAATGATGGATTGAACAGTGCTCCGTGAGATGTTCAAATCTTGGGAAATCTTTGTATAACTTAACGCTGCTTTAAACTTCTCCACAGCTTTATCCCTGACCTCTCTGGTGAGCTCCTTGACCTTCATGATGTTGTTTAGTGACCAATACACTCTGACCATAGCTCTGAGGCCCTCACAGAACAGCTGGAATTATACTGAGAGTAGATTACACACAGGTGGCCTCTATTTAATGGTTAGGGCAAGGTGTGAACATTCTGCAGTCATTAGGAATGTTATAAAGGCAATTTAATGCACTCAGAAAATGCTGTATGAATACTTATGCACGCCCCACTTTTCACTTTTCTATTTTTTGTAAAATAACAGAATCATGTATCATTTTGCTTTCACTTCACAGTTGTCTGTTACTTATGTGTGAACGTTCAGTAAAAAATTTAAAATAAAATCTTTACGTTTAGGGTTGTAAACATGACAAAATGTGCAAAAGTTCAAGTTGTATTTGTACTTTCACAAAGCACTGTATATGAATTTTCACCCTATTATTTTCTTTGTAACACTTTATTTTAACAGGGTTTATACAAGACGCACTACATTTGAATGCTTTTAAATAATGTGCATTATAAAGTATTTTTTAGGCCACAAACAAAACAAATCTATGCATTTACAATTCCTAAAGACTGGCCAACTTTAGATCAAACAGAGGAAATAATGGAAATGTGGATATTTGAATGCAAATGGGCATGTTGGGCCACCATTTTATCCGCTGGTCTCAGTCTTTGGGCGCATAGTGTTGCTGAACCGAGAGCTGCAGAATACAGGAGGAAGCTTTGGCACGATTGTAAAGCTACAAAGTCAAATAAAAATTACACTTTTTCCACCCGCAAATCTGGTGTCCTCATTCTTGGTCGGCCCTGTCTGGTCTCCTATCCAACAGTATTTTTGCTCGTGGTTTTGTGCAAAGCGATGGTGTGACTGTGCGTGTGCTGCAGGTGACCGGGACGGAGCTGCCTCACAACCCCACCTGGGCCCTGCCTCTGCAGCTCTATGCGGTGCTCCACTTTCTACTGGTGCTGAAGGCCTACCACGACCTCTTTGAACACAAGACGGTACGTGCTCTTTCACCAAATTTTTACAGACATATGCGTTTAAATGTTTACGGATTTGTATTTGTATATTTCTTTCTTTATGTAGTTTGTTGCTTTTAAATAAGTTGCGGTTTAAACAGATTCTTTATGTTTCTTTAAGTGCGTTTTGTAGCGTCCTGGGATCAGAGTTCCCTGGTAATGTTTTAAATGTTTTAAGCATTTATGCTACTCCTGATCACTCATAATATTACAGAGAAGGAAGATATTTGTACAGCCAATTCTAGTGAAAAACATGCAAAATCCCACAACTTTATTGTTGGACTGCTGTGTTTGTCTTTGAGCTTAAGCAAACCGTCTGTTCGGGGCGACCTGCCAGGAGCAAGGGGGCGACCGCAGTGCAACGTCCAGGGCCAGAACTCAGTACACGGCACGGTAGTACAGTGGTTAGCGCTCCTGCTTCACAGCTAGAAGGTCCGGGTTTGATTCCCACCAGGGACGGGCCCTGTCTGTGTGGAGTTTGCATGTTCTCCCTGTCTCTGTGTAGGTTTCCTCCGGGTACTCCAGTTTCCCCTACCACTAAAAACATGTACAATAGGTTAATCCTCTGGCCAGGTGTCTCTAACCATTAGCCTGGCTCCACATCATGGAGATGGGTCCCCCATGCTGGCAGCTCACCGCTCCTAACAGTCGCCCCAGCCACATTGAGGATGGGTCAAATGCAGAGAATGAATTTCCCTACGGGGATTAATAAAGTATACCTTAAAGGGGCTATGTGGAGTTGGACAGTTTTGTGCTCGCAATTGCCCCCTCAGGCCAAATGCGTAACTGCAGCCTCGATGATAAACTCGTGCATGAGGCGCTCAGGCTTTACTAGCACCAGAAATAACAGTCCCGTCCTGGTCCATTTACAGATTTGCAGGTATGACTTCAACTGAGGTAAGAAACGTTACTGTTTTGAAAGATATTTAAAGGTCCTATATCATGCAAAATCGACTTTTTGGAGCTTTTAACCATGTTGTTATGCTATTTCCTTCTCAAAAACACCCCCAGAGTGGTTTTTGGATTCATTCACGCAGTTCTCAGTAATCCTCCTGAATCCTGCTCTCTGAGCAGCTGCTCCGCCCTCTCCTGGTAAACGACTGACATGTTCAGTTGTGTCGTCACAGCGGAACGGAAGTGCTCGACGTCTGTAAGCTAATGCCTGATTTTTCATTATTTCTGTCGTAAAAAAAAAAAAAAAAAAAGACAAAAAAAAAAAAAAAAAAAAAGACAAAAAAAAAAAAAAAAAAAAAAGTTCCTGACGCGTCCGCGCTGCCCCTGCAGAGAAATCAAACGCACCCCCTGAGCGTCTGAGCAGATGTCGTGTTTGCACCGAAAGCTGTGAAGAAGGAGCTCTTTCTAACCTACTCTGGAGTCTGGACACCTGTTCCTTTTTCTAACGATAATGTCACGGAGAAAAGCGCGTTTGGCTACGAGGAAAGGACTTTATTCAACCTTCCTAAAGAAGAGACCACTCGCCAGAAGTTGGATTTTCTCTCCGGGATTCAGCGACTAGCAGCCAAAATAGTGTTTGTCTGTGACCGTCTCTGATGGATGTTTGGTGAACCTTGGCCAGAATCAAAGTGGATTAACTTTTATAACCAACATAATGGAATCATCAGAGCGGTGAGTCAATCAAAATGCGTGTTAGCGTGTGTGTTAGCCATTATATATATTTCTACTACTGCTAAAGTTGTATGAGCGGAGAGAGGGGGCGGAGTTAACTGAATCCAAGCGTTTTGTCTTCCGGGTTGGAAAAATACCTCCAGAAAATACTTATATTTATCACAAAAATTAGTGCTCTGTAGTGGTAGAGGTACAATATATCATATAAATGCCTATACTTTACTTTGGAATGGCTAAAATAGCATGATACAGGTCCTTTAAAATATCAATGTCACAATGTCACATATAAGACAGTTTTGCAGAGTTAATATACAATAAAGTTATTATTTTTACTTATTTCTTTTTACTAGGTTTTAACTTGGCTAATTGGAGGAGGCGCTGTTATCTGTGCCTCTATCCTCCTCCATTTGTCTCGCTCTCCTCCTGGCCTCTTCTGTGTCCCTTGTAATGTAGGTTGTCTGTGTAAGTTCTCAGTCATACAGGAGTTGTCCATCTTCAATGAAGGTACTTGATTCATCTTCTGTACTCTGAGTACAGAAGATGAATCAAGTACCTTCATTGAAGTTTGCAATGTAGGATCAACTTCATTGTAAATCCGTGTTCTGAAGTAAACCAGCTTTCGGTCCCGTAGTTTTAGATCGCAGTGGATTCCACGTGAATGAGTTTGTGTGAAAGTAAGTTCAAAACCATGCGCGTGACGGTGGAGAGACTGACCCGGCTTCAGCTCGCTCATATCAGCTGAATGTGACACGGGCAAAACTAAAACACCAACGCAGAAACATTTGTCCCACTGAAACATGGAAAAGGGGTTCCGCCTCGATATCAGTGTTAAAACTAGGCAGAGAGAGAGAGAGATTTACACACGTCTAATCGACTCATCTAAAATGAGGTCGATTTTTGGGAGTTTGAGAGTTTTTTCAGGTGTTAATCAGGTTTTATTGTCATTGAAGGCACATTCCCATTCTGTGCATAATGTAACAAAAACTAGTAATGAAGTATAAAAAAAGGGCATTCATAACATTTTTTACAATGATCGCTGATGGCGAAGCTTGTTGTTGCGTTGCTGGGGTGCGCGCCCTCGCCGTTTCTTTGCGTGTAGACCCGCCCGACAAGACACCATGGGACATCCCTGAGGAAGACTGCAGGAAAGGGAGCGTTGGAAACTGTCAAGTAACGAAACGCCGCACATGGCGCCGCGTCCTGGTGTAGCGTGCCACGGTGGTCCCGGCCCCTTCCCCTCCAGCCCGTGTTTGTTTGCCAACGCGGTCCCGCCCTGAACCCCTGCTCGGTTTGTGTCGCGCTTTGTTGTGGCTTGGAGCCCCGTCCTGTACTTACGCAGCAGTAAAGGAGCAGCCCCGTCTTACCCAGTGACAGGATGACTGATGGGCATTCCCCTCTACAACAACCCCGTCTATTACTTTCCACTGTATGAGCCAAAAGAGCCGGGTCTCCTCAGGGTAGTTATCTTTGGAACGCCTCCCCCCCCCCCCCCACCCCCTTCCCATCGTTTTGGTTTGCCGTCAAAGAAACCGTCCCACCCAGGCCCCCGTGTAAAACGCAGCGTCTTTTCTGATGGCTTGCTTCGGTTGTGGTCTCCCGCTCATAAAGATGTAATGGAACACAATATAGTGAACATGGCCCATGGTACCCCTCAGTAACAATTCCATTTCTTCCCCAGAGGGAGTGGTTTGCAAGTCGTCTGGAGGTTCTTGAGAATTCCACTTTACAAAGCATTAAAATAAAGGTTTTAGATCAATGTAGCCTTTTCTAACAAAGAAAATGTAAGATCATGAACAGGATATGTTTGAGGATAGTGTTACCTGCCATCCACATGCCAGATTTACAGGCGTGACTTCAACTGAGGTAAGAAACCTTACTGTAAGATATTTAGACCAAATCAGTTTGAGTGAATAAGATGCGATACTTGAGCAAATGCTGCAAAGTGAATTGAGTGAAGAAGCCAAGTAATACAGATAAACCAATAATTGACGTTTGAAGGAAGAAAAAAAAAACTCGTATACTTTGTAAGCATAAACGCAGGCCTAATTGTAATAATAAAATAATTCCACTGGTAGAAATGCTACTAGGAAAAGCCTAAATCGTCTCTTCAATTCCCTGGGCAGAAAGTTAGCGTAGCTAACTCGTAAACTATATTGTAAACGGTACATGTCCACTTTTTGTAGTCGTTTCACTACTTCTAAATCCGTGAACAGTCATGCTTATTTTGTGGCCAAGAAAAGCTAACATTAGCGGCATTATTTTTGCCATTGTAAATACAGCACCATTGCCTACAAAACATTTGAGTAGTAACGGTACTACTCAAATGTTTTGTAGGTTCAGCACAATTACAGTTATTACTGACACTACTAGTCTGCTACTAATACTACACAACTTCTGTAGGTATAAAACTATTAGATCAACTACTTCCAAATATGATTATTTTATGGCTTGTTTCAGTGAAGTTTGTACAACATGCACGGACAGTCGGACACCGTTGTTTTGAAGCATCAACAACACTTTTCCCTCACGTATTTAGTCATAATTTCTTACCTTTCAAACAAAAATAATCTGCGGGTCTTTTGAGAGATTCTCTTTGTTTCTTTTCGTTAGTCGGGTCTGGGCTTGAGTTTCGATGGTGCTTGAAGCCGGTCTCCTTTTATTCTCCGCTAAATCCATCCTTCCGAAGTTACCACTCGCTCGGCAGCGTCAGTATAGAGGAGATACAGCTAACGCTACAGCTAACGCTACAGCTAATGCTACAGCTAACGCTACAGCTAATGCTACAGCTAACGCTACAGCTGAGCGTGAATGCGCATGACGTCATTACGCATTACACTGTTTGCTTGTTCGACCCGAGCAGAGACTATTTAAGTGACTTTACAGACATGTAGAGGCAATCACGGTGAAAAGGCCAGGGCTCATTCTACTCACCAGGGCATTGCTGGAGCAGGTATGAGGAAGTAATTTTAAATTTGTATACATTTATTTGTGGTTAAACTTCTGTATAGTCCCTTTAACTTCTAATATAGCATCTAAAATGTGTTTATAAATTGTTACTTCATAGTTTATGTTTTAAAAACTACTGGAGAGCTATTAATTAGACGTTAAACATTAATTACTATTGTAGTAAAGTAGTAATTAAGTATGTTTCACACTTAATTAATGAATAGTTCATGATAAATTAAATAAGATGTAGTTAGTATAAAGTGTTACCAACTCAACAAAGAATGCGACAAAAGTGCAAGGAAAAAGCAACACCAACATTAAAAAAAGCGCTGAAAACACAACGAAAAAATTTATAAAATAATGATAAATAAGCAACAAAAGTGCCAAAAAATTGCCCGAAAAGCAACAAAAACACAACAAAAAGATGACTAAAAAGTGATAAAAAGTTACAAAAAAAGCTTTAAAAATGTGTCAAAAGTGCAACAAAAACACAGTGACAACGCAACAGTTAAGGAACAGTGTTCTTAGCTTTCAAATGAGGCCTATAAACCGTAAGCTCCAGTCAAGAAGCAGTTTGATTTGGGTAAAAGCTGAACTGGAGAAAATGTCCTCATTTAAGGTGGGGAGTAAGAGGTTTGATACCTGTGAAATCTTTAAGGCAAGAAGAAAAAAATACATTTGAATGGAGAGATATCAGTTTGAAACGTTTGCTCTACATTGCTCATAAAAATGGCCAAAATTACTATATTTACGATATTTTCAGCGACAAAATCCAGATAATGGATTTATCCAGAGAGCTAGGTTTAAATGTGCGGTTTTATTTTATTTTGTCTTTGCCTGGATTTTTGGATCCAAAGCTCAATCAATCAGGCAGGAATTAGATATTAAAACTAAAATGTGCAAAATCGATCACCTTCTTTCATTTTGATGTAAAGTAAGTAATAATACATATAGAGTTGTATCACCCTTCCTGGATCTCAGCAATTAATCTAGTATCCTCCCGCGCTGACCAATGAGACAAGCTTTTCCTGTGAACCAGCCAATCAGGAGGAGGGGGAGGAGCTTGATAATATACTTTTGAAAATTCTGTTCCTGCTCTCCTCATGTTGCAAACTATGAAGGGCATTCTGGTTATTGATTGTTTACTTTACAATATTACTCTATGCAAAGTTACAGAGCATCACTTTACAAGGGGCACATTTAAATTATTATTATTATAATTTTTTTCTAATTGCAACCGCAGTATAAAGATATTTTCCTGAACGGAGCAGCCCTATTCTATTCCTCGTTCCTCTCCTTTCTCCTCCTGTTCTAGTCCCGGCTGGTGGTCCGCGAGCGAAACATAAGCGCCGTAATTGCCAAGTCCCATTTTCCGTCTTGCCCAAATAGCCTTCAGGAATCGCCGCAATCAGTCCGCCCAGCGAAAATAACAAAGCGCTGCGGGTCGATAAATCATGTCATGTATTTATACGCACCAGGCTGCTTATTTGGCCTGACAATCCGCGACACTCGGCGCGGCAATTTATGGGCTTAGCGCTAATTCCAAACCAGGCCTATTTCAAACGGCTTTACAGCTACGTCACCCCATTGGTCAGGAGCAGTTTATTATAGGTTAGCAAAAATATACGCCGTAGTGGAGTATAAACAGCGACATCAGGCACAAAGTGAGTGTGGCTTTTTGGGAAGAAGAATGGCCCGCGTAGAGACCGCTGTGGTTCTTAGCAGCCAATCCAGTATCGAAATAGACCTCTGTCAACCTGCAAAATGTACAAAAACAGTAAAGTCACAGGCAACAATACTCTTGGGGCTGAAATGTGTCGCTAGTTACTGCCAAAGGTGATTCATGAGTGAAGGGCAAATGTCAAACAACTTGATAAACATAATTTATATTATTTCAATTTCCGGGCATCTGCAAGCCGATGCAGAAATGTTTAAATGCCCCCCCCCCCCCCCCCCGCCAAAGTTTTGTGTAGTTGTAACAGTGCGTGAAATATCCTCGCACGGCACAGATTCCACCGTGCGTTGTATCATCGGTCGCATTGGGACATATAGATATCTCGTTGAATACAGGCGTTTTTTTGTCAGCTGCGTGAATAAAACAACATAAAATAAGTGAATAAGTGTGAATTTGCACACTCAAAAGGAGTAGGTTGAAGTTCACAGAATTTATGTAAAACCTACCAACTCATCGAAACATGAAGCTGCGGTTTGGGACTTACATTTTCACTTCACACACCAACAAACCTTGGCACATAACTCTCATATCCAATGTACACCACATACAGTATCTTATGGTAATAGGAAAAATACATAGGTTGTTTACAGTAAACTTGATGCCCGATGCACAGCATGTTGTAGGAAACATGCAGAAACAATGGAGACACTATAAATGATTATGAAATAAGACAATTAATATGAAAATGTAATCTTACACTCTGTCACCACCATTCAGTGCAAAGTAGAATTCAAGTATTGTTTTGGTAAATTAGAGCTAAGTAATAATGTTTTTTGTAAGTCTGTGATAGACGGGATGCGTCACAGCGCTCAGTGAAGAGGTCTGTGGCAAAGGGACACTAATGATCCTATCATTCTTCATTTTAATTTTTTAATTTTTTTATTTATTCATTTTTGCCGGCGCTGGCCCCTGCTGAGCAGCTAGTTAGTTCGGCTCCATACCTCTGTCCTACATTTTGCCCCTATCTTTTACTTTTAGACGTGTTTGAAAAAAAATTCAAAGTAGACAATACATTGTGCATTTGTGCACATGGGTAGCCTACTTTTGTTGCATTTTCCCCCAGACTTATGACGTTTTCGGCACTTTTGGGATCCGCTTCGGGGAACCCCCACTGCAACACAGGAGGCCCCTTTGTTTATACATGGGAGCAGCTCCTCGGACTTAAGGACTCTGCTTTCCTGCATGCGGAGAAACCGGTGATCCTCGCAGAGATACGCAGGAAACGCAGGGGCTGCAGAAGCACGAAGCGGAGGAGACCCTTTTCAATTCCATCCACCATCATGGGGAACGTGCGCTCCATCTCAAACAAGACTGAGGAACTGGCCGCGCTAACCCGCCATCAGAGGACTTATCGGGAGTGCGGACTCATGTGCTTTACGGAGACGGGGTTGAATTTGAATATACCAGACCTGGGACCTGGAGATGATCGCTTTGAGCATGACGCCTCGGTATTTACCGAGGGAGCTTTCACACACGGTGGGGATGTGTTTATTTATTCCCCCTCGGCTGACGCCGCCGCAGCCTGTGAGCACCGTGAACCAGATACAGACACAACACCCCCGCACGCTGCTGCTCATCACCGGGGACTTTAATCACGCCTCCCTCTCGGCCACCCTCCCAACTTTTACACAGTACGTAAAGTGCCACACAAGGAACAATAAGACGCTGGACTTACTCCATGCTAATGTAAAGGACGCTTACACCTCCGCCCCCCTCCCCCCACTCGGATGCTCAGACCACAATCTCGTCTACCTGCGAGGTTTGTGAAAGTGTGGAGTGAAGAGGCTGAAGAGAGACTGAGAGATTGTTTCCAAACCACGGATTGGACACATGATCTGAAGCTCTCATGAGGACGACATCGATGCCCTGACCCACTGCATGACAGACTACATCAACTTCTGTGTGGACAACATTGTACCGACCCGGAAGGTATGGTGGTTCTCCAACAACCACCCTCCTGAACAAGAAGAAAAGGGCAACAACTCAGAGGACAGAGAGGAGCAGAGGAGAGTCCAGCACGAGCTCCAAAGGAGGAGGATCAGGAAGGCCAAGGACTATGGGGAGAAGCTGGAGCAGAAGCTGGCGCAGGGCAACACGCGGGACGTGTGGAGAGGACTGAAGAACATCTCCAGACATGGACAGAGTGCCAGAGGGACAGCTGAACATTTCAACCATTATGATTCTACCCCCACTCCCTCTGCCCCCTTGCCTGCCCCCACTTCCTCACATGTCTCCAGCCCAGTAGACACTGCCCCCTCCCCCGACTACCTTCACCTGCCTCCAGCCCCCCTGCACCTACGTCTCTAGCCCCACCATACGGACTTCCTCCAGCACCTTCCCCACCCCCAGCAGTCCACCCCAGTCCCCCCCTCACTCCCCCCTCTCCATCACACCAGACCAGGTGAGGAGAGAGCTGAGGCGACTCAAGCAGAGGAAAGCTGCAGGACCAGACGGCATCGGTCCTGAGGACCTGTGCAGACCAGCTGTCCGAGGTCCTCAGCCACATCTACAGCCTGAGCCTCAGCCTGGACCAAGTCCCCGTCCTGTGGAAGACCTCCTGTGTGATCCAGGTTCCTAAAACAGCGCACGCCAGGGAACCGGCCCACTACAGGCCAGTCGCCCTGACCTCCCACCTGATGAAGATCATAGAGCGGCTCATCCTCAACCACCTCCGCTTTGAGGTGAGGTCCACCCTGGACCCGCTGCAGTTTTCCTACAGGCCTAACGTCGGAGTAGAGGACGCTGTCATCTACCTGCTGGAGCGGGCGCTCACCCACCTGGAGCTCGCCGGGAACACTGTGAGGGTCATGTTCTTTGACTTCTCCAGCGCCTTCAGCACCATCAGACCGGCGCTGCTGCGGGGGAAGCTGGAGGACGCGAGAGTGGATAAACATCTCACTGCATGGACGATCGACTACCTCACGGAACGACCACAATATGTGCGGCTGCGCAGCTGTGAGTCTGAGGTGGTCGTCTGCAGCACTGGGGCCCCTCAGGGCACCGTCCTCTCACCATTTCTCTTCACTATCTACACGTCGGACTTCACACACAACACGGACAGCTGTTATCTACTGAAGTTCTCCGACGACTCCGCCATTGTGGGCTGCGTGTCTGAGGGGAATGACAATGTACAAGAAGGCCCAAAGGTCCTTTGGAGTGAGCAGGCCTCTGCTCAGGACTTTTTATGACTCTGTGGTAGCCTCTGCTATCCACTACGCTGCCGTGTGCTGGGCCCCGGGCAGCACAGAGCGGGACAAGAACCGACTGAACAAGCTGATCAGGAGGGCCAACTCTGGACTGTGTGGAGGAGGTGAGAGACAGGAGGGTATTAGCCAAGCTCACCTCCATTATGGACAACACCTTCCTCCCACGGGACTGCACGGGACTGTAGAGGAGCTGAGCAGCTCTTTCAGTGGAAGACTGAGGGACCCTCGGTGCAAGAAGGAGCGCTACCGCAAGGCCTTCATCCCCACTGCTGTCAGACTGTACAACAAGACTGTAAAGGAACATGTGCAGTAGCCCCTTTGCAGAACACATGCAATAATCCCTGTATTCACGTCACTTACCTGCTTCACTTTATCATCCACTTGCACTATGATGTTTACACTGTTTGTCCCCACAAAGTCCTTGGTAGTCATTGTATGTTGTTTATTTCACATTTCCTGCCTATTTGCACACCCTGTGTGTTTCTAAGAGCTGAAGTAAATTTCTCCATTGTGAGATCAATAAAGGCTATCTTATCTTCTCTTAAACTGTAACAATTGGCCGTCTCGTTCTAGAATTTGATGGTGCCATAATCTTACACAGAGCACATGGGGCAATACAACTCTAGGGTAGACTTTCTCTTTCAAAAACCTCTAGACAACTCTAAAGACTAAACTTTAGCCAGGATTCCTGACTATTTTGCTGCTTTTAAACCAGACAGATTCAGAGGATCAGATCAGAGGAAAGATTGTGTGAAAGAGGCTGACATCTCTTAACTGAGGACGACTCCGCACACCCAGGAGGCGACAGGTGCGTAGGAGACAAAGAATTAACAAAAGCTCCCGCACAATGTCTCACTCTTTTAGATATTTATTACTGCAACGTTTCGGTCAAAGGACCTTCATCAGGCTAGAGGACAGCCCCTTCTGTCAGGTATTTTATAACTTTAGGCACTGCCCCCAACAAATCACAGCCAATCAGGTATCGGCTGTGGGTGATCTCCTCAAATAGGTAAATGTATCTCTTAAAAAAAATAAGGCCGATTGTTGTGAAATAAAAAGCAGGCTAAAGCTTGGGAAGAGTAGACTCCGTTTATGGATTAGTTTGTGTCAGTATGATAAATACTGATGAGCCCAACTGTCCCATTTTGTAAAAAGCTAAAAGTATCTTTAAACATCAGTGCCTATATCTGCCTCTAAAGCACAGATATGAGTGTGTGTGGCCTTTGGATCAACAGCTCCGGGCCCAAGCAAGATGGAAAACACAAAAAATGTACAATTAATTATTGGAATATGTTCCCAAGCAAAACCTGTCCACCTGGACTCCTGTTAAATAACTCTCCGGGGACCGTAGAACAACAGGCAGCTGCTCCAGGCGATTAGCCGACACCAGAGCTCTCAGCTGCGAGTCCCTCGGCCTGTAAAACACTGAGTTCACTTAACCTCAGTAAATAAGAGCATTTTCTCTGAAACTTTAAACATTTACACAGCTCTTTAAGCATTTATAAGCACATAAATAGATATTTTAGCCACAGATTTATAATAAAACTAGTAATCAATCGGAAGTTATGGAACGCCTCTTGAACAACTAATTACAACTTGTAAACTCGGAGATGATCAGAGTGCTCCGAGTTCAGGTACAGATAAAGACAGCAATAGCGGCCCCCAGTGGAGAAGTGTAGCTAATGATAAAACCTAAACACAGCCACTGCATCAGTGACGTTAACTTCTGCTTTTGGCCATAGCCTACGAAATAACATATTTAGCATTTTCTGAAGTATATCTGGTGTGAGGAAACATTTATATAGCGTTTATTCAGGTGGAACACAGGTCGTAATTTTCAAGCGGGAAAAAAGTTGTCTGGAACGCAGCCTTATGTCCGTCCAGCTTATGTCTAAAAACTTATGTTAACAGAGGACTGTTCAGATTTCTATCTTTTCATCGAACCTTATAATTTCCGGTTAATATTCATGTTCATATTTCAGTGAAATGAAGTCAAAGACAGATGCCCTTGCCTGTGTTAATAGCACGCCGTAATTTCAGGTTTTTCAAAAAAATCAACAAAAGGCCGCCACTTTGACGGATGCCATGGACTGAAACAGCAACGTGTCAGACGAGGGGGCGTGGCCTAGCCAAGGGGGATAGAAGTTTTAAATGAGAATCACAACTTGTCACTCTTTTTAGATGTTTTCTGACAGACTATGAGCATAGTTAGCACATACAAATAAAGTTGAGTCAAAATCTGGTCCTTATGAATGTTTCTCACTCTTGCATTAGAAAATTAAATAGATTGTCCAGTAGAAAAACAAAAAACAGCACTTGAAGCTAGCTGTTAGCATGCAGCATGATCGTAACGTTAGCATTCTCCGTTATTTAAGTATTTACAGGCTGTTGAACCACTTTGGTCCTCTGTGTCTCTGTATCTTTATTTGGTAGAAGATACACCCATAATTCAGTGCTTTCTAAAGTTGTGGTGGAGTAAAAGGTGAAAGAGTAGAGAACAATGAGAGATAGAATTTTTGTATTACTTTTTACAAAACTGAACATTTACATACACTAAGATTACTATACCTTTAAACAATTTGGGAAAGCCCAGATGACGATGTCATGACCTTGGAAGCACAAGTCTGCTTCATCCTTGGGTGTAATTTCAAGACACTTAAAGGTTCAGGTTCATTGGTTTAAACAATGATGGAAATGACCAATCATCATACAGATCAGAAAGAAGGCGGGTTCTGTGTCCCAGAGATGAACGTGAATGTGAAAATCAACCCAAGAACAAATACAAAAGACCTGGTGAAGATGCTGAACCTGGTAAGTGTTTGTCATTATCCAGAGTGAAACAAGTCCTGTACCGACATGGGCTGAGAGGGAACTCTGCCAGGAAGAAGCTCTTACTCCAAAAGAAACTTCAAAAAGACAGATTGGAGTTTGCAAATAAAAAAGGATAAAGACTTGAATTTCCTGTGGTCTGACGGAAAATAATAATAATTTTTTGGCCAAAATGACCATCGTCACATTTGGAGGAAAAAGGGGGAATCTTGCAGCCTGAGAACACCGTCCCAACTGTAAAATACGGGGGTGGCAGCATCATGCTGTGGGGTTGTTTTGCTGTAGGAGGGACTGGTGCACTTCACAAAATAGATGACATCATGAAGAAAGAACACGATGTGGAAATATTGGAGCAACATCTCAAGACATCAGCCAGGAAGTTAAAGCTTGGGCGCTGATGGGTCTTCCAAATGGACAATGACCCAAACTGGTTACAAAGTGGCTTAAGGAAAACAAAGTCAGTGTTTTGAAGTGGTCATCACAAAGTCCTGATCTCAATCCAGTTGAAAATTTATGGGCAGACCTGAAAAGGCATGTGCCCACATGGTGGCCTACAAACGTGTCTCAGTTACACCAGTTCTGTTTAAAGGAATGGACCAAAGCTCCTGCCAACTATTGTGAGAAGCTTGTGGAAGGAAAATCCAAAACGTTTGACCCAAAATATACAGTTTAAAGGCAATTCTACCAAATATTAATGAAGTGTATGTAAACTTTTGGTTTTGTAAACAGTAAAAAAGAAAAACATGTGTAGAAAGTTCTATCTTTCATTCTTCTGGATTTTGACAAATCCAAATTATTTTTATTTGTGTTTCAGGATCGATTTTAAAGTTCTGGAGGAGCCCTCTGCCTCGGGAGCGGTGATTGGCTGTGGCTGCTGGGGTGCTGTCCTGTGGGTGTCTGGATGGAGGTGTGGTGTTTCTCCCGCGCCTCCTCCGGGCGCCCTGTGTTGGTGCCTTGTGGCTGCTGCCGAGGTGCCGCTCCCGATGCAGACGGCTCCTTGGATGGTGTTACCTTACCTGGTTTATCTGTTCCCAGCCTTACCTCAGACTTATCCCAGCCTTACTGTATGTCCATTGTGTCCATTGTTTTTCCTTGAGTGTGTGTGGTGTGTCTCTGGGAAGGTGAATGGGGAGAGTGTGTTTATACGATAATGTGTTTGTATTTGTGGGAGGAGGTGCGTGTGAAAGAATGTTTTTACATCTGTAAAGCACTTTGTGTTACATGAAATGTATGAAACGCGCTATATAAATAAAGATTGATGGATTGATTGATTTAAAATTCTAATTGTCCTAAAACAAATTAAGTTTATTCTGGTTTCATGTCTGACAGTAAGAAAACAAAATGCAAATGTTTCTTTTTATGAAGTGTATGTAAACATATGGCTCTCACTGTACATGGAGCATAATGTAACTATAGCTGCTAGATGCTTATAAATGAAATAACAGTGACACATGTGCACATGTTTAGCAATGCTAAATGGTTTACTATACAATGAAAATAACATTTTATTTTAGCGTTTTATGTTGAACTGTTATTACAAAATGTGGCTAAACAGATCCCACAAGAACCATACAGTTTAGATTATAATGTCTCCTTTTAAAATCACATTTGTTTGTTGCTAAACTTCCTTCCTCTTTACACTAAGTAAGCTGCATACATTTTGACAGATTTTCTGGCAGCGGAAATAAAGAATATTCTCAAACTCCCAATGCTGATCTTATGGAAACGATGAGGAGGATCCCAGGAGAAAATGAATATGTCAGAGGGACAAATTGTTGTAGTTTTTTTCTGTTGGTGGTTTGACTATAAATGGTCACTGATACTTTTTCTTTTGGGCCCACATAGGCTACAGCGGGATTTGATTTCGTAAATGGATGAATATGAGTCGACAGCTCTATCACATCCTCAGGAGACCTCCACTTTCCAGCTGCACATTCAGAGAAAATATGGTCTCTCTGAACATAGGGAGAGTTCAGTTTCTTGCATAACTTGTTTTGGTCAGGCATTTAGGTTTTTATCTTTTCAAATAAAAACATTAGGTTTTAATTAACACTGCTGCGAAACTTCCTTCTTTTACTAAATCCGTGCAGGCTCTGAGTTGTCCTAGAATTTTCCATTGTAGTAGGGATTTACATAGTAGACCAGACTGGTTTGATTGTTTTTGGAACGTTTCGTGTCTATCTTCAGAAGCTTCTTCTCATTCTTGTGCCCAAAAGTCAGACTGCTCAAACACACAGACAATTTGGTACCCTAGGCAAGATTGAACCTCTACTTCTGAAGTTCATTTACACATTTTCACCACGGCTCCCCTGAGGCGTAGAAGGTAGGGATTGTTTGAAAGCTTCAAATCTACAATAATAATACAGGAGTGAGCAGTCTGGCCATGTGGTGCACACAGAACAATCTCTCTCTAAATGTGGAGAAGACAAAAGAGATTGTTGTGGAGAACCTTTCCTGGACCATCCACACTACATCTCTGGTCAAGAAAAGTAATCAGCGTCTCTACTTTCTCCGCAAGTTAAGAAGAGCTAGAGTCCCAGCCTCTGTTATGTGCAACTTCTACAGAGGGACTATAGAGAGCATCCTGACCAGCTCCATCACTGTGTGGTTCTTCTACAGAGGGACTATAGAGAGCATCCTGACCAGCTCCATCACTGTGTGGTTTTTCTACAGAGGGACTATAGAGAGCATCCTGACCAGCTCCATCACTGTGTGGCACGGCGCCAGCACTGCCTCCTGCCGAAGGAGCCTCCAGCGCATCGTGAGAGCAGCGGAGAAGATCTATGGAGGTCCTCTCCCCTCCATTAAGGACATGTACTCCACCCGTCTCACCCGCAAAGCCGTCAGAATCACCAGGGACCCAACGCACCCATCACACAGTCTCTTCAAGGTGATGCCTTCAGGGAGGAGACTGCGGAATCTATGGGCCAGGTTGAGTCGACTTAAGAACAGTTTCGTACACAGGGCCATCGGGAAGCTGAACTCCCTGCCCTCCCTCCCACCCCTCTTCTTCCCTCTTCCCCCTCTTCTTTGTTATGAAACAATCTTTCTCTTGAATCTCTAGTTTCCGACACAAAAGACCACACAAAAGTCTCTCACTGTCTGTTGCAAAGCTATGTACGAAAATCAGCAATGTTGTAGATGGCGAGAGCATGGACCTCATGGGGTTCAAAAATTCTGCGTCCTCTCCAGCAGCTGGCTCCCTAGAAGGCCGCCTGAGTCGACTATGCCCCCGGAAGGCCCTGTAAACACAAAAGCTAGAGGTGTATTTACTCCTTCTTTCACCTGAGTAATATTTCCTAACAGCGTCTCACTTTCCCAGCTGCAGAGAAGCTCATCCAGGCGTTTGTCTTCCTCCGGGCTGGACTGGCAGGAGTCTCCAAAAGCTCCAGTATCGTCAGCATAGTGCAGCCAGATGAGGGTGTGATAACTTGAGCGAGTCACCCCCATCCTCTGGACACTTCCAGCCGCTACCTTTTTGTTTACATCTCTACAATTGTTACTTAACAATGCATAATGGTCACTACAGTGGACAGCTATTCATTAGTTGTTTTCTCCTATATGAACGAGTCTTAATGTCACTGATAAAGCCTTTTGGATGAGAGGCGAAACGTTCGAAGACCTCAACTACTGAGTACAGAAGATGATTCAAGTACCTTTATTGAAGATGGACAACTCCTGTATGACTGAGAACTTACACAGACATCTTAATGTCACCGTTGCGCATCAGTCACTACAGTGGGCACTAGTCTGTCATCCCACTCACTGGTCAGCTTTGGAAGTGCAAACTAAAAAATCTCAAAAACACAAAAATACTTTATCTGCAGTAACATTTTGGCTGAAAATCTATTTAATTGTTATTATAGCAATAAGGTGTGGTGTTTTAGTTCTACCATGAGAGTAATGATCCTTGTCCTTATGTTTAGTAGAGGTCAAGTGCAAAGCATGCTAGCACAGCTTATACAGGATAGTTCAGCAAATACTATCTGACTCAAGTCAGGAGAATGATGGTGGCAGTGATGATGAATGGCTTCCAGGAAAAGAAAAGAATTAGCAAATGGCAGCAGATGTGACAGTGAAGCTGAGGATGTGGAAGGAGCAGAGGAGGCTGAAGAAGCTGAGGGAGCTGAGGATGTCCTACCTAACAATGCTTAAGAGCACAAAACGGCATAGACATGTCTAGAGACCCAAAGCTAGTAAGTTTGCCCCCTTTTTAGGAGAGTGGAAGGTGAATATTGAGGGACCCGACAGATTTGTAGCACCCTCTCAAATAGTTGGCTTGTCAATGACACCAACCCTGATTGGTTGTGCCAGGTGACAGTGAAAAAAGCTGAAAATGTTTCAACTTTTTTGTCACGTTGCAAGACTATTATATAGATATAATAATTAGAGATTGATTAATACCTATTCATCCCCATACATAGGAAAGGTCCCGAGTCGTCTGTGAAACTTACATGGCCGTTTAGGCAAGGCAAGGCAAGTTTATGTGTAGAGCACAATTCATACACAAGGCAATTCAAAGTGCTTCACAGTTGCATAAAATTACAAGAAAACAGATCAAATCAATCATTAAAACATAAAAATTAATTACAATAAAAGGCAAGAGTGCAGATAAAATACTTTCAGTTTTCATATGCTCGGGTAAAAAGAGCTGTTTTCAGCCTGGATTTGAACATTGTCAGAGTTGAGGCCTGTCTCACATCCTCATGAAGACTGTTCCAGATTTTAGCTGCATGAAACTGAAACGCAGCCTCACCGTGTTTAGTCCTGACTCTGGGAACCACCAGGAGACCCCTCCCTGAAGTTCTCAGGGCCCGAGATGGTTCATACGGCTCTAACATGTCAGAGATGTACTTTGGTGCTAAACCATGAAACGACTTGTACACAAGCAGAGCTGTTTTAAATTCTATTCTCTGAGTGACAGGAAGCCAGTGCAGAGACCGGAGCACTGGACTAATATGGTGGTATTTCCTGGTTCTTGTCAGGACTCGAGCAGCAGCGTTCTGGATGTTCTGCAGCTCTAACAGCTCGTTTAGAAAGGCCAGTGAGCAGCCGTTACAGTCGTCTAACCTGCTGGAGACAAATGCATGGATGAGTGTCTCCAAGTCTGGTTTTGACACTATTCCTCTGATCTTAATGTTTTTCAGATGGTAAAAAGCTGATGATGTTATTGCTTTAATGTGGCTGTTTAAGTTCAGGTCTGAGTCCATGATTACTCCTAGATTTCTAACCTGATTTTTTGGTTTTAGAGAGAGAGACTCAAGGTGACTGATAACACTTTGTCTTTGTGTCTGTGGGCCAAAAACAATGATCTCAGTTTTGTCTGAGTTTAGTTGGAGAAAGTTGTTTTGCATCCACAAACTGATCTGTTCGATGCAGTGACAGAGAGTATCTACAGGCCCATGTTCACCTGCCGTCAGTGACACGTAGATCTGAGTGTCATCTGCGTAGTTGTGGTACGACACATTGTTGCTGTTTATTAGCTGACCCAATGGAAGCATATACAAGTTGAATAAGAGGGGTCCCAAGATTGACCCCTGGGGGGATTCCCTTTTTGGGTCTCCTAAAAAAGGCGGGAAGCTCGCAGGGTGGCCGGAGCCTCCACAGAGCTCCAGAGCTTGATTGACAGCCTCTGGAGCCAGTCAATGCACTAAAAAGGCTTCCACTATTTCGGGCTGATGTACAAAAACCAGCGTGGTTAATAATATTGCACCTACCCCAGCATTTTCAGATGGGTCATAGCAATTTCTAGGAAAAGAAAAGGTCTTTGGAGCCAGGCTTTTAAGCCGTTCTCAGGGGGTCTGAAGTCCCATTAGAATCCTGTCTACCAAGTGTCTTTTGGAGTTCCCCCTGGCCACAAGGGGGTGGTATTACAGCAATGTCAGCTCCTCGCCATAAGAACCATAGAGAAGCATGTTCCTTGCCCATTGCTGTGTGCGCACATCTACATGAACAAACGCAAAAATTCTTGGCTTGGCTAGAGGAGTGTAAGTGGAGGGTAGAGGAGGCTAAGTGCTCTATTGGAATTTAACACGTTGCCTTTGTGTGCTGAGCCTGTTACACTGAACCAGTGGTGTATTGGCTAATTGGGACAGTCTGTACATTTCCCTGTGGGCTGCAGCACTTTTGGGCTACCAAAACTGGTTAGCTCAGCCCGCAGACTAGGTACAGACCACAGGGAGGAGTTTATCTTGGCTGAGTACCTCCCCTCTATTAACAGCTACTCTCACCTGTAGGTAAACATCTTTGTAGTTCTAACGATCTAGCTTTGAGTGAAACTTAGGTGTGAGTGTGAAGGGGCTGAGCTGAAACTTTAGTTCACTGACGTAGCCTTTTGTATGAGAGGTGGTAAGAGGAGGTTCTACACTTCAACTACAGAGTACAAAAGATAACTCAAGAACCTTCACTGAAGATGGACAACTCCTGTATGACTGAGAGCCTACACAGACATAGCACTATATCACAAATCTAATCTTGTGTCGGACAAATAGCATCTTTCATAGTTCATCCCTTGCAGCTGCTACGCCCCAAACTGTGGTGAAGCCAAGAGCCATATATCCCAATGCACCCTCATGAGTCAGGCAGCCTGGTCTGTGCAATGTAATAGTCAGATCGCATGGTGTTAAATGCACCAGAGCTCCTCAGCCCAAAGTCCGACGTGTTTGAAAGGCTTTTCAGAGTAAACAGTGGAACAGGCCTGCGGTCGGGGACTGCTCTCCCACTCCGCTGCCGTGACGATTAGCTTTAAGCTCATCATTTGGAAGGTATGGTGTTCTCTCTTAACTCCGCGCGCTGACGTGTGTGTGTGCAGATGCTGTCCCAGATGACTGTACTGGGTATGACCTGCTACATCCTGCTCACTCTCACCGCGCTGGGCTTCATCATCGACCAGAGGTACACTAAATCATGACCCTGAAGTGGGCTTGTTTCATTCACATTTGAGTAATCGTTTCGGCAGTTTGGTTAAGGCACCACAAAGCAATCTAATCCATGACATAAAACTGTGTACTGGTTGTGTCTCTCCTGTTCAGACCCACAGCGGGACTCCTGGAGATGCTGCGCTGTATTGTCACAGCGACCATGCAGAGGTACCACCTCCTGACGCCGCTGCTGCCCGCGCTGGCCGTGCCTACAGAGGTGAGCTGCATTTTAGTAACTGATGTAATGGGAGAAAGTTATACAAGCTCATGTAGTAAACAGAATCCCGGCTCCCGTAGCATGTTGCCGTTGTCCTTGACACCTCACAAAGTCAACAAACAGCTGCTTATGAGCTGAAGACATTTGAGACCTACACGTTTCTTCTTCTGAAACACTGAAGAAGCACCAAGAGCCCCCACACCTGCAGCACAGTGGAGGCATAACAAGAGGCGCTACAGGAAAACCAGGGACAAACAAGGAGAAGATGGGAAAACACTTTTGTGGAGAGTTGTGTGCCATGGTTTCCCCGACCTCCAAAAACATGTTGGTCAGGTTGTACAATGACAAATAAAGCACTTACTTGGTGAATGAGAGTGTGAGTCGGTGATGGTTCATCTCTTTGAGCCTAATGTAGGTGAAAAAAATCTGACCTAGCCTTTCGACTGGAACATCGCAGCGATAAATGTCTAACAGAGTGAGACTGTTTGCCGGAAATTTTTTTCTCTTTTGCATAAGTTACCTCCCGGGTGTGCGGAGTCTTCTTTAGCAGCCTAATGCAGGTGAACAGCATTGTTTAAATAGAGACCATTTACCAATTAGCACTTGAGCTAATACCTGGTACTATGCATCTCTCCCCTTGAGGTTAATGTTTATTGTACGCTGTCCCTGTTCCTCTAAATAAATAAACTAAACTAAACTGCAACTTTTTAATTAATATTTGTCATTGTACAACGAATTTGCGTTCAGGTGTTGGGTTAGTCCTGAGCTGTTGTAACTGAGCGCGCCGCCATTGTGGGCCACCCTGACCAACATGTTTTTGTAGGTCTGGGAAACTGGAGTCCTGTCTTGGGTCTTCTCTGAAATGTTGCATTGCCTCCTGGGTTTGTCCCTGTTTCAGAGTGTGGTGTCCTGCATGGGTCAGCTTCTTCCTCCTGCGCAGCTCTCTCCGCTCCACAACAGTCTTTCACCATCTTCTCCTCGTTTGTCCCTTTTTTGTTTCCTGTAGCTCCTCTTGTGACGCCTCTACTGTGCTGCAGGTGTGGGGGCTCTTGGTGCCTCCTCACTGTCTCAGAAGAAGAAATGTGTCGGTCTCAAATATTTTAGCTGATAAGCTAGCTGCTTGTTTACTTTTAAAAACCTGGGTCCTGGATGGCAGGTAGTAAAGATGTACAAAGGTATACAGTTAAACAATGTGGAACACAGAAACTACAAATGCAGAAAAAGGCAAAAGGCACCGCTGTACGTAGAGAGAGGGAGGTTGCCTATTGTTTATTATTATTGTTGAATGCCCTATACAAACTGTGTGGCAGCTTAGTTAGTGCTTTTGCCTCATGGCAAGAATATCCTGGGTCCAGTTGCTATACGACTTCATCTGATCTCAGAGGCTAAAATGGGTTAGGCCTGTTCATCCACAGGAGGCCGGATTGGAATACAAGACGTATAAGTGAGTGGTTGGTGGTGGTGGTGCAGATGTGTGCTTCCGTCAGTCTACCCCAAGTATGGAGTGAATTAAAAAAGAGACCTGGGAGACTTGTCTCTGTGAAAGCGCTATAACAATAAGAATCCGCTTTCTAACTGTGAGATTCAGATTTTTCCTACATAACTGTTTGGCAGTCCTTTTGTCACATTTGCTCCTCCTTTATTTAATGTGGTCTTGCACAGCCCACAGCCTCATTACATTCCCTGCTCGGGCGTCTCTGACCCTCGGTGTGGTCTGCAGAGTGTCTGACGTGAGGCGGCTGGGCGATAAGTCCGGCTCTGCGGCGCTGCGAGTCCAGATGCTCGGCCCAATTGACCGTAAAATTGGTGTTCCTCTGGCTCTGATTCTCCGCTGACCCCCTCCCCTCTCTCCTCGCCCCCGTCCCGACACCCCCCTGTCCCGGCCGGTGTGAACCCCTGCCTGCCCCCTTCCCTTCTGGAAGTCATTACCTCCGTCTGCTGCTAACTCAGTCCGGCTGAGGGGAGCTGCACGAGAGAGAGCAGGGGCTTTTATCGACCAATATTCCACATCTGTGCCGTTCAGGTGCACGACTGGAACTGCAACAACTGAATTATCATTTTATACTGTGTGTGTGTCGATAATGACCAGATGTAGGCGAAGAAGAAATAAAACATTATACTAATCAAAAAATGGAGATTGACTTGTGACACGGTTTGAAAGAGCCTCATATCATTGACAGAAAGCAACAGGTCTAAGCTTTGTCCATGAGGGAGAAGCTCAGGGAAGCACAGAACATGATTCAGGTCCAGGTCTTGACAGGGCCCAAACTGTGGAACTTGCTCCCAGTCGAGCTGCGAGTCGTCACTGACCTGCCGCTATTTAAGTCCAGACTAAAGACTCACTTATTCAGGCAGCCCTTCCATAATGCCTAATGCTGTCCTGTTTTGCCCATGTTTTTACATTATTTATTCATGTACGTATTTTAAGCTCTTAACCCCCCACCAGCACATTTTCTCCAGTTTGGCCTTACCAAAATCTAAAAGCTTCTTGGAAAAAAGAATAAAAATGAAAACGAGAATTAAAAACGCAACAAAAGAGCAACAAAATAGTGCCAAAAGAACGAGAACAAAAAGATAGATTAAAACCCAACTAAAAAGTGATAAAGAAGCAACATAAGAGCAACAAAAATGTGCTGAAGAAGCTACAATAAGACTTTGCAAAAACAAGACAAAAAAAGCTACAAAAAACAGACAAAAGTGTGACAAAAACACAGCGAAGTCACGGTTTTGTAGGTCTAAGCTTTCAAATGAGGCGTTATTCTGGCCTAGAGGCTGTAAGGTCCAGTGGAGAATTTGAGTAAGGCTGAACTGCAGAAAATGCAGCAAGGCCATTCTGTGTGGAGTCTGCATGTACTCACCGTTTCTGGATGGGTTTCTTCCGGGTGCTGTCGTTTCCCCTATGACTCCAAAACATGCACACTAAGTGATTCTGACCATCAGTCTGGCTCCGTGTATGGAGATGGATCACCCACTGATCCTTACGGGTCGCCCCAGTGACAGAGGACACATTCTGCTACACAGTTGTTGGATGAAGACAAATAAAGCACCTTAACCTTTACCGCTTCAGCTTTATAATCCTCAATGCTATAATCCAGTGGTTCCCAACTTTTTTTCTTTTTACGCTGGAAACAGACCGGGCTCTACCAGTCTATAACCACAGGACTTCAAATGCATTACTACGTTAAACAAATATTCGCCGAATTAGTAGAGGAAGGAATTGATGAGATTTTTTACCAATATTAGTGTAATTGACAATTCACCTTATTCCTGTTCTTCATCAATTCTCTTTGATTTCTAAGAAATGAAGGCTATTATGTGTGTGTATATAGTTTTATATTTGAACAAGACTCTTTTGACAGAAGTAGTATTCTGTTTAAACTTCCTAACATTAAAGGCATTTAAATTGCGACTGTATTTATTATGAATTTAGCAGGGAATACAGTAAAGCTTAAAAGTTGATTAGAATCCCCTCAAGGGCCTGCCCTCCCTTTAATCTCAGTGGGACTTTCCCGGCTAACAATAACAGGCTCAAACTGTAATACTTTTGTGATAAGATAAGAGTTGCCTCTTTTTTGGGTCAAGGCAGTTTCCAAAGCTACCATTGTAACACCAAGACGCTCACATCAAAGACTGTGCTGCATCAAACAACAGGTAGAGAGGACCAGCCAAGAGAAATGCCTGCACAAAATAAATAGCACCCAAAAGTTACACTTCGAGTTTCCAATGCTACACCAGAACAACTGATGTCGAGAATCTCCTTACCAAAATGAGACGCAAAGCACTACATTGGTACAGTGCGTTTCTTTCATAAGCTGCACAGTTAAAGTGTCCCCACCCATGGCCTCTGCTCACTCCCGATAGCGTCCAGGAGAGTGATTTATGCCGCCCACGCTGCAGGCCCGTGTCACTTTGACAGCTCTGTTTAATGCAGACGTCTCCTTGAGCGAGTCATTAGTCTCTTTTTTCCCCCCGAATGGAACCACATCAGGCGCGGGGTAAAAGTCACGGTGCAGGTGTGGCCCGCCCCAAACGCCTCTCACTTTCCCGCGTGACACTCCGACCCAGCCCGCGCTCCTTTGATGCCGCCGCGTGCTCCGGTCCAGGGCTCCTTTGTTGCGGGGAGTCGTGTTTTTGAAGTCGCGCCAATCAATTAGGAATCGCATGGAAATGTGGAGGGGGAGTTCACATTTAATTGTGGTTAGGCGCAGGCGAGCGGTTGTACGTTTGGGGCAGGAGTACAGAAAGCAGGTGGTTGGTGTGATATACGGCGGCACTTAAAGCTCCCGGGTTTTATAGGGGGCTCTGCGGAGTCTCCTTGTAAAGCTGCAGACCCGCTCGCTCTGACAGACTGAGACTGGGACATACCAGCCTGGAGAACAGGGGTCCGAGAGGAACTTCTTAGGTAGTTTTAATGTACTAAAGTTTAAATTATTATTATTTGTGTAGAAATGTATAACATTTATCATGGAATGGCCTCTCCCTTAGGCGACTGAGTTTACTCCCCTGAAAATCAGCTCCTCAAAATCCGGGGCCATGGTTCTCCACCGGAAAAAGGTGGTTTCCCCGCTTCAGGTCGGTGGGGAGTCCTTGCCCCAAGTGGAGGAGTTCAAGTATCTCGGGGTTGTGTTCACGAGTGAGGGACGGATGGAGCGTGAGATCGATAGACGGATCGGTGAAGCGTCGGCAGTGATGCGGTCGCTGTATCGGACTGTTGTGGTGAAGAGGAAGCTGAGTCTGAGGCAAAGCTCTCGATTTACCGATCGATCTACGTTCCCACCCTCACCTATGGTCATGAGATCTGGATATGACCGAAAGGACAAGATCCCGAATAAAAGCGGCCAAATTTAGTTTTCTTTTTAGGGTGGCTGAGTGCACCTTTAAAGATAGAGGAGGAGCTCGGAGTAGAGTCGCTGCTTCTTCACGTCGGAAGGAGCCAGCTGAGGTGGCTAGGGCATCTGTTCCGGATGCCTCCTGGTTGCCTCCCTTTGGAGGTGCTCTAGGCATGTCCTATTGGGAGGAGGCCTCGTGGAAGACCCGGGACACGCTGGAGGGCCTTTGTCTCTGTGGCCTGGTGTCACCTCGGGGTCCACGACCCGGCCCCAGATAAAGCGGGAGAAAATGAATGGATGGTTTTACTGTTTGTTCTGAACACGAACAATGTTTGTCAACTTTTAGGTACATATAATTATGTTGAAATATCATCTTGGCTACTAACTCTTCAGGGTGAACTCCACCTAAGTTGTGTAGTTACACACGTGTCTTCAAGGCAGAAGTAGCTTTGTGCCATTGTGGTTGCAGTAAACATGTAGGAGACCACAGCTCTGTCACTAAAGTGTGTGTGGGCCCTGTTTGCCTGAAGGCGCGCTGTAACATGCTGAATGTGTCACCGTAATTAGCCTGTTTCTCTAACACAGACCTTGCAGCTGCCCAGGTCATACTGTGTTAAACAGAGCTCATAAAAAAGCACCTGCTCAGATTTCTACTCCTGCAGCGTGATCCGGTCAAATACACACTGCTGCTGAAGGAGAAATGTAAAAGAAACAGTAGCCACAGACGGTCTGGATGCAATGTAGAGCTAAGAGTTGTGAAAATAATATTCTTTGAATGATATCAATTAGAAGTGTAACAATGCACCGTACCAAAGTGGCTGCATAATCCTCAGCACTTACACACCTGCATGTGCGCAGTGCTCATTGTTCGCCCTTTATTGTATTAAGAGTTTGTCAGAACAATTATTTAATGCTCTTACATCATGTTAATGCCGATGGCCATAGAATACAGTTGAGTTGGTCCATTACAAATGTTATTACATTTTATGGCCTCGGACAAGAGGCAGAGCCACAGCATCTAGCTAGGCTAAACATTAGTATGTTATAACCAATGGCCGCTGGCAGCTCTGCTTTACGACCGCAACACTGGAGGCCGCCATTGCTGTAGTACCTCCATATAGCCGCGAGTCTTCTATTGAAAAGCATTGGACTTTAGACACGTTAAAAACAACTTTAACGATGGTTTCTATTTTTTAAACACTTTCTACGGTTACATATTCCTCCTGAGATAACACTGGGTTAGTCACAATTAAAGAAACCAGGCTGGTTTTCTAAAGATTTTTTTTTTAAACCTCGTACTAATGAGGGTCGGACTGTTAGCATTGGAGCTGCGCGAGCTACACGTCACGCAAGGGCCGGGTCTACAGTGAAGACCCCGCCCTTATGCCCTTATTAGGAACATGCTTCGTCAGAGCTGGGGAGGAGTCTGTAACTCCGCCATGATTCCCCCCTCGAACATGGTCATTATGGTAAACGGGGAGGAGTGAGAAGGAGTTGTCTATTCGTTTTAACGGTCTATGGTTCAAACTAATAACTTTAAGAATACATACCTAAGTTAATCAGTGAGCTAATATTAGATGATGCTTTTAGACAAAAACAAGAAAAGTTGGGTCCATATGGATGTTTTTACTCAACAGCTTGTCCAGTTGAAATGAAAAATAGCCATTAGCAAGTAGCATGAAGCTAACTAATGGTAGTATTATGGTTAGCGTTCCCTGTTAGCCTAAAACACATCCATAATTCACTGTTTGCTGAAGTAGTGGTGGAGTAATAGGGGCTAACATGGACTAATTTCCACTCTTTGGTTTCCCTTAAAGCTTCTATCGTGACCTTTTGTGGATGTTCCCAAAGATGCCGTCGGTATAGTTTTGAAATTGAAGCTTCATGGCTGACAGTAGTCAAAACTCTGTGGGTGTTGGTCCGTAAAAAGGACTTTCAGCTGTAATATTTGTGTATTCAATCTGCCAAATAATGATCAGGAACAACATTTTTAGGCCCGAGCGGCCTGCCGTAGCAAGGGCCTATTGTAATCGCAACGCAGTGCGCGCAGCGCACTGAACCGAGGTGCGCGGAGCGCACGAAAACAGCGCGGAGCGCTGTCCCCATGTCAAACGTAAACTCACCGTATAAAACAGTGACTGCCCACACCTCTGGTGTGGGCCCTTATACTTATAATTGCTGCAAAATGAATGGGGGTATATGGCCAACTGTCATACGGAGGTGGATGACGAGCGCGAAGCGCTCGTCATCCACCTCCGAGCCCCACGGCTGCGTGGGGGAAGTCGAAAGCTTTCAAAAAATGTATAATATGTTGTAGTCGCGAAAGCGACTATATTGTTTTTGCAGGAAATATTATTATTCTTTCTTTCTTCTTCTGCTCTTTGAGCAGGAATTTGACCTCCTGAACATAGTCAAAAACTCACCAAACTTTGCCCAAAATTCAGATCTGGTGAAAAATTAATTAAAATGTGTGTTTCGTTTTGGGGAGATAAAAAATGGCGCGACAGCGCCACCTACAAAAGTGAAAATACATTGCGCCTATGGGGAGGGGGCCAACATAAACTTTTTCGCAGAGCGACGGGATTCGGTACAGACATTCGTCCTGTGAGGACAAACAAAATATATTATTGTGGCCACGCCCCCAGACAAACCGGAAGTCCGCCATTTTGACAGGAAGTCGGGAAAATGGTGAGTCAGCGTTTTCGCTGACGTCGCATTTTAACGAACCCCTCCTAGGGCGTTTCACCAAATGAGCCCAAAATCGCTCCAGTTCATCTCGAGATGTGGGGCATCAAAAGTTATCCAAATTTTTTGGCTAAGTTTTACGGTTTGTTTGCGGCGAAGCCGCAATCTTTACGAAGAATTTTGCGACTTACCGAAAACAACAAAATGCTCCCATTCGCACAAACGAACTCCGATTAAAAATCGGAAATATACATTTTATTGACCTTTCACCCCCGGACACAACAAATGTGAAAAAGTGAGATTTGGCGCGATAGCGCCCCCTCTAGGCCGAGAACAAAAAATGCATTATGGGAAAAAAATTAGTTTCTCGGAAATGAATAAAATTCGGCACAATATTAGCTGATGGCATCCCGATCCAAAAAGCCAATGAGACCCATACCGTATTTTGTACGGTGTTGCCATGGAGACGACCGAGGTCCACCATGTTATTCCAATGGGACTGACCCGCATATCACACATTATACACAATTACAGCTCGTTAGCGCCCTCTGTCAGGAGCTTGTGGACAGTAGTGATTGAAGTATGGCCCGTCAGGGCCGTCTGATGCTGCTTGTGAAATAAAAAAGATTTGGGGCGCGCTAGCGCCCTCTGCAGGTTGGAGCCATCATTCACATGGAGACACGAAAAATCTCGTTTTGATGTTTACTCACAAGGATTAATGGCTCATCAGGGCAATAAAATGTAGTGTGGCCACACTAGCGCCCTCGGTAGGGTTATGGCGCGGCAATGGAGGCACTAAGGGAGGCCTCCATTACATGATTGCTAGGCGACCGACAGGTGGTCGGCCATTTTGGGAAAAATCGAGTAATCTGCGCCGAAGGCGCCATTTCTCGCCTTTGCTCTTTTATAATCTCGACCTAGGGTGGCAGCGACATTATAACCACGTAGGGCGCGGCAGCGCCTCCCGGTTATTGCGGCGGCGTGCGGCAACCGGCGTCAACCGGCCACCGCGTCCCGCGAGGGCCTCTCGATGCCGCTTGCGGCTTTAATTCAGTTTCCTTTTTCTCCTTTCTGTAGATGTATTTATTTATAAAACTTTTCCTCTCCTATACAGCTGTATTAGCCTCTGCCCCCCATCTGAGATCCTGAACCAAACTACAGTACTGCAAAAAAAAAAAAGTATTTTCCCGTCTCTCAGCAACACCATTCCTTCAAAGTTACTCCCATCAGCGCAACTCACCACTTAAACCAAGCCAAACACTTAGGCCCAAATGCCCACTGCTGTTTTCCGTAGCTTCACCTGGCACGGGCACTGGCAACGTAAATAAGCGCTCTAACTCTGACATGTGCGCTCCCCTGCACTCGCCCTGATAATATTTCACACTTTACTCCTCTCTATTCTCTCTCCCCTCTTCCTTCTCTCCCTGGGAGCAGGTTTCCGTTTGCGCTCCTGCTCCCGGGAGCTTTAGATGATGTCACAACTTTCCATAATTCCACGCTCAGGAATCTTTAAGTAAGGATAGGTTTTGTCGGGGATATTTCCAGGACATTAGCGTCTAGGGCTACTCGCTAACTGCCAAAACGTGTCCAAAAGATTAAGTAGTTGGTAATTACCATATTTTCAGCTTGACATTTATTTATTTTTTGCTCTATCTTGCATTGGTGATCATGTTGTAGATGTGAGCTGGGCATTTTTGACCGATATTCGGGTCCAACTATATGAGCCTTTAGTGTCACATTTACCATGCTTCACAAATGCAGAAGACTCCCAGACCAACAGCTCTCACCTCTGACTAACACTGTTTTGTTTTGTGTCGCATAGACCTGTCACGTTAACAGAATTCGATATAATATGAAGCCATGAAAATAAGACCTTTTTAATGCCTTAGAAACAAACTCTAAAGCTCAAAAATGAAATAAAAGCTTTGTTGAAAAGTACTTAATCTTAAAATATCCCACTATAAACATGAAATACAATACAACCTACTTAGGGTAAAAAATAATTACAGTTTTTCAAAAATGCTAATAATTGTACAGAGGATGAATGTTGAGTCCAAAAATATATTTATAGTGCCTCTCAAAAGTACTAATAATTATTTATTTTATTTTGAATTTACTGAAAGTTCACACACAAGTAACAGACAACTGTGAAGTGAAAGTAAAATGATACATGATTCTGTGATTTTTTTTAAATAGAAAAGTGGGGCGTGTATAAATACAGCATTTTTCAGTGCATTAAATTGCCTTTATAACATTCCTAATGACTGCAGAAAGTTCACACCTTGCCCTAACCATTAAATAGAGGCCACCTGTGTGTAATCTACTCTCAGTATAATTCCAGCTGTTCTGTGAGGGCCTCAGAGCTATGGTCAGAGTGTTTTGGTCACTAAACAACATCATGAAGGCCAAGGAGCTCACCAGAGAGGTCAGGGATAAAGCTGTGGAGAAGTTTAAAGATTTGAACATCTCACGGAGCACTGTTCAATCCATCATTTGGAAATGGAAAGAGTATAGCACCACTGAGAACTTACCAAGACACGGGCGTCCACCTAAACTAACAGACCGAACAAGGAGAGCACTGGTCAGAAATGCAACCAAGTGCCCCAAGATAACTCTGGAGGAGCTGGGACGTCCTGCCGCTGAGCTGGGGGAATCTGTACATGGGACAACTATAAGTCGTACTCTACACAAATCTGACCTTCATGGACGAGTGACAAGAAGAAAGCCATTATTGAAAGGAGGCCATAAGAAATCCCGTATGAAGTTTGCTAGAAGTCATATGGAGGACACAGCTACCATGTGGAAGAAGGTGCTTTGGTCAGATGAGACAAAAATTTAACTTTTTGGCCCAAATGCAAAACGTTATGTATGGAGCAAACCTAACACTGCTCATCGTCCTGAGTGCACCATCCCCAGGGTCAAATATGGTGGGGGGAGCATCATGCTATGGGGCTGCTTTTCCTCAGCTGGGACTGGGAAGATTGTAAGAATAGTTGGGAAGATGGATGGAGCCACATACAGACAAATACAGACCTGAAAACTGCTGTTCACAAACGCTCTCCTTCTAATGTGACAGAGCTTGAGTTGTTTTGTAAAGAGGAATGGGCTAAAATGTCAGTCTCTACATGTGCAAACCTTGTAGAGTCAAACCCCAGAAGACTTGCTGCTGTTATTGCAGCAAAAGGGGGTTCCACAAAGTATTAAGTCATGCTGTATGAATACTTATGCACGCCCCACTTTTCGGGTTTTCAATTTTTTAAAATAACAGAATCATGTATCATTTTGCTTTCACTTCACAGTTGTCTAGTGTTGCATAAACTGCCATGTGTGTTTTGACGTGGACGAAGCACACGTGTCTCTGATTGGTTAATCCATCTGTCACTCACTGACATTGGAACTGGCAAAGCTACAGCTATTTCCCGTCGACGTCTGTATTAAGGTTAGGGCTGGGCACCTTTTTTTTATTCCATTACTTTAACGATACTTGGTTTTCGATACGTATACCTGAATTATACTCTTTCTGATACCTCCTATATACTAAAATATTTGTCATCTAAAACCAGAAAACACAACAATAATGTGTGGAAGATCTGCACATTTACAGTATGGGAAGGAATGTGGACTAAATTATTATTTGACCTTGGATTGTAGCCTTGGGCTAGTTTCCATCCGTCATCCCACATGCACACTCTCAAACACACTCTCATTCACCCCTGCCTATTGTACATGTTTTTAGTGGTAGGGGAGAACATGCAAACTCCACACAGAAAGGTCCAGGTGGGAATCGAACCCGGGACCTTCTAGCTGTGAGGCATGAGCGCTAACCGCTGTACTGTACCGCCAGTGAAAGGAAAGTTAACGACTTTGCGTATTTCCGTGTTGTGTCGTTGCGCTTCGTATTGCAAGTCGCCCCGGGCCACCAGGGGGTGGTATTACAGCTATGTCAGCTCCTTGAGGACCAAAGAGAAGAGCTTTGCTAATAATAATTTAGAGAAATCAATTTTAAGCTTTTGCTGTAGATGTAACTATGAGGAAAGATTTTATTGCTAATTTTCTGTCACTTTGTTCTCATATAAAAATAGGATATTTTATGCATACAAATGGCCTAAATTGCCATTTTCAGTGACACAATCTAAATAATGGGTAGACCCAGGTTTAAATTTATGATTTTATTTGTATATTAGCACCAACTACTTTTCTAAAAGGGGATTTAGGATCATGTTTAGTCTTTGAATAAGCTATTTATACTGTAAGTGAAAAAAATCAGTAAAAATTGTAATTTTACCTTGTTTTTTTGCATTCAAAGCTCAATAAATCAGGCAGGAATTAGATACTGAAAAATACCTCAGAACTTTCAAAACATTATTCAGTCTAAGCCTGTAAAGTACGGAGTCTGTAGGAGCTACTAAAGTAGTTGTTGCAAAAGTGGAATGAAAACCTAACTTTTAGGATACGGCCCTAAAGTTTTGTAACGTCTGCACATGTGCGTGTATATTTCTCACGTCTTTAGCAGCTGCAGTTTCTCACAGAGGAAATGACCATATCTGGATTATTTACAGCTTCACCTTTAGCAGTACACGTATGCCAAACATGTCAATATTTGTGGATGAATAGGTCTGGGAAAGACGACTGTTCGCAGCGCGATGTTGTAGTTACTTCCTGGAAGTTGGACCACTGTGAGTAAAATCTATATTTCCACCTGCTGTGTCTCGCCGTGAATGCTCCATGATCTGACCTGTGGATGTGGTTCGCATTCACACAGAAGTGTATTTAAGAGCAGGCTCAAGACCCACCTTTTAACCTTAGCTTTTAACTGACATCTATTTATTTAGTCCTAATGATATATTTTGTGTGCGTGTGTGTGTGTGCGTCTGTTTGTCTGTTTGTTATCTGTAGAGCACTTTGTGATACCTTTCGGTATGATAAGCGCTTTATAAATAAAGTTTGATTTGATTTGACCAATGGGGCAGACTGCCATGAATAGATCAGATACAGAAAAAGCCGTATCTGGGTGACTTTGGCCCGCAGTCCAAGCGTAGCCTTTAGACAAACAAAAGAAGTCCTGCAGTTGAGTAGAGTTTGGCCTCCTCTTCGCCAAACCAAACTGAAGTCATCATTTTCCAGAGCTGACACGTCTTTGGAGGCAGATGATAAAAGCCAGGCACAATGCTAATGTATAAATCTGTATTGTGTCTTTACAGCGTCTCTGGCTGTCAACACGTTATTCCGCCTCAGCCTGGGTTTCCTGCAGAGCTTTCACACAGAACACGCTCAAATAGCCGCACATGTACAATTGGAAAACGGTTCCGATTATTCTCTCTGAAGGGAAAGGGAAATATGGGAACGAAGTTTTTATTATCTGGCTGAGTTTCTCCCCCATAGCTACGCAATCAACAGCCTCTCCCTCCAGACATATTTATAGATGCTTTTTCCCTTTATACGCCAAGTGATTGAGAAATGAACACCATTCTGTAAAAAAGAAAAAATGTGAATGTAGTTATGTATAAGGATGATATTGAATTCATTGCCCGACGTTGAATATACTCTTCCTAAAGGGACATACACACCTAACCGGACTAATCACGCTTCCGCTTCTATTTGGTCGCTTGAAAGCTTGCTACGTGATTCTGAAAAAACCTGGGGCTATTGCTGAGCAGCACTATTTGTGAATGAACATTGTACACCGATTCTTTTCTTGTGCTTTGGTGACAGTGGAATAGTTTTACTAGCCTGCCTTTCTCTGACACGTAACACTTAACGCAAACCTCCTGGATATTATTTCAATATGTGTGGGTTTGGAGTGTGTAGTACCTGTCTGTCCAGCCTCATGTCATGAAATCCCCTTTAAAACATGTTTGTAATCATGTGCGTTCTTTATTGCATCCGTGTTTTCATCAGTTTAATGCAGCTTAATTCCTCTGATCCGAATGCCTGGGCTCAGGAAAGGCAGTTCAAACCACAGCTGCTGCTTGTCGTGAAGCTTTAACTCCTCTTTTCAGGCGCTGTTTCCATTTCACTTGTGTCTTTATGATGCAGTAGAGGTGGTTATGTTGCTCCAAATTCAGACAGATGATCTGTGTTCTTGAGCCTATACAGGCCAGGGGTGTCAAACTACTAAACGTTACCGGTAGGATGATTCACTGAACAAAGAAGGTTTCCCTCCTCATCATCGGTCAGTCTCGCCCACCTGTTTCAGAAGCTCTCCGTCCTCGTTCTCCCTGTTCATTTCTTTGTTGGAAAATAGTCCAAACCTGTGTCTTCTCCCCTCCAGCATGCATTCAACACCACTGGGGAAGGGTCTGCGTCATCCGCGCCGGGGCTTATGGGACATGTAGTTCTAACGTCTTTAATACAATTTATTGGCGGACCGGTTATAATATACAGAGCCTCTCGAAAGTACTAATACACCTTGAACCTTTGCACATTTTGTCACGTTTACAACCCTAAACATAAAGATTTTATTTTGAATGTTTTACTGAAGGTTCACACACAAGTAACAGACAACTGTGAAGTGAAAGCAAAATGATACATGACTGTTATTTTTCAAAAAATAGAAAAGTGAAAAGTGGGGCGTGCATAAGTATTCATACAGCATGACTTAATACTTTGTGGAACCCCCTTTTGCTGCAATAACAGCAGCAAGTCTTCTGGGGTTTGACTCTACAAGGTTTGCACATGTAGAGACTGACATTTTAGCCCATTCCTCTTTACAAAACAACTCAAGCTCTGTCACATTAGAAGGAGAGCGTTTGTGAACAACAGTTTTCAGGTCTTTCCACAGATGTTCAATAGGATTTAGGTCGCTCTCCCTCTCTCGACTCACTCGCTCTCGCTCGGGTCGTCCTCTCTCTATCTCTCGGCTCACCCTCTCTGGGCTCTCCCTTTCTCGACTCTCTCGCTCGGCTCGTCCTCTCTCGGCTCACCCGCTCTCGGCTCGTCCTCTCTCGGCTCGTCCTCTCTCGGCTCGTCCTCTCTCGGCTCGTCCTCTCTCGGCTCGTCCTCTCTCGGCTCTCTCTCTCTCTCGGCTCGTCCTCTCTCGGCTCTCTCTCTCTCTCGGCTCGTCCTCTCTCGGCTCTCTCTCTCTCTCGGCTCTCTCTCTCTCTCGGCTCGTCCTCTCTCGGCTCTCTCTCTCTCTCGGCTCGTCCTCTCTCGGCTCTCTCTCTCTCTCGGCTCGTCCTCTCTCGGCTCTCTCTCTCTCTCGGCTCTCTCTCTCTCTCGGCTCTCTCTCTCTCTCGGCTCTCTCTCTCTCTCGGCTCTCTCTCTCTCTCGGCTCGTCCTCTCTCGGCTCTCTCTCTCTCTCGGCTCACCCGCTCTCGGCTCGTCCTCTCTCGGCTCTCTCTCTCTCGGCTCGTCCTCTCTCGGCTCGTCCTCTCTCGGCTCTCTTTTTCTCGGCTCGTCCTCTCTCGGCTCTCTCTCTCTCTCGGCTCGTCCTCTCTCGGCTCTCTCTCTCTCGGCTCGTCCTCTCTCGGCTCTCTCTCTCTCGGCTCGTCCTCTCTCGGCTCTCTCTCTCTCTCGGCTCGTCCTCTCTCGGCTCTCTCTCTCTCTCGGCTCGTCCTCTCTCGGCTCTCTCTCTCTCTCGGCTCGTCCTCTCTCGGCTCTCTCTCTCTCGGCTCGTCCTCTCTCGGCTCTCTCTCTCTCTCGGCTCGTCCTCTCTCGGCTCTCTCTCTCTCTCGGCTCGTCCTCTCTCGGCTCTCTCTCTCTCTCGGCTCGTCCTCTCTCGGCTCGTCCTCTCTCGGCTCGTCCTCTCTCGGCTCGTCCTCTCTCGGCTCGTCCTCTCTCGGCTCTCTCTCTCTCTCGGCTCGTCCTCTCTCGGCTCTCTCTCTCGGCTCGTCCTCTCTCGGCTCTCTCTCTCTCGGCTCGTCCTCTCTCGGCTCTCTCTCTCTCGGCTCGTCCTCTCTCGGCTCTCTCTCTCTCTCGGCTCGTCCTCTCTCGGCTCGTCCTCTCTCGGCTCGTCCTCTCTCGGCTCTCTCTCTCTCTCGGCTGGTCCTCTCTCGGCTCTCTCTCGGCTCGTCCTCTCTCGGCTCTCTCTCTCTCTCGGCTCGTCCTCTCTCGGCTCTCTCTCTCTCTCGGCTCGTCCTCTCTCGGCTCTCTCTCTCTCTCGGCTCGTCCTCTCTCGGCTCTCTCTCGGCTCGTCCTCTCTCGGCTCTCTCTCTCTCTCGGCTCGTCCTCTCTCGGCTCTCTCTTTCTCGGCTCGTCCTCTCTCGGCTCTCTCTCTCTCTCGGCTCGTCCTCTCTCGGCTCTCTCTCTCTCTCGGCTCGTTCCCCTGGAAAGACTTTCTACAGACTGATGGTGCAGGCCTTGAACCATCAAAGACTCTCTGGCCGCACAGATACTGTGTGGAGGTCTCATCTGGGCTGGAACACTGAGGACAGTCCGGCCTGGGCTCACCTCTACAAACCACCACAGACTATGAGGCAGGGAGATCTGCAGTGGAGACTGCTTCATGGAGCTATACAGTCAATGCGTTTGTTTCCAAGGTAGATCGTACTGTGGGGGAGGGGTGTCCTTTCTGTGCAGTCAGGGAGTCCGTCTTTCATTGTTTCTGGGAGTGTGGGAGGCTGACTCAGCTGTTTGATCTGCTCAGGACACTGTTTGGAAGGTGCGGATATCCTTTTAATGCGGTGACTTATGTTGGGGGGGTCTTGTCTGGTGGCAGAGTGAAGAGGAAGGGGCGGGTCCTAAATTTCCTCCTGGGCCAAGCAAAGATGGCCATTTACCAGAGCAGGAAGAGGAAGGTGCAGGGGCGGAGTCAGGTCAGCACTGAGGTGCTGTTTGTAAAGATGGTGCAGGCTCGGCTCCTGCTGGAGTTTGGGGTCGCCCAGATGGACATGAGGCTGGAGGAGTTCGAGGGTGGTTGGGGGCTTGAGGGGGTTCTAGCCTCAGTCAGTGCAGGACAGCTTTGTTTTGGACCTCTTTTTATATAATTGTGTGTGTGTTTTTTATTTGTAACTTTTTTTTGGTGTAAATGTGAATAATTATGGAAGCAATTGGTTCCTGATGGACTAAATAAAGGTCTGATTAAAAATCAAAATCTCTCGGCTCGTCCTCTCTCGGCTCTCTCTCTCTCTCGGCTCGTCCTCTCTCGGCTCTCTCTCTCTCTCGGCTCGTCCTCTCTCGGCTCTCTCTCTCTCTCGGCTCGTCCTCTCTCGGCTCTCTCTCTCTCTCGGCTCGTCCTCTCTCGGCTCGTCCTCTCTCGGCTCTCTCTCTCTCTCGGCTCGTCCTCTCTCGGCTCTCTCTCTCTCTCGGCTCGTCCTCTCTCGGCTCTCTCTCTCTCTCGGCTCGTCCTCTCTCGGCTCTCTCTCTCTCTCGGCTCGTCCTCTCTCGGCTCTCTCTCTCTCTCGGCTCGTCCTCTCTCGGCTCTCTCTCTCTCGGCTCGTCCTCTCTCGGCTCTCTCTCTCTCGGCTCGTCCTCTCTCGGCTCTCTCTCGGCTCGTCCTCTCTCGGCTCTCTCTCTCTCTCGGCTCGTCCTCTCTCGGCTCTCTCTCTCTCGGCTTGTCCTCTCTCGGCTCGTCCTCTCTCGGCTCTCTATCTCTCTCGGCTGGTCCTCTCTCGGCTCTCTCTCTCTCTCGGCTCGTCCTCTCTCGGCTCTCTCTCTCTCTCGGCTCGTCCTCTCTCGGCTCTCTCTCTCTCTCGGCTCGTCCTCTCTCGGCTCTCTCTCTCTCTCGGCTCGTCCTCTCTCGGCTCTCTCTCTCTCTCGGCTCGTCCTCTCTCGGCTCTCTCTCTCTCTCGGCTCGTCCTCTCTCGGCTCTCTCTCTCTCTCGGCTCGTCCTCTCTCGGCTCTCTCTCTCTCTCGGCTCTCTCTCTCTCTCGGCTCGTCCTCTCTCGGCTCTCTCTCTCTCTCGGCTCACCTGCTCTCGGCTCGTCCTCTCTCGGCTCTCTCTCTCTCTCGGCTCTCTCTCTCTCTCGGCTCGTCCTCTCTCCGTGTTTTCCCTCCTCACGTGGAGTTGTTACTGCAGCCTGTTGTTTGTGTCTTTAACGCGGCGATCTGATTTCACTGCAGATGTTACTGTGAACCTCCTTTAGTCAAATAAACGGTAATCGGGCACTTGGACCGAGGCCGTACCCGCCGTGCCAACACTTCAGCGGTTTCCAGTGATGGCTGAGATTTGAACAGCTGTGGAGCTCGTGTTGGGTGAGTCACGGCGGGCGGCGGAGTGGGTGATCCTGCTTTGTTTACACGACCAAACATGAGGAGATGAGTGTGATGATCCAGGATGAGTGCAGGGTTTAATCCGACGTGGGGAAGAGACATGATGGTTTAGCGTGGTGGTGGTGCAGAGAAAAGCTTTATATTTATGAAGCATTTCAGTAAACACTGCCTGGGAGATACTGCTGGCAAAACTTTTCAATTTCAGGTTTGGAGACAGTTTGGTCTCTTATCACATAAACCTTCACCTGGAAACATCCAAAACCCTTGTGCTCACTATAACATGTTCAATTATTGCACTGATTCAATGTTTCTCCATAGTTATTTGGGAAATTGTCATTTCAACTACGACATGCGACAACATCTGCACATAAGTAGCTCCTACAGACTTCAAACTTTCCAATCTTGAACTGAATAATTATATATATATATATATTAGTGATGGGCCGTTATCGGCGTTAACGTGCTGCGTTAACGCGATAGTCTTGTCGGGCGATAAAAAAAATATGGGCATTAATCTATTCTCAAAGTTGAGTTGGGAGTGGGATCTATACTACTATGATGACTCACTTTGAGCTCCTCGTGGAGCAGCGGCGGAGATGTCCGGGGCGGGCTGAGGAGGAGACTGTGTGCGGTGATGTCGCTGCCGTTCGGAGGCGGCCCAGAGCGGAGCTGAGCGAACAGGTGGAAGACGTGAGTGACGGGGCTCCTGTAGCCGCCTCGTCACTCACGGACCCCGCGCGCCTTTTCCTCTCTTTTGAAACCGTTTGCCCGCAGGCCCCGCGGTCGTGCGTTCACAAACCGTCCCTCTGTCAATCCTACACTCCTCTCTCCGCCCCCCTCCAGCAGTGACTTTTGTTACGCAAAATAAGCATGTTCACGCTATGGGGCGCCGCTGTCCCTTGCGCGCAGAGTCCGACTATATTTAAATATTTTTTTCTCTCACTCCTTCGCTTTAGGTAGGCTACATTTTGATTACATGATTTATTCATAATAATCACCAATTATCATAGTTTAACAGCTTTCTTAAGCAGCTTGTGATGCATTTTGTAAACAACTGGTCTCAATTTTAGTTATTATTTTTGGGTAGAACATATTCCGGCAGAAATAAAATAAACCATTTTAATCTATAGATTAATCTAGATTAATTTCAAAATTAATCTAGATTAAAAAAAATCATCTATGCCCACCCCTAATATATATATATATATATATATATATATATATATATATACATATATACACACGGTCTTAACATACCACATTAAGGCCATCCCGCCTTTGCTCTGCCCGATCCCGTCAGAGCTACAAGCTCAGCAGGAAGGGCCTGGTCCGTACTTTGATGGGAAACCGTTTGAGAAACACCGGGAAGCTTTGGTGAATGGAGTGAGTGAGTGGTGGTGGGAGGGGCCGATGGCAGAATATCATGAAAAAGTTCATTTATTTCTGTAATTCAGTTTAAAATGTGAAACTAATATATGATATAGACTCATGGCATGCAAAGTGACATATGTCAAGTCTTTGTTTGTTTTAATTTAGAAAATGGCTTACTGCTTGTAAAAACCTCAAAATGAAAATTTCTGAAAATTAGAATATTACATGAAATCAATGGAAAAATATTTTAAACAAAGAAATGTGGGCCCTCTGAAAACTATAATCATGCATATCTACTTAATACTTAGTTTGGACCTTTTACTTGAATGACTGCCTTAATGTGGTTGCGTGGCATGGATGCTCTCAGCCTGTGGCTCTGCTGAGGTGTTATGGAAGACCAGGATACTTCAACCAGAGGAATCTGACATCTGAAGCCCATGTCCAGGATCCGTCTGTGTGTGGAGGCTCTTGATGCACTGACTCCAGCCTCAGTCCACTCCTTGTGAAGGTCCCCCACACTTTTGAATGGCCTTTTCCTGACAATCCTCTCCATTTCACATTTTAAACTGAATTACAGAAATAAATGAACTATTTCCACGATATTCTAATTTTCTGAGTTTCACCTATACATACATTTAAACCTGGCTCTGTCCATTATTTAGATGTCACCCAAAATATGGGAAATTGTGGGCATTTTTATATAAAAACATGAAATGACAGAAAACTTGCAATACATTTTTTTTCTCATATGTATGTCAGTAATCTACAGCAAAAGTTTGAAACTGATATCTCTACATTTAAAAGGTTTCCCTATTCACCTACATGCCAAGCTTTATGACGCCCTAAACTAATTGTAAGCAAATTAAAACTTGTTCCATTGGATCAAACTCAGCATAAATTGTCCTTATTGCACTTTTTAAGGCATTTATGTAAGACTGTTTTTTTTCCAGTACTCTAGAACAATCTGTTAATATAGTTGAGTACAATTCTAGGTCAGTTACAAAAGCCAGTTAAAGTAACAGAAGTGGTTGAGGAAGCTCCCACTAAACTCCTGTGTAAAACCATGTGCAGTGTGCTTGTAACCACATGTTCATACCCTCAGACCCAGTGAGCCGCTGAGATGTCCACTTTCTGCCGACCGACCGCTGCTTATTTGTGCACCATCAACCTCTTCCTTCCCCGGGATAATGTCTCCCACATGGATCCGTTTCCCATGTTCCCCACAGAGCTCACTTCAATATGATTTGCTTTTCTGCCGTCGCCGATTAATGCCGGCGTGTGACGACCCTCTGAAAAAACATTTTAAATAATGTCGAGCACAAGCCTGGACTGTTTGGAGTCTTCAGGCGCCACTGAAGTGGAGATGAAGAAGAAGAAGATCTTTATTTATATAGCGCCTTTCACAGACATGGCCACAAAGCGCTTTACATGAGAGCATTTACATTAACTCCATACTCGGTGATGGTAAGCTACGTTAGTAGCTTCAGTTTCCCCTGGGGGAGACTGACAGAAGCGCTGTCGCGACTGCACACATCTGCACCAACGGTCCCTCTGAACACCTCCATACATTCACACACACATCATTCATCCTGGCCTATTGTACATGTTTTTGGTGGTAGGGGAAACCGGAGTACCCGGAGGAAACCTACGCAGATGTCATTGCATTAGTGGAATGAAAACGGCCCTAAGGTTTTGTGCCGCTGCTGTCTCCCACAAAGGACATGAGCATATTTGGAATACAGCGTCATCTCGGTCACAGCCTTTTGTGCTACACATGGATACCAAACATGTCAGTATTTGTGAATGAACGCACGTGGGAAAGACGTTTTTAATTTCCTGAAAAACTAGTAACTAGTCTTAAAAAAAGTATCGTAGAGGGTGAGTTTGGTCTTTTTTAAGTCTGACATTAAAACTAAAATGTTATGGGAGAAAACTAGCAAAAAATCTCTACACCACTGCAGCGTCTGGACTTAGAAAATCCTTATATTCAAACTTAATCCTGTCAGTTCTCTCGGTGGCTTGTGTTTGGAGCAGGTCTGTGACGCTGACTGTGTCCCTCTGCATCATGTCTCTCTCTTCTTCTTTTTCTCTATGACTGTCGAACTCCTCAGGCCTGGGCGTTGTTGTAAGCACCCATGTTACACAGCGTGCATAATGCTTGACATATTTCCCTAAAAAGATTTGAAAAGTCCTATTTTAAAGTCAAAATGGAGCTTTGTACCACATGTTATAATGTTCTCACACAGAAACAGACCTGGAGCTGTGTTTCGACCCGCTCGCACATCTTGGAGTCATCTTTGAGGCTGTTCCTAACAGCACGGCGGCAGCTCTCAAACAGCTCCTCCTGAGGTCTTCCTCACCTCTCCTTCTCTGGTTATAATCCTCTCACTGCAAAGTGACAGACATGAGTTCTTCTGAAGGCGCCCGCAGTGGAGCTCAAACACTTGTCCTGGGCATCCTGTCCACTCAGCGAGGGTATACACACACATACATATATGGCTCTTACAGGACCCTCCCTTCCTGCTCGGGCCCAGTTGTGTGCAGAGGATGCAGTTTACGATGTGGGACTGTTTTTGGAGGTGGGGCCCCTCCCAGGACAGCTCTGACCGGGCCCCGGAGAGTGTCAGGGGCCAGCGTCCTCACTCGCTGCTGTTGACTTTTCACCACTTCGAGCCTTTCCTCTTTGGAGGCCAGCGCCTGTCGTTCCACGTGGGTTTAGATTATGAAAAGGGATTGAGTTTGAAGGTGATGATTTTTTTATGTCTCAATCAATCGGTTGTGGCTGAAGGGCAGGGTTTTGAGATAAACACTGTATTTGACAGTACATTGATACATTGTACCTAACTAAATCCATTGTACCTATGGGTTAGATTCACAATGAAATAATTAAATATGTTTTAGTAGTTTGTAGGTACATAACGTAATAGGACACGGGACCCTTAGGGTTAGGGCTTAAGGTTAAGGTTAGCGTTATGTCTTATTACAATATGTACCTACAAACTACAAATACATATTATTCCATTGTGTATCTAACCCATACAGTAGGTACAAGTTATTGCCCATTGTTACAGAGCACATGCCATTGTACTAAATTTAGTTAGGTACAATGTTTTAAGGTTACTGTGAATTAAAGTGTTACCTAATGCAGCAATACCAAGTATCAATACTTTATCAAGTATTCAAAAAGTTACAAAAAAGCAACAAAAGATGAACAAAAAAGTGACAAAAATGCAATAAAAAGTGATGAAAATGTGGCAAAAATGTGACGAAAACCCAACAAAAAGTGATGGGGAAAAATGTCAAAGAAGAGATGACAGGGTGATGAAAAAGATCCATGTAGATGAGTTTTGTAGGTCTTAGCTTTCAAATGAGGCGGCCTAGAGGCAGTGCCCTTATGGCTTTGGGTAAAACTGAACTGGAGAAAAAGCACTCGGTTAAGGCGGGGGGTAAGAGGTTAAGATGAACATATTACTCTCATACTTACTGTAGCACAATACGTATCGGATCGTGGCAAAAGCCAGCCCTAATTCTTGTATCAAATCCTTTTACTGGGACTTGAAAACGTGTATTGATAGTTACAAAAACACAAAGTATTCCCTCCGCCTCTGGCTCCACTGCACTCATGAAAACACACTGTGAGTCTTGTTCAGCTGCACTACAATCCTCTTAAAACTGTTTCATGGATTATCGCTCCTGTGTGACTGTGTCCACAGGCCTTTGTCTCCCTCTCTCTGCTGTTCTGGGTACTGCAGTGTGCGTCCCAACTCTTCAGCATCAAGAGCAAGATGACCTGAGGAGCCGACACAGCCGCTTCCACCAGCTTCCACTGAATGTACACGCGCTTTAACAAGTTAACAATCAAAGAAAACAAATCACCTTTGTTTTACCTCAAGAATGAAGCTTTGAAAACAACATGAATGTATGGTGCTAATGAGGAAGTTGTGACTTCTTTTAATATTTCCATGTGTCTTTGTAAGTGTCTGTTAGCACGGTCTTTGTTTCTTTAGACTCGTAGCATTTATGCTTATCTCTTTTTAGTGCCTTCATACTACAGCCTTAAACCTCTGAGCAGTCCAGACCAAAGCACTTCACCGTCTGTCCGTATTACACAACACACCGGTTCTAACAAAGCAATAATGGAACGTGGAGCTGTAGTTGAATTTGATACTAATCCTTTTTACTAACCCTGATTTTAGTGAGCAAAAGATGGCAAAATGAGGATGTGAAGAAGAAATAAAGATATGTATCTGCTGTGAAAAAGGAAAATAAACCTTGATTTGTCTCATTTGTGTCTTTAAAGGACTCTTGTCACTTCTAAAGGATTTTAATCATGTTTTATGTTGTTTCCAAGTGAACAAATGACTTAGTAGTGGTTGGTCTTTATATTTATATAGTTATTACTATATTTTTCCCAATACCTATACTCAAATATACAGTGCCTTGCGAAAGTACTAATACACCTTGAACTTTTGCACATTTTGTCACGTTTACAACCCTAAACGTAAAGATTTTATTTTGAATTTTTAACTGAAAGTTCACACACAAGTAACAGACAACTGTGAAGTGAAAGCAATATGATACATGACATCTGTTATTTTTCCAAAAATAGAAAACCAAAAAGTGGGGCGTGCATAAGTATTCATACAGCATGACTTAATACTTTGTGGAACCCCCTTTTGCTGCAATAACAGCAGCAAGTCTTCTGGGGTTTGACTCTACAAGGTTTGCACATGTAGAGACTGACATTTTAGCCCATTCCTCTTTACAAAACAACTCAAGCTCTGTCACATTAGAAGGAGAGCGTTTGTGAACAGCAGTTTTCAGGTCTTTCCACAGATTTTCAATAGGATTTGACTGGGCCATTCTAACACATTCATATGTTTGTTTTTAAACCATTCCATTGTAGATGTTTGTGTTTAGGGTCATTGTCCTGCTGGAAGGTGAATCTCCGCCCCAGCCTCAATTCTCTTGCTGACTCCAGCAGGTTTTCCTCCAAAATGTCTCTGTATTTGGCTCCATCCATCTTCCCAACTATTCTTACAATCTTCCCTGTCCCCGCTGAGGAAAAGCATGATGCCCCCCCCCACCATATTTGACCCTGGGGATGGTGCACTCAGGACGATGAGCAGTGTTAGGTTTGCTCCATACATAACGTTTTGCATTTGGGCCAAAAAGTTAAATTTTTGTCTCATCTGACCAAAGCACCTTCTTCCACATGGTAGCTGTGTCCTCCATATGACTTCCAGCAAACTTCAAACAGGATTTCTTATGGCCTCCTTTCAATAATGGCTTTCTTCTTGCCACTCGTCCATGAAGACCAGATTTGTGTAGAGTACGACTTATAGTTGTCCCATGTACAGATTCCCCCAGCTCAGCGGCAGGACGTCCCAGCTCCTCCAGAGTTATCTTGGGGCACTTGGTTGCATTTCTGACCAGTGCTCTCCTTGTTCGGTCTGTTAGTTTAGGTGGACGGCCGTGTCTTGGTAAGTTCACAGTGGTGCTATAATCTTTCCATTTCCGAATGATGGATTCAACAGTGCTCCGTGAGATGTTCAAATCTTGGGAAATCTTTGTATAACTTAACGCTGCTTTAAACGTCTCCACAGCTTTATCCCTGACCTCTCTGGTGAGCTCCTTGGCCTTCATGATGTTGTTTAGTGACCAATACACTCTGACCATAGCTCTGAGGCCCTCACAGAACAGCTGGAATTATACTGAGAGTAGATTACACACAGGTGGCCTCTATTTAATGGTTAGGGCAAGGTGTGAACTTTCTGCAGCCATTAGGAATGTTATAAAGGCAATTTAATGCACTCAGAAAATGCTGTATGAATACTTATGCACCCCCACTTTTCACTTTTCTATTTTTTGAAAAATAACAGAATCATGTATCATTTTGCTTTCACTTCACAGTTGTCTGTTACTTGTGTGTGAACTTTCAGTAAAAAATTCTAAATAAAATCTTTATGTTTATGGTTGTAAACATGACAAAATGTGCAAAAGTTCAAGGTGTATTAGTACTTTCGAGAAGCACTGTATGTCCACACAGGTGAACTAATAAGCTTGGGACCTGAGGATGCTTTGGCTTCCTGGTTTGCATCACAACAGACAACGCAACTAACATGATTAAAGCTGCGGAGCTAAAATGGTGGACAATGTGTTTTACTGTTGGTAAGTTTAAACATCAGATAACATTCTAGTGTTCATTAATAATAATATTTTAAAAACACACTGTTTTCACATTTATATTAATGTGCTACAGCTTGTAACCTTTTTATTTTATTTTTGCAGTACTGTGTATTTTAAAATTATTTATTTTTTTTAGAAAAGAGAGAAGTATGAAACCCAACGCATGCCTTCAGCACTTAAGCAACAATTTGGGAAATAATACAGTTTGTTACATATTTTAGTGTTGATCAGACACAACATGAAATCATTCGTTCTAAAAATACAAACCTCACATAAATGCTGAATCATTTTCACAGATTGGAAATGATACAGAAGTTACAAAAAGTAATCTTCAAAATCATCTTAAATGAAACTGCTTTCGTCTCGTACAGTGACTTCAAATATTTGAGTAAATGTAAACTGTAAAGGAAAGACTTATTTAGGGAATCACTTTGTTAAGTCATGTTGGTTTGATCTTAATATTTAATGATCGTTCTAAACCCCATTGAACTGTTAAATCATTTGTAAATTATTATATTGGCTCAGGTTTAGTTGCAAATAAATGATCTAAATGTTCTTGTCTGGATCAGGTGTTCTTGTGTCAAAGTGGATTTCACTCCAATGAAAAAGAATGTTACTGTCCAATAAATGAAAGCCAAACTAAAACAAGGGGCGATTAGGGGCAAATCTACTGTACTTAGAGGAATAGGTGTACAAATGTTTGGATGTGCTGTAACATTGTATAACTCATTCATCTGCTGGACAAAGAACATTGACCTTTCATCACTTGTTCTGTCGTGGGGTTATGAACATGACGTCACACTTTGGGCAGATTCTCTCATAAAGAGCTACAACAGTGAATCATTTCTCCCACAGGTTTGGCCTGACCTGTGCAGCAAGTACAGTGTGGTGCCAGCAGAGGGCAGGATGGCCCCGGGACAGAGCAGAGGAGAGAGAGAGAGCGCCTCACTGTGGGGACGTCCAAATATGATCTTGGATGTGATGTGACGTCGTAATTTTGCTAAACAGGGTTTTCACGGAGTATGAAATTATAGCTCATCACAACAGGCATTGATACGTTTCACCAACAGGATGATGCTGGAAATGCCAGGCCTGATATAAATGAGAGCCGTTCTAAATGGATATTACTGTGCTCTGGCTCTTGCCATTTTAACAGAACACCTTCAATTCAATGCTTTGCTAAAACTTTACAAACAAATCGTGCCTAATGTGTTCCATGAAAATATCAACATCATGTCTCGGTTTGATTTCGATTACTTCTAAATCCTTACATTGATGGATTTGTTGCATTAGAAATATTGTATCTGGGATAAATGGCATTAAAAGACCTTAACCCCTTAACTGGCTTTACCTAAATAAAAAAAGTTACAAAACTCAACAGAGAAAAAAGCCAAAAAGTGAGGATAAAAAAGTGATGGAAAACAACAAAAGTGACAAAAAATGTGAAAAGGTCACAAAAAACAAGTGATGGAAAACAACAGGAACGTGAGAAAAAGCGGCGAAAGTGTATGACAACGCAGCAACAATGCAAGGAAAAATCTAAGACCAGTTCTTTATGTCTCAGCTTTCAGGCCTTTCTCCGGCCTCTAGGCTCTCAGCTCTCAGGTCAAGAGGGTTTTAGATTTGGATAAAGCCAAGCTAGAGAAAATGCACTCGGTTAAGGCGGGGATTAAGAGGTTAAACTTGAGTTGTTTTCCGTGCTGTAGTGAGTGAGTGGTGGTTTCCTATTATAATCCTGAATAGGAATGTACTGTTCCACATGCAGGGGCGGCGCCAGGGGGGGGGCTAGGGGGGGCTTGAGCACCCCCTGAGATTGTCAAAGCACCCCCAAAGCACCCCCAAAGATTTATGCCTCTTAATCATAGGAAAACTAGTTATCTCTACAGACATTCATAGTGCATTATAGGCTGTTTCATGTGAAAAGGAGTATGTGGGACAAATAATAATTTTAACTAATGCTGCGTTTACACATAAGCACGATGCGTTACGAATGTCATTTTTCCGTCATTCGTGACGTTCGTGACGTGACTTGACGCATCTCAATGGGATTCTTAACAGAACGCATCAGCTCGTGACGTTCGTGGAGAAAGTTTTTGTCTGTCAAAAAATCTTCCACGAATGTCACGAATCGCCCTCTGTTCGTGGAGTTCGCAACGGAGCGTGTCCTTTCGTGAGGAGGAGTGGCGCTTCGTAATTCAGCGTGAGAGCATTCGTAGATCATTCGTAGAGCATTCGTGGAGCAGAATCACTGTTTTCACGCTCAACATTGACAGAAACCCACGCTACGCCCAAAGTAAATGTTGGTACCTGCAGTCGCTACGCCAAGGAAAAGTGTCACAAACTCGGCCAATCCGCGCTCCAAGCCACGGACAGCACCTGGCGCTGCCGCTCCGCGGGGTGCTGAAAGTGTTCCTCCGACCTTTCTTCCTCCTGCGGTCGTACCTGATGTTCGGGAGTTGGAGCCAGACGAGCCCAATGACTAAGGGGAGAGCACGGCCTCTGCTCCGCCTCCAACCCGGCGGCAGAAGATCACTCCACATTCGCCCAATTCTTGACAGATTTCGGACAGAACGTGAATATTCCTAGTGACCCGTAACAGCCCGTGGCAGCGCGCAACACCACGCAGCAGCGCGGGACACCACGCAGCAGCGCGCGACGCATATTCGTGACCGTGCGTAATAATTCGTGCCATTAATGTCCTTACTGTCCGAATGCTATAGTGGCCCAAGTAAATAAATGTGAGCAAAATGGAGCGTTTTTTGGTCCCTAAACGACCCCGAGTGGAGTCTACGGAAAATGCCGTTTGTACAAACTCAAAATCTATGCCAAACACCTGTGAGGAAATCTCTTCGAACTCGGAGGAGGAGGAGGAGGAAGGTAAAAGAGTGCCACCGCGGGCCGAAGCTAATGAGGCGACCGATGCTAATGAAGCTGCAGGTTCTAATGTGGTTTCGGGTACTGCTGGTCAGGAGTCTCAGTCTTGTACTGATATCAGCGCACATCCACAAAATGGTCCCAGCCAACCACTCCTACAGAAATACCCCACAAGACAATATGGAGCGCAGCAGCGCAGTTTTAATAAAGGCTGGTTTGATCTATATTCATGGCTCGAGTACAGTGTTACCAAAGTTATTATTTTGATTATATTATTATGCTTGATGCAACTCTTGCATGCAGCCAGGGTGTGTTTAAAAGGGGACATTCGTAAAGATGACATGCTGTTATGGCACACTGGAACACACATGTCCTTCCCACGCGGGTCACATAAAAACAACTCCGCGGTGGCTCTTCTGTGCGATGTGCCTCATGGTAAACAAACGGGGATCCGGAGCGCATCCTCCTGTCCTCCACCGCGCGCAACAGTTCCACCGGCTGCTGACGCTTTTGCAATCCACTCTGTAGGATATTTTCCCCATGCGCTTGCGGTGGAATACACGCGTACATACGTTATTATTGGATTATGTTGGCCAATACAACTGACTGCGCACATAACTGCATGTTATGTTGAGCACCCCCAGGCAAGACCTCAGCACCCCCTAAGCACCCCCTATGACAAATGTCTGGCGCCGCCGCTGTTCTCGACTGAAGAGCTTGGCCAGTGCCTTATTTGAAAGCTAAGACCTACAAAACTGATCGTAACTTTTTTGTTATATATGTTTTTTAAATACATACGAACCGTTTTTGTTGTGTTTTGATAGGTTTCTTTGTCATGTTTTTGTTGCTTTTTCATTTCTTTTTAGTAGTTGCTTTAGTTGCTTTTTTCATTTTTTTGTGTTTTCAATTTTTAATTTTTCTTTTTTGTCCTGCTTTTGTGGCTTTTATGTTGCTTATTCATCACTTTTTATTTGTGATTTTGGCACTTTCTTATTGCGTTTATATATTTTCTGGCACGTTTTTGTCGCTTTTTTAGTTGTATTTTCATCCTCATTTTTGTTGCTATTTTGATGCTTTTCTTCAAGAAGCTTTTAGATTTGGATAAAGCCAAACTGGAGAAAATGTGCTTGGTTCGAGCGGGGGTTAAGAGGTTAAGTCTTGACTCACTAAAGCAGTAGCAGCGCCACACAGTGGTGAGATACTGTAACTGCAGCACCAGAATCAGAATAGGTTTTATTGCCGTTGTTTGAGAACAAGTTCACAAACGATTTTTCTTGGTACAATCGTGCAACACAAAACATATAACACATCATTTAGATAAAAATAACCATTAGGAAAACTCTTACCAAGGCAGTATTTATCACAAAGCTCTGCATAATGAGCTCAGGGGCCCTTGATAGCTGGGGGCCCCAAGCAGCTGCTGCCCTAATGGCAAGTTACGCCCCTGAGTGAACTTTACCGATGCTAAAAGTGAGCACTAACTGGAGGAGGGTAGTACTCAGTTACATGCACTCAAGTACATGTACTTCTGTAACTTTCTGAAGTAACTGTACTTTTGCAAAGTACATTTTACTTCTATGTAAAATAAAGTAAATAAACTACTTATTTGTTTTTATATTTCTTTTAAAATGTTAAAATCTTCACATTCATTCATAGTTTCTCATTTATGTCACGACTGAAATCAAGAATCAGACTTTTACCTCAAACAGTTACTCACGGTACTTGAGTAAGATTTTCTCTAAGTACTTTTCACTCCAGTATTTTTTTGGGCCACTACTTTTTACTTCTATTTGAATAAAATTGTTTCCAAGTAACGTTACTCTTGAGTAAATATTTTGTGGACTGTTTATACGGCCTGTACTGTTCCATGTGGACAGCGGCGGCGCCAGACATTTGTCATAGGGGGTGCTTAGGGGGTGCTGAGGTCTTGCCTGGGGGTGCTCAACATAACATGCAGTTATGTGCGCAGTCAGTTGTATTGGCCAACATAATCCAATAATAACGTATGTACGCGTGTATTCCACCGCAAGCGCATGGGGAAAATATCCTACAGAGTGGATTGCAAAAGCGTCAGCAGCCGGTGGAACTGTTGCGCGCGGTGGAGGACAGGAGGATGCGCTCCGGATCCCCGTTTGTTTACCATGAGGCACATCGCACAGAAGAGCCACCGCGGAGTTGTTTTTATGTGACCCGCGTGGGAAGGACATGTGTGTTCCAGTGTGCCATAACAGCATGTCATCTTTACGAATGTCCCCTTTTAAACACACCCTGGCTGCATGCAAGAGTTGCATCAAGCATAATAATATAATCAAAATAATAACTTTGGTAACACTGTACTCGAGCCATGAATATAGATCAAACCAGCCTTTATTAAAACTGCGCTGCTGCGCTCCATATTGTCTTGTGGGGTATTTCTGTAGGAGTGGTTGGCTGGGACCATTTTGTGGATGTGCGCTGATATCAGTACAAGACTGAGACTCCTGACCAGCAGTACCCGAAACCACATTAGAACCTGCAGCTTCATTAGCATCGGTCGCCTCATTAGCTTCGGCCCGCGGTGGCACTCTTTTACCTTCCTCCTCCTCCTCCTCCGAGTTCGAAGAGATTTCCTCACAGGTGTTTGGCATAGATTTTGAGTTTGTACAAACGGCATTTTCCGTAGACTCCACTCGGGGTCGTTTAGGGACCAAAAAACGCTCCATTTTGCTCACATTTATTTACTTGGGCCACTATAGCATTCGGACAGTAAGGACATTAATGGCACGAATTATTACGCACGGTCACGAATATGCGTCGCGCGCTGCTGCGTGGTGTCCCGCGCTGCTGCGTGGTGTTGCGCGCTGCCACGGGCTGTTACGGGTCACTAGGAATATTCACGTTCTGTCCGAAATCTGTCAAGAATTGGGCGAATGTGGAGTGATCTTCTGCCGCCGGGTTGGAGGCGGAGCAGAGGCCGTGCTCTCCCCTTAGTCATTGGGCTCGTCTGGCTCCAACTCCCGAACATCAGGTACGACCGCAGGAGGAAGAAAGGTCGGAGGAACACTTTCAGCACCCCGCGGAGCGGCAGCGCCAGGTGCTGTCCGTGGCTTGGAGCGCGGATTGGCCGAGTTTGTGACACTTTTCCTTGGCGTAGCGACTGCAGGTACCAACATTTACTTTGGGCGTAGCGTGGGTTTCTGTCAATGTTGAGCGTGAAAACAGTGATTCTGCTCCACGAATGCTCTACGAATGATCTACGAATGCTCTCACGCTGAATTACGAAGCGCCACTCCTCCTCACGAAAGGACACGCTCCGTTGCGAACTCCACGAACAGAGGGCGATTCGTGACATTCGTGGAAGATTTTTTGACAGACAAAAACTTTCTCCACGAACGTCACGAGCTGATGCGTTCTGTTAAGAATCCCATTGAGATGCGTCAAGTCACGTCACGAACGTCACGAATGACGGAAAAATGACATTCGTAACGCATCGTGCTTATGTGTAAACGCAGCATTAGTTAAAATTATTATTTGTCCCACATACTCCTTTTCACATGAAACAGCCTATAATGCACTATGAATGTCTGTAGAGATAACTAGTTTTCCTATGATTAAGAGGCATAAATCTTTGGGGGTGCTTTGGGGGTGCTTTGACAATCTCAGGGGGTGCTCAAGCCCCCCCTAGCCCCCCCCCTGGCGCCGCCCCTGGTCGAGAAGCTTTTAGATTTGGCTAAAGCCAAACTGGAGACAATGCACTCAGTTAAAGTGGCCGCTGGTTTCACTGCTTTAAGACCGCGATGCTAGGGACCGACATTGGCTGCAGCGGCTAAAGCTAGTGTACCATTAGAAAGCATTGAACTTTACACACGCTATAAACAACTGTAAAAAGTAAAATATAGTAAGATGACAACAATAGACTTCGAACAACAGTGGGATTATATTTACAGATGAGTATGAGTAAAAAGTAAAGTGATAAGTGACAGCAGCGGGTCTAAGTGTGGAAACACCGCACAGTGCAAACGAGCAACAACAACAAGTGGGACACAATCATGAAGTGAAACGAAATTTATTGGATATTTCAAACATTTTTAACAAATAAACAACTGAAAAATTGGGCGTGCAAAATGATTCAGCCCCTTTACTTTCAGTGCAGCAAACTCTCTCCAGAAGTTCAGTGAGGATCTCTGAATGATCCAATGTTGACCTAAATGGCTAATGATGATAAATAGAATCCACCTGTGTGTAAACAAGTCTCCGTATAAATGCACCTGCTCTGTGATAGTCTCAGAGGTCAGTTTAAAGCGCAGAGAGCATCATGAAGAACAAGGAACACACCAGGCAGGTCCCAGATACTGTTGTGGAGAAGTTTAAAGCCGGATTTGGATACAAAAAGATTTCCCAAGCTTTAAACATCCCAAGGAGCACTGTGCAAGCGATACTATTGAAATGGAAGGAGTATCAGACCACTGCAAATCTACAAAGACCCGGCCGTCCCTCTAAACTTTCAGCTCATACAAGGAGAAAACTGATCAGAGATGCTGCCAAGAGGCCCATGATCACTCTGGATGAACTGCAGAAATGTACAGCTGAGGTGGGAGACTCTGTCCATAGGACAACAATCAGTCGTATACTGCACAACTCTGGCCTTTATGGAAGAGTGGCAAGAAGAAAGCCATTTCTTAAAAATATCCATAAAAAGTGTTGTTTAAAGTTTGCCACAAGCCACCTGGGAGACACACCAAACATGTGGAAGAAGGTGCTCTGGTCAGATGAAACCAAAATCCAACTTTTTGGCGTAAAAGCAACACAGCTCATCACCCTGAACACACCATCCCCACTGTCAAACATGGTGGTGGCAGCATCATGGTTTGGGCTTTTCTTCAGCAGGGACAGGGAAGATGGTTCAAATTGATGGGAAGATGGATGGAGCCAAATACTGGACCATTCTGGAAGAAAACCTGATGGAGTCTGCAGAAGACCTGAGACTGGGACGGAGATTTGTCTTCCAACAAGACAATGATCCAAAACATAAAGCAAGTGGGCCTGAATAATTTTGCACGCCCAATTTTTCAGTCGTTTATTTGTTAAAAATGTTTGAAATATCCAATAAATTTCGTTTCACTTCATGATTGTGTCCCACTTGTTGTTGGTTCTTCACAAAACATTACAGTTTTATATCTTTATGTTTGAAGCCTGAAATGTGGCAAAAGGTCAAAGTTCAAGGGGGCCGAATACTTTCGCAAGGCACTGTACATATATACACACACACATATATATATATATATATATATATATTGGGTTCCAATCAGCTGTAAACATTTGGAAAGATAAGGTCTTAAAGGCCGAAGCTAAAAGTCCACCATCTGGTCCCTGACCCAGAGCTTGGGAACCACTGACCTAAAACAAACTTAATGTGATAGTGTAAGATTGCAAAATGAGGAGAGAGAGACAGATTTCCAAAGTAAACCACCTAGTCCGGCCCCTTCCTGATTGGACCTGACCCTAGTCCTAGTTTGCAAAATGAGGAACGGGAGAAAAAGAACGTAAACGATAAAGTCTCCTCCCTCCCCTCGGAGTGATCGCCGGGGATTCTAATTTGTGTCTGAGATCAGCCAAGAGAGGGACTTTAGGACAAAATTATGATTTAATGTTAGTCATGTCGCATCAGATTGCAGGCCCAGGCTTTCAATTATACACAATCTATTCAATCTGTGAACATTCAAACTTACAGACATTATCATATTTAAAATGGCTGATCCGAATTGTCGGGGAAATAGCTGTTCGGGCTAAATTTCCTGATTTCCTGATTGTCATACTCGTGGTTTTGCTTTGGTCGGTGTGATATTTGTTTTCTGAACCACTAACATGGTCTCCACCTGCATTAGGCACTCAAAGCGCTTTACAGCAAGGAACCAGTCACCCGTTCACACTCTCATTCAAACACTAATTTACGCAGACACTGGAGGAGTCAAGGCGGGTGAAGTGTCTTGCCCAAGGACACAGCGACAGTGTACACCTTAAGGAGCCCATAAAGTGTTAACAATTATTTTCCTTCTATCTAGTCTGGCCCTTAGTGCATCTAAGTCATGCCACGCGATAAGAATAGGTTTCCCAAAACTGAACATGGATTCTGAACAGAAAACTGATTTCCATACCATTAAAGTGCGTGCAGTTTTCAAACTTTTGTCAAGGCTAAAAATCAAAGCTGTTGTTTAGCCGCATTAGCTTTGTTTCCTCCGTTCATTCCCGGGCTTCAGTGTTGGCCTTCACTCTATCACTGTCCCATGTTCAATAAACATTGGTCATGTGGGGTTAAAAAGTACAATGAAATATCTTGTAAACCTCTGATAGACACGAGCAGCAGATTAAACCCAGCGCAGGGAAGGAGGGGCAGTGTAAGGGGAGTGGCCTGTGTCCAGGGGGCGGGGCCTCTGTTCAGGTCGGACCTGTCAAACTGGTGCAGACTTGATACTGCTCAGATTGGACCGGATCAAACTCCGTGAGTTACGACTTTTATGATTACAAATGTTTCTACGGGTGCTCTCATGCTCTGAACCCGGCGGGGCACGGAGGTTTTATCACTTTAGATCTGATCAGGGTTTGTTTGTTTGAACGGGAAGTTATTAGATGAATTTAGCCAACATTAGGGCCTTACATGTTATTGAAATTCATTCAATTGGGTTCAAACCGGTATTAAATCTAAATGTCTTCAGACATAATGACATTGCTCGATTGTTACGGCATATGTTTATTGAAATAATCAAAAAAAGGTCATAACACATTCAAGTGTTTAAAAGGCAGGAATGTGGATAGACCTGGGGGAGAACACAGGTGTAGAGATTGGGAGGTGCGTAGCTTTGTCCAAAGCAAAATGCTGTTTCCTCACGTGAACCTTGAACTTACTAACAGATAGGGCTGATTCCGATTCCAGTGCTTTAACAATGCTTGGTTTCTTCGATACCGATACCTGAACAATACTTTTTCCAATACCTATACTAAAATATTTCTTGTCTAGAACCAGAAAAGAAGATCTGCACATTCACAATATCGGGTTCATCTCCAATGTCAAGCAATGTGTGAAAAATGAGGAGTAATTTGGAAACATTCCAGCCACCCCCTTTTACCTCCTTTACTTAGAAGAGAAACTTTGCATCAATTACCTCCGAGGCAGGGGCGTAGGAGATGAGGAAAAATCCCAGCGTACATAAGTCAAAAATAATACTTCCCGCACACCTTGCAAAAATAGTTTATTAGGATTAGGTCAACGTTTCGGTCCTGAGACCTTCATCAGGCAAATTGCTGAAGAGCTCCAGGTGACCAGTCTTAAGTAGAGTGTGACTGGCACCCAAGGGTGCCCCTCTTAAAGGGACACTGTGCCAAAAATGATCAACCCATTAATACACATCAAATAGGCCTTAGAAAATTATGATAAAATATGTTATATAAACATTATAAACAGCACATGAACTTATGAATGACAAAAATACTGTTTATAAAACCTGCTGATGAGGGCGGTGGAATCTGCATCCAGGATGCTGACAAATAATGAAGAGATACTCTCACTGTATCTTTCCAGAAGAAACTTCTTTTGTACCTTGAAGATGCTAAAATAAATAATTGGATATCTGAATTTGATTTTCTTTATTGCAAATTTCCCGTTTGTCCAGTGATGTATACACTTCATAAATCACTCACTGATCCTCCTGGCCGCCCTATAGTGGCCCAAACAGATTCATTATGGTCCACTTTTCATTTCATTAAACCTTATGTTCAGACCCTACGAGCTTATGTCAAAGACTCTACAGACTTGATTGAAAAATGTTCTTCCATAATGAATTTAACAGAGGATCTATTTCTTCTCACACTAGACTTCTCTAGCCTCTATACCTCATGAAGGAGGTCTTGAGGCATTAACTTTCTATTTACAGGACCGCAGTGACCAACTTATTACAGATTTAGCTGAATTTGTTATGAAATATAATTACTTTACTTTTGAAAGTGACTTTAATCTCCAAACATCTGGCACAAGCATGGGCACGGTCTGTGCACCCAACTATGCCAATCTGTACGTGGGCTTTTTTGAAAATAGATTTATTTTTTAACACTATTCACAACAAATACTATCCTAACATCATGAAATGGTTCCGATACATACATGATATTTTTTGCATTTCCAAAGGGAGTTTGGAAGACTTGGAAGGTTTTATATTATTATTGAATCATTTTGACCCAATCACGATCCTGCCATCACTTCATTGTATCGTAAAGAAACACATTATTGTTGGCCTCCAGCTTTCATCCTGTCCTTTGAAAAAAGGTTTACCCATAAGTCAGTTTCTCGGGTTAAGGAGAATTTGCCACTTGACGGAAGATTTTATTAATCAAGCAACAGACATGAAAATGAGGTTTGAGCAACGACGGTATCCCAAAAACTGGATAGATGATGCATACCTACGGGCACTTAACCAGACCCGTTCTGAAGTATAAAAAAATGTCTGTAACATGTATCACTCAATATTCTGCTCACACACCTGCCATTAAAAAAGTTTTTTTGAACACTGGCATATTCTAAAATCAGATCCTGAAATCGCCTCCATTTTTAAACATCCTCCACTTTTTGTCAATAAAAGAGGTAAAAATCTTAGAGATGTTTTGGTCCGTACCAACTTCCATTCTAAACCTAAATCAGCCTCACAAACATTGTTACGCCCTTTGCCCAATGGCAACTATCGTTGCGGTAACTGTGCCCAATGTAACAATACAGTCAAAATAAATCATTTTGTACATCCTCACACTGGAAAAAATACTCACAAAAAAGTGTAATCACGTGTTCATCAACCCATGTCATTTACATGTTATGGTGCCCCTGTGGTTTAGCTTATGCGGGTAAAACTACGAGAACACTTAAACAACGCATTAGCGAGCACAAGAGCTCCAGCCGGAGGAATGATCGGGATTACCCAGTTTCTAAACATTTTAATGATAACAATCATGATGTCTGTTCTCTGAGGTTTTATGGCATCTATGCCCCCCCCCCCCCCCCCCCCCCCCCCCCCGAACACACACACACACACACACACACACTCAGAGGGGGAGATCATGATAAACTCCTCAAGCAAAGGGAGTCTTATTGGATCCACACTTTACAAACGTTGGCTCCTAAAGGCCTCAACGACGAATTTAACCTGAGCATTTGTTTGTGACCTGACACTGGTCATTTATTGTACTGTGACCATGTTGTTTACATGTGAGGATGGATGCAGCTCCACCAGGTTCTTTTGTTCCACCTGTGGTCTACTTCCATTGGTTTATGTAATCAGATGCACTGCTGTTTATAATGTTTATATAATATAGTGTATCATCATTTTCTACTGCCTGTTTGATGTGTATTAATGGGTTGATCATTTTTGGCACAGTGTCCCTTTAAGAGGACACTGTGCCCCAGGGTGGCAGTCACACTCTACTTAAGACTGGTCACCTGGAGCTCTTCAGCAATTTGCCTGATGAAGGTCTCAGGACCTAAATGTTGACCTAATCCTAATAAACTATTTTTGCAAGGTGTGCGGGAAGTATTATTTTTGACCTCCTTTACTTAACAATAACTCCCGACAAATCCTTCCTTCTGCAGCATGAACCGGGGCTCTTTTTTGAAGAAGGAGATCTTTTAGGAGATGGAGGACCCTGACCCTGAAGCGGCCTCGACCTGTGAGTCCCTGAGCAACCGCTCCAAGGGAAATCCCATGAACTTCACCGAGGAGCACCCCACTGGGGGTTCGGAGTGAGTTCTTAAGAAAATGACGGTAGAAACATCTCTGAATACAACAGTGACCAGTTGGATGTATCACATTGGGTGTGAACGTTTAGGTACCTAGATCAAAATGTCTAATAATGTGAATAATGAAGCAAAGGGGAAGATTAAATGTTCTCAAATCAGGTTGTAATTCCATCAGGTACATTTTCAAACTAATATTAATGTGAAAAAGACCAGCCAAAAAGGTCACAGCTTTAAAGCCTTTTCTAGGCGTCAAGAGTCTTTCCATTCTAGTTTGAGCAATTTTAGCCCCTTCACTAAATGTAGGGCATAGGCCAGGGCGCCATCTGCTGGAGGGGGCGCGGAATTGCATTTGAATGTTTTTAACCCCATGCTCCCGCCATCTGCAACATTGCTGAATTTCGGACATAACTTTGGAACAGAAAGGGATAGAGACTTGGTATTCTGTTTTGGAAACTGGAGGTTTCAAGCTTTCAAACAATCCCTCCCTGGTCCCTCTACGCCTCCAGGTTGTCGTTACGATTGTCTCTTAGTTTGAACAATCACACAGTGAGAGTGCAGCTCACGATGTTACCATCCCCACGTCTGTAATGTGATCTAAAACTCTTATTAAACTCGCACAGTGAACACCAGGCATAGAACCCGTGAGGAAAGTGTATAAAGTGTGTGGTGAGGGATTTTACAGCCGTAAAACATTTATAATAATTGTAAAAAATAAAGCTGACTACTTTTGTCTATTGTGGGTTATTTTTAGAACGTAACCCTGCGATAAATGAGGGGCCACTCAATAATGTGTATTAGTACTTTGGAAGTACATCATGTAATAAGACATTAGACCCTTAGGGTTTGGGCTTCAGTTTAGGGTCAGGGTCTTATGTCTTATTATATTATGCACCTTCAAACTGCAAATACATATTATTCCACCAATATTCCAACCCAGAGGTACAAGTTGTAACGGTAACGCTTTAGAATACAGCCCGCGAGTTCCAGGTGTAAGTACCGGTAACAAGAAAGGTATTACACATGTAAGTACAGGTACTCTTACAACGTGTAACAAGGGGAACAATGTGTAACTACGTGTCAAAGTGTAGTAAAGGTATTCATTTAAATTTTTTTATTTATTCATTTCATTCAAAAGTGACATCATACAATCACAACAAAACCGCCAAACCAATACAGTATGAATGAAACGGAGCAATTAATGGTGCTGAGCTATCATATATATGTGTGTGTGTATATATATATATATATATATATATATATATATATATATATATATATATATATATATATATATATATAGTTGTGGCAAAAGGGAATGTGGTATTGTGCATATATTTTAATATAGACAACAGTATTACTGTTGTGAAAGTGAAGTTATGACTCCAGGCATTTTTATTGATTGTGGTTTATTTATTTCTTATAGTGAGACACAGTTGCCTGTAACAAGCAGAAACAAGAGTGAACAGAGAAAAATAAGCAGAGCAAGTCTCCAAAAATGATCACGCTTCAGTTTCATTCCTAAGTCAGACGGAGCCTTTCTGTGCTGATGTGAATTGTTTGTAGTTGTCGGGGCAACGGGAGGAAGCCTATGTTGGCACAGGAAAAACATGCACATCAGCACAGAAAGGCTCCGTCTGACTTAGGAATTGAACCCGGGACCTTCTAGCTGTGAAGCAAAAGCGCTAACCACTGTGTCATCATATCACATGTGCTTATGGTGCACATGCACTTTGATAGTGTGATAATTTTTGGAGACTTGTTCTGCTTATTTTTTCTCTGTTCACTCTTGTTTCTGCTTGTTACAGGCAACGGTGTCTAACTACACAAAATAAACAACAATCAATAAAAATGCCTGAGTCATGTCTTCCTGCAACATTAAAATGAATGCACAATTAATAATACCACATTCCCTTTTGCCACAACTATGTGATGGCTCAGCACCATTAATTGCTCTTTGAATACCTTTACTACACCTTGACACGTAGTTACACATTGTTCCCCTTGTTACACGTTGTAAGAGTACCTGTACTTACACCTGGACTCACGGGCTGTATTCTAAAGGGTTACCATTATAACACATTGTTACAGCATATTACATTAATGACATTATAACTAATTTGTACCAGGTACAACATGTCAAGGGTAGTGTCAAATAAAGTGTAACCTAATATAACATAACAATGATAATCATAATAAAATACAATAAAATTAGCTTTTTCCATAGTTTGTCCAAAAGGATTTGGAAAATATAGCAAAACAAAAAAATCTTGCCTCGGCGCAAAATTGGTGAGTTCTGGAAGACAAAAGTCTACCAGAACTGAGAGATTTCTGGGCTGTTTGTCACACACTGCTCTTTGGAGGTTTATCCACATCTTCACTGATGTTTAATAATAATTATAATAATAATTATAATAATAATGCATCAGTTTTATATAACGCTTTTCTGGACACTCAAAGACGCTTTACATTGCACTATTCATTCACTCCATACTTGGTGGTGGTAAGCTACTATTGTAGCCACAGCTGCCCTGGGGTAGACTGACGGAAGCGAGGCAGCCAGTCTGCGCCATTGGCCCCTCCGACCACCACCAACCACTCACACACTCACTACATTCGCTACCCAGTTTAACCTTCAGATGTAGGCCTAATCCATTGTAGGTTTTAAAATGTGTTTAGTATTGTTACCCATTTGTAGAAGCCAGTTGCTTTGTAAATTCCTTTGGTGTTACGTTTTCCTTCAGGATTTGATATCATTTTAATCTATAGTTCATTCTACCTAAGAAATGTTCCCCTGAAGAAAGGGCTAAAATCCCTCAAAGACTCTCGGCTGCCTAAAACAGTGTTTAAAGCTGTGATACTTGCCACATTTGGAGGCAACGAGGCATTCATTCTGCAGGGGCCCAATATTTTGCCCCGGCCTTTTTTACATTATTATTATGAAAATGTAAATGATGGAATTAAACATCGAGCTGTTCATGCGGGGTGAATACCTCATCTAAACCATTGCATAGAACTTATAGAGGAGTACCTACAGTATGTCAGGGTTCATCACCCCTCTGAAAACCCCCGTTGAGGGCCCTTTGACACAACAATGTGCTTGTAACTGTGAAGCTGTAAATCAAAGGACTGATATTTTTCAAAACCTTTTCATTTTATTTTTAAGATCAGACTCTGCTCTTACATATACAAATAATATTACTATTTAACATTTTTAACCTTTTTATTGCCAACTTTCTGTCACAAAGTTACTCTACTTTGTGGCCCAAAAGCACAATAAATGAATTATTTTTAATATTTCTTGGAAATGGAAACATTTCTGGTCTGGTTGATACAACCAGGTGTTTGTGAAAGACGACCCGCAGTTTCTAAATAAAAATGTGTTTATGTAGTTGCAATTTTAATTAAAGCAGTACTAAGTAACTCACGCCCCTAGAGGCCGTAAGCGCCACTACAGGTGTCGTAGCATGTTGTGTTATTTTACTCACTAATTGTCCGTGAGAGTAAATACTACGCTGACAGAAAAGACAGAGGGACAAAGGGATATTGTTCATCCAATTACACAATGGAGATACTTTTTTTCACTCAAACCTGGCTGCAAATACTGTTTAAGTGGCGCTAGCAGTTAGCTTTACCCGTTAGCCTGTTAGCTTCTTCTTCGTGATTCCATTAGTGTGTATTGCTGCTCCGACCCGGTGGCAGCGAAGTTGCAATTGTGGTTTTCTGGCCAGAGACACCAGGGGGAGATGAAAGACCCCCCAATCATCCCATTAACACTTGTATTACCCCCAGAGGGACCACGGAAAGGGTTTATTAAGTTAGTTCTGCTTTAAACACTTTTTTTTCTTCTAAAGACAGTTTGTAATGGGATAAAAAAGACTTAACATTTTGTAAAATTTCACTTAATTGGAATATATAATGTAGTAGTTCTTGGGGGATTGATGGTTAAATTTTATATCTACAGTGCCTTGCGAAAGTACTAATACACCTTGAACTTTTGCACATTTTGTGTTTACAACCCTAAACATAAAGATTTTATAATAAAGAATTTTTTTACTGAAAGTTCACACACAAGTAACAGACAACTGTGAAGTGAAAGCAAAATGATACATTATTTTCTAATTTTTCAAAAAATAGAAAAGTGAAAAGTGGGGCGTGCACAAGTATTCATACAGCATTTTCTGAGTGCATTAAATTGCCTTTATAACATTCCTAATGACTGCAGAAAGTTCACACCTTGCCCTAACCATTAAATAGAGGCCACCTGTGTGTAATCTACTCTCAGTATAATTCCAGCTGTTCTGTGAGGGCCTCAGAGCTATGGTCAGAGTGTATTGGTCACTAAACAACATCATGAAGGCCAAGGAGCTCACCAGAGAGGTCAGGGATAAAGCTGTGGAGAAGTTTAAAGCAGCGTTAAGTTATACAAAGATTTCCCAAGATTTGAACATCTCACGGAGCACTGTTCAATCCATCATTCAGAAATGGAAAGAGTATAGCACCACTGTGAACTAACCAAGACACGGCCGTCCACCTAAACTAACAGACCGAACAAGGAGAACACTGGTCAGAAATGCAACCAAGTGCCCCAAGATAACTCTGGAGGAGCTGCGACGTCCTGCCGCTGAGCTGGGGGAATCTGTACATGGGACAACTATAAGTCGTACTCTACACAAATCTGGCCTTCATGGACGAGTGGCAAGAAGAAAGCCATTATTGAAAGGAGGCCATCAGAAATCCTGTTTGAAGTTTGCTAGAAGTCATATGGAGGACACAAGGGGACTGGAAAGATTGTAAGAATAGGTGGGAAGATGGATGGAGCCAAATACAGAGACATTTTGGAGGAAAACCTGCTGGAGTCAGCAAGAGAATTGAGGCTGGGGCGGAGATTCACCTTCCAGCAGGACAATGACCCTAAACACAAAGCTACATCTACAATGGAATGGTTTAAAAACAAACATATTAATGTGTTAGAATGGCCCAGTCAAAGTCCTGACCTAAATCCTATTGAAAATCTGTGGAAAGACCTGAAAACTGCTGTTCACAAACGCTCTCCTTCTAATGTGACAGAGCTTGAGTTGTTTTGTAAAGAGGAATGGGCTAAAATGTCAGTCTCTACATGTGCAAACCTTGTAGAGTCAAACCCCAGAAGACTTGCTGCTGTTATTGCAGCAAAAGGGGGTTCCACAAAGTATTAAGTCATGCTGTATGAATACTTATGCACGCCCCACTTTTCACTTTTCTATTTTTCGAAAAATAACAGAGTCATGTATCATTTTGCTTTCACTTCACAGTTGTCTGTTACTTGTGTGTGAACCTTTAGTAAAATATTCAAAATAAAATCTTTACGTTTATGGTTGTAAACGTGACACAATATGCAAATGTTCAAGGTGTATTAGTACTTTCGCAGAGCACTGTATATTGGGAAATATAAAACAATAAAAATGATTGACTGAAAGAGGTGTATATTCACCAAACAGTTGCACTCGTACATCTACAATCGATGTTTGATGAAATTGCAGAGAGATGGACAAACCTGAGCCTGGTTCTGAATGCGTGTCCCTGAAGAGTGACGGCTCTATGGTTCCTATCCTCTTCTCTGATGGAAACCATGCCACTCACACGGAGTGAGTCTCACTCATTTAAGAAATGTCTTGGATTTGAGTGTAGTTATTTTTTACATATTATTCTTACAAATGTTGAAGTATTCACAGAGAGGGGACAGAGTTAAGCTCCGAAGACTGTCAGCCCGACTCACAAATGAACGCTGTGTTTAAGGTCTGTATCGTAGAATTTAGACATGTGCATTTAGTGTGTTTATAATTCTCTGGCCCTTATGGTAAATGTGTCTTTATTGTTGTGCTTGCATCTCTTGAAGCAACTGGAGGAGAACATAATCACCTTTGTAAAAGAGGAGCTGAATATGTTCTACCGGGCCATACATATGCCAAAACCCTCAGAGAGGGAGGGCAGTGAGGACGACAAGAGCAGAGAGGCTTTTCTGGAGATCACGTTGGACTTCCTGAGGAGGATGCAGCAGGATGAGCTGGCTCATAACTTGAAGAGCAGTAAGAACAACTGACCTTTTTGCAAAACCCATTGATCCATTTTTAAGAAATATATTTTGTATCACGCAAGTATTTTTTTTCTCATTTTATTGTTCTATTCTATTCATGTGTTGTGCTCAATATCACTTTTCACATTTACCCGGGGGTGAAGGCTCAATAAAGTGTATATTTCTGTTTTATAATTTAAAAGTATTTATTGAAGTTTGTATGTGTGAATGGGAGCAGTTTGTACTTTACGAATTTTTTTTAAATTCTTTGTAAAGTTTGCGTAACACTTCTGTGGATAACTTTCGATGCCCTACTGCTTTAGATGAGCAACATCGATCTGGAGCTCATTTGGTGAAATGCCCCAGGCCAGGTGACTCATTTGCCAGACTTACAGTCATAATGGTGGACTTCCGGTTCGTCTGGGGGCGTTGCAACAATGATATTTTTTGTTTGTCATCACATGACAAAATCTGTACCGAGCGGAGTGGCTCTACGACATAGTTTTTTATTTCCCAAATATGATCGGGGTCAAATTCTTGTTCAAAGAGCAGAGGAAGAAAGAAAAACATATTTTAAAACAATATCGCCACTACATATGTGTGCAGAATTATTATGCAGCCATGTTCCCTCACCAAAATTGGAAGGAAAAAGGCCCTCTTGAAATATCAAAAAAGTATTGGGGTGTCACCAAAGAACCATCAAAAGTGTTGTTGCCAATACGCTAGAGTTGTATGAAGTGAGATGACAAGTAAAAACACATAAATGCCATCAGGAATCCATTATCTACCAGTGCTGTAATTTTCAGCAGCTGTAAGTGACCTGAATTGTCCAAAAGTACAAGATGTCCAGTGCTGAGAGACATCGCCAATGTGATACAAGTGGAAAGCTGACCACTATTGATCAAGACACATAAGCTAAAATGTTTAGACTGGATCAAGAATGATCTAAAGAGTTTGCAAAGGTTTTATGGACTGTTGAGATCAGAGTAACTCTGGATGGACTGATAATGGTTGTTCAGTAATGGGCATAAAGCTCTACTCCAGTGCACTTCCTCCTGTATGACATTCACACTGCTGATGACGCCAAGGTCCCGGGTTTCGGCACCAATTGTTAGGACTAGGTTCTTTTGTATCACGCGAGAACATATTTGGACATAGCCAAAGCATACACTGGATCTCAAAGAAAAGGCTTTTATTGCCATTGTTCCTAGTTACAAAGCAGTATAACCAGCTGGAGACTTCAGAGAAAGATTAGAAGTGAAGTCCAGACCTCCGTTGACAGTTGCCTTATATCCTAGTCTTGCACTTCTCTACGCAGAGAGGGCGACTGCCTATCAGTGAATCAGTTGTTTGTGTCTATGTGTTTGTACTTTCTCTGTACTTCACGTTATGTTCAGAATGATTATGGTGTTGACCGTTTTTATCAGCTAATCTCACTGACATGGTCTTCTTGTTCTTGTTGTGTGAGCAAAGCATGATTCAGAAGGTTGTTCAGATTTCGTTATCACCCCTACACACTCTAAACGTTTTAGCTTTTGTGTCTTGATGTCTCTAAGCACTGAACACTTATACTTCAAGTCCGCTACAGTGGCTGAAAATGATAGCGCTGGTAGATAATGGATTCCTGATGGCTTAATGCCAGAGGTATGGGTGGGCACTGTTTGGTTTGATGCGGTGAGTTTACGTGTGAATGAGGGGCAGCGCTTCGCGCTGTTTTCATGCGCTCCATGCACCTTGGTGCAGGGTGCCTGGAGAATTCACTAAATGCATCCTCATGTCTTCAGGTTTTTACTGTGGAGTGAGTCAGCGTCAGCTGCAGTCCATGCTGCAGCAGAAAAACCAAAGCATTTTTGAGGGCATCCCTAAAGCAGGAAACCCCACACCTCTGAACCAGATCTACACAGAACTCTACATCACTGAGGGTGGGGCAGCAGGAGCCTGCGAAGACCATGAGGTCAGATATATAGAGGGGGCCTCCAGGAAATGGGCTGGTCCAGAGACCACTATTACATGTGAGGAAATATTTAAAGTCCACCCTAAAATAGATGGAGACACCTCAATAGAACTGATCAGTGAAGTAGAAGGACAAACACAAGTGAGAACAGTGCTGACGATGGGCGTGGCTGGAATTGGGAAAACCGTGCTGACTCAGAAGTTCTGTCTGGACTGGGCTGAAGGCAGAGCTAACCAGGACATCTACCTGCTGTTCCCCTTCACCTTCAGAGAGCTCAATGTGCTCAGAGGCAAACAGATCAGTCTGGTAGGGCTAGTCCAGCACTTTTTCAGTAAGTCAATAAAACTTAACAGTTCTAAAAAAGTCCAAACTGTCTTCATCTTTGATGGCCTGGATGAGTGCAGATTTTCTCTGGACTTCACCCAGAACCTGACGGACCCCACAGAACCCAGCTCTGTAGGTGTGCTGCTGGTAAACCTCATCAAGGGATCTCTGCTCCCCTTTGCTCGCATCTGGATCACCACACGACCGGTAGCAGCCAATCAGATCCCAGCTGAGTGCGTCTCCATGGTGACAGAGGTGCGAGGGTTCACTGACCCACAGAAGGAGCAGTACTTCAGGAAGAGGTTCTCACTGGAGCAGGAGGCCAAAGCCGTCATCTCACACATCAAGAAGTCACGCAGCCTCTATGCCATGTGCCGGATCCCGGTGTTCAGCTGGATCACCTCCACAGTCCTGGAGCATGTGATGAGGACTAGAGCCACAGAGCAACTGCCCAAGACTTTGACTGAGATGTACATCCACTTCTTAGTGGTTCAAGCCAAATTTAAAGGTCTGAAGTATGATGGAAAATCCGAGATGGATCCAGTCTGGAGTTCAGAGAACTGCAAAATGGTGTTGTCTCTGGGTAAACTGGCCTTTGAGCAGCTGCAGAAAGGAAACCTGATCTTCTACGAGTCAGACCTTGTTGAGTGTGGTCTGGATGTTCATAAAGCTTCCATGTACTCAGGAGTGTTCACACAGATCTTCAGAGAGGAGTCAAGCCTGTACCGAGACAAGGTCTACAGCTTTGTCCACCTGAGTGTCCAAGAGTTTCTGGCTGCTCTTCATGTCTATGCCACATTTGTTAAAACAGAGATTGACCTGTTGAAGACACAAGGTCTTATGAACAGTCTGAAGACATTGTTAAAAAGAAAACAAGACTTACACCAGCTTCATCAGACAGCTGTGGACGAGGCCTTGAAGAGTCCAAATGGGATGTGGGACTTGTTTTTGCGCTTTCTTTTAGGTTTATCTCATCGGACTAATAAAAAACTGTTACTGGATGTGCTGATCAAACATGACTCTCACTCTTCTGAGGCCTTAGTTGATCAAAGGACAGTTGAGTATATTCATAAGAAGTTAAAACGGCTCTCTCCAGAACAAAGCATTAACTTGTTTTACTGCCTGAATGAGCTAGGGGACCATTCTCTTGTGGGTACAGTCCAACAACTCCTGAAGGACAGAAACCTTTCAAGCAGCACTTCCCCTGAACTGTGGTCTGCTGTTGTCTTCACACTGCTGTCTTCAGATAAGGATCTGCGTGTCTTTGACCTGAAGGAATACTGTGCATCAGAGAAAGCCTTCCTGAGGCTGCTGCCAGTTGTAAAGGAAGCCACCATAGCCACGTAAGTTCATTATGTCTAATCTTGTTCATGTACTGTACTCAAAGTTGCTAACAATACTCTGTTTGCTTTTCAGTCTGACTTATTGTAATCTGTCCTCTGAGAGCTGTAACTCGCTGTCATCAGTCCTCAGCTCACAGCTTTCAAGCATTCGACATTTAGACATCAGTAACAATGATCTCTGTGACGCTGGAGTGGGGCAGCTGTGTTTGGGACTGAAAAGTCCTGAGTGTAGATTGGAAAGCCTCGGGTAAGACTCAAGTATGGACTGTATATCTGCTGGTGGACGGGTAATTGTGTGTGTTGTTGCAGGCTGTCAGGATGTGTGGTCTCAGAGAAAGGAGGAGCTTCTCTGGCATCTGCTTTGAGCTCCCCTTACTCTTGTTTAAAAGATCTGGACCTAAGCTACAACCATCCACAAGTTGCAACAATAGAGATACTGACCGCTCTTCAACAGGACCCCCACCACTCCCTCAGCACCCTAAGGTGAGGACTCATTTAACTCTGTAGCTGTTGAGTGGAAGAATCAGATCCTGAATGTAACCATTAACCTACACCGGTATAACAGGGTGTTACTCTCTGACTGCTAAAGTGGGTGTGTTGAAATGACCAGTGAAGCTGTGTAGTTCACTTTTGTACAGTACTAGTAGCAGGGCAAAAGTCAAAAAGTGCCTCAAACACCTCTGGCAAACTGCTCCTCCTTTGGGCCTGCTCTACAGATCCAGATACTCCCCTGTTAACAGGCCACACACATGATTGACCGCTGGCGTGATGTACAACAACATCCCCCGTGGCCCTGCTGTGTCAGCCAATCAGAAGTGCAGGCTTAACTAAACAACTATTATTTTTGTGAAATGTCCGAACAAGGCAAAATTTAGTGAATTTATTAATCACGGACATTTGGTGCCTCTTCTTTATGAAAAGTTTCGATAGAAAAGCAGCGGGTACGACAGCGGGATGCAGATGCTTGAGAAGGGAGGAGAAGGGTTTCCCCGTGTCAGCTGTGCTGGGAAAGGATTAGGTACAACAAGCTCTGAGTCCCACATGCACAACCGACATTTAAAGGAACAGGCCACCGTTTTCCATACTGAGATCTATTCTTACCTGAGCTTAGATGAGTTGATACATACCTGTCTGGTCTTTGTGCTCGTGGAAGAGCGTGGTAGCTTCCAACTTCACCCCCGTTTGGAGCTAGAGGAATATGCTAGGCCAAATGCTAACAACATTGTTGGTCTTTTTGCGTGACTGAGGGCACGCACAAAGACTAGACAGGTGCGCATCAACTCGTCTAAGCTCAGGTAAGAATGTATGTAAAAACGGTGGCCTCCTCCTTTAAGTTTTGCTGCATCCCTGCAGCAAGGCTTAAAACGCTGTCCGTTTCCACGGTTTTACCCGGAAGTTATGTTGCAACAATGTAACACTATCATTGTCTTGATACCCGTCCCATGATGCTTTGCAGCATTACTTCACAATCTATTTTTACATACTGTGAAGAGCACTCTCTGGTGAGAGATAACATTTCTTCAATAAGCAAAAAGATTCACTACTGCACTGCATTTTGATGACAAAAATGTCATACAGAAAAGATTGTTGTGGCTTTAAAAAAGTTATGACTTTTTTATTTATTTAAAAAGAAACATGTTAATAGTTAACATATCCTCTGCTTTAGCTCACGCTAATGTCTATTTCTTTCAGAGTGGAACCAGCTGGAAAACGATGGCTGATCCCGGGTTTGAGAAAGTGTAAGTGTCCAAAATATAGACACTATAGTTAAATGTCAGTTATAGTAGTAGTAGTTGTTGTTGTTGTAGTATTGGTAGTATAATATCATTGTGTTTCAGATCGCTGTGAACTCACTTTGGATCTAAACTCCGCACACAGACGTCTGGAGCTGCTGAACACCCGCACAGTGACTTTGAGAGACAAGGAGCAGCCGTACCCTGATCACCCGGACAGATTTGACTCCTGCCAGCAGGTGCTCTGTTCCACTGGGCTCTCGGGGCGTTCCTACTGGGAGGTGGACTGGATGGGGAAGTGGATCAATTGGGAGGTTGATGTAGCAGTGAGCTACAGGGCGATGGGACGTACAGGCGGCAGTGAGTTTGGGCGCAGTGACCGGTCCTGGTGCCTGAAGATCTCCAGTGGTGGTTACTCCGTTCTCCATGGGGGAATACAGACCCCGGTCTCCTCTTCTTATTCGTCTACTGATCGAGTGGCAGTTTACCTGGACTATGCTGCTGGAACGCTGACCTTTTACAAAATTGATAGCAATGATGATGGAGAACTGTTCCCTCTGCACACCTTCACCAACACATTCACCGAGCCTCTTTATGCTGGATTCGGGTTTGGTGTGTGGTCTTCTGGTGTTTCCGTGTCCTTTGACAAACTGTTGCATTAATTTTGATGCACCTTCGAGGATTTATCTTAGAGAACACCAGCCAAAAATGATTGAAAGCCATGTTTGTTTTCTGTCGTTTATAGTTGTATAGCTATGATTGCATCCACTGTTGAACCTCTTTTCCCTTAAGCTTCGAGGACCTCCTGTGCTTGGGGTCCTGACCCCACAGGTGGCTTCGGTAATATTGAAATACTGCTCAGATATTTGATATTTCCCAAATTGTTATATATATATATATATATATATATATATATATAAACATGCAGTTAATATGTGGAGGTTCTACAAGAATGAATAATGGTCACAAGAGCCAGATTTCCGATAGAGTTCGGGATCAAATGATACAAACTGAGCATTAACATAGAAAACTGGCCAATGTCCCCCACACAATGACATTGGGCATCATTACACAAAATTTGAATTTGTCTCATAGTGAGTATCATAACTGCTGTTTAAAGTTGGTTGTGGATCAGGCGATGGTACCTCCTCTTCAGCTCCTGCCTCCCCATTGTGCTGCAGCAGCTATGTGGGTCCTGGTTATGTGTGTACATAAACATCTTCAGCAGTGAAAAGTTGGACTATAGCGAAATGTTCCTTTTGAAAATAGGTCTTCCCATCATCAATGCAGCACATCCCCCTCGCCTCGTACCCCTCTCTCCTGGGCTGTTTCCTCACCTGGGGTCAGCCCATTTGTCTGCGCTCCTGAGACACAACGCAACCAAATGAAGAAGAACTGTGCCCACGCTCGACATAACGACTGTGAGAACCGAAATGTGAACCATTGTATGATCGTTTCTGAAATCACTGATGACATGAAATGCTTAACATAATCATAAATAAATATAAAACTATTTTTGCTATATGGAACAGTCTATGACTTCAATGATACAAATTTGTGTGTTCTTTAGGCATTGTAGGCATTTTAGGTTTATTTTGGTTACTTTAAATATATCATGTTTAATTTTGAAACACCCTAACCGCATGTCATGCCACACTTAATTACTAAAGAGGAAGTAAAAAGGCATTTGGTTTAAAACACAATAAGGGGCAACATAAAGGTTCTATGAATAATATGAATGTTTATTATTGACAAAAATATTGCTCTTTATTTTGGCCACTTACTTCTCTGTATTTTCTTATCAACATTTTCAAAGTTATTTCCAGTTTCTATGTAATTGTATTCATCTAACTAAAGAATACCCCAACATGTAGCTTTTCTTCACACCGCTGCTGTTGAATTTTTGCTGCGGATGGTGAGTCGGTTCCATTTGCTGCTTTTACGGCCGAGAAAGTTTAATTTGATTTATATTGACAAACCGTGAGTGAGTTGCAACATTTCCCCTGCTGAATCCCCAACACTTCAGACGAGGAGGACTTCATACTCTGGGTCTGGGATCGATGCTATTTATATATCAGCCTGGGGGGGGAAATGATCGAAAGAGCTGAAATGTAAGTTTTGACTGAGGGGTTTCTGATAACTCAAAAAGCATGATGAGTTCCAACCAGTAGACCTTTTGCAAAACCCTGCCCCCACAACTGTCCAAGCATACCATATACCAGAGCAACCAGTGCTACGTCCTGAACCATACAAATCACAGAAATGTCTGTTCCTACGAATGCGCACATTTGTTAGCCAACGGCTCCCGGACCCGATTTAAATGGAACGTTCCATCCCCCATACAAATAAATATGGAGTGAATGTTTTGTCCGTTTCACGGCATTTATATAATTTCTGTGGTTTGTATCATTAACATATTATAAGATGATGTTTATAAGATTGATGAACCTGACCCACAAAAGGTAGAAACTTAACTGAATTTCAGTTAGCATTTAGCTCGGAGGACATTTTAGAAGCTAATTTGTATCTAAAGTCAACTCTCCAAAGGCCTGTACATGAATGATTTCTAACGAGGCTTTGACCTAAATGTGGACGATGGTTAACAACAGCTGAACACATCTGGATCGTTCATAATTTGCGATGTTGCTGGTGGCTAATACTAACTGTGGGAAAAATACATTGGGCAGGCTTACGGACTCTGAAAAGTGATGTAGAGACTTCTCCTGGAAGCGGCAGCAAAATGAAGACCGAGCGGTGACGTGACGCCCAGAGCCTCGTGAGCCTCGTGAGCCTTGGGAGCCTTGGGAGCCTCCTGAGCGTGAGCGAGCACTGATCATTCAGGTCAAGTGTTTTCACCGCACTGTCCAAACAACGTGGGAGAAATTGAGGAGCTCTCCCTTTTCACTGCTACAAAACAAAGTGCACTCGTGCTTGTTGTTGTGTTCAGCTGCACAATACATCGCCAAATGACTGTCATTGCTTCATAAATAACCAAGAAACCACAGCCTAAAACAGTCAAGATAAGGCGTTTTAATGCGTGAAAATGGCCCGTTGTGGATATGGATTGAGCCAGGTTTGTACAAGGGGATTTTGAATATCTTGTTTAGTTTGGGGTTCAAACATCAACATTTCAGTCAGGAATTAGATACTGGAAAATCTCTGAGGAAAAAACTTGTTACTTATCTGCAGATATATCACCCAGTCAGTGCAATAATGAAACATCTTAATGCATAGATTAGGTCATTCATTTGTTTCCAGCTGATATGTTACAGCCACACTGCGTATCAGTTTGGAATCTACTCTGGCAACAACAAAAACCTGCTCCTAAGGATCAGCTCGAATCTGTAGTGGGTAATCAAAGATGGATTTGGATAAGGACCTAACCTATTTCCACCTCATATTTACCTGCCTTATAATCGACATCTCCATGGAGACGGGGTGGATACGTCCCGCTCCCGAAAAACGCAAGCAAACACATGTTTTCATTTTCTTTAGGGATTTAGGAAAACATATCTGTAACATAATTAGTTAAGTAGAGCCTCTTTGTAAACTACTGTGAATTGTTCCTCAAACATTTCAATGCCATTTTCCCCCCACAGCACAGAGACACTGTCAAACATTCTTCGTAAAATCTTTCTACGCAATAAAAGTCTTGTACCTAAAGGCATCTTCTCTCACAGTTTTTTGTATTTATTTGTTGCCTCGCTGTGGGAGTAAACCAGTGTGGCTCGAGCTGCCAGTGACACAGATGCATGCGCCACATGACCCGCAGCGCCTGAAGGCATCAGCGGCTCTGATGTTATTGGCTCAGCGGGCGGCGGGACGACGGGCAGGGCAGGGAGTGGGAGGCACACCAACGCCACACACAGAACTGGATATGGGCCACAACAATCCAGTCCAGGCCTTCGACAGTTACATGTGCGGACCCAGCGTCAGCAGAGCAGGCTATACTGTCCAGGCTTTATTCAGGAACTAACAGGTTTGATTTGTTTGGTACCTGCTGCAAGCGCTACTCATTTGTTTATTTTCATGTTTTGGGCCATTTTAACAAACCCCACTCTTTACAAGAAGGAGTACTATGCAATGTTAAAAAAGGCTGCATTGATGCAGATGGACAAACCTTTGAATGCAAGGGCACATTTAAGGTTTGGATTGGAGGCCTTTTTTATTTTATTTTATTATTTTGTATGAAACAGGTGTGTAAGAGAATGCATAAAAAAATGTGCAAAATGTTTTTTATGAATGAGAAACCATCCTTAAATAGGGCGTGGCCTGCTGCATCACAGGATGCTGTCATAATGGCCTAAGTCAAAACGTAGGCAGCATATGTATACAACATACATCCAAACACAAAAAAACAAAGCCAGGATATAGTGAATAAAATATACATACGTCCACTTGTTTGCATTGGAAAGAGCTCAGTCAGAGCCTTGAAATGAACCCTCCCTCATATTGTGAAGGTTTATTTGTATAGAAGCATTTTTCAATAGCCTGGTCATTATGAGGTGTGTAAGGCCCAAAAACAAATTGTCGTCCCAAATATACTTTATTTTGGCCATTTAACTGTCATACTTTCATATAAAATAGTCCTTTTTCACCAATAGAAAAACACGTTGTAATGAAATAAATGCTTGTGTGTTCTTCTCTTTGCCATTAGTATTAAACATTGCCATTGTGGTAGGCTACAGTAACTTGGATTGACTTCAATGTGAGCTGCCCTGTTTCTGGTCATGTAAGCAACTTTCTACTACTAGTGAGACTGGAAACAAAGTTGCTAAAAAAAACAAAAAACTGTAGAAAAAGTCCAGGAACATTTAATGTTACAAGTTGAAATTTTAGCTTTTGTATACCGGCATAAGTATAGATTGGTTGTTATGTGTATGACTCCTATATTTGGGATCTCATTTGTTTCTTCCCCGCTCTAGTAAAAGAAGATTTGACAGAAAGGCAGATCATCATCATCATCTTTACAAAATTCTGCAGAAAAAACAAGGTAATTGCTGGTATGGAATTTCAGATCTTCATCATGAATGAAATCTAAAGTGTTTGAGAACAATGTTATTTAAAAAACATAATCTTCATTTTTTGCATTTACTTTAATTTCTGGAAACATTACCCTTTTCTCTCTTTACAGACGTCATCTCCAGCATCTAACTTATGGCAGAAGACTGGAGGGCTTCACAAATCAAGTTAAAAGTAAGATTCTCTTGAAAAATAAAACCCAAGGATTTAAAAAGATTTTGAACATTAAGTGTGAGGAAGGCCCCATGTCTGTGTTCGCCTTGGGCCCCCAAATAGCTAAATCCGCCACTGCCTGTGGCCGCGACGCCTCAGTTATTGATCTGGACAGACTGAGAGCGGCAGAACATGACTCGGCGCTTTCTACTTTGGACGCTCTGTGAAAAGCTGAAAACACACATTTAGTCGGTCCATTGTCACACACCCAACGAGAAACCTACAGGGCCTTCACTTCCCTTTCCAGTGAACGTCCATTAGCCAGCTCGCTAGTAGGGACACAAGGCATGTGTGGCTTAGCTGCGAGTCTTGCCTGGATACCTCCCCCGTGTCGTGTTGTTGTAGTTTTTTCCCCCCGCTATTTTCGTCACTTTTTAAAAATGTGTAATTGTTGCTTTTCCGGCACGTTTTTGTCGCTCTTTTGCTTTTAGATTTGGGTAATGCCAAACTGGACAGAATATGCTTGGTTGAGGTGGGTGTTTAGTTTGAATTGGCAAACGTGTGTAATTGTTAGTCAGACGGCTCCTCAGGATGTTTTGTGTCCTCTTGCGATCTGGTCAGAGAGGAGCAGCACCTGGGAGGGGCTCGGTGTAGAGTCGCTGCTCCTTCATGTCGAGAGGAGCCGCTGAGGCTCGGGCATCTGTTCCTGAGCGTCTCGGTACGTCCCATTGGGCGGAGGCCTCGGAGACGATCGAGGACATGCTGGAGGGTCTCTCGGCGAGTGTGGACAGGGTGGTTCACGTTATTGTCCTTTGAGTGAGGAGAAGTGGGCGAACGTAGAGCAGCGCTATCTCCAGATGAAAAGCTAATGGTCAGAATCACCTGGCTGAGGATTTACTTATCGTACATGTTTTTAGTGGTATGGAGAATAAGAGTTCATTTGCAAAAGTAGACATCTCCGTTTTGAAATATTTTCGGAATTCTTTTGGATATTTATTACTGTACACTAGGTAGCCTATACGGAGTCACTTGTGTGACTTGTCTAAATTTGATTAAGAACAAGTGACTTTATATGTTGATGTCCTGGAACAGATCTGGTAGAAAATAGAAAACACTTCTATGTAAAAAGAAATGTACAAGCATAAAAACAAATCTATTGTTTTAAAGGGAGGCCCTGCAGGCCAAACACATTTTGTTCCATTTTCAGGTTTTGGCCAAATTGTTCTCTTAACAGATGAACTTTCACCTTGAAACAGACAAAATACTTCACAATAACATGTTTAAATATTGCACAATGTTTCTTCATAGGTTTATATGGAAAATAGCCATTTTCTCAAAATGCATTTTTCTCCACACCAGTAGCTTCTACAGACTTCAAACTTTTTGAAGACTTTTTCTGTGGGATTTTTTTCATGTCTAAACCCTAACTTGATTTATTGAGTTTTGAATGTCGAAAAACAAAGCAAAATGTCTTTTTATTTTTATTTATTTATTTATTTACAGATTTTTACACTAATAAACAGCTTACTTTAAAACTAAAGATCCAACATATGTCACAAAATAAAGCCATACATTTTAATCTGACTCAATCAGTTATTCAGATTTCGTTGCCCGAAAAGATGGGACATTTTGGGCAATTTAGGCAAGGCAAGTTTATTTGTACCCATAGACTGTAAAAAAAATAATAGACAGCTCCTCCTCACTCCTCCCCGTTTACCAATATAACCCCACGCCGTTAGCACTAATGCTAACGTCCTGTCAATCAAAGTCCAGCCCTGATTAGTATAGGAGATTTCTAAAATGTTTCTAATGAAAACGCGCCTGGTGCCTGTAATTGTGCCTGTAATTGTGCATCACTGGAGGAATATCTAGCTGTAGAAAGTTTTAAAAAATTAAGCACTTGGCTTTATACTGTAGTTCAACCCCGTGAACCGCTACCTTAACGTGGTGGGGTTGTTTGAGCGTCTGAATGATCCTGGAGCTCTGTTGTCTGGGGCTTCATGCCCCTGGTAGGGTCTCCCATGGCAAACAGGTCTTACGTAACGGGTCAGACAAAGAGCGGTTTGAAGACTTCTATGGACAGTTTAAGAACAAGGACCGTGACGTCGCCCGGTATGGCGCAACCGGGGCCCCACCCTGGAGCCAGGCCTGGAGTTGGGGCTCGAATGCGAGCATCTGGTGGTCGGGCTTCTGCCCACGGGGCAGAAATGAGTTTCCTTCGCAGGGTGGCTGGGCGCACCCTCTGAGATCGGGTGAGGAGCTCAGTTACCCGGGAGGAGCTCGGACTCGAGTCGCTACTCCTCCACGTCGAAAGGAGCCAGCTGAGGTGGCTAGGGCATCTGTTCCGGATGCCTCCTGGTCGCCTCCCTCGGGAGGTGCTCCAGGCATGTCCCACTGGGAGGAGGCCTCGTGGAAGGCCCAGGACACGCTGGTGGGACTATGTCTCCGAGCTGGCCTGGTGTCGTCTCGGGGTCCCCCCAGAACAGCTGGAGGAGGTGTGCGTGGATCGGGAAGTCTGGGCATCTCTGCTGAGACTGCTGCCCCCGCGACCCGGCCCCGGATAAAGCAGAAGAAAATGGATGGATGGGCTGTTGTTTAGAACGTGTGTAAAGTACAATGCTAACTAATGGAAAACTAGCTTGTTTTGCCGCCCACATATGGAGGTACTGCAGCAATGTCGGCCCTATATTGTGAAGCAGTGCAACCAGCGGCCATTGTTTGTACCACACGTTCCATGTCGGAGACAACGCAATGTGCCTCTCACAAACACACAAATACAATCAAAACAAATCACAATTTTAGGCAGCCTTATTATCAACAAAATTACAGAACACTTGGAACCCTCATATTTATATCAGTAATCTACAGAAAAAGTTTCAAAGTTATATCATTAAATTCAATAACGTTAGCTATTCAAGTTATACAATATTTCGACAAAACTGTCTAAAATCGTTGCCCAGAACAAAGCCTACTCGGTCTCCATTAAAACATGTACATTAGCATAACAACAACCCCGCATTCCCGCGACATGCCACAGGTGGATACTCCACTCCGGCACTGACTGAAGACGAGCCGCGGGGAGGAATGAGAACAGGGAGGGGGCACTTCTCCTGTGTAGCGCTTTACGCAATAAAGAAGACAATAAACGAAGGAAGGATGAAGCGGGGAAGAGGAGAAAAGCCATGCAGTAGAGGAGCACGGGGGGGTTCGGAGCGTGAGGGAGGGAGGGAGAGGCAGTGACGCGCGAACTGATCGCTGCAGCACACTCTCTCTCTCCTCACTCCGCGGAGATGTTCTGACCACACACGGCATAAACAAACACGGGGAGCTGCTGCTGACAGGGGGGCTGGCTTTCCAACGGGGCTGCAGGAGAAAAGGACGAGAAGGAACCACAGGAGGAGACAGGGAGACATCGCGGCGGAGGAGTGCGGAGCGGTAGCAGGTGAGGCGCGTGTTGACGCGAGCGGGGACGAGCCAGGAGCCAATGCGGCGCAGTGCGCGGCTCCGAGCGGTAACGCTACGAGCGACAAATGTTCCTCTGGGGAAACTGGGGAAATGAGGCTAAACAAGGCTAGTCATTTGAAAACATAGCCTACCAAAAACGGCAAGATAATCTCAGTTCTGATGGTCGCAACTGGGAAATGTCCTCTGCAAACGCAACGTGCCAGGGTTAATCGCGCTGGGAAATGTCACGATTCAAAATGTTCGAGTCACGATTAATGTGAGGAAAAAATTATTGCGATTTTACGATGATCAAAATTAAGGACGCAAATATTGTGAAATGTTTCAAACCTGTTAAAGTACTGTCTATATGTCGACGAAGAAGTAACAATATCTATGTCAGGGTGGCTTGTAATGGAAAACCTATTGAACGTCTTTATGCTTTTACCCTTAGGTACAACATAATAGTAGGCTTAATAAGATAGTGATTAAAATAATAAATGGAGAATATTATTATTAGGCATATCTAAAAGATTCAAATTGGTCTGAATGTTTTCAAAAATATATTCTACAAGATATTCCCTCTCTGAGTGACAAATAAATCTGATTCCCAGGCGCTCGCACAGTTTCACTTGGGTTTTTACCGTGACAAGCCTGTGCTGCTGTGCATGGTTCTTTTGGGACTCTTCCCCTGGCAACGTTATGCAGTAACTCTGCGAAAATGGGTACGATTTTCCCTTTGCCCATTGGAATATTATTCTGGGCTGGATTTCACACTGGACGGAGTTTCTGCAGTCTGTACCAATGAATGCGCACCATTTGGCACAAACAATTCTTACAATAATCATCATTTACCATCATTGTAAAACCGGTTCATCTTGACATCCCTTATTGTCACTATGGATCTTACAATGAGCCCATCTTGTGTTTTAAGCTTCTACAACAGGGGTGTCCTAGTCAACCGCAGACTGATCCCAAGTCGCCCACGGGTGTAGGAAAAGAGAAAGGACAGCCCCCTGTGCCCCGGTACCCACGCAACCCCGGGTCTGACTTCACAGCAAGCGGGCCGTATTTGGCTTTTATCTCACAGATAAACTGCGTACATTTAGATTCTGTTCTCTTGTGATGTGTTGCTGCTTTCCTCTCACATCTGAGCGGAGACAGAGATACACACAGATCCTCCATTGCTGTAAAATGAAAAAATGTGAAGATTGGTGTGTGTGTGTGTGTGTATATTTGTGCTATACTCTGCAACCTGGTAACTGGGAGAGGAGTTTGTGTGCGTGTGTTTGAGAGAGGGGGGGTTTGTGACGTGATGTCTAGTGGTTGTGTGTCAATAACAAAACTTGTTGTAAGGTTAGTTACTGCAGGATGTAAATGATTCAAGATTCAAGATTCAAGATTTTTTTTATTTGTCAAACCATGACTGATTCGAAATTATATTTCTCTCATCCTTGATCGTGAAGCGGGGGGTGGGGGAAGAGGGGTGGGAGGGAGGGCAGGGAGTTCAGCTTCCCGATGGCCCTGTGTACGAAACTGTTCTTAAGTCGACTGGACCTGGCCCGTAGATTCCACAGTCTCCTCCCTGAAGGCATTACCTTGAAGAGACTGTGTGATGGGTGCGTAGGGTCCCTGGTGATTCTGACGGCTTTGCGGGTGAGACGGGTGGAGTGCATGTCCTTAATGGAGGGGAGAGGAGCTCCACAGATCTTCTCCGCTGCTCTCACGATGCGCTGGAGGCTCCTCCGGCAGGAGGCAGTGCTGGCGCCGTGCCACACAGTGATGGAGCTGGTCAGGATGCTCTCTATAGTCCCTCTGTAGAAGAACCACACAGTGATGGAGCTGGTCAGGACGCCCTCTATAGTCCCTCTGTAGAAGAACCACACAGTGATGGAGCTGGTCAGGATGCTCTCTATAGTCCCTCTGTAGAAGAACCACACAGTGATGGAGCTGGTCAGGATGCTCTCTATAGTTCCTCTGTAGAAGAACCACACAGTGATGGAGCTGGTCAGGATGCTCTCTATAGTCCCTCAGTAGAAGAACCACACAGTGATGGAGCTGGTCAGGATGCTCTCTGTAGTCCCTCAGTAGAAGATCCACACAGTGATGGAGCTGGTCAGGATGCTCTCTATAGTCCCTCTGTAGAAGAACCACACAGTGATGGAGCTGGTCAGGATGCTCTCTATAGTCCCTCAGTAGAAGAACCACACAGTGATGGAGCTGGTCAGGATGCTCTCTATAGTCCCTCAGTAGAAGAACCACACAGTGATGGAGCTGGTCAGGATGCTCTCTATAGTCCCTCTGTAGAGGTTGCACATAACAGAGGCTGGGACTCTAGCTCTTCTTAACTTGCGGAGAAAGTAGAGACGCTGATTACTTTTCTTGACCAGAGATGTAGTGTGCATGGTCCAGGAAAGGTTCTCTGTGATGTGCACACCCAGGAACTTAGTGCTGGTCACCCTCTCCACTGCAGCACCGGTGATTGTTAGAGGAGCATGCTGGACCCGTGCTCTACGAAAGTCCACAACAATCTCTTTTGTCTTCTCCACATTTAGAGAGAGGTTGTTCTGTGTGCACCACATGGCCAGACTGCTCACCTCACTCCTGTAGTTTGACTCGTCTCTGTTGTTGATGAGACCCACCACTGTTGTGTCGTCTGCAAACTTGATGAAGAGGTTTGAGTCGTACTTTGGAGCGCAGTCATGGGTCAGCAGAGTGAACAGGAGGGGGCTCAGCACACAGCCTTGGGGAGCTCCCGTGTTCAGTGTGATGGTTCTGGAGGACTTTCCGCCGACACGTACAGCCTGTGGTCTCCCCGACCATGTGTGTGCGGGTTCACGATGTCGACACTGAACTGGTAGATCTCGGGAGGTTGGCAAGTGATCTTGGGTCAGAAAAGGTTGGGCCCCCTGTTCTACAAACATCCACATTAGCCTTCTCTTTAGGGCCGCTGCACGATATATCGCTATCATGCTGTTAGGGCACACAATATCGCTAAATATCGTTAAATCCCTGAGATCTTTCACCCGAGATTGTCATATATATATATATATATATATATATATATATATATATTTTTTTTTTCTTTTTTGCAAAGACATCCTTTAACACAATATAAGCAGTAACTTAAAGGGACTAGACGCAAGTTGATCATTTATATACTCACTACTGCCACCTCAGGTCTTACGCGTAACTGCAGTCTCTCTATTAAGCAATCAAGGATGAGAGAAATATAATTTCGAATCAGTCACATGGTTTGACAAATAAAACATCTTGAATCTTGAATCTCGAAGCTCATGCATGACAGAGCTTTGGACCAGAACTCCTTTTTGAGTGACAGAGCAGGATTTTAGCAGCAGTTGTGGTGAACAGGTCGGGGGTTATTTTACACATTAGGACATTGCTGGAACATAGAGGGGGATGAAAATACATACGTTTTAAACTCCGTCTTTAAAAATGTGCATATACAATTTCCGTGATGATTCGCTTGTTTTTGTCCTGATAGTATTATTTTAAAGTCTTGTTTAGACCGGATTTGACGATTATTTTTTTTTAAAACTTACAGTAATTACAGTAGCTATTAATTTGTTTGGATGGAAATCATTTCATTTATGTGTCAATAAATGCATCATTACGGCTGGACATTTCTTGACTCCGACGGCTGGCGTTTTCAGGATTCATGCAAATCCCTTCTCCAGAGCATAAAAGTTAACGGTCCGTCTCTCTGTATCCTCGCTCTTCCAAAATATGCATGAGCACTCGCAAAGAATACAGCACATGAGGGGTTTACTATCACTGTTATGGATTACCATAAAAAAAATGTGTATCGCAACATTAGCTACTGGAATATCGGTATCGCAAGAAGCCACACAATCTCTTAATTCTTCCATCTGACAAAACGACTCAGCTCCCTCTTCTCCACAACAGGCCTGAACTCCTCCACTTGAGGCAAGGACTCCCCACCGACCTGAAGAGAGGAAGCAACGCTTCATTTCTACCCTGAATGAAACTGTAGAAAATGGGGCTGCCAACTTTGGTCGTTTAGTCGACTAAATGCACGCACTTTTGCAACGACTGAGATGCTCTCACTTTACATAACACCAGAGGCCTGTGGCAGGTCTATCTTTTACCTTGGGCTAATATTTCATTATAAAAACAGATATATCAAAGTTTTACAGACAGAGTGACGTTTAAATTGTTTGTGTTAAACTTTGAGGAGAGAAATGAGGACGGGAGGGTCCTCTCCTTCGTGTGCATAAGCAGCTGAGATCAGGGGCTTGGCGAGATGTTTCCTTCAGTAGGCCAGACTTCTACAGTTGTTTAAACCACAGATCCCCTGGTTCTACAGTGAAATAGTCTGACGCCTGTCCTCAGTCAGGCTCTACTAAAGCACATGGGAGAACAAAGCGAAAGTGTAACGTCAGGCTCCGCAGCTCATGGACCTGCTGTGTTCTTCTCCGCTTCATTCTGGCTTTTTCCCGAGATCAATAAGAGGAGGAGCTCCGCGTGACGTGAACCGATTCACCGCTACACCGTGCAGCGCAAAAGTCGAAGAAATGAAGCGGCCTGAGAGGGCGGCACACGGAACCACGCGGGCGGCGCATTTCACACTAAAGCACACGGCTCGTGTTTACATTACGGCGAAACAAAGACAGGTGTCCTCTGTTACCCAGAGAGAACAGGGACGATGATGGAAGAAGAACTACCGCTTTATGTGGATGATATGGACGTATGGACGGCAGCAGATGCAGGAGTGAGGCAGGGAGCTGGAGTCTGAGATTAAAGGTGAGATTAATGTGACTTTTTTAAACATAAATGCACCGTTTACGCTGCTTCCATGTATTAATAGTAGTTACAGCACGAGCTCCCAAAGTTTGATGTTTTATGAATGCAGTTTGGAATATAATTTGGGTCAGAACAGTTGTAGTTTTGTCAGCGCCGTGCCACGCCCCCTTTTAGTCGACTAATCGTTGGTCAGAGAATGTTTTTGGTCAACCAAAAAAATCTTGGTCGTTGACAGCCCTAGAAGAAAATGGATGGGTGGATGTGTGTTCATGAGGTGTAGGTCATGACCGAATCAGCAGAGCAAAAATGACAAGAGACATTTTTTTGTAGAGATGCATCGATCCGATACTGTCGGAACCGATACCTGTTTTGGCTCTCAACGTTAAAAAAAAACAACACAGAATACGTCTCGTCTAGTTTTAACCTCCGCAAAAATGCCGCGACTCGCAACAGTGTGCTAATGATAGCGACAACTAATCAAGGCTGGGACAGACATGATGATCGGGTCACCTAATAAAAGCCACTGCTGGAGCGGACAAGTGTTTGTATTTTAGTTTAAGAAATGATATTATATTTGTAATGCACAAGTTGTAATGATCAGTTCACTTTATGCTGTGAGTTAATGGCTTTTATACCCCAAAGTAATTGGTAGAAAAGTCCAGTGATCCTTGTGTAGTTATTTGTTTATTAATAGATATAATTAATCATTGATATTTGATATGTAACGTCTCATTTGCAAGAAAAGATAAGACTTTTATTAATCCGACACTGGAGAAAAGAGGACCATTCACTTTTTTCCCCTACAGCAGCCACTCTTAAGAAAGTCTTGGTATCGATTAACGTATCGGATATCGGCAAATACTCAAACCCCCAGTATTGGTATCGGAAGTAAAAAAAAGCTCAGTCAAATTTTTTGCCCTAAAAGGACCTGGCAAAACAGTCAGAGTTTTATTCACAGGACGTAAAATTCACCCCCCCCCCCCCCCCCCCCAAAAAATAAATAAATAAATAAAAGCGGTGGGTCCCAAAGATTCAGCTCCCAGCACTATCCAGGCGGTTCTTTGTGTGAAAACTCAGATATGATCGTGTTCATTAGGTACAGTGGGCATCGGAGCCTGAGGTGAAGCTACAGCTGCAGATGCGAGGCTAATTTGTTGTTGTTTTGAACAACAGTCTGAACCCAAAGCATTGTGGGCGTTTATTTTTTAGCAGCAGCTGCAGATCAAAGTTGGTGCGCGGGAGGCAGGTTCCCACACACCCAACCTGGCAACAAAAGCACTGTGCCTCTGCCTCTCTGTGGGATGGCTGACGTTCATAATTATAGCTTTAATACAATAACATCTGCGCAGCGTGCATCTCCATCGTAGGAGTTTTCACCGGACACTGACTGAAACGGGCCAAGATCTTATTCACCACCTAACTGCCACCCGAGGGTTAGGGTTAAGGATTAGGCACATTTGGCAGCATTTTTTTTGCTGAAATTGGACTCGACAAGTTGCCCGTTGTGTCCAATCGGCTTTTGAATATATCAAATATATGAATATTCCCATCATTCCTTTGTTTGATAGAATGTTTGCAAATCTTAAAGACGCAATAAGCAACTTTTTATGGGAAAACAGTTGATATTAAACGTATTTGACCTTTCAGTGAGCATAGCGCCTTACTTACCATGCCGATGGCCTGTAGGACGCTCCAGGATCAATAACGTTTTTTAGGTTTTCACTGCTGATTGAACCATATCCATGGTTACATATACATTCCAAAAACCTATCAGAAATCATACCAAAAAAAATAGTGACCTCATGGGAGCCACCAGGTCACTGAAAGGTCAAATATACACTGATATAATCTTTTCTTTTTTTTACATGAGTTGCATATAGTGCACCTTAAAAAAAAAGCATTTTATGTTGTGTGACTTTAAATCATGCTTGTATACTAGTGTAAAGGCAGTTTTTAGAGTTAATTAAACTAAAACCAGTCGCAGCAATACACAAACTGTGAAGTACCGTCTATTGGCCCGCTCAATCAATGACCAGACCCATCCCTGTCCTTATCTGGACTCCTCTCGGCTGAAGCACATGCTGAGTCTCTCACTGCCAGACAAAGGCCCCTTTCGGATTGCCCTTACCACATCTAATAGGCCAAAGACATGTCCTGGAATCAAAGGGCTCGTGACGTCACGGTTTCTGGGTCCTGCTGTGTGCCTTGGTCTATATTAACTTTATCGGAGGCTCTGCCCTCCAGAGCTCACCATGGGTTTCTGTGTGTCAGCCATCCGCATGTGTGTAAAATAAACTAAAGCTTTTGGATAAAGACAAATACCTTTCCAGCCTTTTTTCTTTATTGTGGTAAGAAATTCCACAACAATACTAGACGTGATTATTATAAAGCAGCTTTGACAAATTAGAAAGCACTGGCAATTTTATTTGATCTTTAAAACATTTTTTTCCAGGATTACATAAGATGATAAGAGTGAAGTGCACGGTATGTGCCGTTTCTCTAAACTGTTCATTTTGTTCAGTATGAAATAATTGGCTGCTCTGCTCCCACACTCCTCTGTGTCGCACTAATTGGACACAAAGCTCGAGAATGGGATCTGGGGCTGTTCAAAGAGGACGAACGTTTAGATCAGGGGGTGTCAAACGTACGGATAAATATGCATTATTAAAAAAAAAAAAAAAAAAAATATATATATATATATTTTTTTTAAGGGGCGCCTTGTAACGGCTGCCCTGGTGCGTTTAGTGCATGTGCGCAAACGCACCAAGTAAAATTCCTAGTTGTGAACCTGTTCATAACAATGGCAATAAAAACCTATTCTGATTCTGATTCTATTGAAGCAGAATAAACTTCATTTTCTTTCAAATTTGCAGTTCTTATATTGTCCGCTAGGGGCGCTGTGTTTGAGTCAGTTCTATCGCTTTACCTGATTTTTCTGTTGACTCTGGCACCCTCTTCAGTGAAATGTCTTTGTCAAAAAAGAGAAAAGTGGACACAGAGTGTCGGATTTTTCAAGAAAAATGGACCTCTTCCTATTTGTATACAGTGATCCTTGTTGAATGTTTTTACATTATTTTATCGATTGATATAATTGATAAATGTTGACATCTCTTTTGCAAGAAAAAAATAAGACTGTTGAAAAGAGGACCATTCACCCTAATGAATACTATGTAGCACTTTAAGAAACTTGTAAAGTGTAAGCTGTAATGTTTTATTTTCCTGTTCACATTATATGTGGCCCGCAACCCGCCGTGGCAGCTGAATTTCGGCCCACGACCCAAAATGAGTTTGACACCCCTGGTTTAGATGGAAATGGTCATGCAGTGGAGAGACAGCCATGGTGATGATGAAGATGAAGAGTTCAGATACTGTTCGTACAGAGGTGTTGGAGATGAAGTGCTGTCCCACTGGCCTCCTAGTCCTTCCCAAAGTTACACAGGATAATAGCTAGCTAGATAATAACTGTCTTAGGACTTGAAAGTGTTTGATATAAGAGAGTTTCTGTATATATATATATATATATATATATATATATATATATATATATAATATAATATAATATAATATTTGGAGGAGTAGCGGTGATTTGAAGTTAACACCTCAGAAAAGCTCAAACGGGATTAAACGGCCTCTGAAGTTGTGGGCCATTCTCACCTCTCTGCTGTTGGGGGGGACAATAGGACTCATTTACATCTGTCATGTCATGTTATGTGTATGTTGTTGCTATATGTGTATGTTGGGCCAAGTGATGTAGATAATGGACATAGTGTAATCAACTGTACACACAATTCTTAAAAAATAGATCATCTAAAAATGAAATGAAATATAAGAGATACAAAAACAAATTGGTAACTACAGTGCCTCTCAAAAGTACTAATACACCTTGAACTGTTGCACATTTTGTCATGTTTACAACCCTAAACATAAAGATTTTATTTTGAATATTTTACTGAAGGTTCACACACAAGTAACAGACAACTGTGAAGTGAAAGCAAAATGATACATGATTCTGTTATTTTACAGAAAATAGAAAAGTGAAAAGTGGGGCGTGCACAAGTATTCATACAGCATTTTCTGAGTGCATTAAATTGCCTTTATAACATTCCTAATGACTGCAGAAAGTTCACACCTTGCCCTAACCATTAAATAGAGGCCACCTGTGTGTAATCTACTCTCAGTATAATTCCAGCTGTTCTGTGAGGGCCTCAGAGCTATGGTCAGAGTGTATTGGTCACTAAACAACATCATGAAGGCCAAGGAGCTCACCAGAGAGGTCAGGGATAAAGCTGTGGAGAAGTTTAAAGCAGCGTTAAGTTATACAAAGATTTCCCAAGATTTGAACATCTCATGGAGCACTGTTCAATCCATGGAGCCAAATACAGAGACATTTTGGAGGAAAACCTGCTGGAGTCAGCAAGAGAATTGAGGCTGGGGCGGAGATTCACCTTCCAGCAGGACAATGACCCTAAACACAAACATCTACAATGGAATGGTTTAAAAACAAACATATGAATGTGTTAGAATGGCCCAGTCAAAGTCCTGACCTAAATCCTATTGAAAATCTGTGGAAAGACCTGAAAACTGCTGTTCACAAACGCTCTCCTTCTAATGTGACAGAGCTTGAGTTGTTTTGTAAAGAGGAATGGGCTAAAATGTCAGTCTCTACATGTGCAAACCTTGTAGAGTCAAACCCCAGAAGACTTACTGCTGTTATTGCAGCAAAAGGGGGTTCCACAAAGTATTCAGTCATGCTGTATGAATACTTACGCACGCCGCACTTTTCACTTTTCTTTTTTTTTTTTAAATATCAGAATCATGTATCATTTTGCTTTCACTTCACAGTTGTCTGTTACTTGTGTGTGAACTTTCAGTAAAAAATTCAAAATTAAATTACAGTCCAAATTGCTCTTCTTCAGCAGAGGCCTCACCACCGCCCCCTTAAAGGCAGCAGGGAACACCCCTGTCTGAAGAGAGCAATTCATCATGTGTAAAAGTTCGTCTTTAAAGGTTCCATAGAATGTTTTAAAAAATGGGGTTGGGACCGGGTCTAAAAGAACTACCCAAGAACTACCACTTTGATTGATATTTATTACAAGTAATTACTAGGCAATTACCTACCAGTTATTGGGCTGAGTTACTAGTAAGTACTACTTTAATTACCCAAGAACTACCACTTTTATTGATATTTATTACTAGTAGTTACTACTGTAATTACTACTTGCAGTTACCGGGTCGGTTCAAAATGTCCGCCATAACAACAAAGGTCACATGACTGAAAGGCATGTATAGGACATCCCTTGAACACCTCCCGAGGGAGGCGACCAGGAGGCATCCGGAGCAGATGCCCGAGCCACCTTAGCTGCTCCTTTCGACGTAAAGGAGCATTGACTCTACTCAAGGCTCCTCCCGGGTAAATGAGCTCCTCACCCTATCTCGAAGGGTGCGCTCAGCCCTGACCATAGGTGAGTTTATTGATCTCACAATGGGTAAATTCACTTGCTACATCAGCTCTCAAGAAACACTCAGGGGTTGCAAATAGACTGGACAATGTGCAATCAAGTAATAGTAACTACAGGTGTCTTATATACAGTTAATAGTAAAACGGTGGAATCGATCGGAAAATCGAAAGCTTTGCCCCCGACTCAGCTCCAATACAGCGACGCTGCCACACAGATCTGTCAATTGATCGCGCTCCATCCATCTTTCACTCAGAACAAGACCCTGAGATACTTGAACTCCTCCACCTGAGGCAAGGACTCTCCACCGACTTGGAGAGGGGAAGCATCTTTTTCCGGTGGAGAACCATGACCTCGGGTTTGGAGGTGCTGATCCTCATCCCGGCCGCTTCACACTCGGCTGCAAACCGCCCCAGAGCATGCTGAAGGTCCTGATTTGATGAAGCCAACAGATATTCCGGACAGAATTCTGAAATTCTGTCCGTAAAAGTCATGAATACACCGATGATGTCCAGGTCTAATTACCAGTGCTCCCTAGCAGTGCCTCTGCTTTTGACTCCCTCCATAGCTGCCTTTCGGACATTAAACAATGGCTCGTGCAGAATATTCTCCACCTGAACGAAGCAAAATTTTAGTTCTTTTTGGCTCTGGGGATGTCCCTCAGATTCAGTCCAGGGTCGTGGGTCCAGTCCGCGAAGCCTTCAGGAACCTGAAGCACATAAATGCCGTGATCAAAGCCAGCTATTTCCAGCTGCTTCTGTTGACCAAAGTGAAGCCCTATCTCTCACGCCAAGACCTGGAGACACACGCATTTATCAGTTCTCGGTTGGACTATTGCAACGCTCTCTACTCTGGCCTCCCACAGTCATCACTCCACCGGGTACAGTTAGTGCAGAATTCAGCAGCCCGTCTTCTCACCGGTTCATCCATTCACAGCCACATCACTCCCGTCCTCTCCCCCCTGCACTGGCTCCAGGTCCGGACTGATTTTTTTTTAAAGTTCTTCATGGTCTCGCCCAGTTATATTTAACTGAGATATTGACCATAGATCGCCACAGCAGAGTTCTCCGGTCTGCTGATCAAATGGTTCTGGATGTGTCCAGGTCCCGTAACAAACAGTGGGGCAATCATGATTCATTCCTTTGTGGTTGCTGCGCCTAAACTGTGAAACAGCCTGCCCCTCAGTCTGCATGTTCTTACAGATCAGCCCCTTTTTATAAGTCCAGATTAAAGACTCTTTTTTTTCAAACTAGCTTTAACACCTAGAATTCACTGAATTATGTCTAGGATGTAAACACGTTGTGTTTTAATGGTTTTATCTTTCGGTGAAGCACTTTGGTCCTCCTGGTGTTGTTGTAAAGTGCTATAGAAAGAGACTTTGATTGATTGAATAGAACCATATCTCCGCCAGGGATATAGTTTGATAAATTGGGCAATTGAACAATGTCATTATCTCCAACGAAGTGCATATGCCAGCGTGTGGTACCAACGTGTTCTGATGTTATTTACTTTGTACTCTACGCACAGCCTCCTCCACTCATGTTCCCATCTGCCTCAGTGACACATAATCGTACAAGCGTTGGCCCGTGTGTGACAGGCGTGGACAGACCGCCGCTCTTCCCACAGATGAGAGCCGCTAATGACCGCAGTCGCGTTTTCATGGTGCGAGCTGTCGATCAAACCGACACCAGCTTTTATCAGAAGCACTTATCGCTGCAGCTGCTTTCCCGCCCACCGTAATGCTAGACCACGCACATATGACAGAAGAACACTTCTTAATCACTCATAGGGGATGTAGTGTTTGATTTGATTTACAATATGGATCTGTGTTTTCAGAGCACACTTTCCAACTTTTGCTGAATGAAGTATTTTGGTTGCCATATACGCAGATGTAATATGGTGAAGATAAATTATGATTAAGTGAGTTTTATATTTCAGTGTAGTTTGTATAATTAAGGTCAAGGTCAGAGTGCTTTATTTGTCAGTATACAAATGATATTTTTCTCTGATTTTCTAAACTGTCAACTTAAATGACAGTCAGCATAATTTCCAAGCCAAGAGGATCATTTGAATGTGGTTGAAACAGTATTTTTTTCAAAAATAAAACACTCAAAATCTACCGTTCCAAATGATTATGCAACTCATAGTTTCAATACATTTTACAGCTTGTAATTAACTGAAAATGGTCATTTGTTGAATTTGTGGTGCATTAGGAGGTCATATTTACTGAAACCAAAAGGTCAAGTCATGAAGACTGTTCCAGATTTTAGCTGCATGAAACTGAAACACAGCCTCACCGTGTTTATTATTGACTCTGGGAACCACCAGGAGACCCCTCCCTGAAGTTCTCAGGGCACGAGATGGTTTTGACACTATTCCTCTGATCTTAATGTTTTTCAGATGGTAAAAAGCTGATGATGTTATTGCTTTAATGTGGCTGTTTAAGTTCAGGTCTGAGTCCATGATTACTCCTAGATTTCTAACCTGATTTTTTGGTTTTAGAGAGAGAGACTCAAGGTGACTGATAACACTTTGTCTTTGCGTCTGTGGGCCAAAAACAATGATCTCAGTTTTGTCTGAGTTTAGCTGGAGAAAGTTGTTTTGCATCCACAAACTGATCTGTTCGATGCAGTGACATTAGACAATTTTTTTTGCCAAAACGTAGTTAACTCAATTATATTTAAGATTTTGCTCATAATTTTACCCAGCTGTCTTTAGTTTGACCATTTTTGTGATGTTTCTAGTTTCACTTCCCTATTTGACACTGACAGGAAGTGACATAGATAGAGGCAAACAATTTTAAACTGTTGCCGTGCCGACCATGTTATGTCAATAGGAAATGAGTCAAACTGCTATGTAACTACCTCCATCAATGTCACTTCATGCAGTACTTTAAAAATTCTAATAGAAATCACTTTTCTGCCCAACATTTCTTCATTAACTTCACTGACATAAAATGACACTTACAACAGAGGTTATCCATCTAAATAAGTCATTTTCGAAAGCATTAAAACCTATGTCATATGCACTTTAAGTATGTTCAACAGCAAATACTGATTTGACTTTTAATTCTATTGGTTCAGTGTCGTTTTTGGCAGCCCTTTTAGTTTTAGTCTTTTGGACGAAAATGCTTTTAGTTTTAGTCAGACAAAAACGGTGTTCGTCAAATTTGAGTCAGTTTCATTATACAAAGTCATAATTAATTTTCGATAAGTATTGGAAATTGGGATCAATAATAATAATCTCTTGGCTTTATATAGCTTTTGACAAACAGATTACACCGCAATAGGCCCTCGCAGTAGCGTTATTGTGAACAGGACTTTTTTCATAAATATACTTGCTGCGTTCATACGTTTTAAAACCGTCCTGAGCAAAGATAAAGTCCCTGTGACGTCGATGTCAGACGCTCCCCAAAGAGGAGTAGCGGGTAGAAAGAGAGAGAGAGGCGCTCGCCGTGCTGCAGCCTGTCCGTATCATGAGCAGCGTGTGAGTCCACGTGTGCGGACGCCGCCACTCAGTCTTATGGGCCTTTTTTGGGTCATCGTTACGTTATTGTCATGAAAAAAATGTGTGTCAAGGAAATGATATCGTTATTGTCTTCCTTGATGAAAACAACACTGTTGGTTCACGTGACGTCACAACAATCTAAATAGCCTCTCGATACAAACGGCACCTCTGGAATCACCCATATTATGGTCATGTTTGAAACAGTTGAGGGAAAACAAAGAAGGGAATTTCTCCAAACTACTTATAAAGATACAAAAACATGGAGAGGAGCAACGTATTTCAACAACCCATAAATACATAAATAACAGAGAATGCTAACATGATCCATCCATCCATCCATTTTCTGGCAACGACCTGCTAGCATGATGCTTCATGGAAAATGGTGTTTCCCAAAACATACTTTCTTCCCCCTCGATGAGGCCACACCCCCTTGTATGACGCGATGCCGACTGCATATAGATAGTTTGAATTGAAGCAGTGGACAGATATGAATCCTATGGTGGTAACTATGGTAACTGAGAAAAATGCTAATGTTTTTGGCTCGATTTATGGTTAATATCTTTGTAATTCCTGGAACCTATCCACGTGAAACAAAAACTGGCACAAAGTTCAGAAACTTCTCTGCCTGCAAAAATAAATGAGTTTCAGTTATTTTCTCATGCAGATGTCCAAAGGTGGTGTCAAAACACTTATTAGTGCCTTGAAAGCCATACAGGAATGGCTTTATTAGAGACAGGTTACAGTTATGCTGCGCCGGACTGCCCTCCGCTGGGCTTTAAGACCATTTCTGAATAGAGCCACGTAAAGGTAAATAAAACACATTTTTGAAGAATGACCCTAACTAGTATTTTAACCTCTTCGTCTTCAAAAGTGTGGTTAGTGGACAGCCGATGGAGCTGGACAGCCGACTGACTGTTGACAGTCTAGCCAGGAAAAAGAGATGAGGGGGTGGACAGGGGCATGCCTTGTCCCCCAACTATAATGGCCTATTGATCAGGTGAACGACCCTCTTTTGTTATTGCTAATAGGCCGTCTATGCTCATTGACTCTGCAGCAGAGCAGAACAAAGACCTGCTAGTTGAGTGATACTGTAAATAACTTAGGTAGGGAAGTTTGGCAGTTCGGTTTCCTTCCTCCTGGGAGGAGCCTGGGTCTTATATAGACCACTCCAGTTTGGGTAACACGTGTCTATTATGACCTAAAGAGCTAAGAAGAAGCTTCTGTAACTAGAAGCGAAACGTCCTCAACTTTACCTAAACCCAGTCCAGGTGATGATTTAGTCTTTTCTACGATAGTGTTTGAAAGCTCGGTAAATTTGAAAAGCCTTTCAAATGGTAACCAAGACCGGTTTATAAAGAAGAGTTTTCATGATTTTTTAAGATACATTTCTGCTAAATCGGATCATTGCCAGGATTCACAAAAGCTCCAGTAGAGACTGTTTTTTGCCTCCTCTCGATGGTGCGGTGATCATGGCAACCAGCTTCATGCAAGGTCGACTGACATTCTCCATTCTCCGCTCCCAACGCTCAGAATGCTGTTATTTAACCAGAATTTGCACCACAACGGAGTGAGACTAGGTTTAAAAGGAATGTAGCAAAACCATGTCAAAATGTGTTCCAATCGCATGTTTGATCATCATAATGGCTTGCAGTTGTATTGGTGAAGAAGCGTAAACATTATTCTTTCACTCAGTACTTGGTGGAATTATTCATGTAGCCACAGCTCTAAAATAAATGTATATCGCATTTGCATATGTGTCATTTTATTCAGCTATTCAATCAAATTGAGCATTGTTTCATAGATTTCCCCTCATCGTAATAAAAAGGAGAAGCAGCGTTTGATCGAACAGTTAGCAAGCCCGCTACTCCGGGAAACTTTTCAGAGTCCGTTAGCCTGCTCAGTGTATTTTTCCCATAGCCATTAGCATTAACCTGCTCATTGTATTTTCCCTATATGCATTAGCATTAGCCTGCTCAGTGTCTTTTTCCGATAGCCGTTAGCATTTGCCTGCTCAGTGTATTTTTCCTATAGCCGTTAGCATTTGCCTGCTCAGTGTATTTTTCCTATAGCCGTTAGCATTTGCCTGCTCAGTGTATTTTTCCTGTAGCCGTTAGCATTTGCCTGCTCAGTGTATTTTTCCTATAGCCGTTAGCATTTGCCTGCTCAGTGTATTTTTCCTATAGCCGTTAGCATTTGCCTGCTCAGTGTATTTTTCCTGTAGCCGTTAGCATTTGCCTGCTCAGTGTATTTTTCCTATAGCCGTTAGCATTTGCCTGCTCAGTGTATTTTTCCTATAGCCGTTAGCATTTGCCTGCTCAGTGTATTTTTCTTGTAGCCAGCATTAGCCTGGTCAGTGATGACAATGATGACAAAAAAGGCATGGTGGGGGAAGTACCTTGAACACTGGAACACTTGAACAAGATCACCAGAGCTGGAAACGAGTTGTGATCAGGTTTAAATTCAACTCCTACGTCTGTCACTTTTGAGAACAAGAGAAAGGAGTTGCAGCAGAAAGGAAACGGGAATTGTGACACTTACAAACAAATATTTGAAGAGGAAAAAGAGAAAATGTTGATTTGAAGCATTTGATGACGTAAACCTGGTCTTGTCCTGTGGTTTCAGAGTGAAGTCCATCGCTGAGGCACTGGTGCGATGCTCCCACTCCCTGCACAGACTGCACAGACAGAGGCTGAGAGAGCAGAATGAGCTCCCAGGACAAGTGGGTCACGCTGACCCCCGCGGAGTTCGCCCTGCTGCAGGAGTACACGCACTGTAAGTACACAAGAATACTGCAGGAGTACACACTGGAAGTACAGTGGCGTGTGGTGGTCTTTCAAACAAAGGAAGCTCATGATATTTTCTATTCTGTACCAAGGACCTATACCTGCACCAACATGGTAACCTGCAATTTTGCCTTTTGTGTAAAAAGGATTTATTCGGGGGCGACGGTGGCGCAGATGGTAGAGCGGGTCGGCTCATGATCGGAAGGTCGGGGGTTCGAATCCCGCCTCCTGAAGGTGCACATTGTCGTTGTGTCCTTGGGCAAGACACTTCACCCTCCTTGCCTCCAGTGTCTGCGTACACTGGTGTATGAATGAGAGTGTGAATGGGGCCCCTATGAGAGACCAACAGGCCCGTTTGGAACCGTTTGGAACCATGAGGCCGTCCTCCCGTGGACCCACCACCTGCAGGAGGAGCCATAGGGGCTGGTGCTATGTGACTTGGGCAGCTCCAACAGCTGCCCCCATGACCCGGCAACGGACAAGTGGGAGAAAATGGATGGATGGATGGAGGATTTATTCAGACCAGGAATAGGCTCTGTGGTTTCTTCCTTATTAAAAATGTAGGGGCTGAACCTCCCAATCGTAGCCCAAAGTGAAGCCCCATTTTCCTCAAATCCCAGTGTTGTTCATCATATATGTCCTAATATGGGAGCTGGGGGCATCCTCTAGGAAATGTGGATGTAATTGACAGTATTTCCAGCCTTTTTAGGCCACGTCAACACATGTTTGACCCCTGATTTGTGTAATACTATTTCTTAAAATCATTAGGGGGACCATGTATGGGGGGGTGTAGTAGCCTATTCCTAAATCAGCAACTAAACCAAGTCTTAACAGTAGCAACAATGCTAACAGGGTTTAACCTGGAACAATACAAAACTTGGACAAAGCAAAGAAATCCTGGGACTAAACCAGGACTAAACAAGGACCAGGTCCACGTTAGGGCTAACGCTGAGCTGTTTGTGCCATGATGTAGCTGTGTGTGGCTAATAGCAGGAAAAACATGGAGAGACATGGAGAGTCTCTTTTGTGCACAAGAGACTCTCCACGGAAGTCTTTTATGCACAAAAGTAAATTATTTTGAGAACTTCCATAAAACATGTTGTCCATGACTGAAATGAAGTCCATCCCTGTCATGTTGGTCTCAACAGTTTCAGCAGCTTATGCTAATGCTAAAGTTGCTCTCACGGACACAGAGCAGGAACATCAGCATTCAGCTGGTAGGTGTTATAACATCACCTCCTGCTTTGAAGCTTCACAGTTAGCCAATCAGAGGCTTCTTTCTAAAAGAGAGAGCATGGATGGGATTTCCCATGGAGCTTCAGCAGCTCTGAGGGACAGGGAGATGACGGGGAAGACCACACTGAAACACCTGACTTGAAAAACGAAGTACTGCAGGAGTACACATTCATTGTAATGCTCTGAATTTCATTTTATATTCAAGTCTTTGTAAAGTAAGTAAACTGAAGTTCATTGAAACTGTGATAATATTTGCTGAATAACAATAAGAAACTTTATTGTTAGGAATGTGTGCTCTGGACACTGAGAGCAGGAGCAGGAGCAGCTGCACAACATATACATTAATACAAAACGGAAAAAATAGTTGAGACTCATGCATGTCTTATGTCTTATCTCACATATCCTGGCCTATTGTACATGTTTTTAGTGGTAGGGATTACCCCGCAAGAGTGCTGCCATTGGCTGCTCTGTGGAGGAGAGGTGAGCTTGACGTGTGAGAACGCTCTCATCACCGTTGTTGGATTTGACACTGCCACAATCTGAACTCATTTAAAAAAACAGCTGGCATTTTTTTTTTGTAACCTGTTAACCACCACCTTAAAGGAACAGACCACCGTTTTTCCTTACTGAGATATGGTCTTAATGGAGTTTAGACGAGTCTTTGTGCCCGTGGAAGAGCATGGTCGCTTCCAACTTCACCCCCATTTGGAGCCATAGGAATATGCTGAGAGAGGCCAAAGGCGAACAACATCTTTTGTCGTTTTGCGTGACTGAGTGCACGCACAAAGACCAGACAGGTATGCATCAACTCGTCAGCTCAGGTAAGAACAGATCTCAGTGTGGAAAAACTGTGGCCTGTTTCTTTAACCAAGCAAATTTCCCCTGGGGTTAGTACTACGAAATTCTAAAACCTTCTTGACTGGAGCTTACATTGGATAGTGTAATGCCTCATTTGAAAGCTAAGACCAATAAACGTATCTAAGATTTTTGTTCGATCCGAACTAATTTTTTAAAATGCACTGAACGGGCTAACGCTAACGGCTATAGGAAAAATTCACATGATAGAAAGCTTTCAAAAGTTGATTATTATCTTTCATGGACATTGTGTAAAAAGTGCACGGTCTGACCTGAAGTCTGACATGAATTAACAGATGTAACCGCAGACACAACATTTGTCAGAACAAATGCAATTGCACATTCCCAAAACTGCTCAGGCTCTTTTCTCTCTCATCTGTAAACTTTTCAGCCAACCCTCTGCGCTCAGTCCCGCGTGTGTATCCCCGCAGAGCCCGCCGTTCACGCTTTCGCTCGCGTCGTGTCGGTGCTCTGAATGATTCATCGGCGGCTCCACATAATGGCTACTTAGCTCAACGGAGCGCACGCGGAACGCCTGTAGTTTATGCTAGGACACTTTTCGTCTCGCCGGAATGAAACCGGGATGATAAATGGGAGTGCACCTGGCGGGACATCAGCCGAACCACCCACGAGTCAAGCTGCAACCAGAGAGCCAATGCCGGGTGGAAACAAGGAGTTAAAGTCAGGTTTTTTTTCTTCTTTTTTTTGATGGGAGTGGCTCAAGTATGAGTTTAAAATGACAAGAAACAAGTTCAGAGTCGCCTTAAGGCCACACTGCTGGGTTTAAAATAAGATCAAATAAAACGGAATACAAATTAACCTCCTAAGCCCCGCTTTAACCGGGCACATTTTCTCCAGTTCGACTTTACTAGGGTGACCAGACGTCCCAGTTTACCCGGGACAGTCCCAGTTTTGAGTCCTCTGTCCCGTGTCCCCACACATTCCTCCAAAACCATTAATTTGTCCCAGTTTAACACAGGATCTGTCCCAAGTGTCCCAGTTTAACACAAGATCTGTCCCAAGTGTCCTAGTTTAACATAGGATCTGTCCCAAGTGTCCCAGTTTTTGGCCAATTTGATCCACAAAGTGACAAACTTCACTTGAAAGTCTTTGGGCCATGCAAATGTCCATTACTAAGTAGAAACCAATCAAAATGATCAAGTCTATCATGTTAATGCTGACTGGTGCCTGGTGTAAGATATTAACAAGCAGATTGATCATTTAGCGTGGGCCAATAAATGGCTCCCTGGTTGACTAAAAAATAGCGTCCCCGTTTGTCAGTTAGAAAATCTGGTCACCCTAGACTTTAACCAGATCTAAAAGCTTCTTGAAAAAAATATCAAATTTTACAAGATGTAAATGAGGATGAAAACACACGGCAAAAAAGCAATAAAACAGGCGGAAAAAAAGTGATGAAAAGCAACAACAGCAGGCAACAAAAACTTGACAAAAAAAGCACAAAAAATACAACGAAAAAGGAACAACAGCGCGGCGACAACACAAGGAAAAATCATACATCCGTTTTGTGGGTCTTAGCTTTCAAATGAGGCATCACTCTACACTATCGGACGTGAGCTCCAGTCAAGAAGCTTTTAGAATCTGGTCGTACTAACCTGGAGGAAATATGCTTGGTTAAGGTGGCGGTTAAGAGGTTAAACCAAATAAAAAGCCAGCTGACGGTTGTGTTCAGATTGTGGTGGGGCCGGCCGTCCTGATCTGGCAAATGCAACCACGGTGATGAGAGCGTTCTCTTAGGTATTGTAGTGGAAAACCAATTGCTCAATAAAAGCTCTGATGAGTCATTTTTATTGAAAATAAAGGATGTTAGAAATAGTGAGGTCCAAATATATTTCTTAGCTGGGGGTGTGGAAGTCCTCCCCCAGGAAATGTTGGATAGAACAGATGTAATTTAGTGCAATCTGGTCTGTTTTAGATCAGTCTCATTACACAGCAATACATATCAGAAAACAGGCTACATTCTGAGAATCCGCCAGTGGAATCATTTTGAGAGAAAAAAAGCTTATTTAAAGTGAAATTAAATCTGTAATCTAATTTAAGTACACTGAGATGTTTTTTTCTTCTTCATTTGAGCACACAACAATTGTTCCAGTGGCAGATTTTTGTTTTTGTTGTACTCAAATCAAATCAAGCGCAAATGTAATTGTTTCAGAACAAATGTGCTTATTTCTAAATGACTTTTTTGAGTGTATAAAGCTAATATTACTCTTTTGTAGTGGTGGGCCGTTATGGGCATTAGCGTGCTGCGTAAACGTGAGAATCGTATCGGGCGATAAAAAAAAAATCGCCGTTAATCTATTCTCAAAGTTGGGTTGGGAGTAGAGACCTGCACGGGAATGGATTTCAATCCCGTTTCCGCGCGCTCCCAGGCCTTCCCTGGCCCCCCGGGGGAGTCCCATGGGTCCCGACCTTCTTTTTAACCGTCTATGGTCCCGACAAGTCCTGAGTTTTTAAAGGCCAGCGTAGAGTGCGCACCAGAACACAGCGCAGTAAGTCCGGTTGGTCAGTGCGGGGCAAAAGGTGCAGCAGCGTGGGGGTCGAGTCTGCATCATCCCAGTGTTCACTGGTGCTGATGCGTACAAGGCTGCGCTCGTGGCCACGGGCGTCTAACACACTGTTGTCTCCTCTTGTCTTGCCTGTAAATACTTGGGGATTCCTGCCACAACTGTCCCATGCGAGAGACTTTTTTCTTTAGCGGGCCATATTTTGCAGAAGAGGAGATCTAGTTTGTCACCAGAAAATGCGAACAAGCTGGTCTGCCCGAGTGACTGGTGGAAGAAGCTTGGACTGATGGACACAAAGCTACTGACTGTAAACAGTTCATCACGACCTCTTATGTAGGCCTACAGTTCAAAATTCATGAACTGAATAAACAGTAAACACAAGTGCATCTTATTGAACATGAATTATTTGCATCACCAATTATCGTAGTAGAACAGCTTTCTCAAGCAGTTTGTGCATTTTGGAAACAGGAGCGGAGCCCCTGGTCTAATGCGCTGCCTGGCTTGAGAAACTTGTTCTCAAAGACTTACTTTTAATCATTATTTGGGTAGCACACACATTCTGAATGCTTTCAGCAGAATTCAAGCGAGTCATTTTAATCTAGGTTAATCTAGATTAATTCCAAGATTCCATCCATCTTCCTCCACTTGTCCGTTGCCGGGTCGTGGGGGCAGCCGTCCGAGCTGCCCACATCACATTGCACCAGCCCCTATGGCTCCTCCTGCAGGTGGGGGGTCCACAAGGACGGCCTCATGGTTCTAACCGGGCCTGTTGGTCTCTCATAAGGGGCTTCTGAACCGCTCTTTGTCTGACCCGTCACTTAGGACCTGTTTGCCATGGGAGACCCTACCAGGGGTGCTCAAACCCCTCCACTGCGTTAAGGTGGCGGTTCCAGGACGGGTAATTCCAAGATTAATCTAGATTAATCTAGATTTAAAAAAAAATATCTATATCCACCTCTACTTTTTTGATTTTATGATATTTCTTTATTTCTTTACTGTAACAATGTGTTTCCTTGTGGGTTCCCCCTCTGCTGCCTGTGTTCAGTAAAGCTAAAACCTCTGCTTTGTCCGGACTCATGACTTTCTGTGTTTGCTGCTTTTATGATGGGCTGGTACAGAGGAGATGCTGTGGAAAGACCCAAATCGCTGCAAGTTAAAAAAGAACCATCGCTTTGCCAAACACCGTCTGGTTCCATCTGGAACAGTGAATATGAGAACTGAAAGGCCTTTAGAAGCAGACCGGGCTGAAAGTATAATTCCATGCCCCAGTCCCAGAAAGTTCTTCTTTTTTTTTTTTCTTCACACATTTTCCAAAAAATAGGTATAGATCAGTTAATGTTAGCCATTAGCTTTGGAGAAAATTGGCTTCCTTTTTGAACACGGAAATATCCTTCCATGATTAACCTCTTACCACCCACCTTAACAAGTGCATATTGTCCAGTTTGGCTTTATCCAAATCTAAAAGCTTGTTGACTGGAGCCTATAGCTCTCAAAGCTAAGACCTAGAAGAACTGATGTTAACGTATCTTTTTCCTCGCTTTGTTGCCGCGTTGTCGTCACTTTGTTCACGTTATTTTTCATCTCATTTTTGCAGCTTTTTTTTGTTGCTCTTGTGTTGCTTTTTTAACTGTGTTTTTGTCAAATTTTTTCAAGACAATTTTAGATTTGGGTAATGCCAAACTGGAGAAAAATGTGCTCGGTTCATGAGAGGTTCCCGAGAGGTTAACATGTTGTCACTGATTATCCGTGAGAAACTCCGTGTCCACTGTGTAATCTTGAAATTGATGTATTCATTTATTTTGAACGAGACTGCTAATCCTTCGAAGGGATAACACGCAACAGGAAACCAACCCTCGTCTGTAGGGCTCACGTGTAAAGTAGCGTGAGTCCCAAATGTCCAGTGAAATGAGAAAAAGGGCCTTCTGAAGTCCCTTTGAAAGCACTCTGACAGGAGCTGTGAAGTGCAGACGCAGAGGACTTGGCCCGTCTTCTAATTTGCCGTGGAGCGTGCCGAGCTGGACATGAATGATTCATGCACACGGACAGAAACTTTTGTTCCGGCGCTTTCGCTATTGTTCCCGACTTTAATGGGCCTGCGCCTGGGCGACACCGTTCCAAACTTCAGAAGCGTCTGCCTTTTCTCAACACGCGCTAAAAGTCGGGCCCTTCGGAGCATGGAGCAACTGGCTTTCCAGGTTTGTTCACTTCGAATAACGGAGAAGTCGCTCCAGAGAAAGCAGTGAGGCTTTCAGAAAAACGAGCTAAAATATGATCGGGGGAAAAAGCTGGGGAAACTGCCTGGATCCAAAGTAACAGACAAGCAAATCTTTATAATTGGGTTGGGTGTGCAGGTCCCCAGGGCTGTCCCCGACCAAAGATTTTCTTGGTCGACCAAAAACATGCTCTGAGCAGCAATTAGTCGACTAAAAGGGGACGTGGCAATGACAAAAACATATCTGACCCAAACTGCACTCATAGGACATCACACTTTGGGAGCTCGTGCTTAAGAAACTTAAAGGGGAGGGGGGCCATTTTAGGTGTAGCTATGCCTCAGTCCTCCTAGGAACGCCCCCACCTCCTGGAGACGCCTCTGGACCTTTCGTCACCAGCCAAGCCCCCAACCACTGCTCCTCAGCTCAGCAGAGCCCCCTCCCCGCACAGTGTTGTTGTTTCAATGCCACAGTAGTGTGCTGAAGGGGGCGTGTCGGAAAGCTTCTTAAAGAGACAGAGGCCTATTTCAAGACGTTCAGAGAGCAATTTTATTCAAGGCAGTTATTTTAATTTACTGCATATACAGACCGACAGAAGGTTACGTCATCATTGTAGTGTGCTATACACTGGTGCTATGTGATTGAAGAAAAGCATAATACCCCCTCTTTAAACGCCACATTTATGTGTAAAACATTACTTTAATCTCAGACTCCAGCTCCCTGCCTCACTCCTGCATCTGCTGCTGTACATGTGCTGTCCACATCCATATAATCCACATAAAGCGGTAGTTCTTCTTCCATCATCGTCCCTGTTCTCAAATGTGCTCCGGGTCAGACATCTCCGTGTGACACTTGTGTCTGTCTCGCCGTAATGTAAACACGAACCATGTGCTTTATTGTGAAACATGTCAGACTTCCGATCAGGCCGTTGCATTTCTTCGACATTAGCGCTGTACAGTACAGTGATGAAATGGTTCACATCCCTTCGTCTTATTTATCCCGGAAAAAGCCCAAATGAAGCGGAGACTGCGCCTGACGTAACACTTCGCCTTCATCCTCCCGTATGTTTCACGCTGCCCGAGGACAGGCGTCAGACTCGCATAGACTCGTGGTCGACTGAGACCGCACCGTCGACTAAATGACCAGCGGGGGGGCATCCAGATGGACCTACAAATTCCAGGGTGTTTTTTTTTTCTGCCAGTCTCAGCCTGGAGCTGGCGCTTCACAACACGCTGTAAGTGCGCTGCTGTTCAAGCCGTTACCGATGAGTATTTGCAGAGTTCAGTTGTGGTCGCTCTTGGATGAGCAGAGCTGCGATGAAAACAAAACAGCTTATCCTAAATTACTGAACGCTTCATTATTTCTGTGCTGTTTTCATGCCGCGTTTGCCCGTTTTCATAACTTGCATCACAGCTAATGGCCAGTGCGCTTTCGCTAAAATGTGCTTTCACTCGACAGAAGCGGGAAATGCCTTGATTGTGATACAGTAAGTTGCTACAGTTATATTGAAAAAGATATCGAAAGCTACGCAAACTGTAACTCAAACCCTTATAGCTGCGATGAATCTGTAGTTCAAAGTCACCTGTTGGTCCAGGGACAGCATTAGAAGGAAGTGATTTGGTTGTTCTGCTTTCTGTTTCTAGAGGGTCGACCTCTATTCAGGTCGACCCAAAAGGCGCTCCAACGTGCGTAATAACGATCGAAGACTTGTCTTGTCTTGTCTGGTCATTTTCTCAGGATTCGAAGGAGGATGCAATATTTGTGCAAATATTGCACGTCTTTGTGCATGTCTTTGAGTTCAGCGCATGAAAAATGAGAGCTAAAACTAAATATTTTTGTTCAGTGCAAGTCGAGTCCAAGCCTTTGTCCATTTTTTCAACTCAAATCATTAGTTTAGTGACTGAAATGAAGACTCGCAGGTCCACACCTTTCCCTCAATGTGTCACTAATTGTTTTGGATGGGTCATTGCTGATTTCAAACTAACTGCATCATTCTGAATAAGTAGTCTCCCTAACCTATGGATGGGCCCCTAGTGATTCAATAAGAGGTTGTTATAGCATAGAATTAAGAACTAATCCTCATCCTCCCCGTCTGAATGCGTTCGGCTGCAGCTCATTTTCCTTTTTAATTGTATTCCGTGCTCTTCCAAAAAAGCGTTACACCTCGCTGTGATCCCCTGCCGTCTCCCACCCACATGTACCAAGTTCTTGCACAGTTATTCTGCATAAGAGCTGACAGAGGAGCTGGGGAATGGAGCGGAGGATTCAAAGGCGCGGGTGGGAGGGGAAGATCATTTTGAATTTGTTTTGATTACCAGGGTTTTACTAAAGGCTTGGCTAGGTTTCAAAGTAATGTTAGGTGTAATGCTAGGGATGGCTACAGAAACCGATTGAAGGCTTCAATCATAGAAATATTAAGCAATATATCTAATAGAGGTCGAACGATGTGGGTTTTTTCTGAGGCCGATGCCGATCCAACAATATTTTTGGCCTTTAATTCTGTGTATGAAGCTTCTAAATGTGTCAGTGTTAAACTGTGACAGCAGGGGGGGCTGTAAGAAAACCCGTTTGAAAGACAAAGATCATTAAATTCCAAAACAAAAAGGGAAAGTCTCTGTCTCTTATGGTTCTGAAATTCAACGCAAAAGTCAACAACATCACATATATACAATTTTTTATCGGCCGATAGCCGATATTGAAAACATTTAATATCGGCTAATATATCGGTTGGGCTCTAGAAAGAACTAAAACTACAACAGGATGGAGCCCGGCAGGTGTGGGCTGGCATGAGGAAAATCACAGGCATGAAGCAGAGAGGTGGAGAACTGTCTGATGGGGATTTAAAACAGATTTTTCAACAGACATGACAGCCCCACACACTCTCAGTCCTCCCTGTCCATCCTTCTGTCCGCTCCAAGTCTTCTCTGCTCTCCGTCCAACTCTGACTCATTCTTACCATTGCTCCCGCTGGAGAAGAAGAGGACATATTTGTGCCCAGAGGTTACCAAGAAGGTCCCCAAGCTTTGGAAAACAACTTGTTTGGTCCCTCTGCCAAAGAACAGTCATCCCACTGACAACAAGGACTTTAGACCTGTAGCCCTCACCTCTCACATAATGAAGGCGTTAGAGAGGCTGATCCTCCCTTACATCAGGACCACTGTGGCACCTCATATGGACACTCTACAGTTCGCATACCAACCGAACATTAGTGTTGACGACGCCCACATTTACATGCTGCACAGAATCTATTAACATCTGGATACTCCTGATGCCTCAGTGAGGTTATTTTTTTTTTTTTACTTTATGAGTGCATTTAATACTATCCGTACTGTGCTGCTGGGTGAGAAGATCTATAATATTCAAACCAATACGGGATTTTACACTAAGTGAAGATTGAACCACCACAAAGCACTCCCTCCCCTCACTAAAACCAACCGCTCACTCAGTAAAAATGGAAACAGCGATCGATACGAGATGTATTTTCATTTCCAGATCTGAAATTGTCAACATGTTCATACCCTGTTTGCCCAGGGTAAGCAGGTTTAGGCTTTGTATAAGACCCATAAAGGTGTAATAGTTATACGCGTGGCAGCAGAACACCAGAGCTATTAGTCTCTCTGCTGTGTGTTGTATAATAAAGAGCGTTACACAATACTCCAGCGTGGCGTAAATACCCAGTAATGATGCTTCAGCTGTTAGGCCGAGGGAAGCCAATTAAAACGGACACGAGAGGAGAAATGTGATATAACTTGGAATAATTGCGCCGTTACGGATAATAATCTGTCCAGTGACTTAGCAGCAGTTTTGTTCGTCTGCTTTGTTGATCAATGGGACTGATTTTTCCTCCCCCGCTCTTTTAAAACAGTGGCTGCATTTTCCATTCAAACTGCATTAAAAATATGTTGTTACTTTCAGAATAGCTTCCTGCTGCCGCTCGACAGACCTGAAGACCTATAATTACCCAAATGTAATGAGTGCATTATTACTTTTCTGTTTCAATCTGAACCACTAGTGGTTTGGGCTAATCACGTGGCAGTATTAAACATTTGACAACAACAACAAGCAGTTATACCCGAAGGATGCCGATCCAATACTGATATCAGATATTGGACCCGATATTAAAAAAAGATACAGTATATCCAGGGGTTAAAGTGTCTGACAGAGAATTACCAACACCAAATAAACAAAGAAAAAGAAGAGCGTATGACAATTATTGTTAATTTGCTAAAGCTGCGCTGGGCAGAAGACCACTCTTCAGAGAGAAACTGGAGAAATAATCATAAGATCAGCAGCAGGTCAGTCCACTCCCCGGGTTTTATGCGCCTCAATATAACAACATTTATCATAAAATTATCAACTTTACGGACATACTGTACACTAATAAATACACGGAGTCTACTATTCCCAAGCTTTTTATTTCATTTCGGTTTTAGAGCTACATTTAGGATGCATAATTAAGAGAAAAAGCGATAAAACAGTGTGTGGTTATGGCGCCCGGTTACGGCACGATGTCTGCCTTTTTTCACAAAGTATTTCCTCTGATCTGATCCTCTGAATCTGCGCGCGGTTTAAAAGTAACAATAAAATGATGAATCCAGGCTAAAGTTTAGTCTTCAGACTCGTCTGGAGCCTGTGTCTCCTCCTCACTGCTCAGCGCTCTCAGACGGAGGAACAGGGGCGGAGCTGACACGGGCAGCAGAGGGGCCCCACAGGGAAACACTTACACAGGATTTTGTACATAAAAACAATAAATAAATAGATTAAATAATAAAAGTAGCCTAATTGCAGCTATCAAAATCAGTGTTGCTTTTCTTTCTTTTCAATCAAAGCTGGGACAGAATCACCTAAAGTAATAAAATAACATTGGCCACTGCTGGAGTGTCCAAGTATTTAGTATGTTTTTACTGGACTATAGACCAGACATTTGGAAAATTCGACATATTGGTCGAAAATATCAACCGAGCATATCAGCATCGGCCAATAAATAAAATGGGCATTGGCCTTAAACCCATACTGGTCGACCTCTAATATTTTACAAGTGGTATTTGGGTAACTTGTCATCTCAGGGTGATTGTGGGTCCCAGTTGAGAACCACTGCTCTACCATCTTGACAACCTCCGCTCTGATTGTTACTGACTGTCCAAAACATGTCTTACCTTATGCATTTCAATAACCGTTCAGACAAAATATAGCTGCAAATTCTTCTAATTTTCTGATTTGTCTAAGGTGGGACAGCACATTTTAATTACCAGTAGGGCTGAAACAACTAATCGATTAATTGACGACTAATCGATTATTGAAATAGTCGACAACTATTTTAGTAATCGATTAATCGTTTTCTGGTTCACACAGACTCAAATAGAGCAAGAATGACATAACAATTTTGTATTTTCTTTATGAAAACCGACTATCTGTACGTGTCTCATCCAATCAGAATGCAGAATAAGCCTCCAACCAAGATTTACTGTAAGTTTACTCCATCAACACTCCCTCAAGCGGTGGCACTTTAGCTTTATGTAATAAAAAAAATTTAAAAATTAAATTTTCCTACACCATTCACAGCCAAGCGATTCATCGATTAATCGTAAAAATAATCGATAGATTAATCGATTACAAAATAATTGTTAGTTGCAGCCCTAATTACCAGCAATCCTTCAAAGGCTTAATGGCTCATTTTCCATCTGTAGCTACTCCCTGGGAAGGCCACACACAACAACATGCACAAATTGTTAAGAAAAAAGACAAGCAAAATGCCCAGAAATCATTGGTTTGAGCACTCGGCAAACAATGGACACACAGCAGAGAAAGCAGTATAAACAGCACAAAAATGTAAACTAAATGTATAAATAAATGCACAGAACTGTTCAGATTTGACTTGTCCTGCGGTTTTACCTAAATGTTCCTTAAATCGCTGCTGTGGGGTGGTACAAAACCACCCCATAAGCTCTCCCTCCAAGACAATGCAATCTCACAGCATTTAGCTTGATTATCCTTATTCTCACACGCTTCACTGGGCTGCAGCAAATAGCCCCACCTGGGCTCGTGTTACATTAAAGCCGTGCAGATGTAAGGTAAGATTTTGCCCCGCGGCAGTAATTGTAGAACATGGAAAACAAAATAAAACACGTCTAATTTCTTGTGCAAACCATTTTGAAATTAGTTCGGGGTAGTTATTGCACACTGAGCTGCATTTCAAACCAGCGTGCCGTAGCCTTCAGATAAAGCAGTGTTTTTTTCGTAACACGATGCTAACTATGGTGGACTTCAACATTTCCACATACGTATCTCCTGTCACACATGGGCTGCTAACTTCAAGCTTATAGGCAGTTTTGCCGTGTTCATGAGCAGCAGAGTAACCGCATTTTCTGTTGATTCACACCCACATGAAGTGCTTTACTGTGGTCAAAGCTGGAGCTAAAGAAACCACGTATAGCCATTTCCAACTAGTTCGTTGGCCTAAAGACAAATATGAATAAAGCTAGCTCCAGCAACACTTTCAACCTGTCTGTCAAATTTCAATCAGTCATCACCAGAAAGAATGATAGGTAGACTAAGGATGTGACAATAAACAATAATCTGGTTAATCGTGATAAAAATGTGTCAGTCGTGATCATCACATAGAATATCATCACTAAATGGAGCAGAAAACCACCCCCGGTCAAGTTACAAGTACAAGTACCGGTACAGGTTTTTGGAAAAAGAGTCAAGTAATGCCGCTGTCAGGGCGAGTGGACTGGTGAACGAGGTGGATCCAAATGACTCCACTCTTTAGCCTCTCTGGGGACAAAGTAAAGTCTGAGGTGTGGGATTGTTTTGGATTTACAGTAAAAGAAATCTGAAACTCCCACATGAGGAACATGTGGAAGAAAAGAGTCTGCGCTGAGAGCTAACACTAAGCTACACCCATCTGAGAGACAAACACCTGCATCGTTTGCAAAGATACAGAGACAAACTTAGCGTGACATAACAGGCTGAGTTAAATGTGCTTCAGTCAGAAGCTTTCTTGCCTTCATAAAGGGCTGCGTTATAACACGAGCAACAATGACCTTCTCTCGATTGTGGCCATGAAAAGATCAGCTGGTTTTCGTCCTATACTCCGTTCTATACTATAATCCAGTGTTTTTCAACCTTTTTTGAGCCAAGGCACATTTTTTTCATTGAAAAAATAACGAGGCACACCACCAGCAGAAAATGTAACAAACTCTATAGCCTATATTTACAATATAAAGTGGTTCTCATCAGTGTCTTGGATAGAAACATCATATAGTCTCGCTAGCCACATGAGCTACCTACGACCACTTTCTGATATGGAAGAGTTTTACATGGTTACTCTGCCGATCACTAGACAGCACAGAGATTTGACAATGGCACTTTATTTGCATATAATAATTTCAAAAAACATTTTTTAGACCCACTAGGTGAAATTGGATAATTTCCCACGGCACACCAGACAATAGCTCACGGCACACTAGTGTGCCCCGGCACAGTGGTTGAAAAACACTGCTATAATCTACTGCAAAAAAAAATAAAAATGTTTTGATGAGTTTTGAGGTGATTTGTTTAAATATACTGTATGAGGTCTCACGCAATATGATATTTGTAGAAGAATGAATGATTAATTTCTGTCATTTCTGCAAGCTTCAGTGACATTTCTAAACCACAGGCAAATATTGCTGTAATATCGTTAATCGCAATTATTTTGGCCAAGATAATCGTGATCCAAAATGTCATTATCGTCCCATCCCTAAGGTTACCGTCCCACAGGCCTACACAGAGATCCCTCCTCTTGTTAGTGCGACGCCAGTGACCGGGGCGCCTGTGACGGAGGAGATCGAGAGTTTGCCGATGAACTTTCCCTTTGTGCGTGTGCTTCCAGACTCCACCAAGAAGCTGAAGGACGTGTTGCAGGAGTTCCATGGCGACGGAGTGTTGGCCCAATACAACCCTGAGAAGGTATGCGGCGTTTACTCTCCACGCTCTTAATAAAGACCCTGACACAACACAGGGGCCGCGCTCTCGCTGATGCTAAACACGCCGCCGCTCCCGGCGCAAACACCGCGCGTCATGTCGGCTAACGGTGAGCTAACAGCTGTGTTCTCTGCTTTTGTTTCCACGCCGCCTCCGTGTCACAGAAGCAGGAGATCCTCAGCCAGGTAAAGAGACGTTTGGACATGAAAATCACTTAGAGACTGGCTACTGCTGCCGGAGAAATTGTGGTTTATTTTGTCTTGACCTCTTCTGCTGCTGAAACACTCTGATCTAGGGCTGGACAGTTTTGACCAAAAAACAAAACAAAAACGACAGTAATTGCAATTTTCCTGAGAGATTTAATTTGCGGCCTTTCAGCATCTTGGAGCAACAAGAAACAAATCTGTAAAAGGCAAAGAGTTATTTTATGGAGCTGTCTTTAGTTTGAGTCTTTTCTAATCTAATCTCTTCCCTCACACTCTTTCTCACTCCCTATTCAGCGACATGAGTGCGTTCTGCAAAACGCTTCTCGTTCTATTAAAATCCACCTCATTATTACGTCAAAAACCACAAAGATGTTACAATTCGATGCATGTAAGGCTGTCCGCTTTCTTCGACCACCCCGACCCGCTCAGCGATGAAAAGAAAAATCCGTGACACAACCCGACTCCCAGGTAGCGAAACACCAAACACTTGTTTTGTTGCTGGCGATGAGAATAGACACACATGGAGTTTGTTTTCTGCCGCTGCAGAGCAGACAAACTTGATCCTTCTGCCGTGACTTTTGATCAGCCAGACACCAGAAGAAGCGAGGCTCGAGGATTCTGATCTGCGAACGTGTCTTTCACTCAAAAGGCCGAGGTGCGAGGCAAGAAAGAAAACACCAAACCTCATGAGGTTATGTTACCGCAAAACCTCACTTTTGATTCGATAAAGGTTCATTGTGCAGTCCTATTCCGATCTTTACTTCCTGGATATTATTGCATTATAGCTGAAGCTCAAAAGTGTCCCCCGCATTTTCAAAGCTCATATCTAGGACCCATTCTGGGCAGATCTGTGCTCAAAGTGTGCTCAACACGACGCCATGGAGTTGACAGAACCCAGAAGCTTGTTTTCACTGTCGTTCCCACTGCAGCCTATAGAGGGAGCTCCAGGCAAAATCCTGCACAGATCCTCACTGCCACAAACTCATTTCCTCTGAGCTTTTTCAGGAGTTTTCCGTTTATTCCCATCACTCTCTGTGATCAACAACAATTGAAATCCCCACTCGGACCAGAAAAGAGGTATTAGCTAAAAACATTATTTAATGATGTTCTAATGTCGTTCCCTCGTCAAAAACAGACCTGGAGTAGTATTATTCACGTAGTTTTGAGTGAGGCTTTTTGGTTGTTTATTTTCAACTTGGATAGTTCTGATCAGCACTTCTTAGGCTCTATTGCACCCAAGAGAAAAAACAAAACTGTGCTCCACGTTCTCAAAGTCCGTTTAAGCAAAATGAGCAGTTCTGCGCCACGAAGCTGCTAACCCTGCTGTTCACTGAATCTGAAAGGTTCGTTTTCACTAAGTCATTCTCACTGCAGCCTGCAGAGGGAGCTCCAGCCTTGGCCCCCGGCGTCTCAGAGTCTTACTCTTACACGGACATTATTTCAGATTTCTAAAAGGTAAAATATAAATGCTGAGGTACTGAACATATGTTTCTAAGTATGCTTTATGTGGTGACCGTCTTCTTGTGGCCCCCGTGCAGGAGATCGACTATGGGGGCTTCCGAGTGTTCATGCAGACGTTTCTGGAGAGCGAGCTGGCGGAGGACTTCTGTCAGCACCTGTTCCTCTCCTTCAGGAACAAAGGCCCCGAGCCCTGCCCCTCCGTCGCCGACAAGTCCCGGGTCTCAGGTGGGCACAGCGGCAGCCTCCACACGGACAAACCACTATTTCATACACCACCTCTGTATAGTTTTAGAGTCACTTTGTTTATTTATTGCTTATTATAGCTTTGTTTTCAGTCATTAAAGACGCGGCTGTCCAGACTGATATTACAGTGTGATGAACTTTGGCAATGTCATCTCAGGAAAGGGGCGACGGTGGCGCAGATGGTAGAGCGGGTCGTCTCATGATCGGAAGGTCAGGGGTTCGAATCCCGCCTCCTGAAGGTGCACATTGTCGTTGTGTCCTTGGGCAAGACACTTCACCCTCCTTGCCTCCAGTGTCTGCGTACACTGGCGTATGAATGAGAGTGTGAATGGGCCCCCTATGAGAGACCAACAGGCCCGTTTGGAACCGTTTGGAACCATGAGGCCGTCCTTCCGTGGACCCACCACCTGCAGAAGGAGCCATAGGGGGCTGGTGCAATGTGACTTGGGCAGCTCCAACAGCTGCCCCCACGACCCGGCAACGGACAAGTGGGAGAAAATGGATGGATGGATGGATGGATCTCAGGAAAGGTTCCAAAGTGTAGCTAAACACAAGGAAAGGGAATCTTATTTGCATAGCCGCCCAAAGCGCTTCTTTTTTCTTTTTCTTTTTTTACTTTATTGCAAGAAGTGCATATTTACAAAGATGTAGAGGGAGCATAAGTTATTAAAAAAAGAAAAAGAAAGATATAACAATTATATTAAACAGTTAAAATACCACATACAAAAAAGAGGGGGAAAACAAAAACAAAACAAACCACTACTTGTACCATTAGTACCGCCACCACTATAACCACCACCACAACCACTACCCCCAACAGCACCACCATCCGCACCACCAACACTACTACCGCCACTAAAAACTAAAATTTGATAAGATATTTAGAATAGAGTGAATCCACAGAGCAGAAAAGATAACAAATAAAGAAAAATAAATGGGTTTCATCAATTAATGAATAATTTGGTCTTAATTCAGTGTGTGGTGTTCTTCTCATCCTTGGCCCGTTAGTCATATCAAAGAGGGCAACGTCTCCTCGCTCCCCGCGCCTGCGACACCCCCTCGGCCGGCACCCGAGGCCACCCCCTGCTAGCACCCCACCGATCCTAATTCTTGTTTTGTTCCTTTAGAGTAATTCCCAGAATGACCTAACATAGAATGAGGTGCATTAAAATGAGCACAGAGCTCGCCCTATTCCTTTACAGTATTACCCAATATGTCCCCAAGTAAAAAGAGACCATTCTTCATTCACTCTGTACTCAGTGACAGTAAATGTATGTAGCCACAGCAGCCTTTGAGGCAGACTGACAAAGCAGACCCTCCCGACACACCACCCAGCCATCACCCTGTTTCAGAGCGTGGTGTCCTGCACTGGTCAGCTCCTCCACCTCCTCCTTCCACCTCCTCCTGAGCAGTCTTCCTTCCTGAGAAATGAGCAAAGATGGTTGAAAAGTACCATTTGAATGGGCTTCCTCTCTCGCTCCTTGGCCTCTCAGTGAACATGGCTAACGGCTTCTCTGTCATCGTTCCCGTGTGCCTCCTGCTCCTGTGGTTGTACCTCATCCATCAGCTTCCTCGCCCTCTGTGTGTGTGCGACTGTGCCGCTGTTCAGCTTGGAGCCATTGGCGGCTGATGGAGCGGTGTTCTGCGCGCTCTGCCAATCTGGCCGTGGGCGACTGTTTTACAATGTTTACGCCGAGATTTCTTCCCTTCCTCAATTGCGAGTCCTTTTCCCGACACTATGGATTACGGCCAAGCAGTCTGACGACAGCAGATATCGAGGTTTGGCCCGTAACAGATTTAACGTGCAGATGGCAGACTCCTGAACATAGTCAACAAAACTTATTTAGGATTTGGCTGAATATTTCGCCTATATACTTTGGATATTTGCAACAGGGTGTGAAATAAGAAGAGGTAAGCAATCCATAAGCAGCTGGGGACATTATTTGGGTCTCCCACTTTACTTGTTTGTTCCATAACCCTCAGGATCTTTTGAGAAATTCAAAATGGCTGTGTTACTGCGTCCCACCTCAGCAGTGATGGCTCTGCTTATGCAGCTCGACAACCCAAACGCGTTCAAAACTAGAAGGCCTTTTTGCCTTGGTTTTAAAAAGTTATTGGCTATAGCTGCCAGTTACTTCACCGCAACAGTAACTGCGTAATTAAAATAACGTTCATTCAGCAAACATAAGCCTGTTTTTAGCCACAAAATCACCAGAGCTTCAGAACCAGCGTTTACTTTCAGTCTCTGACCCAAAGGACAAACTGCAGTAAAACAACTGATCCGACATCTTTAAAGCAGAACGCATTTGTAAACACACAATGATATCAGGACATATCCGGGCTAATGTCAGCTCTAAACTACAATAGATGAAGCGCAAAGTAAATAAACATCTAACCAACATCGTCTATAAACTCCACAAACACGCATATGAAATAGAGCTGTAAAATCCACTCCAAACTTGTAGGAAAGACTGTGCGCTGCTTTGACCAATGAACACACGCCTGCCCAGCTCCTCCTCTGATTGGTCCCTTGTGCTGTCATTCTCTCTGTCAGCCAATCAACATCCCTCTAGCTCTTTCTCACTTCCTGAGAAACCGAGGAGAGAGGGACGTGGTTTTTCTGCGAGCCTTAATAAATAAGGACCTCTGTTACTTGGGGGCGTTTTCACACATGTTGGAGCGCCTTCTGGGTCGACCCGAGATCGCCCTAGTTCCAGCTGCATTTACCGCGGAGGAGTTCAGTCCGTGTTCACACGCACCAGCCGTCACACCATCAGCCGCGTAACAAAGATCAGCTGCTCAACCAACTTATTCCCATGACAACACGCACTCCCCTCGTGGTTAAATACAATGAGGCTGATGTACGACGCGAGGATGAATGACCCTAATCGGCTCATGGGGAGGAAAGTTCTCATGGGAGGGAATCAAGGGGCAGAGGAGAGACGTACCTTGATGATTTAAAGTTCATCCATTTTGCCTGGTCAGAGCAGTAATCCAAACGTCCTGTACAAGCGCGTATATATTTGTCTGCACAAAAGACTGGTGTGAAAGCCAGAGCAGTTCGGCCCGAGTTCGGCCGTATTCACACCCGCTCCGAAGCACAGTTCGAGTGGAGCCGCTCCCGGGGACTCCCGTTTCAGCCGCACTCGGAGTGGCCTAAAGTTCTGCGGGTGGATTCACACTGACCCAGAAGTACCGCTCTCAAGTCGAGAGCCCCTTTAGATCGACCCGACGAGAGCCTGTGTGAAAACGCCCTGAGACAGGAACAGGAACGCCGCTCAGTCCTTTGATTACTCGTTATTGGGAAATCTAACTTTCTAACGCTGTCGTTTATAAATGCCATTATTCCCAACACTAGTGTGAATACGTGACAGAAAATGACACAGATTTGACCTTTTAAAGGCATGTGGTCCTAAACTTTTGATCGGCTCCGAAAACAGCCTATTTCAGTTTAATTATTCTTTCAAACTAAATGTTTACTCAAAACGTTTTTTCTCTCCCTCCTATTTCTTCTTGTTTCATGTTGAAGTTTTACTTGGACCCTTGTTAAGATCCAACCATGCAAAATGTGAATTTGTCAATTGGACCATGTTTCAACTGGTCTTGAAGTCTTAGATCTGGCCTGTACCAGATAGTCTTCGGTTTGAGCATGAGATTCAGTATCAGGACAACTCTGAATGATCTCAGTGAAAAATGTCCCGACTGATATTTGTAAATCCATTAGCGGCTGTCTTCCTGGGCTAGGACGGTTCCTCTCTAATTGGGTTTACGCTCCGATATGCGAGTATCGATCGGCGGTAAATGTCAGGTGTGGGCTCGGGTGACCTTTGTGTGCTGTGTGCGTGCAGGCCTGAAGCTGATGAAGGGCGGCTCCACCCCCCTGAGGACGCCCGCCCCGCCCCCTCCCGCCCCTCTGCCCCAGGACACGGTGCAGCTGAAGGACATCGTGTGTTACCTGTCTCTGCTGGAGGGCGGCCGGCCCGAGGACAAGCTGGAGTGTGAGTAGCCCACACAGAAAGGTTCCGTTTATGCAGTTCGTATCGAGTAAAGGAAGTCAGTACAGCATTCATTCACAAATACTGACCAGTTTGGTATCCACGTGTAGCAAGAGAGGCAAAACCAGAGGGTCAGTGGCATCACTTTTTCTAATCTAAAGGTCCTCTAGCTGGGTTTCTTGTTTTTTTTTTTTAATGAAACAGAGAAGGCAGGTTGTGGATCTGTTGAGAGGAATCCTCCCAACGGGCTCAAAACCTTGTCTGTTAATGCACCATTCAGCATAGGAACATCATCTATAAAATCAGCTGTTAGGGCAGCTGTGTGGGGGCTTGTTGGTGGGGAGCTTATTGCCCTCTTCAACTGGCCCGCCCTACACCCTGGCTTTTTAATGCACCACACTGTGCAGGGCTTACACCATACTTCACACATTACTCAAATAAATAAATAAATAATAATAATAATAAATTAAACTTACATTAAAATTATATTGAGGATGGTAATGACAGCTGGGAAGTAGCAAGATCTCGGAGTATAATAAGTATTAATACTTTTTAATGCATTACACTATGTAGGGCTTTCATAATACATTATACATGAAAACCAAATAAAAATAACAATAAAAAGAGGAAATTGTACAGAAATTGATATTATACTGAGGATGGTAATGACAACTGGGAAGTGGCAAGATCACGGAGTATAATATAAACTGCTGCAAAGTAACGTGCCTTTATAACATTAAAATAGTGACTTCCGGTAATGTTACACCAGTGATTTTAGTAATGTACTAATGTTTGGCATTGGTAACAACTTGTAAGAAATATATTAATGATCATTTGTTACTTACTCTGTACTAGACATTGTACAAGAAATGAAACAGCTGTTGTTGTGTTTTGTATGCTCAGGAAGCAATTCAGATAGAGGGTGTTGTTATCGAGCAAGTGCATGAAATCAAATTCCTTGGTGTGATTATTGATGACAGAATTACTTGGAAATCTCACATTAAATATATATCTACGAAAATTTCTAGAAGCATTTCAGTAATAGCAAAAGCAAAGCACATTTTAAACATCAAAGCTCTACACACCTTATACTGTTCTCTGATTTTGCCCTACTTATATTATTGTACTGTGGTTTGGGGTAGTACTTATAAAAACACAGTTAAACCAATAATATTGTTGCAAAAAAGAGCTATCCGAGTAATTCATAAAGTTGGGTTTTTGGACCACACAAACTCATTATTTTTAAAATCAAAGATCATGAAGTTTTGTGACATTGTTGAGTTCCAAACTGTTCAAATGTTATTCAAAGCAAGGTATAAATTGTTACCAAACCAAATACAAAGAAGGTTCCAAGAACGTACTGGTCGTTATGAATTACGTGATGAATTAAACTTTAGGATTCAGAAACATAGCACAACTTTGAAAAGTTTTAGTCCAACAGTTAATGGTGTACAATTGTGGAATAAACTGGAGATGGATTTGAAACGATGTCCAAACATTAACCTGTTCAAATTTAAATACAAACAAAAGACTTTTGAAATATACAGACAAGAAGAAATGTGTTGCCACTAAGGGGAGCAGTAAGATCAATTATGTGTATTTTTCCTCTATATTCAAGGAAGAGTGTTGCTGCTTGGAACGGTTGTCATTCTATTGCTCAAACTCACAAACGGAGAATTAGGGTTGGCAGGTTATGGATCTGTTGAGAGGGACCCTCCCAACGGGCTCAAAACCTTGTCTTTTAATGCACCACTCAGCATAGGAACATCATCTACAAATCAGCTGTTAGGGGGTTTGTTGAAGGGGAGTTACTGCCCTCTTCAACTGGCTCACTCTCTGGCTTTTTAATGCACCACACTGTGCAGGGCTTTCATCATACTTCACATATAACTCAATTAAATAAATATATAATAATGATGATGATAATTAAACCCAAATTAAAATTATACTGAGAATGGTAATGACAACTGGAAAGTATCAAGATCTCAGATTATAATATCTATTAATGTACCTTTATACCATAAAAGTAACTCTGTAATCACGGGTAAAAATATGCAAGCAATATATTAAGTAACACATTTTTTGACTTGCTTTGTTCTAGACATCGTATATGAAACTAGATTGTTGTTGTAGCTGTGCGTTGTTTCAATTAATTATATAAAGAGTTAATATATTTTTGTTGTTTGTTGTAAGTTGGTCTGTATGAATGTAGCTGCTTGAAATGTTTTGAAATGTTCTTTTTTTTATTTTATTGCACTTGGGGGTGGGGGCTCATAAGCTTTTTGCTTCAGCCCACTCCTTTTGAGCACAATGTGTAGTGCTCAAATAAACAAATAAACTAAACTAAACTAAACTGATTGTTAAATGAAAATGTTATTGTTTTTATTTTGGGGGTGGAGCTTATAAGCCTTTTGCTTCGGCCCACTCCTTTTGAGCACAATGTATACTGCTCAAATAAACAAATAAACTAAACTAAACTAAACTAGAGAAAGTAAGTTTAAAATGTTAGTTGTGTCCAAACTCATTCCCAATGCATTTCTTATTCCCAGTTCAGGGGGATGATTTTATGAGTTTATAAACATGATTTCTCAGCACTTTCAGGGTGTTACAGTATTGCTAACAAAAAGTAGCCGAAGGCTCACAATCAAAATGTTTTATGATTACGTATTCTTTTTTTTACACATCGCTGTTTATATTCAGCATATTGAAGAATAGTTTCATTTCACAGGCTTTTTTATGATAAGAAGAACTATGCACAGTTGATAATCATGTTTTTTTAAGAACAGTGATTTATTGTAGGTTATTATGTATAATTATCTAATATCGCTGTATCATATCATAGCATATCAGGAGGTTATCGTTAGCATGAGCCGTGTATTTGATCACATTATGACATACTCTGAGGTCCCACCCCATAAACAGTCTTTCCAGGATTTTGCGATGTTGCGATTACAACTATTAACTCTGCAAGCTCAGTGTGTCTGAGCCTGTGCTCCTTCTGCTCTCTGTTCCAGTTTCGTTTCTCTGCTCCTGGATCTTTATTTGGCGATAGGCTTTAATTTGACTAAATGTGCATTTAGACACTTCTTTCCCCTGTGATGCGAAGGCGTTTGTGTGAGGGGCTGGTACTTTCTTTGCTGCGGAAACGTTTCTGTTAAACCGGAGACGAAGCTCAATGTTGATGTCAGGTTTGTGTGACTCATTGCGACAGACACGTGCCTGTTTTAAAGCAGTACTAAGTAACTCATGCCCCTAGAGGCCATAAGCGCCACTGCAGGTGTCGTAGCATGTTGTGTTTTTTTACTCATTAATTGTCCGTGAGAGCAAATACTACGCTGACAGAAAAGACAAAGGGACAGAGGGATATTGTTCATCCAATTACACAATGGAAATAATTGTTTCACTCAAACTTGGCTGTAAATACTGTTTAAGTGGCGCTAGCCCTCAGTTAGCTTTGTCCGTTAGCCTGTTAGCTTCTTCATGATTCTATTAGTGTGTATTGCGCCTCCGACCCGGTGGCAGGGAAGTTGCAATTGTGGTTTTCTGGCCAGAGACACCAGGGGGAGATGAAAGACCCCCCAATCATCCCATTAACACTTGTATTACCCCCAGAGGGACTACGGAAAGGATTTGTTAAGGTAAACACGTTACTTGACTGCTTTAAGTAATTTCTTATTCCCCAGAATCTCTTTGGTTAAGATTGATGTAAAATGCAAAGAAAAGTTTGATTTTGATGTAAACATATTGTTTTAAGTAAAAAAAAAAATTATCGCAACTTTTCACTGCAACTTTTGGAAAAATGTCCTAGCTTTCTTTGGGGGCTTTTTCAAAGTTGTTTCGTCTCTTTGTCGTCGTGTTATTGTTGCTTTGCCAGCACATTTTTGTTACGTTTATGTCAAATTTTTGATACTTTTTTGCTGTTTTTTTTTTTTTTACGCTGAAAAAAAAGCCATGTTAATTAGTAAAATAAGAGAAATTTACTTGAATGCTTAAAATCAGACAGAAAAACTTGAAATGAGACAAAAGAGTCAAAGACAAGACAAATCTGTCTAGTCCCATTGGCAATGCAATAGTCCAAACCTACTTAAAATCAGAACAATTTCTGGTAATTCAAGCACAGCACTTTTAAGTCATTTTTTTTTGTCTAAGATAAGATTTCATTTTTTCTAGTGATTCAACCCTTTTTCGATTCCTTTTTTGTCATGTTTTTGTGTACAACCTTTAGGCCAGTGCAATGCCTCATCTGAAAGAACATAAAGGTTGTGGACCTAAACAGTTGCAGTCTTAGCGATTTGCTTTTGTGGCCGGACATTGTGTCATTTCTTTTTCCTGACCGGCGCAGCCCTGGTGACGATTGTTTACAGAGTCCAAACATGTAGGTCAGTTACAAACACTGAACGGGGGCGATCAGACACTGGTGACCTATAAAACAACAGAGCTGACTGAACCATCCGCGGGCAGCTCTGAGGCCCAGGCCCCGCGAGAGTCTAATGTCACTGTGGGGTTCAGCTCAGGCCACGTCCTCGTACGCCGAGTCAGGAACCACGCACTTGCTACGGTACAGAGCAGATCAAATCAATCCATAAAACATCAACATCAACATTTATTAATTACAGTTGAATGGGAAAGGTGCAGATGCAATACTTTCAGCCTGGATTGGAACTCTGTCAGAGTTTGAGGCCTGTCCCACATCTTCTGGAAGTCTGTTAGCTGCAGATGACCCCCAGGTCTATGTGTCACTGATGGCAGGGGAACGTGGGAATTTGTTTTCAGTACAGCACATCATGCTCACATCTCTCCTGTGTCAGTCACATACAGATAGTCAATGCAACATGACAGACAACAGATATAGGTACAGTTACTATAGGCATTTGTTTAGTGTCCGTAGGGCAGTTGGGGAAAAACTGTTCCTAAATCGGTCTGAGTTGGCTTTCAAAGACCTGTGAGCGCCTCCATGAGCGTGACCAGGTGGTGGGCCGGGTGTGTGTGGCCTGAGGTGATTCTCAGCGCTCGCTCTGTGACGCGTCTTTGATACCGAGTCTCTATGGATGGGAGTGATTTTGGATGATTTGTTGATTATACGTTGGAGTTTTGGGCGTAGATGACAGTCCAAGTTTCCATACCAGATTATTATACACCTATTATTGATGGTGTGAGGATCCTCTCAATTATGGCTGTGTAAAACTGAAGGAGGTTTTGAGCTGTCGCAGGAAAAACAGTCTTTTATTGGCTAAAAACATTGATAAGATCCGAGGAATAGTGTCAAAACCAGACTTAGAGAGACTCATCCATGCATTTGTCTCCAGCAGGTTAGACTACTGTAACGGCTGCTCACTGTTAGACAACTGCAGTACTTCCAGAAACAGGAAATATGACCATATTAGTCCAGTGCTCCGGTCCCTGCACTGGCATCCTGTCACTCAGAGAATAGAATTTAAAACAGCTCTGCTTGTGTACAAGTCTTTTCATGGTTTAGCACCAAAGTACATCTCTGACATGTTAGAGCCGTATGAACCATCTCGGGCCCTGAGAACTTCAGGGAGGGGTCTCCTGGTGGTTCCCAGAGTCAGGACTCTAGACCCTGGGGCTAAAGCTAAACTCTAGAACAGTCTTGAAGGGGATGTGAGACAGGCCTCCGACTCAGGCTGAAAACAGTTATTTTTATTCATGAATATGACACTTAAAGAATTCTATCTGCCTCTTGCTTTTTACCGTTATTATTAAATTTTTATGTTGATGTGTTATGGATTTATTTTATCTGCTTTCTTGTAATTTCATGCAACTGTGAAGCACTTTGCCTTGTCTAAATCAATGCTGAGGTGCCAACATAAGGTTTTCAAGACTCATTACAAAAGTCACGCCCAGAAATAACCCCGCCCCCCGGATCTTCCACGCCTTGTTTTTTGCGACCTAGATTAACAGAAGACGGTGAAGCTAGTGGGAAAAAGGTTATTTCACAGAGTGAAAAACAATACAATCATTCTTTTCGTAAGCTTGAAAAATGGGATTAAAGGGAGCTCAGAGAGACAAACTATGGAAGGGAAACGAAATACAAGCAGCTTGTTCAAATAAGTAATGCTCCTCTGTGATTTGAAGATATAAAGTTGTTTTCCAATGATGCTGTATTGATTACTTCCATTAAGATCGTTGAATGAGAGCCTGTCTCAGCCGAGACAGGCCCAAGGTGCATATGGCAGACTTGCAGAGTGCCTGCCCTGGTGATTTGTGTATTTCCCATATCTTGATGTTTTTTTTATGTATGTGCTTTGCCGTAACTTAACCTGATTGTAATTTCGCATATCTTCTTTTGTATGGCACATTGAGATGCATTGTTTACAAAATGCACGGTATAAATAAACACGCCTTGCCTTACTTTCTCCGGGGAGTACACCCCGGAGGCTTAAACATTATGGAGGTCTAGAGGGAGACGTAATGGCACATCGAGCACACATCCAGGAGCATCACACGGGGGCCTTTTCTACTTCTAAAACATGTACAATAGGTAGAGGTGGGCGAAGATAATATTGAAACTGCTGTTTGGAAGATATGCAAATTTACAATATGAGAGTTCCTTTGCAAAAACAGATATCTCCGTTTTGAATTTTTCTCTGAATTGTTTTGGATATTTGTTACTGTACTCCACAAACTCCGAAACTGAAGTTGTGTACATTTGATGAACCTCTGCATTTTCCCCAGTTCAGCTTTACTCAAATCCATAAGGTCACAGACTATAGGCCAGTGTAACGCCTCATTTGAAAGCTAAGACCTACAAAACCTTTTTTCCCCCATCGCTTTCTTTGTGATTTTTGTCACATTTTCATCCTCATTTTCGTCTCCTTCTTGTTGCTATTTTGACACTTTTTTTCCAAGAAGCTTTTAGATTTGGGTAAAGCCAAACTGGAGAACATAAGCTCAGTTCGGGCGGGGGTTCAGAGGTTAAGAACTAGTGACTCATGGCGCTGAAACAGACCTGGTAATGAAAAACAGCGCTATGTAAAGAGAAACGTTCAAGCAATACGTTGATTTTATTCAATGACAGACTTCTCTGTTTATGCAAATTAACTCCTCGTATCAAAAAATAGAAAGAACATTTTTGATTTAAAAGATTGGGTGAAAATTGAAACAATAAAAATTTAGAACAAAATTGGGAATTGGGGAATATTTCTGATGGTTTGCAAAAATATCGCTTCATCGTCGTAATCAAGAATATTATATGGACCAGCCCTAAAAAAACAAAACAAAAAACACGTGACTTTTCCTCTGCATTTCAGCGCCTGCTCAGACATGATTTAGTCGTTCTCCGAGGACAAAGCCATGTCCTAAATGACTGCGATCTGTTGATCACCACTGCGGACATTGCTCCTATGGCGGCCGTCTGTAGCCATTACTAATTGACGGAGTGGTCCCGTTTAATTGGACCGTAGCTGTCACTCACACTAGTGTCTGAATAATTGACGTCAGTGCGGCTCATTAGTCCCAGAGGGTCTGAATAATTAAACTCCTTGTGTGTGAGCCCACGAGCTGCTGACGGGGGAGAGACGGCGCCCTCTGCTGCTCCCCCTGGTCTCCTACACGCAGAAAGGTTTGGTTCAGACGTATCCTATCCGCTTTTCGGTATGGAAGAATGCTGTGCAATGTCCCTGTCAAATCAATGGGTTAATAAATAGGGCTGTGCACATTTGAGAAAAAAGTACCACTGCTAAGGATAATAAAGTGGAATCCAAAACTTGTACCGAAAAATATCTTCCTTTCGATGCCAAGGCCTGAGAGGGCACTAAAGAAAGTCACTTGGTTGTTCCAGCTCAAATAAATGATAGAAAATGTAAATAAATAATCTTTTATGAATAAATAGCTATAATCATCAGTTTTATGGTTATAGGGGACATATTATGTATTTAACCTGTTATCTGCCAGGTTAGGGTTAGGGTTAGCAATTGTGCAAATCTCAAAGTGTTTTGGCTTCAGACCTTACTGCCTATATGCCAGTGCGATACCTCATTTGAAAGACCTTCTAATTTCTAAAGGTATGTGTTGGATCTGTCACATTTGCCATTTCCAACCCTAGTCCCCTGATCGGGGCAAGTAAGAGGTTAAGGTATCGGAAAAAAAAGGTTGTGAAAACACAGACATCGTAAACCAAGTACTGGTATTGACAATATCACAGTACCCAGCCCTATGAATGAATAAAAACAAAACCAAGCAAATACAAGTAATAAATAAAAATAATAATACTGTCAGTCCATGTGACAAGTTTGGCTAAGGGTTCCTAAACTTTACTTCAAGCGAACCACTTCCATATTTCACAGTGGGTATGGTGCACTTTTCACCATAGGCCATCATAGACCGTTCATCATTGGCCTTGTTGACAACAACAAAAGTGCCCCATACCTACTGTGAAATATGGTGGTGGTCCGCTGATGCCACTGGCTCCAGCAGAATAGAGTGAAGGTCCCGTTACTTCCATTTCAGTCTCCTGACCTCAATATCATTGAACCACTGTGGGGAGATCTCAAACGTGCAGTTCAGCCCAGGAGTTTACAGGAACTGGAGGCTTTTTGCTAAGAAGAATGGGCTGCTTTACCATCAGAAAAAATAAAGTACCACAAAAGCTCCAAAGTTATTAGGAACTGGGGTGTGTAAACTTTTCAACAGGGTCATTTTGGTCACATGATCTCATTATAAAAGGTGCTAATTCTTATGCCCCGATGAAGACACGTTGTGTAAACAAAGCTAAACAAAGCTAATACGGCGAAACAACACGACGTTTCAAAGCAATGAGCGGATCCTGACAGATACGAGACTTTGAAGGAATAAAACAATCACAAACAATGAATGTCACACATTCTGCCATTAAGCCAATGAAAATGTTGCTCCTGGTTTTGCATTGGTGGCATAGGGGTTAGCCACGTTTGCAACATCAACGAGCATCACGACGATCTAGGGTTTTATTGAATATCTTTGCTGCTCAATGTGTTTTTCCTTTAGCCGTTAGCACCAAACATCACAAATTATGAAGGATCCAGATGTTTTCAGCTGTTCTCAACCATCGACCACAGTTTGGTCAAAGCCTCGTTAGAAATCAATAATGAATGGATTAGCGTCTAAATGTGTCCTCTGAGCTAAATGCTAAATCAAATTCAGTTGATACCTCCCCTGTTTGGGGACGGAACGTTCAACTTAAAAACAGGTCTGGGATTCGACAGCTAACAAAATGTGCGCTTTTGTAGCAACTAGCTCATGGAGCTAAAGGCGTTTCTATGATTTCTACGTGTGACAGTATGAAGGGGGAGGGGAGAGGGGGGCGTTTCCATGGAGACAACCACGAGCAGTAACGAGTAAACTCTTTGTGTGTATGACTGACACGTGCTCTGTGTGTTGTGTGTTGACAGTCATGTTCCGCCTGTACGACACCGACGGGAACGGCTCCCTGGACAGCTCGGTAAATCACTCTTCAAACCCGCCACACCACACTCTGTCACATTTCACCTGCAATATTCCATTGTTTTATTTATTGGATAGGAATAAGATAGGACATACTAATATGGGTCAAATGGCAGTTCTGGCGGCCATCTTGTGCCTGGCCCTTCTAACCTAGTGCAATGTGATCAAATGGAAACACCACTCATTTCCTTCATACTGTTTTGATAATTGTGACTGACCTTATATCATCTCTGGCAAGAAAATATCAAGAAACACTGAGGAGGCACCAAGAGCACCTGCAGCACAGTGGAGGCGTCACAAGAGGAGCTACAGAAAACAAGGAAGGGACAAACAAGGAGGTATCCGGGCAAGACTCACAGCTAAGCCACGGATGCCGTCTATCCCTACTATTGTTCTGGCTAATGGACGTTCACTGGAGAATACAACAGATTAACTGCCACGCTCTTTCAAACGATGGTGAAAGACTGTTGTGGAGCGGAGGGAGCTGCGTAGGAGGAAGAGGAAGGAGGTGGAGCTGACCAGTGCAGGACACCACGCTCTGAAACCGGGACAAACCCGGGAGGCGCTGCACCGTCTCAGAGGATCAGAGGAGACTGAAAGCAGTACTCCAGTTTCCTCGACCTCCAAAAACATGCTGCTCTGGTCGGCCCACAGTTGCAGCGGTTTAGGACTAACACCTGAACACTATTTCGTTGTGCAACTGTACAATGACAAATAAAGCACTTACTTAGTTACATTCGACATGTAACACACTACATCATTGATATCTGGAGGATATCGCAGAAAAAGAAACTTCTCTGCTGTTACGCTACGTGATAAACTCCATTTCTTGACGGAGCTAGCATACTTTGGCTAAGGGGGCGGGGATTCAATTGAGGTCAGTTTTTAAGGCAAGTTGAGGTGACTTTATAATCTACATACAGTGCCTTGCGAAAGTATTCGGCCCCCTTGAACTTTTCGACCTTTTGCCACATTTCTGTCTTCAAACATAAAGATATAAAACTGTAATTTTTTGTGAAGAACCAACAACAAGTGGGACACAATCATGAAGTGAAACGAAATTTATTGGATATTTCAAACATTTTTAACAAATAAACAACTGAAAAATTGGGCGTGCAAAATGATTCAGCCCCTTTACTTTCAGTGCAGCAAACTCTCTCCAGAAGTTCAGTGAGGATCTCTGAATGATCCAATGTTGACCTAAATGACTAATGATGATAAATAGAATCCACCTGTGTGTAAACAAGTCTCCGTATAAATGCACCTGCTCTGTGATAGTCTCAGAGGTCAGTTTAAAGCGCAGAGAGCATCATGAAGAACAAGGAACACACCAGAAAGGTCCGAGATACTGTTGTGGAGAAGTTTAAAGCCGGATTTGGATACAAAAAGATTTCCCAAGCTTTAAACATCCCAAGGAGCACTGTGCAAGCGATAATATTGAAATGGAAGGAGTATCAGACCACTGCAAATCTACAAAGACCCGGCCGTCCCTCTAAACTTTCAGCTCATACAAGGAGAAAACTGATCAGAGATGCTGCCAAGAGGCCCATGACCACTCTGGATGAACTGCAGAAATGTACAGCTGAGGTGGGAGACTCTGTCCATAGGACAACAATCAGTCGTATACTGCACAACTCTGGCCTTTATGGAAGAGTGGCAAGAAGAAAGCCATTTCTTAAAGATATCCATAAAAAGTGTTGTTTAAAGTTTGCCACAAGCCACCTGGGAGACACACCAAACATGTGGAAGAAGGTGCTCTGGTCAGATGAAACCAAAATCCAACTTTTTGGCAACAATGCAAAACGTTATGTTTGGCGTAAAAGCAACACAGCTCATCACCCTGAACACACCATCCCCACTGTCAAACATGGTGGTGGCAGCATCATGGTTTGGGCCTGCTTTTCTTCAGCAGGGACAGGGAAGATGGTTCAAATTGATGGGAAGATGGATGGAGCCAAATACAGGACCATTCTGGAAGAAAACCTGATGGAATCTGCCAAAGACCTGAGACTGGGACGGAGATTAGTCTTCCAACAAGACAATGATCCAAAACATAAAGCAAAATCTACAATAGAGTGGTTCACAAATAAACATATCCAGGTGTTAGAATGGCCAAGTCAAAGTCCAGACCTGAATCCAATCGAGAATCTGTGGAAAGAACTGAAAACTGCTGTTCACAAACGCTGTCCATCCAACTTCACTGAGCTCCAGCTGTTTTGCAAGGAGGAATGGGCAAATATTTCAGTCTCTCAATGTGCAAAACTGATAGAGACAAACCCCAAGGACTCACAGCAGTAATCGCAGCAAAAGGTGGCGCTACAAAGTATTAACTTAAGGGGGCTGAATAATTTTGCACGCCCAATTTTTCAGTTGTTTATTTGTTAAAAATGTTTGAAATATCCAATAAATTTCGTTTCACTTCATGATTGTGTCCCACTTGTTGTTGGTTCTTCACAAAAAATTACAGTTTTATATCTTTATGTTTGAATCCTGAAATGTGGCAAAAGGTCGAAAAGTTCAAGGGGGCCGAATACTTTCGCAAGGCACTGTATAGATCCCTGGGACATTATTTCTAGACTGACCCACTGTAGCGCTAATATTCATCTGCCTAAATGAAAATGTGTTTCCCTTTGACACGAGAGCAAAACGCCCGTAAAGTAATGAATACGTTGAGTAATGTATAAACAGAGCACACTTGCACTTCTTCACCCCGTGAGAACGCTAGAGTTCAAGTTTGCCTTTGTTTCCTCAAATGAGCGCGGCCTGGTGCGTGGGCGTGAGCTGCAGAGTAGATTTAGGAGTGCAGGGCCCGAGAGGAGAGCCAGGTGGGCGGGGGTTTACGTAACGCATCCTATTATTTGTAACCTTTCGGTGCCTTGGGAGTGCGCGGCGCCCCGGAGCGGCTCTCGTTTTAAAGAGCGCAGTGACCTGAAAAGGGAAGGCGCGGGAGCAAATCCAGGCCCCGCCGTAATGACTGAGGCTCCTGTCGCTGTGATTCTGGGGTAATTCGCGGGATAATGTCACAGGCCCTGCAAAAACAAGCACAGTCATTACGGCGTCAAAGCCTTTGTTCTGCACACCCTGCTATTGGAAAAAAAAAAAAACTATCCCGAGTTCAGCTGCTGCGGGCCCCGGTCCAGAAAACAAGAGAAGTGAGCACATTTACCCAGACGTTTTGAGGGGCAAGAATGCAAAATGCCGTCAGTAAAATACACCTGTGTTCGTGGTCCATATCAACTTGATCAACTCTCTGAGTGTAGATTGCCCTACTTGAACATCTTCTGAAAAAACATATTCAAATCCGTACTTACACAAGGTACTGTCAGGAAACTGTGCCAGGTTCAGGACATTCTTCATTCATTCATTCGCACCCGTGTCCTGAGGTTGGTGAATGCCAACTTGGCAGGGTGTGCGTGTGAGGTCTAATGCCGCCGCCTCTTTCACCATATAAGGACACAAAGGGAGGGATACAAATGGCAAACCTCAAATCCCCAACAAAACCCCAAAAGAAAAAACTCAGCCATCGAGCGCCACACACTCAAAGGCCCACGTGAACCTTTGGGCATCAGGCGGATTAGCCCCCATTACAAAATGATTAAATACAGTAGATATAACTTGTACATTACAAAAGCTTTTTCCTTCTCTTCTTGCCAGTCAGGCCGTTAAATAATGCATTAGTACTTTACCTAATGAGACTGCAAGTATTTCCAACTCATTTTTGAATAAACAGGGTGTCTGTCCTCTCTTGGAACCGCCCCCTTAACGTGGTGGAGGTGTTTGAGCGCCCGAATGATCCTGGGAGCTCTTCGTGCCCCTGGTAGGGTCTCCCATGGCAAACTGGTCCTAGGTGACGGGTCGGACAAAGAGCGGTTCAGAAGCCCCTTATGAGAGACCAACAGGCCCGGTTAAAACCATGAGGCCGTCCTTCTGTGGACCCCCCACCTGCAGGAGGAGCCATAGGGGCTGGTGCAGCTCCAACAGCTGCCCCCACGACCCGACAACGGACAAGTGGAAGAAAATGGATGGATGGATGGGAGTCTGTAATTTATTACAACTATATGTACATGGGGCAACTGGAACAGTTGGTAGAGCGGGTCGTATCATGATCCGCAAGTTGGGGTTTCGAATCCTGAAGGTGTCCTTGGGCAAGACACTTCCTTGCCTTCAGTGTCTGCGTGCACTGGTGTATGAATGAGAGTGTGAATGGGCGACTGGTTCACGGTTGTAAAGCGCTTTGGGCCTGATGAAGGTAGAAAAGTGCCGTATAAGTTGAGACCATTTACTACAAGATTTAATATGTACAAAAATATGACTCAGAATTGTTGGGTTCGTGCATGAGAGTCCTCTTGACTGTTCCTAGGATTTGTTCTTCCAGAGGAATGTTTTCATCTAAGAGCAACTTTTGTGAAAGTCAAAAACCTTCCTAATCAAGGCCTGAAGAACAAAGAACGTGTCGTGAATGAGGCCCATTGTTCTCAAATCTGAAACATAAAGTACATCTGGTCTGTGCAATGTCATCTTTGTGTCCATATCGACCTAGCAATCCTGGGCTGTTCATGTTCCTGTGCTCCTCCCACAGAGGCACGGTGTCCTGGCTCCTCTCGACCTCACACGCTGCTCTCATCTCATTTCAAGGCTATTTTCTGGTGCGAAGAACAGCCCCGCTCAAGCTACAGACTGTCCAGACCGTCCAGACTCATTTCCAACCCCCGTAATAGTGCGGTCCACTCCTGCCGTGCCAGTTTGTACATGAAGCCTCGCAAATACCACTCTGTGCTCCCGCGGAGAGGCTCCATCTGACATGACCCCGTCTGTGCTCTTTTCTTATATACATACAGATATAAATGTATAATAGAGCATGGTCGTCACGGCCTACAGAGCTGAAGAAGGACCTCAGTATATGCCTAATGAGTTCAACAATAAATACTACCTTTGTATTTGCAAGCTTATGAATACATTTTTTCGTGTCCATGTCTTGGAAAATAGTTGCTGTAAATATTGGGGCTCTTCAAATAAAAAAACAAAACAAATTCATATTAAAGTCCTAAACGGCCTGGCTCTATTAAACTCCATACATATATCCCAGGGTGCACTATAAATCCATACGGCATAACATTTCTGAATGTATTTTATTGGGGGTGTTTTTCCTATCAAAAAAACGTAATAATTTGACTGGGAGTGCGACATAATTGGCGACTGTAAAAGTGGGCAAATGTCATAAGATGGCTCTTCTTTCGGCTCCATTCAAGCTACAATGATAAAACGGTTTTGTAATGTAAATCGACTGTTGAATGAAATGAATTAATAAATGAAATGAAATGGTCTGTATCCATCTGAATATAAGGAACACGTTTAGGATCATGATGTTTGTTCCCTGTTTGAGCAGGTCAGCAGTTTCCTTTGAAATTAAACCCTTTACTTCCTGTACTTCCTGGTTCCTGGTCTGATGTCCACCTGTGCTCTCCCCACAGGAGCTGGAGCACATCATCTCTCAGATGATGCACGTGGCCGAGTATCTGGAGTGGGACGTGACAGAACTCAAACCAGTAAGGCAAACCACCAGAAGAACTTCAGTTACTGCACTGGAGCTTCTGAGGATCTGTGCTTTACACTTTTACTCCATTTAAATTAAGAGATATCAGTTTGACACTTCTGCTGTAGATTACTGGCATAAATATGAGGAAAAAAACATTATTGCAAGTTTTCTGTCATATGTTTTCTTATAAAATGTCCCCTATTTTTGGCCACACAATCTGAATAATAAATGGACCCAGGTTTAAATGGATGGCTTCAGGAGCTCCACACAACAAAACACACTTGTATGATGGTCCAAGGAATGCAGGAGGTTCTAATACTACCTGAACCCCCACCTGCACATTTTCTCCAGGTTGGCTTTACCCAAATCTAAAAGCTTAAAATGGCGGCACGGTAGCACAGCAGTTAGCGCTCGTGCTTCACAGCTAGAAGGTCCCGGGTTCGATTCCCACCTGGACGGGGACTTTCTGTGTGGAGTTTGCGTGTTCTCCCCGTGTCTGCGTAGGTTTCCTCCGGGTACTCCGGTTTCCCCTACCACCAAAAACATGTACAATAGGCCAGGATGTTTGAGAGTGTGTTTGAGAGCGCGCATGGGGGACGATGGATGGAAATGAGCTCAAAGCTACAATCCGGTGAGACCCATGTATGTTCATTAACATGCACTGTCCCGACCAAATAAACTAATACATAAAATAAAAATCTCAAAATAGTGACAAAAACGAGGATGACAACGCAACAAAGGAGTGACAAAACGTGACGATAATGCAACAAAAACATGACAAAAAAGAGACAAAAACGCCTCAAAGATGTGACAAAAACGCGGCGCAAATGTGACAATAAAGTTACAATCCCTTTTGTAGGCCTTAGCTTTTAAAAGAAGCATTACACTGTTGCTCTCCAGTCGAGAGGCTTTTAGATTTGGGTAAAGCCAAACTGGAGAAAATGTATTTGGGTCAGGCGGGTGTTAAGAGGTTAAACTTTGAGGATGTGAGACAGGCCTCAACTCTGACAATGTTCAAATCCAGGCTGAAAACAGCTCTTTTTACCCGAGCATATAAAAACTGAAAGTATTTTATCTGCACTCTTGCCTTTTACTGTCATTGATACATTTTTATGCTGATGTTTTAATGATTGATTTGATCTGTTTGTCATTTTCTGCAACTGTGAAGCACTTTGAATTGCCTTATGTATGAATTGTGCTCTACAAATAAACGTGCCTTGAAAGAAAATCCTTCAAAATATTGTTCAGTCCAAGGCTGTTGGTGCTACTTACGTGGAGATACTGTCGCACCAATGAAAGAAAAATGCCCCTTGACGTGACAATTTCCCAAATAAATCAATGGAGACACATTGATGAAGTGCAATAATTAAACATGTTATTGTGAAGAGCAGTTATTCTTGCTTTGGTGAAAGTTTATGTGTTAAGAAACCAAATTGGCCCAAAAAACTTGAGCCAATTTTAAAAATGGAGTTTTGCCTGTAATGGAGTAAACGCCTGATAATGCACACTATGAGCAGTAGGTGGCGCTGTTCACATGTACTGTCAATGGGCAAAAGGTTGGTCCATGTCGCGCTGTCATACACAGGGTGAATTTGGGCGCAATTGATGCTGCTAAGTTATCATTAATAACACCTATTTAAAGAGATTAATGGACGGATTAACTTTCTATTTTGAATACTTGGATGTTTTTACGGGCTTTCACTCAGTAATAATGTAAGCACTAAGCAACTTTAGCTAGCAACTTTACTCAAGTAATGAAAATAGGCACAGTACTTTGACCACCTCTGTACTTTGTGTGCTCAGGGCTATGTATGGTTTGTTTTTTGTTGCATACTTACATGGCAATAATAATAATAATAATGATAATATGAAGAATGTAATGACTTAGACTGGTAAAAATGTAAATTGCTATGGTATTGTAAAACTATACAGGACGCCGTTGCATTTGTTTCCCTAAAGCTCGTGTTTGGATGTTGTGCAGATCCTCCAGGAGATGATGCAGGAGATCGACTACGACCGCGACGGCGTGGTGACTCTGGAGGAGTGGATCCAGGGGGGCATGACCACCATCCCGCTGCTGGTGCTGCTGGGCCTGGAGACGGTCAGTCCGTATTGCATGTTTGGCCATGGGTCACCGTTCATATACTGTATGTGCTGAAGAAAACGCCACAGATGGAATGTGCCTCTATTAACTTGCACTGCCTGAATAAAGTCAACACAAAAAAGGGCCCACCCTATACATTTTAACAACAAATACTACACTCAAAACATGCAAATGGTATTGCACTGATGAAATAACCAACGAGAGGTAGCAAAACAAAATATGCTGCGGGGTTGGTCAAATGCAAAGTGATTGACAGGATTTTTTTTTTTTTATTCCATTGTAATAGGGCTCCATCCCAGGTGAGCTCATTGGTCACACGCTCTAATATTTGGTTGTAGCGCCTTTTTGATCACAGCATCATTAACTGTGGCATTGTTCCAATAAGCTTGTGCAATGCGGAACCAGAGCAAGATCTTACACCGCTGACAGGAGAGTGTGACTATTATCTGGTATTGGGTTCTTCCTGTAACATTCACATGAAGTGTTTTTTACTTTATCCTTGGCCCAAAAAAACCAACAACACTTTTCCTAAACTCCTTCTAAAGTAAGTTGATCTGCAGAGAATAGAATCAATGAAGGTTGAATCCTCGTCTGACTGCATTTCTTCTCATCACCACTAGATGGAACCATTGGACCAGTTTTAGCTGACAGGAGTCTTTTTTTTTTATGAATGAAGCGTTTCTATTGAGGAACATCTTTGCGGTTCTCCCCACATTATAAATGGGAAACTGTTTCTCCACACTGCACAATAATGCACAAACAGACCACATGTCTTCATAAAAAAGACACAATGGGCCACATCCCAGCCTCTCCACCCGCTGACGTTCCAAATGCTTTTTCTTTCCTCTCCTGCAGAACGTAAAGGACGACGGGCAGCACGTGTGGAGGCTGAAGCACTTCAACAAGCCGGCCTACTGTAACCTGTGTCTGAACATGCTGATCGGCCTGGGCAAGCAAGGCCTCTGCTGCTCCTGTGAGCCCTTTGCACTTCTTCACTGCTAGTGATTGTTGTATTTACTGGTTTTAACTGGTGCGTCAGGAAACCGGAGCCCAACAATAGGAAATGGAATACTTAAGGTGCAATACCATGATAATGATATAGTAACGGTACACACGCACACATACATAAAGCACACATGGCCTTACATTTAGGAGAGGTTAGTCTGATCTACAAACAGGCAGGAACATGTGCAATTCAAGAGGAACAGGATAATGAGCCAACACGTAATAGTAAATATTGTATAATGAAGAATAAACTAATTAAAAAAACAACATTGCTGAAGCTCATTGAAACAACACCACAGTGAATGATGCTGTGATCAAAGCTAAGGCAGAGTAATATGGAAACAAGGTGAACAAATGCAATATACCGGTTATCTGTTCTCACTATGTCGTCACTGTGCAACCCCACTTTTGTTTTATATTCTAGTTCAGGGGTTCCCAAAGTCAGGACCTCCGCTTAATAATAGTAAAAACGTTTTTTGAAGAAATTTTACTTTTTAGAGTACTTTTATCATAAGGTACTTCTACTTGAGTTAATTTATAAAGTAGTATGTGTTTTTTACTTGGGTAAAAATAATTGTTAGTTTTTCCACTGTGAGTAAATATTTAAGCTTCATTTTGATCTGTCTTGTCTTGTTAATTATTTAGGATTTAATTTGAAAGTATTTCAAAGTAATGTTACTCTTACTTGAGTAAATACCTTGGCTACTCTACTCGCCTACTATTGTAGCCACCCTGTGGTAGACCGACAGAAACCAGGCTGCCGATCCCCGACCACCATCAACCACCCTCACCAGCCTCACATTATTGTAAACACAAATCACCTTCTACAGGGGGGGGCTCAGTTGTTGGGCTGGTGATTTTGTGGGTCGCAGACAGAAAGGTTTGGGAACTGTTCTCGCTTCAACCAAATCTTCACTTTTAGGACTAAGAATAAGGCACATATTAAGGTCCATCTCTGGTGAACAGAATAATCATTGCTCAAATACCTTTTCCATCTGTAGTTACCTGCTCCTTTAAGATTCTCTCAATAAGAACTCTTGATTAAAATAAACATATTTCTATGTTATATGTGATAAATATATACATGTTTTTTCCCCCCACAGTTTGCAAGTACACGGTGCACGAACGCTGTGTGTCCCGCGCTCCGCCGTCCTGCATCAAGACCTACGTCAGGTCCAAGAAGAACACGGAGGTGCGTCGGATTGGAGAGTTTAGCCGCGGGCACGATCGGATTACCATGAGGGGCGCTCTTACTCCGAGGGGAATTAAAGCAACTCAGTCTGGCTCTGAGCGTGGAGAATCACCAGACTGTGTGTGAGAGTCGGGGAGACAAATCAGAATCGTGCCATAGCGGTTAGCCCCCGTCAGATCATAGGGATAGAATTTTATAAACTAATGTTACAGACAAAACAGGCCATGTGGCCAGGTATGAGCAGCAAAACCCTCGGACACACACGCATCTGTAATTCTAATACACTTTCCTTCATTTTAAAGTCTCCAACGATCCGGTCCCGTCCCCTTCTCTTGGTCTCAAAGAGCAGCTTGGATTGCTTTGGTTTAGATCATTAGTCATTCAAAGTATTGGACAGAACACTCAAAATTGTGCCCAGTTTCAGGGGCCTGGAAACCCTGACCTGCAAAAGCCACATAGAGTCTGCAAAGCAGAGCAACATGTGCACAGTGATCAGTTTGGAAAGCTTGCGCCGACATTTGTTTGAAACAAATCACAGCCTCCAAATGTCTCTGAGGCCGTTTTCACACATGTTGGAGCTTTGTCGGTCGCCTCGAGTCCGACAAAGCTCCAACTGTATTTACTCCAAAGTTAGTTCAGTCCGTGTTCACACACGCTCGTACAAAACAGCGCAACATCAGCCACGTAACGATCAGCTGTTCAACGAACTTATTCCCATGACAACAGGCATCGACCTCCCCGATGTTACTGTGGTCACTCCTCTCCCTCATGGTTAAACACACTGAGGCTTCACTGCAGCAGGAAGAGGAAGACAGGAAAGAGAGGCGGACCTGATGATTTAAAGTGAATCCATTTTGCCTCGTCAGAGTAATCCAAACGTCCTCATGCAGCGTGTAGTCATTCTTTCTTCGATCAAAAAAGAGGCATCAAAGCGAGAATAGTTCACCAGAGGTCGGCCGTCTTCACACCACAAGCGCTCCGACGCAGAGAGCGAGATGCGCCGCTCCGAGACCACCTGTTTGAGCCGCAGTTTAGACCGACATAAAGTGCTGGGGTTAGATTCACACTGACCCTAAAGTGCCGCTTCCGGGCCGAAAGTCCCTTTAGGTCGACCTAACTAGAGCCTGTGCGAAAACTAAATGTAGTCAAAACAGAAGCATGCCATACAGCTTTTTTCTGGGATCATCCGTTTTTTAATAGTAATAATAAAAGTACATTTTATTTATAACGTGCTTTTCAAGACACTCAAAGTCACTGCAAAGAGAATGAAAACCATTCGACATAAAACATTTACAAACAATTCCCTCAGTTAATGGGCTATATGCACAGTGACCCCACGTGGTTTCCGCCTGGACAGCAAACCCAGCGCCGTCCTTCCCGCCATCTCTTCCCATTCAAAATGACCAGGGTCACACACAAATGAAGCGATGGCTATACATTCGGTAAAGGACAGCGAGTAAAAGTTAGGCTGTGACTGGAGCAGGTCAAAATATTACGTGAGATGTAACGATTTCACTGGAGGAAACGTCCCGGTTCATAACAGTGTGCGTTTTTGTTTGGAGGCTAACGCGGCTAACACAATAAAAATTAAAACTACCGCAAAGTTTTGAATGAGCCTGCACAAAAAAGAATCTAGTTGTTTACATGTTATATTCTAATTTTTTTAACACTAGCCTTTTATTTAGCTCAGGAAGTACAGCACCGATCTAACTGTCCAGGAAGAAGTCACGTGGGGACATCGCGCATATAGCCCATTAGCATCAATAAAAGTAGCTTGTTGTTGTTGGCAAAATTAACCCCCGCCCACCAGATACCAGACTGTTATAATACGTGCAGTGTAAGAGCGGGTCAAATGCAGAACATAATACAAGTATATGTTACCCTTGGATTCCTAATCTAAAGGGAGCCCACAGTCTTGGAACAAACAGGCCTGGCCGTACCTCAGCTCGGGGCGCGACATGTCTGATTGGGCTTGTGGTCCCGTTGTTTTGGCGCTGTGCACACGTCTTGTTTTTCTCCGGCAGGCTTCTTTTCTCACCTCTTCCTCACTGTGCGCTGTGTCCCCGGCTCCGCAGGTGATGCACCATTTCTGGGTGGAGGGGAACTGCCCCACCAAGTGCGACAAGTGCCACAAAACCATTAAGTGTTACCAGGGCCTGACCGGGCTGCACTGCGTGTGGTGTCAAATCACGGTAAGCGCCTCCCGGGGAGAGCCAGCCACCTCTCATTATACTCCCACTGCTCCGGCTTGTTTGGGGCAGCGCTGCCAATTTACACTCACACAACACTTGTTTGTTCCCTCCCAAAATGACGAGCGCAGAACACACGGAGATGAGGAGCTGATGCTGATGAGGAAAGTTAACGGGAGCGTCCTTATTCGTCCTACCCGACACTGTATCTGGGGTTTCCCGTCATTGGCATTCACTAACCAGATGCTGGTCAGGCAGCAGGGCATGAGGTCGTACAGGCGGGGATGTTAGGATTCACTGGTTTTATGCCATCAAAACAGTTACATTTGATCATGTTTTGATTGGCCATAACATGTAAAGATTCACAGGACAGGGAGGAAAAAGTAAGTACACCCCCTGAATCTCACTGAACTGTAGCAGTTTTGTAAAGAGGAACGGTCCAAGATTCTTCCTGATTGTTGTGAGCGTCTGATCTGCAACTACAGGAAAGCAGTTATCCATACTTGTTTTGAATGTGTTGAACTTGTGAATTATATTTTCTATTGACGATAGCACGTTGTCCAGGCCCTGAGGCCACAAACAGCCCCACACCATCATACTCCTGCTCCAGACTTCACAGTGGGGAGAGGGTTTTGATGTTGGTGCTGTTCCATTTTTCCTCAGCACATGATGTTGTGTGTTCCTCCCAAACTATTCAACTTTGGGTACATCAGTCCACTGAATATTTTTCCTTAAGTGCTGTGGAGCATCCAGGTGCAGTTTAAATTGATATTCCTACATTATTATGTTTTCACTGTGCACCTGCAGTGTCTCATGTACACGAAATACTTCAACACTTGGTTAACCTCTTAACCACCTTCTTCACCAAGTGCATTTTCTCTGATCTTTGTATCAGCTTTACCCAAATCTAAAAGGTGTAATTTGAAAACTAAGACCTAAAGCAAAACTCATCTAAATGGATCTTTTTCCTCACGTTGTTGGCATATTTTGGTCACTTTTTCTCGTGCCATTTATCAGTTGCTCTATAGTCACTATTTAGTGGCTCCTTAGTTATGTTTTTGTTACCTTTTTTTTTTAATCACTTTTTTGACAATGTTTCTGTGGCTCTTTTGTTGCAGTACCATCCTCGTTTTTGTCGCTATTTTGACGCTTTTTTCAAGAAGCTTTTAGATTTGGGTAAAGCCATAGTGGAGAAAATGTGCTCGGTTCAATACTGTAAACTGACTGACCAGCAGTGTCTGTACTTTAAAGCAGCACTAAGTAACTCTTGTCCCTAGAGGCCATAAGCGCAACTGCAGGTGTCGTAGCAAGTTACGATTTATTTATTAATTAAATGTCTGGTAAATACTACTCTGACAGAAAAGGCAAAGGCAGAGAGGGAGGTTGTACATCCAGTTATACAATGGAAATATTTTTTTTCACTCAAACTTGGCTGTAAATACTGTTTAAAGTGGCGCTAGCCCGCAGTTAGCTTTGCCCGTTAGCCTTTTTAGCTTCTTCTTCGTGATTCCATTAGTGTGTGTATTGGTTGCTCCGGTCCGGTGGCAGTCAAGTTGCAAGCATGGTTTTCTGGCCAGAGACACCAGGGGGAGATGAAAGACCCTCCACTCATCCCATTAACACTTGTATTACACGTTAGTAAACACGTTACCTAGTACTGCTTTAACTGGAGTACAGAACCAATTTTACCGCCGTGCCCCTCCTCTGGTTGCAGCTCCATAACAAGTGTGCATCCCACGTGCGTCCCGAGTGCGACTGTGGGCCCCTGAGGGACCACATCCTGCCACCCAGCTCCATCTGCCCCGTGGTTTTGGTAAGAGCACAGTCCCAATCATCACCCGCCGCTCGCCCAAATAACGAGAAGTGGAGTCGAGCGGGGCCTGACTGAGCCGCCGCGGGGCCACGGGGGCTCAACAAGCAATTAGGCTCCGGTCAAGGTTTGGACTGGAGACACCGATATACAGTATGAGGGGACAGACGATGTTCGATTATGGGCTTGACTAGGGGGATAACTTAACCTAAAATATAAAATCAGGATCAAAACAAGGCTGAAATGGAACAAATTGGGGAAAATAGTCACTAAAACCAGACTATTATAGATTTTGAAGTTTCCATTTGTTTTTGGTTTAAGCTTTGTTTGTAAAATTGTTGTAAATCTCACTCTGATGGAAAACCAATCGAGGTTTTGACTACTGCAATAACCAAACCTCAAGAGGCTGAGGTTTTCTTTTCTTCTGTCTCTGTTTGAGTTTCCATAAAGCAGATTCTAAAGTGTTTAGATAGGTGCTTTGTGATTCCATCCTGGTCTTATTTTTTTAGTCACGTGGCTGTCCCCCAGAGGTACTCTGAATGTCAGGTAAACTCCTCCAGAAGAGGGCGCTGTCCACATAAAAGCTATTATTCTTGAAAGCAGATTATTGTGTATTGTTCTATAGTGGGGCAGTTTGAGCATGTTGTTTGACATGACCTCTTTCACACATCATTTTAGCAGTTTATGCATTTAAAGGTATCAAATATAAAAATCACCAATCGAATCGCAATATTTTTCAGGCTTATATTGAGCTAACTTGGCGGTGCAGCCCCAGTAGATTTGATGTAAAACATATTTGGACTTAAAGGTGCATAATGGCAAGATTTATGTGGGGGGGAAAAAACACCACTTTTTATGAATGTGTTTTTCACAGTTCAGTGATGATATGGCAAAAGAAAATCTCATCATTGATCAATCTCAATTTTTGATTAGTTTTTTTATTGTTTCCTCAGTAAATTAACTGTAGCCGATTCATGAACTTAGACATGTCTTGTATACTAGTCACACAAAATTAAACATTTTCTGCACGGAGTGTAAGTGTAAGTGTTAGGGTGTTATTACGCCTTACAATATAGTGTCCCTTTTTATCCGCTTGGAAAATCGACATGTTTGATTTTGTGTAACTATACTTTGATCGTCTAAAGGCTCAAGTAACTGTATTTAAATAGGGAAAACGTGGAAGAGCTTGGTAGCTTCTAACTTCACTCCAGTTTGGAGCTATACCTTTGCTGGGAGAGGCTAAATGCTAACAACATTTGCGTGACTGAGCGCACGCACAAAGACCAGACAGGTACACATCAACTCGTCTAAGCTCAGGTAAGAACATATCTCAGTTTGTAAAAACGGTGGCCTGTTCCTTTAACGCACAAAAATCTCCACTTGTCTCGTCCAAACTCCAAAACTAGGAGCTGTTCCATAGAAACCACCGAAATGCCTTAAGCTCTGAGCCGAATTCCAGACCCGATTAAAATTGAACATTCTATCCCCCATACAAATGAATGGTGAAAACAGCTCAATATTACACTATGGCGAGGTACGTTCTGCCTTTTTCATCATTTACATTTCATTAGACGATGGATGTGTATCTGATCCACCACAAGCAGAAACTGAACTGGAGTTAGCATTTAGCTCAGAGGAAACATGTATACGCTAATTTGTATCTAAAGTAAAATCTCTGGTCTGTACATTCATGAATGATTTCTAACGAGGCTTTGACCCAAATGTGGTCAGGGGGTTAACAACAGCAGTTCATCATTTGCGATGTTTGATGGCTAATGCTAATGGCTATAGGAAAAATACATAGAGTAGGCTAACGTACGTCAATTATGCACCAATATCGAATTTTTTTAGTGCTGTATATAAAGTTCCATAACGCAGCTTTAAACTGGTAACAACTTGAATTGAAAATGTTTTGAATTTGATTTGGGGATGCACGGAAGTATCCCCCAGTGAAGTGGACTAAAGATCTAAAGCCTCAATCCGACATTTCGTCTCATCCAAGTAAAGAAGATCTTTTTTTTTTAGCAGCAGTAAAGAAGGAAAGCCCTAGTCAAAGTCACCTGTGGCTCGGGTTGTTAACCTATAAACAACGCCCTTGTTTTGGCTGTAGGAGAGGCAGTCGACGCTGAGGAAGGACTCGCGGTCGAGCCAGTCGAGTCGGGGAAAGATGCAGCGGGCCAACTCGGTCACAGTGGACGGACAAGGCCTGCAGGTGAGCCACACAAACACACTCTGGGGGAGTTTTTACAGGCTCCTTTGAAACATTCACAATTTAGGCTAATCCTGCAGGTAGAATCTGGGGTTCTGGCACCGAAGGATGGTTCTAGACATTTGCGGAAAGAATGTCTTTAACCACTTAACTGCCACCCTAGGGTTAGGGTTAAGAATTAGGATTAACAATTATTTACATCCAAGTTTCAAAGCGTATTGACTGGAGAGCTTACAGTAGAATTCACCATCATGGAGAAGACTGCTGACCTGACAGTTGTGCAGAAAACAGTCATTGCAAAATTGGACATAGCAAAAGAAGTTGGATGTCCTCAAAGTGCTGTATCAAAGCACATTTTTAGAAAGTTAAATGGGAGGAAAAGTGTGGAAGAAAAAGGTGCACAAGCCACATGGATGGGCACAGTCTGGAGAGAACTGTCAGGAAAAGGCCATTCAAAAGTGTGGGGGACCTTCACAAGGACTGGACTGAGGCTGGAGTCAGTGCATCAAGAGCCTCCACACACAGACGGATCCTGGACATGGGCTTCAGATGTCATGTTCCTCTGGTTGAAGTATCCTGGTCTTCCATAACACCTCAGCAGAGCCACAGGCTGAGAGCATCCATGCCACGCAACCACATTAGGGCAGTCATTCAAGTAAAAGGCCCAATTATCAATGATTATAGTTTTCAGAGGGGCCACATTTCTCTGTTTAAAATCATTGTTTTATTGATTTCATGTAATATTCTAATTTTCTAAAATTTGGATTTTTGGGGTTTTACAAGCTGTAATTTTCAAAATTCTAACAAACAAAGGCTTAACATGTCACTTTGCGTGCCATGAGTCTTTGTCATATATTATAGTTTCACATTTTAAGTTGAATTACAGAAATAAATGAACTTTTTCACGATATTCAAATTTTCAGGGTTTCACCTGCACTGGTATCATCTAATGCTCCTCAGCTCTATTCATAGTTGGCGAATTTTAAAAAGTCAGGTCCAGGGCCTTTAAAAGCAGACTCCTCTGTCTGTCAGACCTGCCCCGCACGTTTCCACGGAACGAAATCCTCATATCCCGACACATTCATCTCTGCCCCATCAGCCGCTAACCAGCGTAATATTCAAGATTATTATTTATAATTACAGGAAGTAATGGATCACTCAGGCCGGACAGGGGGTCGTTAATTCACCCCCGGCCTGCTGGGACGGACGTCGGAGCGGGGGGTGGTGTCAGAGCGGGGCAGATTTCCCCAATACGGTCTGCTGTTGAGTAGATTCATCTAGATCAGTGGTTCTCAACTGGTGGGGCGGGAACCATCAGAGGGTCATGGAATTCATTTTAGTGGGTCGCGAGTCTAAAATTTCTCTCAATATTCATCTTGCTAAAGTGTGAAAACATCCCCCAAGTCTGTGAAGAGGACTTGCAGGAAAGTCGTTTTTTAGGAAAGTCTTCATAATGTAGACAGTTCTGATTTCCATCACTGTAATAAGGCATCATTGCACTAAATTATATTTGATTAATTGACATTCTCCTGAGGAAGGACCCTGTTGTACTTTACCTGCAACACACGACATCCAGAGAGTACCTCAGGCAAGATCAGACCCAGAAAAGTGTTATTCTGTCCAATGAAAATAATGCAATGAAAGTAATACACTATAAAACTTGTTACATGCACTCTATACCGTGTGAAAGTACATACAGTATAAACTATATATCAGCCTAATGCTGCGTTCTGTTCCCAAAATGGGGGCCGCGGACACTGAAGTGGGGGACGCAAGAGGAGTTTGAGACTTAAACATTATTGACATTGAATTTGATGTATTTTGGATTTAAAAACTGTATATTTTAGTTAAATATCAAATATCAAAAACAGCATCCAAACTAACGCAATTAAACCAGTTAACATTTTCGGTTTTGATTTATTTGTCATTGTTATGTCAACTCACTTATATCAAAATATAAAAAAAAACAGTATACAGTATTACACAACAATCTTCCTTCAGCCACACTCGCATTTTAAAAAGTGCAAATGAGGGAAGAGGAGGGAAACATAATGCACAAATAATCCTTTGACTTCTAGTGCACTTGTTCTGCACTGTTTAAGTTCAGGAGGTCTTTTAGTCTCGTTGTGTGTGCCGGCAAACTGTAGCTCCTTCCCGACGGCAGCAGTTGTAGGAGTGCGTGAGGTGGGTGGGTGTGGTCTCTGATGATGTCATGGGCCTTCCTCCTCAGACACTGACACTGGTTAGTTTAGTTTAGTTTAGTTTTTGAGCAGCTTACATTTTCCCAATTTACAAAATAGGCTTACATATTAAACAGTCATAGACGCTCAAAAGGAGTAGGCTAAGGCTGGAAGCTTATGAGCACCTATACCCCACATTTGACATAATAGACATTTGCATTTCACAGTGATACAATGTGAGGACTGTATCCACAAACAAGAATTTAGCACAAAAAATAGTCTATGAAAAATAGTAGACTGGAATTTTACCCATTCTTCTTCTTCACAGCTCAAGCTCAGTTAGATTAGATGGAGCGCTTGTGAACCACAGTTCTCAGATCTTCTCACAGATTCTCGATTGGATTTAGGTCTGGACTTTGACGTGGCCTTTCTAACACATGGATATTTTTTGTTTTCAACCATTCCATTGTTGCCCTGGCTTTATGTTTAGGGTTGTTGTCTTGCTGGAAGGATGAACCACTGCCCCAGTTTCAAGTCTTTTGCAGACTCCAACATATTTTTTGTCCAAGATTGCCCTGTATTTGGCTCCATCCATCTTCCCATCAGCTCAAACCATCTTCCCTGTCCCTGCTGGAGAAAAGCACCCCCAGAACATGATGCTGCCACCACCATGTTTGACAGTGGGGATGGTGTTTTCAGGGGGATGTGCAGTGATACTTTTACGCCAAACATAGCGTTTTGCATTGTTGCCAAAAAGTTTCATTTTGGTCTCATCTGACCAAAGCACCTTCTTCCACGTGTTTGCTGTATCCCCCATGTGGCTTCTGGCAAACAGCAAACGGGACTTCTTATGGTTTTCTTTTGAAAATGCCACTCGTCCATAAAGGCCAGATTTGTGCAGTGTACGACTAATAGTTGTGTGGACAGTTTCCCCCACCTGAGCTGCAGCTCTCTGCAGGTCATCCAGGGTCATCATAGGCTTCTTGGTAACAGCTCTGGTCAGTGCTGTCCTTGTTCGGTCAGTAAGTTTTGGAGGACGACCGGGTCTTGGTAGGTTTGCAGTGATGCCACACTCGTTCCATTCCTGGATGGTGTATTTAACTGTACTTGGAGAGATGTTCAGAGCTTTGGTAATATTTTTTTAACCTAACCCAGCTTTATACTCTCATTTCACTTCAAGATTGTGTGTCTGTCTTTAGCGTAAAATTTCAACAAAATATATTTATCTTTGTGGTCCATAGCGTGGCAAAATGTCAAAAAAATAAAGGGGTACGGATATTTTTTCAACCCACTGTATATATAACATTTAGGATGACTGAAAGTTCAATACAATGGAAAAAGCACTATACTGAAATGTCACAATATTGGTAAGAGTTGTAGAATATCTTTCACATTGTGCTGCCCTTCAGTGCGAGGCCCTGACAGTCGCGTCAGAATCTGGGTTACACTCGCGTTGCTTTTGTGGAAGTGGGATTCACTGTGAAGCTTCTTCCTGCCGCCGTCTCCAAACACCCACGCTTTTGTTTTGACATCTCTCGTTCAGATCACAACAATAGAGGGCACTCATCCCCTGCTCGTGTTCGTCAACCCGAAGAGCGGGGGCAAGCAGGGGGAGCGGTGAGTACACGTACACGCTAACACACACACATGCCAGGGGAGAGCACCGTAAGAAAAAAGGTTCCATTTGGAGATAGATCAACTTTAGCTGTAGATGGGTTACTGACATGAATGAGGAAAAAGTGTATTGCGGGTTTTCTGTCAATTCATGATTTCACACAAAAATAAGACATTTTGTGCATAAAAATTGCAAAGATTGTATATATTTTTTGTGACCAAATCTAAATAATGGAGTGAGAGTTTTATTTTGTAATATATTTAGTTATAAAGATGTGTTCAGAGGGATTTTGGATCTTGTTTAGTTCTTGAATAAGCTAGTAATTAGCTATATAATATAATACATTTAAATATTGTCTTGTTTCTGGGAATTCTTCAGTCTAAGCCAGAGGTGCCCACACTTTTTTGGCTACATTCAAAGTCAGCAAGGCTTTTTTTGTCATGGTTCTTATTATTGATTAAACATCAAAGCATAAAAAAAAAACTTCACTTAAATTTAAAAGAGAACATTATTTAACTTGATAAATTATTATGAACAATTATTTGTGACAAAGCAACACAATGTTACAGTGGGGAAAAAAGTATTTAGTCAATTGTACAAGTTCTCCCACTTAAAAAGATGAGAGAGGCCTGTAATTTTCATCATAGGTATACCTCAACTATGAGAGACAAAATCCAGAAAATCACATTGTCTGATTTTTAATGAATTCATTTGCAAATGATGGTGGAAAATAAGTATTTGGTCACCTACAAAACAAACAAACAGACCTGTAACTTCTTCTTTAAGAGGCTCCTCTGTCCTCCACTCGTTACCTGTATTAATGGCCCCTGTTTGAACTTGTTATCAGTATAAAAGACACCTGTCCACAACCTCAAACAGTCACACTCCAAACTCCACTATGGCCAAGACCAAAGAGCTGTCGAAAGACACCAGAAACACAATTTTAGACCTGCACCAGGCTGGGAGGACTGAATCTGCAGTTGGTAAGCAGCTTGGTGTGAAGAAATCAACTGTGGAAGCAATTATTAGAAAATGGAAGACACACAAGACCACTGATAATCTCCCTCGATCTGGGGCTCCACGCAAAATGAGCACAAGAACGGTGAGCAAAAATCCCAGACCCACACGGGGGGGCCTAGTGAATGACCTGCAGAGAGCTGGGACCATCAGTAACACACTACGCCACCTGCAGTGCCAGACGTGTCCCCCTGCTTAAGCCAGTACATGTCCCGGCCCGTCTGAAGTTTGCTAGAGAGCATCTGGATGATCCAGACGAGGACTGGGAGAAGGTCATATGGTCAGATGAAACCAAAATGGAACTTTTTGGTAAAAATTCAACTCGTCGTGTTTGGAGGAGTTGGAATGCTGAGTTGCATCCAAAGAACACCATACCTACTTTGAAGCATGGGGGTGGAAACATCAGGCTGTAGGGCTGTTTTTCTGCAAAGGGACTCTGACGACTGATCCGTGTAAAGGAAAGAATGAATGGGGCCATGTATCGTGAGATTTTGAGTGAAAACCTCCTTCCATCAGCAAGGGCATTAAAAATGAAACGTGGCTGGGTCTTTCAGCATGACAATGATCCCAAACACACCGCCCGGGCAACGAAGGAGTGGCTTCATGAGAAGCATTTCAGGGTCCTGGAGTGGCCTAGCCAGTCTCCAGATCTCAACTCCATAGAAATCTTTGGAGGGAGTTGAAAGTCCGTGTTGTCCAGCGCCTGCCCCAAAACATCACTGCTCTAGAGGAGATCTGCATGGAGGAATGGGCCAAAATACCAGCAACAACCTTGTGAAGACTTACAGGAAAGGTTTGACCTCTGTCATTGCCAACAAAGGGTATATAACAAAGTATTGAGATTAACTTTTGTTATTGACCAAATACTTATTTTCTACCATAATTTGCAAATAAATTCATTAAAAATCAGACAATGTGATTTTCTGGATTTTTTTTCTAATTTTGTCTCTCATAGTTGAGGTATACCTGTGATGAAAATTACAGGCCTCTCTCATCTTTTTAAGTGGGAAAACTTGCACATTGTATATTCTGCCATCACTTATATCAATTGAAGCTTATTATCTCTTTCCCTCCTGGATCCGCCACCTTAACGTGGTTTGCGTGGGCGAGCTACTGGTAGTTCACGATCGACGTACTGGGCACCCTTGGTCTAAGCCAATTGGCGAGGAAAGCTCTTCACTTTGGTCCTCACGGCGGGGAGTGACATTACCACTATACCGCCCGCTGGTGGCCAGGGGCAACTCCCAAAGACACTTGGTAAAACAGATTCCAATGGAGACTTTGCACCTCCCAAACACTGCTTCAAAGCCTGCCTTCCAAAGAGTTTTCTTTGTTCTAAAAACGGCAATGACCCATGTGACAATGCTGGGCAAGATTTCATCTTTTTAACTACGTGGGTTTTTCTGCTATAGAATTAAACGGTTTGTGTTGAGGCTTGTTGCTGCTCAGCCCGCCTCAAGGGGGCGGAGTTTACCACATTTTTGTCCTTTTTTGGAACTTGCTCTGTAGGAGGAGATTGAGCTGCCATCATGGATGATCTCTCAAATGGAGTTATTCATGTAAATGGGGAGGGGTGAGCAATGGCAGCTGATAAATATGAAGTCTATGGTTAAAACCTTCAAAATCTTGTTCAGTCCGAGACGTTTGAAGTCTGTAGGAGAGAGGGTATAATAATAAAAACTCACTATAGGCACCATCTTTACCACTGTCAGAAGAAGCTCCCCCACAGACTTTGGTAGTTGGTGTTTTCCACAAAGGAAGGGACCATATTTGGATTTACATAAAACATATTTTTCCTCCTGGAACCGCCACCTTAACGTGGTGGAGGGTTTGACCTGAATAATCCTGGAGCTCTGTTTTCGGGGGGCCTCGTGCCCCTGGTAGGGTCTCCCATGGCAAACAGGTCCTAGGTGACGGGTCAGACAAAGAGCGGTTCAGAAGCCCCTTATGAGAGACCAACAGGCCCGGTTAGAACCATGAGGCCGTCCTTCTGTGGACCAACCACCTGCAGGGGGCGCCATAGGGGCTGGTGCAATGTGATTTGGGCAGCTCTAACAACTGCCCCCACGACCCGGCAATGGACAAGTGGAAGAAAATGGATGGATGGATGGAAAAAACTGTTTAATATAAAAACATAACATGACAGAGACCTTGCAATACATCTTCCCTCATATTTATGACAGTAATGTGTACATCCAAATTTTAAATCCATATTGCACATATTGTTTGTTTTTCCCCCATTCACCTGCAGCGTCTCTCCTGAACTCAAACCTTATTTCAGGGTTTTTTGCGGCGCGTTCAAAGTCACTACATGAATGGGTTTGCTGCAGGTAAAACATAGATTTTGTTACGCAGTGGTCAATGTTGAGCCTTTTAGCTAATTTTCTCCCTTAACGTCTTAGTTTTAATGTCAGAGTTAAAAAAAACATACCAAACTCCCATTTCCGACACTTATTTTATGATGTTTTGTTCACCAGTGAGCCGGAGATCTCCAGGAAATAACAACATCACACCACAACGGCCGATTTCCCACGCTTATTCGTTCACAAATATGAACATGGGTAACACTTTATTTTACTCTACCCTTGATACAGGGTAGTGGTAGCAGATACCTATACTGAATAAATAAATAAATACATATTGTAGTCTAGAACCAGAAAACAGAACAATAATGTGTGGAAGATCTGCAAAAATGTCGGGAAAAAATGATCATTTATTTGAGATGAAACAACCAGGTTACTTGCTTTAATTCTGTCCCTGGACCAACAGCATCAAAACTTGGATCTAGAGATACAAGACTTTTTTTCAGTACCTGCTTTTGATACTTTCATTTGTTCCGATACCGGTAGAACCTGAACATTTTTCCGACACCAGACCGGTATGGTTGGACAGGACCCAGCCCCATTGGTGGCATTAAATATGTCCGATTGGGGCATTGAAATGTCATTAAAAAGCCTTCAGTTAGACTTTCTCCGAGGGTGTGATTGATTAAAAAGCTGCTCAGTGGAAGCGTGTGATAAAATGCAGTCTCTCCGTGTTGAATTAGCGCTCGGGCTTGTCTTGTCTGTCTGCTCGCGCCCCCCCCCCCCTCCCCCTGCTGACCCCCTCAGGCTAATTGGCTTATTACTGAAACATCTCCATTCAGTCCCTATTACCCCCCGCCCTCATCTGTTTAAATGATGAGATCAAAATACCACTCGGGCCGGTTGATATAATGGAATTGGAATTAAAATATATGAGTCTTTCTAATGGCTAGTCCCTGAGGGGGAGCTTTACCTCGGGCCGTGTCCACTGCGAGGGTCCGCCGCACGCCGGGCGGCTCCGGGGACGGCCGGGGCTGGGCCAGGGCTGTACACATTTTCAGCAAAAAAAAATTAATGGATCAAGCCTGGTTTGTCGATATATTACTTACAAAGATTTTTTTCAGCAGAGATTTGGATCTTAGTCTTAGTTTTGACTCGGCCTAAAAACATTGTGTACATCAATCAGAGAAACTCACACACACACTGCCACAACTTGCACACACATATTTTATAAGGACATAAGTCAACGTTTCAACGCTATGGCCTTCATCAGGCAATACACATTATGTATTTATTTATTTTTTGCCTAATGAAGGCCATAGCGCTGAAACGTTGACTTATGTCCTTTTAAAATAAAATATGTTATTGCAAGTTGTGGCAGTGTGTGGGATTTTCCCTGGTCGACGTAACCTGGGTTGGTCCCTCGTCTCCTACGCACCCGCCCAAAGTGTCTGATGTGCAATAGTCCTCTTCTCTGAAAAAAATCTGTACAAATTCTAATTGCGTCTTGTATTTTCGGGTTCAAAGCTCAAGGGGCTGAACTAGATATGTAGTCCCTTCAAAATGGCGTTCAGTCCCAGCCTGTAAAGTGTGGCGTCTGCAGGAGCTAAAGTGGAGGTGTGGAACGAAGAGAAGACTGGCCTATAGTTTTAGAACGTCTGTTTTTGGAGCTTACCGGCATCCAGAACATCACAGTGGAGCTGGAGTGGTTAGCACTTATGCTTCACAGCTAGAAGGCCCCCGGTGGGTTCCATTCCCACCTGGAGCACTCGCGCTTCTGTCAGTCTGCCCCAGGGGAAATTGTAGCCACAAATGTAGCTTCCACCACTGAGTGTGCAGTGAATGAGGGAAATCCCCGAAAACTGTGTGGAGCGCTGAACAAAGAAAGGAAATCACATCATCAGCGTCATCCGGGTCACCTTTTGTGCTACACGTAGATACCAAACACGTCAGTGCTGTTGTAGTTATTTGCAAACGTACTCTGGGCGCTAGTGGAAAGAAAGTCATAAAATAAGCATCTGTTTTTCTTTAGGTCTATTATTTACTTGCTTTACTTCAACACTAGCTAAAGATCTCCACATGGACATGGAAGATCCCGTCTTCACCAGCAGCGCCATCGCCTCAGACCTGAATCATAAATGCATTTTATTAACATCAATTTAATTGTCACTTTTTTTCCCTTTTTTTTAGGATTTACAGGAAGTTTCAGTATCTGCTCAACCCAAGACAAGTTTACAACCTGGCCAAGAACGGACCCATGCCTGGGTACGTACACAAACCGGAACACTTACAATGCAATACAAGTAAAGAAGAGTACAAGTAAAAAAAGTTCTTGTTACTTGAATACTACGAGTACTCATTTATGTTTCAGTCGTGACATTAATTAAAATATCTCTTGCAAGCCCTTCAGCCCTTTTCCCCTCCTCATATGTAAGCCTCACGTTGTCTTGGACGGACAGCCGTGTTTCTTCAGCAGCACGAGCGCTCCTCACGTCTAAGTAATGCCGCTGTGTTGACAAACATGCTTCTGTCTCCGGCTGAATGCTAAGCGTGTGATATTCCGGAGCGGGGCCCCGTGTTCTCGGGCCCCCCCCCTTCTCTCCGTATACCCTTTCCACGTTGGCGGACAGTGGCACATGCCCCTCTCTGCGCCGTGATTAAACCCGTGAGTGGATCATTTACATGCAGAGGACTTCTCGCCTCGCCGGGGGATGTCCAGCAATGTTTAAGCACACGGGGCCGAGCGGGGGCCGTGCTGCGCCGCTGTTTGGCTTTGATTAGGGCCCCCGAGTCGCAATCTGTGTGCCTTATAAAAAATGAATATCCCGTGGCACATGCAGGACACACGGGACGGGACGCCCAACACAATAAGAGTTGGGGCTGACCTTGCGCCCGGGCCTGACTTGTTGTGTGAAGTTGTTTGTCTCTGAGCTGAGGCAGGGCGGCTGACTCAAATTAGGATGTTTCCTGCCCATTTGGCTCCAGAACAAAGAACCAAGTTTTTTGCGAGGCTTTGGAAAGCTTCAAATGCGTTTCCAGCAGGCTTTACATCAAAATGTATTTCAGAATATTGACATTCTACTGCAGGCTCTGCTGAAACTTTGTGTTTTTTTTGTTCCATTTTCCATTAATGTATCATTAAAAGCTTCTCACTTAAACTGACTGAAACAATAATGCACATTTTACAATTCCTCTGCTTAATTGGATTTTTGCGGCTGTGGTATTATAAAGAGCATTAAAAAGACTTTCATTTTACTCGCTTAAAGGGACAAGAAGTGTCAGACACTAAATATCCTTGGGCTTTGAGGTTACATTAATACAAACAGCTCACATGAAGTGATCTGGTCAATATAACTCGTGCATTACAAATATGTTACATTAGTTATCCTTTAACAGCATTTCATAAACTAAAATATAAACACATGGCTGCTCCAGCAGTGGCCAATTTAATTGTATTAGGTTAGTTTAGGTGATCCAATCATCGTTTCTGTCCCAGCCTTAATTAGTTGCCGTTAGCATTAGCATGCTGTTGCTAGCCATGGCGTTTTGCGCAGCGATCAAAAGTTTGTTTGCGGAGGATAATAAAACGAACTCAATTCTCCTGTCTGAGTGGAGGGGAGGTACCTATTATCTTTCCCGCTCTCAGAGTCGTTATTTGTGACTTAAAGCAGAACCAAGTAACTCATGCCCCTAGAGGCCATAGGCGCCACTGCAGTTTTTTTTGTATTAATTGTCCGTGAGAGTAAATACTACACTGACAGAAAAGACAAAGGGAGAGAGGGATATTGTACATCCAATTACACAATGGAGATCATTTTTTTCACTCAAACTTAAATGTAAATACTGTTTAAGAGGCGCTAGCCCGCAGTTAGCATTGCCCGTTAGCCTACTTTCTGTATGTATTAAACAAGTTACTTAATTCCTCTTTAAGTTTAATGGACAGATTTCCACACCATGTTGCTATCCCATACCCGATTATAGATTCAATACAACACAAATTCTAACTACGTATAGAAAAAAACAGGTACCTGGAAAAATATATATATTTTTTCCCCATTTATTTTTCTTTCATTGCCCAATGTTTGCCCCATTTTGTCCCAAATGTATTCCCAATTTTCGCCCAATTTTTTGCCACAATTTCCCCCCAAATTATTCCCAATTTTTCACCCATTTCTTGACATTGGAGATGAACCTGATATTATGAAAGTGCAGATCTTCCAGCCATTATTGTTCTGTTTTCTGGTCATAGATGACACACATTTTAGTATAGGTTTCGGACAAAGTATCGTTCAGGCGTCGGCATCAAAAAACAAGTAATCAGCGGTTTGGGACATGCCCCCCGGCTGACCTCTGCCCTCACCACATCGCCCCTCGGCCTGGCCCGTAGTGACCACGCCCCCGCCCATCAGAACAGAGCCGCTCCCATTAGCGCTGTTCACTCGGTGACCCTCCGCTCGCACCGCGGCTGATGCCATTACCCCAAATGAAGTGCGGGCCTCTTGCTTTTCAAACATGGCCCAAGTTGCCTTTCATGTCGACGGCTGTCTGTTTCTGCACTTAATGCGGTTTGCGGTCCCAGCAGGGAGTAATTGAGTGCGTGATTTAGGCGTCCATGCAGGCGCGCGGCGGGGTCGTCATTCGGTTAGGTCGGGCTCTGCTCCGCCCAAGGAACGGAAGAAGTGGGCCTGAACGTGGGCCGTAATGACGCGATTAGGCGTCCAACAGACGAAAGTGAATCAGAAACTGGCCAAATACCCGTTTTGGGACAACTGCATGTGGGCAATGTGGACTGAGAAACATGAAAAGTGTTGTGCGATTTGTGTGAAAATTAAAATGGCATTAAACTGGCTTCCGTCAGTCTACCCCAGGGCAGCTGTGGCTACAATAGTAGCTTACCACCACCAAGTATGGAGTGAATGAATAGTGCAATGTAAAGCGTCTTTGAGTGTCCAGAAAAGCGCTATATAAAGCTGATGCATTATTATTATTATAAACTCCTCTGTTGTGAACTTGCTCCACAAAAGTATCGCTTCCTCCTTAAAGAGCAACTAAACACCTAATCAACTTTTTTTTGCTGATAAACTATCTATATGGGTCACTAACACAGTTATCACAGGGGCGACGGTAGCGCAGATGGTAGAGCGGGTCGTCTCATGATCGGAAGGTCAGGGGTTCGAATCCCGTCTCCTGAAGGCGCATGCCGTCGTTGTGTCCTTGGGCAAGACACTTCGCCCACCTTGCCTCCAGTGTCTGCGTACATTGGTTTATGAATGGGTGAGAGGTTCCTTGCTGTAAAGTGCTTTGAGTGCCTAATGTAGGTGGAAAAGCGCTATACAAGTTGAGACCATTTACCATCTACATGTCCTTATCATTATTTTGACATTTTAGTGCAAACTTGTTCAAAATCCAATTTTTGTGTACAAAACCGTCTGTTCAGCGCCGCTCACGTTAGAACAGCACTTACTACATTTGAATTTAGGGGTTGGCTGATGACGTACCATCATACGTCTCAGAGCCATCATACGTCACCAAGTCCGCCGCTGTGGTATAAAAGCTGACCCCTCCCCTTTTGTGACGTGTGCACAACATGCTTGTCACAGAGCGGCCTGGGAGCGGGAGGATGAGGAGAGAAGACCCGAGACGGGATTTGACCTACAGGCTCCGCTCCACTCTGTGAACCACAGCACTCACAGCCCCAACCTCTCCTACTAAATAAAGACAAATGTTTCCCCAAAATCCCAGATTCACTTATTTAGTGACATGGCTGGATGTTTTCACGTTGAAACTACAGACACGATAAAGCTGTATCGGGCAGACAGAGCTCATCAGGGCTGTCAGTGCTTATGAGACGGGTCTGAGGGCATTTTACTGTAACCTCCCCCAGGGAGAGCTCACAGACACCGGGGCAGCGGTTAGCCATCCCCTGCCTTGGAGGCTCAGAGCGGGGCAGTGTGTGACTGAGTGTCCGCTAAAGCCAGGAGGGGGAACGGGGAGATACGAGCGTCAAATGTCCGCCGCGTGTGCTCGGCATGTAGCCGGGACGACGGGCTCGAGAGTCCGGGAAAGTGGCGCCACATGTCCGGAGAAGCTAGCCGGTACGAGAGGCTGCAGTGTCCGGGTGGCTGCAGTGGCGCAAACATTGTCTAAATGCGGCATAACGGGAGTCAGTCAGTCCCGGTCACACATGGTCTGAGACTGTCAACAGAGCAGAGACCGCCCACACACTCCCCCTCCCCGCGCCCCCCCAAAGCCTCCCGCCACGCCTCTTTCACTGAGTTTTTTTAATTTTGGGAGTGGGTGGAGTAAACTCTGGAAGGGGTGTTTAGTAGCTCTTTAAAATCATGAGGTTATTAACCTCTTAACCCCCGCCTTAACCAAGTGCTTTTTCTCCAGTTCAGCTTTACCCAAAACTCATTTAAACTGATCTTTTTCCTTACGTTGTTGCCGCGTCGTACTAACTTTTCTTTTTATTGCTTTTTTTTTTTTTTTTTTTCTGTTGCTCTGTTGTGGCCTTTTTGTCACTTTTTCATCACGTTACTGTTATAAAGCACTTTGGGCCAAATGAAGATGGTAAAGCGCTTTATACTGTAAGTTGAGATCATTTTACCATTGGGTTTTTGCAGTTGATCTTGATAGGTAATTCATCCGTTGCTGCTGCTCCAATAAATATACAAACAACAACATTGAAACAATACAAAACAAGCATCAATAATAAAAGCCATAATAAAGTGCCACTGGGACCGTGAATTAAACTGGATAATTCTGAGTGGATGTGTGAATAGTTGAAGGCCGCCATTCTCAAAGTCCGGAACATCGCGGCCCCCTTGTTGATCCGAAATTCTCTTGGGGCCCCCCAATACAAAATAATGTATCCTATTTGTTGGAATGTTCTTATTGTTTTACAGCTAACATTAGATATACAGCAACATCTAGCAATGAGTGGGGTTTAAACCTGGTTTCAAATAATACATTTTAGCGATTAAATGTATTTTTCCTTTTAAAATATATATTTTGTACTTGTTTTCTAGACAAGCTTTGGGGGCCCCCCTGTAGTGTCTCCAAGCCGGACCCCACTTTGAGAATCACTGGTTGAAGGTATCAGAGTCTAATAGCTGTTAGAAGGAAAGAGTTCCTGTAGCTCTTAAAGGGTTACTAACCCCCCCTTCCAGAGCCTCAGCCTCAGAGCCTCAGATTTGAAAATATTAACAGACAAGGGGCGTTGCCTGGAGGACTAAGGGGCGCGCGGGAGGGGGGAGGGGTGGGCGGGGTCTGGGTCTGTGATTGACAGGACAGAGCCATCCGACTTTGACGCGGCACCTGCAGCGCTACTCGTAAACAAAGTCTGATGGAGTTCCAGCGAGCTAACGTGTTTAGCAACATTTTCCACAGGGACATCTCTACAGCTCTCTCTACACAGGAGCATCGTGACAGACAGAGGCCTTGTACCTGAGGCTGCTCTGAGGCGCTGGGTTATTTTATTAGTGTGATTCCTCTGTAATTTACAAAGCTAGCGGCTTTACAAAACAAAAATAAAATAAACAAACGGCTTTAAAATGGCAGTTACACAACTTGTGTCCAACTTAACAAAACCAAAAGCATTGTTTTATACATAAAATTACTGTACTGTATTAACAACGATAAATAGAGAGATCACCTTTGCTTCGCCTGCTAGGCTTCACATTGGCCTGGACACATGCATGCCTTACAATGACTGGATCCGTCTGGCAGCCAATTTCTCTGGTCACTTTTGGCTGAAAATATAAAAATAAATAATATGTATAAAATGTTCACTACGGTAATTGTTGTTTAATTTTAATTACAGACATGCAAACACATACATTATAAACTTGTATTGATGATTTATAAGCATAGCCTAGCACTTTATAATATGCCACCCCATCTTTTTTACTGCAGCTACAATCATTGCAATTATTACCAAATCCAAGATGAGAAAATCATTATTTGCAGTTATAGGCTATCATTTTTCTCACTCACCTCAGATTGGCGCCCGAAATCTTCATGTTGGCGGGGCAGCAGTGTCGGTGGGCTATGGCTCAGTCGTGGTAAAGCAAGGGTGGGGACTGCCTCGTGCTCCAAACGGAGAAGAGTAGCATAGCCCAGTTCAACCTCCATGAAGTTGGCGAAGGAATCGCGCGTAAAATGATGTTTGCAAACTCCAGCATGAGGAGGGAGTTCGCAGTTTTCCCCCAAGCCAATTGCGCGCAACCACTGGCGCCTAATTTCTAAGTCCTGCGGAAACCTGTGCAAACCTCCAGAACTATGGCAGCCCTCTACGTTACACTTTCTACCCATCCTAACACAGTAGTACAACACAGTACAATAAACAATATACACTAAAATACACACGATATTGAATACTAACTAAGCTAAATTCAGCTAACTAATCTAACAATAAAAGCAACTAATGACTAAAACTACAATATTCAACAACTAACACTGCTAACACTATACAATTATCTATAATACAACAAGCTATGCTAATAAAATCTACCTAAATGCTATGTTAACAATTCGCAAACCTGACAATCGATGAAAATATTCTCTCGCTATTCCAACTCCAACTCGCTACGGGGGCGTGAGCGAGACTGGGCCGCTTTTATAGCCCAGCGCGGCAGAGCAACTGACGTCAGGTCTAACCTCGCACGTCATCTCTAACCTCTGCGCAAATAAGGGCGCCGAATTCAAAAATCAAATGCAGTACCGACAGTTCGCAGCAGATGGCGCCTCACTGACGCTTTTAGGCAGAAAGTTGATCTTTCAACTAATTTGCACTAAATAGCCGAAATAATGACCAGGACATGTAGACAACACTATTGGACACTCATTTATACAGTTTATCAGGAAAAAAAGTGGATTTGAGGGTGAGTTACTCTTTAAGTGCATTTGTGCCGGAGCAGTCTGTCGCTGAGCGTGCTTCTCAGACCGAAGGTCAAAGGTCAATTCTGTGCAAAAATGTGGATTCAGTGTCATTTTCTGGGGGTTATGGAACAAAAAAAGTGGAAGACCCAAGGTTTATTCGATTATTATGTTGTCTTCTTGTGGCATATTGAAGTTCTTCTTGGAACCTTGTTAACCTCTTAACCCCCACCTGAACTGAGCATGTTTTCCCCAGTTTAGCTTTACCCCAATCGAAAGGCTTCTTGAAAAAAAAAAGTGTCAAAAAAAGAGACAAAAACATGACAAAAAAATAAAAATAAATAAAATAAAAAATCGATGAAACTGGCAAAATGTGACAAAAACCCAACAAGAAATTATGACAACGCGGCAACAACGCGAGGAAGAAGCTCAGTTTAGATGTGTAGGCCTTAGCTTTCAAAAGGCTGTGGAGACTTTATGGATTTGGGTAAAGCCGAACTGAAGAAAATCTAAGACGGGGGTCTTAACCTCTTTTAAGACCATGCAAAATGTGAGTTTTTGCCATCTTTCAAATGGTCTCAAACTTTTGATTGGGCCTATATATTTAAAAAAAGAAAAGAAAATAATGACAAATGATCATGCTCAATGTTACAATTTTGTATCATTCATGATATATTGCCACGGCAGAACATTTTCTCTGATGATGTACAGCGGCGTGCAGCTATACTGATTTAATGTTCCTCGGTCAGAAAATGCAATTTAAAAGTAATCGCGCATTATGTTTCCATCAACAACAAAAAAAGCGAGGTCCGTCTGCGCTAAATGAACCACATTGTTGCCTTGTCGACGTTGCAACGAGCGCACGATTATTTTATCTTTTTTTTTTCCTCACAGGCTGAACTTCTTCCGAGACGTCCCCGATTTCCGTGTGCTGGCCTGCGGGGGGGACGGCACCGTGGGCTGGATACTGGACTTCATAGGTATATACATATATTATATATATACACACACACACACACACACACACACACACAGTACATCCAATCAATGTTTTTATTTAACGTAAAACATTCTTCCAATTACGTGACTCATTGTGCGTCACTTATTCTCCGACGGTGAAAAAAAAAAAAAAAAACACGAGCCTTGGTTTGTATTTTGGAAAGTCAATTACATTTGTTGTATTAGCTCCACAGACGTCCACACATGTCGCGTCCATAACGGCGTGTCCATAAATACTTCGCCTATTCGAGGGTGGTCAAACTGAGGATGATTGCCCGAGTGGGAAAAACAACATATTAGTCATCATTTGGAAGAAGAAGAAAAAAAAAAAAAAATGAAATCAAATAAAACTCTTCTCGTCTATTGGGCCTCGGCAGATGCTCAAAAATTGCCTCCAATTTTTTATCAATCAAAACAAAGAAAGTAATAACGGCGCCTGGAATAGCCCGTACAACTGGGCATTCATATTTGGTACGAGCGTGAAGTGAAAAAGGATTTGGGGGACAGGACGGTGTTGGGCGCAGAAGTCCGTGGACGCCGGAGGAGCGCGGGGAAATGGAAAACACTGGACGACTGTAACGCCAGAGGGTGTCCTGCTGGGTCGGGTCCTCAAAAATACCAAGGTGAATTTTTCAATACAATCAAAAATTTTGATTTGATTTGAATACGGAGGTGATACCAAAAAATAGGATCAAAGCTATTCATTCACTTGAGCGGGTTATTCCTGCCCCTCGTTCAGCTCTAAATACTGTAGCTCTCCAATTTGACTAAAATCCCAAAAGAAGTTCTAACCCCATGAGGTCCGTGCTCCCGCATCTACAACATGGCTGATTTTCGGATATGCCTTTGGAACAGAAAGTGATAGTCTTTTGTTCAGATCTTTTTGTTTCATGATCGCAATATAATATAATAATGACACTCATAATCAAATATATCGAGGCTGCATGCGTGGTAGATAAACTCACAGAATTATTTTTATTTTTTTTACTGCAACTGAACCATGTATACATGTATAGAGTATACTGTAAGTTACAATATCGGCTATCGGCCGATAAAAAGACCGATATCAGAGCTTTCATAAGGAGCTCCCTCTGAAGTACCGAACATTAATGTAATGAATAAATCAGAAGCTAAATTAGAAGCTTCATACACAGGATTATAGAGCAGACATTTTTCAATAATTCGACCGAAAATATCCATGGTGCAGATTGGCGCTGAGCCGCATTGAAGTAATAATGGGAGGTGGGGGAGCAAAAAAAATTCTTAGAAAATGTTCTGACCTTTTCTAGTTAAAGGAAGTTTCTTGGTTGTTTCACCTCAAATAAATGATACAATTGTAAAAGAAATTCAATGGAAGGAAAAGGAATAATTTCATGTTATAAATGGTTCTAAAATCTAAATTTGAGCATCAGTATCGGAAAGAGTGTTGTTCAGGAATTGAAACCCCCCCAGTAAATAATCAATCAAGTTACTGTAAACATTTGTATGTGGACTGTTGTTGAGGTGGTGTTGATTCCTGTGAGGTGCACTGTATAAACTTAGTAGCGTCTTCTGGGGCCCCCTTCATCTCGGGGCTCCGTTTCCACCCCCCCCCCCCCCCTCTCTCCCCCCTCATTGCACCGGCCCTGGCGTGTTGGTGGCCTGAGTGGCGTTGGCGCTGATCGGCTTGTGTTTTGCGTGCGTTTCAGATAAGGCCAACCTGGAGCGGAACCCCCCCGTGTGCATACTTCCCCTTGGCACGGGCAACGACCTGGCACGCTGTCTGCGCTGGGGAGGAGGTACACCAGCACCACACAGGCGCTCGCACACACACACACACACACACACACTCGGGTCGGGAGAGCCACGATCGGGGGACTGACCTATTTTTAATCTCAAGTCTTTGGCCAGTGAACAGAACAAGCTGCATGCACAAGAGTGAGGCTTATAGCGGTGACAAACAGGAGCACATGGGAAATCTGCTAAATAATGTTGACCTGTTAGCAGCAAACCACATTTTTACAAACAGTAGAACGTGCCTTCGCCTAAATATTAGCTCAGATTTCAAAATGAATGACGGGAGATGCTTCCAGCACATCATGGACAGCTTGTATGATGATATTTCAACACAAATGAAGGAAATACATTGAGTTTCCTCTTATTATGTTACAATATTTACCTGAATGTTTCTCAGTGAGTTCATAACTCAGTCGCTTAGTCAGTCAAAAAGAGAAAGTGCTTCCAATTGTTGAGACAGTACTCAAATGTAAAAATGAGTCATACAGGTTTGTACTGCAACATCTAAACTTTTATCCAAGAAACAAATAAGTTGCAGAATCTTCAAAATAATGTGTTTAATTGCTGCATTTCAATAAAGATGTATATGGCAAATGGTCACTTTGAGGGACATTTTCTCTAAATGCAATTGTTGTGGCTGCAGACAAAATCAAAACATAAAATGGTGGGACACTAATAACCATGTAATATCTAGACTAAGTTAGCTAATAGGGTAAAGTGCAGCACAAACATTGACGTTTAGTGCAGGGGTCCTTAAACTAAGGCCCGCGAGCCGAGTGCGGCTCGCTACGCCCCTTTAACTGGCCCCCCACCACTTGAACCGGTCCAATGAGGCAATTCCCAAAAGTGGTCATGGCCTATTTAAAAAAAAAATGCTATTTGGTAAATAACATGTCTGTTATTGATGGGTTGTGGATTCCACCGCGTCATGAAATTCTCCTTTGATCGCGGGGCGGGTTGGAGCGGGTCAGAAAATGCCGGTCGCGGCCGCTCTTCGCCGCCGTACACGCGTTCATTGAATTCAGTCACAACTTATTCCATCGTCTTTAGAGCAGGTTTTTGACGTTCGCGTTGCCTCCACGGTCTGCCTCTCCTGATCCCAGCACGCAGGAGAGCGAGCAAGGGGAGGACACGCCAGTACGGTTCATTTCAAGCACATTTTGGACGGAATTAAATTACAGCCGTGGTCAATTCAGACGGATCATATTTGTATCGCGTTATTTTTAATGATTGCGGGGGCGGGGCAGGTTATACAATTTATATTTGCTGAATTTTCATCCCCTGGCATGCGGCGGTGACAGACAAGCAAAACAGGAACAGGAAAGCAAAATGGCCAAGCTGTGGATGCATGCACAAATGAAAAGACAGTCGCCCGGCCTTCTCTGTGCGTAAAACTGCTCTGTGTTCTTGGCCCTGATCCAGCACACATAGCTGCACTTTGTATGAAAAGCGCTTTATAAACAAATCTTTATAAATAATACATAATTTCATCCATTTGCACACATTCATTCCAGCAGAGTCCAAAATATGTTTTACGCGCAGAGAGAAGTTTGTGTGGCATCGGCTACACTCAGGACACTCCTCCTCCTCCTCCGCGGGGTTTACCCAGTATGTAAATACACACAGACAAAGTCACGCCCCCCTACAGCACGCTCGAAAATCTCCCAAATCAAGCCGGTTTGAACCTAAAAGTTTACGCTTTAAATATACCAATACTGCTAGCTTAAATATGTAGAGGCTTCTTCATGGCTTCAACTGAACGATTCTGCAAAAAAATCACCAATTTTACTAAAAATTTGCTTGTTTCTCTATTTGCGAGAAAGTGAGTCTGCCGACTTGTGTCCCTGGAAACCACGGCGTGTCATATATGTGAGATTTATTATATTATATCTCACATATCTCTTCAGCAGTCACTGGCTGGCTCTTTTGAACGACTCTTTAAGGTGAACACTTCAAACCAGGTCTCAATTGTGAAAAGAGCCAGATCTGAATGGCCTGGCCCCAGAGTATTTGTCTGAAATGTTGAATTTGTATTCTCGTGTGAGAGCCCTGCGGTCATGTGACCAACAGCTTTTAACCTGTCCCCGCTCTAAGAAAAAAAAACCGAGGTGACAGGGCGTTTGCGGTCGCCGGACCCAAACTCCGGAACGAGCTCCCTTTGAGCTCCATCAGACTCATCCATTGAGAGTTTTAAGTCACTCGTAAAAACGCGCCTCTATACGTTGGCTTTCAACACGAGCTGAGTGGAGCATTCTAGGGTGTTAATTTGTACCGTGTATATCAGTGGAGGAAAGTAACAAAGTAAAAAGTACAAGTAAAAAGTACAAATAATAGGTACTTTTACTTTACTTAAGTACATTTTATGATGAATACTTTTTACTTTTACTTCTCTACATTTTAGAGCCTGTATCTGTACTTTCTACTGCACTACATTTTTAATTGTGTTAAAAGTAAAAGTATTTTATTTTCCTAGTGACCTCTCTACGATGAACTGGTTTAGTCCCAGTTTAGACTTGGTTTAGTGGTTTACTCCTTTAGACCTTGCTTCGATCTGGTTTAGACCTGATCTAGTTTAGTCTGGGTTTAGACCTTTTTTACTTCCTGTTTTGACCTGGTTTAGTAGTTAAAAATCCTGCAAAATAAACTCTTAAATACCTTTACTTTTTACTTATAAAGTACATTTTACAATGATTACTTTTTTACTTTTACTCAAGTAAAAATGTTATCAGATACTTTTACTTAAGTACATTTTTGGTCCTGTATCTGCACTTTTACGTAAGAATATCGAGTACTTCTTCCACCACTAATATATATATGTATATTTGTCTCTCACTGAAACATGTACAGCACTTTGGTCAGTGTGAACTGTATTTTAAATGTGCTTTATAAATACACTTTGAGCTTGACAAGATTTACAGATTTATTCAATGACTTAAGTTGTCAAAATTCCCTCTGAACAAATGTATTATGTCAACAGAATAACACATACATTTAACCCTCTATAGATTAGTTCGATTGTTACAGAAAATACAGACAATGGGACATGTTTAAGCGTAAAGCACCTTATATTCATATAAAGGTGCATTACAGCGTCTCGCCTTAAGGAAAGTCACTTCCCCTCCGCCGTCTAAAGTGTGTGTCTGTTTATTTCCCCTGAGGTTACGAGGGGGAGAGCCTGCTGAAGATCCTGCGGGACGTGGAGAACAGTACGGAGGTTAGGCTGGACCGCTGGAGGATCGACGTCACTCCTGTCGACAAAGACGAGCACGGAGACCCCGCCCCCTACAGCATCATCAACAACTACTTCAGCATCGGAGTGGTACGCCCCCGCGCCGCACACACGTCAGCAGACTAGGGTGGCAGAATAATCCATTCCTCCTTTCTAAGTCGATAGTAAAAGTGGTATCGAAGCGTAATATTCATTTGAGCAGGTAACGAGCGAGCAGGAAGTAACCCCCTTAACTGCGCTCAGAACCAGCTTAAAAGTACTCACTTATCAAAAAGCAAACAAAAACATTCCAACAAAGAAACAAAGATGAATACACGACAAAAAGGCCTAAAAAAATGGACACAAAAAAAACAACTTAAGCAATGAGATAGCCACAAAAAAGACGAAAACGTGACAAATACGTTATGATCACCTTAGCTTTCAAATGAGGCGTCTCATTGTTGCTCTCCAGCTTTCAGATTTGGGTAAAACTGAACTGGAGAAAATGCGCTCGGCTCAGGTGAGGGTTACTGCTGGAGCAGGTCAAAAGGGGGGGGGGGGGGGTTTATTCCCCATGTAAAGTTCAATGCATTATTATTATTGTTATTATTAAAAGGAGCAGCATTTTGATCGAAACTGTAGCATTTGTGATTGTGGCTAACGTTAGCTTAGCAGCGTCCATTGGTTTACATGTATCAGTTAACATTTGCTATTAAGCTGTTTTTTCTCCTAAAAAATCTCAACAAAATGAAGTAATACCAATGTCAACTGTATAGTCACACGTTTACTGTTTGAACTCATGGATATATTCGGAGGGATTTTAAAGGCCGGTTTTAACATTGTTTGTGCTCTGAATGATGATCTGTTCTGTTCTGAAATGTGACTGCAGTGACTGTTACTGGTTAAAGGGACAGGCCACCGTTTTTAAATACTGAGATATGTTCTTACCTGAGCTTAGACGGGTTGATGCGTACCTGTCTGGTCTTTGTGTGTGCACTCAGTCACGGAAATAGACCAAAGATGTTGTTAGCATTTAGCCTCTCCTCTCATCTATGGGGCCAAACGGAGGTAAATTTAGAGCGACCAAGCTCTTCCACGTTTCTCCTATTTACATACAGTTACGTGAAAAGTTACACGATCCAAGTCCAGTTACACAAAATTGAACATGTCGATTTACTTTTCACGTAACTGTATTTAAATAGGAGAAACACGTAAGAGCTTGGTCGCTTCTAACTTAACCTCTGTTTGGCCCCATAGAGGAGAGGAGGAGAGGCTAAATGCTAACACCGTCTGTGCTCTGTTTATGTGACTGAGGGCACGTGCAAAGACCAGACAGGTACGCATCAACACGTCTAAGCTCAGGTAAGAACATATCTCAGAATGGAAAAACGGTGGCCTGTTCCTTTAAGGCAGAAACAGACCGCATTTAACCTGAGCCAAATCCAGTCTGTAAGTAGTTTATGTTGTAGGTTAAATCACAGAGTAGAACATGGTACACCTAAATAAATACATATTCTGTAATATAGATAGATAGAATACAGTGCAGATGGAAAGAGACAAAAAGTTTCCTACAGCAAATATAGTGTGTTTACAGTGAATCTGTTTTTGCCGTCCTTCTGTGGACCCACCACCTGCAGGAGGAGCCATAGGGGACTGGTGCTATGTGATTTGGGCAGCTCCAACAGCTGACCCCCACCACCAGGCAACAGAAAAGTGGAAGAAGATGGATGGATGTTTTTGCCGTGGTATCGGAATCGGTATCAGAAATCGACTTTAATTTTCAGTATCAAAATCGAGTTTTAAAGTTCAGTATTGTGACAATACTACAGCAGACTCACACACTTTTTAAATCTGGAGTGTAGCGGTTCCTAGCTTTCAAATGACCTTTCCCTAATCCTAGTTCCTCATAGGGCAGTGGTTCCCAAACACATTTAAACAATTTTGGCTTGTCTGGGAGATAGGCTATTGAGAATATGTGGGCCGACTTAAATGACCTACAACACATATTTAAATTGAAAACGCGGCTGTTTGTGTGGAGGGGTAAAGAGTGTTTTGGCGGCCTCCATTAAAGAAGTGCATCAGTGAAGTGAACGTTACTTTTGGTCACAGCCAAGACATAACGTTTTGTTGTATCTTGAATAGTGTTGACACTAAAATGTCTATAATGAAAATAAAACTCGATTCTCGATACCGGTTACGATACCACGACAAAAAAAAGGTAAACTTTTAAATAATACTATTTGCTGTAAGAAACTCTTGTCTCTTTACATCTGTGCTGTATTATCTACATTGCAGAACACTCAACAATATATCAGTTTATTCAGATTTACCATGTTCTTGAGAAATCCTTGTAATGAAAGGTCTACTTTGTTCTAATGAACTGTTGGCATTTTCCACTGTGATATTCATAGTCAAATGTTTATACTGTACGTGGCGATTTAACCTACAATATAAACAATTTTAAGACTGGATTTAGCCCATGACCATCATGTTAAAGGGACTAGATGCAAATCGGTCATTGTTATACTCACTACTGCCACCTTAGGTCTTATGTGTAACTGCTGTCTGTATATGAAGCTCATGCATGAAGGGAATTTGGACCCGAATTAACAACTTTTCTAGTGACAGTGCAGGATTTTAGAGGCAGTTGTGGTGAACAGGTCTGGGCTCATTCTACACATTAGGACTTGGCTGGAACGTGTTGGGGGAGGAAAATACATAACATTAAATAATTTCTAAACTCAGTATAGTCCTTTAAACACTGTCTGGTTCTGCCTTCATGGACAGTAACGGTCACTGCTGTTACATTTACAGTAGGAGCAGAACAGTGCATTTATTCAAAGCAAAATGTGCTTTAAATTCCTCTAAATATATCCATGAGTCCAGTACAGATAGGGAACATGTAACTATACAGTTGACATTGGTATAATTACATTTTGTTGAGAATTTTAAGCAGAAAAAAAAAACGAATAGCCAATGCTAACTGATACATGTAAACCAATGGACGCCACTAAGCGAACGTTAAAACAATCGCAAATTCAAGTTTCTATGAAAAATGCCAGCTCCTTTCGACCTGGTACTGTAAGTAAGTAAGTAAGTAATCTTTATTTGTATAGCACCTTTCACAGACAAAGGCCACAAAGTGCTTCACAACACAGTAAAACATTGCGAATTAAATACAATATAAAAAGGGTCAAAACAACACAGAAATCATATCAGCCCAAAAATAGCTAATTAAAGGCTTGAACAAATAAATGAGTCTTAAGGTTGCTTTTAAAAGTATCAACAGAGTCAGTAGAGCGCAAAGAGGGCGGAAGATCGTTCCAAAGCCTGGGAGCAACAGCCTGGAAGGATCGGTCACCTCTAGTACGAAAACAAGTGCGTGGAACCTTTAGCAGATTTTGATCCACAGACCTCAGAGCCCGAGCAGGGGTGTAAGGCTGGATCAGAAAACTGAAGTAAGAAGGAGCTTGACCATGCAAGGCTCTGAAAGCTAGAACCAAAATTTTAAACTTGATCCTATAGGACACTGGCAGCCAATGAAGTTTTTTTTAAATAGGAGATATGCGAGTCCTCCTGTTGGTGCGGGTCAGAATTCTTGCTGCAGAGTTTTGCACTAGTTGCAGTCGAGAGAGCTCCTTCTTATTAAGACATGAAAACAAACTATTACAATAGTCCAAACGTGAAGACACAAACGCATGAATGATGATCTCCAAATCATTACGTGCGACCATATTCCTAAGTTTAGAAATGTTCCTTAGTTGAAAGAAGCAGTTCCTTGTTAGCTGCTTACAGTGCTGGACTAATGACATGTCTTTGTCAAAGATAACTCCCAAGTTTCGAAGACTTGGCTTCGCGGACTGGCCTAAGTCACCCAGGTACTGTTTAATCCCCGGAATTGCATCATCAGGTGCGATAACCAGTGTTTCGGTTTTGTCTGCATTTAGCTGCAGAGAGTTATCGCTGAGCCATTTTTTAATTTCCACTAGACAATAGAGCAAAAGAGTCTAGCTTCTGGATTTCAGACGGCTTAAAGGAACAGTAAAGCTGGATATCGTCAGCAAATAGGTGGAAAGAAACATCACTGAACCTTTGGATGATCTTTCCCAAAGGAATCAAATACAACAAAAATAAGACAGGACCCAAAACGGACCCTTGAGGCACTCCACACCACAAACCCACAGATTCAGACCTAATTTGGTTAGCTGTAACACTGAAGCTACGCCCCGATAAGTATGAGGAGAACCACTGAAGAACTGACCCCGACAGTCCTACTTGATCCCTCAGTCTTTTCAGCAGAACCTGATGGTCAACGGTGTCGAATGCTGAGGACAGATCCAAGAGAACTAGAACAGTGCGTTTCCCAGAATCAGCAGACATCATAATGTCGCTGGACACTTTCAGTAAGGCAGTTTCCGTAGAGTGTTGTTTACGGAAACCAGACTGAAACGGCTCATGGATGTTACTTTGATCCAGGAAGAACGTAAGCTGTTCACAGACCACCTTCTCAAGGATCTTGGACAGGAACGGGAGTTTCGAAATAGGCCTAAAACTATTCAAATCGGTCGGGTCTAACCCTGCTCTTTTTAGTAATGGCTCCACTATGGCATGTTTAAAGGCACTGGGAAACACGCCAGTTGACAAAGAGACATTAACCATTTTGGTAACACAAGGGCCGATTACCTCGAACACTTTTTGAAAGAGCCTGCAAGGAAGGATGTCAGATGAACAAGAGGAGGGCTTCATCTTGGACACCAGTGCTGAAATATCAGCAAATGTCACAGTTTTAAATGAAGACCACATGCTGGACACAGGCTCAAACACAGCAGGGGTACCACACAGAAGGGGCGAGATTTTATCCTTGATCATCTTAATTTTGTTTGTGAAAAATCTCGAAAAGGCATTGCTGTCAGCTTCACAAAAGACAGGGGTAACTGGAGCAGCAGGACATACAAAATAGTTAATCGAGTCAAACAACACTTTGGGATTTTTCTTATTCAATGTTACCAGTTGACGGATATATTCAGATCTGGAATTTTCAACCATCACGTTGTATGATGACACAAGATCCCTGAGATAGAGCCTGTGCACCTCAAGTGTAGTGGATTTCCACAGGCGTTCAGTCTTTCGACACAGCCTCCTGAGTCTTAAAATATCTTCATTTGTCCAAGGACACGCTTTTTTCCGTGACAAGTTTGATTTAACAGGAGCCAACTGATCCAAAATTGTTTCACAGTGGTTATTAAAACAGTGAATGAGATTGTCCACATCGAAACAGTCCATGACTAAAAGAGGGTCAAACATTTCTGAAAAACTATCTGCGGTATTAGCAGAGATGACACGCCTCTGAGACCTGACTGCTGAAGGCTTGGGCTCAGGACTAAAGTGCAGGTCAAACATAACAAGACTATGATCACTCATATGGACATCAATCACAGACATGTTTAAAATGTCTATGCCAAGCGTAAAAACTAGGTCTAAAATATGGCCTTTTTGGTGAGTGGGCTCAGAAACATGCTGCTCAAAATTAAAAGTTTCAGTCAATGTAAGCAGTTCCATTGCGGGGCAAGATGAGCAGTCATCAACATGAAGGTTAAAATCCCCAAGGATTAAAACAGATTCCAACTTTATTATAGAGGATAAAAAGTCACTAAAATCCTTCAAAAAGGCAGCAGCGGGGCCAGGAGGGCGGTAGATCAACACACAGTAAAATGGGGATGAAAAGCCCACCTTGACAAGCTGGGATTCAAAAGATGAGAAGTCTTGGGACTGGGTCACTTTGCATTTGTGGACATCCCTGTGCACAAATGCCAGGCCACCACCACGGCGACAGGGGCGGGGTTTCCCGACAGCAGAGCAGCCAGCTGGGCAGAGATCATTTAAATGAATGAACTCTTCCTCTCTCTGCCAAGTCTCCGAAAGACACATGATATCCAAGCCTTCTCTAACGAAAAGATCGTTCAATGAATGAGATTTATTCGCAATTGAACGAGCATTCAACAGGCCAACGCGGATTGTAGATGACGTCACGAAGGCAGTGTCCGTGTTGAGCAGCGGGATTGGTCGAAGGCACGTCCAGCGGTCACGTGGACTCCAGCTGGTCCATGCTGGAAGAGCAGGCACAAACACGGAAGTAAACAATGGCGATGAAAGCTCCTGACCGCAACTCCAGCGCTGTGATGGGTCCAGGACACTCGTTGTAGTCCGAGCAGGCGTCGGCGTGGACACCCTGTCACACGCATCGAGGAGAGGAATCTGGCGCAGGCACCGAGCGCGATCCCTGCGGCCGAAGACAGCGGAGCCCCAGCGCGATGCGGCACGCCTTCGCTTAACCTGGACACCGGACCGAGAGCCTCTTTTCTTGGATCTCCTGCGGACCCTGCGCGGCGCCCGACACAACGAGTAATCAGGTGAGCCGGGATCGATGATGAAAGGAGGAGGAAACGCCTGTTTGTAGCTGTCCCATGTATCAAACAGGCCCTCCATTGACTGCTTTATACGAAACAAAGAGTCCCGATCATAAGTCCGTATAGCCACACATCCTTTTGTTATTTGGGCTGATATGATCGCATATGTTGACAAAATGACCATTAGCAATCTACACAGTAGGAGACGAGCCATGGCATCGCCAGTCACAGGCGCCATCTTGCCATCTGATAACTGCACCAGTTATCAGATCCTACACTTATTCAGGGTTTAAGTGAGTACTTTTAAGATCTAGTGTAAGTTTTGATTGTAGCACACAGGTTCCTTCCTGTGCTGGGGGAGGGGCTGCTCTGTGCGCTGTATCGATACTGCTCAAATGAAAATCTAACTTCGATACCACTTTTAGTATCGGGGAATTGATTTTTTTGACAACGCTAGTTTGGAATAATATCTGGTGTGGAGAAACGTTCATGTAACGTTAGCATCTTAGTTGTAAAATGTGCCATTTTGTTTACACACGTACGACTTTATTCAGCGGGAACGCTCCAGTCAAAAGTTTGGAAACACTTTTTTTTTATTATATTGTTTTTTTCTTGTTTTCAACACTATTTACATTGTGTGATTCTGATTCCAGCCTAAATCAGCTGTAGTATGCACGCACATTTTACCACAGCGGTATATGAATGAATGAATGAATAGTTTTTTATTATTGTGTCTTGCATACACAAACGCTCCTCGTTTCTGTTCAAAAGAAGAACCGTCTGGGCGGCTGCTCGCAGCCAATCATTTCACGATTTCACCCACATCGGTCCAATCACGCACCAAGAGACGGAAGCCGTCCCCTGTCACCACCACGAACTCTTCCAGAACATTCAAGATGGCGGCCGATACAATGTTTTCTTCTGCTCTTTCGTCTGTTTTAAATCATTTGGAAAATATGAAATCCCTAAAACCAGAGCAAGAAACAGCGTTCGAAGCGTTCCTCGTAAAAAACATGTTTTTGGAAAGGCTTTCTCCCGCTTGTTACTGCCACGTATCTAGCTTTGCTCTAATTGGTTGATGCCGTCTGTCAATCATGCCCACCAGGAAATTGTTGAGATCATGCTCCCAGACTATATGTCTTTGAAATATCTATGAAAAGGCATGTGGTTTGGCAGGCCAGGCAACAGCCCTAATGGGCTTATAAGACACCAATAACACCAACAGAAGGGCCAGTTACCAGACAGTAGGCACAATATACTGTACATAAAGTTATTTGAATAAACAATACATTTATTTAATATGGTCCAGCCCTACTTCTAAATAACACCTAGATAAAGGTCAACCAGATGTAAACCGGGCCTTAACAGGGCCTAACATAGTTCTAAACTGGACTAAATGATGGACGACCCAGTGTAAACCATATGTATACCTGAAAAATACCTAAGTTCAAAGCATTAATAAAGATTGCAGATGGCCCTGGCCAGAGGGACACCACAGTTTGAGAACCATTGATTTAAACCACTCTTCATTGTTGCAAAACCTGCCTGAAGTTCTTACAAAGAAAGCTTTATAGAGAGTTTGAATATTCATTCCCAAATGTTCCCAAGTAGTTCTGACGTGTAAAAAGAGTAAAAAGCCTGAAACAAGGTAACGATCCTCCTCGTGTACTCAATAATGAGGGGGAGACAAAGGCAGGGAGCGGGGTAACGACACACTTGCATCTGCCGCCGCTGAGGGTCACACCTTCTCCAAACTTCACACCCACATACTTATTTATTCTAACAACCCGGCGCACTGCAGCAGGTGTGGTAAACAGCCTCTTCTGAAGCCCTGGGTGACTGCCTGGACCCATCCTGTACCCGTCACACTCACCAGTCCGTTTTACTCTCCACAGGACTTTATTCAGGGGGATAGGGGGGAAAGAACGTTACATGTACATTGCTGATATAATTATGAGATAAAAATGTGATATGTGATGTGAAGATGATATAAAACTAAACTACACATTTCAAGAAAACGAAATGATCCTGACAAGTGTGGGACATGTTGAGGGTCCTGTTTTTTGTTGTTGTTGCTGCGCAAACCGCTAAAGAGTCGCCTGATCGAACGTGAGGTCCAGACCCCCCCAAAAAAATTAGGGTAGGGGAAACTGGAGTTCCCGGAAGAAACCTACGCAGACACGGGGAGAACATGCAAACTCCACACAGAAAGGCTCCGTCTAGGTCTAACCAGGGACCTTCTAGCTGTGAAGCACGAGTGCTAAACGCTGCGCTACCTTGCCGGCAATTTTTTCTCATTTTTATTACTAATATGTTCCTTATTTACATCCTTTTTCACAACATTTTCCCCCAATTTATTCCTTATTTTTGCCCCAATTTCTCCCAATTTCCCCCCAAATCAGAATCGGTTTTATTGCCATGGTTTGAGAAAAATTGGATTTTTTTAAACTATAAGGCTATATCGGTGTAACATGTCTAGGCTAGGCGGACCGACTGTGAATATGATTAGTTGTTCAGAATATAGATTCGGAGGGGAGCCATAAAGTGTGCAAATGAATAGAGACAGAAAGTTTAGTTTATAGTTTTTCAATATTATTATTAATGAGTTACTCAATACTAGTTGGAATATATATGATCAATAACTGATATATATATTAATTATAGTATTAAACAAAACAATGAATCGCAGGCAACCACAAAAAAGGTGAGGTCTTCCAAACTAAGACCTCAAAATCAGTTCATAGAACGAAAAATATAATCAGAAACCAGCTCTCAGAGTTTATCAGAGTCCAAGTATAGGGAAAAAAGTAGTCCAGAGGATCAGAGTTCATCGGGTTTTAAAGAACACAAAAATAATCCATCAATTGGTTCAGAATTGATCAAAGTCCAAGAAAAGGTTAAAACAAGTTCGATCTCCTACCAGACATTGGTGGTTGGGGGGTCGCTTAGCTCGCCATTAAACTCATAGGTGGAGTGGTTGCCATGGAAAGGAGGGTGGGGAAAAAAAACCTGACCTGCACAGGGTCGGAAAAAGCCCAAATTAATGACATGCAAAACATACAATAGGGAGGATCGCTGTTATTTTGGTGACTGGTGGGCAAACAGCTGATTTTTCCAAGCTTGAAGAGCTGTTAATTTAAATCCCAGATCCTTTACAGCACGGATCTTTTCACAGATGCACTGCTCTGTTTGTGAACGATGTTTTGACCCACCATAGAACTATTAATATCTATTTAATACATTTGCGTTGCCCACCAGTGCCTCGGACGTGACGACAGGGCGATCCCCCTCATAGTCCAGCATTAACGATGCTAAAGACGAGGATCAGACAAGGTTATAATTGTTTAAATAGTAGATTACTATTCTAATAAGGAGTACTTGTACTATAATTGTACACAAACGAACTTAAAACATTAAACATAGCACCTCTTTACTTAGGAGGGGCTTTGTCATATTAAAGTGAACTAACAGTAAAGCCAATTCAGAAAACTCATTCCATGTCAATTTATAGTTGGGCAACATGTTCAATAATATCTCAAATAGTAGCTACTTTAAGTCTGAAAAATGCATGGTTCAAAACCATCATGGCCGCCGAAGCGAATGTTCAGTATAACAAACTGGACACCAAAACGGGTGCAAAATACATAAATTAGAGTGTACTTTAGATGATAACGGTTTGGCCTTTAATTCGGCTGGGATAGGAATTCGGACCGCATCGCTATTTGTTAAATACACGCGGAAACAGGTCAGTCGGGACCCCTCGTAAGCGGTAGCTAACGTAGCTAGTAGCCTTATGGAGCACTGAACGTCCACAACCCATGTAGCTTTAAAGACTACGCGTTCGGCCCGATATACGGCGGTATAAAACAACAGAACGACTCACCGCTGAGTGAAGGAATATTCGCTTTGTTAGAAAGCAGAAGAGGAACAGCAGATGAGTTGTAACGCTAAACGGGGAGCACGACAGCCACAGTGGGCACAGCGGGAGAGCACGAGGAAGCAGGAAGTGACACGGGGTCACTGCAGGTCATGTTGTTGAGATTCACTGGCGCGGCACCCGGGGGCTGATTAGAACACGTGGGTTACAGGGGCATGCATAAAAAATATTAAATAAATAAGATGAAATAAAAGTGACATTATGGTAAGACTACAACGATTTGACATTGAACAACATCGGGATTGTATTTACAGATGTGAAGGTATATGAAGTGATATAAAGTGATATTAAGTGATAAGTGATAGCACTGTGTTGACACACCAAATTATTCCCCATTTTTCCCACATTCATATTTATTCTATCTATATCAATCTTTATCTATATTAAATATGGGTTAGGCACATATAAGCTTTATTCCTCCAGCCTACACCATTTTAAACATCCATTACCGTATAGTTATACATTTTGAAAGAAAAATGAATGTAAATGGCTAACTAACTAACAAACTAACTAACTAACATTTCTTGACATTGGAGATAAACCTGATATTGTAAATCTGCAGATCTTTCGCACATTATTGTTCTGTTGTCTGGTTCTAGACGACACATTTTTAGTTTAGGTAACGGAAAAAAGTATCGTTCGGGTATCGGTATCGAAACACCAAGTATCGTTAAAGTACTGGTATTGCAAACTAATTTGACCATAACCTGCCGCACAGACAGGAAACGTGTTGGGTTCATGTTAATGCAAAGACCAACATGTTTGTTACTTACTGTTGGAGTCAGCGATCCGCCACTTATCACTTACCAGAAACTCTTATCGGGGGCTAAAACATCTCTCCCGTGTGCCCCATCTTACCAAACCACTTACTATTCCCGGTCCCAGTCTGTTTCGACCTCCCCAGTCACCCTTATTTATTTCCTTAATCTGATTCCTATTATGTGTTCATTGAGACGTCCTCGCGCCTCAAGAGACGGCAATCAATAAACAAGGCCTCGGCCGCACGTCGCACATAATAACACCGATTGGATGGCGCTCGTGTCGGCCATTACGGACAAATGTCAGGGGGAAATGCTGTAATTGACATTTGCGAGCGGCGCGGGGCGGAAGAGGCTGCCGCCGCGCGGGCACCGGCGAGTCGATCGGTGATGCATGGCGACTCAAATGTTAGCGGAATAACAGCGGCGGAGTCGGGCAGGTTAATGTGGACGTTAGGGGCGATTAGGGGAGCGCGCTCGCTGATGACTCCAACATTGCGACAGTCGAGGGTGGCCAGGAAGGAAACGCCGACGTAAGTGTTCGGGCCCTTCCAAAGTACCACCGGGCGTAGGTCAAGATCCAATCAGGACTGAAAGGGACTCAATCAGATGTGGGCAACATCAGGACACGGTTTCTTTCAGACAAAATGTTCTAAACACACTGCGCTTTAATGAAGCGAAAGCACTCCACACATCAAAGATCCTTACATGGTGTGAGCGCTCACTTTTCCGAGGTCAGACATGATGGCGATGCTCACCCATGTGCAGCACCGCGAAGTTTGAAACCGCAAAATGGTTCATTATTGTCGTGTTCTTGGCTGTCACAATACATCACACAGAGAAACTACTTTGCAGTACTACCGTTTACCCAGAGTTGTGCAGAATAAGGGAGAGCAGCCAGAACAATGATCTAAATAAAGGAGACGATAGATTGCAAACCTCATTTAGAATTTCGACGGAAAAAATCTGGATATCATCCGAATTTGCGCAGCTCATTTTGTAGCCGGTGTGTGGATTTTACATTTAATGAACAGGGTTAAGCCTCTGTCTAAAAAAGTGTATGTAACTCAATTAGCAAGGTTAATTCCAACATGACCTCTAGTTAGAGGTTAGAAATAAACCAAAACAAAATATTACACACATTTCTAAGAGTGTAATGTCAGCTTCGTATAAAGAGCATGATATCAAATATGGATGGGAAAACTGATTCACTTACGGGAGGCCAGATTGCGAGATCGCCACTAAACAAACTGGCATTCGCTTTCATTTCATATGGAACTGCATCCAATTAACTTCAGTTTGTAAATAAAACGTTTGTTTTGCATTCAGTCTTTCGTTCTACAACTGGTCAACTGTGTGAGAAGTTTTGGGATCCGACCTCGAGGGTTTATGGCGAAACTTTGCGTTTTTTTGACCAAAATTGACAATCCGTCTCGTTAATTGGACATGAGCTATATCTTCAGCATGGCGGCACATCGGGTCTGAACCAGATTTGTGACATCCGTGAAAACACCCTATAATTTACCAAGACTGTACCAAAAATGTCTAACACAGAGTGAGCGCTCACTCTTCCACAAACAATCTTTGATATTCCCCTCTCGCTGCAGCTGCTTGTAAAGTTGTAAACTCAGGTCTGTCGCTAAAGGTAAACACGTCTTTCTTGTTGTCACTGCTCTGTTTTGTTTTTCAATTAGCCTAAAAACAAAAGTTTCTTATTCAGTCCTGGTTTATAACTGGTTTAGTTTAGCTCTGGGTTTTACAACGGTGTAAGTCCTGGTTTAGTCCTGGATCAGTCCTGCCTCAGACCGCTGAGCCATCTCGATTACAAAAGTTTAGTACGTTATAGCTTTGCTTCTCTTTAAGTTCTAGTTTCGCTTCGCTCCATTTGTGCTGAAGCGGCTCATTATCTGGGCACACGTTCATGTTGCTTTTTTTACACTCGCTGCGGGTCATATATTGACGTCTGGAGAGAAAAATAAGCAAAAGTTGGCACCGAAAGAATTATTGTTTTTTGATACCACCCCCAACCGGAGCTTTTCGGTCGGTACCAAGTAGGCTCCGTGTAACGATACCCATCGCTAGTCATAACTGACTCTAAACTATGGCATTACTTAAGCCGAAGTTGAAACACTGGATATGTTTCCACCAGAAACAACATTTTACGGGAAGACTGAACCACCTCTAATAAACCAGTTGAAATCTGATTTATCTATGTGTATTTGAGATGAGGCAGCAGCTCGCGCGCGATTGCACATTGCCTGAATACACGCAGACTTTTGTGATTTTCTACTTGCGATCTCTCAATCAACTGCGATTTTGATTCAATAGCGGCTCATCCCAGCCGGCCCGATCCGCTCGGAAACTTCTGGCGAGTGACGGGGACGACGGCGCGATCGTTACTGCTGATCTTTGTCTTTCCACGGTGTCATTACAGAAACAATCTGCATAATCTCCGAGCTAATCATAAGCCTGACTTGGCGCGCAACGTTTCATCCCTTCAGTGGAAAGACGAAAACAACTAAAACGCCATATCACACTCGGGCCCATAGAGAGCTCAAAGTCCTAATCCGCCCGCAAACAGCTTCATTGTCATCATCACGCCCACTGACTCCTGATCCCCACTGCCACCGTCCCGGGAGGCCGTCGGACTAATGCAATCACAGTCTCTACTTCTCGAGGTAAAGTTTAGTTTAGTAATCATCCCTTTTTTGTCGTACAGTATGTATCTCGGTTCCTGTCTTGTTCTCCTAATTGTAAAAGTTACATTTCAAAGTCCTTTCCCTGCCCTCTGCCTTGAGTCGACCACCGATGTGGACGCAATGACCAGACGCTGCCGTATACCGTCGCTGACTTCTGGAAACTTCATTCATTCTGTGGTCTCCAATCCGTACTGTTAGAATCTCCTTAGTCCAAGTTCCAGCGCGGTGTCCTCAAAATGATGTCCTTCAGTTTCCAGAGACCGGCCGGTGTTTCGAGTGGGAGAGCCCCGGGTGACGCTCTCCCTTCGTGGGCTGAAAGTACAGGACAAGCCCTAGTTCTGGATAATGGTCCCGGCTCGGGCAGTTCCAAACAGAGTCCAGTTTAAAATAAACACCAGCGATACGGATGGCAGACACATCCGCAATAAAACACATGTCCTTTATTTTCATTCATGACACCAAAGTCCAGCCAGGCAAGGACAAAGAAGTCTGACCGGATGTTTGGCTTGGCGCTGGCTCTCACTGTGTGATGGACTGACAGCGGGATCGTCCACTGAGATGCGTTAACGTCACTTAGAGCCTTCTAGCAGGCCCAGAGGGGACATGTAAACCCAGGCTTCTGACTAGCTGGAAGGGTCTGTACATGCTCTGCTGTATTCACCTAATGTTTTACACAGAAGTGACCCTGAAGGCCAAAGCAGAGTAAACGGCAGATTGATAATACAGTGCCAATAAACATTAGCACTGAATCAGTCTGGGATCGCTCCGGCTTGAATCGTTCTGGAAAAGTATTCAGCAGCGTTTGCAGCTGATTGGATCTAGAACACTGCAATACTTAGTTAAGATTCAAGATTCAAGATTTTTTTTATTTGTCAAACCATGTGACTGATTTTAAATTATATTTCTCTCATCCTTGATTGTGAAGCGGGGGGTGGGGGAAGAGGGGTGGGAGGGAGGGCAGGGAGTTCAGCTTCCCGATGGCCCTGTGTACGAAACTGTTCTTAAGTCGTCTCGACCTTGCCCGCAGATTCCGCAGTCTCCTCCCTGAAGGCATTACTCTGAAGAGACTGTGATGGGTGTGTAGGGTCCCTGGTGATTCTGACGGCTTTGCGGGTGAGACGGGTGGAGTACATGTCCTTAATGGAGGGGAGAGGAGCTCCACAGAACTTCTCCGCTGCTCTCACGATGCGCTGGAGGCTCACGATGAGCTGGAGCACTGCCTCCTGCCTCCAGGAGGCAGTGCTCCAGCGCACCGTGCCACACAGTGATGGAGCTGGTCAGGTGCTCTCTATAGTCCCTCTGTAGAAGAACCACACAGTGATGGAGCTGGTCAGGATGCTCTCTATAGTCCCTCTGTAGAAGAACCACACAGTGATGGAGCTGGTCAGGATGCTCTCTATAGTCCCTCTGTAGAAGAACCACACAGTGATGGAGCTGGTCAGGATGCTCTCTATAGTCCCTCTGTAGAGGTTGCACATAACAGAGGCTGGGACTCTAGCTCTTCTTAACCTGCGGAGAAAGTAGAGACGCTGATTACTTTTCTTGACCAGAGATGTAGTGTGCATGGTCCAGGAAAGGTTCTCTGTAATGTGCACACCCAGGAACTTAGTGCTGCTCACCCTCTCCACTGCAGCACCATTGATTGTTAGAGGAGCATGCTGGACCCGTGCTCTACGAAAGTCCACAACAATCTCTTTTGTCTTCTCCACATTTAGAGAGAGGTTGTTCTGTGTGCACCACATGGCCATGACTGCTCACCTCACTCCTGTAGTTTGACTCGTCTCTGTTGTTGATGAGACCCACCACTGTTGTGTTCAGTGTGATGGTTCTGGAGGACTTTCCGCCGACACATACAGCCTGTGGTCTCCCCGTCAGAAAGTCCAGCAGCCAGTTGCAGTGATGTGTTGATCCCCAGGTGGAGCAGTATGGTTAAGTATAGTAACGGTTATGTCTGTTTGTGTTATGTGTGTTTGTTTTAATCTGTATCTATTTGGCCCAAACCAATTTTGGTTCCGTTCCGAACGGTGAAGGCGGGAGCAATTCAATATGGATTCTCATATGTTTGTAAACTCACAATTACTGCAAGAATTCAGCTTGAGCTCGCCACTCTCACTCCCTTGTAGATGATCAAAAAGCTCAACATGTTCTGAATGCAGTGGAATTCATGACCAATTATTACACAAAACAAAATCTATACACATCATGAAAACAGAAACTTTGTGTTTCCATTAACAGGAAATGTAAGTCATTGAAACTAAATTGAATAGGGGGTGGGATTGAACGTGTTACACTTCTTCCCACCTTTTGGAACATGTTAATTTGTAAAGTTGTCTTTGAAAAAATGTATAAAAGACGTGTTCGATTTTGGCTCCCGTGATTTATGAGGTGTAACATCTGTAGACTTGTGTAAAGACGCTCCGAGAAGCCCAGATGTTCCAAAATAAACGTGCTCATTCATCTTCAGCGGTGATTCAGTTCGAGGAGTTTTTTCCAATTCTTAAAGAGTTGGAACTGTTTTTGTTTTCGGCTGTGCATTAAATGAATTAAGGCGAGACGCTGCCGGTGAATCGGAGAAACAAAAACAATCTAATCTAAATCGTGGAACTTTGTCTGCGCCTGCGTCCTGTGGATATTTCTCCCGCCTTCAGTCTCTCAAAAGGGAAATGACCATATTTGGATTACAGCGTCATCAGCCTTTCGTTGCAGCGGTTCACAATATAAAGTTTTCAAAATTTTGCCAGATCACATTTTGCCTTGTTCCTATTGACATTCTGAACATCTGTGCCCAAAAATGGCAAGACTTTTTTCACAATTGTTATTGCTCTAGGCCTAAACCTAAGAACTTTCACAGGAAACAGAAAGAATACAAAGATAAGTAGGTCAATAATAATCTCTCCCAGTCTCCTGGATTTATATGACATGTGTAAGAACATTAGAACAGTTAATACTCTGTATTCGATGTGTGATGATTTTGTACTCTTTGATACTTTATCTCTGTGTAGGCCACTTGTAGCCTGTTTGCGCTCGAATCTTTTCGAACTCCACAGCAGCCTGGGGACCATGGCCAAAATCTTCACATGGATTTAGGACCAATCACAGAACGACAATGACGTGCTATTCGACATACGGAAGCTTGTAGTTTGTTTAGGGATAAAATAAAATAAAGTGTATTTACGTATCGCACATTACAGCAGCAGACGCGACGCCATCTTTGGATCAAGCTTTAGACCGTGTTAAATAGTTTAGCTCGAAAGTTTACAGCGGGTACGTCACACGTCTGATACGATTGGCTATGGCTATTGGCTATGGCTACGTGCCGACACATGTGAGAGACACAATTCAGCACAATGAACGGCTCTGGACAATCGTAAACCACACTCCTGCAGAACATCACAAGTGATATTTAGTCTGGGGACCACCACCCCAGACTAAATATCACTTGTGATTTTAGTCTGGCGTTAGCAATGCCCGCTGGCTGCTCTGCTTTATGACCACGACACTAGAGGCCGCCATTGCTGTGGTACCTCCATAGCCGCTAGGCTCCCATTGGAATGCATTGCACTTTAGACACGTTAAAAACAACTTTAGAGCCTAGTGCCTAATTTTTGGGAACTTTTTACAGCTAGATATTCCCCCTGAGATAACACTGGGTTAGTTACAATTAAAGACACCAGGCTGGTTTTCGTAAGAAACATTTTAGAAATCTCGTACTTAATGAGGGCCGGACTGTTAGCATTGGAGCTGCGCGAGCTACACGTCACGCAAGGGCGGAGTCTACAGTGAAGACCCCGCCCTTATGCCTTTTTTAGGAACATGCTTCGTCAGAGCTGGGGAGGAGTCTGTAAATCTGCCATGATTTCCCCCTTGAACGTGGTCATTGTGGTAAACGGGGAGGAGTGAGGAGGAGTGGTCTATTCTTTTTAACGGTCTATGGGCATTGGCCAGGTTAGGCGACTTGCACAATGCGGGGCAAAAGCTGCTTTTGTTCTACTTTTAATAAGGAGGAGGAAAGACACGCACATCCGACGTTCTGAACCAGTGTGCTGGATCCAAAAAGCACAATGGAAAAAGGAAAAAAGATCCGCACAACTGAAATATGCTCACCAGTTTATTTGCTCACACAGAGTAACGTTTCGGGGTCTAGCCCTTCATCAGACTACTTTTAATAAGGGCAATGCCTCTCTCTGTCGAACTTTTTGTGGCAGATTCTTATCCGTGAGAACAGACCTCACATCATCGGGGTTATCCTCCTGCCGAGCTTTTGTCTTTCTGTAAAACCTTCAGAGAAGTGGATTGAGTGGAGATGGAAGTAGTTCTGCTCTTGTGGAAGAAACACTTGGCATCAAGTCTTTTGAGCTTCTTTTTGTGGGGTCTGCTTTTACGTATAGGGTACGCATAGAGACTTTCTCTTGAGGTTTGTCTAATCTTGTGGGGGACAAACGCAGGAGCGGCACAGACAGACAGGTAGAAGTCTGTTTCAAATCTGGCTCATGGTCGGATGCTCTGAGAGAACCTCCGTACACGTCGTGGTGATGAGTGGACGTGCTCATGTTTGTGCAGGGAACATGCGTGTTGCTCATAGCACTGCGCTTACTCCTCTGGGGAAAAGTCCATCTCCAAATCCACGTTGTCTGTATTTCCACCGTTATGAGCGGCTAACAATCTCCAACCTGTAGTAAACCTTCACTGCTCCACTGCATCCTCTGGTCTTGTGTTTGCGTATTTATGAAGCCAACTCCAATATTTTCTCCATTAATGCATTATTGTCATAGTTTTAGCTCGCTTTAGCTGTGTGCTCGGAGCCAAAAAGCTCTTTCAGAGGCCACGTGCGCGGGACATGTCGCCGCCTCAGGCCTTTTCACTGACTGATTCCTGATTCACTTTTGATTTACTCATTATTCTTTATTATATTATAACATAATATTATTATATTATAAATTTATTTATTTATTTATATGGAACAAGTTAAAAAACTACACAACATCATACAATAAGAATATTTTCTTTTTACATTAAAACTAAAATGTTAAGGGAGAGAGAATCTGACCAGTGCGTGAAGAATCAATGTTTTCACCTGCAGCGTCTCTACAAATAGAGAAGAGTGCCTTGATGTTTCTTTACGTTCACATATTTAAAAAAAAAAATTGCAGTAACTTTCATAAACAAATGTCCCAATAATGTGCCCACCTTCCCGGACAATGTCGAGTCAACCCCCCCCCCCCCCCCGGTCTCTTTCTCTTTGTGAGGATGTGCCCGCGACGTGAAGCGTAATAATCTCAATCAGGAGCCACGTGTGAGCGACAGGCCCGTAATGCAGAGAGTGGCCCTAATGACCGGCCCCTGTCAGGATCATTACTCTCCGGCGTCGGGGCCCCCCCATCAGCGCCACGGCCCCCCGCGCGTAATTGGACTAAACTTTTGAGCTATGAGACACATATTACACATGTCCCGCATTAATTCGCTGCCAGACATTTACATTGGTAATTATTAGGGAGCGGCGAGAGAGAGACGGAGTGGGCCGACACTGTCCCAGGGCGGGCTCACACTGTACGGCCCCCGCTCTAAATAAATGGAAACAGGGTTTAAACATCCAATGGATCCCAATGGCGGGAGGATTAACCTATTGTGCTTTTTTTTTTTTTACTGGTAGGGGAAACCGGAGGCCACTTGCGCAGACACGAGCAGAACCCAGAAACTTCTAACTCTAACCTCTGGGCCAATGTGCCACCCATATATATATATATATTATATATATATATATATATATATATATATATATATATATATATATATATATGTGTTTTATGCCATACATGCAAAAGTCTGTTCCATTAAGGTTTGCATAAAACAGAGGAATGAATGAACATTTCTACAGCCAAGTGTTATTTTTCATCCAATTAAATGCTTGTTGACGCTATTTCAGGTCTTATTTTGGTTAACAGACACAGCTTACCCAGGACTGTCCCACTTTTGAGTGTTTCGTCCCGTGTTCCCCATTATATGGAATTGTACAGTCCCACAATATTGAATATCCCACATTATTGATATAGACATATTTTTTGATTGAAAACAGTATATTTTCGTGAAATTCAACCAAATACCAACATTTAGTTTTTAAATCAACACTATCTAACCAGATTGTATCTATATAATAAATCGCAATCACGGAGTGGGCGGGGCTTAAGGTTCATAGGTCGCCGCATTTTTAAATTTCCCAGAACTCTGCGGGCGGCCCCCACGTGACCGTCCCACCAGCCGCAGGCGTTGGCCACGGGTCAATATAGACCACAATGCCGTCTGAGGAAAACCCAGCGTCACAACAACACGAGTGAACGATCTGACTGACGTGCGTGGGTGTGCGCGCATGCAAACAGGGCGATGTGTGTCATCATCACTTACCGCTAAACTGAAGGCTGTAGGCGCTCCACACCTGTACAGTTACATCCTCCATCCTCTTTGTTTAGATTTATTCTCCTGCAGATGACCATGGCTGTGGTTACTTATAGATCCAGTGCACTGGGATTGCAGAGCTTTGTCAGGTCAAAGGGTCAGGTCATGAGTAAACATCTTCAAATATGACAGAAATTAAATTTAGCATTCATTGTTTTATACATTTGTAGTGGCCATAGTTTTTGGAATGGGGGGCTTCAAGTAAAATGGGTGGGAACCCCTGGTCTGCTTAGTGTGGGTCTATAGCTATAGAGAGTGATGGGTGTAGGGACCTTGGTGTACATTTTTTTGTAATAACTCATAATCTCAGAACATCAAATGTGAAGACTGGTGGTCTGATACTGCTAGTATGTTATATAAAATAATGTAAATGCTGAGTACATTTAACAGCAGGTGGTCCCAGACAGTTGGTTTTGTCATTTAGCGGGTTGCAGGTTAATAGTGATAATTAAATAATGATGTGTTAGTATTATATAGCGCTTTCCCAGACGCTCAAAGTCGCCTTACAATTTCGTGCATTCTTCATTCACACCCGACTCAGTGATGGTAAGCTACTGTTGTAGCCACAGCTGCAATGAGGTAGACTGGCGGAAGCAAAGCTGTCAGTCTGCGCCATCGGCCCCTCCCACCACCACTCGCACCCTTCCTGCTTAGCTTTGAGATCTGACAGGACCGGGCAGAGCAAAGACGGCCTTATTAATCGTGCTTATCTCAACCTTGACGCTGTATCAGTCACTCGACTTTCTTTCCCGCCTGGCTGTAGAAACAGGCATTCAAAAGCATTCAAAGTCATTCAATGAATTATGCCAAAATGAAGGTCTTAAAAGTCATTAAAGAGCATTACATTGGATTCAAACTGGCATTCAATCGAATTATTTTTTTAGAGATAGAACCCGATCAGTGATATTACTCAACTAGTTTTACCATGTTAGAAACACACACAAAAAACAAATTTGACGGACATTTACACTATCATTTGTCCCAAAGTTCCCTGCTGCATTCAATGTGGCTTTGAATACAAACATTTCCCCTCATCCCCCTGTTTGATTGAATGTTCACAAATCTTCCAAAGTCTTATGATTGGCCTCATGCGTGATGATTTCACAGCCGCAGTCAGCCGCACGATAAAATGGCCCAACAGTAATCCAAACACGACTCCTCGTTCGGAATCACAGAACAAACCTTTCTACCCGGCCCCCGTCTGTCGGGCCGCTTGAAAGCTCTCCCTACCCGCTGCTCCACTTGTTCGCGGCTCAGATTCCTCCAGCCAAACCAAAGGGGAGACAACCTCTGCCTGGCCCGCCTCTCTTGTCTGCGCCCATTGTCCTGTTCTGAAAGCTTCACTAAAATCAAGTTCTCCCCCCCCCCCCCGCCCCCCCCCCACCCTCCGCTTGGGACCTGCCACAAATCTTTTGGTCTTCTCCTTACAGCGTCTTCAAGAGACATCAAGAGCCGTCCGCCATTGATTTTGTTTCCCCCGCCTTTTTTTTTTGGCGCCTTCTAAACGATGTTGCGCAGAGCTAGCAGGGGGTCTTCCCGTTAGCCGCGGCCCTCAAAACAAACTGGTCATGAAAAAATAAAAAAAATAAAAACAGATTGCTTCAGCGCGCGGGGAGGAGGAGGGGGGGGGGGGGTTGCCCCTAAAAGTTTACTCCATAACTTGTACTCGACGAAGTGCTCTGCCGCTCTCCTGCCAGCGTCTTGTGATGACACTTAGAAGTCCGAATTAAAGGAATCGCTGGCACTGGGACGCTTTGTTTAGGCCGCCGCGTGAATGGAGGCACCTGTTAGCTTCCGCTTCTTTCATGCCGGCGATTCATCTCGGGGGGGCTTGTTCTCCAGCAGAAAAAAGTTCTTTAAAAGGAGACGTGTCATGCAAAAATCTACTTTTTAATCATGTCACAACGTTGTTCCCTCGTCAGAAACATTCCTGGGGTAGGTACAGACCATCCATCCATCCATCCATTTTCTTCCGCTTTATCCGGGGCCGGGTCGCGGGGGCAGCAGTCTCAGCAGAGATGCCCAGACTTCCCGATCCACACACACCTCCTCCAGCTGTTCTGGGGGGACCCCGAGACGACACCAGGCCAGCTCGGAGACATAGTCCCACCAGCGTGTCCTGGGCCTTCCACGAGGCCTCCTCCCAGTGGGACATGCCTGGAGCACCTCCCGAGGGAGGCGACCAGGAGGTATCCGGAACAGATGCCCTAGCCACCTCAGCTGGCTCCTTTCGACGTGGGTACAGACAGGTCCAACAAATACAAACCAATTATGAATACAAACTAAATAAACTTTTATGAAAAGTTATTTTTCCCGTGATGATTGGGATTTCCTACATCCATGAAAATGTTTAGCCCCTTACCATATTTGTTCAAAAACAACACTGAAAAAAACATGTGAACTTGTTATTGATTTTGGTCACAATAGGAATCAGTTGCCTAGTTCCATTCATGATTCTGAGGTGCAGATCGCTGAGAAATGTAAATCCTTGGGCGCTACTCTCTCTCATGACCTGACTTGGAGCTCTAATACTACTAATATTGCTTTTCTTTTTACGCAAGCTTCGAGAATTTACTTAAAACACATCATAAAGATGATTTGCAACTTTTACTATACGTCTGTAGCTTCAGTTTCCCCTGGGGGAGACTGACCACCACCATACATTCACATACAATCGTCATTCATCCTGGCCTATTGTACATGTTTTTAGTGGTTGGGGAAACCTGAGTACTCAGAGGAAATCTGCGCAGACACGGGGAGAACATTCAAACTCCACACAGAAAGCCTTAAATACGTCTTCACAACTTGCTAAGAGCCAGTTTTGAGATGCTTCCTTCAGGGAAAAGTTATTGCTCAATCAAATCAAAATCTACTCATCGCCTCTAACAGTTCCTTTCCACAAGCTGTGATCACTTTAAACAAAGCACTTGTGTGTGGACCTTTTATTGTGCAGTACATTACTCTTAAAACAGTACTAAGTATCGTGTTTACCTTAATAAATCCTTTTCTTAGTCCCTCTGGGGGTAATACAAGTGTTAATGGGATGATTGGGGGGTCTTTCATCTCCCCCTGGTGTCTCTGGCCAGAAAACCATGCTTGCAACTTTACTAATAGAACCACAAAGAAGAAGCTACCAGGCTATCGGGCAAAGCTAACAGTATTTACAGCCAAGTTTGAGTGAAAACAATTATTTCCATTGTATAACTGGATCTTTCTGTCAGCGTAGTATTCACTCTCCAAGACATTTAATAAGTTAGAAAATCGTAACTTGCTACGACACCTGCAGTTGCGCTTATGGCCTCTAGGGGAAAGAGTTACTTAGTACTGCTTTAAGTATTGTATGCGGCATTCATTTGTTCTTGTTGTTTTTATGTCGTGTAATGTCCTTTTATACGTTGACCGTGCATTTTGAGCTCAATGCACACTTTTTTATCCTGCTATCCGGCTAATAAACTGACCAGAACTGATTTGTCATTACCCGCCCCGCTGAGGAGACTAAATATCCAGGAGGCTGAAGCGTCTCATGTAAACAGCTGTATGAGTATCCTGGTTTCTCCGTGTGCGTGTAAACATCATAATCCAGAATATGACTTGAACCCGGAAACTCGAGCGCATGTAAACACAATCATCGATGGACAGATGGATACTCGTTCTCGTGGTTGTAGATACTTGGACACTTTGCCGAACTCTCTCCGATCTGCACTGAACGCTTCCAACAAAAGCACCATATAGTCGAAGGATAATTAGCGTCTCGCCGCTCACACTTACGGCAAAACATTGCAGTTGTCGGCTGCGACGGCGCTAATGCAGCGCACAGGCTCACACTCCCGCCCGACGTATTATGGAACATCACACCCAGCCGACGCCGAGCTGTGGCTGCTCCTCTGGCCCCGGGTCACAGGGGGAGGGGGCGGGGCGAGGAGGGCGGAGTATGGCATCACAGACGATCTGAGAGGGAATTAATGAGGCTGTGTGCGGAGAGGGGCGTGCTGCGCGTCAGTCCCCGGCAGCCACATCCTGTACAGACAGCCTCAGGACGACCGCACCTGGGACAGCCAGGGCACAGAGGAAGAGCCGGGTGTATCTGTGGGCTGCAGACGAGCGGGAGGTGACGGGCGCTTAACACAGGCAGCCGTGAGTTTGGAGAGTAGGGAGAACCAAAACTCTACGCCGCTGGTTTGCAGGGATGTTGAGATGAAACGGTTTTCACGATTACCGCGGTTATAAAAGTTTGCAGTCGGTTCATTGTACGAATGTCAGGACCCTCGGCAAACCGCGGTCATGTGCCGTCCCACTCACCAGCCAAACCATAAATCCAGCCCAAAACACATGAAGTCAGCGGTAGGTTCAATGATCCATCTTAGACATTTTCATGATAATTGAATAATGTTGCCAAAGGAAGAGTCCCAAAAGAAGCATGTTCAAAAGGAAGAGTTCCAAAAGAACCATGCGCTAAAGGATGAGTCCCAAAAACCATGTGCCAAAGAAAGAGTGCCAAAAGAACTATGTGCAGCTCTTATGTTGTGGTAAAAACGAAAGTGAAACTGTTTGAGCATGTGGAAATGAGCTGATGAACCATCTAACCACACATTGTACCCATTAGCCTGGCCCAGGTGCTATACAATTCTATAAAGGCTTGGCCTTTGTGTTACCTCAGTCTGCAGATCCTCAGATAATGATCCCAGAGTTAGGGCCCCAGCCCTGAATCTTCTGGTCTAATTGACATTGACAACTTTGTATATGCATAATCCACAACAGGTCAGTCTGCAATGTGTCCATCGCCGCTTCATGTCCTTGTCAAAAGTGGTAAATATGTCATTAACACTTCACAAAGGTGTACTGTAACCCTGCAGAACCCTGCAGAAACCCCCAACGTTTTTCCTCACACATGCATGAAAAATCATGGCAAATGTACATATTTTTATAAAGCTGGTTATGAAATGTTATATAATATGATTAAAATGAGTCTGAAACGGTTGTGTCTCTTCCAGGACGCCTCCATCGCTCATCGTTTCCACGTGATGAGGGAGAAACACCCAGAGAAGTTCAGCAGCAGGTGTGTGGGGTTAGGTTTGTCTCTCATTCAGCTGTGGTCTCGTCTCTTCGACTCATCCTGGTTCAAAAGCTGCTAAATCTGTTTATTCCAACTAGTATTTCTCAAACTGTGGTTCCTCTGCGGGTCTGTTCCGTTTCACGCTGGTTCTCAAACTGTGGTATGCGGCACTGGATGGCACTTGGGCTTCTTGACAGGGTGCTCAGGGTCTTCTGCAAGTTTAGACTTTGCAGTGGTTACACTCCCTCATTTTCAAGCGATCTCCCTATAAGATTCAAGGACTACTCAAAGATGCGCATTGGGTTGAAACACAGTTTTTGATGAGAGAACAACACTGTAACATGGTAAAAAAAAAGTGAGTCATTTGTGTTGCAATAGTCGGGGTGGCCAATAGCAAAAAGCTAAAGTACAAAAACAATACAAGCTGCAAAACACAAGACTAGACACAATAACAACCACAATAAATCCTTTCAATGGGAATCACAAGCACCACTTCCAAACTGCTCGCACTAGGAGAGACAACGACTGTCACCTGACCTCCCATGATGCACGTCTTTGCATTCATTCATCTCAGAATAGAGGTCTAAGGTTCTCTGGGTCATAAAGGGTGTTTTCACTTCGGCCAGCTATTCCGGGACATGACAGCCCCCTTATCCATGAAGACATTTCTCGAGGCCCCCAATAATAATAATTCCCTCTGTGCAATGGAATTTGTTATTATTTTATAGCTAAAGTGATATAAAAAGCAACATCTAGCTCTGACGGTAGGGTAAACACTGGTTTAAAGTCATACAGCTTGGCAAATAAATGTATTTTTCACTTCAAAATGTATTTTTCTATTTGCTCTATTTGCTCTATCCTCAGCCAGGATAAGGGTAGGCCTACACTGGAATAAATGACAATCTTATATTAGCTAAATGACTTCAAATTGCTTGAATAAAGGTTCTTTATGTTCAATTTCAGTTGATTTGAACTAATCTGAAATAAAATTGCTATTGCAAATGGAACAAGCAGAAATCCCTCTTGAAATCAGACAACTTCACCTTTACTTTTAGAATTATTTATTTTTCACTCTAAATGATACAGAATAATCGGAATTAAGAAAACAAGTACTTGTTCCATTGGCAACAAGAGGTTTTATTTGATCTAAGATAAGACCAAATCTACTCTACAAATTTGACCTCCTTGTTCAAGTAAATGGTAAATGGTCTCAACTTATATAGCGCTTTTCCACCTGCATTAGGCACTCACAGCGCTTTACAGCAAGGAACCTCTCACCCATTCAAACACCAATGTACGCAGACACTGGATATATGTAGATAAATGACATTTCTTTTTCCAGTGTATATCTGAGATATCGGTCTCACTGCTCAGTGTAAGAGAATATCTGGGAACCATAACTGAAGAAAGCACCCAACGTAGGGATAAAACAGAACCAAAGAGCACCAGGAAGGGAAAAGGTGTAATGACATCCTAAAAACCTCTGGCTCTATTGTGGGTAGGGCTGGGTCATACCGTTACTTTAAAAGGACTAGACGGAAGTTGTCATTTTTATACTCACTACTGCCACCTCAGGTCTTAGGCGTAACTGCAGTTTCTATATTAAGCTCATGCATGAGGGCACTTCGGACCTTTTTGAGTGACAGTGCAGGATATTAGAGGCAGTTATGGTGAACAGGTCTGTGCTCATTCTACACATTAGGACATTACTGGAGCATGGGTGTAAAATACATAATGTTAACATGTTTATACTCTGTCTAGTCCCTTTAATGATACCTGGTTTACTCTACCGACACCTGAATGATAGTTTTGTTGATATCTATACGGAACTATTTGTCATCTAGAACAAGAAAACAGAACAATGATATTCATTTATTCCACAAAAGACAATTTCTTTTAAATCTTTTAAAAAAACACCTGCTTGGAGCGATGGCGGCACAGTTGGTAGAGCGGGTCGTCTCATGATCAGAAGGTCGAGGGTTCGAATCCCAGCTCCCGCAAAATGCCCACTGTCATTGTGTCCTTGGGCAAGACACTTCATCCTACTTGCCTCCAGTGTCTGTGTATATCGGGATAGAGTGAATGGGTGACTGGTTCCTTACTGTAAAGAGCTTTGGGCCTGATAAAAAGCGCTGTATAAGTTGAGTCCATTTACCGTGTGTCATATGGTGATTATTTCCAGTGCCTTATACCTAATGTTGTCAGGTTAATGCAGCATTTGTTGTTTTCTTGTCACTGGCCTTTGTCTCACTATTGTAATCTCCCATACGATAAACTCTCATTGCACTTTGCTTCCGTGTACGGGCGCGGCGTGACAAACGTGGCGTGGTTGTACTTACAGAGCTGCAGGAGATGTGTTCACCTTTGGAGAATGAGCGGCTGTGGCATCGTAGCGTGTGTTCGCGTTTGCTGGAAGCGCTAATACGTCTCCACTAGCGTCGGGGAGTAATTGGGGCCCTGATTGAATTTGCTTGGCTGCCGTGACATCCGGGATCAGTCAGCCTGATGACACCCAGCCCCCTAATAATCCCATTTGTACTCATTATAATATGTTACTGCCGTCTTAGTACAACATTTAGCCAGCAGTCTCTCAGCAGCTCACGGCTTTGGAGAAGGGGGATCGAGTGTGACCTGAACTTTACCCTGTATTCAGGACAGGACCGCCACTGGACAAGTGACAGCGTGTGAGATACAAAGATAGGAATTTATCTTGTAGATTACGTTCACTGCAATATGTAGTGTAGAAATAACACAAACATTCTGTTGTTGAAATAAGCACATTCTCCCTGGTTTGGAGTAGGTAACTAAACTGGAAGTATTTTTATACTTAAGGTGCCAAGTGAATAGGGAAATTGGTATCTCTACATAATAAATGTAGAGATATCAATTTTAAACTGTTGAACATTAATGATTTAAATATAAGAAAAAAATGTATTGCAAGTTTTCTGTCATTTTATGTTTTCATATAAGAATAAGACAATATGTGCATGAAAATTGGCAAAATTGCCGATAGCAACTAAAACTAAATAATGGATAGACCCATATTTAAATGTATGGTTTTATTTTGTGACATAATTGTAGGTTTTTTCAGAGGGGAATTTGAATCTTGTTTAGTGTGTCAATAAGCTATCATAAGTGAAAAACTTACATTTTGCATTGTTTTTTTGGGGGGTTCAAAGCTGAATAAATCAGGCTGCGAATTAGATATTGAAAAATCCCTCAGAAAAGAAAAAAAGTAAAATTCGTGTTAAGCCCAAGACTGGAGAGTTTGGTACTCTCTCTCTCTCGCTACTAAAGTGGTTATCTTGTTGGAACAAAAACATTACTTAAAGAAAAGCAGCCCTACATTAGTTTAGATTAGACTTCTATCATCCATCGCTCAATAAAACTTTATGTGAAGACAATACAACAAGGTCTGTGTTTTGCTGTGTTTACAACAGACTCTGAGGTGGCAAAAATAAATGTATTCTACAACACCAAAACAAATCAGGTTTAAGGGAGAAAACTAAAACTAAAAGTCTCCACATTGACCACTGCGTGAAAAAGCTATACTTTTACCTGCCTTGTCTCGCCTGAAATGAAGAAAAACATCTCGTTGGATAAGATTTTCATATTTTTTACTTGAAATAATAAGATGTTTGGCGGCACGGTAGTCCAGCTAGAAGGTCCCGGGTTAGAGTCCCACCTGGACCAGGCCATGTTTCTGAAAACATGTATAATAGGTCAGAATGAATGTAGCGAGTGAGAGGTTGGTGGTGGTCGGAAGGGGTCGATGGCACAGACTGGTTGCCTCGCTTTCGTCTGTCTACCCCAGGGCAGCTGTGGCTATAACAGTAGCTTATCACCACTGAGTATTTTTCCCGTCGAAATCTGAATAATGGACAGAGCCAGGTTTAAATGTATGGCATTAAGCAATGTCAGGCCCCCGGGCCAAATCTGGCCCTTTAGTGAATACCATCTGGTCCCTCAGATTATTTTGAGAAATAGGATTGCACACACCAGAGATCTAAACACATGTTTAAAGGTGCACAATGCAACTTTTTAGGTAAAAAAAAAAGTTTATATTAATGACCGTTCTGTGACCCGGTGGCTGTATGGGTGGTTAACATGGTGAGTTTACTTTTCATCCCGGTGGCGCCTAAGACGCTCCGTGATCTGTTGTTTTTCGATTATCTTTTATGTTTTCACTGCTGATTGCACCATGGTTACGTATACATTCCATTCCAAAAATCTACCAGAAACCATAAAAACCTGAAATTAAATTGATACTGATGCTTCATGGGTACCACAAAAATGACTGAAAATAAATAGTGAATTACATTAAAATGTGTTGAGAGAGGACCTTCAGACGCCTGTTTAGTGAAAGAGGAACAACACTACTATTTATACTCATAAATAGTGGTGTTTGGACCACCATGAAGAGGCTGTCCCGACTATTTAACATACACTTAAAGGTCCTATATCATGCAAAATCGACTTTTTGGATCTTTTAACTATGTTGTTATGCTATTTCCTTATCAAAAACAACCCCAGAGTGGTGTTTGGCTTCATTCGCGCAGTTCTAAGCAATCGTCCTGAATCCAGCTCTGGGCAGCTGCTCCGCCCTCTCCTGGTAAACCACTGAGTTGTGACACTCTGACGTATTTTACATCAACAGGAAGTGCCAGACCTCTGTATTGTAATGCCTTACGGCCTGATTTTAATTTATAAAACAGCGTTTTCATTATTTTTGTTGTAAGAGAGAAATAAATTAAAAAAATAATAATAAATAAATAAAGGAACTCACCAACGCGTCTGTGCTGTCCCGGGAGGGTAAACAAACGCACCCCCGGAGGATCCGAACAGAAGTCATGTTTGTGAAGACGGAGCTCTTTCTAACCGACTCTGGACACGCCTGTTCTTTTTTCTTACCCTACAATAATGTCACGGATGGGCGTTTGGCTACGAGAGGAACAGGACTATTCAACCTTCCTAAAGAAGAGTGCACTCGCCAGAAGTAGGAATTTCTTTCCGGGATTCAGCGGCTATATCAACCAACCTGATGGATGCTTGGTGAGCCTTGGCCAGAACCACCTTTTATAACCAACGCGAGTGCCATAACGTAAACACCTGATGATGGGGAGGCCAGGCTGAGCGGTGAGTCAATCAAAACACGTGTTAGCGTGTGTGTTACCGTCGTTGTTCTGGCAAATACGGCTTTTGTTGACAAAAACTACCTATACATGGGGCGACTTGTCACGTGACCTCGCACCAAGAGGGAAACTCACGTGCACTTCTGTTCTCGCGAGGGCCGTTTCTGTGCCTGGCGCAGCGTCTGGCGCCGGAGCTGGCCACAGTGTCAGCCGGACTCAATGTGAGTGGTAGTTTGGGGCAAACCCGGACCGGATCAGGACCAAAACCGGACCGGATTCAGTGTGCACATGTCAACACCTTATAACTGCATTATGTGAAGGAACTTCACTTTTTGCTGTGATATTTATATTTCTACTACTACTAAAGTTGCATCGGCTGCATCCACTCGGGGAGAGGGGCGGAGTTAACTGAATCCAAGCGTCTTGTCTTCCGGGTTTGAAAAATACCTCCAGGGTCAGCTGCAGCCCGGCTTGAGCGCTCGTAAACTTTTGGACTTCAGTTTGCACTTATAACTTTTTGGAAGTGGAAAATAATAATTGTAATGTGTGCACTAGGCACGCTCGATGCGCCACAATACTCTTCGGGCGACCACCGCTCTTTGCGTTCAGCAAGAAAGCAGAAATGAACCATGACGAGCTGGATTTAGCCGACAAGCTAACCGAGCTGTTTGTTTATTTTTGCCTAAACTGGAGTCGCTGGAGACGCACATCCTAACGTGGACGAATGACGAAAATACTTATATTTATCACAAAAATGAGTACTCCTTAGTGGTAAAGGTACAATATATCATATAAATGCCTACTTTACTTTGGAATGGCTAAAATAGCATGATACAGATCCTTTAACAGATCCATAAAGGAAATGATGCTGCCACAGCCAAGTAACCAACACACTAGTTATACTGAATGAAATAGTCAGTAGGATATATTCTGAACCAAAATAAGATTTGTTTAGAATGACACATTTATATACTGTAAGTCATTTAAAAGATAAGTGACAATGGAGGGGTGCAGTGCAGTATAACAGTGAAGCGTTGACAAGAATAACAGTGTTATCTATCACAGAGCAATGGGGTGTTGTACAGCTGTGTAGAGCAGTGATTCTCAACTAGTGAGTCGGGACCCAAAAGTGGGTCGCGAGCCTATTCCAGGGAACATGGAAACACTAACGGGGTCTGCTGAAATGAATGTTATTGTGTGGTTTAGATCATCATTTCAGTCTTAAAGGCGTACCTACGGCTTGTTTACAGATCAGTACGCTCTAGAATGTGACGGCGCTCTCGAGAAAAGGGATCAAAATAGGAACGAAAGGCTACAAACTCAAACTAAATGAAAGGCATGAGGAAAAGGTCTTCATCTAAATGTTTCGATCAATGCATTTTTGTATCAAGTACATGGCTAATTTGTGTCGTTTGGAGCTGATATTGTGTTTGCAAAAATAAAGCCAGTTCCCTTTGGGCGCCGCCGAACGGGACCCGTAGACGGCAACTGTTGTTTCTCGACCTTTTTAGGTCGGTGTGAAAAATGATTGAGATATTTTAAGAAAATGATTCCCTCTGTTATTTGAGCTCCATGCATTATTCAGCAGGCAGAATGGGTTTAGGATCTCTCTATTACACACTATCCTTGCCGGCTCAATAATGCATGATTATAGTTTTTCAAGGTAGCACAGATTTGGTTGGATTTGTCCGAGGGGCCTGTGTCCATTGAAACGTATATTGCAGTCATTTCAGAGCTGCTCAGGGCCCTTCGTCAGGAAGCGCGGCTGACACTCGGAGAGAGACCTGTCGGGAATATGAATCTTTCATCAGTGCTCGCATCCAAAATGACTTAGGACATATTTGATCTGCTGTTTTGCATTAAAGCGGACGTATAACTCCAAACCACTTTTTGAGCTTTTAACAATGTTGTCATTGTCTGCATTGGTATGTAACATCAGTATACAATTACTGATATGTATGTAAAAAATAGTTAGGAGTGGTCAGGATTTCAAATTGCCCTGGAGTGCACTCTGCAGGCAGCAGTGGGAATGACATAGGATAAAACAAGAAAAACAAGCTTTCACCTTGAGCTAATGTTACCAGCTTATTTTTTTTTTATAAATATTTGTACAGCACCTATGGTAATTCACTGCTATTGTATTATTGGAATCAGTGTCCCACACTAACAGGGAAGTGCTAATTGGATACATCGGTTCTTTCAAAAGATATCCATTTGGTGCTCTTCATTGCAGGGATCGGCAAATCATTTTAGATACAAAACGGAGGCACTCAAAGAAAATAAATGTATAAAGGCTTTTATTGTCTGGCTACAAGTTTCGGCCCTTGTGGGCTTTTGGTAGGACAAGCTCAAGAGCTCTAGCAGATGCACTTTTTAAAAAGCAACAGCTGAGTTTCAGCCCGATGGAGCGTGTGACCATCTATTACTGAATAAGAGAATGGGGCGGACTCTGGCTATGTTCTTTAAATGGTAAAAACCTATCTTTGTGATATTCTTAATGTGTGGAATTAAAGTCAGCTCAGAGTCAAAGATCACACCCAGGTTCTTCACCTGTGAGGAAGGATTAAAATAGAGCATGGCAGGAGCAAAGAGTGACTAGATAGCCTCCAAACAGCAGGTATTTTTCAGGCAAGAGCTCCTTCGGTGTGGACACAGAGCCTGTGAACTCTCAAAGGTTCGTCTCCAAAGTCACTTTCCGAGTCAGACGCAGAATCAGATCATATCCTGGGTGGCCATTGTTCACAAAGTGATAAAGCGTAGCTCCTTTCCTACAGTAAAATTAAAACAGTGAAAATCGATCGTAGTTTCAACAAGTGAAGGAGAGACTGTATGTAGCAGTGTTTAGTTGTGATGATAGCACAATACAGTGTGCTGGAGGGGGGGGGGGGGGCGTGTCGGAAAGGGTCAGGGCTTCTTAAAGAGACAGAAGGCTATTTCAAGACGGACGCTACAGCCATTTTGCGAGAGCAAATGTATATTTATTCAAGGCAGTTATTTTAATTGACTGCATTTACAGACACACATACGTTTGGATCATCATTGTAGTGTGCTATAGACTGGTACCATGTGACTGAAACAAGCATAAGACCCCCTCTTTAAAGTCGATCACGCACAGCCTTCAGTCCTGCTGTCACTGGGCTCTGTGTGAAAATGGCCTCTAAATCAGGCGTCTCAGACACGCGGCCCGGGGGCCAAATGCGGCCCGCGAGATGATTTCTTATTTGTATTATGCGTCCCAAATTGCATTAAACACGTTAGAACTACATGTCCCATGAGGCACCGCGCGGTAGCGCAAATGCCGTTGCAGACGCGAGAATGACAACATATGACGGGGAAGGGAGATGGGGACTAACAGCGGACTGTGAGAGGAGCTTCTGAGACAGGTGGAGACTGTCTGGCCTGGTAGGGAAAAGATCATTGACCCGAGTTTACGGATGGAAAAGGCCGGGCTAGAGACTGTCAGAACGTGAGGGAGAAACTTTAGTTGTTCAGCTAAACATGTGTTGGAGAAGTTCCAGCACTGCAGCCTTACAATAACACCTTTACCATCTTTACCTTTATGACTTTGCAACGTGAACACATCGTCATTAGTGTTTTAAAGCGTCACAACAGTAAAGTCAGGAGCCTTTTCTCTCCATCTCTGTCAGAACAACATTGTGCTCACACAAGAAGCACCTCATGTCAATTAATTTAATCTTTATTAAGGACACATGAATCATAGTTACATTAAAAATAGAGAATATGGAAATGTATTAAAATACTGCAAATAATTACAGCAACACTGACAGTTAAAAATATAAGCCCCATAAATTCTCTAACTGTAGGTCACAAAAAGGCAAGAGGTCAATGACTCCACATTATTATTACAGGCACATTGAGTTGCCTTGTGTACGAAATGCGCGGTATAAATAAAGTTGCCTTGCCATTTACATGAGGTGAATCTCACTGAGATGATCTCAGACTCACCAGTCTGTAAAATGGCATTTGGAGAGTTGCCAAGTCTACACATTCATCGATGTATTTATTTAAATTACAGGTTAATTGAAAATTAACAGATTTTCAGCTCCAGTCCCTGGTTGGGCCTTTCTACACTCAATTGAAATGACTTTTGTTGTACATTTAGCATTTCTTTCTAAATAGGCCAACAGACAGAAACTGGACCTGACTCCTGAAAGATCATTCACTGATGCCCTGAACCAATTTACCTGAACCAAAATGAGATTAATTACAAAAACACTAATTGTCTAAGTCTTTTATTAGAAATTTAGAAGCTCAGCAAATGTTTAGGCGATTGGAAACCTGTGGAAGCTTAATGTGCAGATAGTTAATTTACAGTCTATTTTAAGGTTTATTATAGCAAACAATAACAAGTTGCTATGAGCAGAGAGAAAGGGAGGCTCTCCCGCCGACCAGCAGCCTAGGAGGGTACCACAAGTTAAATCTACAGTACATATAAAAACAGTTAAGAGGGAGACTAAACCTTACATACCGGGTGGCTGTGATCACCTAAGCCCCATTGATACACGCGCGAGGGCTACAACCGCGACGCCAACCTCACAGCCGAGAAGCTGCAAACAATGCGGCGTTAGCTCCGCGCACAGCTGATAGTTACGAACAATGATCGTGCCGCCACTCACCGAGAGCACATACTACACCGCATGCTCCGAACACTGGGCTTGACGCCTTGAGACAGTGACATTTCCTCGTTCTTAGCGACACTCTTCATTCATCCAACACTACGCTCTCACAGCCATGCTAGCTCCTGGTCGGCGGGTGACGTCACAGAGGGGAGAGGTCAGGTGGGACGAACAAAAGGAGACTGCGGCCCTATTTATACCCCGCAGGGCAACCACGCATCATTCATACTGCCACACTAAATCATAATTGACTTAATAAAAAAGGCTTTGTCTGTTGTGGCCCCCGACCAACACTGGGTTTGCATTTTTGGCCCCCAGTCCAAATTGAGTTTGAGACCCCTGGTCTTCTCTTTGGTGAGAACGCCTTAAAACCCAGAAAAGCCCCCAAGAGTTCTGTCATTGCTCCAGCTCTTACGCATCGTTCTGGAGGCTCCGTAGCTTCAGTCATTGTTTCGAACCTTTTCCTGTCCTTAATAAATGTCTCTGAATCTTCACCTCTTCACTCACTTTTAATGCATCCAAAGAAACACACATTCCTCCTGCCTTTTCACGCTGTATTGATTACTATTGTATTGATCCGTCGTGATTGACAGGCCTGAGTCTGACTTTGACGCGGCACCTGCAGCGCTACTCGTAAAGAAAGTCCGAGCATCTCTACAGCTCTCTCTACAGCTCTCTCTACACAGGAGAAGCATCTCTACAGCTCTCTCTACACAGGAGAAACATCTCTACAGCTCTCTCTACACAGGAGAAACATCTCTACAGCTCTCTCTACACAGGAGAAGCATCTCTACAGCTCTCTCTACACAGGAGAAGCATCTCTACAGCTCTCTCTACACAGGAGAAACATCTCTACAGCTCTCTCTACACAGGAGAAACATCTCTACAGCCCTCTCTACACAGGAGAAGCATCTCTACAGCTCTCTCTACACAGGAGAAGCATCTCTACAGCTCTCTCTACACAGGAGAAACATCTCTACAGCTCTCTCTACACAGGAGAAGCATCTCTACAGCTCTCTCTACACAGGAGAAGCATCTCTACAGCTCTATCTACACAGGAGAAGCATCTCTACAGCTCTCTCTACACAGGAGAAACATCTTTACAGCTCTCTCTACAAAGGAGAAACATCTCTAAAGCTCTCTCTACACAGGAGAAACATCTCTACAGCTCTGTCTACACAGGAGAAGCATCTCTACAGCTCTCTCTACACAGGAGAAACATCTCTACAGCTCTCTCTACACAGGAGAAGCATCTCTACAGCTCTCTCTACACAGGAGAAACATCTCTACAGCTCTCTCTACACAGGAGAAGCATCTCTACAGCTCTCTCTACACAGGAGAAGCATCTCTACAGCTCTCTCTACACAGGAGAAGCATCTCTACAGCTCTCTCTACACAGGAGAAGCATCTCTACAGCTCTCTCTACACAGGAGAAACATCTCTACAGCTCTCTCTACACAGGAGAAACATCTCTACAGCTCTCTCTACACAGGAGAAGCATCTCTACAGCTCTCTCTACACAGGAGAAGCATCTCTACAGCTCTCTCTACACAGGAGAAACATCTCTACAGCTCTCTCTACACAGGAGAAACATCTCTACAGCCCTCTCTACACAGGAGAAGCATCTCTACAGCTCTCTCTACACAGGAGAAGCATCTCTACAGCTCTCTCTACACAGGAGAAACATCTCTACAGCTCTCTCTACACAGGAGAAGCATCTCTACAGCTCTCTCTACACAGGAGAAGCATCTCTACAGCTCTATCTACACAGGAGAAGCATCTCTACAGCTCTCTCTACACAGGAGAAACATCTTTACAGCTCTCTCTACAAAGGAGAAACATCTCTAAAGCTCTCTCTACACAGGAGAAACATCTCTACAGCTCTGTCTACACAGGAGAAGCATCTCTACAGCTCTCTCTACACAGGAGAAACATCTCTACAGCTCTCTCTACACAGGAGAAGCATCTCTACAGCTCTCTCTACACAGGAGAAACATCTCTACAGCTCTCTCTACACAGGAGAAGCATCTCTACAGCTCTCTCTACACAGGAGAAACATCTCTACAGCTCTCTCTACACAGGAGAAGCATCTCTACAGCTCTCTCTACACAGGAGAAACATCTCTACAGCTCTCTCTACACAGGAGAAGCATCTCTACAGCTCTTTCTACACAGGAGAAGCATCTCTACACAGGAGAAGCATCTCTACAGCGCTCTCTACACAGGAGAAACATCTCTACAGCTCTCTCTACACAGGAGAAACATCTCTACAGCTCTCTCTACACAGGAGAAACATCTCTACAGCTCTCTCTACACAGGAGAAACATCTCTACAGCTCTCTCTACACAGGAGAAGCATCTCTACAGCTCTCTCTACACAGGAGAAGCATCGTGACAGACAAAGGCCTTGTACCTGAGACTGCTCTGAGGCGCTGGGTTATTTTATTAGAGGGATTCTTAGCGGCTTAGCATTGAGCAAGATCGATGTTAGCATCGCAGCTAAGGGGCCGAACGTAACTGTCCTGGCTGGCTACTGTCAGAATTTACTGATCTATTTTAATGTAGACTTTTTGTTGTAGTCTACGTAAGCATGGGAGATGTATCTGTGTCCTCAGCAGAGCATGTGTGAGGTATAGAGACATGATTATGTATTGCAAAGCTTTATTTTATTTTTCTTACAGTAAAGTGCACAAAACATGTCGCATAAACAAACAAATAAACATATAAATATATAATATTGTGCAGGAACACAGTCCTTTTGAAATTGTTTTCGGTTTGTCATTGAAGATAAAACAGATTCATCCATGTTTATCTAAAGGCTTGACTAACGGTCTGTAACATTGTGGACTCAAGAGCCAAAGGTAATTTTCTATTGCTAAATTAAGTAAATTAAAGGTTTAACCAATGTAACACATGCACTAAACTACCACTAAATGACTCTGTAAAGACTATTAAACTATACTAACAAATATCCTAACTAACTAATCTAGCATTAACAGCAACTACTGACTAAAACTACAATATTCAACTACAACGCTACACTACACAATTATCTATAATACAAAAAGCTATGCTAAAAACGTCTACCTAAATGCTAATACTAATCACAAACCTGACAATCAATGAAAAAACTCTCTCGCTCCTCCTCTAACTCGCTACGGGGGCGTGAGCGAGACTGGGACGCTTTTATAGCCCAGAGCGGAAGGGCATCTGACGTCAGGCTTCACCCCTGCGCAAATACTGGCGCCAAATTCAAAAATCACATGCAGTAAAGACCGATCGCCTGTAGATGGCGCCTCACAGACGGTTTTAGGCATAAAGTTGACCTTTCAACTAATTTGCACTAAAGTGCCAACATTATGACCAGGATATGTAGACAACACTATTGGACACTATTGGAGTTTTTCTTTAAGTCTCAAATCACAAACAGCAAGTCCCAAGCCCCACGCCAAGCCTTTTTGGAGCTTTGGTCAAGTAAGTCTCAAGTCTGACTCGAGTCATGTCATTTGACTTGAGTCTCCCACCTCTGGGTGCTAGTGTTAGCACTTAGAGGCTATAATGTGACGGTGTCGGACGCAGCCTAGGATTCCCCCAAAACCGCTCCATGTACGAAGTGAAGTCCTACTCCAGGCCTGTTTGACAACAACCTCCAAAAGGTCAATCTTCTCTCTGTTAACTCCCATATTCTACATTTTAAATTGCCCATAGGTTAATTATTATGAAATGCGCACCTCATTCCGCAATGCTACACACCAAACGATCAGTAACTATATGCTAATTACCGCATAATGACTTCATTTCACTGACGCCTTTGTCCCCGTCCAAGGTCATCACAAATACGTATAATTAGTTCACAAGTTGAGAAATGCCAGTCTTTGACGGATGAGCTTTCTAATGCAGCGTCCGCATTCCCCCATATGCTCCGCACCGTGCACGTGTCCCTGCGCTGACCCGACGAGTGTTAATTATTAATCCCCGCCTAATCACCGCGGAACAACAGCGTACGTGGAGTTAATTACCAAAAAAACAAGGGGATTAGTTGATCAGAAGTGGGGGTCAGGGCGTCCCGTGCGTGTGCAGCCTCGGGGTGATTACGCGGCGGCGGGCGGTGGAGGTGTGAAGACCCGGCGCACGGCAGATACGTTCATTTATCGCCACCGCCGGACCCGGAGGTGATAATGAGGTCGCGGATTAAAAGCAGGCAATCGCTGCCTTTTCTCATGACGTCTCGACTCACGGCTTTTCTGCTGAGCTCTTCGTAAATGTGTGAGCGACTCCGAGGGGACGAGTCGCCGACTCCCACCACTTACTCGCTCGTCATAGATTAGTTGGGATGTTTAATAGTATTTCAGATACATTTCCATCAAAGGAGACATACTGTGCTCTTTTTTTCTGGCATTTGGAGATCATCTATACCACACATTATTTAACCTCTTAACCCCCACCTTAACTGAGTGCATTTTCTCCAGTTCAGTTTGACCCAAATCTAAAAGCTTCTTGACGGGAGCGTACAGCATAGTGCAACGCCTCATTTAAAAACTCAGACCAGCAAAACGGATCTAAAATGATCTTTTTCCTTACTTTGTGGCCATGGGGGGGTTAAGAGGTTATAGCCTGAAACCTCACACGAGGCAGCACTGACCGAAAATGACTTCAAATTGGAGAGGGAGTCTTTTATCCCCATTCCAAAGTGGAATGAACTCCGCTCTGTCCAAAAGCAAACGTCACTCGCCGAAACACAGCGTCAACGTCTCCCAAACCAAGCCCTCAGAAAACGATCGAACAGCCAGCCGCCATAAATGTGAAACAGGAAGAAAGTGTATGATGGTGAACAAAGCACTGCCCCGTTTCATGAGGAGAGTTTTGTAGTGATGGCGTTGTCTCGGAGACATGTAATGTTAGTGTCACAGTCAGGCTTAGCGTATTTATATTATGAGACGTAGTTACTGGAGCTTCGAGCCTCTCAATGTACATGATGTGACCCAAATGTAACCATTTCATCGTAGTTTTACTCACCGTTACTGGCTCTGGGGGGGAAGCATCATCTCATGTCTTGGGACTGCACCCTAACCCTTTAAATGTTCCGCTATCCAATAAGAAGAAGAAGAACTTTATTGATATAGTGCCTTTCACCTCCATGCATTCACACATCATTCATCCTGGCTTATTGTACATGTTTTTAGTGGTAATTATTAGTTAATAAGAGCATTCTGGTCCAATGGACGGTCGGTCAGTCACCACAGACAAACTCTGACTGACACAGTACAGGGGCCTGGAAACCAGACAATGGAGCTTCTTTTTGACGTCCAAAGAAATGTTTTTTTTGTGGAGACATTGTAATAATCCACCCAGGACTGCCCGACACTCATTTTCTGTGTTCATCTTTCGGGTGCGTGGATTGGCTTTTGCCATTATTAGTGGGAGACGGCGTACTCCCGTCTGATGTGATGGTGGATCCTCCGCGGGATCCATAGGCCGCGGAGTTTTCTTTATATAGTCACTGGTTTATCTGCTGTAAATGTTTTTGGGTGAAACAAAACTCTTTACATAAATGACCAGAGCTGACCAGTAGTAGTAGAAGTATAGCAGACTTAGTAGAAGTAGACTAACTGGGGCTCCTCCTGCGGACAACTGTGTGGGACTGACGTATAAAGTATAACGTAAATAACATATACAGGTGCTCGTCATATAATTAGAATATCATGAAAAAGTTCATGTATTTCTGTAATATAACTTATATATGATATAGACTCATTACATGCAAAGTGACCAGTGATGCCAGTAACTAATTACTTAGTAACAGATTACTGTAATCTGATTACTTTTTTCAGTAACTAGTAATCTAACGCGTTACTATTACCAAACAAGTAATCAGATTTAAGTGACTTTTCCAAATCACTGTGAGTTATTTTGTCATTTTCCTTTGGAAAAAAAGACATTTACTTTTGCACTTGACAAGTGACGTAACAGAACGTCACAATTTCATCCTGAAAACACTCACACTGGTCGGGGAGAGAGATGGAAATATGTCACTTTTCTGAGTCTGTGTCAGCTTTGCTGATGTTACTGTAAAACACACTTCCAATAAAGTGAGTGTTGGTAAAAGGGTTTGTCATTAGTGTGTTGACATTCACTAAAACATCCTGTGAAATGTGCATTTTGGCCCCCCCTAAGTGGTGCCCTAAGGCCTAGGCAACTGCCCAGGTCGCCTATGCCCTGAGCCAGCCTCGTGTCTTCCCCTCATCTTTTTAGTTCTTGCCAAAATACAGTCCCGATCAAATGCATGGTTGAATCTTAACAAGGTTCCATGTACAACTTCAAAATGCAACAAGAAGAAATCGGAGTGAGACAAAAATAAATAAATAAACTGAAATAGTCTGTTTTTGCAGCTGATCAAAAGACCACCTGCCTGTAAAAGGTCAAACCTGCTCAAAAATGTGAATTCAGTGTTATTTTTTGTCAGGTTTTCACACAAAACAAAATTGTCCTTCAGATTGTGTTTGGGTTATTAAGCTGCATGAACAGACCCTCACGCCATTGCTGCTGAGGTGGGACGCAGTAAATGTGGGTTATGGAACAAAAAAGTCAAGAGAAAGACGAGGGCTGGGCGATTTTGTAAAAAAAAATAATCACGATTATTTTCCACGATTATTTTCCTCATATTGATTGATCTCGATTTTCAATTTGATTTGAATTTTTTCATAATAAATTACATCTTGCTGCTTCATAAAATTAGATAAATCTTTTATTCAAACCTCAGCTCAAACAAAAACAAATGCTTTCATCACGTCTTCCATTGTCTCTCCCAAACTATAGGTGCAGTTTGTGCCAAAGACATGGCTGTGAACCTGTCTTATAAAGTCCTATGATGATTATTGAGAGTGTCCAAAGTAGAGATTGCAATTTTGATGAATTGCCCAGCCCTGATGAAAGACCCAAGAAAATGTCACTGTCCCTGCGCCGGAGGATCTGATTGGCTGGAGGATCCTCGACCCAAATGAAGCCGTTACCAGAGGTCCCCACAGACGAGGGCCTCAGTCTCAGGGAGTCTCTCTGTAACATCTGCACTGAGCCAGCCACCTTTGCCCTGCACCTCCTGAAGCTTCATTGTTCCACTGAAGGTCTGTGGCTCATAGAAAACATCTCAGGTGGACCTGCGTGTGATGTCAGTAACGTTGGAAACCATCAGGACCATCAAGGTTATGTTTTTTTCTCATCAGAGAATAAAACTTTCTTCACCTCTCAGTGTCCCGTGTTTGGTCTCTCTCCAAAGTCCAAACGGACAGTTCTGAGGCTCCAGGAGACGAGGCCGATCAGATCCTCCGGCTCAGTACCGGGGACTTTGTGTTCCATAACCCACATTTACTGTGTCCCACCTCAACAGACAAAGTCATTACAGTGTAAAAATGTGGCAGAAAATGATACGGAATAGACATTTTTGCAAAAATTTAAATTTTGGCAATTTTTCAAGTGGTCTTTAACTTTTGATCGGGACGGTACAAAACCATTTCCATTTTATTTCCAATCATTTATTACAAAGAGCAAATGTGTAAACTACAATGTTTACCGTGTTTTGATAATAAACGTGCCTAATTAGCGAGCGCTGGTGCTAATTGCGTGTAGAGTTGCGTCGACAGCTGTATCTGACAGATATTAATATGATGCTAATGTGTCTTTGGGGAGTGTGGCTGCGGGATGGGCCTCATTTACATCCCCTCACCTGCCACGTTTGTTTACTCCCCTGCCTCTCTGCCGACTCCCCCGCCCCCTGATATTTGCGCTGCATACCCGTCTCCATTTTGGGGGGCGGCAGACTTCTGAGGGGCGCTGCGCCTGTGCCCCCCGTGCCCCCGCGTGCCCACCGCTCCCTCGCTGCGCTGCGTGCCCACCCTGAGCTAACCTTTCCTGGAGGCGCAGGGGAAGCCGCGCCGCTGCACTCTTTCGGCATAATGAGTTTGTTCTTCAAAAGCCCGGCGTGTGTGTGTGTGTGTGTGTGTGTGTGTGTGTATGCGTGTGTTTTTCCCGATGGGCAGATCTCCCCTCGTTATTCCGTGTGGGTGAGAGCGCCCCTCCACCCCCGCCGAGCTGCGAGCTGATCCGAAGCGCACGCCGCGGACCTCATTTACGGGAGAAACGGTCCGCGCGACCACGCCGTCGTCTATAATAGATGAGCTCAGGCGTGTCGTTCGGAGGGGCCTCACCTGTGGCCCCGCTCCCAGCTCAGTGGGGACGCACCGCGGGACTCGACGGGACCACACCAAATACTGACTGCAACCATTCGGGGCGGGCTCCAACAGGATATGAGAGAATTTAACATGTTAATGTGAGACACGGCCGGGGAATGGGGAAATCCATTTGAAACTTACTGATGTAGATACAGTATGAGGAAAAAAAATGCATTACAGGTTTTTGATCATTTATAATTTCATATTAAAGTTGGATATTTTATGCATAACAATGGCGTCATCTTGGTCTGTCGTTTTTCTGTCGGCTTTGGTGGTGAGATGTTGTAGTTACTTATGGAAATCTCATAAAATAAGCATCGTAAAGGGTGAGTTTGGTCTATTTTTTTTTACTTTGGCATTAAAACTAAGATGTTAAAGGCGCATTATGCAACTTTTAATGTGGAAAACAATATTGATATATCTGTGTATTTTACCTCGTAGTGACCCAAACAGGACAGGTCCTGTATGTAACAACTGTGTCCCCAAAGTTTTTTTGAAACGCTTTTTTTTTTCAAAATGTTTTTGAGCTGCCCATCTGAGATTATCCTATGTATATCTATGAAGTACATAGTGTAAAGAATTATGAGGTACACACATTGTTGATTCATAAATGTATTTTAGTGCTGCTTGAAGTAAGGTGTGATGCATTGAACAGTTTAGTGTGGAGTGAGCCCAATCCGCATCCCCAACGCCTATATATAGATACAGTGCCTTGCGAAAGTATTCGGCCCCCTTGAACTTTTCGACCTTTTGCCACATTTCAGGCTTCAAACATAAAGATATAAAACTGTATTTTTGTGAAGAATCAACAACAAGTGGGACACAATCATGAAGTGAAACAAAATTTATTGGATATTTCAAACATTTTTAACAAATAATCCAGCTTTAAACTTCTCCACAACAGTATCTCGGACCTGCCTGGTGTGTTCCTTGTTCTTCATGATGCTCTCTGCGCTTTAAACTGACCTCTGAGACTATCACAGAGCAGGTGCATTTATACGGAGACTTGTTTACACACAGGTGGATTCTATTTATCATCATTAGTCATTTAGGTCAACATTGGATCATTCAGAGATCCTCACTGAACTTCTGGAGAGAGTTTGCTGCACTGAAAGTAAAGGGGCTGAATCATTTTGCACGCCCAATTTTTCAGTTGTTTATTTGTTAAAAATGTTTGAAATATCCAATAAATTTCGTTTCACTTCATGATTGTGTCCCACTTGTTGTTGGTTCTTCACAAAAAATTACAGTTTTATATCTTTATGTTTGAAGCCTGAAATGTGGCAAAAGGTCGAAAAGTTCAAGGGGGCCGAATACTTTCGCAAGGCACTGTACGTCTTTGTAGAGAAGAGGAAAAGTAAGGAGTAAGGAAGCACAAATGTATCTTGTATAAACTTCCACTGGCAAAAAAAAAAAAAATCTAATAATAATGCAGATAAAAGTCATTATTGTCATACTATATTTATTATCAAGTAAAATACAGGTCAACATGGGCAAATGTGATTTGTCGCGGGCGCAACCTTCTCCTGATGAAGATATTATTTGACTTTTTCTGTTTTCCTGACACATCATTTCTCCCGTTCCACTCGGTGCACTCATTGAAAGTTTGCCAACCTTTTTGGAAACAACTTTGCTCTGTGAACTCAGAATCACTTCACTCCTGAACTATTTGCATAAGGTGTCGCGTATTTGACGACGAAAGTGCAGAGCCTTCGGGGGGACAGCTGCGAGACTGTTCGAACCGTGGCAAATAAAAGGGAGGAGACCGCGCTCTTTCATTAATGAAGCTGCATTGGAAAACGATAACAGACAATAAGAGTGTTTTTTTTTTTTCGGGCTGACGTGCTGCGGGGAGTGCCAGACAACAGATAAACACCTCCATCCCTGTAAACATTATCAATTCATTAATTAGCGCCGCCGCACAATGTGGAGTTAACCTCAGACGTGTTTGGTGAAGTCGAGATGCACTTAAAAATGTTTCTTACCGAGTGTGACGAGAGTAAATGGTAAATTCATTAGCAGTGGCGGACCGTGTGGTTTCGGCCTGGGCCTTAAACGCACTCGAACGCATATAAATTTATCAAAAAACGTTTTTCATAGATAAAACAGATGTTTTACGTTCCATTTGTTCGCCAAATCCTCCAAAGCAGCAGTGATTCCACCCCCCCCCCCCCCCCACAAAAAAAAAAAAAACCTTCGGGAACAATCGTAATATACAGAAACACACGACACATGACGGTGGAGATGAGCACATTATAACATGGAAACCCTTCTACTGTCTGATACCAAACCCTTCTTCTGTCCAATACCAAACCCTTTTCCTGCGCTAACCGCCGCACTACCGTGGGCGGCACGGTAGTGCGGCAGTTAGCGCTCTCGCTTCACAGCTAGAAGGTCCAAGGATCGATTCCCACCTGGACGGGGCCTTTCTGTGTGGAGTTTGCATGTTCTCCCTGTGTCTGCATAGGTTTCCTCCGGGTACTCCGGTTTCCCCTACCACTGAAACATGTACAATAGGCCAGGATGAATGGTGTGTGTGAATGTATGGTGGTGGTCAGAGGGACCGTTGGTGCAGATGTGTGCCGTCGCGACAGCGCTTCTGTCAGTCTCCCCCAGAGGAAACTGAAGCTAACGTAGTTTACCACCACCGAGTGTGGAGTGAATGTAAAACGCTCTCATGTAAAGTGCTTTGTGACCATGTCTGTGAAAGGCGCTATATAAATAAAGATCTTCTTCTTCTCCTGTCCAAGAGTAAATAGTAAATTCATTTGCAGTGGCGGACCGTGTGGTTTCGGGCTGGGCCTTAAACGCACTTGAACGCATATAAATTGATCAAAAATAGATAAAAAACGTTTTTCATAGATAAAACAGATGTTTTACGTGGCATTTGTTCGCCAAATCCTCCAAAGCAGCAGTGATTCCACCCCCCGTGTGTACAGAAACACACGACACATGACGGTGGAGATGAGCACATTATAACATGGAAACCAAATTCTCCTGTCCGAGACCAAACCCTTCTCCTGTCCGAGACCAAACCCTTCTCCTGTCCGAGACCAAACCCTTCTCCTGTCCGAGACCAAACCCTTCTCCTGTCCGAGACCAAACCCTTCTCCTGTCCGAGACCAAACCCTTCTCCTGTCCGAGACCAAACCCTTCTCCTGTCCGAGACCAAACTCTTTTCCTGTCCGGGGCCAGAACCAGAACTAAAACTGAACTGTAAAGCAGCTTCGGAAATTGGTTGACCGGTACAGATTTATTTTTTCATACACTGATCTGACCAAACGTTCCTGAAAAAAAATAAATAAACAAAAATAATATTGACAATAACAGTACTCACATCCTTCATCATAGACTACACAGGAGCAACAAGTATACAGTATGTAAAGAAGGTACAACGTATCACACTAAGGAGAGCCGCTCTCTTCGCTGAGACCAAAGCGTCAATCCACAAAGTCTCCCTCTAGGAGTTTCTACAATGTATACCCTTTGGGTCTTTAGTAACAAACTCCAGCTTTTGACTGCATTTACTAGTTCAACATCACTACCAAGTCACCGATCCCAAAGACTGGGCTCCTTGGTAAAGAGCTGTGAATGCCATCACTGCTAACCCCGATGTGAAACCTGGACGTCATTTCACCCGTTGGTGGCCCTCTCGCTGCAGATATGAGATACAACAGGTCGATGTCGCAAATTGTCACTAAAAACCGCATGGTCTTATTTGCTCTTTCCTTCACCATATCACTGGTATCTCTATGTGTCCCCTGTTCCCTATAAATGCACTTCTCTCTTGTGTTGACTGTCCATACATCCTCACACCTCCTCCGCACCTGCAGACTGATGCGTCTTTACGTCTCTGCCAGGTGCCAGTCATGTGCTATACGTGCTATACTCGTCAGATTAGCGCAGTGAGAGGAAGTAACACGGAAATGCAAAGCAACAACAGGCAGGTTGGTGTTTCTGGCTCAACAGAAAAACACAGGTAGACTGTAGTATACACTGTATAGTCTACAATGAAGGAGGCTTTTTATGCTTCATTACAGCTTTGGGAACCTTAGGGCCATCTACAAACTGCAACTGTGTGTTGTCAAGTACATGAATTGTTCAAATCTCTTCACAAGTTTCTGCAGCACATGCATTATTTTTTGGCAGCTGTATAAACTGTGGTCCCAAATGCACCGTTAGAGCTTATACATATATATCTGACAAACAAAATGCACTTGCCATTCTTTGTAATCTTCCATCAGATAAATAGAACATCGTGCGAGCAGCTTTCTTGTCCAGACGGACCGGTGATCACATGACAGTAGACAGCAGCGAGGACCGGGACATTTGTCTCGCTGTTCCCGCCGGGAGGACGACTTCATCTCAAAGTTCTCCAGCAGAAGTGCATCCTGGTCTGACCGCTGTTGGCGTCTTTGGCGAACATGCCGGCTGTGGGATGGTTAATTGCCGTTAAATAACCGACTGTAAAGCGCTCCTTCACCTGCACGCTTCGACGTAAAGCCGAACTTCAGCAAAAAGCAACTGAACAAACACAGTTTTGAGGCTTTCTGCTGTTTCTGACCATAGATGAACACACAGGCCGCCGTGTGACATCAGTGCAGTCAGTGACGTTCAGCCTAAAACTCTGCTCATGTATGTCCACACTCAAACACATCACCAGAGTACTCCTAAAGCTTCACTCTGGCCGGAGGTTTCAGAGACCTTTGTTTTTAGGGACAGACGTCTGCGCTTTGGTGGACGAGACCCAATCGTAGGAAAGTATCTTTGTCTCGTGAAAAACCCTGCTACGTGTGGACACAACTTAAAACGGCTCGATTTGTGGCTCTTACACGAGCAGAGCCGACACCACGAGGGAAAGGTCTTTGCGTACACATCTGACCTGTTTAGGTTGCCGTAGCCGCTCTGTCTTAAATGTTGCAGAACGTTTCATTTACATGACACACATTTCAAAGGTTGAAGTGCTGTGAGGATTAATCATTTTTATCAGTTTCAGGTTTAGTTTATTTGCCATTTGCAGTAAAAAAAAAAAAAAAAACAGGTGCACGTCGCTCAAAGTGCTCAGTCTTTTACATTTACAGAAAAGATGGCCCTAAAAACAATAGCCACGCAGTAAAATAAGTGAAATGAGGTTTGGGTCAAACAGTCGGCGCTCCCGGATGCTTTTATCTCATCTGAAAGTAGAGCTCTCTGATGAAATTACAGAGAAACTAATTCCTTTTATCTCTCTGATTTTGATGCATGCCTCGTGTCCCGTGCGACGCAAACCCAAAGAGGCACATTGGAGCACGAGCGGCCGCGAGTGGCGACACAATGCGGCCCATCCCTCAACCTGCCGTCCAGCCAAACACGTGCCCGCGTCAACGCCATATTTATCACCGCCGATCAAGGAGGAATTAGAGGGGAAGATAAGGCCATAGATCACCGCGGCGTAGATGAGGCGCCGGGGCGTAGTGCAAAAAAAAAAAAATCAATGCAAACGGCGGCGCGTTAGGAGTGTCCCGCGGCCCGAAGGGGACCCTCGCTGCACTGTGGCACCGGGAGGACGCCCCGCCGCACAAACAGGGATCTCTGCTTCAGTCAAATGATAGGAATAAGAATATTTGCTTGATCACAGAGAATAGAGATATCACTTTGATACACATTGAGTTGTCTTGTGTGCGAAATGCGCGGCATAAATAAAGTTGTCTTTTGCTTTAGAGTGCTGCAGTAATTCTTAAAAAAAAGAAAAATCTGTTTTCGACACCACAACAAAATGATATCTTCATGAGTTATTATCACTAGAAATTATCATATTTGAAAATGGCGCAAAATTGGCGTAAAAATAGCCAGACTTCGAAATATGAAATTAGCAGTGATAAACATAGTATTGATTGGTTTTGTTGACATTCTTTGTTTCCCTTCAGAGGGCATTTCAAATATCCTATAGTCTTTGGATGTAGCATTTTTTTACTGGAGTAAAAGTGTTTTTTGCCCTTGTTTTTGGGACTCAAGGTATTTGCCCGAACAATATGTGTGGTTTTATTTGGTTGACTATGAAATACAACGATTTCCTAGGAGGTTCCCGGGGGCCTCCTCCCGATGGGACGTGCCCGGAACACCTAGCCAGGGACGTGAAGGCTCAACTTCGAGTTCCTCTTGGGTGACCATGCTCCTCACTCCCGTGCACCACCGCTTGTGGTCATGACCATTCTAAGGCTGGGCACTGTTCATTTTTTCCCCCATACTTTAACAATAGTTGGTTTATGATACAGATACTTACTGAGCTCTACGAATAAGCTTCCATTCCCCAAGACACTTGAACACACTCACCTTCGGACTCTACCCCTTTGGAACAGTTGAGCTATTCCTGCCCCGAGCCAGAAAACCCTATGACTGTGAATGCTCCTTCCTCTGATGTTTCCCTAAGGCCGTGCGGTCATCATTTGTGTGGCCGATCTGTCGCAGTTGTGTTTCATGATTTGTTTTTTTTGCAAATGTCCGACTCTAGCTGCGGAAACCCGAGCTGCTGTTGTCCTTTGTGTTGCTCTCAGGGCACACCGCTAAAGCTCGTGTCATCACAGCAGAGTTTGCATCGATACAGCGGCGCTGGAATAACATTGAAACCCGAGGCTGCTTCATTTGTAAACCACTCTTTCAGTGACCGCACTGACTTCACACTTTGCTTTGGTCCGACCTGACTGTGCAGGAAACAAAAGCCTTCCTTTGGATTCAAACTGGCTTTTTAAAAATATCTTGGAAAGTAATGACATCGCTCAACTATTTTTACTGCATAAATCTGTTTAAAAGACAAAAACAATAGTCCAAAGCTGCAGTTTTGGGTGAAATTGCACATTTTCTTTTTTGCCCCAAAGGCTCTGTCATAACTGGGGCTGTCCACGTGAAACAAAAACTGGCCTGAAGGTCAATGTCTTCTCTTGCCATTTCGATCCCCGTTCCCAAGAGCACCCTATACAAACTGTTGTAGTACATTAGGACAGCTGCAGCAGGGATGCACCAATCCAGCTTTTTTTTCATGCCGATACTGTGGGTTTGAATATCTACCGATACCCGATATCAACCGATACCTCGAGACTTCTTAAAAGCAGATTTGTGAGTATTACTTAGATTATTGACATCAGTAAAGTCTTATCTTGCCAACGAGATGTTGCACTTCGAGAAATCATATTATAAATCAATAATAAAAAAAATCTTTCTGGTTTCAAAAATATGTTGCTCTATATGTATTTTGCCTCCCACAGATTAAATGTGCAAATTGGGTCAAAATGTAGAGCAATAAGAAAATTAATATGGCCTACGCTATATTGCCTATATATATATATATATATATATATATATATAGCCTCTCTCTCTCTCTTTGTACTGAATATATAGGCTATATAACTTTTTTGTTGTTTGCCTTTTAAAGTGCCAATAAGAGTACCGCTAAAGAACCGGATCAATAAGGAGTATCGATGAATCCTTTAAGGGACTAGATGGAAGTTGTCTTTTTTTGTTTTACCCGCGACTGCCCCCTCAGGTCGTTTGCGTAACTGCAGCCTCTATGAGAAGCTCATGCATGACACACACATTATAGTAGTACACACACAGCTAAACAGAAACAACAGCATTTGCATCCTGTTTTGCACAGATGTGCAGAGATGACTTCAACTGAGGTAAAACAAGTTTATTTGTGCGTTATGTCCATGTAGACAAATTATAAATCTTAAACTTAGGCTTAACAGGTGTAATCACCACGATACACTACAGGCTATGCAAAATAAGCAACAAGCAAAACAATCACTCAAACATTGACTGAGCGAACATTCACGGAAGAACACCTTGCTCTGAAAAGGTACTGCAGGTTAAAGGCAATGCTACATTGATAGCTTGTACATGTATTAGCAGTAGATTTTATTTTTCACGCAAACTTGTAATTATGTCTTACTTTTGGAGTAAAAAGAAAGCCAACAATGGGTCTTTTTTCATACTGAGAGCATCTCTTGGCGATGGCCATTGTTGAAAAGCTGCTCCAATATTTAATCTAGTCTTTGGCCTGCGCCGCTCTGACTCCAGTTTACATTGTTTAGTTGCGCTCGAAAGTTGTTTCTTGTGTTTTCTTGGGGTCTTCTCGAAGTCTCTTCCTGGTTTCCGCAGAATCAATCCTCTGTGGTCAAAAGTTACCTCTCGTTTTTGTTTTGTTTTCGGCTTTGGGCCACCGGGTTCTACGGAAGTTTGTTTACGCCATGTTAAAAAATGAAATAAAAGTCCGACTTTCGAGATTTAAACTTGGAATTTCTAGTTTTTAAGGTCCATGATCATAGATGTCGGCCCTATTTTAGTTTGAAAAGCCGGATGTTGTTGCCGTTCTCTTTCCTGTCTGGTGCGGTCTGACTTGATCGGGCCAGCGCTGATGGAGCTGAAAATAAAGCGTAGCTGTATCTTGGAATCGTATCTTGCCTGAAAAACAACTGCTATTTTGGGGCAAACTAGTCCCTCTTGGCCACTGCCATGTCCTATGGATCTTTAACTATACCCCCACGGTCTATGCCAGAAAAAAGGGCGATGCCCTTTGGACAGTCTAGGTTAGCCCGGTTAGCATGTGCAATCACCTACAGCTCATTGTTGATAAAAACTCCGCAATAAACCACAATATGTCAATCCCGTCTCAGTGTGTGATATTGTTAAAGGCTTTATGTACATACCGGCTTTATTGACGTTATTAGTCATCACTTAAAAAAACTAAATTTCCATTGCTTTTTTGTTGGGTTTTCAACACATTTTTGCCACATTTTCATCACTGTTTTGTTGCTTTTTTGTTGCGTTTGTGTCACACGTTTTTGTCACTCATTGTGTTTTCATCCTTGTTTTCGCCTCATTTGTGTTGCTATTAAGACGCTTTTTTCAAGAAGTTTTTAGAAATGGGTAAAGCTGAACTGGAGAAAATGTGCTTGGGTAAGGCGGGGGTTAAGAGGTTAACTGGGTGCTTTATGTAGATGGTGGTTTTATTGGACTTTATTCATGCACATTTCTCGTTTTCACATGATTTTCGCTTTTAATCCTGGGTGAGATAAAATAAACACTTCTGTGTGTCTTTGTAAAAGTCCCAGCGCTGCTGTAGCTCCAGTTCACAACACCATGAAGCTAATCCTCCATGACTCTGACTGTTTACGTCTGTGCCAGTGGTTCCGCTGCCCCCCCCCCCCCCCCCGTACCGACGCCCATGATCACAGAGCTTAAAAACTCTAAAAGTCGTAATTTTGAGATTTAAACTTGAAATTGTGTGTTTTAAACACAATTATGACTTTAAATCTCGTAATTTCGACTTCCTGATGGGCTTCTTTTTTTTTTTTTAACATGGCAGAAACGGGCTTCCATAGAGAACAGGTCTGGGGACCCGTACTAACATACTTGGCCAAATCATAATTGTGAGTGTGATGATAATAAATATATAAATATATATATATTTATTTATTTATCATCTAAATGGATCTTCTTCCTTGTGTTGTCGTCACGTTTTTTGCCATATAATTTTGAGGCTTTTTCTGACACTTTTCTGTTTCTGTTTTTGCCTCATTTTTGCCACTTAATATCTTTGTCACATTTTTGTCACTCTGTCATTGCTATTTTGACACTTTTTTTTTCAAGAAGCTTTTAGATTATTTTTAAAACTCATCTAAATAGATGTTTTTCCTCACTTTTTCGTCACATTTTATTGCATTTTCATCCTCGTTTTAGTATCGTTTCAAGAAGCTTTTAGATTTGGGTAAAGCTGAACTGGAGAAAATGTGCTTGTTTAGGGCTTAAGATGGTTTTAGGCCTGTTCCCGCAATCTGTGATTTTGTTAATCTCTCAACCCCCGCCTTAACCAAGCACAGTTTGGCTTTACCCAAATCTAAAGCTTCTTGACTGGAGCTCACAGTATAGGCCAGTGTAACGCCTGATTTTGAAAGCTAAGACCTTCAAAACGCATCATAAGCTGTTTTCACACATGTTGGCCCGAGATCGCCCTTGTCCGTCTCCACAGCGAGCAATAACAACAATAGTTGGACTATATTTTGGGAAGAAAAGGGATGAACAATGAAGGGAACTACCTGCTCTGGAGAACTGAACTAAAGCTGAGACAAGTAAAAGCTAATTAATGATACTATTCTGGAATAATTCTCTTCCTCCTGAGAGAGGAGAGCTGGACCGCTTATCTCTCCTACACTGTCAACACTTCCCTTCAAGGCCAAGCCACGGAGCTAAACCTGATCAGGACTGAGCTCTCTGGGTCATATTTTTGCATAACACTGACTTTCAGACTGTAAACAACCGCACACACAAACCCTCTCCCTAACCACGCCCCCGTCGTTCTGCGTCTGCCTCAACACGTTTCCTCAGCCCCGCCCCCCGGTCAATGGCCAGTCATCGTGTATTTCCCATGTCTTGATGTGTCTATATGTGCTTTGCCTTAACTTAACCTGATTGTAGTTTTGCATATCTTTTTTTGTATGGCGCATTGAGTTGCCTTCTGTACGAAATGCGCGGCATAAATAAAGTTGCCTTGCCTTCCAACTGCATTTACTCCAAAGTTAGTTCAGTCCGTGTTCACACGCGCTCGCACCAAACGTCGCACCATCAGCCACATGGCAACGATCAGCTGTTCAACGAACTTATTCCCATGACAACGAGCCTCGACCTGTCAATGTGCCGACACGTGCGCACGTACGCACGCACACCGCCCCGATGTTACGTCCTCATTCTTTCCTCACGCGAAAAAGAGGCGTCAAAGCGAGAGCAGTCCAGCTCGAGGTCCGCCGCATTGGCACCAAGGCTGCTCCAAACCTGTTTAGACTGACGTAAAGTGCTGCGGGTGGATTCACACTGACCCAAAAGTGCCGCTCTCAGGTCGAAAGTCCCTTAAGGTCGACCTAACTACACCACGTTCCAAATTATTATGCAAATTGTATTTCAGTGTCCTAAAGGTAAAAAAATAAAATAAAAAAAAGGTATTTCAATGAAACTCATGGATGGTTTTGTGTCTCAGGGCTCTTTGAATCACTGACATCAATCTCAGACGCCTGGGATGATAATGTTCAGGTTAAGTCCAGTTAAGAGAAAAACTACTGATAAAGGACGTTCCACATTGTTAAACAGACTGTTACGGTTAGGTGTGGCAGGCAACGACCCAAATGCAAAAACAGCCCAAAATCGGAGTAGAACTGAAATTTAATGGCAAAGTCCAAGAACAATACAGACAAAAATCCAAAACTGGGCAACAGATACTCACAAGGCGAGGAACAGACACACAGGAACAATCACATACATACAATGAACCGACAAGGACAAGGGAGAACACAGGGGTATAAATACACAAGGAAACGGGGCACAGGTGACACACATTAGGGCGGGGCAGGCAATCTACACAGGGGAAGCAAAGCAAAAGCAGACAGGACAGACATGTCAAAATAAACCAAACAGGAAACACAAGAAACAAGGACAGAACCCTAACACAGACCACCATTTTCAAGCAATAAGGGAAAGAAAAAGGATCTCTCTGCTGATGAAAAGCGTGAAACAGTTTAATGCCTTGGACCAGGTATGAAAACCTTCGATATGTCATGAAAGATGAAGCGTAATCATCGTATTGTTAAGAGATTTGTTGCTGATTCAGAGCTCACACGGGTCTGTGCAGATAAAGGCACAATGAGGACCTGACATTTTGAGAGTCTCTGACCAGTAGTCGTCCCAACATTGCTGTTTCTCCCGGCTCGCTCTGTACATCTGTTTGTGATTGATGACCGGCCTTTTAAAGCCTAAAACTACAAATCCAACATGTCTCTCTGCTCCCTGGGACTGCTTAAGAGGCCTGTTTTAACGGAGCCGTGAGACGCTCCCTGTCAGTCTGTCAGATAACTAACGACGCTCCCATCACCGCGACGGGGAGCTCTAATTACCTAATGAACAGGACACGGCTGATTTGTTGCCATGGTGAGCTTGTTAGGTTAAGTGGGGGAAATCGACAAGACAATCAGACCGGCCTGCTGCTGTAGCTGCGCACGGCCCGGCATTGGCCACGGTGGAAGTTACTGCCGTGATACCGAACAGTTTGAACAGATCTCATTCTTGATTTGAGCCACTTCTCTTTCTTTTACGTTTCACACAGATGTGACGAACACACCAGATCACCGTGGCCAGTAGGAGATCTATTAGATTTGTTTACCCTGTGAGAAGCATTTCAAAATATATTTTTTTGAGGACGATATATATATATATATATATATATATATATATATAGATCGCGATAAACGATAATATTGAGTATAATGCAAATACTGCAAATACAATAAAAAGAAAACTGTAAGCAACTATTTTAATTGAAATGTATTGAACTTCTGACATTCAATATTAACACCTTATACCAAACAAAGTGCAAACTAGAAGGGCCGACATATTCTAGGACACTGTATCCATCTGTGCTTCTCAACCTTTTAACAGAACTTACTCTCACCAGGTTCTGTTTGAACTAGGCCTGTCACAACCTTTTTTTTATAGTCAATAGTCAATATACAGTAACATCTTTAAAAATATCCCAATAACAATAACATTGACATTTCATCTGCATTATTCTGGTTATATATTTCTTGACAAAAACTCACTTCTGTGTTAAATAAAACCTGGTTAGAATAAAATGTATATTAAATGTATGGATTCAGATAATACTGTATTACTGCAAAAGTAGAGTTGCCATACATATGTTGTGTTTGGAGTGAAGCAGCTTTTTTTATTTATTGGTTTATTTGTTTTTATTTATTGGTTTATTTTGGTCGGGAAAGTGCATGTTAATGAATAAGCCACACCGGATTGTAGCCTTGGGCTAATATCCATCCGTCGTCCCCCATGTGCACTCTCAAACACACACTCATACATCCCGGCCTATTGTACATGTTTTTAGTGGTAGGGGAAACTGGAGTACCCGCTGTTAGCGCAGCTTTAGTTGGTGTTAGCATAACATTTGCATGTAGCTTACCTTCATAGTAGTATTTAGTGGTTTCTTTTCTGTTTTAATACGGCTTGGCTCCTCTGAATGATTCCATAACTCCACCAGAGGGCAGCATTTGTCCACATTTGTTCTCATCACGGCTCTAAAAACTTTTAAAGGTCCTATATCATGCAAAATCGACTTTTTGGAGCTTTTAACCATGTTGTTATGCTATTTCCTTATCAAAAACACCCCCAGAGTGGTTTTTGGCTTCATTCACGCAGTTCTCAGTAATCCTCCTGAATCCTGCGCTATGAGCAGCTGATCCGCCCTCTCCTGGTAAACGACTGGCATGTTCAGTTGTGTCGTCACAGCGGAACGGAAGTGCTCGACGTCTGTAATCTAATGCCTTACGGCCTGATTTTTATTTGTAAAACAGTTTTTTTCATTATTTCTGTCGTAAGAAAAAATAAATAAAAAAAAAAAAAAAAAAAAAGGAAGTGCCTGACGCTGCGCTGCCCCTGTACCGAAAACAAACGCTCCTCCTGAGCGTCTGAACAGATCGTCCGCGCTGCCCCTATAGTCAAAACAAACGCTCCTCCTGAGCGTCCGAACGGTCTGAACAGATGGTCGTGTCATGTTGCACCGAAAGTTGTGAAGAGGGAGCTTTTTCTAACCTACTCTGGAGTCTGGACACCTGTTCTTTTTTCTTACCTCACGATAATGTCACGGAGAAAAGCGCGTTTGGCTGCGAGGACTGGACTTTATTCAACCTTCCCAAAGAAGAGGCCATAGAAGTTGGCATTTCCCTCCGGGATTCAGCGACTAGCAGCCAAAATAGTGTTTGTCTGAGCCTGTCGCTGATGGATGCTAATGAACCTTGGCCAGAATCAAAGTGGATTAACTTTTATAACCAACGCAAATCCCATAATGGAAACATCAGAGTGGTGAGTCGATCAAAATGCATGTTAGCGTGTGTGTTAGCGTGTGTGTTAGCCATTTAGCCATGAAGCTGTGTTGCACATGTTAACTCCTTATAACAGCATCATGAAATAACTTCACTTTTTGCTGTGATATATATATTTCTACTTCTGCTAAAGTTGTATGAGCGGCGAGAGGGGGCGGAGTTAACTGAATCCAAGCGTTTTGTCTTCCGGGTTGGAAAAATACCTCCAGAAAATACTTATATTTATCACAAAAATGAGTGCTCCGTAGTGGTAGAGGTACAATATATCATATAAAGGCCTATACTTTACTTTGGAATGGCTTAAAATAGCATGATACAGGTCCTTTAAGGACGATCTGTACAGCGTGCTCCTCTGTGCGACTCCGCCCACAACAAACGCGTGTGTGTGTGTGGTGGAAACAGAAAGGTAGTGTCGATACGTGCACGTATATCGTGGCGTGCGCGGCCGGGTCGCGCTATGTGGAACGACGGCTTTACTGCCCTACAGGTAGGCAGTTCAAAGTGCTTTCCAATGGTAAAACAAAACATCAAAAGTCAAAAGCCTAGCAATTTACAAAACAAGAAAAGGATGATTAAAACCAACAGCAAGAGAATGAGATGACAGGTGTAACATAATCAAACAAATGAAATTAATTAAAAGCCTAGCAATAAAAACGTGTTTTTTATCATCTGCCCCAATCTTGTGTTTGACAAGGTTGGGGCATAAATAGTGAAGGCAGCGTCCCGATTGTTTTATCCCAATTTCAAAATGTTTTCTCTTTCAAGTAGCTTTGCATCAGAAGATCGCAGTGAGAGGGGGAGGGGAGTTTTGGGAGGGGAGTTTTGCTGATTAAAGAAATTTGTACTGATTAAAGAGCAGAATGGTGTAACCAATAATGACAACTGATGAAAAATATTACCAAATTGTATTACAAAATTATGTCAAAATACTATTAAAAGTTCAAGAAATACTCAAACTAATTAAAATTGGGCACGCCGAAGGGGAGGTCCGAATTCCCTGGTAGGAGGCAGAGCGGCAGCGCTTTCCCAGCTTGGTGCTCAGAGTCCAGGCCGAGTCCTGGTCCGACGTAGTCTGACACTGAGAGCACAGTCACAGACACGTGAGCGCAGGTGGAATGTGCAGGGACAGGAGGGAAACTTACACGTTTGCCTTGAGATCAGCTGGAGCTCCGTCTTGCCCCGGGTCCCGCACCTCTCCCGATCCGCCGGTGCCGCACCTGGGCAGAAGGCAAGGGGACCAGCCCACACGTCCACGTCAAAATACACACAGATGGGAAAACAAACACGGCAAACCAAACACGCATATAAAACCATACAGAAATACAACTAAATATGCCATCCCATTTTGACTGGATTACACAATGATATAGACGGGACAAGGCCGTGGAGGGCTTTGAAAGCAATTGACCTTTTGCAAAAGCCCCGCCCACTCAGTTACTGTTTCTAGGTCCGTCAAACGTTCTGATGCCGATGCGAGAGTGACTCGTGTCAGTGACTCTTATTGAAGCAATACCTGCGCGATATCCTGAAGATCCATTCAAAAGGGGTTACAATATGCAGCAGAGGGATTCAAGATATTAAAGTATCTAACGAAGGGGACGGTGCAGCTATTGAGGCTAAAGGGACTTCAGAGAAACCTCATGATCTCTTCCTTAAATGAAACCAGCACAGCTTTGTGGAGTCGCGCTCTTGCACTCTCTTATTTTTGTAGTATTGTTAAAAATGTGAGCATTGCTTCGGTTCACTAAAGTCAGCTAACGCTAAATAGCCTTATCGACTCCCCCAGACACACTCTTGAGGTACCTAGTGTCTGATTTTCAGGCCGATGTGGGCTCTTCTACTCGTGTGAGAGTGCAGGGCAGCGGCTGAAGATTGTAATGTTTCTGAACTAATTCATGCTAAACCAAAGCAAAGGGTGAAGCGAGAGGTAATCCCACACACCTGCAGGGACCGGGCACGGACCTGACACGCCCAGATCAGTGGCAGCCGCTGGTTTTGAATATGCATTTTAAAGAGGCCGCCTTCATTTGTTTGTTTGCAAACTGCCCTGACCGGAGCTGCTGGTGTTGTGTCGCTTTAGTGCACAATTCATCTGTCACTGCCCTCAAGCAAGTTAGGCTAACACACTTTAGTTCTGATTAGTTACTGTGAATCCGTCCAAACGTCATTCTTTTTACATTTCCAAGCCTACCGACATAGACCTATAACATAATAGTTTGAAAGGGTTCACACCTCCACAGGACAACGCTATCTTAATCTAATGCCAATTAACCCTAAACCTAACCTTAAAGGGATTATATGGAGTTTAAAACTGTTAAAATCAATTATTTTCCTCCCCCTACATGCTGGAACATGTAGGGGGAGGAAAAAGTGTTTAGCACTGTGACTAAAAACTGTGTTAATTCGGGTCCGAATTGCCGTCATGCACGAGCTCAATATAGAGACTGCAGTTACGTGTAAGACCTGAGGTGGCAGCAGTGAGTATAAAAATGACCAACTTGCATCTAGTCCCTTTAAGGATAGTGGAATCTACGAGAGGCGTCTTATTGAGATTCATTTGGGGTGGCTTCATTTCCTCTTGAATGATAATAGATTTTTTATATTTTCCTGCAAAAAATTTTGGATGAAACAAACCTATTAAACTGAACTCCTGGTCAAAATAACTTTTTTTCTGTAGGGCATTAAAAGTCATTAGATTAAATTAAGGCCTTAAAATGGCATTTAAACAAACATTAAATCGGATTCAAACTGCATTAAATCTACATTTCTATTATGTCAAGTGCGTCAAAAATACAGAAATGTACAGTATGTATTGCTACAAAGTCACCAGTTCTGTCCAATGTGCTTTGGAATATTGAGATTTCCGAGCACATTTTCTCCAGTTTAACTCCACCCAAATCTAAAAGCTTCTTTAAAAAAAGCATCAAAATAGGGCCAAAAATTAGACATCCATCCATCCATCCATTTTCTTCTGCTTTATCCGGGGCCGGGTCGCGGGGGCAGCAGTCTCAGCAGAGATGCCCAGACTTCCCGATCCACGCACACCTCCTCCAGCTGTTCTGGGGGGACCCCGAGGCGACACCAGGCCAGCTCGGAGACATAGTCCCACCAGCGTGTCCTGGGCCTTCCACGAGGCCTCCTCCCAATAGGACATGCCTGGAGCACCTCTCGAGGGAGGCGACCAGGAGGCATCCGGAACAGATGCCCTAGCCACCTCAGCTGGCTCCTTTCGACGTGAAGGAGCATTGACTCTACTCCGAGCTCCTCCCGGGTAACTGAGCTCCTCACCCGATCTCGGAGGGTGCGCCCAGCCACCCTGCGAAGGAAACTCATTTCGGCCGCTTGTATTTGCGATCTTGTCCTTTCGGTCATTACACAGATCTCATGACCATAGGTGAGGGTGGGAACGTAGATCGATCGGTAAATCGAGAGCTTTGCCTCAGACTCAGCTCCCTCTTCACCACAACAGTCCGATACAGCGACCGCATCACTGCTGACGCCGCACCGATCCGTCTATCGATCTCACGCTCCATCCGTCCCTCACTCGTGAACACGACCCTGAGATACTTAGAAAAATGAGACATAAATAAGGATAAAAATGCAGCCAAAAGAGCATCTGTTACCCTGGCCTATAGGCTGTTCCAGTCGAAAAGCTTTTACATTTGGGTTAAGCCGAACTGGAGAACATGTGCTCGGTTAAAGTGGGGGTTAGGAGATTAACAATGTAGTATTTGGGCATTATCTCACATGAAAATGGCCCTGCGGCCCACCAGTTGAGAACCACAGCTTTCGAACGTGTCTGACAGTGTTCAGAGCTTCACCTGTTGATTCATGTCCTGTTTGATGTGTTCGTGTCTGTCTATTGTTCCCAAAGGCTGGCGTATCGGTGGAAAGCTCTCCGTGTCCTCCCTAAAGCCCTAAAGGGTGTGCACTTCACGGTCCCCGACTGCGCTTGGCCTAAGTCTGTGGCATTTGGTTTGAAGCCAGAGCAGCTCATTTGCATCAACAGTGGAACGAGCACAAATCGCGTTTTAAATACACTTGTCGGAGCACTTAGCTGGTGCCTGTGTTTAGACTAAAAGACGACTAAATAAATCCACGTCAGGCCCAGAAGCCAGGAGAGAAACTAGACAGATGTCAACAATGTTCAACAATTCAAAGATCTATTGTCAACTCCCTTTAAAATGTCCCTGTGTGTGCAGAGAAAAACACAACTTCTGCACGTTTAACTTTTAACATTGCAAACCCTGACAAGGCTCTGCCCCGCCGCTTGACCAGGGCAACAAGCGGCCAACGACAGTTTACTCGAGGCTATACCTCGTTAAATTCACTCCTGTGCATCCTATGTATCGCACTTGACTTTTGTTTAATGCAATCTAAACTGGAGATACAATCTTATCTACTGGAGACGAGACATGAGCTTTACGAACACGAAATAGTTCATGCTAGCACACAGCTATGGGGTAAAAGCACATCCAGCTCATGTTTCTTTGGATCAAATTGTTTATTTTGTTTATTATTTTTTTTTGCTTCATAGTCATTGTCATTTAAATAACTAAATGTTGTTTGAGCATTACAACAGTACATCGTATGTTGTTGAAAGTGCATAAATACTTTATAAATACTTTAAGAATAAATAATGCTTCATTGGTTTTATACAGCACTTTTCTGGACACTCAAAGACGCTTTACACTGCGTCATTCATTCACCCCATACTTGGTGGTAGCAAGCTACTATTAGCCACAGCTGCCCTGGGGTAGTCTGACGGAAGTGAAGCTGTCAATCTGCACCATCAGCCCCTCCCACTCACTCACACACTCACTACATTCACCCAGGCTTCCTGGTGTTTCCAAATGGTCTCTCATACCAGCCAGGCCCTTCCTGAGGTCTAACAGGATCAGGCAGAGCAAAGGCGGGACGGCCTCCACAAATGGTGTAGATCCCATTGTGTAACATGGCAAAATATAATAATAATAATAATGCATCGGTTTTATATAGCACTTCTCTGGACACTCAAAGACGCTTTACATGGCACTATTCATTCACTCCATACTTGGTTGTGGTAAGCTACTGTTGTAGCCGCCCTGGGGTAGACTGACGGAAGCGAGGCCACCAGTCTGCGCCATCGGCCCCTCTGACCACCACAAACCGAGTGGTGGTGCCTAGCATATTCGCTAGGCACCACCGCTATATGCTAGGCACCAGGCCCTTCCCCGCTTAGCTTCTGAGGTCTGACGGGATCGGGCTGAGCAGAGGCGGTGTGGCCACATAAGGGTTGTTGCCTAGGTTAACCCTAACCCTATATTAAAATACATTAAATGGGATTCAAACTGTCAGTAAAAGTACATCGCTTGATAAAATTACTACATTACTCAACTATTGTTACTGCATAGGTTTGTCAAAATAAGCAAACATATGGTCCATTTGGCTGAAATTGCACACCTTTTTTGCTCAGAAACGGCCTTTATTGAATATCATAAATGCCCCCCATTCCTTTCTGAGATGGGTGTTCTGTGCGTTTGTAGCAGTATGGGCGTTAAAAAGGAGCCGGGATGGATTTTTGTAACTTTGCGATCTTTTTGAAGTGTACCGTTGTATGTTGTACTCCCACCACAGCATCGCAGCTTTGTCTCCCCAAAGTCCTGTCTCCTGTTCCCCATTCTGAGCTGGAGGCCCTTCAGGCTTCACGGCCCCTGCTCTCCTGCTCTGCTCTTATTGACCATGTTGCACATTATAAATCAACCCGGGCCATACCTTGCAAGTGCCCTAATGAAAGCTCATTCATAACATGGCTAAATGGTCCTGACAAAAGTCCTAATGAGGAAATCAATAATGCAGTGATTGTTACTCTGCTTATACTAATACGCCGCTGTTGTGAGCCATTATTTACGGCGGTGACTCTCGCGTGTCAGCACTCCTCTGGCCTCCACCTCCGAGATGAATGGGTCGGGCTGCTGTTTCGGAGCCGGGGGGGAAAAGGATCCCGTAACCCCGGAGTTTGGAGCTCGGGGGTGATGGTGAAATAGTGGCACCGCAGCACTTTCCCCCAGCGGCCAAAGACTAATGGAAACAAATCAGCTCCGGCATTGATTACTGCGATACTGACACGTTTCTGATGAACTGTGAGGAAGGCCTGGATTAATGAGGATACGGACGGACAAACTGAATATCATGTGTAAATAAAGTTGACTGCCCTTTCTGCAGTCTCATGATGTTTTAGAGGCCGGTGTTATGCTAAAACGACTTTTACTTGGAGCTGTGTTTCGCGCAACTTTGAGTAATCTCTGAGTCTTCCCGATAGTAGCAGCTCCCAAAAGGCTCTTCTTGGGTCCTGTTGTGCTGAAATGTTTGCGGATGGGCACTCGCGCACTTGACAATAATACTATATATCTACTGTTTGTTCTTCCTTTTAGAAAACACTTAACCCTAGCCTAACCTGTTGCACTGTACATCGTTTCTACAGGAGGCAGCAAGGCAAATGTAATACTTTTCAAAGCCATTTTTATGCCTGAATACTACATTTTGAATGCCGCAAATGCAAAAGAATCGTGGCATATTTGTAATTTCCTGAGATTTGTAAACATTGAATCAAACAGGGGAAATTTTGATATTCAAAGCTAAACTGGACACAAAGGAAATTTTTGGAGCAAAAGAGATTTCAGTGAAAACTGAAGCTGAGTTTATTTTAGATCAGCGTATCCCAAACAGGGGTACGGGGACCACTGGAGGTACTCGAGGACCGAGTAGGGGGTACTTGAAACTATTTCAAATTGGAAAAAAGTTATTATTGTTTGTTTAGAAAGCAGTTAAACCCATGATGAGTTGTTAAAATGTACTACAGAGTTGCAGGCAGCAAACTTACCAAGAGGAAGTACAGCAGCTTCCTTGAACTGTACGGGGATTGTACAGATTTCCACTTGAGGTTTGCCATGACTTAACCATGAGCCTCAGCCACGTTTCCATGACCCCTATGCCGCCAATTATTAGCAACATTTATTATTTAAGCTATGTATTTATCAGCACATTTCCACTTTTCAACTACACCCACTCTGTCCATCTGTGGCTTTCTGTTTGTGTATGTATGTGTATGTATATATATATATATATATATATATATAAGTACATGATTAATGTAACTGCATTGGGTGTAAATGTTCATATTTTTACTAATGCACCAAGTTAGTTTCTACTATTTGCAGCATTAGTTCTTCTGAGAATATTTTTCATATCCAAGTAAACTTGTGATGCGCAATATCCTTAACTGAATCCAAAATCAATCAAATTGAATTGAGGGTATGACCCTAGAGTCCGTTAGCCTCCTCAATGTATTTTTCCTATAGCCGTTTGTCATCAAACAATACAAATTATGAACGATCCAGATGTTTTTAGCTGTTGTTAACCATCGCCCACATTTAGGTCAAAGCCTCGTTACAAATCATTACTTTAGATACACATTAGGGTCTAAAAGGGTCCTCGGAGCTCATGAAACTACGAAATAATATAAATGCCATGCCTGTTGTCGTGACAAAATGCTAACTGCCAGGCTATGGCTATGTTAAGACATCACACACATAACCTCTCTTGTTGTATTCAGCTCGGACTGTCTGAACTCGGACCACTCTGATCACCTTCTGCGTTCCAAGGCATTGTTCCTATAGTCGCAGGTCAGAAATGTGCCAAATACCAGTTTGGTGGAGCGCCACATAAAACCCCCACAAAGCCCCGTATCCACCGGTCCCTCCCACAGTCACCTGGACCTCTTTATCCTAAAGCACACTTCACTATTACAGTAGCAAAGGCCTCACTTATCTGTTAGCGCGTCTTGCTAGGAGCCCCATTGTCTTCACACGCACATTGGCGATCAGGGGACGACCGGCCCCTGTTCAGATAAAGGTTCAAACACATTCAGAGTGAGTAAACGTTACTCCAAACTAGCTCCATTAGGCCTCAGTCAGTGTTCATTATTTGATTAAACACCTCGGTCGCGGAGCTGTAAATTGAGATTTCAGACATAAAACGCTGCTCGTGATCGTGGCAACGCACTAATCCTCATTGCTGTTAGCACTATTTTTACTTGAGGTGTATGTGTGGGGGATTGACAGGTGTAAATAAGGTAATGGTGATTAATGAGACACATCACTGGCGATGCTCTTCCACAGGCGACTGTTCTTTTCCACTCGGCTCCACTGAGTAAGACGTGGAGTTTGACAAAGTTTCTACTAAACGGTAAAATGTTCCTGCGTATAATGGGGTATATTTGTTGGTGGTAACAATAAGATAGATCTTGTGTTGAATTTTGAGTTATTTGCCAGAGAATAATGTTTTTGTGCTGGTAATCTTTTTTGAAGGGACTAGACGAGAGAGTTTAAAAATGTTAAAATTAAGTATTCTCTCATCCATGTTCCACTAATGTCCTAATGTGTAGAATGAGTCCAGACCTGTTCACCACAACTGCCTCTGAAATCCTGCACTGTCACTCATGCACGAGCTTAATATAGAGACTGCAGTTACGCCTAAGACCTGTTTAGTTTATTTATTTATTTGAACAATATACATTAATCTCAGAAAGGAGAGATGCATTGTACCAGGTTATAGCACTAACTACAGCATTAAAATGAAACACACACTTCATTCATTCCTAAGCATTAATTTTCACACCAATACACACCAATTACAGTACATTATGGGAACAGGTTTTTTTAAAAGAAGCCATTTTTTGCCTGGTGTGAAAAAGTGTTAAAGGTGACAATAGCCGGTTTAAAACAACAACTTCCATCTAGTCCTTTTAAGTCACATATTTATGGAGCTGCAATCTTCACGTTTCCTCAGTGAAGAAAGATAAGATAAGAAAGCAGCTTTTTAAAAGTAAACAAACAGCTAGCTTATCAGCTAAAACCATTTGAGACGTACACATTTCTTCTTCTGAGACACTGAAGAGGCACCAAGATCCCCCTCACACCTGCAGCACAGTGAAGGCATCACAAGAGGAGCTACAGGAAACAAAACAGGGGTCAAACAAGGAGGTATCCGTGCGAGACTCACAGTGAAGCCACAGATGCCTTCTATTGTTCTGGCTAATGGACGTTCACTGGAGAATAAAACAGATTAACTGCTAAGCTCTTCCCAGAAGATGGTGAAAGACTGTTGTGGCACGGAGGGAGCTGTGCAGGAGGAAGAGGAAGGAGGAGGCGGAGTCGACCAGTGCAGGACACCACGCTCTGAAACCGGGACAAACCCAGGAGGCGCTGCACCGTCTCAGAGGATCAGAGGAGACTGAAGGCAGCCAGCCAGGTTTCCTCCAGGTGCTACAGTTTCCTCTGCCTCCGGGTCAGGTTGACCCACAGTGGCAGCTCGGCTCAATGACAATAAAGCACTTACTTAAAGCACAAGAAGAAAACAAGAATGAAAACGCAACAAAAAAGTGAAAAAAACTATGAAAAAGAACGTGAAAAAAGTTACGACAAGACGGCAACAACACAAGGAAAAATCTATTTATATCGGTTTTGAAGGTCTCAGCTTTCAAATGAGGCATTACACTGACCTATGGGCTGTAAGATCCAGTAAAGAAGCGTTTAGATTTGGGTAAAGCTGACCAGGAGAAAAAGCACTCGGTTAAGGTTTCAGGTCCTTTGCCGATGTCAAGGCTAAACATCTTGATGGCCTTCAGCTGCTGGAGTTTAACTGAAATAGTTCAGGCAATACAATACTCCCTAGGCCCATGTTCTAAGTATCTGCACCTCACTGTGGCGTTTAGAAGCTGCTGTAACAAGTGCATTCCTCCAGTCTAAGATGAATAAAGTCATATTTAATCTTATCTGGAGGTGATTCCAGATTTCACAACACGCTAATGTGTAAATGAATGTCTTGCATGTGGATATACTGTACATGGTAACGTTGCAATCCCAGCAAATGTTGTTGAATTCACCGATTATGACATAAATGTCCTCAAATATCTTAACGCTGAATCTAAATCCGTGCTGAACGATCCTCCAGTGCATGATTTTGTCGGGGGCCCGTGCGCTGCGCCTCCTGCCTGGGCCGCCTCCTCGCTGTATGCAAACACGCTGGATGGCGTTAATTAGGAGGATATAATGAAGCGCAGTGGTGTGTCCAGATGGTGACTGGCCCACGAGAGGTCATTGATCATCAGCCCGAGCCATGGGGAGAGAGGGTTAGGGGAGCCAGGGGAACTGCACCCCGGCCTGGGCTAATTGAGGGCCACTGAGATTATATCCCCCCTCCGCACACTCACGCACACACACACGCACACACACACACACACACACACACACCCCTGACTGGACCGTTACGTTCAGGCAGAGAGAAATATTCGGGGAATCACAGCCGAAAAGCATCGTAAAATAGAATTGAAAAAGCTAGTCGAAGAAGTGGAAAAGAAAAACGTTGAGCTGTAGCCTGAGGAACACTCCCAACACATGGCTAATGGCTAATGGCTAATGCCTGTTTGTTGGTTAGCATGATGCTTGGTCCCTCATTTAAACCACTTCATCATATTGGTTCATGCTGTACAGTCATACCATCTCTTTAGTACAGCCATAACATTTGCTCCATGATAGTATTTCTGCATTACAATGACAGTGTCTGCAAACAGAACAGGACTCCCCTGAAACACGCTCCACAGTTTACCTTACCAACTGGCTCATTGGTGTGAAGTAAGTCTCTACTGCATTTGCTTCTGTTGTTCATGACACGTGCATTAAAGCCCGCTGAAAGAGCTCTCTGTGTGCTTCATCTCGATGTGCGTCTGAAGCCTCTCCTGTTGTGTGTGTCTGCAGAACAAAGAACAAGCTGTGGTACTTTGAGTTCGGCACTTCCGAGACCTTTTCGGCCACGTGTAAGAAGCTCCATGACTTTGTGGAGGTGGAGGTGAGTGGGCACTCGGTCTTCACATGCTTTAAAAGTTTTTAGTTTTTTTTTTACCATAAGCTCGTCGAAGTACGTGTGATACTCTTTGTTTTATAGGTAAGTGCTTTTATGTAAGGTTTAAACAACGAGCATTAGACAGTTTTAATGCACGACGTGGATTCAAGAACACCACGACGTGCAGCGGAAGTGGTGGATCTCACGATTCTCGCTTCTTATGTGTGAACCCCCATCGTTCTGTAATCGCGCTGAATTCCGTCGTGTAGTGTAGTCACAAAAGACTGAAACATATGGTGTAGTCTGTCCTCAGCAGTGTTGCCACAGATTACTTGAAAACGTTATATATTACAGATTACTGTTTACTCCTTTGAAACATAATTTAGTTGCTTTACTGATTACTTAATTTTAAAAGTAACTAAGTTACAAGTTACTTTATTAGTTACATTCAGCTTCGGCCGACAACATCTCCGCCTCAACACACTAATGACAAACCCTTTTACCAACACTCACTTTATTGGAAGTGTGTTTTAACAGGAACATCAACAAAGCGACGCAGACTCAGAAAAGTGACGTATTTCATCTCTCTCCCCGACCAGTGTGAGTGTCTTTAGGATGAAATTGTGACGTTTTGTTACGTCACTTGTCAAGTGCAAAAAAGGAAAATGACAAAATAGTAACTCATAGTGATTTGGAAAAGTCACTTAAATCTGATTACTTGTTTGGAAATAGTAACGCGTTAGATTACTAGTTACTGAAAAAAGTAATCCGATTACAGTAATCCGTTACTAAGTAATTAGTTACTGGCATCACTGGTCCTCAGTTTAACTCTTTAACTGCCTGTCATTTAGACGATAATTCGGTTTACTTGTACACCTGCCCCAGTTCCAGCTAGAACCAAACAGACCTTCAGATGTCTCTGCTGATGAGATGTGGTCCACTTGTGGCTGGGTGAAACCCATAGTAGCACTGGCTCAGTGGCGAGGCACATGCTGCAGATGCCGAGAACAACACTTGTTGGCGGCTTCTGGATTCTGGACTAGTATAGAGACATTTGGGGATTTTACAATATTGGCTATCTAGCGCCGATATTTCTGGGATCGAAAATAATAGAGAGCAAAGTCAGGGCTTTAAAACGAGTCGTCCCACAACATCGCAACTCCCCAAAACATCGTAATGAAAATTGATTAGCTACAAGTTTGTTAAGCCCAAGTTTCACTAAACCTCCGTCAATATGGACATGCTGCATGTCATTCTGAAGTGCAGAATCTGGAGAATTCAATCGCTGAGTTAGTTTTGACCTCCACGATTGTATTTTTGATTGCTGCGCAAAATGCCACAGCTACTAACAATACGCTAATGCTAACAACAACTAATCAAAGCTGGGACAGACACTATGATTGAATCACCTAAAGTAATAAAATAAAATTGGCCAGTGCTGGAGCACTGGGATTATAGACCAGACATTTGGAAAAATCGGTCAAAAATATTGGTCAAAAATATTGGCCGAGCATATCGGCATCGGCCTTAGAAAAACTCATATTGGTCGGCCTCTACGCTCTACACATCCCAGCAGCTTGCCCCCGAGCAGACCCCAAACGAAGACTTGATGAGACAGAATCAGGGTCAGATCAGATTAAGGACGTAGTTTAATTCGTGGCGATGTGTGACCCGGACGGTAGTGAAACACCGGTATTTTTCTAAAAGGGGCTGAGAAACAGACACAGTACGACTGTCAGCGATGTGCATCCCATTTTGAGCTGGGACCATACACTTACTTGTTACAATGCAATATGTATCACGATACTGAGGTCACGATACGATATAATATTTTTCAATGCACCGATAATTAAATTAATAGGATTTTTTTTTTTTTTTGTAACAAACAGTGATATTTTGGCATAGCATGTAGTTATCAGAGTAGTACAACATTTTCTGTGGGACAGTGAACAAGATTCAAATGAGCAAACTTTCTGTCAGGCTGTGGGGTGCTTCTAAGGAAAGGGCTGGCAGGTAAAGAGTTATACATACGGCAACGCGTCATACTAGCTGAGGCAAAAGGAAGCTTGCTATGGAAATCACAATCACCATTTTTCACTCTTCTTCTTCTTCGACATTTTCTAGCGAACTATAAACATATTCAGCACGCACACATGAGTCAAAATCAGTTTCATTCTTAAAATCAATCAATCATCATAAAATCAAGCAGATAGACCAGTAGAAGTGAAAAACCCGGCACACAAAGCTAGTTGGTTAGCATTCTCCATTATATATATATTTATATAAATAGTCTCTGTATCTTTGTTCGATAAAAATGACATCCATAATCCAGCGTTTGTTAAAGTAGTAGTAGGTGAAAGACTGCTTATTTTACCCGTTTGTTTTCCTTCCGGCAGCTCCAAACATGACCATTTGTGGGGCATTTCCAGAGATGCCGTTTGTATCTGAACAACTTGATTTTTATTAAGGCCCGACTGATCGACCGGCCTAATAATGCCAATATCTCCGGAACTGAAAGTGATAGAGACTTCCAGAATTCCACAACTAGAATGAATATCCTGAATAAATCAGCCCTATGCCCCACATACAGCGCCCCCTGCTGTCACAGGTCAGGGTAACACTGACACGGTTAGAAGCTTCACACACAGGATTGTAGACGATAATTATTGGCCAAAAATATCGTCGGTGCAAATAATCGGCGTCGGCCTCAGAAAAACCCACACCGGTTGACCTCAGTTAGATATATTTATATATTTCAATGATTGAAACCTTTACTATAATAATAAATGTTTAACTATAGGCTATTTGAGAGATTAAAAAAAAATACATCAAATTAAATTACTCAAAATACCGACCTATATATATTAGGGCTGAACGATTTAGAGAAATAATCTAATTGCGATTTTTTTTCTTCAATATTGCGATTGCGATTAAATATGCGATTATTGTTGCAAGGTCCTCTTCTCATGTATTTTTCACCTAACACAAGCAATAAATCAGCCTGTTTCATAACAATATTTGAAGTGAAAATTGCAACAAAATTGTTGCTTGACCTATTCAAAATGTGTGTGGACTGCACTTCTTAAACTGTCTGAACTTAACAGTACAGTCTATAAATAAATGCTAAATTATATAGATATTAAAAAAAACAAAACTCACTGATCCAGTCAGTAACATCACCCATACTAAAGTGCAGGAAAGTAAGAACAAACGTCTGCTTTAACTAGTTGGAAAAGTTTTAGGAAATCAAACTCCCAATTAATACAAAATAAGCTATTTAATTTATTAAATAGTACTTTATTATTTCGGCCAATCAAATCCCTGTCTGAGTTGCTTCAGATGCGTGTTATCGATGGACACGGAGAGGCCAGATGGAGCACACGCCAAAACACAGTGGAATTAAGAGCAGCATTTTGGTTTTGGGATGTAACTTTGGACAATATGAAGAAATAAAAAAACACTGACACAAGGAGACGTCGACATGAGGCCAAACACAGACACGTCTCTTTGACTCGCAGCCATTTAGTGACATTTCAGCTTAAACAGCACATTTCCTCGGCAAAATAAGACATGACACGGGCTCCTGCCTCGGATCCTAGTTACCAACCCTTTTCATACTGCAGTTTAGTGTTTATATCTAGCGCCTGTACGACCTACGGAGCGGATATGCGGTAGACGCAAAGGAAAATAAAGGCACATGGCACTTCGCCTCCGCGGATACTTAATGGTCATGAAACGTCATTATGCTTTTGAGATAAGTTCTTTATCCACAACATTCCCAAACATAAGCCCCCTAAACTGAGCCACAAACGACTCTTTACTTTTTACAATCAGCACAGACTCACCTATATATGTCTGTGGAGGCAGAGGCGTGTGAATCCGGAGGTGAGGGAGTTTCTGTGATCGTCAGAGCGTGTAGTAGCGGCGACGGAATGGCGTGATTAGCGCTGCGGCTAACGCAATGCTAACGGAGAAAAGCAATATTCCTTCGCGGTGGCTGCAGGATAAACGCTGATATTTTCACTGTACATCCACAATCTACCGCGCACCTTAACTAGACTGAGACGTAAACAAAAGCACGCGACGGAGCGGACTTTGCTGACATATCTCGCTGCTCCATTTACTTCCCAAATCGCGTGCCCTGCGATTACGAAATCGCGTTGTGTAATATCGCGATAAAATTGCAAATGCAATTAATCGTTCAGCCCTAATATATATATATATATATATATATATATATATATATCAGCTATCGGCCAACCCCCTTCATATCGGTATTGGGCCCTAATTTGAATACAAATGGCAAATAAACACTTAGATTCCATGGGATATTGTTGTGACAAAATGTCTCATGGAGTGAAAGGTGACATCCCTATAGCCCAGACCACTCGGCAACAAGTCAGATATTCCATTTATTTCCAGTAAAACCAATATTGTTAACCCGGTTGTTCCACAAATAGTGCTCTTTGTAGTGTTCTCCGACAGCTGAAGTGTGACTCATGAGCGTAGGGCGCGCTCCCCCCTCACGCCGTCGCTCGCTAACACACAGGTAATTAGCCCGCACGACCCGCTGTGTGCGATATTGAGTGATAATGAAGATGGCGTCTGTACAATTCATCTTCCCCTGGTTAGAGCCTTTCATTAACCGCAGCCCAGTGACAATGGGCCGGTGTGGGGCCAGGATCACGCCGCCTCTGGGTCGGCGCCGGGGCGCACCAAGGCAGGACTTGACAACGCACTTTATTAGGTTTAAAGGGGGGGTATTAAAATGGGCTGAAATCAATCGCAGCTCGGGCTTGGTTTTCATGAGGCGAGACGCTGCAGGTGAAAATGTTTAACTTAGAGATATCACGGCAAGCTTCTACTGTAGATTATTGACCTGAATGTGAAGAAAAATTTATTGTTTTATTTTATGAAATGTATTCATATAACAATAAGCCATTTTATTGGTAAATCTGTAAACATTTCCAACAGTGAATAATGGATAAAGTTAGCCCTGAAGAAGACAGACCATTTAAAATCAAGGACTTTTAACTGTAGACTTCAGACCTCAGATCCTCTTTCGCTCTGTGTTTAATGGATAACGTTAGATTTAAGTTTATGGTTTGTTCAAATATTCTAATAAATGACTTTTTTTTCTTTTTCTGAATTTTGGTTTTCTTTAGAGGTCGACTGATATGTGTTGTTCTGAAGCCGATGCTATTTTCGGGGGGGATGTTGATTGTCCAATGCATATATGTACCGCCGATATGTATGGGTCGATATTTCTTGGCCGATATTTTTGGCCGATTTAAAAAATGGTCTTATTCTCTAATCCTGTGTATGATGCTTCAAAACTATAACATGTGTCAGTGTTGAACTGTGACACCAGGGGGCGTCGTATGAGGGGCACAGAGCTGACTTAATCAAGGCGTTTATGTTTAGTTGACATATTTGAAAGACAAACACCAGTAGATTCCAAAACAAAAAATTATAGGCATAGTCTGCAGCAGAATATATACAATAGGATCCGAGGTGGACTAACCTGTGACTGATTTCCACTGCGAAGAACGGGAAGTCACTAGCCAGTATTGTAAAATTGTCTACAGCGCTTTCCATTAAGGAACCACTCACCCATTCATACATCAACGTCACACACTGGAGGCAAGGTGGGTGGAGTGTCTTGCCCAAGGACACAACGACAGTGTCCACCTTCTGGAATCCAACCCCTCTGGTCACAAGACGACCCATTATATCGATTATCTTGTTTAGTTTTTTGAATAAGCTATGGCTAATTACGTAAAAACGCTGAAATATTTCCATTTTCGCCTTGACTTTTGGGTTTCACCGCTGAATGAATCAGGCAGGGTATTGAGCAAACCTGCAGCTCATCTAGATATTGAAAAACCATTCGGGAAAAGCTTTCAAAATCTTCACAATTCAAAACTTGAACATGTCTATAGTGCAGATGCTGTTTTCGAAGTAATCATTCAAATATTGGTCTGCCGCTGATAGTTTGTTGGAGCAAACTAGCCCAAAAGTCAGAAAACTGAAATAAAAGAAAAAGCTGCGTATTGAGGACACGGCGTTTAACAGTAACTTGTGAGAGTGCAAACAAGAAAGTATCCAGAGCTCTGAAACGAAGGACAAACTGGGAAGAGCCGGCGGAAGCGAGCGGAGATCCAAACTTTGTCAGGGTGCTCTGGCTGTGCTCTCATCCCGCCGCCGCGCCTCAGAGCAGACAGCCGCTGGTCAGTCTGACAGGCACTCCAAAGACACGTCCCAAAGCTCGGGCCCCCTCGCCTTGGAAGTCAGCTCCTCCAAAGCCACTTCCTTCTCCAGAAGCTTCCGAGAGGAGAGGCTCTGGAGCTGACTCTTTGTTCTCTTTCCGACAGTGCGACGGCGTGACCTTGGACCTGAGCAGCGTCTCCCTGGAGGGCATCGCCGTCCTGAACATTCCCAGCATGCACGGCGGCTCCAACCTGTGGGGCGAGAGCAAGAAGAGGAGGGGCCACCGCAAAGGGGCCAAGAAGAGCCAGGACAAGAGGGCCCCCGTGCTGAACCCCAAAGAGCTCATGTTCGCAGTTCAAGGTACAGTCTACGCACCCAGCACCCTTTCCCCTCGGGACAGGGACAGGCGTCACGTTACACTTTCACATTTGTCCCGATACCGGTACTTTTCCCGATACCTATACTCAAATATTTGACGCCTAGAACCAGATAACGGCACGATAATGTGCGGGAGATCTGCACTTTTACAATATCGGGTTCATGTCCAATGTGTGAAATGTGTGAAAATGGGGAATAATTTGGGGGGGGGGGGGGGGGGAAATGGGAGATATTGTGGCAAACATAAGGAAGAATTGTGTGGAACAAAATTGGGACAAAATTAGGGGAAATCTGTGGAATCAAGGGGGAAAAATTGGGTAAATGAGAAAAAATGTGGGCAAAATTGGACAAAAACATTGAATAAATGCATTGAGTAACTGCATTCCAGTACAGTTACTCTGTCATTTCAGAGTATTTAGATTACAGTTACTTTCCTAAAATCATTACTTTCAATAATCAATGATCTGCCCGTCCTCCCAAAATACAAATACGATTTCAAACTCCTCACGGCACAGTCCTGGTGCTAACAGCTTCATAACAGGCTGGGACATGTTTTTAATCATACGCCACATTTATATATTGCACAGAAATAAAGTATTCTAAGTATTCAAAATACAATCCTCAAAGTAACAGAATATATTACAAAATACACTTTAAGGACAGTATTTTTTTACTTTCTCCCGTGTAACAAATCAAAGAATCCCCTGTCCCACAGCAGCTGGGTCTGGGAACATCAGGTGATAATGACACGTCACCGCAGTCGTGTTTGTGTCGAGAAAAGAAAGCCACAAATGAATATGCTTTATTTAGGAGAAGAAGAAAAAAGGAACTTTCTGAATGGATTGTGTGTTGGCATTTCGGTGAAGCACTTTGGTACACCTCTGCTGTGGTTTCTAAACGTGTGGAAAACGTGCTTTGCTAAGCACTCACAACAAGAAGGTCCCGGGTTCGATCCTGGACCTGATTAACTCTAAAAGTCTGCTTAGATTTCCTCTGAATGCTCCGGTTTCTCTTACCTCCCAACAGTGGTCTCCTCTTCTCATGTCAGGGTTAGTCTTTAGAGCTTGACGACAGTCTGAGTGATTGAATGTGTGAACTACATGTTTTTACGCCTCATTTGCTATCTTTTATTGATAGATTATGATCGAATAACGGCAGCGGTACTGGAAAAGAAATACTTTTTTTAATTGATTGGTTTATTTGGTCGGGACGGTGCATGTTAATGAACATACATGGGTCTCATGCATGTAAACAAGCCACACCGGATTGTAGCCTGGGGCTAATTTCCATCCGGACGTCCCCCATGCGCACTCTCAACCACACTCTCATTCATCCTGGCCTATTGTACATGTTCTATCATACAAATAAATATAAATATACAAATAAATAAATAAATAATACATAAATAAACACAATATCAGGTATCGATACCAGATAACCCCTTAACCCCCAACTTAACCAAGCACACTTTATCTAGTTTTACCCAAATCTAAAAGCTTCTCGACTAGAGCTTACGGCCTATAGGCCAGTGAAACGCCTACACTCATCTAAGCTTCTTCCGTGTTTGTGTTATCATGTTTTAGTCGTTTTTGTTGCGTTTGTGTCATGTTTTCATTGCTATTTTTGTCACGTTATTGTCATGTTTTTATCACATTTTTGGTGGGGTTAGAGGTCGAACTAAATGGAAGTGTACATAGACCTGCTGCACCTCATTTTGAAGCTCTAAACCTGGCAAAGTGCCGCAGCTAGTAGCACCATGCTAATGTTAATGTCAACTAATCACAGCTGGGACAGAAATGATAACTGGGTCACCTAAAATAATGAAGTCATAACTGGCCTCTGTTGAAGGTGTCAGTGTTTGTCATTTCGGATATGGAACGCTGGTAAAGAATAACTGTCATGTAGTTTAGTGTAGGAAAGTCCAGTCATCCCTTTCTTAATAGATAGAATGGCTGACTGATATGCAGCTAATCAGATTTAAGGGGTGGCTCGTGCCCCCTTGGCCACCCCATAGCCATGCCCCTGAGCGACAGCACCAGTCACTGTGGCCACTCACAGTTTTCTCTTCTCTGTCGGAATCCTCCCCGCGAACCATCTTGTTTGTATCTCATTCAGCTCCTCGTTTCGCCGCCTGCCACAGACCTCGCCGCAGACCTCGCCGCGGTCCCGCCTCCGCTTGTCCTTGTTGGATCCAGATGTAACTTTGGTCTGGAACTTTCCCCGCGCGCATGAATATTTCAGCGGTGACAAGGTGAATCAGGGGCTTTTGTTTGCCGAGTGGAGCAGAGATGTCGGTGCGCGGCCTGTCAGGGCCCGGTTAGCGCCGAGTGCAGTGTTAATGGGGGCCGACCGGGGTCTACCCTCGGCACATTTACGTCAGGAGGAAGAAGAAAGGCCGTCAGGCAGAGGAGAGCATGAATGGAGTCGTGAATCGGCAGCCGCTCGCTCACAGACAGATCACATTTTGTCATTGTTCAAGAGGCAGAGTTGGCAAGCTGTGTTACTCGGGCTTCTTCTGTTACTTTGGACCATTTTGGAGAGTTTTAGTTCAGTCCCTGTTTCGACAGATTCTTTCGTACTTCAAAAATCAATGGTGCCGTCATAAACTCACAGAACAGGATTTATAGACTTTAATAAATATGCAAATGCGAAATAGTGTGTTTGTCAAGGGAACAACAGAATGTGTCTCTTCTTTCACTCACTGCCGTAAGCACTGGCTCCAGGGAACACTACGGGCTGCTGACTTTCTGTTGAGGCATCTAAAGTAAGTAAGTGCTTTATTTGTCATTGTATATTATTTGAAAGGGTTTGTCCCTGTTTCTGAGCGTGGTGTCCTGCACTGGTCAACTCCACCTCCTCCTTCCTCTTCCTCCCGCCTCAGCTCCCTCTGCTCCACAACAGTCTTTCACCATCTTCTGGGAAGAGCGTAACAGACGAATATAATCCAGTTCATTCTCCAGTGAACGATTAGCCAGCACAATTGTAGGGATAGAAGGCATGTGCGGCTTACCTGTGAGTCTTGCCCGGATACCTCCTCGTGTGTCCCTTTTTTGTTTCCCGTAGCGCCTCCTGCGACATCTACACTGTGCTGCAGCAGTGCAAGGCTCTTAGCGCCTCTCCAATGTCTCAGAAGAAGAAGAAACTCTGAACCTATATTTGCTGATGATTGTTTTACTTTGTGCCTAATGAATGAACAGAGAGAGAGAGAGTTCACATTGAATAAGGGCCGTTTTTGTTTTTTATTTGTCAGCTGCATTAATAAAACAGCAGTTTCAAACCCCTGGTTGGGAAACGCTGCATCTTCCACAAATCCTCAACCTGGACAGACAGACGCTCTAGATGTTTTACGTTTGTTCACGCTTTGGGTTGAACATAAATCAACCTCTTCAAAAGTTCATTGTTTTTTTTAATACAAGTTTTGGACAGATTTTACGTATTTTATGCTTTAAGCAATTTTACTATCCACTGAGTTCATCTAGCGGCTTCACGAGGCGTCTTATATCTATGTCGTGCGGTATCAGTGTGCTGTCTTGTGTTGCCAGGGTTTCGCCATCAGGTGTAAATATTCCCGTCAGCGCGTGGAACATGACAGCGAGAGTCTGCGGACGCGGCCGCCTCTCCCTCGCCGCACTTCACACGGCAGCGCCAACTAAACATCTCTGTGAAGCTCGTACCTGCGCTCGCTCCATGGCTCACCCGGCGGAATACCCACAATCATGTAAAGAGACCGTGTTTGTCGGCATCGCCTCACAGGGCCGGGCGCTTTTTCAGACGCTGCGGCTGTTGTTTATCGCAATGACATTGACCGGGATTCAGATCAAAACGGACTGGGCTTTTTGTTCCCGGAGCCGTACAGTGGAAAGGTCTGTAACACCATGTGTTTCATTAAGCGCGTGGGCCAGATAAACGATGTAAAAATCACTCGTGGGGGATTTGTTAACTCGCCGTCTCAGGCGTGTTTATCCGGAAAACCTGCGAGGCCAAAAATACTACATCAAAAAATCGGATGTTTTACCGGTACAAACAAATGATAACACGTTTTGTTCTTTCCAAAAATGTAGCCAAAAGATTAAAGAATTAAACGTTTCTATGGGATTCGACCCAATACAGAAACACAAACTCCGCAAAGTCAAACGTCAGTGCGAATGAGCCGGAACTGTAGAAATATTTGGGCGTAAAGTCACGAAACCAGAACTCCCTGTTGCTCCCATATCAACTCTGTGCAAAATAGTGCCTGACCGATATGGATTTTTGGGGCCGAAACGTAGGCCGATATATATTAAGTAATTTAATTTGATATCATTTGTATTTATTGCTCAAATAGCCTATAGTTAAACATGTGTTACTATAGTAAAGGAAACAATCGAGATCGACCGATGTGGCCGTTATCTTTGACCACATTTTATAAACTGTCTCGACGATAACACTGTGCATGTGTCACCGTTGAACTGTGACAGCAGGGGGCGCTGTATGAGGGGCATAAGGCTGATTTATTAAGAACGTTCATGTGGGGAGCTTGTTTGAGAAGATGAGCAATAGTCTCCAACATAAAATATCTAAAATAGGTGTACAAACTTGTGAGCGATTTTCACTGCAATGTTTCTCAATGTCTTTCAGTTGTGGGAGGGCCCATTTTATGGCTCTGACTGAACTCTTTCTAAAGCAAAAAAGTATGTCACTTTCTGCCTTTTTATCGGCCGATATTGTTGAATACCCGAATATTCAAATCAAATCAAACTTTATTTATAAAGCGCAAGGGCCATAATATTGGAAAGTCTTTCTGTTGACTTTAGGAATAACTAGGAGACCCCTGCCGGAGGAGCGAAGGGACCGTGAAGGTTCATAAGGTAAAAGCAGTTCTGAAAGATAAGAAGGACCAAGACCATTAAGACATTTAAAAACCATTAAAAGAACTTTAAAATCGATCCTGAAACACACGGGGAGCCAATGCAGCGACTCTAAAACCGGTGTAATGTGTTGGCCTGATGTATTGTCGGGTTCCAGCCTGAGCTTCTCTGGGTCATTACAGTCATTTTCTTACCGCCTTTGCCGTTCTTGGTGCCGTTCCAGTACCAGCCTCCTGTTTCGCTATCGGACATGGGAGAACTGAGGCAGGGCCGCTTTTAGAGGGACTGTTTCAGCTCCTGTTCCGGGGGCAGTACTTTTACAGTCAGACCAGGAACACTTTGGTGATGTGGTGAAGTAGCAAGAAACGTATTTAGATACAGTATTTATTTAAACCGCACAATCCAGCTGCGGTTTTAAAGCCCGTTTGCGAGACTCCGCCTTGTCCATTTCTGAGTGGACGGGGGCTGGAGTGGGCTGACACAGACAGATAATGTGAAGAAAAACCACACCAACAGCAACGGTTACTCCAAGAAGTTAGCAGATTTCGTCCACTGCTATCGTGTCGAAGCGTTTCCACTACTTCTCTGGACAGCTATGGCAGTAATTCTTCGGATGAGCTGCGTTTGACCGGGGGGAGAGCAGGGTTCACGTGGGACAAGAAGGAATGGAATCAATTCTGAGCACAACCTGGTCCCAGTGAACACTCCATTACTCCCTGACTCAAAATCAATGCGCCCGGTGTTAGCGCAGGGCCGGAGCGATCGCGTCGGGACCGCGGAGGCCACTTAGTCTGAGTGCAGGGCAGATTTGTTCGCCGGTATCTGGATTCACCCGGCTGCAATCTTATCAAGCAACCCGGCCGAGTTCACTGACTGGGGGAACTTTGGCGCTAGGACCTCGGCGGGAAGAGGCGGTGGAGGGACAGATAGACAGCACCAGTTTGAGCTGGGAAAGGATGAAGAAGGAGAATGACTAAGTAAATGTGTTGAGATGGGAGCAAGCTTTGAAAGGGTGAAAAGAAGAAAATAAACAGATGACTAAAACAGCTGTTTTGATTTATCTTGTCGTTTAAGACAGTTACCTTTTATCAGAATCAGAATAGGTTTTATTGCCATTGTTTCAGAACAGGTTTACAAACTAGGAATTTTTCTCGGTGCAAACGTGCGACATAAAACATATAACACAGAATTAAGATAAAAAATAAGCTAAGAACTTTAAACTATAAGGCTATAGGGACATGCATAAAGAGTATTAAATAAATAAGATAAAATAAAGTGACGTGTGGTAAGACAACAACAATTTGACAATGAACAACAGCGGGATTGTATATACAGATGTGTAGGCGTATAAAGTGATATTAAGTGTTATAAAGTGATGAGTGACAGCAGTGGGTCTAAGTGTGGACACACCGCACAGAGCAACAGAGCAGAAACATCCATGAGTCTGTGACTGAGCTACAGAGACTTGTTTTTGTTCATGAGTCTGATGGCGGAGGGAAAAAACTGTTCAAGTGGCGGGAGGTATGGGTCTGGATAGACCGTAGCCTCCTGCCTGAGGGGAGAGGGGTGAATAGTCCGTGTCCAGGGTGAGAAGGGTCAGCTGTGATCCGACCCACACGCCTCCGGGTCCTGGAGGTGAACAGGTCCTGGAGAGATGGGAGCTCACAGCCAATCACCTTCTCTGCAGCACGCACAATGCGCTGCAGTCGGTGCTTGTCCCGTTCTGTAGCGCCGGGGAACCACACGGTGATGGAGGAGGTGAGGATGGACCACACGGTGATGGAGGAGGTGAGGATGGACTCGATGATGGCCGTGTAGAACTGCACCAGCATCTTGGTCGGCAGCTTAAGTTTCCTCAGCTGCCGCAGGAAGAACATCCTCTGCTGGGCCTTCTTGATAAGGGAGCTGATGGTCGGCTCCCATTTGATGTCCTGGGTAATGGTGGTGCCCAGGAAACGGAAGGAGTCCACGATGGAAATGGGGGTGGGAGAGTCTGTCAGGGTGACGGGGGACGGTGGGGCTGTGTCTTTCCTAAAGTCCACGATCATTTCCACTGTCTTCTGGGCGTTCAGCTTCAGGTTGTTGTGGCTGCACCAGGAGGCCGTTCCACCTCTCTCCTGTAGGCGGACTCATCACCGTCCGAGATGAGCCCGATGAGGGTGGTGTCGTCCGCAAACTTGATCAGTTTAACGGTCTGGTGGCTGGAGGTGCAGCAGTTTGTGTACAGGGAGAAGAGCCAGGGGGAAAGTACACAGCCCTGAGGAGTTCCAGTGTTTGTAGTCCGAGTGTCCGAGATGATCTTCCCCAGCCGCACGTGCTGTCTCCGGTCCGTCAGGAAGTCAGTGATCCACCTGCAGAGGGAATCGGGCATGCTGAGCTGGTAGAGCTCTCATAGCAGTCCAGGGAGGATGGTGTTGAAGGCAGAGCTGAAGTCCACAAACAGGATCCTGGCGTAAGGTTCCTGGAGAGTCCAGATTCTCCAGGATGAAGTGGAGGGCCAGATTGACTGCATCCTGTTACCTGCCACCTTAGGGTTAGGATGAACAATTCTGCATATCCAAATCTCAAAGCGTATTGACTGGAGAGCTTACAGCCTTTATGCCACTATGATAACTTATTTGAAAGCCACGACCTTCTAGCTTCTTAAAATATGTGTGAGATCTGTGTGAGTGAACCCCAACTCACATCCATTTGCCGTTCCTAATCTTAACCCTAATCCCTGACCCTAAACCTAACCCTAACACTCTGTTTGGGGTGTAACAGTAACAGGTTGAGGACAGAAACATTGCATGTTTTATACTATTGTTCCTGGAGTACAGTTATAGTTCGTTCCCATGGTTTTGTGAAATTATTTTTTCAATTGGTTTCTTTTCTGGAGCCCAGCCTCCGACCTCTCACTCTCTTGTCTTTACTTAGACATTATTAGAGCATTTAGAAACACAAAGGGCCTGATTTACTTGTCATTAGCAAAGTCGATAGCGTTGAACAGGTGGTAAAAGCTAACGTGGCCAGAGCCAGATTGATATTCCAGTGCCTGATATCAGCCTGGGATGGCTCAGGCTTAAATCGTTTTTTGGGAGACGACAAACTTTTGCTGCTGATTGGATCAAGTGTGTTTTAGCCAATCCCAGCAGGTGTGAAAACAACAAACTACAAATCCATTCAAAATTTAGTTTAAAAATATATCTTTGTGTGTTTGTAAATACTACATGTTCTCTGTTATATTGATAAAAGTGTCGCCAAAGTTACACCTGCCGGCAATAATACCATGTGATTGGCCCATATTCAGATTCAAACAGATCAGCATGAAAAAAAATCCCCTTTTAGAACAGCGGTGTGATGTTGTGAAATATTAAATCCGTATGACCTGCCTGTTAATAGTGAGGGCTGTCCACTCTCACATCACAATAGTCTCGGCTCAGCGCTTTGGCCACAGCCCGAGGTCGGTTCCAAAACGTAGAGCCTACCTGATCAGACCGGTTTGGCCCTGGCCTCGGCAGTAGAGACGCTCGCCCAACAGGGTTGACCAGGCACTGTTTTTTTTTTCAGTAGCACTTGCAATAAAGCATGTGGCTTAACACCCCAAGTGGACAAACAAAACAAGACATAATGACACACAAAACAGTACAAAAACAATATAAAACAAAACTAAAACAGCAGCGTGATTATGGTAAAATATTACTAAGGCAGCACCAATTGTATATTGTTTTGGGGTATGTACGATGTTTTTTTTATATATACATATATATACACACATACACACACATCATGTATATACAAATTTACATGCACAAATACATACAAATTAGGGCTGAACGATTAATTGCATTTGCAATTTTATCGCGATATTACACAACGCGATTTCGTAATCGCAGGGCACGCGATTTGGGAAGTAAATAGAGCAACGAGATATGTCAGCAAAGTCCGCTCCGTCGCGTGCTTTTGTTTACGTCTCAGTCTAGTTAAGGTGCGCGGTAGATTGTGGATGTACAGTGAAAATATCAGCGTTTATCCTGCAGCCACCGCGAAGGAATATTGCTTTTCTCCGTTAGCATTGCGTTAGCCGCAGCGCTAATCACGCCATTCCGTCGCCGCTACTACACGCTCTGACGATCACAGAAACTCCCTCACCTCCGGATTCACACGCCTCTGCCTCCACAGACATATATAGGTGAGTCTGTGCTGATTGTAAAAAGTAAAGAGTCGTTTGTGGCTCAGTTTAGGGGGCTTATGTTTGGGAATGTTGTGGATAAAGAACTTATCTCAAAAGCATAATGACGTTTCATGACCATTAAGTATCCGCGGAGGCGAAGTGCCATGTGCCTTTATTTTCCTTTGCGTCTACCGCATATCCGCTCCGTAGGTCGTACAGGCGCTAGATATAAACACTAAACTGCAGTATGAAAAGGGTTGGTAACTAGGATCCGAGGCAGGAGCCCGTGTCATGTCTTATTTTGCCGAGGAAATGTGCTGTTTAAGCTGAAATGTCACTAAATGGCTGCGAGTCAAAGAGACGTGTCTGTGTTTGGCCTCATGTCGACGTCTCCTTGTGTCAGTGTTTTTTTATTTCTTCATATTGTCCAAAGTTACATCCCAAAACCAAAATGCTGCTCTTAATTCCACTGTGTTTTGGCGTGTGCTCCATCTGGCCTCTCCGTGTCCATCGATAACACGCATCTGAAGCAACTCAGACAGGGATTTGATTGGCCGAAATAATAAAGTACTATTTAATAAATTAAATAGCTTATTTTGTATTAATTGGGAGTTTGATTTCCTAAAACTTTTCCAACTAGTTAAAGCAGACGTGTGTTCTTACTTTCCTGCACTTTAGTCTGGGTGATGTTACTGACTGGATCAGTGAGTTATTTTTTTTCATATCTATATAATTTAGCATTTATTTATAGACTGTACTGTTAAGTTCAGACAGTTTAAGAAGTGCAGTCCACACACATTTTGAATAGGTCAAGCAACAATTTTGTTGCAATTTTCACTTCAAATATTGTTTATTATGAAACAGGCTGATTTATTGCTTGTGTTAGGTGAAAAATACATGAGAAGAGGACCTTGCAACAATAATCGCATATTTAATCGCAATCGCAATATTGAAGAAAAAAAATCGCAATTAGATTATTTCTCAAAATCGTTCAGCCCTAATACAAATGCACACATACACGTCTACACGTATGCTCACACATACATATGGATACATATACACCTATACAGTATGTATACTATGTATGCCTATTATCAGTTTTTACCATAATTCCTGAAAATATGTAGTATTTTAATTATGTTCATCTGATAACCCAATACAAATCACTTTTTCCCATTCCTCTTTAAAGTAGAGGGCTAAAGGCAACCATTTAAAAAAAATTAAAGAATTTAAAGACCCTTTAAGGAGAGATTACAGCCTTTCTAAAGGTATTACTGACATGATCTTTTCCCGCCACATCAAAAGATGTGTTGGTTCTTCATCTAACCATCTTTATAAAATAGAAGAGCGGGCAGCAAAGAATAGGATTCTCAGAATGTACTTATGTTTATGTGTAATATTTGTTTCCAGTCATAAAACCAAGTGACAGGGATCAACAGGAATGTGAGTATCTAATACATGATGGATCTCTGTTCGAACCGATTGCCATCAATGTTGAATTTGTGGGCCAAACCATATTAAATGACTACGTTTCCAAACTGTCTTTGCATTGTGGGCACATGGGGGCGCTCTCTGAGTCGTATTTACTGTGTATCACTGGTGTCACCTGAAATCTGTGGATTATTTTCTATTGAGTTTCATATGATCTATTTGAACAAGTAATTTTCTTTGCGTTTAAATGTATACTTTTCCATTTTGTTTCATCCAGGTGGGTCCCAAAATCTTCATTCCAAATTGTCTTATTTTTTTATAAGAATAGGTTTAACTTTTTATATAAGAAACTCAGGCATTTCTTTTACACAATAAGTGATTATATTATTTCTCTGATATTTATCTATTGGTGAAATATCTGCTATATCTAGGCTGAGGGGCTCATAGTTTTACTGCTGCGGTGGGACTTCTTTAGCCAACACTGCGAGAGGACTTTTCATCAGACATTAGCTCTGAATATTTGAACTTCCACGCGGAAAACCCTGCTGAACAGAGACAACAGCTGTTTGCGCGTCCTTGCTGAAGGTTGCGGCGAAGGCGTCGGGATCGGGAGGTAAACAGCGGCGGGGCATTAGCCCAGCGGCCCTGTCACGTGAGCCCTCTCCTCTAGCCTAACCCGGTGTGTCTGTTTGCTCTGGGGGCGGATGAGCCGTGGATCTGCGTGGCATGGGGATTGAAAGAAGGGGGAGAGAGAGAAAAAAAGAAAAAAAAGAAAAAGCTTGTGACCTTTCGGGAGCTGTTAAATCGTCCCACTGGTGACGCCAGGAGACAAGCCCCTCAGGTGGAAGGGAATGGCTGCACGGTGAATTATTTAGAATGGGACGGTTCAGTGTGGGGTGGGAGGCAGGGGCGCATGGGTGAGGGGCGGCCCAAACTGTACAGGAGACTCACTCTGGTGGTGTTCTCACTTTTTTTTAATATTAATATAGAGCTGGACAAGATAACAAAGAGATTAATCACAATTTATTATATCAAACAAATACTACAATTCATGAACGTAAGACAAGACAGATCTTTGACCATATTGTTATTTTAATTCACATTTTCAAACTCCAAACTGTAAAAGAATAAATGGTTGTCCCCACTTAAATCATTCCAATCCTGACCTAATCTTTTTGTCTCCGAGGGCCAAAATGAAAATGTGCCTGTGAGCCAAGGGCCAAACACAGCGATTTCAAGAGTGAAACACATATAATAATAATAGTTACTTGAATTATTTGTAGGTATGTGCAAATAACACGCTACGTTAAAACAAGCATGGACTGTGGCAAAAGTCTACCTTTAGTAGAACATAAACAACACATGCAGCCACAAAATGGCAGCAATATAGTGCAAAATGTAAACAACGACAACAATCCATGCTTCTTCAACAGTCCAAACTGATTATACTAGTGAAAGACACATTATTAGCCTATTAATATTATTGTTATGTCATCAAGGTGTGAGTGAGTCAGTGACCTCCGAGTCTGGACTTGTTCAGGGTCATGACACTGAAAGTCTGCTCACAGATGCAAGTGCTCCCAAACAGTGAAGCATCACCTGTGCATGCTTCTTAATCTGTGGGGACCTCCATCCATCCATCCATCTTCTTCCACTTGTCCGTTCCTGGGTCGTGGGGGCAGTTGTTGGAGCTGCACCAGCCCCTATAGCGCCCCCTGCAGGTGGTGGGTCCACAGAAGGACGACCTCATGGTTCTAACCGGGCCTGTTGGTCTCTCATAAGGGGCTTCTGAACCGCTCTTTGTCTGACCCGTCACCTAGGACCTGTTTGCCATGGGAGACCCTACCAGGGGCACGAAGCCCCCGACAACAGGGCTCCAGGATCATTCAGACACTCGAACCCCTCCACCACATTAAGGTGGCGGTTCCAAGAGGGGCTGTGGGCACCTTTCTGTGTATAAACATCCTTCAGATTCAGAGACACGAATTTACTTTTGAGCTCAGTATCACACTGAAACTCGATGAGCTCCATCTGAATGTGGCCTGGGACAGAGTCAGGAGTAACATTGAAGAGTTGGGAGAATCAGCATTCTTTCACATTCAGGTTCCACCAGGTTCTTCCCACCAGGTTTACTTCTCTCAGGCTGGGGAAGTGAGCCACGTTTCCTGGGAGCAAGTGAAGAGCCAGAGTTTTGTCCACAATCATCAGTACATTCACTATGAGTAACTCAGAATCACGATCAGCAACCAGAGTGACTCGCGCACAGACAGGAGCTGCGTGTAGTGTACATGTGTATGCCGAACCTGCAGAAAGATGACGAGAGAGTTAGTCCCAGCTTTATTTGAAAGACCTTCACGTGATAATCTGCTCTTTGCCTTGTGTTGAGCAGGTTCGCGACGTCTACCATGAAACCAACGTTGGCGTGGTCCTCACTCCCCTCCCACTGCCGCCGCCGGCTGTACGCTCTTTACGCACGCGCTCCGGCCGTCATCCAACGCTCCGACCGAGGCCACCGTGAGGGAATGGGCGGGGACAGTGTTTGCTGGTTTATTAATTCAGTTGACAAAAATAATGAGAACGAGGAGAAGGAGGAGTAAAAGAAACACGTGCCGGTCGTTAGAGAAATAACAATGGTGCTTGAGAGGATTGATGAAGAATAGGCAGCAGTCAGGATGTCTTATACAGGAGAAGTTTATTTACCATCGTTACGGGACCCGGAGACATGAACTCGAGACATTGCGCTAGTCCTACCATTCAAGTCTGTCTATGCTTCCACAGAAGAGGGATAAATACCGTCTAAGAGAGTCATACCGATACGCAAGCAAAACATTCAGCGGCGCCTGAGCACCACAGTCAAGGCTATGACAGAGATAGTACGACTGTACAGCTTGATCCAGTATGATAAATAATGATTTAATGTTATCCTTTAACATTAAATCCTGCAGACAAAGGTGCAGCTGTCCTGGTGGAACACTGAATGCTGTGGGCCGTCGATAAGTGGCCTACCTGTGGAGCTGCGTATGATGTACAATAATAACTTGACCAGACTAAAGTCAAACATTGTTAATGACCTGTACAACGTTGGCTAAAATCTGAAGATATGTTGGTAAGCTCCAGTGAAAACACGTGTGACACAGCTTGAAAGATTCCCGTGTGGTTTAAACCCACTGCCCGAGATGAGGCTTATTGTTACACAACAGTTGGATAACAGGCTCAGCGCTCCCCTCGGTCAGTCGGTCTGTCCACACGTGTCAACGCTGGACGTCCCGACAGCTCCCCTGACAGTGACACCAACACCTCAGACACTGCTCCGGGCCGCCCCCCCCCCATCCTTCGACAGCACACAGAGCCCCATCAGGGACTGGGGGACGGGCGGTCGAGGGAATGCAGGACATGGGCTGGAGCGGCTGATGGAGCTTTTCATCGAAATCCCCGCCCAGCACTGAAGTACATTTAGAGTTTTAGTTTGTGTTATATCATGCTCGGGTTTTCGTGTCATAGATGGTGAAGTAGCAGCTAGCTGTTGTTGTTTACATTAGCGTGACCGTTTTTTTTTTTTTCCTGAAAGGTGTGAAATGTGCTCATAAGCTCATTCCTGTGTAAACATGGGAAGTATAGAAAAGTTGTGAATGAGTTTGGATTTCGAATAATAATTACAATTTTGTTCATTGTTAACAAAATATTTCATTATAGGGTGTTGAAGGTATGAAAGCAATTGTTTGTATAAATGCACACTTTAACCTCTTAACCAGATTCTCCACTTTGTCTTTACCCAAATCTTAAAGCTCCTCCGAAAACAAGGATGAAAATACAACAACCAAAAAAAGCGACAAAAGAGCGTCAAAGACACGATTAAAAAGTGATGAAAAAGCAACAATAGCAAGAGCCACAAAAAAGTCACAAAGAAGCAACAGAAACGTGCCAGAAAAAGCAACAATAACATAACTAAAGAGTAGGGATGGGTATCGTTAAGGATTTATCGATACTCCTTATCGATCTGGTACTTTAACGGTACTCTTATCGGTACTTTTCAAGGAAAAAACAATTGTTAGATAGAGGCTAGTATAGTAGCCTCTATCTAACTAGCCTAGGCCTATATTAATTTTTTATTACACTTTTTAATACACATTTACTCTACATTTGTACCTAATTTATTCTCAATTAGCACATACACTAAATGAGTGATAAGTTCTTATTATTATTATTATTATTATCATTCTTTAGTAAATGAAGTATTAAGGCTCATAAGTGTTTGTTAATCAGGCTGTTGGTTAGATTTGACTGTAGCTCTGGGACTGATCCTAAATGAAAACGTCTGAATAAAATAATGAACTAGAGCCAAAGCCTGTTTTCTGCCTCTCAGCTTGTGTCCAGTGGGTCGACACCGGTTCGCGCTGACGTGCATGTGGGAGCGCGCACGTGTGTGCATGTACACGCCGCCATGTGCCGTTTGTGGAAAAAAAGACTTCACCTGAAACTCTTCAGTTTGGGTATTTGTGAATGAGGAAAAGTGCACGTGGTGTCTGAGAGAATAAGCACGTTTTGAATGACACCGCGCGTCTTTCCCACGCGCACCTGTCCCGCCGCGCACACAGCTGCATGGGACGCACAGCACTCTCGTGCGGGTACCGGGGATGAACAGATCCGATGCAGCGAATGCATCCATTAGTGCACGTGGTCATCGCACCGGCCCCGTTAAGAAAACCAATAAGGCTGCAGCATATTGGTCAGGATGGACCGGCACACGTGGCCCCCGGGGCCATAATGATACCGGGGTTTGGTCCCGTCCCTACTAAAAAGTGAAAAAATTTGACGAAAACCATACAAAAAGGCTTAAAACATGTGACATTGTGGAAACAAAAAAAGTCATTATCGGTTTTGTGGGGCTTAGCTTTCAAATTAGGTGTTACTCTGGACTATAGGCTGTAAGCTCAAGCCGAGAAGATTTTTAGATTTGGGTAAAGCTGAACTGGAGAAGGTGTGCTCGGTTATAGCAGAGGTTAAGAGGTTGAATTCTGCTTCTGATTTTGAAACCTCAAATCCAAATCTAATCACGTTTGCACTACTTGTCTGAAAAATATAAAATAATATAAAATTATATATATATATATATATATATATATATATATATATATATATATATATATATATATATGTATGTCTCCTTTACCTGAATCTAAGTGTTCTGATCTGGGCTGCTCCACTGCCATGTCTTATAGAATTAAGGTGAAGCCTGTGTCTTCGAATGACCAGGAAGTGACTTAAGGCCCTCACTTTCGTTGGATAGCCCCCCCCCCCCTCCCTGGGCACATGTGGGGGATTCCAGCGGCTCGGCGTGGATGGAGCTGTCCCGTCATGGGCACATGTCACCCCGCGGGCCGTGTGAGAGCAAGGGTCAACCGGCTGTGTGTGTACAAACATGCCCCCGCCGACCCCGGGGAAGGGGGCCACGCTCACATCGCGTTCAGACAGCTGTCCATCACCATGACAACGGGAGGAGCACATCACACCACGGCCCATCACCATGACGACAGGGGCAGCAACACCTCCAGGACCTCCGCGGAGCAGGAGATGGTTCACACGCCCCGCACACGCAGACAAACGCACTATCCAAGCTCATTTCATCATATGAGGCAAACCCCGCCTTAACCACTTTACCCAAATCTTACACACATCAACAAAAATGGGACAATAACGAGGATGAAAATGCAACAAAAGAGCGACAAAAAGGCAATGAAAAAGTGACAAAAATGTGTGACGAAAACGCAACAAAAAAGCCAAAAAAAGGGCAACAGAAAAGTCACATAAAAGCGACAAAAGAGCAACAGAACATTTCCAAAATGAAGGAAAAGGAAACAAAAAGTGATGAAAACGCAACAAAAGAGCGATGTAATAATATATAAAAAGACGACAACGTGGCAACAACGCGAGGTAAAAGATTCATTTAGATGAGTTTTGTAGGTCTTAGCTTTCAAATGAGGCTCTACACTGGCCTATAGGCTGGAAGCTCCAGGCTGGAAGCGTTTAAGATTCAGGTAAAGCTGACCTGGAGAAAATGCACTTGGTTAAAGGTCACACCGGCTGACTGCAACGAAAGAGAAGAAAATATGAGCTGTGCCTTCAAAGCCAGATCTTCTCAGGCCTATGTGACATTTCATGTGTGAAGTCCAACCCTGTTTTCATACTCGCCACCAAGACGCCATGTTTGCGCCCTCCGCTCCACAATAGTCTTTCACCATCCTCTGGGAAGAGCTTAGTTTTAATCTGTTTTATGCTCCAGTGAACGTCCATTAGCCAGAACAATAGAAGGCATGTGTGGCTGCACTGTGAGTCTTGCCTTGATACCTCCTCGTTTTTCAATTTGTTTTGTTTCCTGTAGCTCCTCTTATGACGTGTGCTGCGGGTGTGGGGGCTCTTGGTGCCTCATCAGTGTCTCAGAAGAAAACATGTGTAGGTCTCAAATTGGTTTAGCTGATAAGCTGCTGTTTACTTTTAAAAAGCTGCTTTCTTCAGGACCATTTTTGACTCTTCACAGTAAAGATTCCACCGAACCTCACAAAAACAAAAGACGTACAAAAGCATCCAGCAAAAACCATTAGTTTGTCCAATCAGACTAGCGTATTCTGAATACTTTGAACTACCACATTGATGTGCATTATATTTATGTGTAAATGTGGCATAAAAACATCTAGCTACGCTAGTTGGTGTCAGTTCTGAACTTATTTTCCCCAATTAAGAAAACAAAAACACACGGGGCAAATGCACACCAGGATCAGATCACATGACCCACGGTCATGTTCGCATGAACTGAACTGTGGACTAAGGAGTTTGAAATCTTTCTTTGTATTTTGGGATGACAGACCGATCATTGAGTATTGAAAGTGAAGCACAAACGCCTTCATACCTTTTGTGTCACAGCGTATCCCTTTGATTTTAGGAACATAAATGTAATCTGTGGAATGACCTGAACAGTTACTCAAAATGAGCATTCTAAATGTATTCAAGTATTTTGTTACTCCCCAACATTGACCTAGACAGAACATGAGATCGTCCCCTGAGGTTCTGTCTGTGTTCTTAGTTCTGACATGGTTTTTTCTAAGACTGACGCAGATATGCACTGCCAATATAAGTCAGCAGGGGGAGCTTTATTAGGAGCATAGGGCTAATATATTTGCCAGCCGATATATGGGTCGACCTCTATTTACGTGTGAAGTTTTGACCACTCACAGAACAAGATGAAACTGGGTAATATGTTTTTGCTCATAAAAACCTCAACAATGCTATAAAAAAAGTTGAAACGGTGTACGGAAGGGTCCGGAAACAAGTATATGTGAATAAAAATGATAAATGTCAGACAGAACCCAATTCTAATTGGACGAAATATTGAAACTAGTCATAAATATTATGAATAAGTCAAAATAAATGACACATAAAGGTCCTGTGTTGGAGTTAACCCGTCCTTTCATGACCTAAAACAAAGGTGGATGAATAAGATTGCGAATGACTCCAGAAGTGTTTTTCATCCGCAGAACAGCGCGTGACAGAGTCCGTTCCCTTTTCAAACACACACTCCTGTCGAGGTTGTTATTCCAGATGATCGGGATGGGTATTGTTGCGCTGTATAAATGGCTCTTACTTTCAATTAGTGCGCGGAGCTCCCAGCCGAGCGAGCGGGGCCGCGTCGATGAGGAGAGGCCCCGTGCAGACAGATGGGCCCTGCGTGACACTGGGGCGTCCTGCGGAGCCAAAATCAATGCTCCACTGCAAAACACCACAGAAATTAATAATTATCCCATCACAGGGTCTCTTTGCATTGCCTGTGCAATCTAATTAATAGCTGTTTTGTTTGTGGCTCGTCGGCCGCCGCGTGTCAGCGACTGGGGAAGGGTCGGGGGGACGGTGCAAACTCTCACCTTTGTGGGATCATATCCTCCAACCGCAACAGGGTCGATTTGACATCTTGTATTCGTGGAAAAAAACATTACAGTGACATGGCGTAAACATGACGAAAAAAACAATGGCCTTTTTTTTTTTAAAAGCCACAAAAAGTGACACAAAAATGTTGAGAAGCTTTTAGGTTTGGGTAATGCCAAACTGGAGAAAATGTGCTCGGTTCATTTGTAAGAGGTTAAGGCAGTGCTTCTCGACTGGTGGGTCAGGACTAGACCAGAGGTGGGCCATAATTTATATATTTGCATATTTCCGATGGTTTGCAGACATATGGCTGTGTCGTCGCTATCAGGAAAGTCTCCAGGAATACAGATATTAATTTTTTGTCAATATCACCCGGCAATCGGCTAGAACTTAGGTGTTGGTTTGAAAATGAGTTGTAAACGTCATTAATAATAACTGCTAAACCAGGACTTCTCAAACCTTCTTGGGCCTGGAACCTCTTCCCGGACAGAACCTCCTCCACTCGTGTTTAAGGCCCCTTCTTTTGCATGAAGGTGGACCCTAACGTCCTGTTTGGTTGCAGATGTGTCTGACGGGCTGCTGGAGGTGGTGGGGCTGGAGGGCGCCATGGAGATGGGGCAGATCTACACTGGGCTGAAGAGCGCGGGGAGACGCTTGGCCCAGTGCTCCGCTGTCACCATCAGGTCAGTGTCCACCCAGTCCGGCCCGCAGCCTGGGCCGCAGCGGAACACACTAACGTATAACCTGTTCCTCTTGTAGAACCACCAAGGCCCTCCCCATGCAGATCGACGGGGAGCCGTGGATGCAGACGCCCTGCACTGTGAGTATTTCAGTTCAGAGCTGAGCATTAGGGTAAATAGACCTCACTGGACGAGGAAATCAGCCATCCAAACGTCAACTCCAGGGCAGGTCCAGATGATGGATGCTGCTCCTCACATAAACATCGCAGCGTCCCGTCTTTCCCTTGATGCTTAGTCTGGGGTTTCTCTCAGATTAAAGCAAATGGAAAAAATACAATTTCATTCAAATCCTCATGATGACTGGATATTTTGTACCAAATTCCATAATCCTGTCACTAAGTCTGTGCGTAGGAAGAACGTCCTTTGAAGAACATGTTTGGGACCAAACACAATGAGATAAAACAAAAGGTACCAAATTGGTCCTCAGTCCACTGATAGAAAATAACAGTTTCCATCACTGATGAAAGCAACATCTCCGCCTCGTGCTCAGCATTAGGTCTAACGATCTGAAGCAAAAAAATCACTTCCTTTGCCTCTGAATATTTCACAAACCAATACAACTCTTTTTTTTGTCCAGATGTTAACGAGAAGTTCTCAGACGATCTTTGCCCCTTCATTTAAAACGATGAGAGCTTCTGTTTCAACCTTTGGTGCTCCCATCTACAGTGTTTCCCTATTTACGGGTATCGTGGAAAACCCTCTGGCAAAAACGATATTGCATTGTCTTTTGAGCGCCCAACACGACAAGTTGGGCGCCCCCCCAGAACCTGGCTTTACCCAAATCCAAAACACCGCAAAATAGCGACGTAAACTAAAAGACAATGTAAAAACACAACAAAAAAGTGGCAAAAACAGACAAAAGCGCCACAAAAGAGGTCTTAGCTTTCAAATGAGGTGTTAACCTGGCCTATAGTCTGTATGCTTTTAGATTTGGGTAAAGCTGAACTGGAGTAAATGTGCTCGGTTAAAGCGGGGGTTCAGAGCCTTGATATGACTTTGGTGTGAGTCTTGTGACCAGTGTGGGAAATGGAAATCCCTCATCAAGAGACCAGTCAGATTGCGTTGTTGTTCCGGCGCACTCCAGCCGTCCCCCTCCGCGCTCAGGAGTGCCTGCACCTGCTCCAAATATTTTTATAAACTCCTGTCTGTTGATTATGGCGGCGCGGCGTTGTAATTACCACCCTGCAGACTGAAGCGCCGCCGTCATTTCCATGTCGATCGCAGCAGCCCGCAAAATCTGGAGCGGCGCCGACCAAAAACAAGTGCCTCGCGAAGTGCTCTCGTGGCAAAACTCCGCCCGGGCGAAACTCGGCTCCTGACAATCCGCAATTGTGCCGCCGCGATCTCCATGGCGACCCCAGTCATACACTGTAACGCGTGTCAGATATGAAAACACCGGCGCTCGAGCGGGGGATGTTTTTACGGCGCGGTAATTATTAACAACAACAAGTATGCAGATGAAACGGGAGCTCCGCCGCGTCAATAACATATTTAACACCGGGGTCTATTTGCATTCGGGGCGCGTCGCCGTCACAACGGGGTCTGCCGTCAGTAACCGGGAGATTTTAGACCACTGTGGTTACGCGAGTCCCTTTGACCTGAAGCGCCAGCACTTCCTGTCCGTACTCGTTTCCTGCAGAGCTTAGCTCATATTTACTATTTTTTTTTATTTGAACAGGGACAGTGTACAATCTACATTAGCCTCAGAAAGGAGAGATGCATTGTACCGGGTTATAGCACTTGTGCTAATTTCCACCTGCAGTCCCTGGGCCTATTGTACATGTTTTTAGTGGTAGGGGAAACCGGAGTACCCGGAGGAAACCTACGCAGACACGGGGAGAACATGCAAACTCCACACAGGAAGGCCCCGTCCAGGTGGGAATCGAACCCGGACCTTCTAGTTATGAAGCACGAGCGCTAACCACTGTGCTACCGTGCCGCCATTTAGATGGCGGACAGTGAGTTCCCGGTAGATGAACACCTACTGCGTGTGACAAACTTGATGTAGGATGTAAAGAGTTCAAAGTTTATGAAGATCGGATAGTTTGTCTTGAAGCTAAAGGCTAACATGCAATCAAATATTTAACAAGAAATATTTATTAATGCAGGTTAGTTCACATTTGCGTCAATATTTCAGCACCATGTTACAGGGCTCTAGTTTGCAACTAGTTTTTATTAAAAAAAAGTCGATTTACGATTCTATTTAATTCCCCCAAATAATTGCGAACTGTAAATATATTTTAAAAATATATATATATTGTCTCTAATTAAAGTGCATCAAAATAAACAAAATTGCAAAGGCAAACCGTTTCTCTAACTGAAAAGTTGAACAATTGAACAATTTAGCCAAATATCAATATTGCGATTTTTTTTTTCAATCAATATTGCGATTTTACTTCCCCCATTTAACATTAATAACTTGTTGTCGTCTATATAGCCTAAACTGAGACAACGTTATTCCTCATGACATATTTACGACTGACTTATTTAAGTATTACTTACTTTTTAGTCCTTAATAATCATTTTGAATATAATTCAAAATAGCTCACATGTTTATAATTGTTTACCCTACACTCATATTTTTGTAAATAGCCTAAATATTTATTGCATCTTAATTGTGTTATGAGATAAGTTCTCATCCAAAATGTTCTCAAACATAAACCTCCTTTTAGGTTCTAAAAAGTCCCAACTGAGCTGCAAACAACTCTTAATAAGCAGGACAGGCTCACCTTCATCTCTGTGGGGGCAGAGACAGTTGGAGCTGAGGGCGTTTCTGTGATCAGTGCATCAGAGCGTGGGGCAGCGCGGCCCGGGACTCTGAATAGAGGGATTAGCGCTGGAGCTAACGCAATGCTAACGGAGAGAAAAGCAACAGTCCTTCGCGGTGGCTGCATCATAAACGCTGATATTTTCACTGTACATCCACGATCTACCGCGCACCTTAACTAGACTGAGACGTAAACAAAAGCACGCTGCGGAGCGGACGTCGCCGCCATGATATCGTGATAAAATTGCAAATGCAATTAATTGTTCAGCCCTACTCTGCAGTGTGCAACAAAGATTGTTAAACATACAAATTATTTATAGTGTATTTGGATTGAGCACATTTGTACAGCGGGACTTCTTCCTCTGAGCAGAGGGCGGATGGACAAGTGAAATACAGATGACAACAGAAGCCACTTGTCCCAACATGAATTCATCTTCTGTTATTTCCTGCCGATACGCACTTTCTGTCAGTTTATTCCCCACAGAAGTATCTATTTTTCACTTGTATGTTGGCCTTTTGCGGCGGCACCACAGCAGCCGGGCGCTTGAGCACGTGAGGAGCGAGAGCGGAGCCTCTCTTTTATTTTAACATCTGCATTATTGTCCTTGTAACAAACTAACTGTTGTTTCAGTAAGAGAACTTGACATTACACATTATTTACTATGATGCGTTACATCCCTCCACAGGGTTATTTGTTTGAAATGAATATTTGAAGGTAATGCAGTGATGCACATAGTCTCCCCCTGAAAAGGTTTTTCAGTGCTGATACTGAAACAGCACCAAGAACGAGAAAAACCCCACACATGTTACATCCTCCTCCCTCTTCTCCCGTGCTACAAACATCAGCCCACACTCGTCACACAAAGATTTCCATAAGGCTCCTCCTTGTTTCCAGACACTTTGACCAAACTTGTCCCCATCCTGTCCGTGGTCAAACCGTCCTCCTTACGCAGGTACAAAACCATTTCCAAAGTTGAATCTTTGCTCTGCTGACCCCCCTCTGCTTCCATCAAATTGCAAACTGCCGAAATGATCCCCCCCCCCAAAAAAAAACGGTACAAAATTGCCTATTGTCTCCTTATTTGTCTCCAGATGCCGTGTCTGTGTCTGAGTGAATTATAAATCTTGTGTGGAATATTTAGCTGCCAGGCGTTGCCATATACTCTGGTAATTGCTCTTCAGTCAAAGTCCGCGACGCCGCCCGTAAATGACAGCCCTGATCTGGAGCCAACGCGGCGCGGCCTGTGTGCGGCAGATGGGAGCGTTTCCCGTCTCCATTACGGAGCTGGGACGTAATGTCAAGCCACATGTTTGGTATTTGTTATTTCGCTGTTATCACCCATCAACAGAATTAATAGAATATTTTGGAAACTAAATATTTGGATTGAGACGTATTAGCACACTCTGGGAAGTCACGGGACTCCCATATAACGTGACAATGAGCCGAAGATCTGCGGGGGATTAGAAGTTCCTCCCGTTATCAAAGCCTGAGGAGTTTCACAGACAAACAGCTGTCGGGAGAAAAGATTCTGAATAGCTGTTTGTTTTACAGTAAAACATGGCCCCGAAGGCAATCAGGAAAATCCACTCTTTCAAACTTCCTCAGCTGTGATTTACTCCAGTCATTTGCTGTAGATTATCTCCGACTCAGTAAAACGTCTTGATACAAGTAAAAAATAAGCACCATATTTTTCGGACTATGGCCGGGTTGCAGGTTCTAGATTGTGATGATGTCACAAGACTCAGCGGGGGGCAGGAGCCAGTTTTTCCTATTAACTGCTTTACACTTTCACAAGTCGTAGCTCAAAAGAAAATGTATGAATTACAAAATATTTTTTCCTCTATATAATATTATAGGCCTTTAGAATGCTGTGATGTCGCCTGAGTATAAGACGCACTAGTCAAACATTGCCTAATGATGAAAAAATAGGCTGAATAGGCGCATGATTTACTAACGTAACACATTGATGGTTAGCTACATGAAGCATAAACAATGAACTCCAAATCAATCGCCTTGGCAACGGCCTGGGCACGCAGATGTAACTGCACCGTTGACAAGCCTCTCCCAACAGCATGTTTTCAAGCTCTCATCTGCAAACATTTCCCTGTAGCTGTGGCCATCTAGCTTTTAGCCCGTGATTAGCTTGTTTTGTTTACTTCATTGCAGTAACCTTCGCTCTCTCGCCCGCTCCAAACTTTCTGCTGCTCGATTAGCCTGTAGTGGTAAAGTGTAATAATTAGAGTCAGATCCACTTTAACTAAAGGAATATTCCAGTGTGGTGCGGTCAGCGAGGTCATCACAAGGGCCTCTGCACTGACCTGGGCTCTCATTCTGTGCCCTTTTTGCCCCAACATACATTTATAAATGTTTTGTTCTTGGGAGCTTTGGTTTTCTATAATCTGGATACAGAATCTGGCACAGACGCAATATGCTTAATCTGTTCATTTGACTTTAAAGCGTGGTTTGATAGACCCAGTGTGAGGCCGGCCTCTACTGCACTGCCCCCTGACGAGGAAAGGCCAGCACTGTGTCTGCACTGCACATTTCTACACAACATATGAATAGCTTACAAACCGGTCTGATGTATTTCTCTGCACGATTTAGATTCAGATTCAGAAGACTTTATTTCTCCCCGAGGGGTAATTCATCAGCAACTTCCCAGCCAAACATTTGTCCATCTCATAAATACAATACATAGAAGAATAGGCCTAACACATACAAATAACATATAGTCAGCAATATAGCAAACACCTGGAGCCATAATCACATTAATGATTAAAATGAGATTCATCCTTGTTGAGCAGCTTAATAGCTGAAGGTATGAAAGACAACAGATAACGATTCTTCGTGGCTCGCGGCACATTATTGCGCCACCCAGAGGGCATCACCAGAAACTCAGAGGACAGACTGTGCTGTGGTTGGCTCATGATTTGTTTGGCCTCATCAGTAACTCGCTTCCTCCAGAGTGAACTTAAGGCCTTCAGCTTTTTACAGTGTTGTGCAGAACATTCTTGTTTTTTACAGACAACCCACTGAACCAACAAATGAAAGAAAATGTCAAAAGGCTTTCAATCAAAGAATTGTTAAAGTTACATAAAATTGTGTCACAGACATTGAAAGAACGGAGCTTCCTTTAGCTGAGAGTCAAATATAGTGCCGATAAGAGTCAACAACAAGGAGAGGCATTTTAAACCTAAAGGAATTATTCAAAGTGAGAACTTTACTGGCTAGACTTTTTGTACAGGATGAAACGTGATAGACAATTGTCTACACAGCAAATATCACAAGTTTTGTGTTTTCTATATTTCTTTATATTGGAGTTCATACAGCATGTGCCTCTCTAGCCACATGTCACTGGAATATTCTGATTTCAATATTCCCTGTGATGTTCTGCCAAAGTGAGAGATTACTGTATCATCTGATCATGACATCATAACATCTTTTCAGGTTATAGCCTTCGGTAGGGGGGTTAACCCACTCCTCCTGGTCAGCCGCTGTCTGTCAGAAGAGGCAGAGACCTGATGATCAGTATGAAACTATTGAAGGAGGGGGGTCAAGTGCATAGTGAGTAGCACGTGAAAAAGGAGCAGCAGTGGAGCAGACCTCTATCTTTACACAGCAGAATGTGGCCCATAGTTCTACAATCACACAACTATGTTTGTTCTGAACTGAACTTTGGAACGTTTCAGATCGAGGTGGTCCACAAGAACCAGGCCCCGATGCTGATGGGCCCCAGCCACAGCCGCAGCTTCTTCTCCTCCATCCTGCGCCGCACTCGCAGTGAGAGCAAGGACTGAGCCCGGCCCGGCCGCGGAGACGCCTTTACCCCTGAGGAGGGGCCTCACTGCCCCGACTACACCCCGCTGAGAGGGGGCGTCGTGTGGGTCGTCCCGCCGGAGGAGCGGCCCGCCCCTGGAGCCGTACGGGGGCCACTCAGTGTTGTTTACCTGCTTTTCCTGAACTAAACTTTCTGAAGCTTGTGATTTGTGCCGGACGGATCCACCGCAGCGAAAAGGCAGTCTCTGCATGAGTTAAAGTCACACCACGTTAAAATCAGGATTCGAGACATAATTTTTGCAAAACGTAGATAAAGATTTGAGCGAAACAAAGTGATTTACTTAATAGTGCAGCAGATCAATCAAGCCCATTTTTGTGATACAAGTGGCAAATGTGGCATGAATAATGCCTTGGACCTTCTGTTTGAGAAAAGCTCCATATTCAAACATTATTTTACAAAGACAGTTTCCCACAATGCCCTCCTGTAAATAGGGCTGGGACGATACACTTTTGCTGCGATCCAATACGTATCCCGATACAGAGAGTCCGATACAGAGAGACCGATACAAAGAGCCCGATACAGAGAGCCCGATACAAAGAGCCCGATACAGAGAGTCCGATACAAAGAGCCCGATACAGAGAGCCCGATACAGAGAGCCCGATACAAAGAGCCCGATACAGAGAGTCCGATACAGAGAGACCGATACAAAGAGCCCGATACAGAGCCCGATACAGAGAGCCCGATACAAAGAGCCCGATACAGAGAGTCCGATACAAAGAGCCCGATACAGAGAGCCCGATACAGAGAGCCCGATACAAAGAGCCCGATACAGAGAGTCCGATACAAAGAGCCCGATACAGAGAGTCCGATACAGAGAGACCGATACAAAGAGCCTGATACAGAGAGTCCGATACAGAGAGACCGATACAAAGAACCTGATACAGAGAGCCCGATAAAGAGAGCTCGATACAATACGTATTACGATACATTATAACAAACAGCAATTCTTTACCCTGGATGAATAAGAAAGCACAAGTTCAGATTCCAAAGCTTCTATTAAATATAAATCCGTCAGACGTTGAGTAACACAGTTTGAAAGTATCCTTTTTAGTTCAAACCAATCAGCACAAAACAGGTATTAACCCGATCAACTTTAAGTCAAAAACATTTGTGTTTTTATTTTTTTTCTAGTTTTCTAGTTGGATATCAAAAGTATTGCGATACATTTCTTCCGAAAAAAAACTAAAATCTTATCTATAGAGCCAGGTTTTAAAGAAGTGACTAGGCCGTTTCAGCTCAAATAAATGATTTTCCCCACAATTTTTTACAATTTTTTTCTATATTTTTCCAAATTTATTTCATTTTTTTTGCCCATTGTCTAGACCTTTTTTTTTCTTTCTTATTTTTGCCCAAATACTTTCCATAATTTTTGCCCATTTTGTATCACTAACGTTTCCCTTATTTCCCAACATTTTTTACCAAATTAAATTTTTTTGCACAATTTCTCCAATTGTTCCTCCAAATTCCCCAATTTCCACACATTTGTTGACATCGGAGATGAACCCGATACTGTAAATGTGCAGATCTTCCACACATTATTGTTCTGTTCTCTGGTTCTAGACAAAAAAATACTTTCGTACAGGTTTCGGAAAAAGTATCGTTCAGGTATCGGTATCGAAAACCAAGTATCGTTACAGCACTGGTATCGAACAAAATGTAACGGCACCCTGCCCTACGCGTGTTGACGGCACATCTGCACAGCGCCACCTGCTGCTCTGGAGTGTGCATGTCAAGGCTTTTAAAATGAATGAAACACATGGACAAATTTCGACTTCTGGAGCCTTTATAGAAATGAAGTAGTATGTAGTAGAAAGTATGTAGTAAGTACGTTTCTCCTTCAAAGGAAGTGGACTAAAAGTAACAAGTTCTCCACCAAAATAATAGTGAAGTGCAGATCCTCATAAACCTGACTTAAGGACCACAGAAGAAGAGCCTTCGGGCCTGACTTTAACTCATGTGGACGCTCCCGTTTCGCGGTGACAGCTTGAATGTGTTTTTGTGAAATCATACTTCTATTTATTTATTATTTATTTACGCCTATTTATTATGATTATTGCTGATATTTCTTCGCTGCTACTGAAGGTCATGAGACTGTTTTTTTTTTTTTTCTTCTTCTCTCGTTCGGTTTCTGCATTAGCATAGCCCTGATGCATGATGGACAGTTTTTTTGTTTTGTATTTATTTTTTTTCCTTTTCAAAAATGGTAAATGTTCCCCGCGGTATTTTTAAACGGCTCCGTGTCATGTTTGGAGTTTGTTTTAGTTTTTTTTTCCTGAGTGCCGTCAGTCTAAAAACAGAAGCATGGCCGTGTTGTGAGACCTAACGCTTTGTGATGCATGACTGACAAAGAGATGTGTCGCGGTGGCGGAGCTCGCTAAACTTCTTCTTCTCCTTCGCCGCAGCAGCAGCTACAAAAGAACAAAACAAAAGTCATATCGTTTAAGAGCTCGAGCGCACGGTTTTTTTTGGATTCTATATTGATTTGGCTCAAAACGCACCTTTTTTTAATATTAAAACATTTTATTCGTCTATTTATTTCCAGACAGATGGACAGCTCTGCCACTTCAGGGCCTTTGGATTAAGTATATTTGTATGGTTTCATTCTTCGCCCTCTCAGCACAAGTTTCCGAGTCAGAAACGCTTTTTATACGGCATCCAAAAACGGGCGAACCCTTAACTTTTTCTACGGGAAATGAAGCGTTAAAAAGTCCTCCATTAAGGCTGGACGCTTTGGCCGGTTTATCGCGAGCTGATCTTTTGTAATAACGGTCTTAGACGTACTTTATTAACTCCTGTGGAAATCCTTTGTAATAAGAGCGTGTAATGGTGAGCTTAATCTACCCATTAACCTCTTAACCCCCACCTTCACTGGGTGCATTTTCTCCACTTTAGCTTTACCCAAATCTAAACGGTTAGAGCCTATAGGCCAGTGTGCCGCGACATTTTGTATTCTACTGTTTAAAACACCGAACATGCTCCTGAAGTCCAGCTCCACGCGGAAATGGCTATTTCTGTTTCTGCTAACTTTACTCACATCTCCATGGAGACGAGCTGGAGACGTCCCGCTCCCAGCGAAGTTTCCGTCAGGTGTGAAACACACACACACACAACTGTTTGGTCAGTTCTTAGGCAATTCTTAATGATACAAATATAATATAATAAAACAAATGCTGATATTCCATTCTATTGGGTGAAATGTTACACGGTGTGGCTTTAAAGGCAGATTAAGTGAACAAAATAATAATAATTGAGGTTTAAGTGACTTTATGTGAGGTTAGATCACTCTTTTCATGAAGCTGAAAATGGGGGCAGCTTTTCTTGGTTTGACGCTTTTTTGTTCATTACTTCACGTCCTTATCAGGAATCGTGTTGTTCCGATATCATACAGAGTACCAGCCCGATACCACGGCGTGTGAAGGAAAACAATAGAAAAGCCTCTAATGCTGCGTTTACACATAAGCACGATGCGTTACGAATGTCATTTTTCCGTCATTCGTGACGTTCGTGACGTGACTTAACGCATCTCAATGGAATTCTTAACAGAACGCATCAGTTCGTGACATTCGTGACGTTCGTGGAGAAAGTTTTTGTCTGTCAAAAAATCTTCCACGAATGTCACGAATCCCCCTCTGTTCGTGGAGTTCGCAGCGGAGCGTGTCCTTTCGTGAGGAGGAGTGGCGCTTCGTAATTCAGCGTGAGAGCATTCGTAGAGCATTCGTGGAGCAGAATCACTGTTTTCATGCTCAAAATTGACAGAAACACACGCTACGCCCAAAGTAAATGTTCGTACCTGCAGTGGAAAAGTGTCACAAAGTCGGCCAATCCGCGCTCCAAGTCACGGACAGCACCTGAAGAAACACTTTCAGCACCCCGAGCCGCTGCCGCTCCTCGGGGTGCTGAAAGTGTTTCTTCCTCCTGGGTCGTACCTGATGTTCGGGAGTTGGAGCCAGACGAGCCCAATGACTCAGGGGAGAGCACGGCCTCTGCTCCGCCTCCAACCCGGCGGCAGAAGATCACTCCACTTTCGCCCAATTCTTGACAGATTTCGGACAGAACGCGAATATTCCTAGTGACCCGTAACAGCGCGTGGCAGCGCGCAACACCACGCAGCAGCGCGCAACACCACGCAGCAGCGCGGGACGCATATTCGTGACCGTGCGTAATAATTCGTGCCATTAATCGTAACGCGTAGTAACAGGTCGCAACAGTTAGTGGCGGCGCGTGAAACCTCGACCCCGAATCATCAAATTCGTGATCCTTGGCCACGAATGTGCATTTGTGGCATTCGTAACGCATCGTGCTTATGTGTAAACGCAGCATAAGAGGATGCAAAGCCCCCGAGCTCATGACTCATTAGAAACGATAAACCCGGCCTATTCAACTGACGGCCCGGGGGCCAGATCCGGCCCTCCAAACCGTCTGGTCCGGCCCACTGCCAATTTCTCATCAGTAAATAATATAAGGCTTATTGTGACAGATCTAAACGTCCACAGCAGCGTATACTGTATAGTGTATACTCCCACTTCAAAACATCACTATTACAATAAATATACGAAAAATAAACAATATTTAACACGAGTATAAACATAAGTCATCATTGTGTGAACTTTTCGTCTTCAAATCCACCAGTATCTAAAGCTGAGAAGAAACCGTGTGAACACTGCCCTGCTCCTCCTCCTGCATGGTCTGGTTTCTGAAAGTAACGTGGTCCTGACTGTTTGAGAATCTGAAGTGCCAACACTGGAGCCGACTGATCTCTAGTATTTTTGTATCGATGTCGATTCTTTGACGCTGTCCTGCTTCTCTTTGGAACGTCGCGCTGAAAACTGTGTTCAGCCTGTACAGTGAACTGCCTGCCGTGTGCCACAGGAACCCGACTGATGGACAAAAAACACACACAAAAAATACTTTGGTTGTTTGAGCAAGAGTTTTGTGATTGTTTTGATACTTCCTGTGTAAACCGATGTGTTGTCCGTGGCAGCACACGGGGGCCCGGGCTTTGGTCAGTGGGGGCTCACAGTGTGTGTGCATGTTTTTACAGTACTTGTAATAAATGTATTGACTTGCAGCGGAGTACATTTCTTTCTTTGTTTGTTTGTTTACTTTATTGTCCCCATAGGGACATTTGTCAACTGCATTTAACCCATCCTCAATGCAACTGAGGCAACCCGTAAGGAGCCACTTCAGAGCTACATCGTAAACACGCCATTTGTGGAAGAAAAACAGACCAGAGTGTGCTGTTGACTAAATTAGTATTTATTTTGTTTTGTATTTATTTATTTTTGAACAGGGACAGTGTACAATCTACATTAGCCTCATTGTGGGCCTATTGTACATGTTTTTAGTGGTAGGGGAAACCAGAGTACCCGGAGGAAACCTACGCAGACACGGGGAGAACATGCAAACTCCACACAGAAAGGCCCCGTCCAGGTGGGAATCGAACCTGGGACCTTCTAGCTGTGAAGCACGAGCGCTAACTGCTGTGCTAATACAGCTCATTTGTACCGATCACAAATCAGGGCTGGGTATTGCCAACTTCACGATACGATACACATCCAGATGCAGAGTTATGGATACGATACATATCGTGATTCAAGTGTATCGCAATGGAGAGTCCATAATAAGACACTGTATATTCCCAATTTTAAGAAAATAGGTGTTTTGAAGCCTTTTTTGGAGAAGTTCGAGTGCATGTTGTGCTTTGTTCTGAACAAAGACTCTGGTTAGACAAACAGCTGCCTCGATACCATACATGTGTATATTGCCTATACCATAAATGAAGCACAGCCCCGTCCCAAATGCAGAGGTATAGGGGTGGGAACTGATGCGCTGTTGTCGATATCAGTACCATTGATCCTTTCTCTTATCGATCCAGTTCTTTATCAATTCTCCTATTGATTCCAAATAAATCATAATAGGCTGTATATAATGTGCATAGTTTTTATGTAAACAGGGCTATGTGTTAGTAACTTCCAATCATACACAGCATTTAAAAAAGCCATTGTCAAATCAAAATAAAACTGAAACTGTAAAGCTGTGCCACCGTGCGGTTAGCGCTTGTGCTTCACAGGCAAAAGGTCCCGGGTTCGATTCCCACCTGGACGGGGCCTTTCTGTGTGGAGTTTGCATGTTCTCCCCGTGTCTGCGTATAGGTTTCCTCCGGGTACTCCGGTTTCCCCTACCACTAAAAACATGTACAAAAGGCCAGGATGAATGAGAGTGTGTTTGGGAGTGCGCATGGGGGACGACTGATGGAAATGAGCCCAAGGCTACAATCCGCTGTGGCCTATTTACATGCATGAGACCCATGTATGTTCATTAACATGCACTGTCACGACCAAACAAACCAATAAATAAATGTATTTCCGAGGAGCAGGAGCCACTTGTTTCTCTAAACCAGGGGAAGGCAACCTCAGGCCCGGGGGCAAAATCCGGCCCTCCGGCACAGAACCTCTGGCCCCCAAGAATCAGAATCACCTGGCTGGAGGATTTACCTATTGCACATGTTTTTAGTGGAAGGGGAAACCTACACAGACACAGGGAGAACATGCACACTCCACACAGAAAGGCCCCGTCCTGGTGGGGATTTGAACCCGGGACCTTCTAGCTGTGAAGCGGAGGTGCTAACCACTGCTTTGACATTAATAGTAAGATGTTCAAGTTGCAAAATAGCCAAAAATCTCAAAATGGCCAAGCTTGTAAAATCGATGTTGTGACCTACAGTGTCATGCGGGGTGTGCGAGGGGGCTGCAGGAGCTAGAGACGCTTTCAGGCTGCAGCTTACAGATTTGACTTTCACAGTTTGAAAACGTGATAACTCCGGTCGGGCCGCTCCAAGTTTATTAGTCGCGCACCCAGAGGACATGCGAGCTCCACGGGACCTTCACCCCCCAGCTGAACGAAACATGCATTTCCCAGTGACCCTTGTGGCGGTGACGTCTTGTTCCTCGCTCGTGGGCGGCTGCTTGTCTCACACGTCACGCGTCAGGAAAGCTTCACTTGACCCGGGCCCGACTCCTGAAGTGTAGGCGCTGACCCTGACAAAGCCTTCACTTCACATCCCTCAGCGCAGGCAGAGTCAAGGGGGGTGGGGGGGGGGGGGGGGGAGCGGCTCACGACATCCCTGTCTCCTCAAGCTGCTCTCTAATGGGGCTGGGCTGTTGGTCCTGGGCCGCCCTAATGTCAGGACTAATGTAAACATCACTTAAAAATGTTCAGCTGGAAAAGTCCCGCGGGAGACACACAGGAAGTGGCCTCTTCGTCTCGGGACGCGTGTCGGCAGATGGAAGGGGGAACGTGCCGTCTTCTCCGCACATTGGACAGGTGTCTAATAGACTATAGAGCTGCAACCTTTTGACATCCGTGAGCTACGGAGCATCTTAAAGGGGATGTACCCATTGGTTCTTGTACCGAGTGTTGGCAGACTTGTGTGGAACAACAGGGACCTTTGCGCATCGTACCAGAACCTGATTCCATGATTTTAGTTAGCATCATGTTGCCGCCACAGCTCCGCTTTATTTCCTGAACGTACTTGAAACTCAAATTGTAAAGTTCAGATCGCGTATCAAAATGGTTGTTTGATCACTATGGCCCCTGTGAACGTCAGAGCCACAGTTTGATCATGGGAAAAAAAGACACTTGAGTAACTATGGATCTTAAACCTGATTCATTCATTCTTTCACACACAAATATGTACATGTTTTGTGTCCACGTGTAGCACAAAAGATGACGCTGTATGTCCAAATATGGTCATGTCCTTGCTCTGATGTCGCCTGGCAAAACACACGCGCGTGCACAGACATTACAACACTTTAGTTTCCGTTTTCTCAAAAAAGGCCCATTTATGTATAAAGCACATTTCATGCACAAGGCAACTCAACGTGCAACACCAAAAACACACAATAAAACAAATCAATTGATACAACTCATAAAAAATATATAAAAATTCACACATGCAATTTGTATGTTTTAAAATTATATATTAAACCGGGTTAAAATACAATTTCCATAGGCAGCAGTAATAAGCATGTTTTCAGCCAGGACTTTAACATAGTCAGAGTTGAGGCCTGTTCCAGACCTTTGCTGCGTGAACCTGAAACGCAGCCTCACTGTGTTTAGTCGTGACTCTGGGAACCACCAGCAGACCCCTCCCTGAGGATCTCAGGCCCCGAGATGGTTCATACGGCTCTAACATGTCAGAGATGGACTTTGGTGCCCGACCATGAAGGGACTTATACAGAGAGAGCTGTTTTAAATTCTATTCTCTGAATGACAGGCAGCCAGTGCAGAGACCGGAGCACTGGACTAATATGGTCATACTACCTGGTTCTGGTCAGGACTCGAGCAGCAGCATTTTGGATACACTGCAGTTCTCTAACAGCTCGTTTGGAGAGGCCAGTGAACAGGCCAGTACAATAGTCTAGCCGACTGGAGACAAACGCATGAATTAATCTCTCCAAATCTGGGCTAGACACTATGTTTTTATTTTAGCAATGAGTTTTAGGTGGTAATAGGCCGCTGATGTAATGGACTTAATATGACTTAAAATTCAGGTCTGAGTCCATGATTACCCCGAGATTTCTAACTTGATTTTTCGGTTCTAGTGAAAGAGTTTCAAGATGACCAATGACAACCTCTCTGTGTTTTTGTGGGCCAAAAACAATGGTTGCAACAACATATCCACTTAGCTCTTACAGAATTCACACTTTCCAGGCTTGTACTGAAGCTTTTTTTTTTTCTTTGGCAGAGGTCGAATGATTCTGATCATTTTTTTTTTCCTTGTCTATAACCCTGCTTTATTACCGGCTGAGTTATTCAGGACATTCATGTTTTGTAGATACTTCAGAGGGAGCTAATAAGAAGAGACCAAATCTGCAGGTTCCAAAAGAAAAACACGGTAATTCTCTATCTCTTATGCCTCTGAAATTATAAGCAAAAGTCTGCAACATAGAATATATGAAATACAAACTTTTGAGGCAGGGCTCATTTTAAGGCTTTTTCCAGTGCAAATGGGACGTCTGTATCACCTGCAGTTCAGGAGATATCGGCTCTTAATTGGCCGATAGCCGATTTAGGAAAATACCCATACAGTATATCTGCATTGGGCAGCCTCTAATAATTTGTATTTCATGATTTTTTTTTTTTTCCAGTATCTAATTCCTTCCTGATTTATTCAAGTTTGAACCTCAAACCTGATCGTTGTAAGTAAAATATCAACAAAATAAAACCAGAAATTCAAACCTGGCTCGATCAGTTTGTCTCTGAAACATGGGCAATTTTGACTATTTTTATGCAGAAATGTTATGACAGAAAACGCTCATAGTTATGTCAGTACTCTCCAGCAAACGTTCCAACTTGATATCTCGAAGTGTATTTTTAGTTCGTTTTCACCTGCAGCATCTCGCCTTAATGTGATCTCTGACAACATCACCTTAGAAGCCAGAGGTTCTGTGCCTCAGGGCCAGATTTTGCCCCCGGGCCTGACGTTGCCTATGCCTGAATCAGTTTTTGTGGCTCATCCCAAAACAGCGGCGTCTCCGTGACCACAGCACAGAGAGGGGAGACTGTGTACCGTCTGTGCCGCCGTGAGAGCAAACAAAGCTGTGTGTGTGTGTGTGTGTGTGCGTGTGCGTGTGTGTGTGTGCGTGTGCGTGTGTGCGAGCAGGTGCAACGTTAGCTTAGAACCACACAAAACATGCAACACAACCTGGGACGCAGAGAGCGGCCAATAGGGGGCAGCGGAAACATCGGCAACAAGGTAAGCTATTAGCTCAACTCTGGCGTCATTTAACTATCTTTTACCTCTTAACCCCCACCAACACAGCAACATTTTCTCCAGTTATTATCCAGGTCTCCATGCATTACCCAAATCTAAAAGCTTAATCAAGAAAGCATCAATATACACAAAAATGTGACAAAAATGTGACCATAGAGCTAGCCTGGCTAACGCCAGACTGCTGTGTGCGTTCCAAACTTTACAAACTCCACAATAGTCTGGGGACCATGGTCGAAATCTTCACATGGATTTGGGACCAATCACAGAACGAGGAGGGACGGTAAAAACGATGACTCACTATTCGACATACGGAAGCTTGTAGTTTGTTTAGGGATAAAAAATATTTACGGATCCAACATGACAGCAGCAGGCGCGACGCCATCTTTGGATCAAGCTTCAGACCGTGTTCTAAATGGTTTAGCTGAAAATTTACAGCAGGTACGTCATCTGATACAATGATACGATTGGCTATGGCTACGTGCATGAGAGACATTCAGCACAATGAACGGCTATGGACAATCGTAAACCACACCTCTCCTAGAGAAAATGAATTGGACTAAATATTACTTGTGATTTTAGTTTGGCGTTAGCTAGGCTAACAATAGAGTGGAACAAATGTGAACCAAGAAAAACAAAGCTAAATTTAAATTGTATACATTTTACTTATGACTAGCTTATTCCAAAATATTTGTAACTAGCATAAATACAATACAATCATAAATTTAAAACTGTCTCTTCTTACTTCTTACTTCTTACTTCTTGAATGCATCTCCCGCGCTGCCTTACGCACTGACCCTGTCATGGCAGCCTCTCCTGGTGTCCATCTATACCTTTTGTTCCCCCTACCTACCTACCTGTCAAATAAAATCAGATGAAGAACCAATGCAATTGGGACGTGCCAAGCTTACTCCAAATGAGCGACTGCGCCGAATTACAGCTGGTGACTGCTTCTACTGTGGCCAATCTGGACACTTTCTCGCTAGTTGTCCAACTCGACCAAAAGACGGGGCTCACCAGTGAACATGGGGGCACTGGTGAGCCACACCACTTCCTCTCCAAACCCCAAGACAAAGATGTTACCCCCTGCTACGCCTCTTACTGCTCTTGTGGATTCTGGAGCAGAAGAGAATTTTGTGGACAGCGATCTTGCCCAGCAGGCTGGTTTGGAGACAGTCCCTTTGGAAACCCCCCTTACTGCTAATGCTCTGGATGGTAGGCCCATCTCTGAGGTAACACACTGTACTAAGCCCCTAAAGCTATTGCTGTCTGGTAATCATCAAGAAAATGACAGTTACTTGACGTAACTATAGTTCTGTGAGTATGGGCGTAGCCCTCTACGGGCTTCGCTATTGGTTATAACCCGAGGCATCGCCTCGCGCCTGAGAGATAAAAACATCTACCCGCTCCAATCATGTCAAGGTGATGGTATATCCATCTGGGGTATAAAAACCCCATCTGCCCACCGCTCATCTCCTTTGAACTCAGCCATAGAAGACAGGATGGGCCTGCTGGGCATGCAGGTAGAGGGCTACGCCCATACTCACAGAACTATAGTTACGTCAAGTAACTGTCATTTCTGTTTCGTATGGGCTACGCCCTCTACGGGCTTCGCTATTGGTTAAAACCCTGCGCGAAGACCGTAGGGAAGAATGTACTCCCAGCAGGCACAAATGACCACGATTGGAGCGCACCCAGGACAACGTCATGCAGTCAGTGTCACCAACCAGACGCACCCATGGGCAGTCAGAGCAGGGCCACGGGCTGCTCCACCAGAGCACCAAGGCACCTAGCACCATATACAGAAGGAAGCATAGCGGCCGCCTCTCCCAAGAGCGCGCATGCAACCAAAACAAAACACAGAGCACGCGTGTCGCCTCTCCCAAGAGCACACACGCACCCACAACCGAAAAGGAGGAGTGAAGGTGCATAGGCCGCCTCTCCCAAGAGCGCCCGCACCCCCACGCCCAGACAGGTCGCCTCTCCCAAGAGCACCTGCACTGGGCAGTCAAGATCAAATTAAACCCGCCCGGCGCTCAAAACCGAATGAGCGACAGACCCAGAAGCAACGTCCATCAAGTACGAGCGGGCGAAGGTCGACGAGGATGACCAGGAAGCCGCCAAGCACACATCCTCTATCGACACCCCTCTAAACAAAGCAGTAGAGGCAGCCACCCCTCGAGTAGAGTGGGCCCTGACGACCCTAGGAGCAGGAAGACCCCGAGCCTCGTATGCCATACGAATGGCATGACAGACCCAATGAGCCAGCCGTTGGGTAGAGAGTGGGGCACCTTTGCGCCCGGCCCCAAGCCCCACAAACAGTTGGTCCGACCGCCTGAACGTCGCTGTACGGTCCAGATAACAACGCAGGGCCCGAATCGGACACAGCAGGTTTCGCCTCTTATCCTCCACAGAAGCATGTGGTGGAGGAAAGAAGGGTCTAACTCTGATAACCCTAGACCTGAAAGAAGAAGTGACAATCTTGGGCTGAAAAGCCGGATTAGGCCACATCTCAAGCAGACCCCCATCCTCACCGAAGGACGTACAGGATGGATGCACAGACAGCGCAGTCAGGTCCCCCGCCCTCTTGGCAGAGACCAGAGCCAAAAGGAGCGCAGTCTTATATGATAGGCAACTAAGGTCTGACCTGTCCAGGGGCTCAAAAGGAGGGCCCGACAGACCCTCCAACACCACCTGAAGGTCCCACGAGGGCAAAGAGCACCGCACGGGCGGTCTCAGCCTCCGTGCTCCACGCAAAAAGCGTTTAACCAGGGGATGGTTCCTCGCCGTGAGATGGCCAAACCCCACGTGTCCGGTCGTAATGGCTGCCGCGAACACCCCCAGAGTGGCGGCAGCCCGCCCTCTATCTAGGAGGAACTGTAGGAACTCCAACACTCCCCCTATCGAGCAGGAAGTGGGATCAAGCACCCTTTCTGAACACCAGTCCTCGAAAAACCGCCAACGAGCACTGTACGCTCGCGTAGTGGATGGTGCACGGGCACCCTGAATAGTGGCCACCACTGGAGAGGGAAGGCCTAAACGCAACAACTTCCCCCTCTCAGCTTCCAAACCAAAAGGCTGCGTCCCAACACCGGGCGGGAGTGCAGAGTCCCCCCTGCTTGGACCAATGTGTCCGACCGGTCCGGCAGGGGCCAGGGGCCCTCCACCACCATCCCCACCAGGTCCGGGTACCACCTGGCGTTCGGACTGTCTGGGGCCACTATCAGAATCACCAACCCCTCCGTCCTCACCCTGTGCAGCAGAGGAGGCATGAGGTGAACTGGCGGAAATGCATACAGGAGACCCTGAGGCCACGGCCGATGGGCCAAGGCGTCCACCCCGAGCGGAGGGGCGTCTGCCCACCTGAGCGAGAACCAAAGTGGGCACTGTGCGTTTTCTGCACTGGCGAAAAGGTCGGCCACTGGATCCCCGAACCGGCGCCAAACCTCCATTGCGACCCATGGGGCTAGGCTCCACTCGTCGCGGAGTGGGCCTCCCCTGGACATAACGTCCGCGCCCACGTTGAGCAGGCCGGGAATGTGACGGGCTCTCAGGGAGGACAGGTGGGAGCCCGCCCACAAGAGAATTTCCGTCGCTTTCCTGTGCAGAGTGGGAGACCTGGTCCCCCCCTGCCTGTTTAAGTAGGCCACCACTGTGGTGTTGTCCGACCGCACCATGACATGGTGACCCGCCAGCTGACTTGAGAAGTGCAGGAGCACCCTCCGCACAGCTTCCATCTCCAAGAGATTGATGTGCCCCAAGGGTGACTCCCACGGCCCCCCGGTGGAGCACCGATCGAGTACTCCGCCCCAACCGGTCAGAGACGCGTCCGTGAACACCTCTGTGTAATGAGGAACGCACCCCATCCGTACCCCCTGGGGAAGACGATCCGGGGCCAGCCAGTACTCCAAGTCCCTCTGTGCGGACAAAGGGACCACCACAACCTTCCTCCTGTCCCGCACCGGGTGCAGCCTGAGGCGGCAAAACCACCGCTGAAGTCCCCTCATGTGGAGTAGACCCAGATGAACCACAGGGTGAGCGGCTGCCATCATGCCCAATAGGGAACGAATGGACTGGGACGGCACCTGCGGCTTGTCCAGTACCATTCTCCCCAGCGTCAGCAGCGCCTCTATCCTCTCGGCCGAGAGGGAGGCGCGCATGTCCCTGGAGTCTAGCTGCAGACCCAGATACGTTACACGCTGAATGGGGTACAACGCGCTTTTCTCCAAGTTGACCACAAATCCCAATCGGGAGATGTGTTCCAACAGGGCCGTCGTGTGAGCCTGCGCCTCCTGCCGAGACGAGGCCAGGATGAGCCAGCCGTCGATGTAAGTCAGAACTCGGATGCCACGACGACGAAGCGGCTCCAGCGCCGCCTCCACGCACTTGGAGAACGTGCGCGGGGCCAGCGAATAACCGAAGGGGAGGCGGTGATATTCGTAGCACTTCTCCCCCACTGCAAAGCGCAGAAACTTCCTGTGTTCCGACACAATAGGAACGTGGAAGTATGCATCTGTGAGATCCACGGACGTCATCCAGTCTCCTGGTCTGACGCACTCCAAAAGCTGCCTGACCGTCAGCATGCGAAAAGGCCTTTCCGCGATGCAGTGGTTCAGGACGCGCAGGTCCAAAATTGGACGTACACCCCGCTTTTCTTGGGGACTAGGAAATATGGGGAGTACAGCCCTTTTTCCACCGCGTCCGAAGCCACCTCTGCCACAGCCCCGCGCCGCAGCAGAGAGGCTACTTCCTCCTGGATGACCGCGGCCTCCGCCTGATCTCGGAGCCTCGTCCTGAGGATCCCGCTGAAAGGCGGCGGTCTCCGAGCGAACTGCAACGCGTATCCCCTGCGGAGCGTCCTGTCTAACCAGTGAGAAGAGAGAAGCCCCAGGCTCTTCCACTCCTGATAAAATTCTGTCACGGGCCTCACCGGTAGAAACGGCGAAGGCCCGCCCACCTCCACCCCGGCCTGCGGGGTAGGACGTGGGGGGCCCTGATGAAAAGGGCTGCGGGGATTCCCCACCCTCGGACAGCGGCGCCGCCGCGGCCGAGGACGGCGCGCCGTCAAGAGAGGACTTACGCTTCTTAGACTGAACAGTCTCACTCCCCTGCACGCTCCAAGGGCTGCCCCGCCTCCTGCCAAGCGGAGGTTTAGAGGCAGCCCCAGCCCGCGGAGTGACATGATCCGAGTCCGCACTGCAGCTCCGCGGATGGGTCAAAGGTACCGGCCGCCGTGACGTATCCCCCGTACGTTCCGGTAGGAGAATACGAAGCCGTGGCGTGCTGCGGAAAGCAGTGGGAGGAGTAGAAGACTCATGAACGGCAGACGCTCTCAGCGCGTCTCCGCTGCGAATAAGAGACGAAGCATGCTCTTTTACAATGTAACGGGCCGAAGCACGGCCTTTATTGTAAGCAAAATGCCCCCGTTTCCCCCCTCTGGTGTCAGCGCCCGGACGTCGATGCGCTGGTCCAGATCCACGGTCCCTCCGCTGGTCCCGTCTCGGAGAACGCGCTGGAGCCGTCTGGGATGAACCCGGAGTGTCGCGTCTCCGCGGAGGAGATGGGGGATGAAAACGGCGCTCGCGCCGCTGAGCCCCTCCCCGCCGTTCAGAGCGCTGACGGTCCCACTGGGGACGGAGATGCGGTCCCAGCTGCTGGGAGGCTTTGGAGGCAGCATCGAGGCGCTCGACCATTGCCTGGATGTCAGGGCCAAACAATGATGACGTGGAAACCGGGAGATCGAGTAGTTGACGCTTCTCCTGTTCCTTCAACGAGGAAAGCCCCAGCCACAAATGGCGAGATCCCACCTGAGCCGCCGCCATTGAACGGCCACCGTCAATGGCGAAAGCCTGGGACATACGGAGAAAAGACGCCACCGTAGTCTGGACCTCCTCGAGCTCCTCCAGGGCCAGCTCGGAGCGTCCGTGGATGAGCTTATCCAGCGAGCCCGCCAGAAAAGCCATGTTGCTAGCTAACGCCACTACCTGAGCGGCGTTAGCATAGCAGCGGTCTAAAACGGCCATCGTCAGCTTATCCTTATCAGAGGGAAGCAACGTTTTATCGCCTGGCCAAGGGGATGAGGACGGAAGGAGGGACATCCTGACTCCGTCCTCAATCGGCGGAACCCCGGACCGCCACGTCCAGTCCTGCACCGTGGAATACGGCCCGTACCCCAGTGCAGGATGTTTTGCCGCGAGAGGATGAGCCCATTCACGCTGAGCAAAGTGCATGATCGGTGTCATAGCCGGGCACATCACGACAGGGCGCGGTTTTCGGCGGGAACGGCTAGCTAAGCCTTCGGTGAAGTCCTCCACCGGAGCAGCAGGTTGAGACGGGGGCAGAGGAATCTCCATTCGGTCTGCGGCAGACGCAAACAACGCGGGGAGATAGTCGAGAGGATAACGATCCCCCTGTAGCCCGGACGGCGTCTCGGAGAAGATGGAGGCAGCGTCTTCGTCGTAGCAGCGACGATCATCCTCCTCATCATATTCACTCCATTCCTTCCTCCTGGGGCTTGCTGAAGGGGCTGGGTCCTGAATCAGGGGCACAGCGTCCTGAGCTGGCCGTTCTGGTGAATCCGGACCCATGAAACCCCGGCGACGCTCGCGCTCTTCCCGGGAGAGCGCTAAGCACGCCTGGCAGTCAGCATCACCCGCTGCATGGTGCCAACCGAGGCAGCGGAAGCACAGCTCGTGCTGATCTTCAGGGAGGAGAATGGAGGGACATTTGCCGCATCTGCGGAGCTCGACACCGGCAGGTGAAGTCATCTTCGAGCAGAGAAGCGGCGAGAAGATCCTGAAAGTAAGTAGAAGTATCGTTCTGAGAAGAACGTGCTCGTAGAAGTGAGTTCTGAAAAGAACTTGCTCTCTCAAACGCTGAGTTAAAAAAGGAGATGAGCGGTGGGCAGATGGGGTTTTTATACCCCAGATGGATATACCATCACCTTGACATGATTGGAGCGGGTAGATGTTTTTATCTCTCAGGCGCGAGGCGATGCCTCGGGTTATAACCAATAGCGAAGCCCGTAGAGGGCGTAGCCCATACGAAACAGAATGATACGGTTTCACATAATATCATCACCACACGCCCCTTTAATTCTTGGTTACCCTTGGCTTACACTCAGACCCTGCATCGACTACAGAGGCTTGAATCACATCACGGTAAAGAACAAATATCCACTTCCCCTAATAAATTCAGCTTTCCAACCACTCCGCGATCCTACAATCTTCTCTAAGTTGGACCTTAGAAATGCATACCACCTTGTGCGAATACGAGACGGGGATGAGTGGAAGACGGCATTCAAGACGCCACTTGGGCACTTTGAATATCTGGTCATGCTGTTTGGACTAACTAATGCGCCCGCCATTTTCCAAGCCATGATCAATGATGTTCTTCGGGACTTTTTAAACCGTTTTGTCTTTGTTTATTTAGATGACATTTTGATTTTCTCTTCCTCTCCAGAAGATCATGTAATCCATGTCCGGCAAGTGCTCCAAAGGCTACTTGAGAACAAGCTCTATGTCAAGGCTGAAAAATGTTAATTTACCGTCCAGTCAGTAAGCTTTCTAGGCTATATCATCGGCAGTGGGCAGGTGAAGCCAGACCCATCAAAGATCCAGGCAGTTGCAGGTTGGCCAAGACCAGACAATCGTAAACGGCTACAAAGATTTCTTGGTTTTGCAAATTTCTACCGCCGTTTTATTTGAAACTATAGTCAAGTTGCAGCTCCTTTGACTAGACTAACGTCATCCAAGGTCACTTTTGTATGGGGTCCTGATACAGAGCAGGCATTCCAAAACCTTAAGCAGAAGTTCACCTCAGCGCCAGTACTGGTTCATCCGGATCCTTCCCTTCAATTTGTTGTAGAAGTTGATGCTTCTGACGCGGTGTTGTCCCAGCGGTCACCTTCAGACCAGAAGTTGCACCCTTGCGCATTCTTTTCACGGCGGTTGTCCCCGGCTGAACATAATTATTCCATAGGGGATCGTGAGCTGCTAGCGGTCAAGTTGGCTCTGGAAGAATGGCGGCATTATCTGGAGGGTGCGGAACTTCCATTTGTTGTATGGACGGATCATAAGAATTTGTCATACATCCAGTCTGCTAAACGGCTCAACTCTAGACAGGCACGATGGGCGTTGTTCTTTGGGCACTTCACATTAACTTACAGACCTGGGTCTAGGAACACTAAACATGATGCTCTTTCTGGGCGTTGTTCTTTGGGCACTTCACATTAACTTACAGACCTGGGTCTAGGAACACTAAACATGATGCTCTTTCTCTGCAGTTTTCGTCCACAGACTTACCTGATCCCGTTGAGAACATCTTGCCTCTGGCTTGAGTGGTTGCCTCATCATCTGGGAGATAAAATCAAAGGTTCTTGAGGCTCAAGCAGCAGACTCCGATCCAGGTAATGGACTTCCAGATTGTATCTATGTTCCCCCAGCTATGCGTTCACAGGTCATCCAATGGGGTCATACATAACTTCGCCTGTCATCCTGAAATGGGACGCATCTTTTCTCTGCTCCGGCGCCACTTTTGGTGGCCTACTATGGAAAAAGACACTCGCGAGCTATGTACAAGCTTGCACCATATGTGCCAGAGGCAAGACAACTAATAAGAAGCCTGCTGGAAAGTTATGTCCGTTACCTGTTCCTAGTCGTCCATGGTCACACATTGCCATTGATTTCGTCTCCGGGCTCCCCATATCTCAAGGTAAGTAAATCATTCTGACTGTTATTGATCGTTTTTCTAAGTCTGTTCATTTTATACCTCTTGAGAAATTACCATCTGCCATGGAGACAGCTGACGTGTTGGTCCAGCACGTCTTCCGACTTCATGGAATACCATTGGACATTGTATCCGACAGGGTCAGTTTATCTCAAGTTTGGAGGCACTTTTCCATCCCCAGACCCATGGCCAGTGCGAAAGAGCCAATCAAAGTTTGGAGGCTTGGCTTCGTTGTGTGGCTTTCCAGAATCCTTCTGACTGGAGTTTGTACCTCGCTTGGGTGGAGTATGCACATAATTCTCTCCCCTCGTCGGCCACTGGTATGGCACCATTTGAATGTACCCTTGGTTACTTACCTCCTTTGTTTCCTGAACAGGAGAGAGAAATGTTGTGGTTCCATCCGTAAAGATCCACCTGCAACGCTGCCGTTACTTCTGGAAGTGCGCACGGGCAGCCTTGCTCCGCACGGCTGAAAGGAATCGTGAGTTGGCTGACAAACATCGTGCCCCCACCACAAATTACCGGCTGGGTCAGAAGCTTTGGCTTGCAGCTAAGGACATTCCGTTAAAGGTAGAATCCAAGAAACTTGCACCCCGACCCATCTCCCCGTTTGAAATAGGAAGGATTATTAGTCCGACCGCTGTCCGCTTGAAATTGCCTCCTTCTTTGAAGGTCGGTGCATGACAGTCCTTTGTATGGAGGTTGATTGTAGCAATCTACAATCAACCTCCATACAAGAGGAGCTGCTCTCCAGCTACTCCTCGCCAGTTTGTTTATCTACACTCACTGTTAGTGACAACACTTGGCTCTGAACAGTTTGGGAATTTTTGTGACATAACCTTCTTTTCATGTCCAGATACACCTGCCTGCCTGCCTGTTCATCTCCCTGCCTGCCTGCCCGCTCATCTGCCAGTCTGCTCCTCTGCCTGCCACTCAGCCGACCTGCTGCGATACTCACCCACTACCTTCAGTCAAGACATTTCCTGTAAAATAAATTATTAGTACTTACCTGTTGTGTTCTGCTCTTGGGTTCAGTCTAGAAGTGTGACAGACCCAAACAACAGGGCGTGGTTACAGTAGCTATAACATGTGTGGCAGGGACAGGTGTGGTCATGTGATCACATAACATTACAACACCTATAAAGGAAGGAGTTGTACATGCATACTTCCTCTTCCTGAGCAGGCCTGTGCACATGTTGCTTTCTGGTGAGCTGAAGAGATGTTTAGGTTTAAGACTTTTCTATATCATTTTTGTAAACAAAACACTGATGTACATTGTTTTATGTTCCTTAACAGTCCAGTTTAAAGGTATGCTTTTATATTGTTACTATTCTGTTTGTTGTTGTTTTTACTAATTGCACTGTGCTTTTATAGGCTCAGTGCTGGTTGCCGTTTATTTTTGTAGATAGTTTACTGTGCCATTTTGTTAATTTAAACAATATCCCTCTAGTTGGTGTTAATCTACCGACAGCTGGGGGTGACAGGGGTTCACTTTAGGTGGTGATTTTATTTGTAGTTTTGGTGGTGGTGGCACATGTGTATATGGGTGATTTCTGTTATGGAAATGGTGTTCATTTGTGTGTTGACCTTGCGTTTGTTTTTCACTAATAGTATACCTCTCTCACCCCAGCTCGAGGCCACACCATCACAATTCCAATTCAATAACTACTTTTAGTATGTGTGTGTTCAATTGAAAATAAACTCTGCCTTAGGGCTGTTGGACCCACACTGACTGTCTGGCTTTGTTATTGAAGCTCAGCTGTTGTCTAAAACACCTTGCTAGTGTTGCACATGGATAAGTGTTAAGGCTTATTTACAACACTAGACATGTCAAACAAGCGGCGATGAGCGCGGGGCAGGTGGAGACAGGCCTTTTCCAAATGGAGCTACGATTGACCAGACGAGTGTGAGTCATGGATAAAGAGGTGAAGAGTTCTACGACAGATCCCAGAAGATGGACTGCACAGTGAGTGTTTTTATGCTTATTCTGTGCGGTCTGAATGTGCCGCTGTTGCACAGACTCATGTGACATAAAGCGCGTGTGTTTATTGCTATTGTTTGTCTGGATAGATTCAGCGTTTGCCCGTGTCACACAGTGACTGGAGCATAGGACTTAGTTTAGGGTTGAACTGTTGTGACAGTCCCATAGACTGTGAAAAACTATTGCTATTCTACAGTATATGGACGGCCCGACGCTCTGCTGGTCTTTGCTTTTCGTGTAACCCGATTTGGCAAAAGCCCAATGAGTCAGGTGAGAGCACGGCAGAGCAGGACGCCTCTGCTCCGCCTCCAACCCGGTGTGTGCGGCAGGCAGTTTTGTCCACATTAGCCAGATTCTTGACAGATTTCTGACAGAACTCGACAATTCCCAATGACCCACAACAGCGTGCCACAGCACGCAACAGTGCGGGACCGTGCGTCACAATTCGTACCATTAATCGTAACGTGTAGTAACAGGTCGCAACAGTTTGTGGCAGTGTGAAACCTCTACCCCGAATCATTCCACTCACATTCGTGACTTGTCGTCGTAATGTGTACTCACTAACATACTGGCACCTGAGGTGGAAGTATGTTATGTAGTGACTATACTATGAGTATACTATGAGTATACAATGACCAACTTGCATCTAGTCCCTTTAATCATGCAAATTCAACTTCCTTTCTTTCTTTTTTTTTCCCTTTTTTTTTTCTTTTTCACAGAAAACGTATGGGGAATTTAGATATTTTTCTAACCAACAAAATGGAAAATGGTGATCGGTGTGTGTGAGATTATCCCTCAACACTTGCAATGGGTATAAACCCCCTTTCTCCCCTCGCTCCGCAGCTGGTTTGAGTTTACAGTCTCATAGAAAATCCGTCTTGTGCTGCTTGGGCTGATACATTCGGCCTCAGATCCACTGGTGATTCGGACCAATCACGTGACAGTATTGCCAAAACAACAAGCGCTTGTATCAATGCTAATGAACATTGCGGCGACGACGGGAAAACACGAGGTGCAGCCACAGACTAAAGTACCGTTTCTAAAAACTAAAGTGCGACCCAGTTGCACCATAGCTCTACTGTTAACCTGATTAGCGTACTTCTCTTCCCTCTTCCACTGACACCGCTCGCTCGTCCAGACGTCTCTCACCGCGATGGCTTTGTGCTCAGAAGCCGCATGAGTGGACAGCCTGCTCAGAGAGGCCGGCAAATGACAAAAGGGAAGAAAATTCATTAAGTCCCCCCTCCCCGCCCCTGGCGTTGGACACTCGAGGTAAAGCAGCGAAGGAGTTCATTTCACGGATCCTAAACATTTAGCAAAATTCAATTGGTTTGGCGTCCACCTGCGCGGCTAACTACAGAATCTCAATTAGAGCCTCCCGCACAAATTGACTTGTTATTAGGCCCACACGGGCTCGCTGATGTTGGCGGGATCAGGCACAGGGGCGTGAACCAGTGAGGCGGGGCCCGGGGCAAAGGTTTTAAGAGGGTTCAATGTGAGATACAGAAAGATTCAGCCAATGATAGATCGATTTGTGCTTATTTTCTAAAGTTTACACACCATATCTTAACCCGTTCCACAGACTCAAACTACTTTATTATATTATTATTGCAGAGAAAACGTGTATTTTCTATTTAACATAGATCATTTGGCCTGTGGCCAGAAAAGTGTTTTAGATACAATTCTGAAGGTCCTTGACTGGACAAAATCCACTTGATATTTCAAACATGTTATACTGTTAAACCTCATTGTGTCGAGTTTATGACAAAATGCTGTGATGTAAAAACAGACAAAGCCATACTTACATCTAAACAAGTCATCACACGTACGACTGTCGACCCAGACTAAGGCACAATCAGCACTTCTGCAAAAACACACAAAGAGCAGAAACAAAGGAACTCGAGTAGAAAAAGGCTAAGCTAAAACTGACTAAGAAACTGGACAAGAGACTGTAATATCAGAACACAGCTTAACTAACCAGGCGCTATTCTACCAACCTGACATTTTGAGCCACATTGGAAACAGTCAGGAGTGAGTCCTCTGAGCTGACTACAGCTCTGGTTATGAGGCAACATGACAACGCACGGGTCAAGTTTGGTAAATGCTCATATTTATATTTATATAGCGCCTTTCTACCTGCTTTAGGCCCTCAAACCACTTTACATCAAGGAACCAGTCACCCATTCATGCATACACCAGTGTACGCAGACACAGGAGGCAAGGTAGCTGAGGTGTCTTGCCCAAGGACACAACAACAGTGTGCACCTGCGGGATTCAAACCGCCGACCCTCTGATCACAAGATGACCTGCTCTGCACCAATTTGGGGCTGTGCTGGTAAGATTCCATATACTTCTGGATCTCGGACTACAAGTTCTGCTGGACACACAACAGGCTCGGGACCTTTCACCAGCAGAGCAGGATATCCCACACGGAGCATCTGAAAAAGGTGGAAAAGAAAGACAGTCAGAAATTGCATCGACAGAGTGCTGACAAAGCACTACAAAATGAGCTCGCACTCTAAAATCAGCAGCCTTAGCAGAAGTGCACCATTTATCAAACACATGTGCCTTCTCTCGAGCAAACAATGGCTCACAACAAAACCCAAACTAATATCTAAACTACAAAAAACAAAACCAGTCTCTAACTACTACGAATGTCAAAAGTCACACAGAGCTAAGGTGGCATGCAGTTCCAGGGAAATACCAGCAGCCCCGAATGGCGGCTAACGGGTGGCAGGTCCCTGAAAGGCGTGGCAGCTCAGGTGGAGTTCCAGGTTTGGTCAGATTCTGGGGCGCCGCACCAATCATAGGAGATGGAAGCAGTAGGACCATCCACCAATCAAAAGCCGGGCTCAGTACTTGCCTGTGGAAGAGCGTGGTCGCTTCTAACTTCACCCCGTTTGGAGCTATAGGGATATGCTGGGAGAGGACAAATGCTAACAACATCTTTGGTCTTTTTGCATGACTGAGCGCACACACAAAGACCAGACAGGTACGCATCACCTCGTCTAAGCTCAGGTAAGAACATATCTCAGTGTGGAAAAACCGTGGCCTGTTCCTTTAACATTGTACATGTGTGCAACAAGTCACGTTTTCATCCCGAGGACAACGTACATAAGACCTCATGACATAAACACAAACAACTATAGAGGGGACAGATGGGAATGCGTCACTGTTGGTGTTAATGTTAACCTGTTAGAGCCTGGATGTGGGGGCCAGGGTTAGGGTTAGGGTCATGGATTAGGGTTTTGAACGGCAAATATTGTGTTTCACTCACATGGATCTCACACATATTTATTTAGAAACTAGAAGGTCTTGGCTTTCAAATGAGGTATCACACTGGCATGTAGGCTGTAAGCTCTCCAGTCAATACGCTTTGAGATTTGGATATAACCCTAAACCTAACCCTAACGTGGCAGGTAACGGGTTAAAATGTGAATATGGGCAAAACCGGCTGTCATTTATACTTTGAGGCAGTGGAGCTGTCATCGGCAGCAGCTGAATGTAACTAATAAAGTAACTTGTAATCTAATTTAGTTACTTCAAATAATCAATAACGTAACCAGGTTACTAAGGGAGAAATCAGTAATCAGATTGTTCAAGGTAACACGGTGGATCTGCGAATCATACGGCAGTATTTCTGTGACTTTTACATCAAGAAGCACTTTTATCAATACTAATTCACAGAGCTCTTACAGACTTTCAAAACTAAACATTAGCTACTCTTACTCATTGCTACTGGTCCTGCAGAAAAGTACAGCATGTTGTAAAATGTGAACCCACTGACCATGTTGCTCGGAGTAACAGATGTCACTGGACAATATGGGATTCACAGGAAATGTATTCTTCTCAACTGGATTACAGGTGCGGCACCGTGGACATGTCAATCGTGCAGTACTTGAGTATTTGTCCTTGGATGATGTGGACCCTTTCATGCTGTACATGGGTCTGTACAATTCCAACTCGTATTGTAATCGTGTGACACTGACTCTGAGCTCCTTTTGTCAAGAAGAAAAACTGGAAAATATTTAATGAATTTGTGTTTTGTTGATCTGAGACTAGTTTTAGTTTAGTTTAGTTTATTAATTCATTTCATCAGGGACAATGTGCAAACACATTCATTAAAGATGCTTTACGTTTAGGCCTTACTCTACAGTCATTGCGACTTGTGGACCTGGAGCTCCTGGTCGTCTGCTCAGAACAGAGCTGGACACATGTTTTCAGTGGTGAAGGTGCAGTATTATTCAACATTTTCAAAACTAATCGCACATTTGGCTAAAACAAGGTGCAAATAGTTCATTTAGATCTAAACCCTCCCAGGCTAATATCAGCGCTAATGTTAATATGACAACGTGCTGTCATTTCAAACGGTGTGTGACTTATTTCTTTTCTCTTTTTTTTTTTGAGAACCCGCTGCCAACAACTACCCACTTTCCCAGCCAGCCTCCTCTTTAGCATCTCTCATAATATCTCCCATACTAAAAATATCTGCACGCTCTCTGCCAAACGAGGCCTTCCCCGCGACTTCTGACCTCCCTCTGATCCGGCGGCCATGACGCGCGCTCTTTTCCCTGTGAAGCTTCTCCCGGAGCTTTTTTAAACATCCCTCTCCTTCTCTCTCCCTCTCCAGACTATAGGACCTGCACCAGTCAGCCTGGCGGTGCAGGTGGAGGCTTTTGAAACCTCGGGGAAAAACAAAAGCGGCGCACGGTGCAGCTCCTTGCCTCATAGGCTGTGCGCCGCGGTCCAATTAGAAGCCCGCGCGTGGATGAGTGCCTGAGCGCGCGCATACATTACAGAGTGTGGCGGGGTCTGGAGAAGGCTCTACCCTCCGAGTGTCAGCGCGCATTACCAGGAGAGGCTCCGAGCGGCGCCTCCTCCCCCTCCTCTTCCTCCTCCTCTCTCTCCTTCCTCATTTCTCTCTCTCTCTCTCTCTCTCTCTTCCGCGCACCATCAGTCACTCGCCACTCCTCCCTCTCCGCGCACACCTCTCCGCGCTCCAGCCGCACCACGCCGCTCTCTGTTTTTAAATAATAATCAGGAAGCATGGATCTATCCTTTTACCATTTTCTCTAACTTTCAAATAAGAAGTCATTTATTTATTTTTATTATTATTATTATTCTTTTTTTTATTTTATTTTTTTGCCGAAGCAGCTCCTGAACTTTCCGACTTGTTTTTTTTTTTTTTTGTGTGTGGCTGATGGCCAGAGTTGCAGGTCGCGGTCTCCGTCAGACGTGATGCTTCAGGACTTAAGTGCGAGTGTGCTCTTCCCGGCGTGTCTGCAGCACCGAACCTTCGGTCAGTGATCTTTCTCTCTTTTTAATCTTCCACAAATGAGTTTAGCCTACCTGCATTAGTTTGTTCGGCTTAACTGATTCATCTGCGCTGTTCTTGGTCAGTCATAATGAGCCCAAAATGGCCCTGATTCTTATAATGTCACTGGTCACAGTCTTTTAGAGAAAGCCTTTTGAGCTTACATTTGTTTAAAAGGGTTCATACATTTTACTTAAATTTTTTAGTTTTAGAAACGCAATTTTGAGGCCTGCACTGCAAACATGTTAAAATGACTGGAGGTAATCATATTTAACCTTAGTTTGAGTGATTCTGACTGACCTGCTAATGGAATAAGATTTGTGTCCATATTTCAAGTCAAATCATACATATTTTTCATTTATTTTTGAGTAAAAATCAATATTTTAATCTTGTTATAGCTATATTCATTTCTTATTTTGAGTGCATAAAGACTTAATCCAGATAAAGTTAGTGATCTACTCAAATCAAGGTCAAATATTCGTATTTCAGCAAAATGTCACTTATTTTCAGATCAGTTTTTACAGTGTATGAGACGCGCTAAACCAGTCAACAGGACTCAGCATGTCCATATAATATCTTCATAGCTAATCTGCAGAAACCAATCTAAAAATGAGCTATTTTAGTTTTTTTTTTCATCTTGGATCAGTAAAATGATCTCACTATGGAAAAAAGTATTTTTGCCCTTGAAATAAAAAAATAAAAAAAACATCTTATTGCACTTAAAAATTGAAATTAAAAAAGCAATACATCTAATTGTATTGGAAATATGAACAAAGAATCGCCTTGCACAGACAGATGTTTTACTTGGCGAGTCAGGATTACGAAAATATTCTTATTTCTTGTCTTTTTAACAAATCAAGGCATAATTTTTACAGTGTTCGCTCATTTCATTTTTTTATTATTTTAACAGAATTGGTTTTCTGGTCACTGTAACGTGGCCTAATATTAAAAAAAGTTCTTCAGAGGGTTAAACGCCTGCCTCCAAAGTGTAATATGACATTTCAGTTTGTTGAAAAGATCTTTTGTTTTCGTACATTTTTTTTGACAACAGTCTCTCGTCCAATTTGAATCCGACAGTACTTGTCCATTTTACTAAAAAATCTATCTTTACTGAACATCTCTGTGCACTGAAATAACTACATTCCTAAAGCTGCGGTTTTGCTGAGGAATAAAACTCATCAGTTCTAAATATATGGGCGATGTTAATTTCTGTAAATCAGTTGTAGACGATTTTTTTTCTTTTAAACTTTTAAACTTTTTCACTTTGCCCCCTCCGTCACTCACCGATGCGGGGGCGCGGACAAAGAAGACGGTGCGGCGCTCCTTAATATTTCATTTGCAAAGTGAGAGCGGCGCGAGGGAGACGAACTCGGCGCGTTAAAAATGACACTTTAACAGAGAGCTTCAACATTGTCGATCTAATCAACGACTTCCTGTCCGCTCCGCCGCGAGCAGCGCGTCCGTCCGAGAGATTTATGGCCACAGGTAATTGGACCCAGAGAGCGGAATTATGACCGAATTACCGCCAAAAAACGTCCGTGTTCCAAAAAATTACAAATACCTGTTTTCTCACGGCAAAGGACCACATTCGTGAAGCTTAGCCAAAATGCAACACATTCATTTGAGTAATTCTGACTCGTCAACTAAAAACAAGATTTCATTCTTTACAGGAAAAGGGAGATTCATTACATATATATATATATTTTTTAGTGTAATAACATATTTCATTTGATCTTTTATTCAGGTGGTAGATAATGTAACTTTTATCTCCTCAAATCGAGGACAAACGTTCTTTTTAGATGAGTTGTTGTAGTTCTGCTAAAAAAACAACAGTGTTAAATGAAATGATTAGGGAAAAGTGCTTGAAACGGTTCTTTTTGCTTAGTGCTTACTTAATTGTAAATTTTGAGTAAAGCAGATGTAATAACGGTTGTTTAGTCATAGATTTCTGTCTTCATAAAGTACTTTTAAAATGGATTTTCTGCCAAAAAAAACTATGCGTTTGCCGTGGTCGTAGCCGGTGAGTGAGCGGGGCGGCCCGTCCCCATGGTGTCCGGGGGCTGCTGAGGCTTTGGGTGGCGGCTCACGGCTCGTTCCCGCGTGGCTCATCCATCGTACGCCGCAACGTTTTTTTGGGTTCAGACTGGAGTTTGGCCCAGCGTGTGATAAAGCGGAGTGTACCTGGGGGTGGGAGGGGGGCTGTGTGTGTGTGTGTGTGTGTGTGGGGGGGGGGTCACTTTTCCTTGGACGGACTAGTCAAAGTTATAGGTCGTGAAGGGACTGGGAACTTCTTAGTGTTAAGAGAAACACCGGTACTTGTTTTGGAAATAATGAAGTACCAAAAGATGGGACAAAAAAAGTGAGATTGCTGCTCCCCCATTCTAAACATGTATGGAAATATTCATTTTACAAAATTAACTATGAAAAAAAGATTATGCTAAACTGCCAGAAATCCACAACAATTTGTCTCTGCTAAATATCTTCATTTTGATCAAAACAAAACAAAAAAACAAACAAATCTAAATCGTAGAATATTGACCCCCCCCAGACAAAACATTTGGCTTGTGCGGAAATCAGAATTTGACAAAAAATAAATAAATAATAATATTTAAAAAAAAAAAATGCCTGAAGTAAACTAAAACTCTTATTAAAACATAAAACAATTAATAATAAAAAAACACAGGATCAAAATGTCAGAAATCAACCAACAATGCTTTATCATGTAAAACCCTACAGCCTAAATACTGATCCCCGAATTTAAACATTTGTGGAACTGATCGCTTTACTACAAACAAATAAATAAACCAGCGTCAACACCATCATCATTTAAAATATTCTGAACGGAAAAAAAAATAAAAAATGGCTAAATTGTCAATAGGTTTAAATTATTTCCCGGATCTGTTGAAACTGTTGTGCGTCAGCCGCCCCCACCTGTTTAAAAGTGTGGGGCAATAGTGGCTCCCGCTCGCCGCGATCTGTTAATTGTTTACTCTCTTTAATTCACACGTCGGGGCAAGAAAGCATCATATCAAAGTGTCAAATATGAAAAACACACTCCCGTTTTATTTGTTCTTTTCCTCTTGCATTACCCGAGCCGGAGCGTATCGCGGCTCATCCCGCTCCCCCGACGGCCCCCCCCCCCCCCCCTCCTCCGCCGCCGCTGAAGCGTGTAAAAATAGACTCGCTAATGACCCGCTCAAATACATGTCAGATGATGTTTGTAATGGACGCGGGCTTCATTATTCCGGCATTAGATCCAGCAGGTGATCGGGCCCCGGGACCGCAGGTGGATCCCTGCCAATTAGACGCCGCACAAAAAAAAAAAAAAAAAGCACGGGCGCTTCTTCTGTGGCGCCGGATTCGCCGCCGCCGAGAGAGCGGCGTCTGAGGAAGACTGTGCGGCAGAGTCGCACGCCGCTAATAATGGGCTCGGGCAAAAAGTCGTCCAGGAATAGACATTTTATTGAAATAAGCGTATTATTATTATTATTATTAGAAATCTGCCACAAGTGTGTCTGCATGGTGAGTCAAACTTACGAAATTTGCTTCAAAATGTCTCTCATTTTGACTAAAAAGGTTTTTAGTCAAAAAGTGACACATTATTGACTATTTGGGTTGACCACACGTATCAGCAAATCACCATCCAATGCAAATTTCATGCATCAGGTTTATTTCCCCATAAAAAAAATTACACATCATCTGCTTTTGTTCAAATGTCTCAAGTTGAGCATAACTATTTACATTTGAGTTGTTTTGACTAGTTAAGATTTAGTCGGGCATTTGACCTGGATGATTTCACTTGGTTTCTGATTCTTTTCAATACATTTGATCTGTATTTCAGGTTCATTTATTTGCCAATGGGGTATGAAAATTCAATTTGTCCCATCGGCAGGTTTACTCCGAGTAAGATGACCTCGGAACCAGGGAGTAATCTTGGTCCGATCAGGGGAAAAACGCTCAAAACGAGATGCATACTTTCAATTATTTAAACTCACGCTTGATATGTAGTTTTTGTAGTGTACTACTTTAAAATCCTACTTTAAAGGGCAAAAATAATGTTACTTTACATTACTTTAGTCTCTCTTTTCCTTAAGGGAGAGAAAAAAAAGAGGTATTCGGCCTTTAATCTGAGTCATGTTGATTTATCCAGACATATTTGTTTGCAGTGAATGGAACAAATGCGGTCGTGTTTTATAAAAGTGGCTTCAAAGTGCTCTAATGACCAAAAAGTGTGCTGATTTTGAGTCAATTTGGACTTTCTTATCTTATCGCTAAGGTGTATTCTCGCATTTGACTTTTTGTCTCATTTCAAGTGTTTTTTTAATTAAAAATTCAATATTTTTTATTAGTGTTTATTTATATAGGTTTAAAAAATATTTTAAAAATATATAAACAATATAAAATAAATACAAAAAATCCCAAATACCTGTAGTCAACTATAACTGTTATTACAACATAAAAAAAATTAAAAATACATTTCGGATTAGGTTCCAACATTAAGGGAGGAATGTTTTGTCGTCAAAAACACACACACAGGGTTAGGTCAAAATGCAAGAAATCAACCAACAATGCTTTCAAAATATTTCCCTTTTTTTTCATGAACATTATATTGGGGATGGTAATGACAACTGGGAAGTATCAAGATCTCGGAGTATAATACCTATTAATGTACCTTTATAACATAAAAGTAACTCTCGGTAATCACGGGTAAAAATCTGAAAGAAATATATTCATGATCACATTTTTTTACTTGCTTTGTGCTAGACATCGTACATGAATCGAGATCATTGTTGTAGTTGTGCTTTGTTTCAATTCATTCTATAAACAGTTAATATATTTTTTTGTAAGTTGGTCTGTGCGAATGTAGCCGCTGAAATGTTTCAAATTCTCTTTGGATGAGGTCTCTCTGATGTTTTGTTCCTTCGGTACCATTGTGTGAAATGTACTTTTTTTTATTGCATTGAATTTGGGGGTGGGCGCTCATAAGCTTCAGCCCACTCCTTTTGAGCACAATGTATACTGCTCAAATAAACAAATAAACAAATAAAAATATTAATAATCTTGTGTTAAGCAAATAAAAGCCTGTTCCAATGGCTGTTATTCCAGGACCTGCTCAAAATCTAAATAAAATGTCCCAAATCCAGCACTTTGAACCATCTATCGAAGATCAGATGACAATTTTTTACCAGTGTAGCTGTTATACTGTAAAAAGGTCATCCGGAAATAAGTAACATTTTCTTGAAGAAGCATGTAAAATCTGCCAGTGGAACTTGTCTCCTCAAATCAAGGACAAATATACTTCATTTGAGTCATTTTAACTCTTTTTTTATTTTATTTTATTTTTTAGTATTATTATTATTTATTTATTTGAGCAACAGGTGCAAACAGGTATGATACACATGTCAAATACAGACATTTTTTAACAACATAAGTATTAGTGTTGCTCAAAGGGGGTAGGAAGAAGTTAGTAATAACTTATGAGGCCCTACCCCTCCTTTCAGTATAGAGAATGTGAGACGTGCAGGGCTTCAGTGATTTCCAAAACTCCCATTTCACAGCAGGTAAAAAGGAAAAAAGAAACTCCGAAACTTTTCTCTCCTTCATTTCATGGAAATAAGGCGCAAAATCTGCCTCGCTTTTATGAATGCATTAAATCAGGCCAGAAAACGAGTCAGAACAAGTTACATTTAGATACACTTATATATCTAAAGATATCTTTTATTGTCTCACCTCGCCTTGGAGGTTTAGATCTTTTTTTCGCTCCACATTTCTCTTCAATATTTGCCTTTGTGTTCTGACGATGCTGCTCCTATTGCTATTCCTTTTTTTTATTTTTTTTTATCTCACATAGTTTTCAATTCTGCCTAAAAGCCCCCGTGACGTTTTTACAAAATCATCAGAAATAGATTTTTAAAAGCTCCGTGAATTGAGAAAATGAAGACGTTTAATCCCATTTAAATGCATAAATAGAAATAAAACTGTGAAAGGTTGAGACAAAGTGCCAGTTTTAAAATGTGTCTCCTGAGACGGCTGCGGGGTCTTCATTCAGACCGTCCCCAGCTTGGTTTTTAGTCTCCTGAGGTCTCTGTGAGAGTCACTTCCACGCTCGTCCCGGGCCGTCACCGTCATCACCTCCTGACTCTGTGTCTGTTCTGCGCAGCTCAACTTCCCGACAATGACGAGCAGTTTGTCCCGGACTTCCAGAACGAAAACCGTGAGTACAGCAGCGAGACGCGTGAGTGTGCGAGAGTGTGGGCCCTTATTTAGAGCAAATGTCCCCGTGGCTATGGGGGCCCTAAAGTCACTGACCTCGGAGATCCATCACCCTTGGACAAGGTTCAGGCAAACCTCGGGACCTGGGGGCCCTCGGGCGTTTATCCTCCGGCCCCCAGATCACTTTGAGAAACCAAACCTCACCCAACAGTGATCCAAAGAAGGGAGTGCCCGAATGATCCAGTGAACGACCCGGGGCCCCGCCATCATTTCAAATCAGATGTGTTAATGTGTATAAGAATAGTGTATATTAAAAATCCTCTTTGGACCCCGACCCACACTTTGAGAACCCCTGATCTGCAAGCGCTCCAAAACACTGAGAGAAAACAAAGTGCTGTCCATTTCTTTGAGATGGTCCAGGGAGAGACCCCCAGACCCCCTCTGAGAGATGTGCAGTATCATAAGAAACATGTTTGGACGCGCGTCAGTAGCCACGGCCGCCCTTTGGGGCAGACCCACTAAAGTGTGGCTGCACGCATCTGCGACAACGGGCCCTCCGACCGCCGCCATTCGCTCACACGTCGTTCATCCTGGCCTATTGTACATGTTTTTAGTGGTAGGGGAAACCATTTGCAGACATTTCCATTTCTTTTTCCTTGCAAAAGTCTGTTAAACAAACAAAATACTGCACTTAGAATACGGGGAAATATATTCTTTACTTAAATGGAGATTTATAAATTCTTGATTTCACAGCACCCCGGGGGCTGAATCTTCACACATGAACGTGAGTGAGTCCTGCAGTTGTAAAAATGGCCTTTAGTGACTTTTGACTGAACGCTTGTAATGGGTGAATGGTAGTACACTGTGTATTTGACTAAGTACACTGTCCGTGTTGTTTTGTAATTCGCCCGTTGGAAACTAGCTCGAGATACGTTTGCACTGCACAAAACACAATCTTATTTGACTTAAATAGCTTTGGAAAAAAGCTGATTTTGAGGTTTGTCCTGCAATGAGAGCCAACGGAACCACACTGCACATTCATATCCAGATACATTAGAATGACTGGAATAAGGCATATGTGACCTTCATATGAGTAGAAACCTCTACCAGTGGAATGGGCAGTTTTGCACTTTTTATTTTGACATATTATTTCAAGTCAAATGATTGTTGTTCCATTGGCAAAAAGTCCAAACCTGCTCAAAATCAGTCCCTGTTGAAATAAACTGAACTCATGTTTCTGCTAAACACATCCTCGAAGTGAGTCGCAGGTTAAAACACCTCTCATTGCTGATCCAGTTAGAGAAAAGAGAAGAAGCTTAATATACTTGAAATAGTGTGTTTTTTCTTCTCCTATTTTAGGGGCAATAACACTTTTTTTTCCTTCTCACGACTTCTCCCAAACGTCCATGCTCCTGGACGTTCAAACTGATGGAAACTCTATGAACAGTTTATAACGGATACGACTCGATCAGCAGCACAAACATGACACGTCGCATCTGGACCGGGACTGTATTTGCATGAGTTAAAATAGCGCGGGAGTTTTTTTTTTTTTAGTGTGTGTGTGCGTGTGCGCGTGTGCGTGTGTGTGCGTGCGTGTGTGTGTGTTATTTTTAACCCGTCTGTGGCTGTTTTGAAATGGAAAACTCTCCTCGTCCTCCGTGACCCGAGCTTGCCAGTTGCTTTTGGTAAACAGGAATAGACGATGAGGCGATTCGTTTGGAGTTTACAGAAAAATGTCCATATTTTATTTCTGAAGATTTAGAAACTTCCAAGAAATGTAGATTCAATGCCAGTTTAAATCCAAGGTACTGCTTTTTAATGACACTTAAGGCCTTCATTTCTTACCTTTAATGTCCGAGTGAAACAGGCCAAACTCTCCCTTTAATGACGATTTGTCGCTTTGAGATTTCTAAAGAATAACTCAACATGGCTGCGTCTCTCCCTGGGCTTGGTATCCACGTGTAGCAGGAAAGGCTGTGACCGACATGACTTTAGGGCCGTTTCCAAACACATGTTTCTTCACAGGGATGAGTGCAGGCTCACAGTCACAGAAATACAAAACTCAGCTGTAAGTTCATGAAATGGACACACATGCTTTATGCTTCACAATTTGTCGCAAAAGTTTTTTTTAATTATTATTAATAATAATAATAATAATAATAATAATGCCTGTGTTCCCAAGTTTCTCAAAGCGCCACACTGTCGTTATTATTATTATTATCCTCCGACCACCACCAACCACTCGCTCACACACACAGTCATCCTGGCCTATTGTACATGTTTTTGGTGGTAGGGGAAACCGGAGTACCCAGAGGAAACCTACGCAGACACGGGGAGAACGTGCAGACTCCACACAGAAAGGCCCCGTCCAGGTGGGAATCGAACCCGGGACCTTCTAGCTTCTAGAAGGATGGGACAAATGTCTCTATGGGGACAATAAAGCATTAACCTTAACCTTAACCTCCATGCCACCCACAAAGGGAAAGGCAAATGTACTAAGGAGGGAAAAACAGTGTTCCATTACCAGATAGTAAAGCGAGTATTGTGCCTTGAACGACATTTTTTGTGTGCAAATTCTTGATTTACCCCCATAAAACAAGGTTTTCTTTTCACTTCGTTTTCATTCATAAATAGCGTATTCAAAAAACTACAAACAAGTAACACATATGTAACACATCAACACAATACAGCCATCGATTTAAACCTGGCTCAATCCAATTATTTACATTTCGTTGCTGAAAATATCGTCTTTTACGCAGAAAGTGTCTTATTGTTTAACCACTTAACTGCCACACTAGGGTTAGGGTTAAGGATTATTTACATCCAAGTCTCAAAGCGTATTGACTGGAGAGTTTACAGTCTATATGCCAGTGTGATACCTCATTTGAAAGCCAAGACCTTCTAGTTTCTAAAAATAGGTGTGAGATCTGCGTAAGTACAACACAACTTACATCACGTTAACTAACCCTAACCCTAACCCCCTGATCTGGGCAGTCATGTCCCAATAATCCACAGCAAATGTTTCATACGGATGTGTATATTTGAAAGTGATGTGTAATGTGTAATCCGCTCCACACGTCCCAGAGCCCGCCTGGTATTGGCTTGGAAGCACTTCCTGGTGGCGGTCTCGTACCTGGGCGTGTGTGGCGGTTGGGTCCGCGGGGGGGCGGTGGGGGTTTGGCGCGGCGCTCTTCAGGAGGAGGAGGAGGAGGTGCCAAGGTGCCAAGGCGCGGACATCATTGCAGTGAGTGGATCGCAGCGGGCGCCGAGAGGCAGCACATGTCGGCCCGCTCAGCCAAACGCTCGCCGAGACTCAAAAAAAAACAAAAAACAACCCGGCTCTGACCGCAGAGACCGTTTGAAGGACTGCGGAAGAATGTCGCCTTTTTATGGAGAGTAACAAGTACTACTACAGCGCAGACCTGTCCACTCACGCTGAGCTTACACACCATTTCAGAAACGACCAGGTCTTAGCTTTCAAATGAGGCGAAACAGAAACAAAACACAAAGAACAAACGCCCCCAAAAATAATTGAAAAAAAAAAAGTGTCGATGCGTTTTTTGTAGTTAGTTTTCAAATGAGGGATTGTATAGGCTGTAAACTCTCCGGTCAGGACGCTTTTAGATTTGGGTAATGCCGACTGTAGAACATGTGCTTGATGGATAAGGTGGAGGTGAATCGCATAGTTGGAAAAAACAACTTAAAAATTTACAAAAGTTGGGATTTAGTCCCTGATTTTCCTCATTTAGAACAATCCAAATCCAAAAACACAGTGAGACGTTAGCGTTAGCTCACGTGCAAAGCGTTAGCCCACGTGCAAAGAGTTAGCCCACGTGCAAAGCGTTAGCCCACGTGCAAAGCGTTAGCCCACGTGCAAAGCGTTAGCCCACGTGCAAAGCGTTAGCTCACGTGCAAAGCGTTAGCTCACGTGCAAAGCTTTAGCCCACGTGCAAAGCGTTAGCTCACGTGCAAAGCGTTAGCCCACGTGCAAAGCGTTAGCTCACGTGCAAAGCGTTAGCTCACGTGCAAAGCGTTAGCTCACGTGCAAAGCGTTAGCTCACGTGCAAAGCGTTAGCCCACGTGCAAAGCGTTAGCCCACGTGCAAAGCGTTAGCCCACGTGCAAAGCGTTAGCTCACGTGCAAAGCGTTAGCTCACGTGCAAAGCGTTAGCCCACGTGCAAAGCGTTAGCCCACGTGCAAAGCGTTAGCTCACGTGCAAAGCGTTAGCCCACGTGCAAAGCGTTAGCTCACGTGCAAAGCGTTAGCTCACGTGCAAAGCGTTAGCCCACGTGCAAAGCGTTAGCCCACGTGCAAAGCGTTAGCCCACGTGCAAAGCGTTAGCTCACGTGCAAAGCGTTAGCCCACGTGCAAAGCGTTAGCTCACGTGCAAAGCGTTAGCTCACGTGCAAAGCGTTAGCCCACGTGCAAAGCGTTAGCCCACGTGCAAAGCGTTAGCTCACGTGCAAAGCGTTAGCCCACGTGCAAAGCGTTAGCCCACGTGCAAAGCGTTAGCCCACGTGCAAAGCGTTAGCTCACGTGCAAAGCGTTAGCTCACGTGCAAAGCGTTAGCCCACGTGCAAAGCGTTAGCCCACGTGCAAAGCGTTAGCCCACGTGCAAAGCGTTAGCCCACGTGCAAAGCGTTAGCTCACGTGCAAAGCGTTAGCTCACGTGCAAAGCGTTAGCCCACGTGCAAAGCGTTAGCCCACGTGCAAAGCGTTAGCTCACGTGCAAAGCGTTAGCCCACGTGCAAAGCGTTAGCCCACGTGCAAAGCGTTAGCTCACGTGCAAAGCGTTAGCTCACGTGCAAAGCGTTAGCCCACGTGCAAAGCGTTAGCCCACGTGCAAAGCGTTAGCTCACGTGCAAAGCGTTAGCCCACGTGCAAAGCGTTAGCTCACGTGCAAAAGTCATGTATGCATTATTATTTAACTTGCGTAGCATTCTCTTGTTTACATGTCAGATTTGGGGCCCTAAAAGGCAACATCAAATGGTAAATGAATCGCAACATTGCCACAAAACAGGATACTTTATTTTTCAGCTTAAACCCGCTCTTTAGCCCCCGCCTTGATAAATGACAGAATGTTTTCTCCAAACGGAGGACACATGTTTTCCGCCACACTGGAGGAGGAAACCGTTCAAATTTCAAAATGTGTTTTGGAGGTTTATTTTTTCTTTCTATCCCAGTACCTGCATTTCATGCCACAAAGGTTTGGCATATTTTCTTTAGTTCTGCCTCTGAACCCGCTGAGATCTAAAGTCGGTGCCACTTTTTGACGCTTTATTTTACACACGCCCCGCGACGTTGTACCCGCCCCGTACAGAGCAGTGTAATGTGTGTAACAGCGTGTATGTGTTACATTCACAATGGTATAACGTGTAGAAGTAGTTTGGAGGTACATAAGACCCAACACTAAAGGTCTTATGTCATATTACATTATGTACCTCCAAACTACTTGTAAGGTAAGATAATCCTTTATTGATCTCACAGTGGAGAAATTCACTTGTTACATTTGGCATTTAGTTATAACAATAATTAAAATGATACACATTATTCCATTGTGTGAGTACTACAGACGTTATATCAGATTGAAGCTGATACATGATACTAAATGTAGTTAAGTACAAAGTATCAAGGGTAGTGCTTTCTTTCTTCTCCTCGATGCCTTTAGTGCCGTAACCGCCCGGTCACTTTCTCATCTTCAGACAAACCTTCATTGCTGTGCCGGGCTGGGTTTCCTCTGGGTGTTCCAAAGCAAAACATGCACAACAGGCTGGGCCGTCCCACTCAAAAGCCAAAAAGCCCCTTTGTCCTCGATTTGAGAGTCTGATTTCAAGAAATGTGTCCAACACTTGAATTAAGATCAAAGAAATCACCGCACTCAAAACTGGATTTGAATTCACTTGAAATAAAACGGCTGTAGGAGATTCATCTGAATTTAAAGGTGCATTGTGCAACTTTCCATGCAGATATGTCTGTGTGTTTGACTTTGTAGTGACCTAGCGGTTGTATGAGGTCAGCCTTTACTTTTGATCCCGGTGGTCTCTACAAGGCTCCAGGATCATTTGTTGTGTAGGTGTTCTGATGAGGGTCCATCAGCAGAAAATGGACAGATTTCTTGAAGCTCTCAAATGAAAGACGAATGAGGACATATTTGTGCTCCAGATTCCACCGACACAAACACGTGAATCGCCCGAATCCAGATGAGACTCTGACTCTCCCGTGGGCCACCCGTACTCAGAGGTCACCGCGCCCGTCCCGTTGTCCTTCAGCGGCGCGCCGAGCAGGGGCACGGGTCGACGGGGCGGGGGCGGCGGGGGGGCGGAGACTGCTGACCATCTGAATCGGCCGCGTCCCTGGCACACCCCGGCGCCGCAGCCGCTCGCCCAGAGAAGAGGCACCGAGGCAGGGACAGATGGCGCGAGGGGCCAGGGTCCGTGGGTGTGTGTGTGTGTGTGTGTGGGGGGGGGACGTCCCAGCCGGCACCTGTCCCAGATGGACCGAGGGCCCGCTGGCACGGCGCTCGAGGGCGGAGAGGGGAAGAGGCGATGAATGACACGGGAGAGATTTCAACACAATACGACGGCCTTTAAAAGCATTACGTTTGAAAATCCTAAACGAATGGTCCCAATTAGCCGATCAGCCATGTAGACAGCAGCATGTGTGTGAAACGGGCTAACCCTGTAGTTTCCTCACATTTCACTCTCCTCTCAAACGCTAACGGGACGAATCTGCAGGAAACCCAGTTTGGATTTTCAAATACGAATCTGCTGAAGTTTACAGTGACACAAATCTGCCAGAAAAAACGTTCAGAGCCACCGAGCACAAATGGACTCCTTTTCCAGGGCATGCAGATGATGTCACTGCATGACAACAGGAGCCACATGAGTGCGAGTTAAGAAATTGAAAGTGTGACAGTATTTAGAGACACTTTCCAAATATTAAGTGAACACATCTCAGTATCAAACATTACATTTCGGTCCATATTGCACATTATTGAGAAAGAACTTTTCCTCCTAAAAAAATCAAAAAGTAAACACCTTTCATACAAACACGTGTGTCACATGATGCCGTATCTGCTGCTCCATTGGCCAACAGAGCTAAAGAGTTCATCATTAATGGTAAGTGAGTTTATAACAGGTGTTCCAACAATCGTAGGCTTCATTATTGTAATTATACGGCATACGCAACCATAATGATGATTCAATGTGAAAGTATTCTAAAAGTATTCAAAGTATTCAGAATACAGTACTCTGACGAGACAAAGTAACGGAATACGTTAATGAAATACAGGGCTTTAGTATTTAGTATTCAGTAACTAAATGCAATTTCAAAGTATTCTCCCTAAGCCTGGTCATGGGCACTCAGAAGTATGAAACAAATATTATAAATAATATTAAACCCACTAAACAGTATTTTTGCACAGGGACACTTTGCCAGCCTCAATAGAACTCGAGGGTCCGCCCAGAGCCGGAGTCCCATTCCAAACCTCCACAGACCTTTGTCAAACGTTAACATTAAGAGGTAAAAAGCAAAACCAGAACTCCTGACCACAAGAAAGAAAATCCTGATTCACATTATGTCCATGAGTTACCACAGGCTATTGTCCTTTTTATCTGTTTTCCGAAAGAGTCTTTGGGAATTCTGATTTCTGGGATGTTCACTTTTACACCAGGGAGGAGGCGATTGTAACCTCGCTTCCAAAACGTCCAATGTCCTCACGCCTGTCCCGTATCATTCGGTCTAATGAAGTGAACCAGCCACAATGAAGTGAGGTATCAACACATAGATATATGAAACCTTTACTGACATGAATATGAGAAAAATTGATGGCGACAAAATGTGAATAAAAGATAGACCCAGTTTTAGATTCATGGTTTTACTAAATTTCATTTGATCTAGTTGCATATTTGTTACATTGGAGTTTGGATCCTGTGTAGTTTTTGAATAAGCTATTTATAAGTAGGACAAAAATCGGTACAAATTAAAATATCTCAGGCAGAAATTAGATATACATATATAAAAAGAAGCACCGTAAAGGGTACGTTTAGTCTTTTTCGTTTGCTCTGACATTGAAACTGAAGATGCTGAACTGGCTAAAAACTGCAGGTTTCTGCCAGGTCTCGCCTTAAGAAAATCATGAATAAAACAGAACTTTTGCACATTTGGAAATTACCATGTGTCTTTGTTTTACGCTGTGTGAGGAATCAAATGTATAAATGTGTCAAAGACAGATGGAAAACCTTGGGGGTTTGGCGAAATATTTTCACTTCTTGCGATTTTCAATCATTTGGCGACATATAGTTGTGCAACCCAAAGATACACTGTTTTACAACTCGAATCAAACGTCTCTCCCGGACACGACTTTACCCTCTGAATCGGCCAGCGTGCCACGGGCCTCCGGAGCCGGCGTCCTGGGGCAGAAGAGGAGAGTATTCCTTTGTCTCCGGCGCAGATGCCTACCATTAGCATAACTTAGCGGGGAACGCAGGGAGCGCGAGAGAGCGGAGGTGTAAAACGAGGCCACGCTTCCTCGAGTGAGCGCCGGCGCGGGAGCACCTACGGCAGGTGAAAATGGAATCGAGGCTTTTTCACCGCGGCCCAAAAGACCTGCGCTTTCCCATGAATGGACCGGACTAGGGCCTGCCAAAAACGGACACACAAGAGTCCGCTTTTGCCAACAGACACTTCTGTAGCGCGTCAGTGGGGCGGGGGGGACATACACACACAGGAACATTAGTGGTCCCGTCACGCTTTATTCTAGCCTTAAAAAGTCCCCACTTTGTTCATATAACTTAAAACCAACATTACGGCATGGCTAAACACTCAAAGTATACATTCTGCTGTAGCTGGAGCCATTGTGGCTGCGATTTCTGGATACAACTGCAGAATGTGTTAGGAGATATGCACTGGTCACATGACCAAAGACTGCTTGCTCTGTGGTTGAACTCACTGAAGAGGTCTCAGATTTGAACAAAGACGCTCCTGTAGCAAAGTCCACCTTTATATATATATATATATATATATATATATATTTGTAACTGAGTGAGTCTCTTCTCCCCTCCCTGCTCTGGGAGGGAGGAACAACCTGCTCTCCTCTCGCATTTGACTTATCAATAAAAGTAACTAACAGAAATGTTTTTGAGTAAAAAATTTGATCGCCTGAAACTACAAACATTGCGTGTTTCCGCCAAACACGTAACTTTATTTATCATTTAAACAATTACCATTGTTTTATGACGTGTGTACGGCACTTTGGCCAACTGTAAAGTGTTGTGACGATGGCGTTCTCTCTTCAAGCCTATTTGTGTTAAGTTTTGGCAAATGATCGCACAGTAAGTACTTGGATAGACACAGACAAAAGCAGCGATGAGGAAGATTCATTGACATGTGTATTAGTTTTGGCGATCAGACCCCGGCGTAGACATCGATGTATAAGTCAGTGTAGCTGAACAGCTTGGAGTTAGGGATGTCTCCCCCCCCAGAGCCTGGACACTGGTGGTGGTTATAGGAGATCTGTGAAGAAGGCACGGGTAGAAGCCGTGGACGGAAAAGGCGGAGAAGGGGTGGAGGTGGGTCGCAGGGCAGCTGGGAAGCGAATGAACCATGATTGCCGGGGCTTAAAAGCGGGACAGAGGGCGATGATTGGCTGCTACGGAGGTGCGGCTCTGACGCTGAGGTGGAGGTGTGGCCCTCTCGGAAGTGATCAGCTGGAGGTCGGTGGTGCTGAAGTTAGTCTACAAAACGAATTAATGCCTAGGCTTCAAAACAATGAAAAAAGCAACAAAAAACAGACACAAAAATTTACAAACGCTTTACAAATGTGACAAAACAAAACAAAAAACACAGTGACAATGTGAACACAAAGTCACAATCACTTTTGTAGGTCTTATCTTTCAAATTACACTGTTGCTCTCCAGTCGAGAAGCTTTTAGATTTGGATAATACAGAACTGGAAACAAATGCACTCGGTTCAGGCGAGGGGTGAAGTTTTAAACAATAGCTTCTGGAAAAGATTCCAAGATGACTCAAAGATGCGCTCGCATCTCTAAACACTCCAGGTAACATATTAAAAAGACAGTTTTGGAAACAATCAAAACTTTGACTCTGGTCTTTAATTGTTGTAAGTTTAAAAAATAAAATAAACATAATATTCTCCTCTCACATGTTATCCTGTCTCTGCTGGGCCGTAGAAAAACTGGAAAATAGAGCTGGTAATTGTTTTAACGGCTCCTCTTCAAACACCCGTCGTCCCTCTGGATCGATGCGGGATAACGCGTGTGATCGGGCGCTGATGGGCCTGACATTCGGGGCTAAAGAAAGGGAAGGAGAATAAGAGACACTATTGATTAGTGTACCTCGGCCCCCCGCTGGGCCGATCTATTGTGACATTTCCATTTCTAATTTGAGGCCCCCGAGCTCGGGAACGTGTGACGCTATTGTGGAGGCTCCTGCTGAGGCGGTTATAGGCGGAGCGCGGTCCGTGGACGGTAACGCATTAGTTTCACGTGAGTAAAAATAGTGGTGTAATGGACGCGGCGATATGGAGTGTATTCAACGAGACGGAAGTCATAGACGGGAGATTGATATTAAAAGTGGAGACGGCAACTTTAAGGGAAACATTTTTCAGCTTTAAGCCCTCGTCACTTTTCGTTCGGACAGTTTTTTGTAATCTCCTTCACTTTGGTCGTTTCTTCTCCTCCTGCTGAAGCGCTCTGATCTGTACTTCCTGGTTTTGTTGCATCATGGGTAAAACACATAGCTGTCTTCCACATTTGTGTGCTCAAAGTGTGTTCATCACGCCGCCAGGACGCTGCTAACCCTCCTTTTACTGAAGCTGAAAGTTTGACTTTAGTAAGCCCTTCGCCCTGCTGCCTGAGGAGGGCGCTCCAGGCAGATTTATTTCAGGGTTATTTTCTCATCCTTAGAGAGATATTATTTCAAATAATGGAACGTGAAATATAAGAGCTGAGGAACCCAAAAGAGTGTCTACTGTATACACGATATATCTCCTTTACTAGAAAAATGACAATGACTTACAAAAGCAGTACTAAGTCACTCATGCCCCTAGAGGCCATAAGCGCTACTGCAGGTGTCGTAGCATGTTGTGTTTTTTTACTCATTAATCGTCCGTGAGAGTAAATACTACGCTGACAGAAAAGACAAAGGGACAGAGGGATGTTGTTCATCCAGTTACACAATGGAGATCCTTTGTTTCACTCAAACTTGGCTGTAAATACTGTTTAAGTGGCGCTAGCCTGCAGTTAGCTTTGCCCGTTAGCCTGTTAGCTTCTTCTTCGTGAGTCCATTAGTGTGTATTGGTGACTCCGACCCGGTGGCAGTCAAGTTGCAATTGTGGTTTTCTGGCCAGAGACACCGGGGGGAGATGAAAGACCCACCAATCATCCCATTAACACTTGTATTACCCCCAGAGGGACTACGGAGAGGATTTATTAAGGTAAACACGTTACTTGACTGCTTTAATTACTTCTTAATTAAGGCTCTTTGTGTTGAATTTGAGTGGATTTAAACCAACCTAAGATCAAAATGATGTCACTGGAAAAAGCAGCAAAGTGGTGCAGTGGTTAGAGCTTGTGCTTTAAAGTTAGATGGTCCCAGGTTCGATTCCCTCCTGGTCGGCGCCTTTCTGTGGAGTTTGCATGTTCTCCCCGTGTCTGCGTAGGTTTCCCATACCCCTAAAACATGTACAATAGGCCAGGATGAATGAGAGTGTGTTTGAGAGGGTGAGTGTGGGACCGACGTGGCGTATTTACATGCATGTATCCATGTCATTAACATGCACTGCCCCGTCCATATAAACTAATTAATACATTTTTACATTTAAACATATTTATTTTTCACCAGAATTAGGAAACAAATGTAAAAGACACATTTGCATTTGTCTGATTTCAAGTGGATTTATACTCGTTCCTATGGCATTAGCATTTTTATCTGATCTTAGATGAACTCAAATTCAGACTCAAATTCAACCTAAAACCTTAATTCAAGAAGTCTTTCCTCTCATCTGTCCGATGTATCCACTCCAGGACAAGTCTAGATTGTCCTGCTGAACTCTTAATGGAAACGTCTTCCTCTTCTGTGTTGTACTTTGAATCGCCTCGCGCTCAAACTGGGACCCACAAATAAAATGAGCCTGGCCTATGAGTGGCTTTGAGCTGGATGAGGAAAAATACTTAGTTACAGATCACTTCATGAAGTTGAACGACGTCCACCATAGTCATGGTTAATTGCGGCTTCGATTCCATTTTCCGTCCCTGAAGCCCCGGCACAGCGACTGCAAACGGAGCTGGTGTTTCGTCAAAGGTCTCCCCTCAGGAAGTGTTCCCCCGACCTCCAATCGATGACCCAGAAAAAGGTCAGGCTCCCGGCCCCCGGGGGAGCACTGGCACCGCCGTGGGGCCCCCGCGGCTGCCGACCCCCCGGGGTGCGTCGTATGTGTCAGCTGCGGACCGCTCCTCGCACTGCAGGCGTGGGTCCGTCGTGAGAGAGTCGGGGCCGGTATCCACGGATACGTTTCCATCGTCCAAGGGCGTCTGGGGCGTCCACGCGGAAATAAAACGTCAGGTGTTCAGGACAGACCCGGCAGGTGAAAATACCTGTCAGCGTAAAAAGAGAATTAGAAAAGACCTTTATGATGCTTCATTTTGTTGTTTTGAGCTGAAGATTTACCCAGGAAGTATCTCCAACATTCCCACATGTACTCATTCACAAATGCTGACAAGTTTGGTATCCACGTGTAGCACGAAAGGCGATCCAAATATGGTCATTTCCTTTCTGAGAGAAACAACAGCGGCTAAAGACGGGAGAAATGTACACATGAGCAGACACTTTAGTCGCTCCACAAGACTCCACACTGTACAGGCTCCACATTTGGAAGGTTTTTACCGAGGGATATTTTTTCAATATCTAATTCTCAGCCTGATTCATTGAACCCTGAACCCAAAAAACAAGGTGAAGTTCAAATGTTCACAGATTCTTTTTTTTTTCACTGTCAGGGTTTATACAGGTTTCTACAAAGTGTAACGCTTTTAATGCCCAAATAGTATACCTTCATGCCACAAACACATATTTAATTTCTTAAGATTTGCAAACACTTCATCAAACAGAGGAAAGAGAGTTCAACAAAATGTGAAACTTTTGAGCGAAAAAAAAAAAAGGATTACTTTCTGCCAAAACTGCAGCTTAACATGTTTGAGGCCATCATTGTTGTGTTTTCAATTAACTTCGACATTAAACAATTGGATTTGAAGCTAATGTAATGCTTTTTAATGACATGATTTTGGTCAAATTAATTTAATGACTTTTAATGCGTTTCATTGCCTCGCGGACTTATACAGGTGAAACTCGGAAAATTATAATATCGTTCATATTATAATTTTCATAATATTCATAATATTCATAATATTCGTTATTTCTGTAATTAACTTCAAATGGGGGAGTTTTACAAGCTTAGCCATAATAATCAAAATGATAACAAATAAAGGCTATACATATGTCACTTTGTATGTAATTAGTCTATCATACATTTGTTTCACAGTTTAAGTTGAATAACAGGAATTAATGTACTTTTAAACAATATTCTAATTTTCCCAGTTTCCCTTGTAAATAGCGAATTGAAAAAGTAATCAAGATCCAAAATCCCCTCTGAGAAAAATCTTTGTAACTAATATATCAATTTAAACCTGTATATCCTTTATTTAGATTTTGTTGCTGAAAATGTAAGCAATTTTTGGCATAAAATGTGTTATTGGCAGAATAAATCCTCATATTCATGTCAGTAATAATCAGCGAATGTTCCAAATTGATTAAGGGCTGAAATGTCATTAAACGGCGTTAACTTTGTTGCCCGTTGTGTCTGGTTTGTGACCAGTGTGATGCAATGTGAACAGCTGCATTAAACGTCCTCCACTGGGCTGTCAGGGAGCTGAACTCTCTCCCTTCCCTGCCCTCCCTCATGAGCAACTCTTTCATTCAATCTTCGAACCTGTTGCGCCTTAAAACATGCACGATTTGAGGTTACGATGGTCTGAGGGCGACAGTGCAGGATCATCAGAGCGCTGCTTTGACGACGAGAGACGGAGCTCCAGCTGCGACCAGTGTGTCCCTGTGCCGAGAACACAACACAAGAATATATTAAGGAAATAGCAAGAAACCATTTGGAACAAACTAAAGTCTGACGTTACCGTGTCTAAGCTGCGCAGGGAAGGTCCTGTAAGTCCTGCCACGATCAGTCCGGTAAGGGAGAGTTTAAAAACATTTATAGCCACGAGGGCCTGGTGACAATATTCATATTAGCTTCTCGATAACGCTGGTGAAACGATATTTTGAAAACCATCATAAAAAAATGTGCCGCAAACATCATAGATTTACATCGCTTTGTGGCTCAAAGTGATAATTGTCCTGAACAAATTACGAAAGGGCAGGTCATTTATTTATTTATTTTTCAATTTAACAATGAAATACACCGAGACTATGACAAACATTTCAGAGTTATAATTTAAAATAAACTTGTTAACTGTATCATAAAAATACAGGCCTTAATCTAGTGTATTTAGAGAACTCTTGGAGAAACAAGAGGGTTTGGAGTTGGAGCCTGAGAAAACAAGACGACACCCCCTGAATGATGCGGTCCACACATATCTGCGTATCTGTCAGGGCTATTCATCATCCGTCTGAAAGCATGCGCCGCGTCTGACCGCCCGCCGCCCCGCCGCGGTGGACGGGCCGCCGGGCGAGGCCTAACCCGACTTCGTTCTCACCGACTCAGTCTTTCGCCGGAGGCCGGGCCCGATTGGATTAGTGTTGATCACGACTGGAGAAGATGGGCTGTTAATCAGGACTGATCGGGCACTTAGCGGGCCCTCGGCTGCAGCCGGCGCAGTGTGGGGCCACAGGTGGAGCGCGCGGCCCCTCCAGATCAATGGGCTCTTGTTGTCCCCGTCTGCAGCGTATTGACAGCAGCTGAGAGCACGAGAGCTGCCCAGCCCCCCCCCCCCCCCCCCCCCCCCACACTGCCCGCCCGCCCGCCCGCGCTCCGGTGATTGTCATATTTCACTGAGAGCGCGCTCGTCAGGAAAAGCCAGTGCAAATGAGATTTGGAGTGAGTTGTCTGTGGCCTCGGATGTCAAACAGGGCTCCGGCTGAGCAGCTGGACTCTCTTCCTCTCCCAGTGATTACGGCCTCAGTGTTCAGGCAGATGTGTGTCTATTAGGCGTGGGAGAAGAGGAGGCCATGTATGTGTCTGTGCTGAGGGTTCTATGGTGATGTAGGTCTTTTTAACATGAGCTTAACAGACTACAGCGATATCTGGGATTTTGGATTTGTTCTGATACAAAGTAACAGTTGGACTAGAATTTTGCTAGCGATTCCATTCTGTTTTCCGTTAATGCATTGTATTTAGAGAGATGACCAAAGCCATAATAGCCAAAATAATGTGCAAACGTCTCAATGTTATCAATAGGTACATACAAAAAAAAGGTTTAGGTACTACTGGTATTGGAAAAATAAAAGTATCGAAAGCAGGTACTGGATTTTTTATTTTTTTATTTATTTATTATTTGAACAGGGACAGTGTACAATCTACATTAGCCTCAGAAAGGAGAGATGCATTGTACCAGGTTATAGCACTTGTGCTAATTTCCACCTGTAGTCCCTGGGCCTATTGTACATGTTTTTAGTGGTAGGGGAAACCGGAGTACCCGGAGGAAACCTACGCAGACACGGGGAGAACATGCAAACTCCACACAGGAAGACCCCGTCCAGGTGGGAATCGAACCCCGGACCTTCTAGCTGTGAAGCACGAGCGTGCTGCCCCTTTTATTATTATTTTTTTTACATCTTTAGAGACATCATTTGAACTGAAATGACCATGTCACTTCCTTTGACGCTGTCCCTATCAAAGGTAGTGACATGGTCATTTCAGTTCAAATGAATGATACACATTCAAAATAAACAGTCTTTTATGGAATAAATTAACATAATTGTTCTGTTTTCTAGTTCTGGGTTACAAATATTTTGGTATACAGAAGTTATTGAATAAAGTATCGGTATTGTAAACCAAGTATCTGTACCAGTTTTTATTCATGAGTGTGAATACATACAATACTGGCTCCAGTAGCAAATCGACATTTTGGTATCGATCTGCCCATAGCTGAATGGTTGAGGACGGTGGGGTGTCGGGTCGGCAGCATTTGCCTCGCATAGGTTTGATTCCTAGACCTAGACTTGACCGACACTATCTGCACCGGTGTTGAATAATGTCTCTAAAAACATAAAACGGTGTAAATTCTGTCAACACAATTTCTAATTCTTCTCGTAAACCTGTACTTGGAATAACGTCGTTTTTTTTGTAAAGTAGAATGTATAATGTTTGGCTGTGTGGGTTTAAACAGTTCCTGGTGATAATAAAACATAGTGTCGACTCGCTGTGGCTCTCGGTGCCTCTCGGTGAGTAATGGCTTCCTTCGTGTCTAATTGCAGTGGCTCTCCACGGTCTGCAGCTGAAGATCAAGAGGGAGCTGCACAGCCCGTGTCTGGAGCTGAGCGCCACCTGCAGCCAGGAGCGGCCATTACGGCTGCAGTATGGAGACAAGTGTCCCTACGTCAGGTATGTCCAATGTCCCCATCACTGTTTTCACAAACGACATGAGCAGACGTCAGCAGTTCTGATCACGGCTGATGCCAATTCTGTGGATGTTCTACCTGCAAAGGCCTCATCTAAGCAGAATTATCTATTTTTTTATATTTTTCTTTAAGTTTTTCTTTTTTATCTGAACTGAAACAACATGAAACCAACACTGGCAAAGTTGAACATTATTCTCTGTCAACACAAACCAACACATTTCTTTCCAATATAATTTTAAAAAACCTACAATTTTTAAATCATTCTGGCACGATTGTTGGAGAAAAGACTTAATCACTGTGGCAATTTTGTGGACTTGTGTGGTTTGATAGAGCCAGGTGTGTGTGTTTTTTTAATTGTTTTTCTTTTAGAAATAATAGTTACAAATATTTTTTTTAGAGGGGATTTTGGATCTTGTTCAGTTTTGTATAAGTTATTTTCAAGTGAAAAAAATTGCAACAATAAACATTAGGGATGTTTTCTGTTAGGACATTTATTCTAAAACGGTGTGTCTCCCTTTGAGTTGTATCGGCCCCCGCTCCAACTCAATGATCACATTTCTAATGTCATGGACGCAACCTCTTGGCTTATATTAAAGAGGATAAATCTTGCTAAATGGACATTTAGTATAGAGTCTCTACAGTAGTATAAAATGTAGTTATCAAACACCTACCTGTTGGAGTATTTTGCTTCATTCGTGCAGCTCTGAGTACTCCATCTAGATTTTCTTACATAAACAATAGGTCTCGGAAGTGTTCTTCACATTTCCAAAAGCAGCTCTGCACTCAAAATGGCACAATCTATTTGTTAGCATGCCTTAAGCACAAAAAAGAATCCCGTTTTTATGATCTTTAAAGTGCACATGACACATTTTTTGCTAAAACATAGTTAACACAATCCTGTTTAAGGTTTTGCTAACATTTTTACCCAGCTTTCTTTAGTTTGACCATTTTTGTGATGCTATAGTTTCACTTCCTTATTGAACACTGACAGGAAGTGACATCGATAGATGCAAACAATTTTAAACTCTTGCAGTGCCAACCATGTTATATCAATGGGAAATGAGTCAAACTGCTATGAACTTTACCTCTATCTATGTCACTTCCGGTCAGTTCCTTAAAGATTCCAATAAAAACAACTTTTCTGCCCAACATTTTCTTCATTAAAATCGCTGCTTCACTGAAATAAAAATGATAGGTATTACTTGCAACTGATGTTATCCATCTAAAGAAGTCATATTTTCAAAAGTATTAAAACCACATAATACCTAAAGTGCATCACGGTGCATGTGCATTTCAAGTGCAGGTATCACTTTAAATGTTTATACCTGCAGATGGCGCTCAACTTCACAACAACAACGTCCAACTCAGTGTCTTCTCTGTACAAATGCATTTCTTCTAAGTTTGAAAACACGAGAAATCCATAATGAGGTGTTCGAAAGTAGATTTAAAAGCTACAATTACGCATGCTGTGTCCATTTAAACTAGCAACCTGCGGACGTGGACGCGTAATGGGGAGCGTCTTTCTCTTAATCTAAAATGAAGCTGGGCAAATCACTTCAAATTATTTGCGTCTTGCATTTTCCCAAGCACAAATCAGTTGGTAATAAAGGCCGTTCTCCTGATCGAGCCGTATTAAAGCTTGTGCACGTTGCTACGCTACACCTGATGTGTAATACACTGTATGGCACTTGCCCTCCCAGTTGGCTCAGTAATAACCTCAGACACAGAGACGCGTCTGCAAATTGCTTTGAGGACGACAAAGTGATTCATTTTCTCACCTGCTCAAGTTCGAGCCAGAAGAAACAGTGTGCTGTAGAAATAAACATTGAAGGAGACATCTCATGCAAGACGTGACCTTTAGCCATGTTATGACCCTCGACCAAAACAGACAAGAGAGTATCGTGCCACTTCACTCACACAGTCTGGAGAGAACCTGGTCCCCCTGGTCGTATTTAGGGCTGGGTACCGTTAAACGATACCAGTCTGGTATCGGAAAAAATGTTTAGACACTACCGGTATCTGAAAAAAATTAAAGTACCAAAAGCAGGCTTTAGATCCAAGTTTTGATGCTGTTAGTCCAGGGACAGAATTGAAAAAAGTGACTTGTTTTTTCCCCCCCCTCCATTTTCATACCCAATCTATGCTAATTTTAATCCCTATTCTTGCCCCATTCTTTTTTTTTTACACAATGTTTCCTTATTTTTACCATAATTTCTCCCATTTGACCATATTATATTATTATAAATGTGCAGATCGTTCATACATTATTGTTCTGTTTTCTGGATCTAGACGACTATAGCCGTTAGCATAGCCACCACACGTTGCAAATTACAATTCAGTTGTTTTAAGCTGTTGTCAACCACATTTAGATGAGGTCATCGCCTAGGTAGAAATCATTAATGAATGTACAGTCCTTTTGAGATGTTACTTTGGATACAAAATATATAAAAGTATCCTCTGAGCTGACTCAGAGGATACTTTTATATATTTTGTATCAGTTAAGTTTCTGCTTTTTGTGGGGTAGGATCCAATGGCCACTAAACATTGTCGTATAAGATGTGAATGATTAACCCCTTAGGGTTAGGGTTAGTTAACCCTAATCAGGATATAATTAATAACTTCCCTATTCATTCAACAAACTGTACGCATTTGCAGATAGGCAGAAAGGCCTTTCTATGATTTCTATGATCATAGACTGTAAATTAAGAATGGACGGATTGTGGCCCTCTTCTTCTTGTAACCAAATGGCGGCTGGCTCCGGAAGTTCCTGACTCCATAAGGACTTTCCATTGAAACACAAACATGTCATTCTTTCCTCCACATGCTTGTCTTAACATTTGCAACAGCATCAAAGTTATTATTTTTATGTCCGCCTGTTCTAAATAATGGCTCCAAAAAACCCAGGCAGACTGCTAGCATGAACGAGCTTCAGCTAGCCCACGCAACACTATACGCTTTCAGTCCATTCTTAAATTACAGTATATGGGAGTGATAAAGCATTTAGCCCCCTGCTTATGGCCAAACCAGACAGTGAAGAACATTGCAGACTTGCCACTCAATTTGCTGCTGTTGCTATGTTATGACATCACACAAAGGAAGGGGTACTTTCTACAGGTCACTTTGGAAGCTTAATTTCTTGGGGGAAATTGAGAAAACATTTTTTACTGATCAAATATAAAAATGATGGTCTAAAACACATCCAGTTGCAGATTTGGCTGAAACTGTACAGCATTTTGTTTCGCTCAGTTGCCTGCCTCGTCCCTGTTGCTTTAGAAAATGCACATTTCCCTGAATTCCTCTGTTTTGAGGAATGATTTTGTGATCCTGTGTCCAGTGCCTACGAGCAGAAGCAGCCCGCAGGAATGAAGCCGTCCAGCCCCGTGACCCCCCCCTGTAGCTCCCCCGTGTCCCCGCTCCACCATGGCTCGCCCAACCCCGAGAGAAGCTACAGCCACGCCCCCGCCTCCCAGCCGCTCCCGGACAGCGCCTACGCCATAGACCACCGGTACATAACACACACTTTTGGAACTTTTATGGTGCTGACTCTTTCAGATTCTCAAAAAAACGTTTTAAACACAAAATGTCTTATTTTTATATGAAAACATAACGTTACAGAAAACCTCCAATACATTTTTGCCTCATGTTTATGTCAGTAATGTTCAGCAGAAGTTTCAAATTATTTTCACTAAATTTATTTTTGTTTTCCCTATTAATCTGCAGCATCTCGCCTTAAGTGTAAAATACGTTCCTTATGGATAGATTTCTTGAAATGACTTACTCAAATCAAGGACAAATTGATTTATTTCAGTAAAGTTGTACTTGTCTCTAGAGTGCACTGTAAAATGTAAAATTGTTTCAACTCAAAAAACTAAGTCCAAGGGCTGCCAAGAAATTGTACGTTTAACCAATAACCAATTTACAATGTAATCGATTTAAAATTTCAGATTAACCTCTTTAGTTAACTGACATTTTTCATTTCAGACAACTAGAAACAGTTGTCTGAAATGAAAAGCGTCAGTTACACATTAAATCTAAAGAGGTGAATCTGAAATTTCAAATCGATGACATTGTAAATTGGTTATTGGTTAAACGTACAATTTCCTGGCAGCCCTTGGACTTAGTTTTTTGAGTTGAAACAATTTTACATTTTACAGTGTGTGAGTGTCGTTTCTGTTTTTGTGGAAATCCTGTATAGTCTCCAAACATGTCCAAAATGAAACGCACCGTCGATTTCAAAACCCCGCGTCTCCTCCCGCAGGTTCCGCCGGCAGCTGTCCGAGCCGAGCCACTCGTTCCCCTCGCCCCCGGCCCTGTCCCGGGACACCAGGCCCATGTACCAGAGGCAGATGTCGGAGCCCAACATCCCCTTCCCCCCGCAGGGCTTCAAGCAGGAGTACCCCGACCCGCTGTTCGAACACCCCGCCATGATGGGCGCGCCCCTGCCCCACGCCTACCCGCCCTCCATGATGATCAAACAGGAGCCGCGAGACTTCACCTACGACTCGGGTGAGCTAAAACGCAACGCCGCTTCATCTTGTATGTCCCTTTCAAAGACCGCAACGTCCATTTACACCGTTTGACCGCACTTTTCTGCGTTTTTCTTTTTTGGTGTGATTGTTGCCCAGTGCCATCCTTGAAATATGGAACTATTCACCGATGGTTCAGAACATGACAGTAGCAACTCTTATTTGAGAAGTTTACATTTAAATTTCACCCCAAAAATATTCACATTATACAGTTATGGAGGGTCAAAGGGAGTGGGCTGAACCATTTCAATGTAATATCATTCATTTCAACGATACCAAAAACATTTAGGTACTACTGCTATTGGAAAAATATAAGTACACAAAAAAACCTTCTCTCTTTAGATCCAAGTTTTGCTGCTGTTAGTCCAGGGAAGAGACTTGGTTGTTTCAGCTCAAATAAATGACACACATTTAAAAGAAATAGTCTTTTATGGAACAGATTAATATTATTGTTCTGTTTCCTGGTTCTAGATGATAAATATTTAATTTTATAGGGCGATACCAGTTCTTTAACGATCATTTCCTGAATGAGAGGGTGAATGGGTGGCTGGTTCCTTTCTGTAAAGCGCTATATGAGTTGAGTCCATTTACCATTTGTTTATGATAACTACACTAAAATATTTGTTGTCTAGAACCGGGAAGCAGAACAATAATGTTAATTTATTCCATGAAAGTCTATTTCTGTTAAATTTGTATCATTTATTTGAGCAGAGAGAACCAAGTCACTTCCTTCCCCTGGACCAACAGCATCAAAACGTGGATCTAAAGGTAGAAGATATTTTTTCCCAAACCTGCTTTCAATACTTTTAAGATAAGATAAGAAAATCCTTTATTGATCTCACACTTAATAGATCACGCAGGATGTGCAAAAATAGACAGGAAATGTGCAAACAGTTAAGTAAAAAAAAAAAAGAAGTATCTTATGTAAAATGAGTAAAAGCAAAAATCTTAAGGAGCAGAAATATAAACAATAAGGAAATAAAGAATACAATTACAATATAATAAAAATTAGAACAGACTCTAAAGAGTAGAATATCAAGGTCGGCATCGGCAGTGCAAAGTTTATAGTCCTAGAGCAGGTTGTCAATAAGTGAATGAAGTGGCGCTGCACAAAGATTATTGCACGCAGTTATTGCACATGTTACTTTACAGTCTTGTTGTACAGCAGTGGGGATGAAGGACCTGCTCCTTCTTGCACTGAGGGTGTCTCAGTCTCCCACTGAAAGAGCTGCTCAGCTCCTCTACAGTCCCGTGCAGTGGGTGGGAGGGGTTGTCCATAATGGAGGTGAGCTTGGCTAACACCCTCCTGTCCCTCACCTCCTCCACAGAGTCCAGGGGGCAGCCCAGGACGGAGCTGGCCCTCCTGACCAGCTTGTTCAGTCTGTTCTTGTCCGGCTCTGTGTTGCCCGGGGCCCAGCACACGTCAGCGTAGTGGATAGCAGAGGCTACCACAGAGTCATAAAAACTCCTGAGCAGAGGCCTGCTCACTCCAAAGGACCTCAGTCTCCTCAGAAGGTGGAGGCCACTTAGTTGTCCGATGCCAGTAGTACCTAGGCGCATTGAGTTGCCTTGTGTACGAAATGCGCGGTATAAATAAAGTTGCCTTGCCTTGCCTTGCCTACCTAAACCTTTTTTTCCCGATACCTGACTGGCATCGTTTAACGGAACCCAGACCTAGTTGTGCAACAACCGTATCCAGTATTATATTCTTTGAGTAGAGAAGAAAGGAAGAAAATGATGCGGTGCATTTCCCACAGTCTACATGGTAAACCTCTTAATAAAATTGACTCTTCACTCATTTGAAACTATAATTGATCCCCACCAAAGTATGAAATAGTTAAAAACAACATAACCTGGGTCACAATAAGTAAGAAACCTCCATCCAAATAAAACAGTTTGAGCCTGACAGCCGGATTCATGAGAGGGGCAGTAGAAAGTACTGTGTGATAAAACAGTTCCTCCCAAAAGTACATGCTCGGGAGTAAACCTTACTCATGTCTGTAATCCCATTGAGCCCCCGCGCGTCGCTCCATGGTAAACGAGGGGGCGGCGGTTATTGAGTTAGTTCATTATTAGACAGGGCTCTGGTAATGTCCACGCGCCTCATTTCCTGCAGTGTCCTTAATAGAATAGATCTGGTCAGAATCCAGTGGCCGACCCCCACCGTCCCTTTCGGGCTGGGAGCGGAGGGAGAAGGGCCCCCGGGGGCAGTGGCAGGACATGAATGGGCCCGCGCCAAACCGAGGACTTCATTCATAAGAGCCACTATTCTACTCGGGACGGGCCATGAGGGAAGCTATGGAGTACAAGGATTAAAGAAACAGAACATTTTGAAGTGAAATATAAGTGACTAAACACAATGATGATGATGATGATGATGGGCAGGTGATCTTGTAGTGCTTTTATATTTAGTATTATCGTATATCATTTTCTCCAGTACGACTTTACCCAAATATAAAAGCTAAATGTTTGAAAGAAGCATCAAAAAGTACTGTGACAAAAATGAGATTTAAATGATGATGAAAAAGTAACAAAAGGCAACAAAAAAGCAGAATCAACACAGCACAACAGAAAAGTCAGGACAAGCAGTGAAAGGGTTACAGAAAAGCATAACAAAATTTAAAAATCGCAACCAAACAGGTGACCAAAAAGTGACGACAGGCGAGGAAAAATATTCCGCTTCATAGGTCTTAGCTTTCAAATGACGCATCACACTATATGCTGTGAGCTCCGGTCGAGAAGCTTTTAGATTTGGGTAGAACTGAACTGGAGACCAAAAAAATTTGCTTGGTTCAGGTGGGGGTTAAGAGGTTAATGGGATTTGTGTTTTGAGTACTTTAAAACATTAATTTGAGTCCTGTCACATTTTCTTTTGCGAGAATCCTTCTTGTGCCGTCGATTTGTTTGAATCCGCACCAACACAGAGTCCCTAAACCCTAAGGTGAAGCCCATTACTTAGAAAACTGTCCGCTACACATTAAAAATAAAGCAAGAACACTCTGAAATTCTAAACGTTTATTGCAAAGTATCATTGAAAAATAATGTTCAGTTTCGCTTTCGTTTTAGATCAGAAGTACCCCCTGCTGAGTGCTCACGTACCCCATGGGGAAACACACTCTCAATCTCTTAACATACTTCGATTTACCGCGTAGCTCAACCGGATAAACGCTAATTACCATCACATAGACAGCCATTTTGATTTGGTTGCAATAACGGGTTGTTCACAATTATGGCTGTCTCAAAATTTCTCAACTCCCGACAATCCGACCATACATTCCAATAATTGACTTTGGTCTGATACCTGCATGGCCCTGTCCTGTTCATGTCAGATTGGTTACTGTCCCACATCATGTCCGCGCAGGACGGGAGGGAGTGGTAATCTCATTAGCGGCTATTTCCTCCGCGAGCCCATTACTTTGATGAAGTTCAGAGAAATGTTTACGGCCAAAGCCTGTTTATCGAATATTCACTTTGTAACCCGCTCGGCCTCCAAGCGTGTGTGTGTGTGTGTGTGTGTGTGTGTGTGTGTGTGCGTGTGTGTGTGTGCAGTCAGCGGGAGGCTCGGACACAGGCCGTAAACGGGTGCTCGATGGATAATGGTTCGGATGAAGACTGACTCAAATGCACTGGGACAAATTAACGACCTTGTAACGTGCTTACTTACATTACTCGTAAAATTTACGATACAAAAGAAATAAAAAATAAAATCCTGCGGTTACATTTGAGGCTGCTAAATAAATGCAAATGATGACAATGTTTATGTGCACTTGAATCTTTATTTTAATTTGATCGCACTTGTAATACTTATATAATACTTGTATATCACACTACAGGTGCTCGTCATATAATTAGAATATCATGTTATTCAATGTTATTCAACTTAAACTGTGAAACTAATATATGATAAACGTTTCTTCGTTTCTGTTGTTGCTTTTTAAGTTTGGTCTGTGTTACAATAGCCACTTCTGAAGTGTAGCCGGTTCTTTCTTGCCAATGAGGCAGGTCAAGTTATGATGCTGCTGATTGTATGATTGCTATTGTAATTACATTTCTGCCATGATCCGATGCTGCAGGTGTATATAATCTTTTTTTTTTTGCTGTTCTTTATGTTTGTTTTGTACATGTTTTTATTGTAATGATTGTATTGTATTGTTATTGTATATGTTTTTATTGTATTGATTTCGGGGGTAGCCGCTCATAAGCTTTTGCTTCAGCCCACTCCTTTTGAGCAGATTAACTGCTCAAATAAACAAATAGGCTCATTACATGCACAGTGAGATATGTATAGCCTTTATTTGTTATAATTTTGATTATTATGGCTCAGCTTGTAAAAACCCCAAATTAAAAATCTCATAAAATTTGAATATTTTGAAAATGGACTGTAAGCCATAATCATCAAAATGATAACAAATAAAGGCTTGACATATGTCACTTTGCATGTAATGAGTCTATATCATAGATTAGTTTCACATTTTAAGCAGAATTACAAAAATAAATGAACTTTTTCATGATATTCTAATAATATGACAAGCACCTGTAAGCTATTACAGTTTTAAAGCTATTATAGTTTTAGCTATTGTAGTTTTAGCTAACTTCCTGTTGGCCTGTGTGGGGCAATGACTTCTACCTGTTCACAGTTTTAACATAAATTAGAAATATAATTAGATCAAAAACTCTGAGGAAAACTTCACAGTAATGAAGGTTGGTAATATGATGGAAGTATGTCTCCTAAAAGTGTAATTATAGGAATTTTATGAAATTGACTCATTAACAGGACACACACCTGTTATTCTACTTTATTTCATAGGAATATAATGAATTATAACCCAATATAAAGACTGTAAATCACGAGTAAACAAAATGCAAACATCCTTTATCACTGAGATTCTCATACTATTGCCTTCAGATTCACAGATCTCAGTTGAAATTGACTTGTGGTGTTCCCCAGGTGTCGATCCTGGGACCCCTCTTATTCACTCCGTACATATGCCTCCATTAGGTCAGCTAACAACGCAGCAATGATGCGTCCCACCGCAATTATGCCGATGACTCATAGATCGACGTCCCAGTGGCCTTCAGTCTCCCTCTAAAATATGAAATATATCAGTTAAGTGTAATTGTATGTAGCCTACTTTTAACACGTCCTTCTTGTGCTGTAAAGCACTTTGAAATCACTTTGGAGTCCATTTATCAAGACAAGTATGAAACTGGAAACTGGAAAATAGCATACGTGGTAGCTGTTAGTGGGAATGTTGCACCTAATTTGACCATTTGAAAGTGCCAGTATTACAGTATCAGGGTCCTAAATCTGATATGAAAATGAGAGAATGCTACGTGAGCATACTTGCCAACTCTCCCGATTCGCGTGGGAGAGACTCCCTATCCCGCTCAGACACTTCTGCTGCTAATCTCCCAATTTTACAGTGAAGGAAACAAGTAAGATTGTGGTGGATTTATTTGCATGATTCTTGAGAAGAATCAGCCCTACAGGACACACACACACAGCCCTACAACACACACACACACACACAGCCCTACAGGACACACAAATCCCTACAGGAAACACACACACACACATACGTGGTTTTATGGTTTATGTTGACCTTTTGGAAAAACCAACCCTGGTGTGGTTTAAGAGGACTATGGTTTCCCAAGGTCCTAGAGAGATAAGCTCTGGATAGACTAACTGTAAAAAATCTGAAAAAAATTTAGGTCTATTTAACATCCTTGTATCAGCTACGGTTGTCTATACACAGCCACCGACCAGAAGGTGGTTCATGAGGACCAAAGATGAATTATGAGGACTTTAAACATAACTGAACCACAATTCCCCTATGAGAGACCAACAGGCCCGTTTGGAACCATGAGGCCGTCCTTCCGTGGACCCACCACCTGCAGGAGGAGCCATAGGGGACTGGTGCTATGTGATTTGGGCAGCTCCAACGGCTGCCTCCACGACCCGGCAACGGACAAGTGGGAGAAAATGGATGGATGGATGAACCACAATTAGAGGCTGGAAAAGTTTTAATGTTCTTCATACATACACTCCATGCTTATCCATCTTTTACCTTTAGTTGTCTTTTATGTGCTAGTCCACGATTTCTCACAAAGTCTCTTATATTCTGCAGTGTTCTCTGACTTAAGGCCATTTCTGCTTGCTTACACTGAGTTACTTCATTTTTTGTGGCCAGTTTTCCTCTCTTGATGTGTTTTTTAAAATGCCGCATTACAGCTGCTTCTTCAGTCTTTGACCATGCTCTTTTTGTCACTCTGCGTTTTGGTCCAGGTTGCTTTGCAGGCCTCTGTGCTGCCTCTGAAAAGGAAAATTAGGAATTAATTTAAACAAAACAATGTGAATAAGTCAGAGCAAGACTACTACAAGAGTAAACAGAAGAACTTGCCTTCAAAATCAGAGGTATCTCCATCAGCTATGTCGATCGGGTCATCATCTATAACCACAGTTGCCGCTTGTTTCTCAGCAGAGTCCCCCGAGTCACTGTGACTCTCCTCTTCGGCCTCATCTGCACTGATGGGAATTTCATCTAAAAACAAAAGGGGGATTCAATTCAATCAGCCCGCTCCTAAAGCCACCAGGCCTGGGAAAACTCACCAAGGCTGGGGCTAAGATCCCCAGCCGGCTCCTAAAGCTACCAGCCCCGCACCAACATCCACCACAATGACCCACCCTCTACTCCACTTACACTACCCGGCTCAGGGCACTCCTACCCCGGCCTACGTGCACACACTCGCCCCCCTGGCTCCTCTGGACCTCCTCTGACCAGCCTGCTCCTAAAGCTACCAGCCCCGCACCAACATCCACCACAATGACCCACCCTCTACTCCACTTACACTACCCGGCTCAGGGCACTCCAACCCCGGCCTACGTGCACACACTCGCCCCCCTGGCTCCTCTGGACCTCCTCTGACCAGCCTGCTCCTAAAGCTACCAGCTCCGCACCGACATCCACCACAATGACCCACCCTCTACTCCACTTACACTACCCGGCTCAGGGCACTCCTACCCCGGCCCTACATGCACACCCAGATAAGAGATACATTTAACAAACCTTCAAGTTCAATCTCCTCCAGCGTCTTTCCTTTTAGCGAGGAAATGGATCCCTTCTCCATTAAAAGCAATACTTTGGATATCTTTGCAAGTTGTGTTGTTGGAACAGGCAGTCTGTAGAATTCCCTGTGTACGCGGATATCATGTCCAAGGAAGTCTGCCACCTGATCCAGCTCATTCTCCTGGAGGTTTAAGACTTGAGATAGCGTGGCCACATGTTTCCTGAGACCCGTCGACCGGAGGTGCTCGGGGTACTTTGTGTCGCACTGTGTGGCTGTGTGGAGAAACGTCTCAGGCAGTCACTTCCTCTATAATGGGTTGGTGCTTTGGGTCGTGCAAATAAGAATGGGTTTGAGGGAGACACACCACATTCTTTCCTCTTATTTGTGAGTAGTGTAAGACCATTGACAACAGGTCGGGGGAGAAGAACTGCAACTTTTCTCCCTCTTTTACCCATAATTTCCACGCGACTTAGATACCGGCAGAGCTTCTTTTCTGTGTCCGATAAACCAAGGCTTACATCCGCATGAAGTTGTTGATTATCCCTCTCCAGAAAATGTTTCAGAGGCATTTTGGAAACCTCTCCAGCTCGCCGACGGTTGAACACAATGATTTGTGTGAGCAACACCATGGCAAGACGGGCATAAGTTTGAGCATCATCTGTTTCTTGCAGTTTGCTTGTGGCCTCTTCTGCTGCCTTTTCCAAAAACTTGTGAAGTTTCACAACATCTTCAGTGAATGGTAAGGTTAACGGTTTATTAAACTTGGCATCACTCAGTGTGTTAAGGGCATTGTGAGATACATATTCTTTCCACTTGGTACTGAGCAACTTCTTAAATGTTTCAGTATACTTCACCAGCTTCTCATCTTCTGCCATCAAGCCCCGGCAGTGGATGATGTCGCAGATCTTATTCAGTGTGTGGCCGAGTTTAAGAGCAAGGCTCGGGGTTTTGTACGAAAGATTGTCATCATTAAAACCTGCTACCTTTTTGACCGCTTGTACCACTTTCTCAAAGTTTGCAGGCCTAACAGCATCTTCCAGGGTCGGCACAGAGAAATCTGTCCGCAAGCACAGCAGCAGACGTCCCACTTCTCTCAGTTTTTGTCTTATGTATTCATACTTTGTTGTATCCTGTCCATGAATGTTGTAAAGTGACTGGGCAAACTGGAGAATACAGAAGTCATTTCGCACAACTGATCCAACTTCATCCACGTTCATAACACTGAGAAGCTTCCAAACCCCACCCGAGATTTGCGCACATAAGGCGGCATCCTGAGCTGATGCAGAGCCGAGGATCCTTCTCCTTCCAGACGTCTCTTCTTGGTTTGCATCTTCGGGTTTGTGAGGGCACCTGCGAGTATGCCTCCATAGTTCTTTGCGGAGAAACATGCCTTGACAATACATGCAGTGAATAAACTTTCCATCCAAAGCTTTTTTTTTGCATCGTCGCTTCACTTTCAATTGCCCTTTCCCACTTTGTAATACTGCTTGATTATGTAAAAAGTTCCCTTTATTCCTAATTTTTTCAATCCGTTTGTTGCGCTCCTTGACATCAGTAAGGGAAAAGACTTGTACAATCTCTGCATTGGTCTTGTGTGTTTTAAGATGTCTCGATATTTTCTTCTGGGGCTTACCGCAGACAAAGCAGTAATTTATGGAACTTGTCCGCTGTGGGTCTCCTCTTTGTGGACCATTCTCTGAATGCAACTCTGAGGTGTATGAAGAACTACCTTGCTGGCTGGTTCCCGGTGCACTAGAAGCAGGAGCAAGACTTGTATCCGACTTTTGTGTCAGCCATATATTTGGATGGGGGAGCTCATCTAAATCTTCATCACCCACATAGTCTGGGTCTGAGTCTGGGTTGTTTTTTTCTTGTGCCATCTCCTGCCTTTGGTCCTTCCCAGTGTCACTCTGAAAGATAAACAGACAATACTTGAACCTACAAAGAACCACCCAGGCTGGGGCTAAGTTCCACAGCCAGCTCCTAAACCCAATACCCCGGTCCCCAACTCATCAGGGCCGGGGAAAACTCACCAAGGCTGGGGCTAAGTTCCACAGCCTGCTCCTAAAGCTACCAGCCCCGCACCGACATCCACCACAATGACCCACCCTCTACTCCACTTACACTACCCGGCTCAGGGCACTCCTACCCCGGCCTACGTGCACACACTCGCCCCCCTGGCTCCTCTGGACCTCCTCTGACCAGCCTGCTCCTAAAGCTACCAGCTCCGCACCGACATCCACCACAATGACCCACCCTCTACTCCACTTACACTACCCGGCTCAGGGCACTCCTACCCCGGCCTACGTGCACACACTCGCCCCCCTGGCTCCTCTGGACCTCCTCTGACCAGCCTGCTCCTAAAGCTACCAGCTCCGCACCGACATCCACCACAATGACCCACCCTCTACTCCACTTACACTACCCGGCTCAGGGCACTCCTACCCCGGCCTACGTGCACACACTCGCCCCCCTGGCTCCTCTGGACCTCCTCTGACCAGCCTGCTCCTAAAGCTACCAGCTCCGCACCGACATCCACCACAATGACCCACCCTCTACTCCACTTACACTACCCGGCTCAGGGCACTCCTACCCCGGCCTACGTGCACACACTCGCCCCCCTGGCTCCTCTGGACCTCCTCTGACCAGCCTGCTCCTAAAGCTACCAGCTCCGCACCGACATCCACCACAATGACCCACCCTCTACTCCACTTACACTACCCGGCTCAGGGCACTCCTACCCCGGCCTACGTGCACACACTCGCCCCCCTGGCTCCTCTGGACCTCCTCTGACCAGCCTGCTCCTAAAGCTACCAGCTCCGCACCGACATCCACCACAATGACCCACCCTCTACTCCACTTACACTACCCGGCTCAGGGCACTCCTACCCCGGCCTACGTGCACACACTCGCCCCCCTGGCTCCTCTGGACCTCCTCTGACCAGCCTGCTCCTAAAGCTACCAGCTCCGCACCGACATCCACCACAATGACCCACCCTCTACTCCACTTACACTACCCGGCTCAGGGCACTCCTACCCCGGCCTACGTGCACACACTCGCCCCCCTGGCTCCTCTGGACCTCCTCTGACCAGCCTGCTCCTAAAGCTACCAGCTCCGCACCGACATCCACCACAATGACCCACCCTCTACTCCACTTACACTACCCGGCTCAGGGCACTCCTACCCCGGCCTACGTGCACACACTCGCCCCCCTGGCTCCTCTGGACCTCCTCTGACCAGCCTGCTCCTAAAGCTACCAGCTCCGCACCGACATCCACCACAATGACCCACCCTCTACTCCACTTACACTACCCGGCTCAGGGCACTCCTACCCCGGCCTACGTGCACACACTCGCCCCCCTGGCTCCTCTGGACCTCCTCTGACCAGCCTGCTCCTAAAGCTACCAGCTCCGCACCGACATCCACCACAATGACCCACCCTCTACTCCACTTACACTACCCGGCTCAGGGCACTCCTACCCCGGCCTACGTGCACACACTCGCCCCCCTGGCTCCTCTGGACCTCCTCTGACCAGCCTGCTCCTAAAGCTACCAGCTCCGCACCGACATCCACCACAATGACCCACCCTCTACTCCACTTACACTACCCGGCTCAGGGCACTCCTACCCCGGCCTACGTGCACACACTCGCCCCCCTGGCTCCTCTGGACCTCCGGGGACACACAGCCCACATCTCGGACCCACTCTTAAGCACCCCTCCTCGGACTACACCCCCCAACTCATCCAGGCCGGGGAAAACTCACCAAGGCTGGGGCTAAGTTCCACAGCCAGCTCCAAAACCCAATAGCCCGGTCCCCATATCATCCAGCCCGGGGATAAATCCTCCAGGCCGGGGCTAAGTTCCATTCAGAAAATACTTGATAACGTATATTTAACAAGGACTAGATACTTACCAATATATTTTCTTGTCTTCTTTGGAGTGAACTTTCTCTTGGTCCTTCTTCTTCGCATTACCATTAGATGTCTTCCGAAATCACTCAACATGCCCGGACACATATCCCGCACGTGTCCCCATAAAGAACCAATCACAATGGAGCCTTCAATACCGCCAGAGTAGGGTAGGGGGAGCACATCATACACTCCATACACAAGAAGTCAGGTTGGGGTATTATATGGACGTCAAATAAACTTTCAATTTATGGTCTTTAAAAGCTAAGAATTTAAAAAAACTTGATATGTGCATGATATATTATCATTGAGCATTAAAAGGACTTCAGAAAAACAATGAAATTATGCTCTTTATATGCTAAAAATTAAAATACAAAATCTTGGTTTATGAGGACCGTAGCATAGTCCTGCTAATCCCCTTAGGTTCTCGTAGTGCTGGTGAGTAGTCAGGTCAATTGGCTCCATAAACCATATATACAGACACACACACACAGCCCTACAGCACACACACAGCCCTACAGCACACACACACATAGCCCTACAGCACACACACACACACACACACACACACACACACACAGCCCTATACAGCACACACACACACAGCCCTACAGCACACACACACACACACAGTCGTGCTCGGGGGAAGTGACAGGTATCACGCATTGATCGCTCTGTTTGTTTTTGTGCTTCATTAGCAGAAACGAGAAAGAATTGACATGTTATCATCTAATGATTGTGTAGACCTTTCAATCATTAGATGATAACATGTCAATACATATTTAGGCATATAATATTTTCTGTTCCTATTTTGCAAAAGTATTTTAATTTAATCTAAGATTGTTTTAAATATAGCCTATTCTCCATAGATTTTTTGTCCTCACTTTTGAGCTCAAGTGTCCTACTTTTCATTCTTAACTGGTCTCTACTTCTGGTACTCTGCTCATTTTTTTCTTTGTCCTTAATGGTAAACAGAATAATATGGAAAAAGAATATTAGAATATTTCCAGCACAAGTTTCCTTCATCTGGAAAATACAAAGTAAGAAATGACATCAACAATTACACACAAACCTGGCACGATACACCGATGAAAAAAAATCTCTGGCAAAAAAATCTCTTGCTTGCTAAATACTCACTTAGTTCACCACGTGGGTCTGTAGCGGAGCTGTAAACTATAAAAGTGTACATAATTCATAATAGCACGGTGAGACGGGCTCCAAGAAAGCCGATGGGGTGTTATTTGCCATATCGCCCTCCCCTAGCATCATTTATGAAGCGCCGCGTTGCATGCGTGGTAGTTGCCGCGGGCCGTGTTACATGTTATTGTGGAGCGTGCGGTCGCCGGGAGCTCACGCCTCAGGGCCCATTCTTTAATCAGAGCCAGCAGTGCATTGAGCCAATAGACAGATAACAGAGAGATACACTGTTCTTAAAGCCGCCTCCGGGCCACTCATGCTCCCCTCTTCTTCTTCTTCTTCTTTTTCTTCTTCTCTCCTCCCCCCGGTCCCTGCAGAGGTGCCCAGCTGCCACTCGGTCTATCTCCGGCAAGATGGCTACCTGGCGCACGCTAACAGGACTGAAGGTATGTCATGCTAAATGTAATTCAACTGTTAACTGTTAATAAAGCCCAACATATAGTCTACCACAACAGCAGTCGCCACAGGGCAGCACACGCATTTTGCTGATTTGACCAAACAGTTCGAAATTGGCTCAGGAATGTTTTTAGCTAACTTCCTGTGGGGCAACGACTTCTTCCTGTCTGCATTTTTTTTTAAACCTACATAAAATTTTAAAACGAGAAAACTGCTCCGAATGTCATGTGTGTTGTCAATGTGTGTTTCATAAAAAATGTGTGCAGACGGCGGCGCTATTTTAACATTTTGTTAGCATCAAATTAACGTTAGCCTTTAGCTTTAAGGCTTAAAACATTTATAAACACCAATTCGGTGTCTCCTCCAGTGAAGAATGTACATCGCGTGTAAAGCTTTCAATATGTTGTAAGCAATTATCCAACAGCTGCATGTTTTCTGTCGCATACATTGAAGTTACCGGTATCTTTATTTTTCAAAAACACACGGCTAACTCGCCATAGGAACAAAACTAGGACAGGAAACAGCCGTTATACACAATGATGTTAGCATCATGTTGCTAATGAGTGCGTTCCAATTAAAATGGTTGTGACCAGTTATTTATTGATGTTAAATTCATTACATCAACCAAGTATAAAATGAATACCTCAAGGACTGACAGGACACAAACCTGCAGCTTCTGTCACATGATCCCCAGTTTGGGAATCAGCAATGGCACAGACATTAAAACCGTGAAACAGACAAACAAATGTGTATCTCATGACTAAACTACAGAACCATAGGCTTTGCATTACCGTGTAAGTTCAACCTTCTGCTGTTTTCGCAGGCTGCATGTTCGACAAAGTAGCGAGGCATTTCTACGACGACACGTGTGTGGTTCCAGAGAAAGTCGAAGGTGAGTTCTTTGAGCTTATCCAGCCATCCATCCATCCATCCATCAATCCTTCCTTCCTAATTTGTTGGATCTGCTTTCCTCTTGGGTCACACATTTTGTACAAATTATCCTGACATTGTGAGGATAATAATTAAGGCGAGACATGGAACATCCATTGTTCATGCAATGAGATGGTTGGCTAGTTATGTCCATTAACATCTTAGTTCAACACATATCCATCTTAAAACCATAACATCCTCGGTATTACACATTTGTAACGCTCTCAACAAGGTCCAAAGCACCAAAGGTTCCGCCCGTCCGTAGCCTGTTTGTGTGCGATGCTGTCCTGAGTATTTACCGTCAGGTGTGTCGTGTGTCGTAGGAGACGTGAAGCAGGAGTTGGGCTTGTACCGCGAGGGCCCGTCGTATCAGCGCCGCGGCTCGCTGCAGCTGTGGCAGTTCCTGGTGGCGCTGCTGGACGACCCCTCCAACTCGCACTTCATCGCCTGGACCGGCCGCGGCATGGAGTTCAAGCTCATCGAGCCCGAGGAGGTGAGCAGACGTGAGACACTTTGTGAAACACGCGCCGCACAGAAAATGTTGTAGCTTCATGAGCGGCCATCACCCAATTGAAAAAAAAAAGTATTAGAAGCAAACATATAGTTTGGGCAGCATGTTAGCACGTCGGCTCGTCCGGGAAACTCTTCACTGTCTGTTAGCTAGCTCAGTGTGTTTTTCCATCCCAAGTTATACTGTTTCCTTTGTGACTGGGGGACTTCCTGTTGTGCGTGTGTGTCGTGCACGTTCTGGGAATCAAACCCAGGGCCTTGGGTAAATATATATGATAATGACTTTAAAGAGGCCATGATTGTTCTATTGGTGACTTTAATTAAGATTATATTATTACTGTCATATGGATATTGTATTTACTAATATTACAATAAGTATGTCTTGATTTCTGGAATACACTTAATATTATGTAGTTCTTGATAAAATATAATGAACATTGTAGACCTTATTTTTTTAAAGACACTGATAAAACCAATGCATATTCAGAATGATGGTGGAGTGTCATAGATTTGATTGCGAGTCCCAGATCTGTTATTAAGCGATAATGAAATGGCACTCACTTCTTCACAGCGACTACATTTGTGCCACTTCATCAGCGTTTGACATGACAATTATCACTAGCATTTTTAGATTAATATTAGCCTCCACTCGCTGTTATCAAACAATGAGCCGCGATCCAATTCTCCCAACTATTCACGTCATTCACTTGGATATTTCCTTTTTTTCTTCCCAGAATAATTACCGGGATGTGTCTTTTTGTGCTGCCGCGGAAATGTGTTACAGTATGAACCAAAGGCTGGGTGATTAATCCCATTTTAATCAAATTGTCATTAACCTGTGTCAATAATCGGCTTGGTAGAAACAGCAATAACAACTTCTTTTGAGCTTCATGTTTATACAGTGTAGCGTTGTTCCTTTGCTAAACAAACAGACCTGGAGTTTCAAATGGCACTCGTTGCTAAAGTTAACATATGTAGCATGAAGCTAACATTACCTTTCTGGTTAGCATTGTTCGTTTTTTTAACGTTTTTCTGGCAAAGATTTTTAATAAAACCCTAGATCGGCCGTGATGCTAGTTCACGTGGCCATCTCGTGACGTGTAACCAAAGCTTTGTGAATGACCCCCAAGATTAACAAGACGCCTTTTTCATGAATCCTGTTAAAAGAAATAAACTCCTATGAATTTACATGCTCACAAATGGAACTCTTAGCTACCTACTCACATATTGCACTCCCACACAACACACAGACTCTTCACATGAATTAATGACATGTAATGTGATTAAACATGTCTTAATAAATGTCTGAATAAATGAATATAGATGAAAGTCTTTAGATGACTAAATTCACATAAATTCTTCATAAACTAAAACTAAATTCAAATACGTTGTACTTTTCTACTAGGTTTTGTTCACATGACATCTACTGTATAGTTTAGAATTCAGGTGGTGGACAACTGAAAATGATATGGTGGTAACTATGGCAACTGTCGAACGGCAGTTGTTTTAGTTTTTGGTGAATATCTGTCATTATTTAATGAACAATCATCGCCTCCTCTGTCAGTGCAGATAATCTAACGTCCAATTAATGGTGTCCAACAGTGGTGACAATATTCCAGAAACATTTGTGACATGTTGGTCAGTAGAAATCCAGCCATGTGGCAGATTTGTGAAGCCAATCACTTCTGAATAATGATCAATTTCAACCATTGCTTATTTCCCATTTGGACATTTCTATGGTTTCTCTGCCATTGACATGTATTGATCCCTGCCCTCCATCAGAGATTATGACATCACTAGAACATTCTAGTATGTCATGCTATGATTTGAGTTGGAGCAGGGCCTCCGTTTTAGACAGACATGTCCTGATAGAAAATGTCCAAATGTTTCCCCTGATCATTATAAGTGATTGGTTTCACAAACCTGCCCTTGATCGTTGGGAGTCTTCACTTTTGGACACATGTGACCTTAGTTCATATGTGCTGAGAGAGAAGATGTTGAACTTTGTGACAGTTTTGTTTCATGTGGATAGGCCCAGCTTTTACAGAGACACTAACCATGAGTCCAAAATTCAGCATTTTCACCGTTACCATAGTTACCACAATAGAATTCTCAGCTCATTTTGTTTCAAGCTTTTTTCATCGAGAAGTCAAAACAATAGTTTACAACTGAACAAAGGTCTTTTTTCCCCCCGACAAAAAAAAGAAGCTGTTTAGAATGTCGAGACGTCCCTCAGAACTGGGAGAATATGGACCCATCGAGACAAAACAAACAGCACTGCACAGCGGAGGAAGCGTTATGCACTGTCAGAGGACGGGCTTTGGCTTTGAACAGAATTTCATTATAAATCATGTTGTTTCTGTTTTGTTTAGCAGAGAGGGTCTTTCTTTCTTTATTCATGTCTCCTGTTTAGCACTGGTGTCATGGACTATAAAGACTCGCTGATTTGTGTTGTGGTTATTAAAAACCTGTTAGAATAAGCCGGCGAGTGGTGGCTCTCCATGAGCTGCTGGAGCTGCCGGTGGGTGGTCTGTGGGACAGGTGCGGGAACATCTGCTGCCCCCGCGCCGTTCTCCTAATGAACACGTCCCCGTCCGCCCTCCCGGACCGTCTCTGATCGCTCTTATTATTGCACAAATATGCTCAAGTGCGTCCGCGGCGGCCGGCTGCCAGCGCGTGCGGGACTGAACTGTGTGTGTGTGTTTGGGTAAAGGTGGCGCGGCGGTGGGGCATCCAGAAGAACAGGCCGGCCATGAACTACGACAAGCTGAGCCGCTCCCTGCGCTACTACTACGAGAAGGGCATCATGCAGAAGGTAAGGAGGCGTCAGAGCAATGTGGCTCAATAATGGGACGCTTCATTCAAATGTATTTGGAATATGGCGACTCCTCTGCTCTCACTGGATTATAAACGACCAAGTGTTCATTTATTATTGGCAGAGGTGTGTCAGTTACATTTACTCAAGTACATGTACTAGTTTTTTCACACAGTACTTTTTACTTCTACTTGAGTAATATTAAAGGGAAGTACTCTTGAGATAAAGAAAATAGTAACACATAACTTGAGAGACAAATCTTAATTTTGAGGTGTAAAATGTAATGTATTTTTTGTTTTGTTTAATTAATTCTTCATAATGATTTATTTTTATTTGTTTTTATGGAATTTTCTTTGAAAATATTTCAATAGTCACATTTGCGTTTACACATAAGCACGATGCGTTACGAATGTCATTTTTCCGTCATTCGTGACGTTCGTGACGTGACTTAACGCATCTCAATGGGATTCTTAACAGAACGCATCAGTTCGGGACATTCGTGACGTTCGTGGAGAAAGTTTTTGTCTGTCAAAAAATCTTCCACGAATGTCACGAATCACCCTCTGTTCGTGGAGTTCGCAGCGGAGCGTGTCCTTTCGTGAGGAGGAGTGGCGCTTCGTAATTCAGCGTGAGAGCATTCGTAGAGCATTCGTAGAGCATTCGTAGAGCATTCGTAGAGCAGAATCACTGTTTTCATGCTCAACATTGACAGAAACACACGCTACTCCCAAAGTAAATGTTCGTACCTGCAGTAGCTACGCCAAGGAAAAGTGTCACAAAGTCGGCCAATCCGCGCTCCAATCCACAGACAGCACCTGCCGCTGCCGCTCCTCGGGGTGCTGAAAGTGTTTCTTCCTCCTGCGGTCGTACCTGAATTGGAGCCAGACGAGCCCAATGACTCAGGGGGGAGCACAGCCTCTGCTCCGCCTCCAACCCGGTGGAAGAAAATCACTCCACATTCGCCCAATTCTTGACAGATTTCGGACAGAACGCGAATATTCCTAGTGACCCGTAACAGCCCGTGGCAGCGCGCAACACCACGCAGCAGCGCGCAGCACCACGTAGCAGCGCGGGACGCATATTCGTGACCGTGCGTAATAATTCGTGCCATTAATCGTAACGCGTAGTAACAGGTCGCAACAGTTAGTGGCGGCGCGTGAAACCCCTGCCCCGAATCATCAAATTCGTGATCCTTGGCCACGAATGTGGATTTGTGGCATTCGTAACGCATCGTGCTTATGTGTAAACGCAGCAGAGAAATACGGAGGTGGGTCGAGACGGCAAAATATTGACTCAAGTAAGAGTAACGTTACTTTAAAAACCTTTTAATCAAGTACAAGTAAAAAGTAGTGGGCCAAAAATGTACACAAGTAAAAGTAAAGAAAGTACTTGGAGAAAATGTTATTTAAGTACTGAGTAGCTAAAAAAGTAGGATTGATTTTTCAATAACGCCATAAACGTGTGAAACAAAACATGAAGTCCTGTTGAAATCGCAACATTACAAAGACAATTATAAAGAAAAGGTCAGAAAATACATAAAAACAAATAATGCTTAAGAATAAGCTACACTAGAAACTGAAATATTTACCCCCAGTGGAAAAAATAACAATTACTTTTACTCTAGAGTACAGATACTTCATTAGAGTTTTACTCAAGTAGAAGTAAAAAGTATTGTATGGTAAAACTGCATGTACATCTCGTCAAGTGCATGTACTCGAGTAGATGTAACTGAGTACGACCCGCCTCTGGAGAAGTTCAGGTCGGTCAGTTCATGTTGGTGTTTAACACTTCGTCCTCACAGTGGAGCAGGACGGAGCCGTGAGAACCCTGGCAGAGCTTTTTGTCTTTTGTGAGAACTAGCCAATCACGAGGCAGTATTTCAGAGGGGGGGGGGGGAGGGGGGGAAGGGGTGTTACATTTGCATAAAATAACAAACGCTGTAAAAACACGACGTGCTGCTAAAAAACACATCGAAAAAAATGTAATAAGTAAATACTTGGATTTGCTGTTGTCGTGGTTTGTACAGTTGACTTCATGATGCTTTTCTTAATAATAATAATAATAATGGGAATAAAGGGAAATGAAAATGGACATAGACATGCACAGTTGAGCCCATTAACCTCTTAACATCCGCCTGAACCGAGCTCAGCTTTACCCAAATCTAAAAGCTTCTTGAAAAAAAGCATAAAAATCGCGAGGATGAAAACGCAGCAAAAAAAAAGCAGCAAAAAAAAAAGCAGCAAAAGAGCGACAAAAATGCGTGAAAAATACTACGAGAAAGTGTCGAGGACCTCATCGAAGAATTTTAGATCAGTTCTTAGCTTTCAAATGAGACATTACACTGGCCTATAGGCAGAGAAGCTCGGTTAAGGCGGGGGTTCACAGATGGTCATCTCGTCTCAAACCCCCCCCTCTACTTTTTTGTTTTCCAGGTGGCGGGCGAGAGATACGTGTACAAATTCGTGTGCGACCCCGAGGCCCTGTTCTCCATGGCGTTCCCGGACAATCAGCGCCCCATCCTGAAGACGGACCCGGAGCGGCAGATCAACGAGGAGGACACTGTCCCGCTGTCCCACTTCGACGAGAGCATGGCGTACGTTCAGGACGGGCCCTACTGCGCCCCGCACCCCCACTACAGCGAGGGCTACGTGTACTGACGCACTTTAAAAAGGACCGTCCCCCCTCAGCCGTGGGGGGGGGGGGCCTCTGTACATGTCACGGTCGGGACTATCTACGGATCATGAGGAGCGAGACGGGACTCGAGGGGGGGGGGGTGGGGGAATAACCGACCGTGAACTAAACTGGACTGGGATTTCCTCAGACTGGAAATGCACGACGCAAACACTGCACCCGCGTTAAAATGGCTTGAATTCAAAGTCTTGTAGAGTGTGGACCAGCTGGACAAGTGGGGACTTGAATACACCCCTTAGGGCATCAGTTCATTCTATGTTCCATCATGTGAACTAATGGTGTGTATGTGAAGGACAGTTCGGGATTGGGAAGACTGGTGTTTTAAGTCGAGACACTGCAGGTGATTGGGGAAAACATTTTTCATTAATATGAGAAAAAATTTTTTTTTACGTTTTCTCTTTCTTTTCATAGGACAAAGTGTATTAATTATGGCCAATATTGGTAATCATTTCTACAATGAAATCTACATAATGGATAGAGACAGATTTAAATGTATGGTTTTATTTGTTGACATTTAAGTAAGACATTTAAGACAATTCTTCCGAGGGAAAAAATCTGAAAATCTAAGGTTCAAATGTCAATAAATCAGGCGGGAATTGTTTATTAAGTCCCTACGAAGCGAACTTCAATATATTGTTAAAAGACTGCTTATGTGGCGATGTTAGAAAAATGCATTTTGAGAAACTGGTGTTTGAAGTTGCAACTTCCCAAATAAATCTACGGAGGAACATTGTATCGGCAGAATATTATTTTGTTTGTAAGTGAACGTTAGTGTTGAGATTTTAATTTTCTCCTTTACACCTTAGTCTTAATGTCATAATAGTGACAAACGTTAGGGCCGATGTCTCCGTATGCAACAACATCTCCAGGTCAGTACACTGTAAAATGTAAAATTGTTTCAACTCAAAAAACTAAGTCCAAGGGCTGCCAAGAAATTGGTCTGTCACAGTTGTGTCAACCTTGTAATCTCAGGTTGACACAACTGATTTAATTTGTAATGTCAGTTACAAATGAAATCAGTTGTGTCAACCTGAGAATACAATTCAACTAAAGAGGTGAATCTGAAATTTCAAATCGATTACATTGTAAATTGGTTATTGGTTACACATACAATTTCTTGGCAGCCCTTGGACTTAGTTTTTTGAGTTGAAACTATTTTACATTTTACAGTGTAGCTCCTACAGACTCCACACAACACAGACTTGGACTTAACATTGTGAAGGCTTTTCTATGAGGGATTTTTAAATGTTTCATTCATTCCTTTTTTAATTTATTGAGCTTTGAACCCAAAATAAAAACAAGGAGACATTTGAATTGTTACAGATTTTTTCCCCCACTGATAATCAAAAGCGATTAAAAATCCCTTCTGAAAAAAATGTTTGTAACAAAATAAAACCATCAATTCAAATCTGGATCCATCCATTATATTTTTATATGAAAACATAAAATGACACAGCGAGGGTTCCAACATTTGTTCCCTTACTTTTTTTTTTTACCCTATTCACCTGCTGCGTCTCACCTTAAGAAAACAAACTCGCTTTTTTTTGGCACTCAGGACGCTAACAAATCAATGGCTTCACAATGAACATCCTTTCAGCGCAGAACTGCTCAGAACAGGTCCTGTGACAGATAAGTGGCTCTAAAAAAAATCTGTCCAAATCAGCCGAAGACAAGAAAAAAGCGCAAGTCTTTTTTGCGTGGATGAAGTGAAACACCGTTCCAGGGCTGTTTATAACACGGTAAAAGATTTTGCATGATGTGCCCCTTTAAGATTTGCCTAGTTCGCAGGTTTCAAACCATTTGTATGAATTTCCATCTGAGAAATTGTTAGCCACAATACACACTTTTCCTCTTCTTAACAAAGACGTGTATCTGGGATCGGGGGGGTGTCCAATAAGGAAGTGAAACTATAAACATCACGAAAAGTAAAGAAACTGGGCTACATTCATAGCAAAATCTTAAATATAATTGTGTTATGTATGTTTTAGCAAAAATGTTGTCTAATGCGTCATATGCACTTTAAAGGTCCTATACCGGATTTATTTTATTACAAACAATGAAAGAGGAAGTCACTAAATCAGATCTCACTTCTTCATTGGCATATTTCACAATATACTTAAGGACGAAACAAATTTGGTTTGGACAGGACGACGGTATATCTGCACCACTTTTATTTAACATGATTTATTTCACATTATTACTATTATTACCGATTTAACGGGAACAATTTTCAGACGAAGATCCTGAACTCAAGTCATTTTAACCAGTGCGGTGTGCGTTGTCTTTCTTATGTGCGTCGGCCCTGGCTTTGATCACGTGGGAATATATGGTAAGAAAAAAAGAAAAAAAAACACGTCGACTCAACGGGATTGAAAATAAAGTTGTTTTTGTTTTTTTTCGTAAATAAAGGCGATCATGTTGGGATGAATTAGCGGTGGGCGATATTGACAGAAATCGAACAGAAATGTGACAAAAGTTCAATTAATGTATTTCACGAGCTGGACTGGCTCCTCAAAAAAGTACTCTACGGAGTCGGGACGATACAGTACGTCATTCTGTGACAATACGTTTTTTGTGTTGTATCGCAACAAAAAAAAAAACATATTGCAATAATTAATCAATCCTTACAGCCAATAATTGATTGATCACTGTTTGTATTGTCCCATCTTCCACACAAAAAATGTACTGTGTAGATCGAAGGTGGTCACGTGGTTCGTTTTTTTGTTTTCACACCAAGCATTGACCAAGATCAATTTTAGACACTGACACTAAGAAAGAGAATATGTTACTGTTGGTATTGTGTTATTTTAAAGTGGACATGTCATGCATATGCAGCTTAAACATAGACCTCAAAACCGATAACCGAGTCGATAATGTTGGATAATGGGCTTTAAAAGTGAGGAGGACAGATTTTGGGTTTGAACAATGACGCGCTTGTAATCAGGAAGTAACACCAAAGAAGAAGAAACAGCTACGTTTAACAGTTTTGTCCGAGGATTACTGAAAACTGCGTGAATGTTTTGAAATACCACTCCAGGTCTGTCTTTGACGAGGGAACAACGTTAAAACATGGTTTAGACCTGAAGAAAATTCGATTTTGCATGATGTGTCCACTTTAAGTGAAGTGTGGATGACCCCAGTTCATTTTGCCATCACTTGACAACCTTCAAACTGCCATTGGCCAGGGCCCTTTTGGCGTGTGTAAAATACCCAATGTGGCCCATGGGTCAAAAGTTTGCCCATACCTGTTGTACATGAAATATCGCCCACCTCTAACACACGCCTCAGAGCCGTGGTCAAACTAGCCATGGAAAACGTCAGCGGGTTTGTGATGATTTCCATTTTCGGCGAACACGCCTCAGAAACCGCAGACAGGTGTGGGAGGAGTGTCACTCTCACATTCACAGGTCTCAAGATTCATGTTTTATGTTATCATCAGGGTCACCTAACAAAACCGAAATGGAAAGGACACCTTTAACACTAGTCATACACCCCACTGCTCCAGCAATATCAGCTGCTTTAAGTGCAACATGACGGGTTGGATTCAGAACGTTTGTGTAGCCTGGTCCCAAGTGACTCTAACGTCAAATCACTTTTGTGTGGTCCAGCGTCGCAGCAGTCTCTTCGCAAATATGTTTTGATCAAACAGAGGAGCTGTTTGGAAATCAGCAATGACACCCTCCTTCACGGCAAGGAAACATTCAACTCTCTTCTGATTTAACTTATCTTTTGGAACGTGAGAATAGCTTGCGTTCACGTTCTCGAATGTGATGATGACATAATCTCAGATGGAGGGCAGGGCACTCTATGGGAGAAAAGACAGACCTCCAAAACAGAAAATCTCCCAACGGTTCACCTGATCATGACGACGAGTCTGAGAATTGCCACCACTCTTGGAGATCATAATGAGAAGATCATTGGTGCTGAAAGAGAAGGCATTGAACTTTGCGCCAGTGTTTGTTTCATCTGGATAGGCCCAGTAATGACAGATGTTATCCATAAACCAAGTCGAAAAGTCTGCGTTTTCTTCTTAGCTGCCCCTCCAGCTCAATTTGAAAGTATCGGCCGTCACGTGAACGCAACCTATTGCAACTTCTCTAAAAATGAAAGTCACTTTGCTGGAGTAAAACTATGGCTCATACTTACCGACATCATTGCATAAAGAAAGAATTCCTGATTCTGTGTTTGGTGGAGTTGCACCTGGCACACACGTACGAGGGCAGAAGGGGGGGATAAAACCACGGGAGAAGTGGGCTCCCACGGCAGGCTCCGTCACACCCCTGCGCCGCAAGGTAACAGCAGATGACACCGGGACAGGACAGCCCTTTGGTGCTAATGTATCTCGCTGTAAATTCCAACATGCTCACTCTGTTTTAAATCCCGTTCAGACTTAGCAGTGCGCCGATGCAAAGCTCATTAGCTGTATGGCCTGGCACGGCACAGTAAGCCACTGTCATGCCAGGTGTTTGTATGTGTGACACGACCTAGAGTGGGTTAAAGCTGCAAAAGGTGTAGCTGTATGTACTGTAAACAAAAACACATCCCAACTTACAGGTTTGACACTGCGGATACTGCATGTGCAAATCTGTAACATACGGAAACAGGGGTAATTCAGAAAGAGCTAATTAGAAAAACATGCCAACCAGACATATGCATTTAAAATGGCTTTACTTTTCGAGGAGCAATTCAAACAAGTCAAGTACTTTTCGGCGGTGTGCGTCTGTGATCATCAGTGAGGCTTCAGGCCACTTCAAAATGGTGCTACTGAAGCCGAGACAGAAGCTCTTTCCCATTCCAGTTCAACATCATGTATATTTATCTTCATACCCATTCATGCTTTTCAATATTTGGGTCAAAAATATTTGAATTCAAAAAGTTTTATAATGTGATGAAAAGCCCATGTTTTTTGAAAATAGTGTCCCAGTGTATAATCAGGTAACTGCACATCTCTCGCTGCTTCAGACTAAGTGTATTTTGTAGCATTGGAAAGAGAAGAGAACGGACACTCGCAGCTGTGGACTCTTCTACGGACTATGGTCCTTCGAGCCGGCACCTGCGGTCGGACTGGAAAAAGAATAATATGCTATGTCTGGATTTCGTCCTGTCAGGGCTGGGACTGACGATAGCAAAAGTTGTGTAATAAAAGATTTCTGAAATGAACCGCTTGGTTTTGTATAAGTAAATTACGCAGGTGATACTCATTTTTAGACGTTTTCATTGCAATCAAATCATATTTTGGGTATAATTTAGTCCAATTTAGCAATTGGTCTTGATTTGACTCTCTTCTAGGCCAAGTCATAAAATGTAAGGTGGTTGGTGTGAAAAGTTAGAAAACCACTAAAATAGTTGTTATGATTGTTAATGCACTGCAAATTACAATGTGTTCCGTGTACACAGAATAGTTTGTGAACCTAATGTACATAATATTTTAAGCAATGGTTACTTGTACAATGTTAAGGTTTCACAGTATGCAGCACTGAAGATACATGCTCGGAATACTAGACATTTTAGTACGTGGAACCTGCACTTTTTTTTCTTAGTAATGTTTACTGGAATATTCTTGTTCATACAACAATAAGGCATTCATGGTTTACTTGTAAATACCATTATTTGATTTTTACAAAGATATTACACATTATAAATGTTCTATCAACTAAATATAGTGTTGTAAACAAAACAAAACATATTCATAAAATACATTTATTTAACACTGAACAGTGTAAAACACATTTTAGTTGCAATTATTGATAGAACATCCTCATTTTTGCTCGGTTTTGCATAAATAAATTAAGGCAGGTGAACATTTTAATTTGAATCATAGAATATTTAAATTATGCTTTAGTAATGCATAAGTCTTCTGGTTTAGACATGGTTTACCTCAAGTGTGGGCATAATTTAGTTCAACTTCCATCAACATTAGTCTGATTTGATTCTCATCTCGGCCTAGTCCTACTTTGGAAGGTCAAATGTTTTTTTATGAGTTGGTGCTTGGTGTGAACAGTTCGAAAACCAGTGAAATAGTGTTACAGTTATTACTGCACTGACAATTATTCAAGATTCAAATTGAATCAATTAATCAATTACAATTTGTTCCATCTACACAGAATAGTTTGTGAACCTGATGCACATAACATTTTAAGCAATGGTTACTACTATACAATGAGGTTTCACAGTATGCAGAACGCTGTTCTTAGTAATGGTTACTGTCATTGGATGATTGAGTAAGCATAAAATGTATAACCCACAAAAAGGTTAGCTCCGCGGCATCAGAACTCTGGAAAGTGTCCCAAGTCACTGTGTGACGTCACATCTCTCTGCTCGTGTCCCCACGCCCAACCTGTTCCCCGATACACCGGTAACATCCCCAACATCATTACATTCATACACCGATGGAATTCAGTTTCAGTAATACAACAGTGCTAATAAAATGATAAAATGATTTTATATCCAGGTTCTGCATAATAAATGACATAAAGGGTTTGGTTCACCCCTGCTGGGTGACACACATGTAGGACCTATGTGGTCTTTACAAAGTCATTTATGATTTACTTATACAGGTGCTTGTCATATAATTAGAATATCATGAAAATGTTCATTTATTTGGGTATTTCAACTTAAAATGATAGAATATAGACTCATTACACGCAAAGTGACACATGTCAAGCCTTTATTTGTTATAATTTTGATGATTATGGTTTACACTCCATTTTCAAACTATTCTTATTAAATTAGATTTTTAATCTGGGGTTTTTACAAGCTGAGCCATAATAATCAAAATGATAACAAATAAAGGCTATACATATCTCACTTTGCATGTGATGAGTCTAGTTTAAGTTGAATAACATGTGAATGCACTTTTTCATGATATTCTAATTGTATGATGAGCACCTGTAAATACCATTATTGGACTTTTACAAATGTATTGCAAATTATAAATGTTCTATAAACTCATACATTATACAGTATGTAACACTTATGAGTGGGTGCTCAAACCCCACAGCACCCACGTGTAGTGTCCTCAGAATGTTCCACCTAGACTCGGTACATGCAGCCGGTTCTGCAGACTCAGAGCAGGAGGAAGGGGATCTTTGAAAATCACCGTCAAAGTTCTCTCTTCAAAGTCCTCATCAGCTTGGCCAGCTTTCTGTAAGTCTGTAAGTCAAGACCAAACCTAAAACAGCAGGTGAAATGTTCTTTCCTCCCATCCCAACGCCTCAGCTCTGACACCAGTCTCTGAAGCTCCTTCCACAGCTACACTCCCTGACACTGGCATAACCTTAAAAAGGTAACATTTATTGTGGCCCTCTTCCTGTTGCCTGGCTCGGCCATTCCCTGTCCATTCCAGGCAGGGAAGTCAGTCTGGTCACGGAGCGATTGGAGCAGTTTGAAGGGGCGGGCCTAACGCACAGATTGTCAGTGAAATAAACCAATCAGCAATTAACGGACGTGATGACAGCTGTAGTCCAACTCACAAAATATGAACTGAATATAAACTCACGAGAACGCGGAGGCAAAATCCTCGACTGCTTCATCCATGATTAGTTTTGGCTAATGTTAATGTTAACTGAGCTAACAATATAGCGGTGCAGCGACTGATGTAACCTTGGCTAGGCCTTAGCCGCCAATCAGCAACTTGTTTACCGTGTGTGTCCAGACCCGCCTTCTTTCGCGCAGAAAAGCAGTGGGTGTGGTTTATCAGGCCACTCCTCCTGTTACCATAAGGAAACGGCGGCTGGCTCCAGAATTTCCTGGCTGCAATGGACTTTCCATGTTTGCCCCTCTTTAAGTCATTATTGAACACAGGCTTGTCATTCTGACTTCCACGTGTTTGACATGGGCAACATCATCCTATTTTTTTCCTTTTACTATTTTTTTTTTTTTACTATTCTAAATAATGAGGCTGGCCCCAATAACGCAGTCAAATGACTAGCATGAATGAATGAATGAGCACCAGGAGCTATAGAGCTCAACAGTTGCACCCACTTAATCCAGTCACATGCCTGAGTCCGGCTGTGAAACATTCCATTCATTTTTTAGCATTGATTTTTTTTTAAATAAAATATTAAGAGTTTAACCTTGTGTATTGTATGTCCATGGGTTAGCACTGACTCTTAAAGTAAAAGTATTGAGTGTTTTCTTTCTTGTAAAATATCCACGCAATGGTAAGCTTAAATCTATGCGGAAAATGTATGGGATTTTTTACGTCCGGGCTCCGGAACGGGGCAGGACTCTACAGGGGAAGCCTCGCTCCTTTTATTATTTGATAAGTTCACTTCTTAGAAACAGCAACACATCTGAAAGAAAAATGTTGTCGAAAGCAGTCCTTTGGCAGGGGCTGGTGTAAATCCTTAACAGAAGGACAGAAAGCAAAGATCATGCGCCTCACCGAAAACAGAGATCGGAAAATCCACTTCGCACAAAAACCTGACCTGATACAGAAAAGTGGATGCCATTTCCAGATTCTGTGTTGCAAAAATTTCCTCAATCAATTGGAAATGTATTTTTTGTAATCCAGTGTAATAATCCATTCATCTCAAATCTATCAATGCATTGATTTGACTTAACGCCTGGAGTAAGTACACTGTAAAATGTAAAATTGTTTCAACTCAAAAAACTAAGTCCAAAGGCTGCCAAGAAATGTGTAACCAATAACCAATTTACAATGTAATCGATTTGAAATTTCAGATTCACCTCTTTAGTTGAATTGTAACCCTAACCCTATTTCAGACAACTAGAAACAGTTGTCTGAAATGAAAAACGTCAGTTACAAATTAAATCAGTTGTGTCAACCTGAGAATACAATTCAACTACAGAGGTGAATCTGAAATTTCGATTACATTGTAAATTGGTTATTGCTTACACATACAATTTCTTGGCAGCCCTTGGACTTAGTTTTTTGAGTTGAAACAATTTTACATTTTACAGTGTATGTATTTAACCAATTTCACGTTAAACCATACATCCACATTGACAGACGGCTGTAGCCTGACCCGATTTGTTCTTCTTCCTGGTCGGGCTGTAGCTGGTATGCAGCATTTAACCAAAGTGACACCTGGGGGGAAATCAATGGCTAATTTGAGCGAGCACTTCTTCATGGAGGTGACCGGACGGCCGGCGCTAATGAAAAAGGTAGCTAGCCTTAAAGTTATCATTTCCTTGTGTAAAGTGTCACTACTGCTAAAAAAAATCAATGGCTAATTTAAGGAGGCATTGTTTAATTGCTTCCACCGATGGGAAAAATGAAAACGGATGTGTAGGTAATGAAAAAAACAGCACTTGCCTTAATTTGTCAGAGCGAGTTCCAGCCCGCGCCCCCGCGCCGCCCCCACTCCGAGGTGTTATTGATCGGGCCCTGACTTTGAACACCTGACTGCCTCCCTGAGACAATAAGCTCTGACCAAATCTACTTAGACAGAAGGAGGCTCCAACAAAAACTCATTTCGCGTTGGGACGTTTATACTTTTTCTCCATTGATTCATACTACACACGTGTTCCTAAACACTGCACCCGGTTTTCTTCATCAGGACCTCATTCAAAAAGCTCTGCGGTATGGGTCAAAATCACCTTCCTGTAAAATATCAACTTCACAATGTTAGGCAGCGTGTCTAGTTAAGTTTCCATGTAACGCATTAGCTGACTGCACAATACTGTTATTATGAAAATATCCCGTTAAGAGACTCCCGTGTTACCGATAACATATTTAATAATAATAAATATATATAGTGGGGTGCCAAAGTTTAGGCACCCCAAGTCAACATTTCTAATAATGTAATAATGTGAATAATGAAGCGCGGGGAACAGTGGCGGCTGGTGACGTGAACACCGGGGGGCGCTTTTGCCTATACCTACTTTCAATTATATTTTTAAGATACTTATAAGCATTGTTTTTAACCTCAAAAGAAAATGGGTTATAATTGGAGCATTTTATATAATCATTTTATGAAGAATATTATCAAAAGACACAACTAAACAATAAAGAAGCATGACATCAATGTGTACTTTTGGAAAATCTTTTTTCTGACAATGAAATAAAAGTGCAAAGATAATCACTATACATATTCTTGTTTTGCCCCACTAAGTACAGATGATTTGTGTTTTGTACCAACAGAACCAGAACAAAGGCAGGAGGATTTTTTTGTAGGTTTCCCTTTTTGATTTCATGTACAGTATTAGACTTGCTATTAGGGTGACCAGATGAGCTGACCTTAAAATCCGGACGGGATTCAGGACAAGAGCCTGGATTTCAGGACTGTCCCACATTTTTGGGGACGTATGGTCACCCTATTCGCTATGGTTCTATTATGTGCCTCAGAGCCACAGGTTTAAGCCTGTAAACTGTCAGACAAATGATCCAGTCAGAAATAACAGTGCAGCTTACGTTTCGGATGAGTTACAGCTCCTCTGTTTCACTCAGTGAATGACTGACGTTCCCCTCGCATCTTCTGTCATACGGTCTTCACGGTCCTGAATCTTCTCTCCATCAAATGTGCACGTCCAGGGACATAACTGTCTGTCCAGGTCAGCGAGGGTTGTCCCAAAGTTTGAAATAAACAAGCAGTACCTAAAGCAGACGAGCTAGTTAGCATCATAATGCTACCTCCAGAAAAGTCTGTTTAGACATGACTTCTTACTGAAGAAAGTTGTCAAAGTCCATTAGTTTGACAAAATCCTTTCACTTCCTCTCAGGCAACAACACGACACTTCTCCTGTCTCTCAAATGAGTTGTTTTTCCTCCCCTGGATTCGTACGAGAGCTCAGCGCTGCTACTAACAAGCTACTCGTATATTGTTTACAGTCGAGTACCGATTCCTCCGCCATTGGCCGACACAGCGACGCATGCAGGTGACATACCGGTATTAATATGATTGTCAGCGTCCGTTGTCCAACTACATCAGACAAAAAACACAGTAGCAAATATGAATTGGCTGCTAATCACAGTGGGAGTGTCTAGGGCAAATCTTGCGCCCCAAGAGGAGAATGAAGGCGGCCACTAAGAGAGAAGCCTACAGTCGGATGCTGTCCAAAAGTTGAAGGACTTGTATTCACTTCTATCAGACTGGCGCACACACAGAAATACATGAATCCAGTGGAAAAGCCCTTTTTAAATAAATATCTGAAAGGCTTTTCCTCCAAAATATAATGCACTATTTTGTATTATTGATATAGTATGATGATAATGAGGATATTTTAAGAACATTTTTAGAGAGGGCAGTGCCCAGCTTCCACTGGCGGGGAAGATGGATGGATCACCAAAAGGCACGAGGATGAAGATGAGACATTCCCAAACATCTTCAAAATAATATTCATGTAATAAAGGCCAGAGCAAGTGTTTTCACACCTACCGCTACTGTCCAGTAGCCCCACAACGTAGCAATTTCACAGTTTTAAAGGCTTTTCTAGGTGCCAAGAGTCTTTCAGTTCTCGTTTGATGGATTTTAGCTCTTTCTTCGTTACAAAAGTCTTCCAGAACTGAGAGATTTCTGTGCTGTCTGTCACGCACTGCTCTTTGGAGGTTTATCCACAGATCTTCAACTATGTTTAGGTCAGGAGAGTGTGAAGGCCACGGCTAAACCTTCAGATTGGAGCTCTTGATGTTGTCCATCGACTTGAAGCTGTGTTTAGAATCCTTACCCATTAGTAGAAGCCTTTTGCTTTGTAACCTTTTCACAGATGTTACGTTTCTTTCAAAATTTGTTGGAAATTAATTTTATCCATTCATTGTTTTATCTCAAATTGTTCCACGTGCCACTGGCTGCAATACAACCCCAAAAGATGATGGCTCCACCCCTAGGATGAGCAGTTGGGCATATGTCCTCCTTCTACAAACAGACCTCTGCTCATTTCGACTAAAAAGTTATATATTTTGTATTTGTTTTTTGTTTTCTAAATGCGTGAGGCTCATCTTAACGTTATACCCAAACTTTTGCATCCCCCTATAGAAGGGTTTTCATCTTCCCCTTGCTTCATTACCGACCTTTACTGGGATGTCAAAGGAACCAGAAATATATTGCTGGGGCACACAAAACTAACGGATTACTTTACTTGTCACTTCAAAAAAGGACTCAAACGCGTCAACTAAAGCGTTACCTCAACATGAACCAGATATTGAGCAGAAGTAGAGACAAACGTGAATGATTGATGTCGTTTCAGCCACAAAAGGATACAAGAAGACATTGAGAACTTTTCAAATTTTAAATGTAGGAGAAATTAATGAATGTAAGCATTATGAAAGCATTAAACTGTGAATGAAGGATTGTGTAGGCAACAATAAAGGGTGAAATAACTCCAAATATGTTTTATATTTTAAATTCTTCCAAATTGCCACCCTGTATTCTTAGCATTCCGTATATGGCCGTCATAAATGAACGCGTTCAGTGAGAATCCACAATGTAAATGGTCTCAAAATAAAAAAAAATACTATTAAAAGTGTTTCTTTTGACGGGTACTGTACGTTTAGAACAGGACGATAACACTTCACATCAACGACAATGGGAAGAAAACCCTCTTAAAGAAGATGAAGCAGGTACATTCTTGTTTTGTACATTAAGAACATATTTATCTCGTGGTTAATTGGGTCGTCCAGCCAGGCTAAGTGTGTGTGGAGGTGTGTGATGGACGAACAAATCTGTACGTACAAATAATATTCCATTCCATCGTTTTCCAAGATATTTATTCCAGTTTGAATCCTATTTAATGACATTACCGGCATAACTTTTAAATGCGGCCGGTTTTGTGCCAGCGCTGTGCCTCCTGCTCGGGTCGGCTTCACGGTTTCTGAACGCGACACAAATGACTGTGGTTTATTCAAAGCCGGCTCATTGAAAAGCCATGCAAACACGTGCTGCTGTTTTCCATGTGCGGCCGGCGCTCCGTCCCCGGGCTCCGCCCCCTCCGGGCCCTCGCTGGATCCGGCGTCTTACACCTCTGCCAGGGGCCGCGCCGTCCACATCTGAAATGCAATCGCTCCCGGTTCTCTCCTTGTATGGCCTTCGGTTCCGGTGGCAGCGGCCCAGCTCCGGTGCGCTCCCTTGTCTGCACTGCCGGTCACCGCGAGGGGCCGGAGAGGCAGATGGCCCCTGCTCCTTTACTCATCACACTTTAGAACGGTGGAGTTATGGGTTCAAGCTATGGCACCAAGGGGTGAGTGAGGACACCTAGTGGCCTATATATGGTTTCATCAACAGTTATCCAATCGGAGTTTACAGATATCCAGTGAGGAGATGTATGGCTCTTTAATGGGAGCAAAATCTTTGGGATCTGTTCATTTAAACGAGTCGTCCTTTGGCTCATTTTTTAGTTTGGATTTTTAAAGAAGACGGACAGAAAACTCCTGCAGTTCGAAAACCAATTTGCTCATTGGTATGACCAATGTTTACAGCAGGATTCATTCGAACCTTTGACAGGCGTATCATGAAAGTAGATGACTCAGAAAAGAGACAACTGCTTTACCAAGAGGTTTTTTATGCAAAAACCTTTAGGCTCTGTTCACGTGAAGTCAGGCTCAGGACTAAACGCAAAGATATTTTATCAATCCAGTGTATTATCCACAGCCGTTTTGGGGTAAATGTACATTTTCCAAACCAGGCCCCAGAGTGGAAAGATCTGAAAAACGCAGTTTACACACGGCTCTGTTGTTACGGCATCTCCACAACGTTTCTTAAGATGATGACGTCATAGCGTAGTGTCTGTTATCCATAATCTACTGAACTTCTAAGAACTTTTACAGCACAATCCTCCACTCTACAGCGAGGCACATGTGACGAGGAGAAAAAAAACTGTGTTTATGGCCTGACGGGGAAAGTTCGGTCACTGACAGTATTTCTGCTGTAGTCCCGTTACATCTGAAGAATAAACTCACCAAATCGTAAATCCGTCGAGAAGTTTCATATGGGGTTTTTTGTTTTCATTCAGAAAGTTTACAGTGCATGTGCTATCTACATCTTATTTGGACAAATCAAAAGACACCTCTAGCGTGCAAATCTACTTTTTTTTTCAAGTGGTGTGGGGGAAGCTGGCCAATGTGGTCAAGTAAGAGGCAAGGATTCCCATTTTACCCAAAAATATTTTCACCGTTATAACGTGGGCTAAATCAAAATGTACATATACTAAATAGGGCCCAACCGATAAATTAGCATAGTGCTAAATCTGGTGCAGCCATCTTTCTAATGTAACTGCACACTGTCCTTTCAATAAACTAAACTAAACAATTATCGGGTATTTTGATGCACCACTGATATTTTTGGCCAAATTTTAGAACTGTCTGTAATCCTGTGCATGAAGCTTCTAAATGTGTCAGTGTTGAACTGTGACAGCAGGGGGCGCTGAATATTCATGTTTAGTAGTTACCTCAGGGGGAGCTTTTTTGAAAGACAAAAATGTGTAGATTCCAAAAGAAAAAAAAGGTAGAACTCAAGCTCAAGGTTCCAAAATTATACGCACAAGTTTATAAACTAAAATATGTAAAATAGGTGTACAAACAATTTTCAGCACGATGTTTCTCCGCTCCCGTGAGAGGGCTACTTTTAAAGCTCTTTCCGGTGCTGATAATCGTAAGTCTCTATCACTTTCAGTCCCGGAGATATCGGCGTTTTTATTGGCCAAAAATATCGGCCGGTCGATATATCGGTTGGGCCCTAATCCAAAATAACTGTCAAAAAGCCCCATCACAATGAAATGAACGGAACTCAACTCAAAAAAACACATGTACCCAGCTAACTGTTAGACCCTGACTGATTACAAGACACTTTTTTATACTCGCTCCAGGAGTTCATGGAGTTCAGCTTCCCGATGGCCTTGTGTATGAAACTGTTTTTAAGTCGACTGGACCTGGCCGTAGATTCCGCAGTCTCCTCCCTGAAGGCATTACTCTGAAGAGACTGTGTGATGGGTGCGTAGGGTCCCTGGTGATTCTGACGGCTTTGCGGGTGAGACGGGTGGAGCACATGTCCTTAATGGAGGGGAGAGGAGCTCCACAGATCTTCTCCGCTGCTCTCACGATGCGCTGGAGGCTCCTTCGGCAGGAGGCAGTGCTGGCGCCGTGCCACACAGTGATGGAGCTGGTCAGGATGCTCTCTATAGTCCCTCTGGAGAAGAACCACACAGTGATGGAGCTGGTCAGGATGCTCTCTATAGTCCCTCTGTAGAAGAACCACACAGTGATGGAGCTGGTCAGGACGCTCTATATAGTCCCTCTGTAGAAGAACCACACAGTGATGGAGCTGGTCAGGACGCTCTCTATAGTCCCTCTGTAGAAGAACCACACAGTGATGGAGCTGGTCAGGATGCTCTCTATAGTCTCTCTGTAGAAGAACCACACAGTGATGGTCCCTCTGTAGAAGAACCACACAGTGATGGAGCTGGTCAGGACGCTCTCTATAGTCCCTCTGTAGAAGGACCACAAAGTGATGGAGCTGGTCAGGATGCTCTCTATAGTCCCTCTGTAGAAGAACCACACAGTGATGGAGCTAGTCAGGACGCCCTCTATAGTCCCTCTGTAGAAGAACCTCACAGTGATGGAGCTGGTCAGGACGCTCTCTATAGTCCCTCTGTAGAAGAACCACACAGTGATGGAGCTGGTCAGGACGCTCTCTATAGTCCCTCTGTAGAAGGACCACACAGTGATGGAGCTGGTCAGGATGCTCTCTATAGTCCCTCTGTAGAAGTACCACACAGTGATGGAGCTGGTCAGGACGCTCTCTATAGTCCCTCTGTAGAAGAAACACACAGTGATGGAGCTGGTCAGGACGCTCTCTATAGTCCCTCTGTAGAAGAAACACACAGTGATGGAGCTGGTCAGGATGCTCTCTATAGTTCCTCTGTAGAAGAACCACAGTGATGGAGCTGGTCAGGATGCTCTCTATAGTCCCTCTGTAGAAGAACCTCACAGTGATGGAGCTGGTCAGGACGCTCTCTATAGTCCCTCTGTAGAAGAACCACACAGTGATGGAGCTGGTCAGGATGCTCTCTATAGTCCCTCTGTAGAAGAACCACACAGTGATGGAGCTGGTCAGGACGCTCTCTATAGTCCCTCTATAGAAGAACCACACAGTGATGGAGCTGGTCAGGACGCTCTCTATAGTCCCTCTGTAGAAGAACCACACAGTGATGGAGCTGGTCAGGACGCTCTCTATAGTCCCTCTGTAGAAGAACCACACAGTGATGGAGCTGGTCAGGACGCTCTCTATAGTCCCTCTATAGAAGAACCACACAGTGATGGAGCTGGTCAGGATGCTCTCTATAGTCCCTTTGTAGAAGTTGCACATAACAGAGGCTGGGACTCTAGCTCTTCTTAACCTGCGGAGAAAGTAGAGACGCTGATTACTTTTCTTGACCAGAGATGTAGTGTGCATGGTCCAGGAAAGGTTCTCTGTGATGTGCACACCCAGGAACTTGGTGCTGTTCACCCTCTCCACTGCAGCACCGGTGATTGTTAGAGGAGCAGCTGGACCCGCGCTCTTCGAAAGTCCACAACAATCTCTTTTGTCTTCTCCACATTTAGAGAGAGGTTGTTCAACAAAATAAAGAATTTAAACTAAATACTGTGCATGTGTGATACTCTAACTGAAATGTAAACCAAACAAATAAACCAAACAAACCTGGGATAGTCATGTTTAAAGGGACTAGATGCAAGTTGGTAATTTTTATACTCGCTACTGCCACCTCAGGTCTTATGCGTAACTGCGGTCTCTATATTAAGCTCGTGCATGACGGCACTTCGAACCCGAATGAACACCTTTCTGAGTGACAGTGCAGGATTTTAGAGGCAGTTGTGGTGAACAGGTCTGGGCTCATTCTACACTTTAGGACATTAGTGGAACATGTAGGGGGAGGAAAATACGTCATATTAAAATGTTTAAACTCCGTATAGTGTCTTTAACTGTTTAGTTGGATATTGCAAAAAAGATGAGTATGAAACAATGAATACGTGAATTTAACTGAGTGACAAAAGAAACTAATGGGACAAAATAACCTAAATCTACTTAGTCACACTTTACAAAAAGCAAAACTACAAAATGTGAAAACGATCTGAAAAGAAATATCCAGTTGTTCTACTTCCTGATTTTCAAGCGATATCCCCATAAGCCCCTCCCACCGCTCTCCACTTGGTCCCCTTTGGTGCGCAGCTGTTTCAATGGGGTCAGCCCTATGTTCCCCAGTACATAGTCCCCATCAGAAGTTCCCCCACTTCTATTGATTAAGATTAGGCACCAGCCCACTATCCTTAAGGTTAGTGGCTAGGGCGGGGTTAGGGGTAAGCTGATTGATATATGTATGACATGTCACTCTCATGACTTGTGATTGGGTGAAGTACCAACTCACCTACGGAAAAAAAACATCGCACCCGGGGAACATAGGGCTCGGGGAACATAGGTACGCACCCGTTTCAATAAAGAGGAAGAAAGTAGATGTACTGTAGTGAACAGTGCTGTAGTGAAGCTATGTCGAGTGTTTTTACTCCGCGATGTAGGAACTAAGCTTAGCAAGAGACCGGGAGGTGAGGAGAGCATTTCCTCAATACTCAGGGGGAGCCTTTTGGGAGCGGGGCCAAAAGATTACTCAAAGACTTCCCAAAAGCAAAGTTTCCTCTTCAAATTTTGGAAAGAAATTGCGTTTGTTTGCCACAGATAATAGCACTGTGTTGTTTTTTTTCAGAGGGGGGGGGTAGAAGGCAGTAGATTGTTCAAACCATTTCTTAACCACTCAGGACTGGGCCAGGCCTGTAATAGGGAGCCCCATTATAGAGGCTTGATCATTGGGCGCCGGCGTTGCTGAATCATTTATGCCCTCGCTGATGGAGAGACGTGGGCCCGCTGTGCAAACAAGACGCACCGCATTAAAAGCCAACTTGTTTCAAACAGACAAACACGTTTACTGGAGACCGACGGGCCACAAGATCGGAGGAAGGCCCGAGGAGGAGACGGAGCGCACGTTTAACCCGAGCAAACAGCCGACGAAGAGGAGCAAACAGCCGAGCAGAGCCATCAGGAGCAGACACGGGGGCGGCACACGAGGGTCGCCAACGGGGATGGGCCGCGCCGCTTTGAAAAGTAACGAGTCGAGTTGAGACGCTGCAGGCGAGGACATTGTGTTTTTCACGCGGCGAGTTTTCTCCCTGACGTCCTAAAGTGTAAATGAGACAGATCTCACCCTTTACGATGTTTACTTCGTGATGTTTCGTTGCTAGCGAGCCGGAGCTATCCAGGAGCCATCGCCGCCCCGCCTTTGCTCGGCCCGATCCCGTCAGATGTTGAAGCTAAGCAGGACGGGCCCGGTCGGTACTTGGATGGGAGACCAAGTGAGTGAGTGGTTGGCGGTGGTCGAAGGGGCCAATGGTGCAGATTGACAGCCTCGCCTCCGTCAGTCTACCCCAGAGCAGCTGTGGCTACAACAGTAGTTTACCCCCTCCGAGTATGGAGTGAATGAATAATGAAATGTAAAGTGTCTTTGACCAACCAATGCTTTATTATTATTATTATTATAGCGCCGCAACAATCTTTTCCCACGCTTATTCATTCACAAATATTGACATGTTTGGTATCCACGTGTAGCACGAAAGGCCACCGAGATAACGCTGTAATCCATACTCCTTTGTGGGACACAGCAGACGGGACAAATATGCATAGGGCGCATGACATGTGCTAGTGACTAAACGTTAGGGCTGTTTTCTCTAAATTCCACTCTTTAACAACATCTCCACTGAAGTAGCTCTACAAACTTTACAGGCTCAGATCCTACTACATTTGGAAGCTTTTTCCAGATGAATTTTTTAATTATCTAATTCCTAGCCTGATTTATTGAGCTTTGAAACAGAACAAACCAATAAATAGCTTATTCAAAAACTAAACAAGATTCAAATTCCCCTCTGAGCAAATCTTTGTTTCTGATATATCAACAAATTAAAACCATATATTGTACATGTTGTTAGGGCTGGATGCCGCTACATTTTTTCCGATGCCGGAACTTTAATGATACTTGGTTTTCGATACCGATACCTGAACGATACTCTTTCTGATACCTATACTAACATATTTGTCGGTCGTCTAGAACTAGAAAAGAGTGTTTGGAAATAATGTTTGGGAGATGTGGAGAAATATGTGAAAAACTGTGAATAATTTTGGGGGAAATTAAGGAACATTTTGAGAAATTGTAGCACAAATAAGGAAAACAATGTTGGGGGGGGGGGGGGGGGATATTAGAAGAAAACAAATGAGATTGGGGGGAAACATTTTACAATGCAAAAAAAAGTTGTACAAAATGTGAACGTTCGGAAAAATAATCATTTATTCGAAAGAACTAAGTCACTTCCTTTAATCCTGTCTCTGGACCAACAGCATCAAAACTTAGATCTAATGATTGAATACCTTTTGACGGTGCCCAGTCCTAAATGTTGTTGCTAGGCACCAGCAGTTTTGGTCATCATTATGCATACACAAGGCAAGGCAAGGCAAGTTTATTTGTATGGCACATTTCATGTACAACTCAATGTGCCTCACAGCAACACCAGACACAAACACAATAAAATGCAATAAAAAGCATTCAAAACAAAATAAAATTACATTAAAATAAAGGAATATCTACTTGTTAAAATACAATGAATTGCCATAGGCAGCAATAAAAAGGTGTCCTTTCAGCCTGGACTTAAACATTGCCAGAGTTGAGGCCTGTCTCACATCCTCATGGAGGCTGTTCCAGACTTTTGCTGCGTGGAACTGAAACGCAGCCTCACCGTGTTTAGTCCCGACTCTGGGAACCACCAGGAGACCCCTCCCTGAGGATCTCAGGGCCCGAGATGGTTCATACGGCTCTAACATGTCCGAGATGTACTTTGGTGCTAAACCATGAAAAGACTTGTACACAAGCAGAGCTATATTAAAATCTATTCTCTTAGTGACAGGAAGCCAGTGCAGAAACCGGAGCACTGGACTAATATGATCATATTTCCTGGTTTTGGTCAGGACTCGAGCCGCAGCATTTTGGATACACTGCAGTTGTCTAATAGCTCGTTTGGAAAGGCCAGTGAACAGACCAGTACAATAGTCTAGCCGACTGGAGACAAACGCATGAATTAATCTCTCCAAGTCTTGTTTAGACACTATGTTTTTTATTTTAGCAATGTTTTTAGGTGGTAATAGGCTGCTGATGTAATGGACTTAATATGACTGTTAAAATTGAGGTCTGAGTCCATGATTACTCCGAGATTTCTAACTTGACTTCTCGGTCCCAATGAAAGCATTTCAAGATGACCAATGACAACCTCTCTGTGTTTTTGTGGGCCAAAGACAATTATCTCAGTTTTATCTGTATTTAACTGGAGGAAGTTGTTTTGCATCCACACACTAATCTGTTTAATACAATGACACAGTGTATCTACAGGCCCATGTTCACCCGCTGTCAGTGAAACATAGATCTGAGTATCGTCTGCTACTGAATATCAATTGACCCAATGGAAGCATGTACAAATTGAACAAGAGGGGCCCCAGAATCGACCCCTGGGGAACCCCACAACATACTTTTAGGTGAAAACATTAAATGACAGAAAACTTGTGATTAATTTTCTCTCTATTATCAGCAATCACCGTAAAATCTGTCCTCCAACATGTGAACAATGACTCCCATTAGCTGTGGTTGCAGACGTGTCTCCGAGTTGCTGACAGTCCTCACAGATGCAGCGCATGTTGATGAACAGTATGTGTTTAAGCGGGACGGCTCTGACTGACACCGTGAGCGATGGCGCTTCTGCGGGACGCCATCGAGATATCCAGTTTCAAATGTACATCTTTACGTTTTATTCCTTCCCTATCAACTGCAGCGTATCACCTTAAGTTTCCTCGTTAGGAGACCGACTGACCAACATGTCAGTAAATGCGTAAATACTCAAAAATCCCCCAAATCCCCCCTGTCTGAGCTTTATTTACAGATTTACTCTAAACTCTAAAGAGGCATCGACATGTAACACCCATAACCCGTTACTTACCGTCCCCCTGACCCGGGTCAGCTGTGTTTCACTCACACAGATCTTACACACAGTTTTAGAAACTAGAAGGTCTTGGCTTTCAAATGAGGTGTCACACTGGCATATAGGCTGTAAGCCAATACGCTTTATTAACCCTGACCCCAAACGGGCGGGTTCACAGGTTAAAGGCACACTGTGTAACGTTTCAGATTACAGTGTTGCGTCGTTGCTCGACGCACAAAATGTTTCTGCATTTCTGCATCCCATAATAGGCTGTGTTAAATCGACATCTCCATGGAGACGAGCTGGAGACGTCCCCCACCCAGCAAAGTTACAGTCAAGTCTGAGGAGACATATGACAAAACTGTGATGAAAGAAATCAAATGTCACATGGAGTGGCTTTAAAAAGCAATGCACCGATAGTGAACAGTTCACGTTGACCTACGTCGAGCTCTTACCCCCCACTTTAATCCGAGCGCATTTTTCTCCATTTCAGCTTTACCCCAATCTAAAAGCTTCTCGATGTCTATAGGCCAGTGTGACACTTCATTTGAAAGCTAAGACCCACAAATCTGATGTGCTCGGCTCAGGTGGGGGTTAAGAGGTGAAAGTTGCCCAAAGCTCTGATGCCCTGAAGCTGGACAGCAGCATCTCCTCTCAGGCGTGACCACCAGAACCAACACATCACCCTCAGCGATGTTTTAGGGTGTGCTTCTTGCAGGAACATGTCAAGTGCAGAAATGGGTGTTTGTAATTGTGCTTCTCGACGATGTTCATGATCAAATCGACTCCTTTAACTGAAGAGCAGCGGCATATGAGAACGTTGTTGCGCTGAAATTATTTGGTTAACTGTCATGAGCGCCTCGCATCTTAATCATGCACAAGGTTCTGGAGCATTTTTTTTTTTTCAACAGCAATTAGACTGCTGAGTGACTGAAGGTACAGAGGCATATTTGGAATTGCCCATATGGCCGTGTTCAAAGCCAGTGTTGGGTAACGTTATTTTTAAAAGTAATTGGTTAAGTCGGCTCGTTTCTCCTCTGGAAAAGTAGCTTGATGCGTCGCTACTTTGTTATGAAAGTAACGTGTTACCAATAATGAACATCTATATAGTCTTCATTTGTATGTGAACAAATTACAGCAAAAGGCAACAATAATGAGCACGAACTACAGGCCTATAGTCGGCATATAAAAGGTTAGCTTCATTCGCTTTATGTAAACAGTTCTGCTCTGTCAGAAACTGCGCCAGGTTTTCAACAAAAAGAAGGTCTGTAAACGACAAAGTGCATTGACTTGTAATAATAGACATACGACCATTCAACATCAACTTGTTTTAGATATATTGTACAGCTTTCCTCAACCACAGAACAAGCTATGAGTTTGTTGATGACGTTGGAAGGACCGATACTGCCAAAAGCTACGCGTTGTTATTCGGGCCTAGCTTCATCGTGGTTCTCCTCTTTAGCTTTGCCTCCAGAGCTGCATTGTCCTTTTCACCAGTAAGTTCAAAATAATATGAGGACTGCCACGATTTATTTATTTCATTTTTTGGCTTGATTTGGTCGGGACAGTGCATGTTAATGAACATACATGGGTCTCATGCATGTAAACACGCCATTGTAGCCACGGGCTAATTTCCATTCGTCGTCCCCCATGCGCACTCTCAAACACACTCTCATTCATCCTGGCCTATTGTACATGTTTTTAGTGGTAGGGGAAATCAGAGTACCCGTGTCGCCCAATATATGAAGGCGCTCACTAAAAACTCTTCCATGTTTCTGATTCGAAGTAACGTCTGAGCAGCAGAAGACACTAGTACTAGATTACCTGCAAATGTAAAAACTAACCTGTTACTTTACTCGTTACTCTGAAAACGTAAACATTAGAGTACTCTAACGCGTTACTAAGTAGCGCGTTACCCCAACACTGTTCAGGGAGAAACCAAAAAGGGGAGAAAACTAAACTTCTCCCCCATTACTTTAACAAATGCTGAATGCTGATTCTATTTTTCTACTAAATAAAGAGACGGAGACATGGAGAAGAGCAAAGTGGTTCAACAGTCCATGAATGAGTGAATGTAGTGAGTGAGTGGTTGGTGGTGGTCGGGGGCCAATGGCACAGATTGGAGCCTCACTTCCATCAGTCTACCCCAGGGCAGCTGTGGCTACAACAGTAGCTTACCACCACCGAGTATAGAGTGTATGGATAATGCAAAGTAAGGCATCTTTAAGTGTCCAAGTGCTATGTAAAACCTATGCATTATTGTTATTATTATTATTATAACAATTAAAAAACTGACAAAGCTAGCCAGGAAGCTATGTTAGCTTCATGCTACATATGCTAATGTAGTGGTATGGGGTCTCGCCTATAAAAGGACACCGCGTTTTCTATTCCGCCCCTCCACCTGAGCTTTCCCACTCGTGAGGTCAGACGCTAATGTTCAGGAGCCGCGGGACAATCCCCGTTACTTTTAGGCGCACTAAAGCCCCTGTTATAAAGGCGTCGAGCCCAGAGGCTAGCGGGAGTGTGTGGGCATCGTAGCGTTGGTGAGTTAGTCTTGTACTGACTCTCTTTTCTTTAATGAGATGTAAAGTAGCCTAAATGTTTACTATTTATCTGCAGCAAGTGTCCAAATCCTCCCCTTTTCACATCCTTCCCTCTTGGACTGTCCATCCATCCTTCTTCCACTTGTCCGTTGCCGGGTCGTGGGGGCAGCTGTTGGTGCTGCCCAAATCACATAGCACCAGCCCCTATGGCTCCTCCTGCAGGTGGTGGGTCCACAGGAGGCTCTTGGACTGTATTATTTCTAAATGTTGTAACTCATGTAAAGATTATGTCCATGCCATGGAGGAACTTATCTTTCAAAATGAAGCCCGAATGTTTTTTATTAATTCAATGTTATACCTTTTAGTAATTGTCTCTCAGTCAAACGAACCTGTGCTGCTTATAATGCTGGATAAGTTGTGTTTCTGGATTATACCAGCTGGCTTTGTGGCATTAACCTATACAGTATTAACTAGCGAGTGATATTTTAGCACCATTACTTGTTACCTACCCGCCCACCCGGTTACACTAACATTAGCAATGAGTGGCGTTTTCGCTGCGATGGAAACAATTTGCTGTGAAAATGAACCGAAGATTCAGCTCCCATTAAATACTTATGAACCCCATCAGTACAGAGAAGGTTTAGATGCATTTGACTCCAATGTATGTCCATTTCAGAGCCATTTAGACCTGGATTAGCCCTGATTTGATCTTGATCTAGGCGTGGTGGGACTTGAACGGTCAGATATTGCATGACGTGGTACTGTAGGTGTAAAACGTTTAGGGACCAGAGTGTTAACGCTGAGCGAACATCTAACAGCAAAGTTCATCCACAAAAGTAGGAGTGGAGAGGTTACTGCATTCCAAAAAAACGACTCGCGAGCGCATTATTCCAGCCCTTAAGCTCAATGATCAAGTCTGTCCAGGACGTCGGAGTAACAACCTTCTTATCGAGGGGAAAAAACCCGCCTCTCGTTTCTTCACACGGATCATTACCCCTTCCCTCTGAAGTCTTACCTAAAAAGAGTCCAAAGTGAATATGTGATTCCCTTTTCTCCGGACAGCGTCGGAGGCACCGCGGGACACGTGCGCCTCCTAATTGTCTATTACCGATGGATCAGAGGTGAGCGCAGCCTCTCTCCGCGCTCAGTGACAGTAACAAATACCACGGGCGCGGGTTTAGAGCGCTGTGAAATTGGAGACGGCGGCGGGTCCGGGCCGCGGCGGGCCAGACTGCGGGAACGGGTTAATCCCATCACAGAGAATGGATGACGGGCTAATCGGCTGACTGTGCCCGGGGGGTACGACTCTCTCTCTGTGTGTGTGTGTCAGACACCCATAGTGTTCAGCCATAACTGTAGTGTGTTAGAGAGTACAATGGAGCTCCTCAGAATGTGGCTCACAGCCGCTTCAAGGTTGTTAATACTGAATATAATACGGTCAGTTCCTTTATGAAGTCCCCAAACCGTCCCAAACGGTGTTGAATAGAATTGTAAAAAAGTGATTTCAGTAGAAAGGTTCGTCCTGCTAATGAACAAGTTTCAGTACTCCTACATTGTTTTACTTTTTCTCCAGGTAAATTCGTAACTTAAACCCTTAAAATCCATAAAAAATATTAATCAAAAATACAATCCTGGTAAAAGAAAAAAAAAGTTATTGCTGTACATTATAGAAAAGTTATATTTTACATTAAATATTGGAATAAAATATTACATACTGTATGTGAACACTTTGGAAACAGAATTTCTGCCTAAATTTGTCACTAAATGTGGTCTGATCTTAATCAAAATCATAAGATTGATTAAACAGTGTCTGCCTGAACTAATGCCACCCAAACATTTACATTTGATCATGTTTTTATTGGCCATAACATGTAAACATTCACAGGACAGGGAGGAATAAGTAAGTACACCCCCTGAATCTCACTGAACTGCAGCAGTTTTGTAAAGAGGAATGGTCCCAGATTCTTCCTGATCGTTGTGAGCGTCTGATCTGCAACTACAGGAAACAGTTACTGCTGCAGAAGAAGAGTCAGCAGATATTTAATACAAGCGATCACTTACTTATTCCTGTACCTGTTGTGAAGCCTTTCTGCAAAATATCTTGATGAACCGGTGAATAAATGTTTCTATTGATGATATCACTTTGTCCTGGCCCCACACCATTTTATGACCATTTTAGGTTGAAATGTGAGAAATTCCAAAGCGTTCACATACATTTTCCTCCCACTGTATTTTGCAATATTTAAAATGTCATTTTGAACAGGACCAATAGTAAAATAGATCAGAGGTAATCATCATAATCATCATCATCATCATCAATCAATCATTATTCACTCACTCCATACTCAGGTTCAACTTTCTTATTGTCTCGGAGAAAATGCAAAAGCAGCAGGTGTCCAGACATGATACAGTGAGCTTGTATTTAGAACAGGGATGGTGGTAAGCAGGGCCGGACTGGGACAATAATTCAGCCCTGGCATTTTTTCGTTGGGTGTTTCGGGAGTTGCCGCCGCTGATGTGCTGCTGATCATGTGTGTGGCACGGGCTGCGCAGAAAATAAAAATACAATCTAACGCACCGGCCCGTTTTAGTACCGGCCCACCGGTCAAATGCCCGGTAAAATACTATTGTAGACTGATGGAGGCCATCGGCCCCTCTGACCACCACCAACCACCCACTCACACGTTCATCCTGACCTGTCAGTGCTGGGGGTAATGCGTCACTTTTTTCAGTAACTGAGGAACATAACAAATTTTAACAAAATATGATATTAGTCATTAAAATGTAAGTTTTACAAGGGCATTGAAATGTATGAATGAAAAAATGCAAAAATCCCCCCAAACAAAATGCAGCAACAAATCAAATGTGACACTGGAGTATAAATAAAATCTGCAGGTGTGTGTCTCTAATGTCGTCAAAACAAAACACAAGAGCATGGAGGAAGTGAAGAAGAAGGAAATATTTGACCTTTGCTCGCCGGCATTATTAGTATTTTCAGTTTATATTTTGACAAAAGTAACTTGCCCAGCACTGTCTATTGTACCCAGAGGAACAGACACGGAGAGGAGCTGCAAACTACACACAGCAAAGCCCCATCCACTCGGGGATCGAACCTGAGACCTCCTAGTGAGGCACAAGAACGAACCGCTGCACCTTCGGCCCGGCCCACGGGCGAAAGTTCAGACAGTTGGATTGCTCTACCTGCTGATGTCCTGGGGTGGTGCCCATCATTTTACCACTCAAATTGCCCTCACTACAAAGGCTATAATGCTCTGCAAAAATCCCATTTAAACAAAAATACATATATCTGGATTATTGTCTGGAAAAAAAGAAAGAAAGAAAACATTCTTAACACTCTGATACATATAGGTGTAATTTTGCATTTGCTGATTTTGACGAAACACTCGCTGCCCTACATGATGGCACTTTCCAAGTCTACAATGTAACAACTCGCGAGTGCGCCTCATCCATCACGCGGAGCTCGTCTCCAACATGTGAACAATGACTCCCATTAGCTGTGGTTGCAGACGTGTCTCCGAGTCGCTGACAGTCCTCACAGATGCAGCGCATGTTGATGAACAGTATGTGTTTAAGCGGGACGGCTCTGACTGACACCGTGAGCGATGGCGCCGCGCGCCTCTGCGGCACGCGGCGGGGCGGTTTTTGGCGGCGTTTTGGTGTTTCGCGCAGACAGGCAGCATCCATCTGTCCCCGCGCCGCCATGGAGGGAGGGAGGGGTGTCATCGGCCCCACCCTCTCACCCCTCCTCACCCCCTCCCGGGACCATTAGCTCTTTTGAATGCCCCCACTGCAGTCTCAATATGGCCGGGCTCGCTGTGAAGAGGCGAGACAGGCTTTTCCACGAGGCGGGGCAACGATCCCAAAACCCGCCGCCGTGGCTCCAGAAGCAAAACTCCCGTTCACTTTGTCCCGGAGACGTTTGGAAAAGCTCAAGTATTACGAGTTATTCCTCGGTGTATAAGTCACAGAAGGAAGTAAACGTATACAGAAATGAGCACACAGCTCATACTTTTTACTCAAGTGTCATCATTTCACATGATTAAAACCTCAAAAACTAACATGTTATTGTGAGACAGAGCTGGCATCGTGTTTCCAAAGCTAAACAACAGTTTAAACCGGGTGAATGTTTCACTGCCCTGACCCTCTTCGATATGCGACCCTCGACACCCTGCTTCATTCATTGTGCTGTTCCCTCGTCCAAAACGGTTGTTCTCTTCCTGGGTCATACTGCATTATTGGTAAACCCCACCTTCATGCTTTTAAAGCCCATAATCCAACGTTCAAGTGTGTTCATCACAGCGCCATGGTGTCAGAGTGTAAAAATGGAAAGTTTGGTTTTACTAAGTCATTCCCACTGCTGCCTGCAGAGGGAGCTCCAGACAAACTCCATGCAATTCCTGGCCCCTGTGTTTCACAGCTGAGGTACTCGAGCAGAATGACTGAACTTGGTTTAATGGCCTTACACTCGTATTGTGCTTTACAAGCGCCATGCTGTCGTTAATATTCATTCCCTCCACACTCGGTGTTATACTTTGGGGAATGGAATGTTATTTGTAAAGAGCTTTTTACATGACACGGGACATTTTCAAATTGCATTTTTTTTACTAATGTAGCCACAGTTGCCCTGGGGTAGACTGTCAGACGTGTGGCTGCACCAGTCCCTCACGGCCCATTGCTGCGCTTGAGGTCTGATGAGATCAGGGCGGTAGGGAAATGTGTGCTGTGATATTTAACATGTTATCATTTGAAATCATTTATTTGTGAGGTTAGGACAGTGACCTGAGACAAAGGAGTTTGTCTCCCCCTGGAGGCAGCAGTGGGAATAAGTTAAAAAGCAATAGCTGTGTGGTTTGGGCCAATATCATGGGCTTTAAAAATGTGGAGGACAGTTTTGTGTTTTTTTTTAGGGCCTATCTCACCGGAGAGAGTTGTGGAGACGTTGCGGAGACTGCCGGGACTGGATGACTGTGGATTGATTGTGTGCAAAGGGCCTACCTCACCGGCCTGGAGACTAGTTGGAGGCTGGAGTTGCTGCTAGTCAGAGATGTCTCTGTGGTCTCAAGCAGCTGTGGCAATGTTGCAAACACTCATTCATTTGTGAGTCGTTTCTGTGACGTCCCTGCAATGTCTCCGAGACCTGTCGGATACCAAGGAGATCTCAATGGAGTCTCTTTGAGATCTCATTGGTATTCAATACCAAGGATACCAACTATCCCTGGTATCGAACCTGTTCATTTTAACCAAGACCTGGAGGCTCGTCTTATCTCCTGGGGACGTCTCGGAGACATCTCTGTGGCCAGCAGCAACTAGTCTCCTGGCCGGTAAGATAGGCCCTTTACTGATGATCCAATCTAACCCAGGAAGTACGGATCAGAGCTTCAACAGTACAAGAAGCAACGAAGACAAAGAAGAGACCAAAGAACAGAAATCCCAAATCTGTTTTTGATGAGGGAATTGTTATAATGGATTTTGCATAAAATAGTTTCATATTTTCTCAGTTTATAAACGTTCTTTTTTTTTAAATCTTGGTATTGAGTTACCAAACATAACCAGCTTCCATATTTCTTTGAAACAAATGTGTGATCTCTCATTAACGGCCCCATTAGGCTCGGCGATCCGTCCCGGTGAGAGATACCTGTGTATATATTGAGAAAAGGTGGAGCAGATGAGTGGTACGGCGTGACTGAAATAGCCGTGTGAGAGGTCTGCCGAGCCGGTGAGCGGTGTACTCTCCCAGTCAGATGGAGATGGATGTGCGCCGGATAAATTTAGAGCGCTCACATTCATAATACCTAATTCACTTTAAATGGGCTTAAGAGAGACGACTGAAATAGTCGTCCATAACTCTCGGCGCCGTAGACCGTTCCACTGGCCTCGCCTTTTTTTTTCTTCAAAATGTTCTCTGGACGCACCTGCACATTTAGGAGGAGGTCGTGGCTGTAGACTCGTCCCTGTGCAGAATTGTTACAAATATGTTCCGGACAGTTAGGAATGACTTTGGACATTCTAATTTAGTGTAATTAACCCTTGTGTGATCCTTCAGTTTTGCAGCCTTTAAAGAGCCTAATTTAAAAAAAAATTTACACTTCAAAAAAGAGCCTGAAAATGACCACACAATCACATTTTCTGCTTCTTTTTACAAAAAACCTTCAGTGGCTTTTGGGCCATCTGGATGGGCTGCTACTCCAGTGGCTTTCAGGTCAAAATGACCCGAGGACCACACGAGGGTTAAAAAAATAAATAAAAATAAAAATAAAAATCAGGTATAGGGACTTTAAGTGAAGTGAATGAAAACGTCCTTGTCTGCACATGTATATTTCTCCTGTCTTTAGCCGCTGCTATCTCCCACAAAGGAAATGACCATATTTGGATTACAGCGTCATCTGTTCAATACCTGAACAGTGTTTTTTTCCAATACCTATACTCAAATATTTGTCGTCTGAAACCTGAAACAAGAATGTTTGCAATAATACAAATTAACAATATCGGATTCATCAATGTGAAGAAATGTGTGAAAAATGGGGAATAATTGTGGCAAAAGAAAAGGAAAAAATTAGTGCGTTGGAAACAAATGGGGAATAAATTGGATGAAAGTTTGAGACAAAATTTGGGAAAATATTAGTACAAAGCTCGAAGGTCCCGGGTTCGATTCCCACCTGGATTGTAAACTGAACACCACTGAGCAAGGCCGTGGGAACCCAGGGTGCTGAGGGTGCTGCAGCACCCCTTGGTGGATAGTTTGCAAATTGCAGGCAATATTATTAAATAGGAAATATGCACAGAAAAAGTGGTTTTGGGGTCAACTTTATCCCTCAGCACCCCTCTAACTAAAAGTTCTTCCCACGGCTCTGCCACCGAGTGTGGGGTGAATGTATTGTCTCACGTAAAGCGCTTTGTGACCATGTCTGCGAAGGGCGCCGTATCGATAAAGTTCTTCTTCTTCTTCTTCTCGGCCGTGAGCTCCGTTATTTAGTCGGCTCACGTTCGCTCGAGTCTCACGCGCTTACGCAAACATTCAGCGGGAGTTCACAAAAACACACGACGGAAAAAAATAAACTCGGCGGTAAACAGTGGTATTTCGGGCGCAACCATCTCAAAACATATGTCAGAAATAGGTGCGGGGGGGCGAAGATATCTGTGGCTATCAGCGAAAGTGCCAAACCCACACAAGCGCTGCCTTCTCTCGGAGACACAGGCGGCGCAGTGTGGCGGCGGCGATGGCACGCGTCCAGGAGCTCCTAAGAGATCTGATATAAACAGGTTCTGCCGGAGAGGGGGGGTCAGGGGCGCCGACACAAAAGCCCCGGGGCCAGAGTGAGTGTGGAGGGCGGGGGCAGAGGGGAGGACCAGACCTACTTTGGTTTGTTTTTTTGGCAGGAGAAGGGTGATAGCGCCGGCCGGGGGACAATATGCTTGTTCAAATGCCTCTTAGTCAATGTTTACTTATGGCTCCAAGCTGCCGGCGCAGGGGAACGGGGGCCGCCGGCCAACTCTACCCGTCTCCATACCATGGGACGTAACCCTCCTGATACCTATGAGAGAAGAGTCTTGTCAATCCGACTGTTCTGTTCCATCCATCATTTGGGGTTTTATGTGAAAAAATGACCTAATCATTTCCATGAATGGATAACACCAGGTTTAAATGCAGTTGGCTCATGTTGGTCTCTTTAATATAAAACAAACAGTACGGGATTAGAACCTTGGACCTTTTGGTTGTTGAGAGAACACTTTACCCACGGCCACCCCTTTAATAGCCCCCACACCCGCAGCACAGTGGAGGCTTCACAAGAGGAGCTACGGGAAACAAGGAAGGGACAAATGAGGAGGTATCCGGGCAAGACTCACAGCTAAGCCACACATTTTATTTATTTTATTTATTTATTTATTTATTTGAATTAGGACAGTGCACATTAATCAACACGTCAGCCAAAAGCATCAATGTAAATGTACCAGAATTAGCGTGAGAGCTAAATTGCATCCGTTGTCCTAAGGCAGGGAAAGGAACATTGACAGAAGGAAAATACAAACATACAAAGAACAGAACAAAGTTACAGTCACAGAGGTCAGTTACAAGGACAGACACAGGTAAGATAACATAACACGCCCAAGAAATTGATTAAGTATTGAACTTTAATTAAACTACCTGTGAGTGCAAGATTGATTTGTTTTTAACCAGATTTTTAGGACCTTTTTAAAGGTGTGGTAATTGTCACAGTTCCTGATATGCATTGTATTGTTCTGGCTAATGGACGTTCACTGGAGAATAAAACAAATTAAATGCTAAGCTCTTCCCAGAAGATGGTGAAAGAGGAAGAGGAAAGAGGAGGTGGAGCTAACCAGTGCAGGACACCACGCTCAGGATCAGAGGTGACTGAAGGCAGCCATAAAGTTTCCTCTGCCTCCAAACTCAGGTCAAGTCAGACTACAGTCGCAGCGGCTCAGGACTAACACCTGAACCCTATTCCGTACGGTCGTACAATGACAAATGAAGCTTACTTACTTATTACTGAATCGTGGGCCATATTCGTTCCATACTGAAGTGTATACAGTGTGGAGGGCCACACTGTACTGACCTCTGGTTCTTAGGCTTGACCTGGGGGAGGTCCAGTGCCCTGGTCTCTAACCTCTGGTCCTTCTTACTCTACCTCCTATGTCTAACTATATATGCCTGTTTACTGCAGGTGTCCCCTGTCCCACTGCCTTCTGTTTCACAGGCCTGGTCCCGGTGATGACTGACTGACCACAATATCTGAGTGACCCCCACAACCCCCACAATCTTCTACAATACTTTCAATCATAATTTGGTAAATCAGACTATTCGGATGTTCGTCACATTGCTATAGCAATATTGCTATATATATATATATATATATATATATATATATATATATATATATATATATATATATATATATATATATATATATATATATTGATACATTGTACCTGCCAAATTCAGTACAATGTAATGTGCTGTAACAATGTGTCATTGTTACAGCACATTACTTGTACCTATGGGTTACATACACAATGTATTTGTAGTTTGGAGGTACATAATCTAGTAAGACTCTAACCCCAAGGGTTTTATATCTTATTACATTATGTACCTCCAGTCTACTATTACACATTATTTTAATTTATTTATTTATTTATTTTTTTACATAATAAAATAAGACAAACTTTAAACAAACTTTAAACCCCCCACCCAACCCCAGCCACTCCTCCTTGCATTCATACCACAATCACAACCACAATCATCCACACATTCATAGTATTTTGACAGAAACACAGACTGTAAACAGAAAGGAAGCACAAAGCAGACATAAATAAAGTCATGTAAAAAAAAAAAAAAAAAAAAGAGAAAAATAAGATGAAATCACTAATACCAATCAAAAACAAAATGCCATATAATTGGCAAACCGTTTATGACATAACAAATGGCATAGCAAGTACAACCAGTATTTATATCTCTAATTCAAATAAGCAGACATTCCATTTCTTTTCATGCTCAATTATTCTGTTATTTGTTGCTATAATTGTTTCCAACATATACTGATGATAAACTCTATTCTTAAAGTGTTTTATACATAAATTTGATAACGTTTTAGCTTTAAAAATACACATTTTACCCATCAGAATAATCATATTCAAAAGGCATGTGCATTTACCCTCAAAAACACATAACACGATATTCTGAGGTGTAATTTGCAAAACAATATCCATAGACCTTAACCATATATTATATAACTATTACACATTATTCCATTGTGAATGTACTGCATAGGTATACAGATTGTTAATAACAATCAGATTAAATTGTACTAACTTTAGTTATGTTCAGTGTATCAAGGTAGTGTCAAATAAAGTGTAACCAAATACTGTGGCAACATTTCCTATTACGTATCCAGAGTTTTCTAATTGATCTGTGATGTTTAGTTTTTACTTTGACCTTCCATACAGCAGTGTAACCAGACACTGTCCTGTGTCTCAAAGACACAGCAACTTCCCCGACGGAATCAAACCTTCAACCGAACACTCTACTGAAATACATGTATTATTACATTTAGAGCTTTTCTACTTACATTAGGCTCAAGCACTTTACACTCACTCTCATTCACACCAGCGTCAGTCACTGGAGGCGAGGAGGGGAAGTGTCTTGCCCAAGGACTGAACGACAGTGTGCACCTGTGGGTTTCGAACCACTGACGACTCGCTCTATTATCATCCACAGCACACATGGTACGACCAACATAAGGAATACAAATCAGAATCACAACTTGACTTTGATAGTTCATACACAGACATAAACAACATTATCTATAGTTTCACACATTGCACAAAACGACTCGACTCACGCCCGTGTATTTCTGTATTCCCATTAAAGTGAAAATAGCAAACGCAGCTCGCCCGCCTCCCGCTCCAACACAAATATTGACAAAAGGAAAAAAAAAAAGACTCATGCTTTTAGAAATCCCTGCAAAAAATAATAAAACATTTCCCGAGCCTAAATTGACAGTCATCCCCCCCAAAAAGGAATTGTTTTTCAAATTGCACAATTATTACTGTTCATTCTGCTCCAATTTAAAGGGCCAGCGCGGGGCAGATGGGGCGCAGACAGGCCGTAATTGTAGCTGCCGTAAATAGCCGGGTGCGGGCTAATAGCAGAGTCCGTGTGTGTAGCATTCAGCCGCGTGACGGAGGGAGGGGGGGGGGGGGGGGGAGCGTGTTATTTTTCGTTCAGCTTTTAAAACAGATGGTTCGGCGTGTGAGGAGCGGAAGTGTCTGTTAACAGGCTTGGCTCCGAGTCCGTGGCGGCCGGCCAAAGACGACACAACACGAGCGGCGCCGTTGTGCTTTCTCTACACAGCCCCACGAGACAGAGGGAGCTGCCCCGGGACCTCACGGGCACTGCCGAGGGGGAATAACAGTGCCACCCCATAGCACCCGGGGACGTGAGGGAGAGGCACCCGGTCTGACGGCAGTAGACTTAAGGGTGAAGGAGAGATTTGTTACAATCCCGCAGGAAAATAAGGAGCTGCCCAAGGTCTCGCAGCACTCACGATGGCACCCATGGGTGACGGCGCCGTGAGTGTGAGGGAGAGGCCCTCACGCAGTTTTAGAGGAAAGACACTAAAGCTCTAAACCCGTGTGCAGGATCAAAAAACAGTGCTGTGGAAAAACTATAGATCCGCACGACTGTAATGCTCACCAGTTATTTACTGTCCTCACTGGGGGGTAACGTTTCGGGCCTCAGCCCATTTATCAGACTGAACAAGCTGCTCCGACACACCTGTATACACGGGATAATGTGTGTCATGTGACCAGAAGGGAATACTACCCGAAACAACAAAGCGATCATCAACATCAACAGTTGCTCATTCTGCATCATTTCAACAGTGGCTGTGCTGTGGGGTCACGACGTCTCATTATTCCGAAAATGTCCCATTGAGTAGGGGTTTGAAAAATAAAATGAGGTTCAGGCCAGAGTTCACTAACCTTAAGGTTCGGGCCAGTGGTTGTATATGGCTCTCTAAACCACAACACAACTTGGTTAGTGATGTCGGACTAATGGCATGCCACCTGTGCTAGAGCAAGCACAGAACAACATCACACATTAAGGCCATAATGTGTCCCATACGTTTGCCTATTAAGAAGAATAAAAGAGTGTGAGGAGTGAACTGGCACATCTAAGATAGCATGGTGCAAAATACCAACATTGCAAATATATTTACATAAATGTACATCCATCCATCCATCTTCTTCCACTTGTCCGTTGCCGGGTCGTGGGGGCAGCTGTTGGAGCTGCACCAGCCCCTATGGCTCCTCCTGCAGGTGGTGGGTCCACAGAAGGACGGCCTCATGGTTCTATCCGGGCCTGTTGGTCTCTCATAAGGGGCTTCTGAACCGCTCTTTGTCTGACCTGTCATCTAGGACCTGTTTGCCCTGGGAGACCCTACCAGGGGCACGAAGCCCCCGACAACAGAGCTCCAGGATCATTCGGGCGCTCAAACCCCTCCACCACGTTAACATGTATTAACAAATATTTACAAACCGCAGTGAAGGTATGGCACAAACAAATACACAGGCACTGGAGTATGAGTGCCGGACAAGTTATAAGAAAGGTCTTAGGTGGAACTGTTGGCTGAGACCTTTTGGGCTCTGTGTGTCGAGAGTGCAGACGATCCAAAAGGCTTCTCTGTTCAACAGTAAGCTGTTTATTAGAGAGTTCGATTTGTTCTATTCCCAAATACCTGAATGTGCTCACACTATGATGGGCTGATGAGGAGTGTACCACTACAGGGCTTTGGGGATCATGATTACAGATGTTAGATCCATGATGTTTGGCTGACATAGGCCAGCCCACCGGGACACTTCAGCTGAAGGGTTGAGTCGTGTGTGTAAAGTTACACTGGGTACAATGCCCTGTAGTTTCCATGTGGGATGTCATTTACAAAGTGAGGCTGGGCAGATGGAGGCAGGTTCGCTCTTATGTTGCTCAAGTGGAATTGATTGATTGATACCAGTATTTTTTGATAATGTTAGTCCTTACCAAGAGGCGAATATTGAATAAGACAATTTACTTTCTGCTCTTTTTCTTTCAATCAACTCTGGTCCGTTCGAGGCGTTGTTTTTGTGTGACAAATTCAAGACGGTTGCAACTAACCTTCACGAGACAGCCTCATGAAGCTCACTGAGAAAGTGCCAAGAATAAAGGATTTGGATCCATTTCCAACATATTTTGCCTTGTTTTTTTGGGCTCAAAGCTGAATAAATCCGTCTGGGAATCAGATATTTAAAAAAATAATCCATCTGAAAAAACCTACAAAACCTTGTGAAGGAGTGTGTCAAAAATGGGAAATAATTTGGGCAAAATGGGGAAATATTGGGAGAAATTAAGGAATTTCAATTTTCCCTATTTTAATCTCTTACCCCCGCTTTAATCGAGCTACTTTACTTCATTTCGGCTTTACCCAAATCTAAAAAGCTTCTCGACAGGAGAGCAACAGTGTAATGCCTCATTTGAAAGAAAATGTTGTAACTTTTTTGTCATGGTTGTGTCACATTTTGGAAGCGTTTTTGTCTCTCTTTATGTTGCTTTTTCCGTTGTGATATTGTTGCTTTTCTGGAACGCTTTTGTCGCTCTTTTGCTGTTGGTTTCTTGTCACTTATTTGTTGCATTTTGTGGTGTTTTTGTCACTTCTCTATTTTGTTATTGTTGCCTTTCCGTCACGTTTTAGTCGTGCGGTTCATTAAGGGGTTAATGGGAAAATATTGGAAATAGAAAATGAGCAAAAATGAGGGAAACGACTTGGGAAAACGAGAAGAACAAAAATGAAGGAAAATGGGAAAAAATTTGAAAAAATAAATAAGAATTGGGGGAAAATATATATATATATACTTGAGCTGAAACAACCAAGTCACTTCCTTTGATTGTCCCTGGACCAACAGCATCGAAACCTGAATCTAAAGCTTGAAGGTGTTTTTCCTGCGTGCGGTTCCTCTCCGGCAGACAAAGCCGCCGTCGACTCATCGAACTTCTCTCCTGTTGTTTTGATCCACCTTTGACTTTGTTTGGCGTGTCTCTCTCGAGGCTCTTCCTCTCGCGCGCCGACAATAATGAAATTACCCATGCGCTCTATATGTCTTCACACCACGAGCCCCGCGCCGCAATCAGCCTATAGGAAATCTCTGTAATTAGCCCTCAGATTCATCAGCATGCTAATGAATCCATATTGATACTGTTCCACCTTTTTCGCTGCGTGTGAGGGGCCAGTCTCGCGAAAGCCGCCGCCGAGATGCCACAATATGTTCCGTCACCACCAGGCATATGGCTGTGATCGGTAACATGCGACTGAGCGGCTCTTTGAGTGAAACAGTGTGAAGACGGAGGCGCAGGTGCATAGGGAAACACGTCAATAATAATAATAATAATAATAATAAGATATGCATTGGAAACGTTTGCCATAGATTGTGGACGTCAAATGGATCGTCTGGATTGTTTTTTGTTGTTGTGTGTGTCTGTGTTCAGAGCTCAATAAATCAGGCAGGAATTAAATATTAAAAAGTACATTACTTTTCCCTTATGTTGTTATGTTCCAGGCTCATTCCAGAATTGAGTATTCACACTCTCTGTTCTGACACTCAAGACTGAGCTCAGGAGCATCCTTTCCCCACTGATTGTCTCTGAGATGTTTCAACAAACTGTCCAGTCCACGTGTGCTAAACTACAGGCGCACACATCTATAAAGTCCCACATGCTGACAGAGCAGAAACTAAGCCCTGAAGTCAAAGTATTTCCGGTATACATTTGCATTTGATGATATTTATGCAAATTAAAACAAATGTCAACAATTGTAGCAATATGTAAAATGTAAAAAACAACACCTGCATCTACAGTACGTGCAGTGACCACATTAATTTGTTAACTGAAAGAAAATGCCGTATTAGATCATTTTGAAAGTGTCGGTCCAGTATAAATTCTTTAAATTTTTAACATGACCTATGTTGATGTCAACAAACTTTGCAATTAAAGTTGGAAAACTGGGAAAGTTGATGATACAACGCTCTGTGATAAACACCAAGACACCACAACAGTGTTTCCTTAACTTTGCGAAAGGAGTAAAACAGCGCCCCCAATTTGACGCTGGTGGCCAACAAGTGTACTGCATCCATATTTATCATTGAGAATGAATGGGACAGAGTTAGTATTAACCATACAGCGCAAAAGTAGGTCACTATTTGGCGGGCCAACAGAATTGTTTCGGCGGGCCAAATGTGGCCCGCGGGCCCCACTTTGGGCACCCACGGTATAGAACAAATTCTGCCCGGTTTAGCCAACTATAAAACAAACAAAAATGCGAAAGCGCATTCAGCGCAAACACAAGCGCAGAACTACAGTATTCACGTCTATTTGCCTGAATCTGAGGCCAAACTGTTGTTCATCAAAGCCAAAAAATGATGGATCCAGGACAAACCAAGCCGGACCCAACCCAATCACAAAACCTTCTTCAGGAACTTTTACAATATGGCATTGCATTACAGCAGTACGTAGTTGAAAGCCTTTCCCCTACCTTCTGCTGTCTTCATGGGACGAGTACTCCAGTATATTGCCGGGTCGTTGCCGGGCTTGTACCCGGCCAAGGTGCGTTCTCTTCGGGCTAGCTTTGAGCTGCGGCCCGCTGGAGTCCCATGGAGGATCTAACGCCGATTCACACTTCCTCTGCAAAAGTCCTTTGGGTCCACCATGATATAAATGTCCTTATGTTTGCCTCGGTCAGCCATTTAAGGTTCAAAGATGAGCATTTATTGATCATATGTTTGACAAGGCGCCAATATACAATGACCTGATCAGCTGTTCTGATTGACACCCGCGTCAACCAATGACACGCGTTCAAAACTGTGACGTCACTCAGAAGGCGGTCAATCTATATTTTTTATTGTAAAATATTAGTATTAGCCTTATTTACGTCATTAAGCAGAAGAATCTGACAGCACATTTAAGGTTTGGATTGGAGGCCTTTTTGATTTTATTTTAATTATTTTTTCAGCAATTAAAGACGGTTTACTGCGCACATCTCTTGTATGAAACAGGTGCGTAAGAGAATGCATAGAAGCCAAACTTAGAACAAGAAAAACCTCTCACACACTGTATACTTGCAACACCAGGGTTCCTTTATTTGTTCCGGCCAGTGGCCTTCGTCAGGCAAAATGTTTTTTATGAATGAGAAGCCATCCTTAAATAGATCTTATGATATATTTATCAGAGCCAGTCGTCGCCTTCCTTCCTCATCCTTCCAACAAATGTCAGTGATTCTCCCATTTCAACTGTTTACAAAGGTGCCACATAAAATAGTCACTTTTTCTTTTTAACAAACTTGAAATATGCAGCAAAAAAGGGGTCACAGTGGAAAGGTGAGGTCCCGTTTTCGGAGGCAGAAAGTCGTTTAAAACTGAATTAGAGCTTGGTTTATTCTCTTTCCTTCATCAACAGTCCATTAGGTCAGATGCAGAGACTGTCCCGGGAAGTTTCGGTCACTGTTGGGCTTCCGTAGCCTGTTTTGCGGCGGCGTCTGGTTGCTGGGTGATGGAGGAGGGCGTGGCTAGAGTGGAAAACCAGGAAGACATGGCCGACTTGGCGCTGGTCAAAGCTCCTTCTAAAGACTGACCTGGGAAAGGAAGAAACCAAAATGTGATCAATGATAGACCACACAGCTGATAATAATGTGTCTTATGCAGAGCTTTTCCATTATACCTTTTTACGGCAAATCTTAGTGGACTTTCTGGCGGATTATTTGCACATTTAGCCCACAGGGGTCGAAACCAGGTCCATGTGAACATTCTGGTATTAGAAAATTAAGCAGATTGTCCAGTAGAAGTGAAAACCGGCCGTGGAAGCTAGGGTTAGCATATGAAGCGTGACGCTAACATTAGTCATGGCATTTATTTAATTTCTGTGGTTTCTCCATCATTAACATATTATAAAGTTATGTTTATTTTATACAGTAATTCTTAAGGATGCACCGATCCTAGGGCTGGGCGATATGGACCAAAAGTCATATCCCGATATATTTAGGTTGAATATCGATATACGATATATATCCCGATATTTTTTCCACAAAGTGAGAGCTGTGAAATGAAATGTTAAGTCAAAGTCACTGCCAAATAGGAGTGTTTTAATATTTAATATTGCAATATTTATTTTATTTATTTATTTTTCTTCTACCCCATTTGCTGTTAATAACTTTATGTTGCATATAACTAAACTAAAGCCTAAACTGAGACAATGAACTTTTTAGTCCTTAATAATCATGAAATATAATAAATAAATAGCCCAAATAATGTATTGATATGAGAGACCAACAGGCCCGTTTGGAACCGTTTGGAACCATGAGGCCGTCCTCCCGTGGACCCACCACCTGCAGGAGGAGCCATAGGGGACTGGTGCTATGTGACTTGGGCAGCTCTAACAGCTGCCCCCACGACCCGGCAACGGACAAGTGGGAGAAAATGGATGGATGGATGGATGGATGTATTGATATTTGCTCTTGATTTAACTGTGTTTTAGTCAGTGGTTTTGAGATAAGTTCTTTATCCAAAGCATTCCCAAACATAAGCTCCTAAACTGAGCCACAAACGACTCTTTACTCTTTACAAGCAGCACAGGCTCACCATCTCTGCTCATCATCAGAGCGGGTATCAGCGAGGGACTGGAGTGATTACCGTTGCGGCTAACGCAATGCTAACGGGGGAAAAGCGATAGTTCTTTGCGGTGGCAGCATAACAAACGCTGATATTTTCACAGTACATCCACGATCTACCGCAAACCTTAATTAGACTGAGAAGTAAACAAAAGCACATGGCGCAGCGCACGTAAACAAAAGCACATGGCGCTACATTCACTTCTATCCAAACCATCTCCAAATGATTGAGCCACTGGTTTTTGTTTTACCAACCAAGGGGCTCTCCTCCGCACGCTTCAGACATTGTTGCTTTCTTCATGTTTGTTGAAGAGTGCCGGCTGCCCCCCCCCTCTCTCCCCTCTCCCCTCGACGAGGGGCGGGCCGGGGCTCTGGGAGCAGTGCAGAGCTCCGTTCAGCGGGTTGAAGCAAGTATTACAGCGCAAATTTGGACTATATCAATATATACGATATGGTCTAATTCCATATCTCTTTTTAAAATATATCGATATATCTTAAATATCGATATATCGTCCAGCCCTAACCGATCCCATACCGTATCTGTATCAGACATTGGAGCCGATACTGGAAAAAAATACTAGCAGCAGCAGAATGCTAATGCTAGCAGCAGCAGAATGCCAATGCTAGCAGCAGCAGAATGCTAATGCTGGCAGTGGAATACTAATGCTAGCAGCAGCAGAATGCTAATACTAGCAGCAGCAGAATGCTAATGCTGGCAGTGGAATACTAATGCTAGCAGCAGCAGAATGCTAGCAGCAGCAGAATGCTAATACTAGCAGCAGCAGAATGCTAATGCTAGCAGCAGCAGAATGCTAATGCTAGCAGCAGCAGAATGCCAATGCTAGCAGCAGCAGAATGCTAATGCTGGCAGTGGAATACTAATGCTAGCAGCAGCAGAATGCTAATGCTAGCAGCAGCAGAATGCTAATGCTAGCAGCAGCAGAATGCTAATGCTAGCAGCAGCAGAATGCCAATGCTAGCAGCAGCAGAATGCTAATGCTACTCAATTGTTCAAAAATTTTCAAAAGAACAAATTACAAATATAAGAACTAAATATTTAAAATTTCCTGTTAGTCCAAAAACTAAAGAAGTTCATTTCAAAATTTTGAATGCGATATATCCATCCAGTGAGCTTCTCAGAGTAAGGTTTGGTATAGATTATAACAATTGTACTTTCTGTGACTCAGACATTGAAACCACTGAACATCTGTTTTATCAATGTATGTACACAAGCACATTTTGGGAAGACTTTATGGACTGGTTCTCGTCGAAAATCCAGCTGCAGCAGGACTCTCTAACAATGGACAACATCATTTTTGGGATTTCCCTGAAGGACTCACAGACGGACTATGCTTTGAACAATTTATTAATCCTTTCGAAATATTTTATTCATTCTTGCAAATGGAAAAAAGTCATGCCTATTTTCACAGTGTTTAAGAGACAACTTGAAGGAAACTATCTGATATCTTTAAGATGTATGAAATGTAAATCTGCACTATCTCTTCTTAATGCGTTTGACAATCTGAATGTTTTTGGAGAAGACCTGTAGCTGCTCAGTGTGTGTGTGTGTGTGTGTGAATGGATTTGTTTTAGTTATGTTTTAATTATTTAATTTTCATATTGTTTTTTTCTGTTTCTGTCGCTTTGATGTCTTGTGCCTTGAATTGTTAAATAAAAAAATAAAAAAAATAAAATAAAAATAAAATAAAAAAGAATGCTAATGCTAGCAGCAGCAGAATGCTAATAGCAGAATACTAATGCTAGCAGCAGCAGAATGCTAAGGCTCGTGGCCACTAATCAAGGCTGGGACAGATATAATTGGATCACGTAAAGTAATGAAATAAAATAAACTAGCCACTGCTGGAGCCAAGTGTTTGAAATTTAGTTAATGAAATGATGATGATCGGATTATTTTATGTGAGTTGTTTATATTATTGTAACCTAAAGTCAGTGATCCTTGTTAGTTTAGTTTAGTTTATTAATTTATTTCATCAGGGACAATGTGCAAACACATTAATTAAAGATACTTTGCACCAGATTTAGCTTGAGCTAGTTTCCATCTGTAGTCCCTGAGCAGGTGAGTTACATAATGTACAATATAAAATATGTTTATACACTCAAATACAAATATTCATTCATTCATTCACCCGTTACAGCCATCAGTCCGCATAGAATCATGCTAAAATTACTACATAAAACATGAATAAAAGTCATATTTACATTTACAGTTATCAGTGCTGACATGACACCGACTGCAGCGCATTGTGCGTGCTGCAGAGAAGGTGATTGGCTGTGAGCTCCCATCTCTCCAGGACCTGTTCACCTCCAGGACCCGGAGGCGTGTGGGTCGGATCACAGCTGACCCTTCTCACCCTGGTCACGGACTATTCACCCCTCTCCCCTCAGGCAGGAGGCTACGGTCTATCCAGACCCACACCTCCCGCCACTTCAGAGGCGGACTTAACCATTAGGCATAGGTCGGCGGCCGCCTAGGGCCCCCTAACGTTGGGGGGCCCCGGACCCCCTGACCACCTGTTAAACTTCAAATGAATCTTTTCTTACTTTTTAAAATTAAAAAAGTCATTAAACAACGGAATGGCTTTTGATTTATGAATGAGTTGAGCACTGTACCGGCATAAGTATAGATTGTTGCTATGTGTACGACTCCTATATTTGGGATCTCATTTGTTTCTTTCCCGCTCTAGTAAAAGAAGATTTGACAGAAAGGCAGATCATCATCATCATATTTACAAAATTATGCAGAAAAAACAAGGTAATTGCTGGTATGGAATTTCAGATCTTCCTTATGAATGAAATCTAAAGTGTTTGAGAACAATGTTATTTAAAAAACATAATCTTAATTTTTACTTTACTGTCAATACTCTTTTCTCTCTTTACAGACGTCATCTCCAGCATCTAACTCATGGCAGAAGACTGGAGGGCTTCACAAATCAAGTTAAAAGTAAGATTCTCTTGAAAAATAAAACCCAAGGATTTAAAAAGATTTTGAACATTAAGTGTGAGGAAGGCCCCATGTCTGTGTTCGCCTTGGGCCCCCAAATAGCTAAATCCGCCACTGCGCCACTTGAACAGTTTTTTCCCCTCCGCCATCAGACTCATGAACAAAAACAAGTCTCTGTAGCTCAGTCACAGACTCATGGATGTTTCTGCTCTGTTGCTCTGTGCGGTGTGTCCACACTTAGACCCGCTGATATCACTTTATATGCCTTTATATGCCTACACATCTGTAAATACAATCCCGCTGTTGTTCATTGTCAAATTGTTGTTGTCTTACCATATGTCACTTTATTTTATCTTATTTATTTAATATTTTTTATGCATGCCCCTATAGCCTTATAGTTTAACGTTCTTAGCTTATTTTTTATCTTAATTCTGTGTTATATGTTCTATGTCGCACGTTTGCACCGAGAAAAATTCCTAGTTTGTGAACCTGTTCTCAAACCTTGGCAATAAACCTATTCTGATTCTGATTCTGATGACTGGTTTTCCAACAGCACTTTTTTTGTATTACGAGAGAAATCTTTCAGGTCTAAGGAAAGTTTCAGACTCTGTGGGAGTTTATTCCATTCTTTGATGCCTTTGAATGAGAAGAATGTCTGTGCAAAGGCTGAGTTACGTTTAGGCCTTACTCTGCAGTCATTGTGACTTGTGGACCTGGAGCTCCTGGTCATCTGTTCAGAACAGAGCTGGACACATGTTTTCAGTGGTGAAGGTGCAGTATTATTCAAAATTTGCTGCTGTATTTTCCAAGGATCAGACAGTGATGGTCTCTCAGTGGCTTTTTGTCTAGCACTTTAACAGATTGATTATATAGGGATTTTAGAGGTTAAATGCTTTTCCATTTGTTTATGAATAGATCTAATTCATAATTGATCTGTAACATCTCGTTTGCAAGAAAAGATAAGACTTTATTGATCTCACACTGAAGAAAAGAGGATCATTCACTGTTTCACTCACAAAAGCCACTTTTAAGAAAATATACTCAAACGCTCAGTATCGGTATCTGAAGCAAAAAAGCTGGATCGGTTCATCTCTAGTATTTCTTATCTAAAGTAAAACCTAAAAAGGTCTGTACTTTCATTCATCATTTCTAACAAGGCTTTGACCTGTAAATGTGGTCGATGGTTAAATGCAGCTGAAAACATCTGAATCTTTCATAATTTGCGATGTTTGAGGCTAATGCTAACGGCTGTGGGAAAAATACATTGAAAAGGCTAACGGACTCTATAACCACTGCTTCTCCTTTGTATTTAAACCCCTCTCACCGCCGGCCTTCCCCGTCTGCGCCACGCTGCGGCTCGTCGTCATCATGGCGTTGCCGATCTTCTTCCCTCGTTCGCTGTTCTGCACCGAGCTGCGGAGGAAGGACAGCTTTAGAGATTTTACTTTTAATAAACGCAGCTGCTGTTCTTTAATAACATCTTCATGATGTGTCTGAATTCATGGCAGCCCTGCGTCATTATTTATGAGGGAGTTAGTTCACACACGCTGGACACGATCAGGTTTCAATTCCAGGAAGTGGCTGTAAAATGAGACGCTAGCGGCTAAAGCTGTGGCTATAGGGTTTCTCCACTTTCCTGACAATGTACACAAAAGCCAAAGCTAAACATACAGTAACACAAACTAAATATGTTACAATACAAGGTTTATGCAGCAGCAGTTCAAATGTAATGCTTTTATTGCACATTTAGGCTTTATTTTTATTGCTATTGTAGGGCTTAGCTTTCAAATAAGGCGTTACACTGGCCAATAGGCTCCAATCCACAAGCTTTAAGATCTGTTCATTAATGAAAAACATTTGAATTTAAATATGCTTTTTCTTATGTTCATTTCTCTACAATAAGGTTAAACATCATCCAAAATATTTCAGAGGGGTGTAATAGATTCTATAACTGATACAAAGGAATAGCTATTACCACTAGAGGGAGGCAGTGAGTAGCCTTTTTAGAGCTTATAAAATTTTACTAGACTACTAAACTCTTGGGAGCTGCACTTACTGTGAGAGCCGCAGTTTAACGTCAGCCACACTGTACTGGCCCTGGAACGGGTGTCTGCAGCGAGAGAAAACGCCAACATTACATTTGAACAAACGCAAATGTCTGCCGTTGTGATGTTAAAAAAAAATTAGATTTAGAGATATCAATATCCCATATTACCAAGAAACAACAACAATAATTACCAATATATCAACAACATGAAGCCATACATTTAAACCTGGCTCTGTCCTTTATTTAGATTTTGTCGTTGAAAATGTTTATGAAAACATAAAGTGAAATATGTCTCTTCATTGTCTTCTATAAATGTCATATTAAGTGAGAGCTAATACAGTATATTTAAACAAATTCAACTCATAACTGGGGGTGCATTAGCGTTAGCACACAGAGCAGATACTTTTCTTCGACATGTTCTGCATGTGAGAGTTTCATCTCTTAGATTTCTTTTGCCGTCAATCCACAAAGATCCCACACCTCAGACTTTACTTTCTGAGGTGTGGAGGGTAAAGTGTGGAGTTATTCAGATCCACCTCGTTCACTCGCCTTCACTCCTCATTCTGCCAAAGCTTACACTGATTGGGGAGTCGGGCCCCCTTGTGGTGTAACACTATAATTGACTGAGGTACTTTATAGCAGAGGGACCAGTTTATCGTCCCATCCCTATTGCCATGAGGCAAGGAAGGCAGCAACTTGGGGCCCCGTATTTAAAAGCTTGCATCTTACCAATGGGCGAGGAACGCGCTTCGCTATGGTGCTTATGGCGGAGAGCTGACATTGCTGTAATATCACCCCCTGGTGGCCAAGGGCAACTCCAAGAGACACTTGGGAGCATTTATTCTAATGGGAGTTCAAATGTCCCGAAAAAAGCTTAAAAGCCTGGCTTCAAAGAGTTTTTCTTTTTCTAAAAAATCACTATGACCCATGTGACAACGCTGGGGTTGGTGAAATATGTTTAACCACACTGGTTTTTGTTCATCAGCCTGAACATTTTAAGCATTTTCAGTTTGTAGGACGAGACAGAGCGGCCATTAAGTTTCACACATGACTCAGAAACCAGTGGGGGGACACGCCCCTTTTCACCCGATTTCAGTTCGTGCTAGTGGCAGGCCGTGGTATCGCAGCCTGCGGCTCAAAAAGCCCTTTTAGTCATAGACACTCATGTAAAAGAAGCGGCCTGTAAAATGGTCCACAGGGCATCTGGAGTTTCAGACTAAGGCTCTGCTCTCCACTCTCCACTCTCCAATCATCAGGACAGTGTGATCTAAAGAGCACAGTGATCATTCGTAAATGGAAGAAGTTCAGAACCACCAGGACTCTTCCTAGAGCTGTCTGTCCGTCCAAACTGAGCTATCGGGGAGAAGGGCCTTGGTCAGGGAGGTGGCCAAGAACCAGACAGAGCGGACAGAGCTCCAGTTATTCTGAGGACCTTCAGACGGACAAGCACCTCTGCAGCGCTCCATCATAAAGGCCTGATCGGTGGAGCTCTATGACAAAACGTCATAAGATAAACATTGTAAACGTTACCTTTCTTTTACTCTGACATGAACCTCTTAACCCCTGCCGAGCACATTTTCTCCAGCTCGTCTTTACCCAAATCCAACATCTTCTCGACTGGAGAGCAACATCATTTAAACATTTGAAAGCTAAGGCCCACAAAACTGATCATAACTTTTTTGTCACATTTTTGTCGCGTTTTCGTCTCTTTTTTGTCACTTATTTGTTGCACTTTCATCCTCGTTCATCCAGGTCGATCCGATGTCTCTTTTGTGCACTTGTGTCATAATGCTAAACTGTTAGCTGCTAACTGCCGCGGCTTCTGCTGCTTTAAACATTTGCGATCTCCGCACGTGTTTGTGTTTACATGGTGCTGTCGGGGGGGTGTGTGCTGTGAGGCAAGAGATGTGTGGAGCTCGTCTTTGCCTCGGCGGAAACAAAGTTAGCTCGCTGTTTGAAGGTGACGCATCTATTAATGCAATGTGGGAATGCAGCCACTCCGGACGGGCAAGTTGCTCAGGGCGGCTTTAAGGGAGAAAACGAGCAAAAAATCTCAATATTGATCATTGTGTGAGGAATCAATGTTATCACCTGCCATGTCTCACCCTAACATGTGCTACATTGCACCATTTTTTATTTGACATTTGCCCAATTCTCAACATACGAACTGGCTCTAGAAACCCAGCCAAATGAAAGTACTAGCATGAATGACCTTCCATTAGCCCGTGTGCTGAATGCTCTAAGCGAAGCCACCCATTCCACAGTCCGTGGGCAGGACTCAAGAGGTTTAACCAAAACATTAGCCAATACCGTGGATTTATTTTTGCCTGTAAATTTCAGTTCATACCTTTCAATCCCACCTAAAAAAAAAAAAAACATTAAAAAGAGCCATAAATCCCATCATTCTCACGAAGAAGCCGACCGACCGCCGCGGTGTGATCCCCCCGCTATGCATCCCATATGGCTGCGTCTCGGTGCATCTGCCGCGCGCGTATACAGTTACCAACCTATACCTCCAGTTGTATTCGCACCTCCCAAAGTGCAAATTAAAGGCAGGAGGCTCGTGTGACGGGATTAATTAGGAGCGGGCCGAGTGAAGTCACACCCCTCGTACCGATCCTCAATTACGGCGCAGACAATTAAAAAAAGGAAGAGGCGAAAAAGCAGCCTGTCCCGCGGAGCTGTACCTCGTGTCTGGATATACTCCGCGCCCCCAGGGGACTCCGCCGCTGCCCAGGCCCCCGTAATGAGTATCGATCAGCCGCCGTCGGAGCATGTCAAACAACGGTTGTTTTCAGCCATGGACTCTATTTGGACACGTCCACTCGGAGTCAGGCCGCCGCGGGTTCGAGGGCTACGAGACGGATGAGGGGGTGAGAATGAGTGATGGCCACACCGTCGGCCCAGACGTCCTTTATTTTAAGATCAGGGAGATGAAGTAAATAAGGGGGAAGGGGATTTCTGGGTGGACACCTGATATGAATCAACTCTCATGTGTCACTGGAACAGTAACGTAACTCAGAAAAGGTTCCACTGAAACTGTTCTGAAGAGGATGGACTTTTACTGGGATATTTGCTGCTCATTGGATCACGTGTGCCTCGTTTTAGCCAATCACAGCCAAATTTCATAATATAGCTCTAACGCAATCCAATGTTTACTTTCCAGTTATAATATCACAATACTATTACAACATCCATCCTCACCAGTAGGGACGGGTATCATTGAGGATTTATCGAAAGCCCTTATTTAACCTCTTAACCCCCACCTTAACCAAGCACATTATCCCTAGCTCAGCTTTACCCAGATCTAAAAGCTTCTTGACTGGAGCTTACAGTCTTATTTGAAAGCTAAGGCCTACAAAACCGATCTAACATTTATCTTCACATTTATCTTTTGATCCTCATCGTTATCTCGTTTTTGTTTCGTTTTTGTCGCTTTTTCGTCAATTTGATGATACTTTTTTGTGTTTATTTTTTTATTTTTTTTTGCCATTTTGACGCTTTTATCAAGAAGCTTTTAGTTTTGGGTAGGGTCGAACTGGAGAAAATGTCGGTTCAGGTGGGGGTTAAGAGCTTAAAGGAACAGGCCACCGTTTTTCCATACTGAGACATGTTCTTACCTGAGCTTAGACGAGTTGATGCGTACCTGTCTGGTCTTTGTGCGTGTGCTCAGTCACGCAAAAACACGGAACATGTTGTTGGCATCTAGCCTCTCCTCCTCTCCTCTACGGGGCCAAATGGGCGTGACGTTAGAATCGACCAAGCTCTTTCACTAAATACAGTTACGTGAGTAGTTACACAGTTCAAGTCTAGTTACACAAAATTAAAACATTTCTAAGCGGATAAAAGGGGCACTATATTGTGAGGCGTAATAACACCTTAGGCTTTACTGACATGTTTAATTTTGTGTAACAATACCTGGATCGTGTAACTACTCACGTAACTATTTAAAAAGGGGAAACGTGGAAGAGCTTGGTCGCTTCTAACTTCACCCCGTTTGGCCCCATAGAGGAGAGGAGGAGAGGCTAAATGCTAACAACATCTTTGGTCTATTTGCATAACTGAGCACGCGTAAAGACCAGACAGGTACGTATCAACTTGTCTAAGCTCAGGTAAGAACATACAGTGCCGCTTGAAAGTACTAATACATCTTGAACTTTTGCAAATTTTTCATGTTTACAACCCTAAACATAGTTGATAGTTAGTGACTTGAGTGTGAACATAGTGAAAGTTCACACACAAGTAACAGACAAATGTGAAGTGAAAGCAAAATGATACATGATTCTGTTATTTTACAAAAAGTGAAAGGTGAAAAGTGGCGCGTGCGTAAGTATTCATACAGCATGACTTAATACTTTTTGGAACCCCCTTTTGCTGCAATAACAGCAGCAAGTCTTCTGGGGTTTGACTCTACAAGGTTTGCACATGTAGAGACTGACATTTTAGCCCATTTCTCTTTACAAAACAACTCAAGCTCTGTCACATTAGAAGGAGAGCGTTTGTGAACAGCAGTTTTCAGGTCTTTCCACAGATTTTCAATAGGATTTAGGTCAGGACTTTGACTGGGCCATTCTAACACATTCATATGTTTGTTTTTAAACCATTCCATTGTAGATGTTTGTGTTTAGGGTCATTGTCCTGCTGGAAGGTGAATCTCAGCCCCAGCCTCAATTCTCTTGCTGACTCCAGCAGGTTTTCCTCCAAAATGGCTCCATAGATTGAACAGTGCTCCGTGAGATGTTCAAATCTTGGGAAATCTTTGTATAACTTAACACTGCTTTAAACTTCTCCACAGCTTTATCCCTGACCTCTCTGGTGAGCTCCTTGGCCTTCATGATATTGTTTAGTGACCAATACACTCTGACCATAGACCATGGGTCACTAAAAGGTCAAATACTCACGAGTAAGGAAAAATTTAAAAAAGTTCCACAAAGACTGGTAGCGACTTGTTTCTAAAAACAAAAGGCTTCCAGACTCACAGGGTAGCATATACAGCCTCCATAATCATAATAATAAAGTTGTAAAGTCGACCACTGTTTTGTATTGTTCAATGTGTTTTTATGTAAAAGAGCCTTTTACATTTTTAGAAACAGTGATTTTTTATATTATTTTACAAGTGTAAGGATAAAACAATTATTTTGAAGACAAAATCTAAAAATCTCAGGTGTTTCCTTTCATTAGGTCAATAATCGTAATCTCACACTATTCGAGACTCAGAAATCGTGGTGTCCCAGCCCGGCGATGCCCAAACTTTCCGGGAGCTCCTTCGTGTGCTTTTTGGAGGGTTTGGCACAGTGTCCTTCAGAGAGTGAAAACATCCCCGAACCGCCCTGACCCACGCCACACCTGCCCCCGCCCCCCCGTGCTTTCTGGCCTCATACGTCCCTGCTTTAGGAGCTCCGTGGGCCTCCAGCAGCTGTTCAGGACCCGGGGGCTGTGTGCTCTGCCTCTCACCCGGCTCACAAACACCGAACCCCGCGGCTGGAGGGATTAGAACGCTGCCTCGTTAGCTGGGAGCGCAGAATGTGTTACAGTCTCCACCAAAAAGCGCCCGTGGTCCAAACTCCAAAGAGTTTTCAAAATTTAATGTGCCGTAATAGAGAACGCAACGGCGGATTCCAGGAAAGAAATCTCCAAAAAGGTGTCTGGAAATTGGGGAGGGAAAATTGCTAAGCTTTCAAATAATGCTTTTGAATTTTAATAAGTTGGAGCAGGGGAGAAAGACAAATGAAGTCCTATGAATAGTTTATTGAATGAATAAACGTTGGTAGGTAGTCATGTATAAGAATGTATGGGGCAAAAGAACCCTACACAAAAAGGTATGTTTGGTCACAAACACACGGTTAGAACTAGTTTGGTGAAAGTGTCTATAAGTCTCCAGGACTGGATCAAGATCCAAACAAGACTAAACTGGATCTAAAGAGGGTCTAAAACACCTGAACAGGCCAACGTAGTGCTACATGTACTACTTGTGTAGACTTGGAATCTTTCCTGCAACCTGAATCCTCTCAGTATTTCCGTGTTCACAAGCACATGGGAACCCATCTTGTGCGCACCTTGCCCCTCCAACAGGGCATGTTCCTTAAAAGGGCAAAAAGGCAGGAAGCCCTGCCTCATGAGGCGGGCCTGCTACAAGCCTCCACAGTGCTCCAGAGCCAATCAAAGCCTCACACTTAAACCTTTTAATTCCACAGAACAAAAAAACAGCAAGGTTATAAATATGACACGCAGCCCAATGTTGTCACATGGGTCACAACAACTTTTAGAAGAAAAGAAGCTTTATGGAGGCAGGCTTTTAAGCTGTGTTTTGGAGATGTAAAGTCTCCTTCGGAATCTGTTTTAGCGTTATCCTCGCCCACTGGCTAAAAGCAGGTGCACTTGATCCAACCCGCACCAAATGCTGCTGCGAAGGATTTAGGCAGGTTCCAAGTCTGTAAAACACAGAGAAACCTCATGGATGTCTCTCCTGGTGACGCACATCATAGTGTGAGCTGGCATTGTGCTGCTGAGGAGGGAGAAGGACTAAACATGCAGAACTACAAAAAACATGCGCAAATAAAACAAACATAAACACCATCAAGTTGCCTCACATGCAAAAAATGCGTGTTGGATACAGAATGTTTTTATCCCACTGTCTGACCCAGTGACGCGTTCTGTTTCTATGTTTGGGTTTAACATTATAACTGAATCTGAGCTGAATCCTCAAAAGTCCATTGTGGGCGGTTTAGGGTTTGGTTTATTGCATTCAATCTTGACTCGGTCTGTGTCGCCCTTGGTTTGGTTAATCTCAGTGTGTGTGAAGTTTGGACATTGGGACACAGCCTGTTTACAAACCTGATATAAACTCTCTGCCATTCCAATGGTGAAGGTCTCCACGATGTGAACAGTCTGTTCCAACTCTCATGTCCAAACCTTCTTAGTGATTAGCCATGGGCTCGTCCCTCTGTCGGAGCCTGCCGAGGACACGCTTAACCAAATAAGCGTGTAACTTCACCGATCCGCGCTTTAATCCTCATCAGGCCACAAATTGACATGTCTCCCTCTGATCTTGACGTATGATTAAGATTTAATGCTGGAATTATGATCATTAAAAAACATGACAGATACGGGCGGCTGAGGGGGGGCTATTCATTTCAGCGACTCTTCCTGTAATAATATTGAAACAGACAGTCTGCAGCAGATAATTATGATCTAATAACTGGCAATCTGCACCCAATCTGAGGAAATGACGCGGAATTAGCGGAGCGACGCGCCGCACACTCCAGAACACACAAACTCACAGAGCCACAGCCGTGCAGTGTCAGGGGTACAATCGTTGTACATGTTTTAGTGGCGGGGCAATTCTATTTGTACGGCAGAAAACTTAATGTGCATCACAGCAACCTCAGAAAACACATTTAAAACATAAAATCAACTTTTACAAATCAGATTTCTTATTATTACTGTGTCCTTTGCTCCAGGGCGGGAGTGGCCTACAGGTGGAGCACTTTGGACCCTCACTTATGGCTGTGGGAACTGTCCCGTCCAAATCCACACACATCAAAACCCTTCTCGTCGCTCCGGTGCAGTACCTCTTTAGTTGGCGTGTGCCTATAGGTGTGTGCCAGCCTGCGTGAGAACTGCTCCCTCAGCGTTTCTCCTTCAAACAGAGGTGTGCGCTCTCTCCCGCCCCCTGCAGCGAGGCCCCGGGTACTGCTCGCCAACGCACCCCATTAATAAGCAACATATTTGGTTTCTTTTGCGAGGCCCCGGGCGGTGCTGTCGTTCCGCGGGGCGAGGGGGAGAGGTGTGTTGCCACCCCGGGGTGCCCACATGCTCCTCTGGGTGAGAACTCGGGGTTTGTCGCACCCCGTTTGCCACCCGCTCAGCGGCGCGCTCACAGGCTCGGCCCCACAAACACACTCCTGCTTTTCAAGAAGTTTGACGACACGATCTGGCAACGCATCACGTGTTGATTGCACGTTGAAGCTCACGGATGACAATGTTACACTGGCTGTGAAAAGAGAACGCATGAATTGTGTCGTTCATATGCCGGAAATACTTATATATGTGCCACATATATAAGTATTTATATATATGCCACATATATAACTATTTATATATGTGCCACATATATAAGTATTTATACCGCCTCTGCTCTGCCCAATCCCGTCAGACCTTGGAAGCTAAGCAGGGACGTGCCTGGTCGGTACTTGGATGGGAGACCGTTTGGTAACACCAGGAAGCTTGGCAAATGTAATGAGTGAGTGAGTGGTTGGTGGTGGTCGGAGGGGCCGATGGCGCAGATTGGCTGCCTCGCTTCCGTCAGTCTAGCCCAGGGCAGCTGTGGCTACAATAGTAGCTTACTACCACCAAGTATGGAGTGAATGAATAATGCAATGTAAAGCGTCTTTGAGTGTCCAGAAAAGCGCTATATAAAACCGATGCATTATTATTATTATATAATGGTACATAAGTATTATCTGCACATTTACCTTTTCTTCTTTGATTCTTTGAGCAGATTTCCTGACTCTTCACAGCCCGCTGAGCTGCTTGAGCAAGTGTATTTCAATCTATTGTACATGTTTTTTCTCCACACCCAGCCTAATTAAAATGATCTGATTCTGATTTATACTTGAATAGGACCAGAGTGGTACAAGTTGCTGGTTGGAGACTGACCATTTCTCCGCTCTCTGTCCCATCTCTGTCCCAGGACGTATCAGTTGGTGAAGCTGCTCTACTGCTTCAGGATCTTCATCAGGTCCGCCCTTCAGTTCTACGTCCCGGCTGAGATCCTCATTCCTCCGGTCGTGGCGCGAGTGGCCGAGCGCTGGGAGAGGCCCGGGGGCCTGCTCATGAAGACCGGCCTGGTCATCATCACATGTGAGTACCAGCAAGAACAATACCGCGGCTCAAATATGACTCCAATAAAAGTACTGACGTTGCTGCTGGAGAAAATGCTTAATATATTGAAAGTAGGTTGTACCAATCAGTTTAAATAAGTGTCAAAAACCACAGAGTCACCCCCTGTGTATGGGACGGAATATGCTGTCGATTTTTATCAGTCGCGTTCATGTTATAGAATTCTATGTGCGTCGCATTCATTCTCAATAGTTTTCAGAATTTGTGTGAGTTTTGCTGAACCAGTACTCTCTAAAGATCATCATAATCATTATTGATTTTAGTCAGTTACTAGGTTTATCAACTTATTTCCTTGTGATAACGATTTTGGGTAATAACACATGTAGGTCAACACAAACAATTGGTCAAAGAGATCAAATTAGTAGTTATTCATATTTTTATTGAGTTTTTTAATGCTGCCTCACTCACTGATGCTGAGGGTGATGGTGAGGGTTTAGAAACGCCTGCAGAAGAAGTTCCCTGCGAGCTTTCCTTCTGGAGGTGTGACATGTTGATGGATGTGCTGAACGATGGTGGAGATGTATTCTTTACACACCATGACGTGGAGGGTCACCCAGTTCTTCTTCTTGCCTCGACACAGCTCCGTGTACACGGCTTTGGCAACTCTTTGGATGTTGTGATCATCTGGGGAGACTGTGATCTCCCACTGGCTCATCTGTGACTCCAGCTCCTGCATCAGGTCCACAGACACGTCCTTCAACTCAGGAATTCTATTAGACTGCATGACCCGGGACGCCACTTCATACACCAAGTCGATGATGTTGTCCCGCGTCCACTTATGCAGACGCGGGACAGACTGAGCTGGCGGAGCAGCTGTAGCGGCGCTAAACAGCTCTCTGTCCTGTGGAGAGACCTGCGCTCCAAGGTCCTCTAGTGCGTCTTCAAGGTTCAGAGGCATTGGCGAGGCATATTCGAAGTTCTCAGCCCCCTTCCTTAGGTAGGTTGGAGACAGTCGGGGGGATCGCGGGGACCGTGAGGCCATTGTAAAGGACAGTTGACTGATCCTTGACAGAGTCCTCTGCACTGGGTCTGAGCTGGGATTCTGACGCTGCTGGAGGTGGAGCCAGTCCCTGATGTCCCACATGAAGGAGTCGACATGTGCACGGATGTTCTTGAGGTGTGGCTGTGTTGCCTGTGGTGGAATGTTCGTAGAGAGGATCTCTGACAGCTTCTCGCTCAGCTCCTCATATTGTCCGTTATCAATGTCTTGGGACAGTCTCCGATACAGGCACTCCTCGTCAGCCCAGGCAGGCTGCTGCTCTGCTTTAGACAGCAGCTGGGCAGGCTGTGACAGCTCCTTGAAGAGAGGAGATGCTTCCTCCAGGACATTCTCCGTGACGTTGGTTTGCTGACAACACAGTTTACTCACCAGGTTTTTAAATGAGCTTTTGGCGTAACGGCAAACAAAGAAGGATCTGATCTTCTCTTGTGTTGTCTCAGGTAAAGAGGCGTCATCACAACGGGGCACATTTTCCACAATGATGGTCACAACGTCAGATGCAGTGTCTTCACTGTCTTGGTCCCAGCACTTTGAAACCTCCAGCTGGTCCCCTCCCTTCAGCTCCTCAGCCTCCTGCTCCAGGATGTCCCTCACTGCGTGTGTGGCCTCTCTCAGACTGTCAGGAGTGTACGGTTTGATGCAGGATGAAGTGAGTGGCTCAGGGGATCCTTTTGAGTCTGCAGATTCTTCTTCTGAAGATTCTTCTTCTGAAGATTCTTCTTCTGAAGATTCTTCTTCAGACCTGGTGCGTAGACCTGGAAAGCATCTGCATAAAAGATGCTCTTTGAAAGTGTGGAACTTTGTATGCTTGGGATCTTGTCTGTCTTGCAAGCCCTCGTCTGTTGGCACTTGGCGACGCCTAACCTCAGCTGACAGGGCCTGGTCTTTACCCCCCTCACTCTGACACAAGGCCTTGTTGACCCTGTAGGACACTTCATTGCTCACCAGGTCCACCAGCTCCTCAGAGGACTCACGCCCACGGCAACATCTGAAAAATCTCCATGACCGCAGTGACCTCTCCACAGTGTTTTTGGAAACGTGTGGCGCCTCGGGTAGATTTAGAGCTCCTGTGTACTTCCTGAAGGACTCAAGGATCTCTTGGGAGGTGACGCCCACAATCTCCAAAAACAACTGTGCCAGTTCTGCTCTGGACTCGCTCCCGCTCATGTCTGCAGTCGACATCTTCTCCCAGAGGGTGTTGACGAGTGGCTCCAGCCGTGTCCTGGATATGGCAGGGACCATGATGTGAGAGGCCCCACTTTCCGGCTGGTCCTGGGCGCCGCCATAGAGGACAGGCTGCATCGTTTCAGGTGTTGGCTCCATCTGCATCACTTCTGTTTGCGCACGGTGTATGTTTCTGTGCGGCTGTAGTTTTCAGGTCGTCCTTCTGCAGAAAAAAAGGTGAAAAGATTATAAGAAAGTTGTCCTGCGTCTGCCTGAGAGCGCAGCTGGCCACGAATGGCTGGAGCTTTGAGCGGCCTGACCACACTAAGACAGTTATGACATCACACACATTATCGTGCATTTAAGGGAACAGTGATGGAAAACAAAACAGCTGTTTCCATGGCAATTGGACTTTGAATGCTGTGATGTCACCTGAAACCCAGCAATAGGCGCCATGGTAACGCCTGCTTGGAGGGCAGCAAAAATTAGAGATGTCAGTGACTAAAGCCCTATTCACACAGGATTAGAATTACCTCCGGACCTCAGGCGAAAAATAAATATTACTGACGTCCTCGGAATTTCTAGTCCAGTGTGAATCTGCCATGTCAGTCATTTGACGATTTTTTTCCTTGGGTAATTTTGCAAACTCTGAGGTCCCCAGGTAATTCTAGTCCTACGAGATGAACGAACACACGCACACACACACATTCGTGTTTTTTATGGTGCCATTTTGGAAAAAACAACCCTAGTGTGACAAAAAAAAAACGACAACAAAAATGACGGAAAAGCAACAATGACATCATTTTTAAAAAAGCGACAAAATCCCGACTAAAGAACGGATGAAAAAGTGGCGTAAACACGACAACAAAACAATAATAAAAAAAAGATGAAAAGTAACAAAAACAAGAAAAAAAAGAAAATACATTTAATGTGATGAGGCGTTACACTGGTAGCTGTGTTGCTCCAGCTGAGAAGCTTTTAGATTTGGGTAAAGCCGAACCAGAGAAAATGCACTCGGTTAAAACGGGGGTTAAGAGTTTAAGGTTTATTCATAGTTTTGACTGAAATAGAAAGATGAGAGGAGTGAAAAGTCCCCGTGGTTCAGACTGTGTCCACGTGTCTGTCCTCTGTCCTGATGAGCCGCCCCGCTCTCCTCCTCAGCCCCTGCAGCCGGGGGGGGGGGGGGGGGAAGGGGGGGGGGTCTGATTACTTAATTGCTCTGCGAGAGCTCGTTACGGTTTCCGATCCGTCATAACGTGGTGCGGAGCGAGCAGGGCTGGGATCCGTGGAATCCATCAGTTACGCCGGGTTCCTGTCAACCATAGGGCTCTGCACCCTAGATTATTTTTTTTTCTCAATCTCAGTAAGTATTTGATACCGATACTCGAGCGATACTTTTCCCAATTTGTTTAGAACCAGAAAACAGAACAATAATGTGTGAGACATCTGCAAATGAACAATATTGGGTTCGTCACCAATGTGTGTGCAGAATGTGGAATATAATTTGGGAGGAAATGGGAGAAAAAATAATAATAATAATAATAATAAAGGGGGGATATAGGGAAAATATCAGTATTAAAAATTAGCAAAAATTAGGGGAAACAAATTGGGAAAATTTGAAAAAAATTATAATAATGAAAAAAAAAGGGGAAACATTGGGCAATTGTTTGTTTTTTAATGGGACAAAATAGGGGGAAATAATGAATAAAAATTGACAACAAATTTGGATGATTTATTTGCTGTCCCGGGACCAACAGCATCAAAATTCGGATCTAAAGAGGTATATTATTCCAGTACCTGCTTTCGATCATTTCTTTTTCTACGACACAAGACTGGTATCGTTTAACGGCGCCCAGCCAAACTTTCGACAGCTCATTTTCATTTAGTTTGAGTCTTTTGGCCAAAAACATGTACAATAGGCCAGGATGAATGAGAGTGTGTTTGAGAGTGCGCATGGGGGGGGGGACGGATGCAAATTAGCCCAGGGCTACAATCCGGTGTGGCTTGTTTACATGCATGACACCCATGTATCATTAACATGCACTGTCCCGACCAAATAAACCAATAGATAAAAAATAAAACGCCCTTTCACCTTTAGTCACGAGAGTGGAGAAAACGATGAGTGTGCCCCCCCCCCCCCCCCCCCCCCCCCCTCCACCTTCCGATCCTGAGACGACACGCTCTACCAACGCCACAGTCGCCGGGTACGGTTATTGTTTTCTGATAAGGGTATCGATCCCATTGGCCCACTGTCAGGAAGTGTCCCGGCCCGTGAACACTTTAGGGTCCCCCCTCCTTCAGCCGGCGGAGAACCTCTGACTCAAAGCACCATATCAAACCTTTTAAAGCATCTCTTTCTCCACGCGGGGGCCTGATTTCTTAACGGCCCCCCCGCCCTCTGCGCTGCGACGGGGTTGTGGACTTTTGCCATCTCCTCCCCCCGATCACCGCCAGCGAGGACGAGGAGGACGAGTAGGGGGAGGGGCGGGAGGGGGACGCGCTAATTTGGATCTGTGGCCCCCTTCTCCATACCCCCCCCGCGAGCGAGCCTTACAAGACACTCACAGTCCCGCCAGGTGCAGAGCGAGAATTGGATGCTGTTCGTATTAATTGGTGATCATTTGCAACGCGGGTGAAGAAGACGACGACGAAGAAGAAGAAAGGGGGGGGGGGGGGGGGGGGGGGGGGCGAAGTCTCCTAAGCCTCCAGCTGGGGTTGTCAGGGGCACGCTTGTTGGCATTGTGGCAGCATATGTTTGGTGCCAAGAACACCATCCATTTGCATTTCTTTTCTATGATTTTTTTCTTTTTTTGTTACAAAGCCGAAACGCTCCTTTGTGCGAGAAGTGATCCAGAAAGTGAGTGTTGCAATTAATCACAAGAGAAATTTATCGGGCTGATGAAAAGCCATAATTCTACTGGCAATCTTTTTTTTTTTTTTTCTCCCCTCTCCCCTTCTTAAGAGAAAGTGGCGGCATCTGCAGAGCTTTTTTTCTTTCTGTTTTTTTTTTTTTTTTGATGAATGTGCCTTTAAAGCCGTTGCAGTTTGGCTCCGTTTAAAAACTGGCTGGGAAAGGGAGAGGAGGAACAGGCTTTTGAGAGCGGCGGCGGCGAGCGCCATAAGTCACCGAGCGAGCGGCGTGTTGTGCGCGAGTGACGGGGGGGGGGAATAAAAAATATAAAGAGAGTCGGAGACGGCAGGAGCGGCCCCGCGTTTGAGTATACAGGCCTCGACTCTGACAATGTCCACATCCAGGCTGAAAACTGTTCTATTTACTCAACAACATGACACAACATGATGTGAATGTGTGCACTAAACTAACTAAAAATAAAAAAATAAATATTACACACGGTCTTTAGTTTGGAAGAAAGAAAGAGAAAGAAAATGATTCTGAAGGCAATAGTGGTCGCAGTGGTCAATGTTGAGATTGTTCGCTACTTTTCTCGTTTTAATGTCAGAGTTTACTTACCGTTTGTGTTGTTTATTTTAGGACGTTTTCTCGCTAGCCATGCCAACGATATCCAGGACGTACACTGGAAAAAAAAAAGCCATCTTATCTCAGAAAAATAGCTTGAAATGTACTAACTCTTGCCCCTAGAGGCCATAAGCGCAACTGCAGGTGTCGTAGCAAGTTACGATTTTCTAACTTATTAAATGTCTTGGAGAGTAAATACTACGCTGACAGAAAAGGCGAAGGGAGAGGGGGAGGTTGTACATCCAGTTACACAATGGAATCATTGTTTTCACTCAAACTTGGCTGTAAATACTGTTTAAAGTGGCGCTAGCCCGCAGTTAGCTTTGCCCGTTAGCTTCTTCTTCGTGAGTCTATTAGTGTGTATTGGTTGTTCCGGTCCGGTGGCAGTCGAGTTGCAATTGTGGTTTTCTGGCCAGAGACACCAGGGGGAGATGAAAGACCCCCCAATCATCCCATTAACACTTGTATTACCCCCAGAGGGACGACGGAAAGGATTTAGTAAGGTAAACCAATGGCCGCTGACTGCTCTGCTTTGTGACTACGACACTGGAGGCCGCCATTGCTCCACCTTTGCTGTAGTACCTCCATATGACCGCTATTCCCCCATTGGAATGCATTGGACTTTAGACACGTTAAAAACAACTTTAATGCCCGGTGCTTAATGGTTTAGAAGTGGCTAGAGCTAGATATTCCTCCTGTGATTACGCTGGGTTAAAAACAATCTGGGGCACCGGGCTTTTTATCGTAGATAAACATTTTAGAAATCTTGCATAATTAATGAGGGCCTGACTTTGATTGACAGGCCGTTTACGTCGCTGCCTGGCCATGGGCGTGATTACAACAGAAATACACGCCCATTACACGCCCCGCGAGGGCCAAGCAGGGCCGGGTCTACAGTCAAGACCCCGCCCTTATGCCCTTTTTAGGAACATGAGAGGAGGAGCCTGTAAATCCGCCATGATTTCCCCCTCGAACGTGGTCATTGTGGTAAACGGGGAGGAGTGAGGAGGAGCGGTCTATTCTTTACACGTTACTTAGCACTGCTTTAAGACAATGAATGCTTATTTTGAGTCGGTTTAGACCAGGGGTGCCCAAAGTGGGATCACAATTCCGTCGGCCCGCCAGAGGGTGACCCATTTTTGCGGACGCGTATGGTTAATATGTCTTTTACGACTTTTCCCATTCATTGTCAATGGTAAGCCCTTACAGTATGCATGCAGTACGCTTTTTGGCCACCATCGTCAAATTGGGGGCGCTGTTTCGCTCCTCTGGCAAAGTTAAGGAAACGCTGTTGTTGCTCGTGTTTCTCAATCACAGAGCGTCGTAGCGCAAAGACTTTACCAGTTTTACAACTTTTACTGCAAAGGTCGATGACATCAACAAAGGCACGTGTTAAAAATGGACTTACAGGTTGAAACTCGGAAAATTAAAATATCGTTCAAAACTTAATTTATTTCTGTAATTCAACTTAAAATGTGAAACTAACATGCAAAGTGACATATGTCAAGCCTTTATGTGTTATAATTTTGATGATTATAACTTACAGTCCATTGTAAAAATATTCACATTTTTAGTTTGGGGTTTTTACAAGCTGAGCCATAATAATCAAAATAATGTGTCTCTCACTAGTGTAAGCAGTGTGATGATTTTGCCCTAGTTAATATTTGTTTTAATGTAGCATGTTATTTGCACAGATAGAGTATAATGCAAATGTATACCAACAAAGTAACTATTAATATTTGCAGTTATATGTGTTTCACTCTCGAAATCGCTGTGTTTGTCCCACAGGCACATTTTCACTGTGGCCCCCCCTGGTTTAGACGGTCTTGAAATAAGAGCTAATGGAACAAGAATTAACTTGCTTAAGATATTCCAAGACAAGAAAAATCTCTAGTTGGCGATAAAATAGTCCAAAACACACTCAAAATCAGAACACATTCTGATCATTCAAGCACTTTGAAGTTGTTTTTGTCTGATAAGATTTTTTTTTTTTTCAGTAAAACATCATTCCCCTCTGAAAAAATAAAATAAATAAAAATCTTTGTTACAATTGAATCACACAATAAAACCTTACATTTAAACCTGACTCGATCCATTATTTAGGTTTTGTCAGCGATTTTTGCCATTTTTACACATAAAATGTCTTATTTTCAAATGACAAAAAACCTGCAGTACATTTTGAAACCGTAGTCACATGAGTTATGTGTGAACATATAATCCGACGTGTTTGTTTTGTCTTCTCTCCAGGGCTTGAATGCAGTTCGATGTGACAAACTCCAAATAAGAAATATTAATCTGGTTTTGGGCCGTACATTATTGTCTACCTGTGGTTTTTGCAAAAGTTCCATCAGTGATAATCCTCTTTGTGAAAAATCCTCAAGGGGCCAACACACACATCACAGTGCCCCCTGCAGGATCCCTTTAAAACTACACCAGTGCCGTTTTAACTGGTTTATCGTGCCCGTCTGCAGTGAGGGGCCTCTGTCCGGTGTGTTTAGTTTCTTAACCTAATGTTACTTTGTTTCATTCAATATGAACTTAAAGAGAAATGACCGAAATATATGAGCACAACCACAAGTCTCACCGAAGTCGACAGACGACGGGTTTAGGAACTACTCTTTAGTTTAGTTTATTTATTTCACAATTTAGTGAATAAGTATCACAAAGCTACTTAGCATATAAACAAAGAACGGCTCACACAGAACTAGCTCCGGCTGACATCTTCCAAGAGGTGAAGGCGGATTATAACACAACAGGTGGCATTTTGACAATACATAATATTCATATAATAATTACAAGCAATATCTCACCCTACCAAAGTATCACTCTCTGGATGGAAAACTGCAACATGATTTAGGTGAAACTGTTCGGGACGTAAGAACACTGGAACCAAAACTCCAAAAAAGGTCCAAGACACGGGCCGTTAAATCACACAGGAGCGACCCACTGTGGAGCTGTGGTTTTGGAAACACCAGGAAGCCCGGGAGAATATAGTGAGTGAGTGGTGAAGGCACAGAATGGCAGTCTCGCTTCCGTCAGTCTACCCCAGGGCAGCTGTGGCTACAATAGTAGTTTACCACCACCAAGTATGGAGTGAATGAATAATGGAATGTAAAGCGTCTTTGAATGTCCGGGAAAGCGCTATATAAAACCGATGCATTATTATTATTAATAGCAAGTAATTGTAAAAAAAATTAAAAGAAATGTTGAAAAATCAATTAGGAAAGAAATTGAACGATAAGAAAAGGAAGGGAAACATTTTACAAAATAAGTAAATGGAATAATTAGGGTAATATTGAGAAAGAGTAGGGAAAGTAAAAAAAAAAAAAAGACACACATTTAAAATATTAGGAACAATTTAGAGGAAATTAGGAAAAAATGGGAACCAACATATTGTGAAATAGTAGGGGGAAAAAAGGGAAATTTAAAAAAAATGGGTGACAAGGGAAGAATGGGAAAAGAATAAGCAAAGTGGTAATCTCGTAGTGCGCATGTGCGGCGCTTCCGGTCAAAGGTCAATCGGGGTAAAAGCTCCGTCTCCCAGTAATCCCAACGTAAAATATGCAGGAATGAAGATTGTTTTACAGGCATCAAAACTGTGGTACATTAACAGATCATCACAAATATATCGAGGGTGAGTGTCTGTGCTTCCAGGAACATTGTGGTCAAATATATTCGTTTTAATTTCCAGGTGCAGGTGGCACAAGCTAAATGAAATGTCGTCTTATTGGGTCGGGAGATTGTTTACTGAAAATGACACATTATATATAAATTGTACAATAGAAAAGCACAACGTAAGCCATCTTTACTTTTATACTACACAATGCTCTGGCCTACATGAACGTGTTTTCTCTCAGCATTGTACTGGGGGAGGAGGGATTACGATGATTGTGTTTGAAGGAAAGGCTAAATGGCAAATGCCTAGAAGTTGAATAAAGTCATGCAGCATAGGAAACAATAAACAAACCCTGGAAAACATGTACAATAGCACCTTATGCGTCCTGTTCAATGATCACATGCTTTATATGTAATTTGTTGGATCTTTTCTGATGACACACTTGGTCTTAAAGAAACTGTACTTCGTACTTTGCACTGAAGTAAAACATTTCCCTCACCGTCCAGATGTGCAGAAACTAAAAGCTGTTCCTTGTTAATAATCCGACAGAATCAGAATCAGAATAATTGGTTTTATTGACATTGAACAGGTTCACAAAGAGCAATCGTGCAACATGAAAAATAAAACCTAAATAATAAACTGTAAACACTTTAAAACTTAAAAGGGCATACATAAAGTAGATCAAAAATCAAATGTGATAAAAAACAACAACGAGCCGTCTCCTCCAGTCCCAGTCGGGGACTGCAGTGAAGTGTCCCGACACTTCCAGACCCACGATGGTAAAGTCTGTCGGGACATGATGCTGTTTTCACCGATGTCCCGGCACGAGCTCATCGTAGATCAGCAGTAAACTCCATCATCTCCACGACCCGTTTCACTGAAGGAAGTTTCAAAGATCTGCCAGAGTTTCTCCGTCTTGTGTCTGACACCAACAAGTCCTCTAGCCGCTCAGCGAGAGCTCGCGTTTCCACACAAATAACTTCACATTAGCAAATGTCCATCATGACTCGTCTCTGTGTCTCCACCTGAGCCTCAGGTTAGTGAGGTTTGAACAAATCATTTAAACGACATTTATCTGCACTCTCTTCGTATAAGCTTCTGCTCTGTCAAAACAAACGTCCGGGTCAAATGTATCCCCATTGACCTCTGAGCCATCCCATAATTCATTGCGCCGATTGAGATTACGACTTCGCTTATTGGCGAAACATGGGGACGATATATGGAATTAATGGTGTGGACAAAGGGTTCATGCCCTTAGGCCGCTGTGGGGCCCCTGGCTCACACAGGAGTGACCCGCTGGGGGGCCCCTGGCTCACACAGGAGTGACCCGCCCTGGCTCACACAGGAGTGACCCGCTGTGGGGCCCCTGGCTCACACAGGAGTGACCCGCTGTGGGGCCCCTGGCTGACCCACTGTGGGGCCCCTGGCTCACACAGAAGTGACCCGCTGTGGGGCCCCTGGCTCACACAGGAGTGACCCGCCGCAGACAAACTTTTCCTCTCAGCAGCACTTTTGTCTGTCACAGTTCAGGGCCTTCCAAAGATAATGATTTACAAAACGCCTCTCATCAAAGAATTCATTAACACGCCGCGTTAATTAAAAAATAAATGCGTAAACATGAGAGCGAGCGCTCGGCGTACATTATGCAGAGTAATGATGTTTGAAGGGGCTGGAGCACCTCGCTGGGACGCGCTAAAGCCCTCAGCTCTTAGGCTGTTGCTTATTTTGCAAGCCTTTGTTGTTTAACAACAAAGAGAATGGGCCTCATGATGTTATATTAATAAGAAGATGAATATTTCAATTTGATTTTCTTTATAGTTGAGCTGCTGTTGGCATTTCCATTTTGCCTCCATATGTGCTGCCATGTTAAGTGCTATCATTACCATTTTCTACCTGGGGGTTCCAGATAACAGGCGCACTGATAGCTCTATTGGGCACAGGGGGTGAGGCGGGGGCGCATGCATTTTTAACAGCTCCTTTATTCCGACGCACAAACAGCTGAGTCACAGTTTTGAGCGCCAGGGGACGGAGGCAGGACACGCCGGGCACATGTGCACGGACTCACAGCAACCAGAGCTGGCTTAGCGAAACTACACTTTAGGAACCGTCCTGGAGGAGGGGGCTCTGAGGTCCGTGTAACGCCTCGGCAGAGTCTTCTCTTTCTGTGATTGACTTTATCAGCGTCATATTATCAGACTTAAACCCCGAACAGCCTCTTAATGACATCCTCTCAGCCCAGCGCTCTTAAAGCAAACACAGAGCAATCAGGCCGTGCGTTTGTCATAGACGCGGATGCTAATGCGGCTAATTGAACGGAGCCTGAGTGACGCGTCATTAGCAGAGGAGCTGATTAGTGTTTGACAGCTCGGATCAGTATAGCTCTCCATACTCTGATGTGCTGTATGTGTCTGTATGTGACCTGTAGTCAGATTCCTCTGACCCTCAGACAGGACCGTGCACGTGTGCTGCATGCCTGTGTGAGTGTCCTTCATAATCAGGCCCCTGAGGGCCCATGAGAGCCCCCTGTTCAGTCAATTGCCCACAGCTGTGGCCCCCCGGTGGTGTTGGCAGCGTGGCCTGTCATCGGCGCGTGCCGTGTGACCTGCTAATTTGGAGCATATGTAGGAGCTCTGGGAGCGGGCCCTTTGACAGGACACAAACAGCAGCTGTGGCAGCTGCCCCAGAGGAAAGCTTTATTTAATTCAATTACATCTTTTGGAGATATGTAAACGAGCAGAGGAGCGGGGGCCCCTGTCCCATCTCAGACTCAGACACGAGGAGCAGGTGGCCCCAGAGAGCTCTAGAGGAGCTCCAGAGAGAGAGGGGGGGGGGGGGGGTCTAGGAGGAGCAGCTGCTCATGAGCGCCCCCACTCTGCCGCTCAGGGCACAGCATCTTACGCTCACTGAGGAGCGTCGGATCTGTAATTGCAATCAGGTTTAACAGGGACGGCCCTCACACGAGCAGTGTGTCCCTCACGCGAGCAGTGTGTCCCTCACACGAGCAGTGTGTCCCTCACACGAGCAGTGTGTCCCTCACACGAGCAGTGTGTCCCTCACGCGAGCAGTGTGTCCCTCACACGAGCAGTGTGTCCCTCACACGAGCAGTGTGTGTGTTAGTGTTTTATTACTTCCAACTCTCTTCAACTAGAAGGTCCTGCATTCCATTCCCACCTTAACGGGGCCTTTCTTCCTTCAGGTACTTCGGTTTCCCCTACCAGTAAAAACATGTACAATAGGGAATGATGTGGCGGTGGTCAGAGGGACCGTTGGTGCAGGTGTGTGCAGTCGTGCTTCTGTCAGACTACCCCAGGTAAAACTGAAGCACCATATGAACCACCACTGTGTGTGGAGTGAAAACAGAACACTATGTGAAGCACTTTGGGAAACTGAACGGTGCTGTACAAATAAACTTCCATTCCAGTCTGCCTTCTGATCAGATAAAGACATCCTTACAACATCAGTATGTATCTAAATATGTTTCCCTCAGTCGGTCATGTACTCCGGGGAGGAGCTCAGAGTGGAGCGGCTGCTACTTCCCCCACAGCGCCCCCTCTGGCCCTTAGCTCGCGCACACACTTCCTCCCACGGCCTATGAAGGAATGAGTGCACAATCCGGGCCCATTCACCCCACCACCCAGGCCCCTCGGCCCAGAAACAGATCCCACACAAGTGCCCTCGAGTCGGGCCCGCTCCCCCCTTAACCCCCCCTCTCCCCTCTGCCTGGCTCGTTCCCTGCTCCGCCGCAGCTGCCGCCTCTGGCCTCAAAAGCCTCCCGCGTTAAATTAACTCCCCGCTCTGGAAAGGGAGCAAAGGTTGCCGGCGTGTAGTGGCTTTTCTCGCGCGCATCAATGACGTTATGATTAGCCATTTAAGCTGCCGACAATGACCGCCGAGTGTCGCCTGAATGGCCCTCGGCGTCGGGGAGGAGCGGGGGGGCGGGGGCGCGGGAGAGTCACGGTGCCGCCGGGAGCACGCCGATTGTGGGGGAGTCAAACGGGCTGACAAACGAGAGTGATTGCCTTTTAGATCGGGCTACTTTTTGAGTTGCAAATGAGCGACAAGTGCGTTTGGCTGGAGAGAGCGCGGCGCCGGGACAATGGCGAGGGGGACGTGTGCGGAAGGTTTGGGCAGAGCCCGTTTGGGAGGATGTGCTTAAAGAGACGCAGGGACAGGAGGTAATGTCACACGGGCAGATAAGGAGATGGGGATAGAGTGGACAAACTGGAAACTGCAGCGAGAACCCCTGCTGCATGAAATGTTGTTACTTTTTACAAAGTCAGAAGTTTACATACACTAAGATTATTATACCTTTAAACTATTTGGGAAAGCCCAGATGACGATCTCATGTCCTTGGAAGCCCAAGTCTAGGTTCATTCTTGGGTGCAATTTCAAGACACTTGAAGGCACCAGATTCATTGGTTCAAACGACATCCATCCATTTTCTTCCACTTGTCCGTTGCCGGGTCGTGGGGGCAGCTGTTGGAGCTGCCCAAGTCACATAGCACCAGTCCCCTATGGCTCCTCCTGCAGGTGGTGGGTCCACAGGAGGACGGCCTCATGGTTCCAAACGGGCCTGTTAGTCTCTCATAGGGGCCCCATTCACGCTCTCATTCATACACCAGTGTACGCAGACACTGGAGGCAAGGAGGGTGAAGTGTCTTGCCCAAGGACACAACAACAATGTGCACCTTCAGGAGGCGGGATTCGAACCCCCGACCTACCGATCATGAGACGACCCGCTCTACCATCTGCGCCACCGTCGCCCCAAGCCTGACAACACCATCCCAAATGTGGAATACGTGCCGTGGGGTTGTTTTGTCAAAATAGATGACATCATGAAGCAACCCACCTCGGGGTCCCGGCCCACCAGTTGAGGATCACTGTGTTAGTTCTTCTGACTGCATAGTTTTTTGTTTCTTTTTAAAAATGATCAAATATTTATTTTATATGTGGTCTGCTCATCGCTGTTCACATCAGTGCCTTTGTTTGTTTCGACGCCAGAATGTTTTGCTTTGTTTTTGTTCCGTTTCATCGTCTTAATGTTCGGTGCGGCCCTTTGAGGCGACCCCTGTTGTGATATTGGGCTACACAAAACCATTGATTGACTGACTAAATGATTTGTGGGGAAAGTACAGTATTTTGCATTGTACATAGCAAATACATTTTTTTTGGGTCACGGCTCGTCATTCTGGGGAAATGGTGGGTCCCAAAGCCATACCAGTTGAGAACCACTGGAGGATTTGACCATTTTAAAACCTGATGACGAGTCCACCAAACATAAAAAAACAGTTTCACACAAATAATGAAGTCTCACTTGTATGAAGCCACAGACTAAACCAGTTGTTCTATGTTTGACAGACTGCTCCAGTGTGTCCGTGTCCTCTCTCCTGCCTGAGTTCTCTCTTTAGAGGAGAAAATCTGACCCCAGATCAGCAAAGATAGGCTTCTGTTTGTGAGTGTGGGAAACACATGCGTCCCGATTGGTCAACAGTGTCATGTGATCACTGTGGGCACAGCCATTGACAATACGGTCAATGGGCACAGCTCAGCGCTAACATGTTTCATTAATGCACAGGTTCAGTGTTTCTCCATTGATTTTTTTTGAGTCATTATCTCAAAGTGTATTTTTCTCTCATTGTTGCGACAATATCTCCACATCAGTAGCCCCTATAGACTTCCACATTTCCAGCCTTGGACTGAACAATATTTAGAATTTATTGTAATGTTTTTGTGATTTAATATCTAATTCCTAACCTGAAGTTTTGAATTTAAAAAAACAAGGCAACACAAGATCCTAACAACAAATCCCCTCTGAAAAACTCACACAATAAAACCATACTTTTAGACTTGGCTCCATCCATTATTTAGATTTTATTGCCAGAAATATGGGTAATTTTTTGCATTTTTAGGCATATCAGTTTAAAACTATTGCTGTAGATTAATGACATAAGTATGAGAAAAAAATCTATTGCAAGTTTTCCCTAATTTTGTTTTCATATAAAAATAAGGCCTTTTTCCCCCTAAGAAAACAAAATAAGGGAATAATCTCTGCGACTGTCTTCAACTCATGACTTGACCCTGGGAAAACTCACTGCCGCTGAAAACGAACTATAGCACAATCAGGCTAAAAAAAAAAAAATCATGTAGTATAGGCTATGGGTGGACCAGAGCATTTGTTATTTCTGCGATGAAGCTGCAGCTGTGGAAGGTCAATCTGAAACAGCTTTTTATTATCGACTGTTTTCTGTGTGGCTGGCGTCCTGGTGCAGCCACAACAACCTCGACCCCAGAGGACAGTGGAGATGATCGTGGACTTCAGGAAAGACACAACCCCACCGTCCCCCCTCGCCCTGACAGACTCTCACACCCCCCTCTCCATCGTGGACCGTTTCCTGGGCACCACCATCACCCAGGACCTCAAATGGGAGCCGACCATCAGCTCCCTCATCAAGAAGGACCAGCAGAGGATGTTCTTCCTGAGTTCTTCTTAAGCTGCCGACCAAGATCTTGGTACATCTTGGTCGTCAGCTCCAGGACCCGGAGGCGTGTGGGTCGGATCACAGATGACCCCTCTCACCCTGGACACGGACTATTCACCCCTCTCCCCTCAGGCAGGAGGCTACAATCTATCTAGACCCACAAATCCCACCACTTGAACAGTTTTTTCCCCTCCGCCATCAGACTCATGAACTCATATCACTTTACACACCTACACATCTGTAAATATAATCCCGCTGTCAATTGTTGTCGTCTTACCGTATTTTACCTTTTATTATTTTTCTAATGTATTTAATATTCCTTATACATGCCCCTGTAGCCTTATAGTTTAAAGTTTTATAGCGTATTTGTATCTAGATTCTGTGTTATATGTTTTATGTTGCACGTTTGCACCAAGAAAAATTCCTAGTTTGTGAAGCCTGTTCTCAAACAATGGCAATAAAACCCATTCTGATTCTGATTCTGATTCTATCGTTATTGTGGTTCATGTTTGAGTAATTAAAGTCAGTGACCACAGTAGGAGTGTTTTTTTGTAATCCACCTGTATATGGGTGACGTAGGTTCTGTGAAACAGCTGTTGGTGATGTCACTTCCCCTGTTGTTTCCCCTGCGGGGTAAGGACGGTCGGATTGTGCAAACGCAGCTGAAGCTCTAGTTCCAAACTGCAGAGGGATCTAATGGTTGACCTTATCATGTGATAAGGGGATAGGAGCTAGGATCAGGACAAAGGCGCTATTATTGAAGGGATTCGGATGTAGACTGTAGCTTTAGTCATTTTCTTCAATGTCAGCGAACAAAGCCTCCCATTTGTTGACCTGACATGGAATGAGCCAAAAGGCGGTGAACCCGAGCCATGGGAGTTGGAAAGTTAAAGTGGATCTGACGGAAGTTTTACTCCCGTACCTGTAAGTCAAATGTCAAACTGCTGACCGCGTCTTCCACTCTCGTAATTACCCCCGTCCCTCCCCCCCCCCCCCACGTCTCTGCCATTGTGCTTTCCTGTAACGCCGCCATTACACACATTAAATTATTAAGCGTCCGTATCCAAAAAACGAGACCCCAGCGCGCCGCCGTTTTGTTGCTCGCGCGGTTCCTGTGATCTCGGGCGCCCATTACTTATTAAAGGCCTTTTCGGGTTGCTCAGATGCCTAATGACGCGCTCTTCCTGTTTACCGGGCCCTCCGCGCCGAGGGAGTTCAAGGAAGCCGCCGCAAAAATGACTCTTTATTGGCTCAGATGGAATAATTAGGATAAAAAGGATATTAATTAAACCAGTATTTGAGCGGAGTGTTTACTTAGCCGAGCAGAGGGGTTTGTATTGGCTCGTGTTTAAGGGTAATGTTTCCAAAGGCGAGCTCCTTACGCAACGCGCCGCCACGTCTGTCCACATCCGTAACTTTGTCGAAGCGCTGACACTTCTGGATGAGGAGTAAAAAAAACAAACTACGCCACAGCTACAGAGGGGCATTGAGTTTGCTCACGTGTGTCCACACTTTCATCTCGTCCCGTGTTGATTACGGCGACTCTGTTTCCAGCCCACGTTACCCCCATCTTACACTTTGGCTCCCGGTCCAATTTTTAGTCCTGACTTTCTGGGCGTTTATGGTCAGAAACATCTGGCTGGATGATTACCCTATTGTACATGTTTTTAGTGGTAGGGGAAACCGGAGTACCCGGAGGAAACCTACACAGACACTGGGAGAACATGCAAACTCCACACAGAAAGGCCCCGTCCAGGTGGGAATCGAACCCAGGACCTTCTTGCTGTGAAGCACGAGCTTATATGTAAATATAGGCCGTCCCGCCTTTGCTCTGCCTGATCCCGTCAGACCTCAGAAGCTCAGCAGGACGGGCCTGGTCGGTACTTAAATGGAGACCGTTTGCGAAACACCAGGAAGCATGGGTGCATTTAATGTGGTGAGTGGTGGTGGGAGGAGCCGAAGGCGCAGATTGACAGCCTTGCTTACATCAGTCTACCCCAGGGCAGCTGTGGCAACAATAGTAGCTTACCACTACCGAGTATGGAGGGAATGAATAATAATTTGTCTAGTTTATTAGTTCATTTGAGCAGTAAACATTCTGGTCAAAAGGAGTGGGCCGAAGCAAGAGCTTAAAAGCGCCCACCCCCAAAATCAGTACAACATTCACAAGATTACATAAAGACATTACATGACAGAACTATAACAATAACTTTATCCTATTGCAATTACGTTATCAATCATACAATTAGCAGCATTATATTTTGATTTGCATCAATGTCAAAAGAGAACCAGTTACACTTCAAAGCGGCTTTTTTTTTTTTGACACAGACCAAATGACAAAACATAACAGAAACGAAGCACACCGACAACCACAGTCTCGTTTCATGTACGATGTTTAGTACAAAGCAAGTAACGAAAGGCAACCCATAATATAATATATTTCAGCATGTTACCAATGCCAAACCTTGGTAACATTACCGAAAGTCAACATTTGTATGTTATAAAAGCATGTTACTATGCAGTACATATTATACTTCGTGATCATATTATATTTCCCAGATGCCATCACCATCCTCAGTATAAGGCAACAAAACAGCCCCACACCCTGATGCTCCTGCTCCAGACTTCACAGTGAGGACAGGGTTTTGATGTTGACGTGCTGTTCCATTTTTCCTCAGTGCATGATGTTGGAGGACAAATTCCTCCCAGAAAATTCAACTTTGGGTTCATCAGTCCACAGTATATTTATACAATACTGCTGTGGAGCATCCAAGAACTCTTTCGCAAACCAAAGCTGAATAGTTTGGGAGGAACACACACCGTCATGTGCTGAGGGAAAATGGAACAGCACCAACATCAAAACCCTCTCCCCACTGTGAAGTCTGGAGCAGGAGCATCATGGTGTGGGGCTGTTTTGTTGCCTTAGGGCCTGGACAACGTGCTATCATCAAAAGAAAAATGTATTCACAAGTTTATGAAGATATTTGGCGGAAAGACCTAAGACATTCACAACATGCACGGAATAAGTGATTTGGATGAAGATCAGACCACATTGTATGACCAACTTAGGCAGAAATGCGAGAAAATCCAAAGCGTTCACATACATTTTCATCCCGCTGTATTATGAAAGCCCTACATAGTGTAACGCATTAAAACAAATCTGTAAAGCACTTTGTGTTACATGAAATGTATGAAAAGCGCTATATAAATAAAGATTGATTGATTGATTGATTGATTGATTGATTGAAAACCCCGGGTGTAGAGCGTTGAGTTGAAGAGGGCAGTAGCTCTCCATCCACCCCCCCCCCCCCCCCAACAGATTCATAGAATTTTTTTAAATCATTTATTTTTTTATTTATTGTCTTTGATACAATGGTAGGTTGGAATTCAACCGATGAAACGCAGCCACTGAGATCAGACCCAGACGTACATGTAGGGAAAAGACCGGAGTTTACGGAAGGCCAGGCTATTACAAATGTTCTGTTCAACACAGCACTTACAAAATATTGATTTTATTGAAAACACTGTAAGCTCATAGCCTGCCTATCGCCAGTGGACCATCAATTCATGTTTTCTGCAGGAGTGTGGTTTACGATTGTCCAGAGCCGTTCATTGTGCTGAATGTCTCTCATGCGTCGGCACGTAGCCATAGCCAATCGTATCAGACGTGTGACGTACCCGCTGTAAACTTTCCAGCTAAACTATTTAACACGGTCTAAACTTGATCCAAAGATGGCGTCGCGTCTGCTGCTGTCATGTGCGATCCGTGAATAAACGTTTTCAATGTATTTATCCGTAAACAAACTACAAGCCGAATATGTCGAATAGCACGTCATCGTCTCGCCGTCCCTCCTCGTTCTGTGATTGGTCCCAAACCCATGTGAAGAGTTCGGCCATGGTCCCCAGATAGTACTATCCCAGGATAGTAAGCCCAAGGGCTGAAAGTTCTTTGTCCAAAAGCTCCAGGTCCACAAGTCGCAATGACTGCAGAGTAAGGCCTAAACGTAGCTCAGCCTTTGCACAGACATCCTTCTCATTCAAAGGCATCAAAGAATGGAATAAACTCCCACAGAGTCTGAAACTTTCCTTAGACCTGAAAGATTTCTCTCGTAATATAAAAAAAGTGCTGTTGGAAAACCAGTCATGTCAGCACTGATAACTGTAAATGTAAATATGACTTTTATTGATGTTTTATGTAGTAATTTTAGCATGATTCTATGCGGACTGATGGCTGTAACGGGTGAATGAATGAATATTTGTATTTGAGTGTATAAACATATTTGATATTGTACATTTTGTAACTCACCTGCTCAGGGACTACAGATGGAAACTAGCTCAAGCTAAATCTGGTGCAAAGCATCTTTAATGAATGTGTTTGCACATTGTCCCTGATGAAATGAATTAATAAACTAAACTAAACTAAAACTAGTCTTTCGGACTTTTCTGTGTGTCTGAAGTGGATGGAACAGGTCTAGGCCCCCCCCTGTCGAGTCCATCCTCACCTCCTCCATCACCGTGTGGTTCCCCGGCGCTACAGAACGGGACAGGCACCGACTGCAGCGCATTGTGCGTGCTGCAGAGAAGGTGATTGGCTGTGAGCTCCCATCTCTCCAGGACCCGGAGGCGTGTGGGTCGGATCACAGCTGACCCTTCTCACCCTGGACACGGACTATTCACCCCTCTCCCCTCAGGCAGGAGGCTACGGTCTATCCAGACCCATACCTCCCGCCACTTGAACAGTTTTTTCCCTCCGCCATCAGACTCATGAACAATAACAAGTCTCTGTAGCTCAGTCACAGACTCATGGATGTTTCTGCTCTGTTGCTCTGTGCGGTGTGTCCACACTTAGACCCACTGCTATCACTTTATAACACTTAATATCACTTTATATGCCTACACATCGGTAAATACAATCACGCTGTTGTTCATTGTCAAATTGTTGTTGTCTTAACATATGTCACTTTATTTTATCTTATTTATTTAATATTTTTTATTTTATGCATGCCCTTATAGCCTTATAGTTTAACGTTCTTAGCTTATTTTTTATCTTAATTCTGTGTTATATGTTTTATGTCGCACGTTTGCACCAAGTAAAATTCCTAGTTTGTAAACCTTGTTCACAAACCTTGGCAATAAAACGAATTCTGATTCTGATTCTGTTAAATGAGTGACTCGTTTTCTTCACACGGATTGAATCCCCGACAAGACGAGTAAAAGTGAATAACAGCAGCTGGCTGTAATGGAGACCAAAAAACAACCTCTCAGGTCGACCACACTGACTGACTCATCTGGACGCTTGTCCATTTTATTCAAATACGCTGCAGGCTCAAAATGCCCTGATCTTAATATGGTTTCCCTCACTGGATTGGATCGAAGAGAGGCCCACACGTTGCCCCTGCACAAGAGGTTCACAATAAAATCCCTCGTTTTCCTTTTGTCTCTCCAGTACACATCACAGATGGAGCGGCTTTCCCTCCGCGGCGGCCGCAGCAGCGCCGAGAGAGCGCGGCGAAGACGGCTTCATCCGTGATTTGAAACCTTCTTTTTTTCCCACTTTGACATCTGCGTTGTAGTGTGACTCGCTCTCCAAACAGAAAACACACACCGTCCCGCCGCTCACGGGGGAAACACACACGTAGCCCTTTGTTATTCTTGTCCCGGCAGTTATCAGATTTAAATAATGTCACAGTCAGTTACACGCCACTTAACCACAAGCAAACAGGCTCCGACAGAGGCCCCCAGCCCCGACAGGACGCCATGGAAATAAACCGAATATTTGAATATTTGAATACGGGTCACAAGGTAAAACAAGGACTAGAGCGTCAAACGAGATGTGCGGCTGCTGTTGGTCCTCAAACATTGAGGGAAGAGCGGGAGGGACATTAGCGTGTTGGGAAGAAATAAAAGTGGAAAGATTGGGGGGAATGGAAACAATTGGAAACACTTGGGGTAAAAGTGGAACAATTGGAGAATAAATGGGGAAAAGGTGGGAACAATTGGGGGGAAATTGAGAAAAGTGTGCGAGAGATTCTATTTTTCACAAATTTCATTAAAGTGAAAGTGCCAGAATCAAATAAAGACCCTGCTGGCAACAGTAGACTCCAAATTGTTGCGCAGTGTCACTTTAAAAAAATAAAAATAAGTCAAGAAGAAGCTTAAAAGGACTGTGTTCCAGTGACTCCAGTTTATGTATTAGAGTGAAAGTGAGTGAGTAGCCCCTTCTGGAACCGCCACCTTAACGTGGTGGAGGGGTTTGAGCCTGAATGATCCTGGAGCCCTGTTGTCGGGGGCTTGGTGCCCCTGGTAGGGTCTCCCATGGCAAACAGGTCCTAGGTGACAGGTCAGACAAAGAGCGGTTCAGAAGCCCCTTATGAGAGACCAACAGGCCCGGTTAGAACCATGAGGCCGTCCTTCTGTGGACCCACCACCTGCAGGGGGCGCTATAGGGGCTGGTGCAGCTCCAACAGCTGCCCCCACGACCCGGCAACGGACAAGTGGAAGAAAATGGATGGATGGATGGATGAGTGAGTATAGCACATGTGTCCCAGGCCGCTCTGAGCCGCTCTCCCTTCCCTCACATCCACGGGGTGATGCTCCAGAGGCGGCTCTCGGCCCGTCACCTGAGGGGCCACACGTCGGGCCCCGTCTCCGAGCCTCGGGGACAGAAGGCGGGGCTCAGCGGGCGGCCAGGGAGCTGATGAAACGGAGAGATGGGGTAATGAAGGCATGGCCCGTGGCTTCCGCGGCTCCGCCATATGTTTCGCTGAATACAAATAGGACCCCCAGTTCAAACAAGTTCCTCCTCTGCAGCGCTGTAAAGGGGGGCGGGGCTAGTGTTCAGCTAACCAAAACGGAGCAGGTCAAAGCGACGATCATCAGGAGGCCCTCCCTCCATCTTTGTTATATCTCAGTCTCAGTCTCTTGTTTTTGGAGAACTTAAGAATAACAGAAGAACTTTTAATGATGTTTCAAAAAGCTGACAATATTCAAATGTGACACGGTCTGTACTTGAAAACACAGAGCATCACCTCATGACATCATCAGGTGGAAGACAAACTCAGAATGCATTTCTCAGACATTCACCAGAGAAACACGTCTCCAGGTCTTCATCTTTATCTTCATTTGTTTGTTTGATGGGTTGGTTAACTGGCTGGTCGGCAGGGGTGAAAGTACGCCGGTACTGTACTGTCCGGTACTGTCTGGTACTGTCCGGTAGTGTCCGGTACTGTCTGGTACTGTCCGGTAGTGTCCGGTGGTACACCAAATGTCCTGTTTGTCCAGGTCTTGGAAATGTCAAATCCTTGATAAAAACAACGGTAAATCTTCCTCTTTATCTTGCATAATAAGAACTGAGAGCTTCCTGTTGGCCTTTCAAAATAAAAGCAAGGGCGTTTGCTGTAAAAGGTATGGCATAAAAGAGGCTTCTAAAACATAGATGCAAATGATTAATCAATAATCATTATTATTATTTATAAAGCACTTTTCATACCGAAAGGTATCACAAAGTGCTTTACAGACAGATTACAACATTTAAAACAATACGCCGGCATATTATATATATATATATATATATATATATATATATATATATATATATATATATATATGTAATAGGACTAAATGAATAGAGGTCAGTTAAAAGCTAAGTTAAAAAGGCGGGTCTTGAGCCTGCTCTTAAATACATGAACGTTCTCTGCGGTCCGGAGCTCTTCCGGCAGGTCGTTCCAGAGGCGAGGGCCATAATATTGGAAAGACGCCACAAATGTTAACCTAGTATTAATAATGAACATTATAATCACATTCAAATGACATTAGTGCTATATCGAACGGCTGCGTTTCACCTGTTTTTCACGAGGCAAAGACAAAAGTCGTGTGAATTGTTTTTCTCCTGTATTCAAATGCCATTAGAAGACTAAACAGCCTAATTTGTGTGGCCTCTCCATAACGGGGCTGTATAAATAGGCGGCAGATGAAAAGTTGATGGTGTTTACGTGGATCCTCGTGGGCTGAGCCGGTGCAGCGCTTCGCTCCGAGCTCCTCAGCCCCAAACAGCCACATCAAAGAGCCGCAATGTTAAATAATGATAAAGATGATTACACGCTCTTACAGTGGCGCCGCCGGCCCCGAGCTAACCCACATGTGCCACCCAGACGACCTGGAAAAGTTTGTCACAGTCGATCCAGCGACGCGCGGGGAGAGGGAACAGAAAACAATCGCCACATTGTTTCTGAACAACGTGCCGGTGTAACAATTGTATTTGAAGACATACGCAAGAAATCGCCTGAACCGCAGTTTGGCTTTACCCAAGTCTAAAAGCTTTTTTTGGGATAAAAAAGGTGTCAAAACAGCGACAAAAACGAGACAGAAATATGACAAAAGAACAAAGAAAAAGCCAATTTTTTTTTTTACAAAAGAACAAAGAACAAAAAAGGCATAAAAAAAAGTACAATACAGTGACAAAAATGAGACGAAAATGAGGATGAAAACGCAACGTGTTTCGGTTGTTTTTTTTGACGTGTTTCGGTTGCTCTTGTGACGTGTTTCGGTTGCTCTTGTGACATGTTTCGGTTGCTCTTGTGACGTGTTTCGGTTGCTCTTGTGACATGTTTCGGTTGCTCTTGTGACGTGTTTCGGTTGCTCTTGTGACATGTTTCGGTTGCTCTTGTGACATGTTTCGGTTGCTCTTGTGACGTGTTTCGGTTGCTCTTGTGACATGTTTCGGTTGCTCTTGTGACGTGTTTCGGTTGCTCTTGTGACATGTTTCGGTTGCTCTTGTGACGTGTTTCGGTTGCTCTTGTGACATGTTTCGGTTGCTCTTGTGACGTGTTTCGGTTGCTCTTGTGACGTGTTTCGGTTGCTCTTGTGACGTGTTTCAGTTGCTCTTTTGACGTGTTTCAGTTGCTCTTTTTGACGTGTTTTGGGTGCTTTTCTTTAGTGGTGCTTTTGTTCTCAGTGCAGTGCCTTGTTAATAAGACCGTGTCGTTTCTGAAAGTATATGTGTAAGATCTGTGTGAGTATAAATGCTCAGATCAGCTCAGTTTTCTGGCTGAAGTAAAACCTGTTTTGTCGCGGCTGCTCTTTGAGATTTTCATACTTTCATACTTTGGTGACAAACCGTCTCCATGATTGTGACGCGTGTGTTTTTTGTTTTCTGGCTGAACCAGACCTCGTGCTTCCAGACTCTTGATGGGCACAAAACGGACGGAGCACATAACTGTTTTAAGATCGGTTACAACCCGGTCCCAGGCATGGACTCGGCCCGAATACCATGACCTCTGTTTTGTTTTTATCATTTCAAAACAGTCTTAATTTCCTAAGAGTTGTTTAGCGCTGTTAGCAGATTCCAATGTATGTGTGCGCCTCATTTGCATAGAGGTGCAAAGAGCCCAGAGGAGCAAAAGTATGTGTATGAATTATTACATTACATTAACATTGCGTTATTACAAAATGTATTTATCAAAGGTCTGACCAATCATCTCGGTTAACCCCTATCTTAACCGAGTGCATTTTCTCCAGTTCAGCTTTACCCAAATCTAAAAGGTTACAGCCTATAGGCCAGAGTAACGGCTCATTTGATCTAAATAGACGTTTTTCCCTGCCTTGTTGCCGCCTTGTCGTCACTTTGACAGTTATTTTTTTCCATTGTCTTTTTGTCACGTTTTTGTCGCTCTTTTGTTGCATTTTTCTCACACATTTTTGTAACTTTTTCCTCACTTTTTTGTTTTCTGTTTTTTGTTGCGTTTTCCTCTTTCGTTTTTCATTTCATTGTCGCGTTTGCAATGCTTTTTTTTTGGTCTAGTTTTTGACACTTTTTCATCGTTTTTTATCATGTTTTTGTCACTCTCTTGGGTCGTTTTCGTCGCCATTTTGACACTTTTTTTCAAGAAGCGTTTATTAGGGTAAAGCCGAACTGTAGTAAATGTGCTCGGTTCAGGTGGGACTTAAGAGGTTAACATGGGCTCTGTTCTGTTCCTTCATGCAAGGAACAGAACAGCTCTGTGTTGTTTTTGAAAAGTTCACTACGTTTTGGATGTGTGAAAGAAAACTACAGACGCTTAAACACTTTTGTAAAATAGATACAGAGGTGATTTAAATGGATTAAAGGAAAAGCTCATTTTGGTTTTGGGCCTCGTGTGATCTATTCGAGAGAAGAAGCCGTGATCCGAGCTGCAACACCTCCCTCTACTGGCGAACATGTGAACAACAGGCAGGAGGCGCAGCAGCGTTTATTTCCCCACACTCACTGCATCTTATCCCCCATCTTAACCGAGCGCATTTTCTCCTGTTCAGCTTGACCCAAATCTAAAAGCTTCCTGATTGAAGAGACTGGCCAGTGTAACGGCTCGTTTGAAAGCTGAGACCTGCAAAACGGATCGGAATATTTTTGTTGCGTTGTCACCGCGTTTTTTTGTTCGGTTTTCAGCACATTTATATCCATTTTTTGTCGCTCTTCTATGGCTTTTATGATGCTTTTTCATCACTTTTTACAATTTTTTATGTTGTGTTTTTGTTGATTTTCTTCATCGCATTTTTGTCACTTTTTTGTTGCGTTTTCGTCACATTTTTTGTGGCTTTTATGTCACTTTTTCAACACTCTTTAGTCGTGTTTTTGTCGCTGCTTTGTTGTGTAATTTGTTGCTTTCCCGTCATGTTTCTAACGCTCTTTCGCTGATATTTTGTCACTTTTTTGTTGCTATTGTGACGTATTTTTTCCAAGAAGCTTTCAGATAAAGCCAAACTGGGATCAAATGTGCTCGGTTTAGGTGGGGGTTAAGAGGTTAAAACTGGAATGAATGATGAGGCCTACTGTCATGAGAAGATGCTAAGTTTCATTTAGTTCATCGTTGTTCATGTTTGTTTGGGTGACTGTGGGACAACTTTAAACAACTTCATGATCATTATTTTCCATCCTGTATGGACATGTTGAAATCCTTCGAGAACAGATGCCACGATATTAAGAACGGGAGTCGGATGGCCCTGGGTTTGTGTTTCATAAGCGCTCACCTCATTACTTCGTGGGACACCGAGTGGTCATCTAAAACAGTGGTTGTGAACGGGTGTGGCGTCGGGACCCACCATTGCCCCGGGATAACAAGCAGCGACCCAAATAAGACTTGAACTTGTAAAATGTATGTAAAATATGTTTACTTTCCTCACAAATGACTGTTGAATAAGGATTAAATTAAAAAAAAACTGAAATTATGATAAAAACAACCCGATAATAGTCACTTTAAGACTCACAAAAACTTATCTAAAAACAGGCACATTTTGCTTTAAATATTTGCCCGTGATTTGAGCAGGTAAGCAAGAAAATCCACCAAGTATGTTTGCACATAAAACAAGAAAACAGATCTTAGTCCTTAGATAAAAATCTAAATCTGATTTGAAATATATGTCTTTGTCTTATTTTAAGTGCCCACTGGCAAATGTGTCTGCTTCACACGTTAAAATGAGTCATATTAGGTCAGATACAGTGGGAATAAAAAGTAAGTACAATGTTTCAGGGAGGAATAAGTAAGTACACCCCCTGAATCTCGCTGAACTGCAGCAGTTTTGTAAAGAGGGATGGTCCAAGATTCGTCCTGATCGTTGTCAGCGTCTGATCTGCAACTACAGAAAAGCAGTTATTGCTGCAAAAGAAGGATCAGCAGATATTTAATACAAGGGTTCAATTACTTATTCACACGCTGTTGTGAATGTCTCAGGTTTTCTCAGTTGAATAGTTTGGGAGGAACACACAACGTCATGTGCTGAGGACAAATGGAACAGCACCAACATCAAAACCCTCCTCACTGTGAAGTCTGGAAAAATAAATGTACAAGTTTATCAAGATATTTTGCAGAAAAACCTGAGACATCCAAAACAGCGTGGAATAAGTAAGTGAACCCTTGTATTAAATATCTGGCTGATCCTTCTTTTGCAGCAATAACTGCTTTCCTGTAGTTGCAGATTAGACGATCAGGAAGAATCTCGGATCATTCCTCTTTACAAAACTGCTGCAGTTCAGTGAGATTCAGGTGGTGTACTTACTTTTTCCTCCCTGTCCTGTGAATGTTTACATGTTATGGCCAATCAAAACATGATAAAATGTAAATATTTGAGTGGTATTAGTTTAAGCAGACACTGTTTAATCAATCTTATGATTTCAGACCACATTTGATGACCAATTTAGGCAGAAATGTGACAAATTGCAAAAGTGTTTTCTTCCTACTCTATTCTTCATATGACTGGAATAAATATGACTTTTAGCAGTGATTCTATACTTTTTCTGTGCATCACAAATAAATGTTTTCTGGGAAAGGCTCGTGACCCTTTGTTTGTTTTGGGTCCCGACCCACCAGTTGAGGACCAATTATCTAAAAGACAAAGTAAATGAACAGTAACAAAGTTAGCAATTGTGCATATCCAAATCATTTGAAAGCCAAGACCATCTAGTTTCTAAACCTATGTGTGAGTGAAACACAATTGACATCACATTTGCCGTTCCACACCCTAATCATAACCCTAACCCCTGATCAGAGGGACGGCAAGTAACAGGATAAATTGTGTTTTTAATATAAAACTATCAAATTAAAAATGCAAGGCAACTTTGTTCCGCACATTTTGTACACAAGGCAACTCAATGTGCCTATAGGGTAAAGGGTCTGGGGCGTTATGGGAGTGGCCAAGTACATTTATATGCATGTGGCAGGCAACAGCCACAGCCTGATATCACTGTGCTCTAGTCCTGCACCTTTGTATATGCACAATTTGACCAATAGGTGGGGGTAGAGCGCTCACCTACAAAAAAAAGTACTTATACAATTATTCTATATCAGGTATTTTACATTGAACAGCGATAGAAAAATCATATGCAAATATTTTCCTATACTAATTCATAAAATAGACTTTAATATAGCCCAGCTCTCATCGACCTCTCGGCTCAATCCAAACAGAAGTGAAAGTAAAAACCAGCTGTGCCATGTGTGCGCATGTTAACTTTCACTTTAGACCGTCAGACAGACGTAAAGGAACAACAGCGGAATCTTGGAATTGTTTGCATTTGCGACTCTCTCTGGATTATTTGTGTGTTTTAACCATGGGAATATGCTTTTACATGGAAACACTTGGATCTATTTCCATATTATAATTACTTTTTATTACTTTTATTTGAACAGGGACAGTGTACAATCTACATTAGCCTCAGAAAGGAGAGATGCATTGTACCATGTTATAGCACTAGTGCTAATTTCCACCTGCAGTCCCTGGGCCTATTGTACATGTTTTTAGTGGTAGGGGAAACCGGAGTACCCGGAGGAAACCTACGCAGACACGGGGAGAACATGCAAACTCCACACAGAAAGGCCCCGTCCAGGTGGGAATCGAACCCGGGACCTTCTAGCTGTGCCGCCCATATTATGTGTCTGAACCTTTCAGATGTGCTTCCTGTTCATCTTTGGGCTTTAAACTATAGGCAGTGCAGGAAAAAATAAATAAATCACAACAATGCCCAAAACGAGTAGGCTTATTATTTTACATTAAACAGTGAATTCAGATATGAGGCCTCGCTCCTCCCATTTAGGTAATAAGAAAGAATGTATGGGAAAACTGTTGTGCAAATCAAACTTGATCATAAATGTGAGGAAAACTATATAATTTAATTGAATGTTTTCACATCAAAATCCGGTTATGAGTAGAGATAGCAAAAAATGCCTGTATTTCCTGTGAACCAGTGATAGAGCCTTGTGAAGAGAAAGTAACTTTATTATGCAAGCCGACTATTGACTCTCAAATCCCCACTTACCCCCAAAACTGGTCTACTCGTCAAACCACTCCAGACCCCATGGCTGAAGTGGTCCGGGGCTGGAGCGGTTTGGGCCCCCCTTTGGGAGCGGAGCGGTTCACTTTTGGCTCCGTTCTGGTCTGGCCCTGTCGAAATGGGGCTAAAGACATTTGAAACACAAACTTGCAGGCGCCGCCCCTCCCTAAATGAGCCAGTCTCAAGTGAACTGAACTGGTCCGGTCCTGTCAAAACGCGTAACATCAGTATCTAGTAATTGAAGCCACGTGTGTAACATTTCACCCAATAAATGATAAAAAAAACTATTTGAGTACAGTTACATTCGTCTTTGAAAAAATCCTTAAAAATTGCCCAATTAAACCTTTGTGTTTGCTCAGATCCTCAGACCTGTAACTTCACTGGGAGTGGGACGTCTCCAGCTCGTTTCCATGGAGATGTCGACTAAAGGCAGGTTAGATCCTCATCCAGATCCATGCTTTGATTACCCACTGTAGAAATGTATTTGTTTGTGTCGAGCTGCAGATTCGGAGCAGGTTTTGTGTTGTAAACAGTAGAATTCAGAATGTTACACCGTGTGCCTTTAAGTAGCATTCAATAGTAACTGATAGGGTTCAAATGATAGCACATGAGCGAAACATTTCCTTTTACACCCTTCATATTACATAATTTAGCAAATGAAACTTTTTTTGGCATAATTTTGCTTGTTATCAGAATCAGAATCAGAATAGATTTAATTTGCCATCGGGTAACGTGGTCATTCTTATCTGTGACTCTTCTTCTAGGCGCTTGTTATCTTCTACTTGCCAATAGAAAAAGAAATGTAGTCATGTCGTTGTCCACCAGAGGGCAGCAAATGAACACCGATCCCGGGCTTTAGCTCCGAGCCATCGACACGTGCTGTGATTTGTTCCAGTTTGAGTGAGGGGTCCCTCTAACCCAGAGGTTTGGGGTTGGTGTCTACTGCCATTGTGTCCTTGGGTAAGGCAAGTCTTACTCCAGGTATTCCACAGAGCAGAGAAAACGTTTATAAACTTTAAGATGTAAAATGTGAGTTACCTTTCACACTGAAATACTTTATACACTTTTATTTATCGTGATTTTCAGGATGAACAATTCTTAAACATTGACTAAATACTGTGTGTTTTTTTTTTTTTGGCTGGAGGTGAAAATAGCTAAAATGGCCGACTGCGGAGAGTTGGATCAAATTTTGTGGGGAGGGTTGGGCCACACATAACCTTTCGTCCTCGACCCCTGGTATTTTTTGGTGAGTTGTGACTGAAAAAGTGGTGATATTGTGGATCTTCAGTTTTGTTTGAAGAACGTATCTGAACTTCTGAATCCAGAGACTGCTGTTCTCATAATAATAATAATAATAATAATAATAATAATAATAATAATAATAACACTATGGTTTACAGCTTTTTGTTTATAAAATATTATTTTCTAACTTCTTCTAACTTTTACCAAATTAACAATAAACATTCTCTAAGATTTCATCCTGTCATAGATAAATGTGTGTGCCTTGCCTTCAGAATAAGTGACCCAACGCACCCCTTGGACAGAGAAAAGGAGAATTGGCGTGCGGAAAGTTAGCAAATTGGCTAATCCAGGAGACTTTTCAATGTCCATTAGCCTGCTCAATGTATTTTCCCTATAGACATTAGCATGATCCTGCTCAATGTATTTTCCCTGTAGCTGTTAGCATTAGCCAGCTCAATGTATTTTTCCAATAACCGTTAGCATTAGCCTGCTCAATGTACAGCTGTTAGCATTAGCCTGCTAAATGTATTTTCCCTATAGCTGTTAGCATGATCCTGCTCAATGTATTTTCCCTATAGCCATTAGCATTAGTCTGCTCAAAGTATTTTCCCTATAGCCATTAGCATTGGCCATCAAACATCATGAATTATGAACAATCCAGATGTTTTCAGCTGTTGTCAGCCATTGGTGATGTCAAAGGAAATCATTAATGGATGAACAGACCTTCGGAGATTTTACTTCAGACAGAAATTAGCCTAAAAGGTGTCCTCTGAGCTAAATGCTTACTCATGTTCATCATCTAATAAGATGTTAATAATAAAGAAACCACAGAAATGATATAGAAATATCATGATAAGGACAAAATGTACCTCCCCATACTATAGTATTGCGCCTGACTTCCCTATTCATTTGTATGGTGATGGAAGGAACTATAGAATTCCAATGTGGAATTTAGGGGATAGATCGGACAAGCTCCTCCTCCACTGTGACCGAACCGTGTGTCAGTGTGATCAGTGTGATCAGTGTGATCAGTGTGATCAGTGTGTCAGTGTGATCAGTGTGATCAGTGTGTCAGTGTGATCAGTGTGATCAGTGTGTCAGTGTGATCAGTGTGATCAGTGTGATCAGTGTGATCAGTGTGTCAGTGTGATCAGTGTGTCAGTGTGATCAGTGTGATCAGTGTGATCAGTGTGATCAGTGTGATCAGTGTGTCAGTGTGATCAGTGTGATCAGTGTGTCAGTGTGATCAGTGTGATCAGTGTGTCAGTGTGATCAGTGTGATCAGTGTGATCAGTGTGATCAGTGTGTCAGTGTGATCAGTGTGATCAGTGTGATCAGTGTGTCAGTGTGATCAGTGTGATCAGTGTGTCAGTGTGATCAGTGTGATCAGTGTGTCAGTGTGATCAGTGTGATCAGTGTGATCAGTGTGTCAGTGTGATCAGTGTGATCAGTGCATGCAAATATATCCAAATATAGCAAATATGGTCTTTCCCAAAACACGTGTGTTCCTCTCGTCACCAGAGAAATCATTAGCAAACATCCAGCACATTATCTCCTCAGCTCTGAGCCACTTCACGACCGAGACACACACACACACACCCACACGCCCACAACACCACATAATAAATCCACAAACACTTTGTGCATCTGAGGAAAAGGGAAGAACGCGTCGCTAAACGGGCCGCTATAGCCCTCCTCCCGCCGGCTCGGGAATGCCCCGCGGACCGTGTGTTTAGAGCGCGGTTGACTTTACCAACACCCACTCCCCGGTGCGTTTGGTTTCAAAGGCCCGTCCTGGTGGAGCTGTGGACTAATTGGGTGCTTTTTACCACACACACACACACACACACACACACACACACACACACACACACACACACACACACACATGAATACATAATGCATGAGGCGAAAGTGGACCGCCGAGGGTTCGGGGCCATCCACAGGGAATAGATGAAGTATAAAGAGTGGTAATTGTGGCGCTAAAATGTTTGTGAAAGTCATCTTAATCGTTCCCCTTACAAACACAGTGGAGTGGTGCCTCACAGCAAGGTCCCGGGTTCGATTCCCAGAGCACGTGCGGCCGTCAGAGCAAGTATGTTTGCACTTAAAAAACAAATCACAGCTCAAATTAGTAACAAGTCTCAGTTTACTGTCCACCACCTGTGAGTTGTGTTTCACTCACGGAGATCTTACACACATACACACACACATACACACATACACATACACGTACACACATACACATACACAATGAGCCTCCAGCAGCGGAGAAGATCTGCTCCATTAAGGACATATACTCCACCCGTCTCACCCTCTCCCCTCCATTAAGGACATATACTCCACCCGTCTCACCCTCTCCCCTCTTTTAAAGAGGGGGTGTTCTGCTTTTTTCAATCACATAGCACCAGTCTATAGCACTACAATGATGACGTAACCTTCTGTTGGTCTGTATATGCAGTAAATTAAAATAACTGCCTTGAATAAAATTGCTCTCCCAAAATGGCTGCACTGAACGTCTTGAAATAGGCCTCTGTCTCTTTAAGAAGCTTTCCGACACGCCCCCTTCAGCACACTACTGTGGCATTTAAACAACAACACTGTGCGGGGAGGGGGCTCTGCTGAGCTGAGGAGCAGTGGTTGGTGGCTTGGCTGGTGACGAAAGGTCCAGAGCAATGGCCGCTGACTGCTCTGCTTTTTGACTACGACACTGGAGGCCGCCATTGCTCCACCTTTGCTGTAGTACCTCCATATGACCGCTATTCCCCCATTGGAATGCATTGGACTTTAGACACGTTAAAAACAACGTTAATGCCTGGTGCTTAATGGTTTAGAAGTGGCTAGAGCTACATATTCCTCCTGTGATTACGCTGGGTTAAAAACAATCTGGGGCACCGGGGTTTTTATCGTAGATAAGAATTTTAGAAATCTTGCATAATTAATGAGGGCCTGACTTTGACTGACAGGCCGTTTACGTCGCTGCCTGGCCATGGGCGTGATTACAACAGAAATACACGCCCATTACACGCCCCGCGAGGGCCAAGCAGGGCCGGGTCTACAGTCAAGATCCCGCCCTTATGCCCTTTTTAGGAACATGCTTCGTCAGAGCTGGAGAGGAGGAGCCTGTAAATCCGCCATGATTTCCCCCTCGAACGTGGTCATTGTGGTAAACGGGGAGGAGTGAGGAGGAGCTGTCTATTCTTTATACAGTCTATGGTCCAGAGGCGTCTCCAGGAGGTGGGGGCGTTCCTAGGAGGACTGAGGCATAGCTACACCTAAAATGGCTGCCGTCTAAGTTTTTACTGATTACTCAAAAATATGTGAATGAGCCAAGGCAACACTCCAGGCATGTGTTTAATGAGGGAATGACATAATAACATGATATAAAGCTTGAAAAAGTCGATTTTACATAATACCCCACATGTACTCCACCCGTCTCACCCGCAAAGCCGTCAGAATCACCAGGGACCCTACGCACCCATCACACAGTCTCTTCAAGGTAATGTCTTCAGGGAGGAGACCGCGGAATCTACGGGCCTGTTCCAGTCGACTGAAGAACAGTTTTATCCACCAGGCTATCAGGAAGCTGAACTCCCTCCCTTCCCTAACCTCCCTGTGCTTCCACCCCTTACTCCCCCCCTCCGCTCCACAACCAAAGACTCTATGAGAAAACTGACATTTCGATTCATCAATGAATTGACAAACACATCTCTTTGAATCATATTTTCAGAAACTACAAGGTCTTAGCTTTCAAATAAGAGGTTGCTCCAGCCTATAGGCTCTAAACAAAAACAAATCAAAATGTAGCAAGGAAAAAGCGATGAAAAACACAACAAAAAAAGTGTCAAAAACCAACACTAATACAATACCAAAGCAACTTGTAAAAAAGCGACTGAACTGGACTTCGTTGTCACGTCTAAACTCAGAAACATTTTGCGGTCACCGGTTTGTGCCTTATGATTTCTGACGTGTTCTCCTATGTTTAGCCAACATGTCACGACACGGTTCAGGGATAACCATTGTTTTTGCTCCGGCGCCCAAAGCACCTGCAATTACCGAGAGGTGTGTGTTCAGGCCGAGCAACAACAACATAAAGGCTGAATCAGCTCGTCGACATGTCACAGTGTGTGTGTCTCTAAGTGCCACGCGTCCTGGGTATAATCCTGTGATGCTTGTTAATGTGTCAGTGTTGAACTGTGACAGCAGGGGGCGCTGTGTGAGGGGCATAGGGCTGGTTCATTCCGGACATTCATGTTAATCGGCACTTACGAGGGAGCTCATGTCACAAAAAATACGATCCGAGTTGTGAAAACTTGTACCTCAGTGAACCTGGCCCCTCATCATACTCAAACTGATATGAAAAATATGTAAATTGGTTGTGCTACGTTTGTGCCGGTTCCGTCTTCAAACTATTCATTTACTATTTACTTTAGAGCTTTGAGGCGTGCGTGCATGTCAGCGGCGCCAGGCAACACACACTGAATGCAAAAAAGAATCATTAATATCTCAAAAAGATTGACATATTTTAAATATAAATTTACATTTAAAGGGGGTCCAGCTTCAATCGGGTCAAACGCGTGGGCACCATGATGTTTCTCAGCTCCTCTGAGGCCAGGGACGATGTGGGAGAGCTCATGTTCTGTGACTGAGCTCTTTCCATTGGAAATCGCTATCCATTGGTTCCGGATATCGGCCCATAGACGATATTGTAGAATACCCATATATCGGCCTGATATATCGGCATCAACCTCTACAATTTAAGCACTTCAGGCCAGCGTTGTGAATAACAGCGGGCACATACTGATGACTGAACGGCCATGAGTTCAAGGGGATTCATGCAGTAAAAATTCTGTCAAAAAAAGTAACAACTAGTACTGTTTGTGGAGCATTAAATATAGTGAATAAATAAAGACATGCACGTTAGGTCTGTCCCTGATCTCCTCTGACTGGCACTTAGGACTCACTGACTGATGTCTTGGATGTAGGAATTGTTTTACCTTCATTCGCAGCACTTTGCTTCGTTGGATAGTGCCACAAAGTGAACTAAACTAGCCAACCACTGTGCCACCCTGCTGCCAATAACCCCCAGTATAAATGTGCCTCTGAACATCTTAAGTGGGCTCCTGCAGCTGTGTGCACGTGTCCCGGCCTGTCGGACCTTTAGTCAAAGCTCTGGCACAGGGCTCCGGCTCTTACCCTGCACCTCACACAGCTGCACATTATCGCTATCCCATAATACACTACAAAGGCTTTACGATAGGCCAAGATAGAGCTCCCTCTGTTAGAAGAGTTTATCTTCCTCAAGCAGCGTTGGTTAGTCCTTTCTTCCTTTTCCTTTTAAGGTTTTCAACCTGCTTGCCAATAAATTAATTGATAAAAAAGCTGAGTTGGCCCCGCGTCCTCTGTGTCTCTCCAGGTCCATCAAGCTGGACCAACCTTGAAATATTAAAAAGCTTGACAGACAATGTTACAATTACTATAGCAACACCCACACTAGTGTTACTTTTTATTCATGTCCTTTTTTTATTTACTGTTAAAATCCTGTAAATAAAAAAAATAAAAAAATAAAAAACATAAAAAATCAAAACAAAAATCAAATAAAAATATGTATTTATGTCAGACCTGTTCCCGGTGCGTGTTGGTCTCCGCCAGGGCTGCCCTTTGTCACCGGTTCTGTTCATTACCTATATGGACAGAATTTCTAGGCGCAGCCAGGGGCCGGAGGGTGTCCAGTTTGGGAACCTCAGAATCTCATCTCTGCTGTTTGCAGACGATGTTGTTCTGTTGGCTTCATCAAACCAGGACCTTCAGCTGCACTGGGGCGGTTTGCAGCCGAGTGTGAAGCGGCCGGGATGAGGATCAGCACCTCCAAATCTGAGGCCATGGTTCTCCACCGGAAAAAGGTGGTTTCCCTGCTTCAGGTCGGTGGGGAGTCCTTGCCTCAAGTGGAGGAGTTCAAGTATCTCGGGGTCCTGTTCAAGAGTGAGGGACGGATGGAGCGTGAGATCGATAGACGGATCGGTGCGGCGTCAGCAGTGATGCGGTCGCTGTATCGGACCGTTGTGGTGAAGAGGGAGCTGAGTCTGAGGCAAAGCTCTCGATTTACCGATCGATCTACGTTCCCACCCTCACCTATGGTCATGAGATTTGGGTAATGACCGAAAGGACAAGATCGCGAATACAAGCGGCCGAAATGAGTTTCCTTCGCAGGGTGGCTGGGCGCACCCTCCGAGATCGGGTGAGGAGCTCAGTTACCCGGGAGGAGCTCGGACTCGAGCCGCTACTCCTCCACGTCGAAAGGAGCAGCTGAGGTGGCTAGGGCATCTGTTCCGGATGCCTCCTGGTAGCCTCCCTCGGGAGGTGCTCCAGGCATGTCCTATTGGGAGGAGGCCTTGGGGTCCCCCCAGAACAGCTGGAGGAAGTGTGCGTGGATCGGGAAGTCTGGGCATCTCTGCTGAGACTGCTGCCCCCGCGACCCGGCCCTGGATAAAGCGGTAGAAAATGGATGGATGGTTAAAATCCTGTGTTAGTGTTTCCCAGTGGGGCCCCACAGCCAAGGGGGTAGGGGTCCCTCTGATGCCTGTGTCAGCCCCGCCCCTGGTCCTGCTCCAGTCGCATCTGCGAGCTGCACCTCACGTTGAGAATGGAGCAGACTCAGGCTCCAGACGTCACTTACTGCAAGTCCAAACTTTAGCCGGGGCTCCTGTTCTTCTGCTTTTGTTGCCTTTATAACAGGCTGAAACTGATGATACTGAGTGAAAAAGGCAGATATGGCAACATAGTCTCAATCAAAAGTTTAAGACCAGTTGAGAAACATGGTCAAATTCCCTTTTTGCATGGTTGGGTCTTAACAAGGCTCTGGGTGTTGTGACGGTGTGAAAACCTGACAGAAAATGACACTGAATCCACACTTTCGTACAGATTTGACCTTTTAAAGGAACATGCCACAGTTTTTCCAGACTGAGATATGTTCTAACCTGAGCTTAGACGAGCTGATATGTACCTGTCTGGTCTTTGTGCCCGTGGAAGAGCTTGGTCGCTTCCAACTTCACCCCCTCCTCTCTCTCTCTCTGAGGCGACTGTAGCGCTCTATAAACAAGAAGTCTAAAAAAAAGAAAATGTCTCTCCTCATACACTTAAAACATACACTTTGTACCGACTTCTTCACGACTGACCCATCAGTAGAAGGCTAACAACCGTCCCAGATGAAGCTCTCGCCTGCTAAAAGAGTTTATCTTCTCGGAGCAGCGTAGAACTTCAGGGATTTTTGAACGACTTGGCTCTCCCTCCCGTCGGAGCAGACAGTCATGAGCAAACACAGCATTAGTGTAAACCTGTTAGTCGGAGGTTAGAGGTCACAGGAAGTGCTCACGCCTGATCCGAGTTAACCACATCTGACCCGGGAGAGAGCTCCTGCCACCACGCACAAAGAGGTTTTTTCAGAGGTATAGTTTAACCTCTTACTACCCGCCTTGATCGGTTCGGCTTTACCCAAATCTAAAAAGCTTCTCAACTGGAGCTTACAGCCTATAGGCCTTTGTAGCGCCTCATTTGAAAGCTAAGACCTACAAAGCTGATCTAAACTGATCTTTTTTCCTGGCGTCGTTGCCGTCACTTTTTACACGGTCTATTTCATCTCATTGTTGCCAATTTGTTGTTGGGCTTTTGTTGCTTTTTTGTGGCTTTTTTTATTGCATTTTCGGGACATTTTTGTTGCACTTTCATCATTATTGTTGTTGCTCTTTTCTGCAACTATAGAAAAGCAGTTTCAGATGAAGCCTGCTATTTAATACGGGGGTTCACTTACTTATTCACACTCTGTTGCGAATGTCTCAGGTCTTTCTGCAAAATAAGTAGTCATCGCTTACTACAATGTATTTGTTTTTTTGTTCTGATGGGTTACACTAAAAGTATTTATTTACAACCTGTCAACCTTGATCCCAATTTCCAATATTTATATTTTTAAACTAAAACCTATTTGGAGATTTTTGTCGACTAAAAGATTAGACTAACACACAGACAACAACTAACAACTAGACCCACACTGGCCGGAAATGTAACAAAACTGCCAGATTCCACATTCTCCATGTTCCTCTACTCGGCCTCCGCGGCAAATGCGTTAATAAACATTCCACATCGTCCACTCCGAAGGGCCTACGCCGAAACAGGAAGAGAACGCCAGCAATATCCAGATTTTCAATGTAAAAGTCCTCTGAACGGACTTTATTTTAAACATGTCACTATTTCACACAAAATAACCTCAATATATCCTCTGCGGGGTTTGTAATCACAAAAACAATCACACGGCTCTATTAAGCTTCTGTTGCTCTCTTTCACGTAACGGGGAGAAAAAAACTCTTGATCGTCTCCATTTGGGAATCGCGTCCTATTACCACAATTCCAGACGGTCTTTATATTTATTTATAAATACATAAATAAAGTCAGTCTGGATTTATGCCAGGCTAAATAGTACATAAATTATTACTTATGTATTAGATTATATATGCATACATTGTATACATTGCGTAAATTTTGACTTGTCAAGTAAAAAAAAGTGCAAGAAAGTATCTTTATTTTTTTCAGAAAAGACTACACATGTAAACTCAGATTTGTTGTCTAAACTTTATATGAAATATGATTGTTTTTCTTAAAGGCACACTGCGTAAAAATTGCACTCGACAAGTGCTGGATCTGCAGTGGGTAATGAAAGAATGGATTTGGATGAGGCTTCATGTTACACAGAGCACCTGAGCGGAGGATCCAGGAAGTCCTCAGTATCAGAGCGGGCTTTGTCCCCGTGTTTGCCCATGCCCACGGCCGAGTCAGCGCAGGAATGAGCTCTGTTTGTCTGAGGTGACGCATGGCCCACAGAGAATGGATTAGCCCGGGTAAGGCGCCCAGAGACAAGTTAGAGCTATACAGCTCCTACCATCCTTATTCAGACATTTATCGATTTAGTATTATTAATTAATTTTAATTTTAAGGTTTATAAGGCTTTCTTCTTCTTTTTTAAAGGCTATTAAGGCTTTAATTTTGATGATATGGCTTATATTTTAAACAGAGAAATAAATGGTAAATAGTAAATGAATAACTTATATAGTTGAAATGTCAGTCCTCTGAAACCATAATCATGCATATGTACTTAGTACTTAGTCTGGGCCTTTTACCTGAATGTCTGCCTTAATGCGGATGTGTGGCATGGATGCTCTCACTGTGGCTCTGCTGAGGTGTTATGGAAGACCAGGATGCTTCCATAGCTCCTTAAGCTCCTCTGTATTGTTCGGTCTCATGTCTCTCATCTTTCTTTTGAAATTGCCCCATAGATTCACTATGGGGTTCCGGTCAGGTGACCTTGCTGGCCAATCCAGCACCGTAATCTGATGGTCATTTAACCAGGTATTGGTACTTTTTGCAGTGTGGGCAGGTGCCAAGCCCTGCTGGAAAATGAAGTCAGCGTCTTCATAAAGCTGCAGAAGGAAGCATGAAGTCTCTAAAATCTCCTGGTAGACGGTTGCGTTGACTCTGGACTTAATAAAGCACAGTGGACCAACACCAGCAGAAGACATGGCTCCCCAAATCATCAGACTGTGGAAACTTCACACTGGGCTTCAAACATCTTGGATTGTGTGCTTCTCTTTTCTTCCTCCAGACTCTGGGACCTTGGTTTCCAAATGAGATGCAAAGTTTGCTCTCATCAGAAAAGAGAACTTTGGACCACTGAGCAACAGACCAGGTCTTTCGTTGTTTAGCCCACACAAGACGCTTCTGACGTTGTTTGTAGTTCAAGAGCGGCTTAACCAGAGGAACATGACATCTGAAGCCCATGTCCAGGATCCGTCTGTGTGTGGAGGCTCTTGATGCACTGACTCAGCCTCAGTCCACTCCCTGTGAAGGTCCCCCACACTTTTGAATGGCCTTTTCCTGACAGTCCTCTCCAGACTGCGCTCATCCCTGCGGCTTGTGCATCTTTTTCTTCCACATTTTTTCCTTCCACTTAACTTTCTATTAATGTGCTTTGATACAGCACTTTGAGGACATCCAACTTCTTTTACTATGACCTTTTAAGCCTTTCCCTCCTTATGGAGGGTGTCAATGATGGTTTTCTGCACAACTGTCAGGTCAGCAGTCTTCCCCATGATGGTGAATTCTACTGAACCACTGAGAGACCATTTAAAGTCTCAGGGACCCTTTGCAGATGTTTTGGATTCATTATCTGATGACACTTTGAGCTACAATATAGTCCCTTGCATGCCATGAGTCTATATCTTATATTAGTTTCACATTTTAAGTTGATGTCTGTGTAAGTTCTCAGTCGTACAGGAGTTGTCCATCTTCAATGAAGGTACTTGATTCATCTTCTGTACTCAGTAGTTGAAGTCTTCGAACGTTTCGCCTCTCATCCAAAAGGCTTCGTCAGCAACAAAAGTTCCACTCAGCCCACAGCTGAAAATATCGACCAACAAGGAGGAGTTGGGGTTGGCCCTCCTCTCTAATCACAGCTACTCTCACCTGTGGGTAAACACCAGACGCTCTACTTCAAAGGTGTTTACCCACAGGTGAGAGTAGCTGTGATTAGAGAGGAGGGCCAACCCCAACTCCTCCGGAGACTTCAACTACTGAGTACAGAAGATGAATCAAATACCTTCATTGAAGATTTTAAGTTGAATTACAGAAATAAATGAACTTTTTCATTTTCAAATTTTTCGAGTTTCCCCTAAAACAGAAAAACTAAATGTCCAGGACGTCTTCATATTGTCATGATAAAATGCCCTAATGTCTCCCCGTCTTCAGGTCAAACCACAGTCGTACCCATCGCCTCAGCGCTCCGTTGACTCCGCCGGTCTCCTCCGTCCCATCCGTCAGAGCGGTGACAGCGGGACAATGCAAAAGTGTTCAGGTCAAACGCTCTTTGTTTTTTTCAAAGATTGGCTCAAAGTCTCGATCTGCTGACCGGGCACTTTACAATCTGCAACGCCACAACAGCTGCACTCGTTTCCTGGATATACAGCAGAAACCTTTAAAATGGTCTTTAGCGTCCTCTCAGCTGAGTTTTTTTTCTTCTTCTCAGAGCTATACTTTTAGCAATGAGATTTATTTGTAAATCTCACAGTTTGTCGTTCACATTTTATAACTCGTGCTTTGTGCACTGAAAGAAATAATATGTGGACTTTACTTGAGCGAATCCATGAAACCGATTGCCTTGAAAGAGACAAGTGTATGTGGCTTATTGCTTTGAAGTTATATTAACTATTAATTTCAAGTAAAGTTGACTTCAATACAGTAGTGTTTACTTAAAAATCGCTAATACTAAATACTTGTCTTCAAGTAATGGTAACTCACAGAATTCCAGCAAAGTTAACTTTTATATCAGTAGTGTTTAATTGGATTTTCTAGCTGCTGAATATTTGCACATTGCAAGTAAATTTAACTTGGGCTGTTTAGGTATTATATACTGAAGTAGCCAAGTTTGTGCTACTTAATTCATAAGCTCATTTACTAACACCACTCCAGGAAACTGATTGCCTTAAACAAACCCAGTAAAGACAACTGAAGATTCTGAATCAACTTTATTCTTTCTCAGAATGACAGAACACAGCCACAAACATGACTCTCAGGGCCCAGACACGTCCCCAAACCACCTCTCCAACATGGACACCACACAATATACTTTGATGAAAGAAAAAATACAAAAATGGACAGGAAATTAAGTGACATATTTGACCAATTGTGCTGCTTTGTGTTGTTTCACTTAAAAAGATCTAAGAGGTCTGTCATTTTCCAAGGCATACTGTAACTGAGACAGTAGAAAAAACAGGAAATGTTATGATTTTAAATATAGGTGGAGATTCATATTTGGTACATAAACTATTGTTTGTAGTTACGAAGGTCAAACAATTCCTGTGGTTCATGACTAGGTTTGCCACAAACTGAACATGAGCGGTCAGACCTGTGCAGAATGGCGTCTATTCCTGTCCGTATAACTGCTCCATCATCCGTCTGATTGAACAGGAAATGAACTCACACTGTCCTCAATTATTCACCTGCTCCATCCGTCACAGCAGCTCTTTATCAAACACATGCAGCAGGACGGGTAAGACCAACGCACTGGCAGAAGTGAGTGAGTATAAACCTCAGTTTGTTTGTTTGTTTGTTACACAGGGGTCTGCGGGAGGATTAGGATTCAACATTTCAAACCTTTTTGTTGACATACTCAGCAGATGTTTACTTCATCCCATTTGCAAATAATATTAAGTACACGTGTTCCATTTTTACCCAAACCCTTTGTTAAATCACATTATGAATAGAAATGCCACTTAAAGGAAAACTCGCCCTCAAATCCACTTTGTTTTGCTGATAAACTGTATAAATGAGTGTCCAATACTGTTGTCTACATGTCCTGGTCATAATGTTGGCACTTTGGTGCAAATTAGTTGAAAGATCAACTTTATGCCTAAAACCATCAGTGAGGCGCCATCTACAGGCGATCGGTCTTTACTGCATGTGATTTTTGAATTTGGCGCCAGTATTTGCGCAGGGGTGAAGCCTGACGTCAGATGCCCCGCCGCTCTGGGCTATATATCTCGCTCACGCCCCCGTAGCGAGTTGGAGAAGGAGCGAGAGAGTATTTTCATTGATTGTCAGGTTTGCGATTAGTTGCGATTAGTTTTTTAGCATAGCTTTTTGTATTATAAATAATTGTGTAATGTAGCGTTGTTGTTGAATATTGTAGTTTTAGTCAGTAGTTGCTTTTATTGCTAGATTAGTTAGCTGAATTTAGTTTAGGATATTTGTTAGTATTGGTTTTAGAGTTCAATATTGTGTGTGTAATTTTAGTGTATATTGTTTGTTGTACTGTATTAGGATGGGGAGGAAGTGTAGCGTAAATATTATTTATATTTTTTTTTTTTATGCGACATGTTTTGTGCACTTTGCTGTAAGAAAAATAAAATAAAGCTTTGCAATACATAATCATGTCTCTATACCTCACACATGCTCTGCTGAGGACAGAGGGGGTTAGTAACTCTTTGAACAAAATAAGAAAATGCATCATAACACACAGACATGCAGCACTCTCACACACTGCAGTCTAGGGCCCAACAGCCAGGTTTGAGATAAAAACATGATCTCCATTGTGTAACTGGATGTGCAATATCCCTCTGTCCCTTTGTCTTTTCTGTCAGTGTAGTATTTACTCTCACGGACAATTAATGAGTAAAAAAACACAACATTCTACAACACCTGCAGTGGCACTTATGGCCTCTAGGGGCATGAGTTACTTAGTACTGCTTTAAGTAATTTAATTTGATGTATTTTCTTTCTAATCTCTCAAATAACTTCTAGTTAAACATTTATTATTAGAGTAAAGGTTTCAATCATAAAAATATATAGAAATATACATAATAGAGTCGACCAATGTGGGTTTTTCTAAAGCCGATGTCGATATACTGCTGATATTTATGGCTATATTTTTTTAAATGTCTATAATCCTGTGTATGATGCTTCTAAACATGTTGAACTGTGACAGCAGGGGGCGTAAAAAGAGGGTATATAAACCAGAACGTTGTGAAGAAATAAAGATATTGCTTTACATTTGTATCAATATGTTGTTTAGTTACAATAAGTGTTACAAGAGTTGAAAATGAATGCTCTGTATATGGCCATAATCGCTAACGTAAACATCTCTTCTGCCTAGAAATAAGAAAAGCCCCAGTTCCATCTCCGCCCCGCCTCCACCAACCCTCACTTGCTTTGAGTGCTGTCCCGACGGAGGATGCCCCATTGTCTCCTCCCTCTCCATTTGTCCCACAGTTTTATACCGACACTGGGCTGACCTAAATGTCTGCGTTGGTCCCACACAGAAGTAGGGCTGAGACCCCCTCCTCACGCATGCAGCGATGGGACAGCTGCGGGGAACAGGCCCGCTCACGGCCCACAGAAATAGAACAGCAGCCTACATAGTGCGGCGGGGCGGATGCTGCAACACATGGCAACGCATAGTATGACACAATTATCGAGCGAGGGGAGTTCGCCTGCACCCACAGGCGTGAAGCCGCACCCAGACAATATGCAAACAGGGTTTTACTGGGGCTGAAAATAAATGTATTCTATTAGACAAGGGGTCCTGCTGGGGCCGCTGGTGGATTTAAATTCAACATTTACATTTTATGTTTGTTTTTCTCTTCTCCTTTGTTAAAGAAGAACTAAGTAACTTCTACTAAATCCTTTCCGTAGTCCCTCTGGGGGTAATACAAGTGTTAATGGGATGATTGGTGGGTCTTTCATCTCCCCCTGGTGTCTCTGCCCAGAAGACCAAAATTGCAACTTTCCCTTCACCGGGTCGGAATCACCAATACACACTAATGGAATCACGAAGAAGAAGCTAACAGGCTAACGGGCAAAGCTAACAGCGGGCTAGCTCCACTTAAACATTTATTACAGCCAAGTTTGAGTGAAACAAAGGATCTCCATTGTGTAATTGGATGAACAACATCCCTCTGTCCCTTTGTCTTTTCTGTCAGCGTAGGATTTACTCTCACGGACAATTAATGAGTAAAAAAAAAAAAGACGTGTATAATAGAAAAGTCACTTTTTATGAACAAAATAAGGAAATGCACCATGATGAGCACGTACAGTATGTCTCTTCCTGAAGCAGATTGCTGACTAAAGTGTCAAATGTGTTGCAAAGCGCTTCTCTGCGAGTCGTGTATTAGTGAGTCAAAGCGGCTCATCGGCTCAGAGTGTTACAGTGTGTCACTTTGGCCACTCAGCGAGGATGTTTTCTGGACCTTACTTTGGTGATTAGTGTTGTCACAATACTAACATTTCAAACTTTATGCTGAAAAAAAAACGTGATACTGATTTCGATACCCAAAAAATAAATGTTTATTTTTTTATTTTTATAAATACTATATTTGCTTCTCTTTTTCCATCTGCACTGTATTATCTATTATTTTTGGTTTTACTATGTTCAATATTCATATTTAATGCTTTTTTTGTATGTGATATAACCTACAATATACAGTAAACTGCTTACAGACTGGATTTGGCCCACGACCATCAGGTTAAACACGATGTCTGTTTCTGCCTTAATGGACAGTGACCTGCTGTCACATTTAGGTGCATCAATTTCATTTCCAAGCACCAAACAATGTTTAAACTTTAAAATGCCTCCAAATATATTCATGAGTTAAGTACGGACAGTAAACGTGTAACTATTCAGTTGGCTTTGATATCATTTCATTTTGTTGAGAATGTTAAGGCCTATAATCCTAGGCAGTGGCTAGGCTAAGCTGCTCTATAGGAATGAATGGGTCGCGAAGCTAACGCGATCCGCACTCGCTAATTATACAGTTTCATCAAAACGCCTGCTCCTCTCATCATACCCTGGTGGCAGTAGTCGTATGCCACATTTAGACAACAGATGCATTTAGTTTTAGAACTTTATTTGTGGTGTTAGTAAAGCTATAGCTTGAGAAAAAAACGTTTTGTTATACATGGCACTGACGGTCGGAGCAGCAGGAGTATCGATACTTGCTCAAATTCATACTGCTTTTAGTATCGAGGGATCGATTTTTTGACAACCCTTTATAAGTGATGCATAAATGTGCTGCATTTCCACCCGTTTTCCCATTTAACTGTGTTCTTATGGTGAAAGGTTTCCCACAGCCAGGCTCAGAAACCTAAGGAGCGCCATCTACAGCAAACAGTCGGTTAAATTGGCTCTGACTGAATGGAATAAAAAAGATGGCGCCTGCAGGGATGTCCTCCCTCGGAGCAGCAGAGCGGAACAGAACCACATTATAAACAGAGAACGTGCTCCTATTTATTGGCCTATGATTGCTCTAATCATTTAAACATGAAGAAACTTCCGTGAAAGCCCTTGAAGTGCCACGAGGCTTCACTCGCCCGTCACTATAAAACGGGCATAACTTATCGCAGCATTTCTCTTCCTCAATATGTCCAAATGACCAAACAAATGTTCATAATGTGTCATGTCGGCGGATTACGTTGGTTCGTTCACGTTCTCGAGTTGACAGTCACTCCGCTCTCATGGCTGGAAATCCTGGGATCTCCTCCATGTTCCCGCAATCCCGACACTGATCCTGACTGAGCGTGACAGGCCTAAATCTCCATCTGGAGTTAGAGCCATTAGAACTGTCCTTCTCGCTCACGAAAGGCTCTCTCCAGCACTCAGCGCACTGACAGAGGAGCCCGAGAGCACCCAGAACTACCACAGGGCCATATCTCATTCTCCAGCTTTGTTCCAGGGGTTCTTTTTGCATGATGCTTGGATACACTCACGGCAGCATCAACACTGGCTGTAGAGGCTGAAGGTACAGGTGCTTTCATAAAAAATAAAAAAAGTTTTTCTAGTAGTGGAACAGATTTTGTTTTGTGACAATTGGGGTATTACAAATAGTTCGAAAAGTAAGGAATGAATCTGGCCCATAACTAACAATCCTCTTTCTCTTTCATTGTTTGTAATAAAAAATATATAATGGGGCCTTTAAGCTTCTCCAGTACCTTTGCTAATCTTTGCAAGAAAATTGGACTGGCTCAGCCTTTTGATGAACTCCCACAAGTTTTAGCATAGCCTTTTACCCCTAGCAGACTAGCCATGTGCTACTGGTATTAGCCCTGGGAGACATTTTCCCAAACAAATTCCTATCTATCCATTCATGGGAAATGGTGTCAACTTATATAGCGCTTTCCCACCTATATTAGGCATAAAGGCATTAAGCGCTTTACTGCAAGGAATCACTCGCCCATTCACACTGTCGTTCATATACGCCAATATACGCAGACACTGGAGGCAAGGACGGTGAAGTGTCATGCCCAACTTTCCACTGTCACCACATCCATCCACTCATCCATCCATCCATCTTCTTCCGTTTTATCTGGAGATGCCCTGATGTCCCTCTGCACACCTCCTCCAGCTGTTCTGGGGGATCCCGAGGCGACACTAGGCCAGCTCAGTGACCTGAGTCCTTCAGCGTGTCCTGGGTCTTCCCAATGGGACCGGCCCGAAACACTGACCAAGAGGCATCCGAAACAGATGCCCGAACCACATCAGCTGGCTCCTATCGACATAAAGGAGCAGCGGCTCTCCTCCGAGCTCCAAACCATGGGCTCTCCTGATATTCTTTCATCAGGAGAGCCAATAACGACCTGGCCACAGCAAGCAGCTTTTAAAAACATGTGTATTGATCATGGCGTATTCCTGAAATTGAGTTTTTGAAAGAATGAAAGTGAGTTTTACTTATCTATATGTTTATTTAATTGTTACTGATGCCATGTTCATAGGCCATATAGCTAACAGCTAATTCTCAGACCTGGTCCTTAAGACGTAAAATGACATAGCATATTTACATAAATCATTACAAATAATACAATTTACAAAACTTTTGCAATATTACTGACGAAATTGCTCAGATAAAAACCAACAAACTTTTAAAATCTAAGGGAAATGACCCCAGTGGACCCCTAATGTTAAGACCCTTAAATCTTTTCCTCACAAGATTGGAAAACTTCCCTTACTTGAAAAGTGCAAGAAAGAGATTACTCACTAACAGAGGAGGTCTTCAGGCAGATATTTTAAAATAACTCTAGAATTTGAGAGGTAGTGTTTCTACAATGAGCACTGGGAAACAGAAAATGTGTTTTATGGGGATTTGATTTGTGTTTGGCTGTTTCCACAGCGAGTATACAACACACCTTATTGACTACAAGCCTTATGCTAGAAGAGGCACAAGGGTTAGCATGTGACAGTCGTCTCAATAGCGCTAACATGTGCTCTAAGTTGTATGCCAATAAGGACCAGTTGTACTCCTGCAACTAGCCACCACAAGGATTCCCTATATGTACAAAAGAAAAAAAAGAAAGGGTGGAAAATTACAGAGTGCTTTGTAGAAAATTCTACCAATGATGCAATGAACACAAACAAATGTATATGCCGTTCAAAGGAGGAACCGCCTGTAAGCCCTCCTATTCTTAGAAATGCTTTGCATATTCATTAGTTTCCGGAGAATACCTTACATATTTATTAATTGCTCAGCTGGTCTTAACCGGTTTTCAGACTGCATGTCTGGCACCAGGAGCGAAAGTCAAAAAACCCTCGTCACCAGCACTAGGCCACACAACCACTTCCCCCTTTGAAACGCCTTTAATGTGTCACAGGTTCGGGTTCATTGGAGGAATGTTTGGTGTGGTGTAGCCAATAATTAAAAACCAGGTTAAAAAGATCAAATACAATTGAATGTATGAGTAAAAGGTCGGCGTAAATGCAACAAGATAAAACATACATTCAAAGGAGCACATAACTGGGGTTAAAAGGACTAAAGGAAGGGTTTTAAGATGCTACAGTAGTCAGGTCGGCCTCCAGGAGGGGGGTCCGGCCGGCTCCGGGAGCCTACCACGGAGGCGCTGCAGGGGTCCACCTCGGGGAGCGCTCAATCCCGCCGCTCCTGTCCGGGGGACATCCCTGGCCTCGCCGCCATCGCTCTGCCCGACCCGGTGCGTCAGGTCCCGTTCGTGTTGTCTTCCTCGTCCGTGCCTCCTCTCTCCGTCTGCCAGCCCTCCGTCCATGGCCCTCGTCCGACGCCCACCTCCTGCGCCTCGTCCGTGCCTCCTCTCTCCGTCTGCCAGCCCTCCGTCCATGGCCCTCGTCCGACGCCCACCTCCTGCGCCTCGTCCGTGCCTCCTCTCTCCGTCTGCCAGCCCTCCGTCCATGGCCCTCGTCCGACGCCCACCTCCTGCGCCTCGTCCGTGCCTCCTCTCTCCGTCTGCCAGCCCTCCGTCCATGGCCCTCGTCCGACGCCCACCTCCTGCGCCTCGTCCGTGCCTCCTCTCTCCGTCTGCCAGCCCTCCGTCCATGGCCCTCGTCCGACGCCCACCTCCTGCGCCTCGTCCGTGCCTCCTCTCTCCGTCTGCCAGCCCTCCGTCCATGGCCCTCGTCCGACACCCACCTCCTGCGCCTCGTCCGCGTTATTTGTACCTGAGGGCCAGTCCGTGCAGGTCTGCCACCTCCCCCACGGCGGCCTAGTGGCCCGTGCCCCTCCGCCCTGGCACTCCCGTGTCCTCTCTTTTTCTTTCTTGTGCAAAACCACTTCCGCCTTTATATCTTTCTTGCAGGTGGGCCCACTTGAGGCAATCAACAGGGGCGGGGCAGCGAGCTTTGGTAAATTAAAAACACGCATAAAATCAACCTTAAAAACATGCAGATAAAAACACACTAAAACCAACTTAAAACTTGTGCGCTCGTGCCTGCTCGTAAACAGTCGGAGTTTAAGGTCATGAACTTTTACTCATATTAAAATAAAGTATTTTATAAAATCATAGCATTGGCTTAGCATAATATAAGTTTGCAAACACATTATTTATCACGTACAACAATTGACTTTGTCAAAGTACTTATAAATGACTATGATTTCTCATATGTCTATAATGTACTTTAGCATCCACATATTTCTTATAGCATGTAAAACACAAAGCATATGAAATGAGTTTATGAGTACTTATAAGTGGCACCTACTGTGTCCCATAGGCCTATAATGTACTAAAGCAATATAACATTGATGTACATGTCATATGCAAATCCTCTGCAAGCATACTTTATTTAAACTAAACATTTCCATAACGCCATGACCAAAGCCCACTTAGGTCTGCGGCCGTCTCGACAATTACATTATGAACTTCTGTTGCGTCCACAAGTTTGATTCAGTTTCAGCCATTGTTTAACTTTACTTTTAAACTCGTTCAGCTCTGTTAAAGATTTCAGATTAGCAGGTAAATTGTTCCAGATCTGTAACCCTTTTACAGCGAACGCTCTCTGTCCAAGGCAAGGCAAGGCAAGTTTATTTGTAGAGCACAATTCATACACAAGGCAATTCAAAGTGCTTCACAGTTGCATAAAATTACAAGAAAACAGATTAAATCAATCATTAAAACATAAAAATTAATTACAGTAAAAGGCAAGAGTGCAGATAAAATACTTTCAATTTTCATATGCTCGGGTAAAAAGAGCTGTTTTCAGCCTGGATTTGAACATTGTCAGAGTTGAGGCCTGTCTCACATCCTCATGAAGACTGTTCCAGATTTTAGCTGCATGAAACTGAAACGCAGCTTCACCGTGTTTAGTCCTGACTCTGGGAACCACCAGGAGACCCCTCCCTGAAGTTCTCAGGGCCCGAGATGGTTCATACGGCTCTAACATGTCAGAGATGTACTTTGGTGCTAAACCATGAAACGACTTGTACACGAGCAGAGCTGTTTTAAATTCTATTCTCTGAGTGACAGGAAGCCAGTGCAGGGACCGGAGCACTGGACTAATATGGTCATATTTCCTGGTTCTTGTCAGGACTCGAGCAGCAGCGTTCTGGATGTTCTGCAGCTGTCTAACAGCTCGTTTAGAAAGGCCAGTGAGCAGCCGTTACAGTAGTCTAACCTGCTGGAGACAAATGCATGGATGAGTGTCTCTAAGTCTGGTTTTGACACTATTCCTCTGATCTTAATGTTTTTCAGATGGTAAAAAGCTGATGATGCTATTGCTTTAATGTGGCTGTTTAAGTTCAGGTCTGAGTCCATGATTACTCCTAGATTTCTAACATGATGTTTTGGTTTTAGAGAGAGAGACTCAAGGTGACTGATAACACTTTGTCTTTGTGTCTGTGGGCCAAAAACAATGATCTCAGTTTTGTCTGAGTTTAGTTGGAGAAAGTTGTTTTGCATCCACAAACTGATCTGTTCGATGCAGTGACAGAGAGTATCTACAGGCCCATGTTCACCTGCCGTCAGTGACACGTAGATCTGAGTGTCATCTGCGTAGTTGTGGTACGGCACATTGTTGCTGTTTATTAGCTGACCCAATGGAAGCATGTACAAGTTGAATAAGAGGGGTCCCAAGATTGACCCCTGGGGGACTCCACAGGTCATGGAAATTTTGTCTGAGACACAGTTGCCAATTTCGACAAAGTACGTCCTATCCTCAAGATAGGACTTGAACCAGTTTAGCGCAGTACCAGAGATTCCCACCCAGTTTTCTAACCTGTGAAGTAAGATTCCATGGTCCACTGTGTCAAAGGCAGCGCTCAGGTCCAGCAGAACTAAAACTGAGACCTTACCTGCGTTGGTGTTCATACGGATATCATTTGTCACCTTGATCAGAGCTGTCTCAGTGCTGTGGTGGGGCCTAAATCCTGACTGGAAAGTATCAAACACATTGTTAGATAGGAGAAAGTAAGTGAGCTGTTGATAGATTACTTTCTCCAGGACTTTTCCTAAGAATGGTAGGTTTGATATGGGCCGGTAGTTGTTCAGTATCTTGGGATCAAGGCTGCTCTTCTTTAGAAGAGGCTTAATGACCGCGGTTTTCAGAGACTTTGGAAATGCTCCAGTCTCAAATGAGATGTTAACTAACTGAACAAGTTGTGGTAACAAGCTGGTCAGCACAGACTTCAGAAATCTAGTGGGCAATTCATCAAGGCAGCATGTGCATGAACTCAGACTGGAGATAACCTCTTCCATTGTTTTGTCAGTAACAGGTGTGAAATGTGTCAGCTCAAGGTGTTTATCTGGTGGCAGGGTTGGTATTTGTGTTGTTGAAATTATGGCATTTTTAATGCCTTGGACTTTGTCATAAAAAAATATTGCAAACTCATTGCACTTAGATGTAGAGATTAGTTCTAAGGGCAGTGAAACTGGAGGGTTAGTTAATCTGTTTACTGTTGAAAACAGAACGCGAGAATTGTTTCTGCAGTTTGCGATGATTTTAGAGAAGTACTTCTCCCTTTCTCCACGCAAAATCTGGTTGAACTCACGAAGCACTTCTTTGTATATCTCAAAATGAACCTGGAGCTTTGACTTGCGCCATTTCCGTTCGGCTTTTCGGCACTCCCTTTTCTGTGCCCTGACCGAATCTTCACTTCTCCAAGGTGCCTTTTGTCTATTGTTAACCATTTTAACCTTGACAGGAGCAATAGTATCCAAAACATTTAAGACGCTTGATGTGTAAGAGTCCAACAGATTATCAACATTAGAACATGGGGGATTTTCAAATCTGATCATTTCCATAAACTGTGTACTCGTTGTATCATTTATGTGTCTTCTCTGAATAACTCCAGGCCCAGCCTCTGGTTTGGGTGTAACAGACAGGTCAAAGAAGACACAAAAATGATCAGACAAAGCAACATCAACAACATTCACATTTGATATATTGACACCTTTTGTAATGACTAGATCTAGAGTGTGGCCTTTGTTGTGAGTTGCTTCACTCACATGCTGAGTTAAACCAAACATTTCAAGAACAGCTCTAAGTTCTCTTGCATGCCTGTCATTGGTCACATCCACATGCACATTAAAATCACCTGAAATAACCAAACAATCAAAATCAGTCAATATAAATGAAAGTAATTCAATAAAATCTTCAATAAAACAATTCTGTGGTGGTTTGTAAATAGTCATATAAAGTATGGAAGATTGTTTTGTCTCCATTTTGAAAGACACATACTCAAATGATTGAAAAACCCCAAATGACAATTTGTGGGTGACTATATTGTCCCTGAATATGGCACAGACACCCCCGCCCCTTTGGTTTTGGCGTGTTTCAGACACAAAATTGAAATTTGATGGGCTACACTCAATCAAAACTGCATTTCTAGTGTTTTTGTCAAGCCATGTTTCAGTTAAAAACATAGTCTAGATTATAAGAGGAAATAAAACTATTTATTAACAAGGACTTGTTTTTTAATGATCTGACATTGAGTACAGCATGTTTGAGATTTATCTGTGTTTGAGTGGATGGAATCTTTTTGCAAGGGATATGGATTAGAGTTCTTTATGGGACGGTCTGACTGTCCCTCTCTTATCTAATCTATGTTGTTTGACAGTACTAATAGTTTCAGAAGAACACACTCCCTCTATGGACCTCTGGTTGGTTTTGAGTTTGCTGTGCATGGTAGCAACGCAGAGGCCCCTAATGTCCTAGACAGCAGCAGTGACGCTGCTGGAGATAACAGCTGTGGGCACCGGTGGTGGGGGCCGAGCTGGGGAGACCTTGGGTGAAAAAGACAGAGGTGGGAGAGGGGCAGGATACTTCTTTGGGGATGAAAGATGTTTTGCATCTGGCTGGTCTGCAATCTCCATCAGCAGCGCCCCAAGGGGTGGTCCCGCAAGCTGCACATTGTTCAATCCCTGCAGTGATATCGGGAGCGAGGTTGTTGACACATACATTTTTTTTTTTTTTTTTAAACATTCACAAAAGAGTACTTCAAAATATTTTCAAAACTTAAAAGATTATGCTTCTCTTGAATTCTGCAACAGTGCCACATCATGGGCTTTTTGTCAAGCACCTTTAAAGCTTGTTTGTACAGAGAGATCACACCTTTCATAGTGGCCTGGTTAGCTTGGCCCCACACAGTGATACTTTGCTGTAGAGATAATTCCACTCATTAGAAGTGTCATGATTCGTTTTTTGTTCCCCTGTTTTTGTATGTTTTTTTCTTTGGTCTAATGCTGTGTTTTATGTTGGCATGTTTATTTGTCCTTGTGGTTTTGCTTTACTTCCCCTGTGTTAATTACCTGCCCCGTCTGATGTGTTACACCCGTGCCCCGTTTCCTCCTGTATGTATACCCCTGTGTTCCCCATGGCCTTTCAATCAATCAATCAAGGTTTATTTATATAGCACTTTACAACAACACCAGGAGGACCAAAGTGCTTCACAGAAAGATTTAAACAATATAAAAACACAAAATGATTACAACCAAGACACAATTAAGTGTGCCCTAAGTATTAAAAGCAAATTTGAACAGATGAGTCTTTAATCTGGATTTAAACAGGGACAGGTCCGTGAGAACACGTAGGCTGAGGGGCAGGCTGTTCCACAGTTTAGGCGCTGCAACCCTAAAGGCACGATCGCCCCACTGTTTGTAGTGGGACCTGGGCACGTCCAGAACCATTTGCTTGGCAGACCGGAGAGCACTGCTGGGGCGATGTACGGTCAACAACTCAGTCAGATATAACGGAGCAAGACCATGAAGAGCTTTAAAAACAAGCATTAACATTTTAAAATCAATCCGAAAACAGACCGGGAGCCAGTGCAGGGAGGAGAGGACAGGAGTGATGTGGCTGTGTCTGGATGAACCAGTGAGAAGACGGGCTGCTGCATTCTGCACTAACTGTAACCGGTGGAGTGACGACTGTGGGAGGCCAGAGTAGAGAGCGTTGCAATAGTCCAACCGAGAACTGATGAACGCGTGCGTTGCCTTCTCGAGGTCTTTGCGTGAGAGAAAGGGCTTCACCTTGGTCAAAAGGCGCAACTGAAAAAAGCTGGCTTTGACAACAGCATTTATTTGTTGTTTAAAGTTCAGTTCTCGGTCAAAGACAACTCCCAGGTTCCTGACGGCATCACGGACTGGACCCATGACCCTGGACTGAATCTGAGGAACGTCCCCGGAGCCAAAAATAATAAATTCGGATTTTGTTTCATTGAGGTGAAGAAAATTCTGCGTGAGCCATTGTTTAATGTCTGAAAGGCAGTGATGGAGGGAGTCAAGAGCAGTGGCAGTGTTAGGGAGCACTGGTAAATAGACCTGGACATCGTCAGCATAAAGATGGAATGATAAATTATGTCTGGCAATGATGGATCCGAGTGGCAGCATGTAAAGTGAGAACAGGACCGGGCCAAGGATGGAACCCTGTGGCACCCCAGATGACAACGGGGTGGAGGAGGAGGAATAGTCATCGACCATCACAACAAAGCTCCGGTCAGTCAGGTAGGACCTAAACCACTGCAGGGCCGTGCCCTGAACACCAACATGCTCCGCCAGCCGGGAAAGGAGAACTGAGTGGTCCACGGTGTCAAACGCCGCAGTCAGGTCCAGCATCATCAAAAGCACTGGCTGCTTCGAATCCAAAGACAGCAGAATGTCGTTGTGCACTTTAAGAAGAGCTGACTCCGTGCTGTGACGCGATCTGAAGCCTGATTGAAATTTCTCAAAAATAGAATTATTTTCCAAAAAAGACTGCAACTGAATGAAGATTAGCTTCTCTAAAATCTTAGACAAAAATGGAAGGTGAGAGACGGGTCGAAAATTTGACAGAACAGCAGGATCTAGATTAGGTTTTTTTAACAGTGGCCTAACCACCGCATGCTTGAAGGCTGCAGGGACAGAACCAGTGCTTAGGCTGCTATTGAACAAAGTGAGAAGGTATGGGCCCACGGTGTCAAAAGCATGTTTGAGAACCTTAGATGGAACGATATCCAGAGGACAACTTGTGGGTCTCATCCCCTGGACCACCTCAGAGAGGAGAGTCAGTGTCACAGGCTCAAACTCTCTGAGAACAGCAGGGGGCAGTGGAGGGATATACAAGTCAACAGAGTGAGCATTACAGCCAATGCCCATCCTCACTGATGCCACTTTGTCCACAAAATGTTCCAGGAATCCATTACATGTAGACTCAGAAACATTCTTTAGCACACTGCCAGGTGGACTAATCACAGACTGTATTGTTTATTGTCGGTTTACTGTCAGCCCCGGTTCCTTTGAGGTTTCAGTTATTAAAACGTCACCAGTTTTTGTAGCAGTTTGGGGTTTTATTTTCCTCACTCCACCATCAGACCATGACACAGAGAATTGAACTGAAATTGAACTGGATGTGCAGATTTCCACCTATGGTACGTTTTTGATTCAAATGACAGCAATGATGTCTCCCATACGAGCCTGTGGTGCCACAGCAGTAACGCATTCATCATAGCTATACTTTTGCACAGTAAGTACCTGCTGCCCCGTCCCTGCCTCTTTAGGTCCTCTGTGCCTCACCTGACTCTAGTGAACTCTGTTGTTTCTGATACAAAGAGGTTTTTGTGTGAACTGGCTCCACCGGTTCAGCCTTTCCTCCTTTTCAACCGCCCCAAAAATCTAATCCCACAAGAATGTCTGTCGCAAATGCGTGTCATTCGCCGCATTTCAACCGCAGATCAGACAAGTGAGCTGTGAGGATCAGAGCGGACTGCTTTGAGCTCTGACGAAACAAACGTACACTACGCATGGGTCGGGTTTATCCAGTTATTAGTGTTCACTTCGGTTTTAGAGCGTTTTGCAGCTCTCAGTGCCAGTGGCGCCACCAGGTGTGCCCGTGGCCACCCCTGGCCGACTCCTGGTCACCCCGTTGGCCACCCCACTGGCCAGTGTTAATTGTAGTTCTGTAGTATCAGTTATGAATATTGTCAGCCCAAATTCACAGCCAGCCAGGCAAGCCGCTCTAGACCTAGTTTTGGTTTGCCACCCCAAGATTTTAAGGCCACCCCTATGAACAATTTCTGGAGGCGCCACTGCTCAGTGCACTGTCAGCATTTCAAAAGGAGATGACATAACAAAAAAACAAACGCCACATACAACACTTAAAATACAGCTCCACGGCCTGGACATCTGCTGTGTGTTTGCTCCTGGCTTTTGGCACAATCAAAACAATACCGTGGCTGCATCTAAAAAATGTAAATAAGTCTAGGAACTTTCTCCTTATCGTTGACCCTGACCCATCCAAAAGTGTCAGTGCAGCTGCTTCGAAGTTGTCACTTGTAGTCGCTTGCATGTGTTCACTTCAGGAAGAGCCTGAAAAAATAATATGTGAATGAAAACAGTTTTCTGATTCTTTGCTTGTGCTTTGGTGACAGTGGAATAGTTGTACGTCCTTTCTCTGACACTGAACACAAATCTCGCCTCTTTTCTCGCTCCTGGATATTATTTCAAAATGTGTGGTTTTGAGTGTGCGGTACCTGTCTGTCCAGCCTCATGTTATGGTAAAATAAAATATGGTAAAAACACACGTTTGTAATCCAGTGCGTTCTTTATTGCATCCGTGTTTTTAATACGTTTATTGATGAGTTTAATTCCTCTGTTCTGAATGCCTGGGCTCAGGAAAGGCATTTCAAACCACAGTTGCTGCTTGTCATGAAGCTTTAACTCCTCGGTTTCTCAGAGTTTCTCCATTTCACTCGTGTCTTTGTGATGTAGAAGAGGTGGTCATGTTGCTCAAAATTTGGGAACACCAGGAGTTTGGTTACTTTCAAACTGTTACCTACATTTGAGTCGAATGAGCTACCAAAGTCTATAGGCAGCCAGTCCCGAACGGGAGGCTCCAGTCGATGGATGATAGCCAGAAATAAGGGGAGAGACTTGACCCAGTCCTATGTGGCCCCGGGAGCCCGCAGGAAATGGCAGAGATCAGAGGCCTTTTGCAGAACTGATCAGAGCCACACACTGACGCTAAGGCCCGACACCGCGTCTACGACGAGTCGGAGATTGCACAAGGCTTTTTAGATGGCTACTTGTTGGGTTTTACAGCGAATATGTTACAATAGTTTTGTCTGTGGCTCTGGTCCACAATCGGAGGCGAAAAGGCAAGAGACTCAGCGGGGGGCAGAGCCTATATTTACAAAGCAGGGCCCAACTTACCAACGTCCAGCAAGTTTCGCACAGAAGGTGTGACATCAGATTATAAAACACGTTTTTTGAAATGAATAGACCCATTTTCACTTCACCAGAAGGACCTTCGCATTGATGCAGGTAAGTTTAAAGGAGCCACGGCCGACTGAGTGCCTCCTTAAGGCCTCTGATGAGGACACTTTTTAAAATGTTTTTAGGACGCGCTTATAGTGGGCCACCACCTGTGAAGGGTTGGTCATCTTTTGTCTGGAATGGCCCAGCTTAGTTTTTAGTCATTTTTTTCCATTCTTCTTTTAGTCTTCCATGAGGAAGAGGAGTTGGAGGAGAATTGTCACCTTGATCGTCTGACGTTTGGTGCCTGCTTTGAAAGTTCATGGGCTGTGGCTCGGCTCTCAAGCGGTTTCTCTCCTCTGCTAACTCGACCTTTTGTTGCTGCAGAGCTTTAACTTTTCGGGCTTAAGTTGGAGCAGCTTCTAGGAGCAGCTCTGAACGGGCACTGGCGAGAGAAAAAGCCGATGGTCCGGGCTGAGGACCAGGAAGCGCGTCGAGATGAACAGGGAGCGGGGGAAGGCGGGGGGAGAGGGCGGAGACAAAGCTTTGAAGTGTGTCCATCGTGGAAACCAGAGCGCCGGAGAACTGGAGAGCCTCAGCACTGGGCAGAACGAGGGTCACGGCGACGATTGGTGCAGAGGATGCGACGTGATCCATGGAGAACAGAGCCGGGGCAGTGGAGGTTCCAGGGGGGCCGTTTTGGTTTGGCAAGTGACTAAATATGCTCTGGATGAAGCCTGTTTCTAGCATTGAAAGGACAAAATAGACATCTCCAATCTTTTCCCCCTTTCATCAATGGGCCTTCTATTATCTTTAAACGTGTGTTCACATGCCACTGAACAAAACACGCACAATAGGCTCCTCTGTCCTCTTCTCTCATCGGGTAATCCTAGTGAGACAGAAGGATGGGTCAATCGCAGCGGGCCCCGCAGAGCATGTCAAACAGCCGCAGACAGAGGGCCACTTTGTGCCCAGACATGCCGGTATCAGTGACTGCAAATGAGAGGGACGGGACGGCCCGTACGGGGAGGGAGCAGCGTGATACGGTTTCATCATCCATCAGGTGATTTATTTACATAAAACCACAAATACACTGTACTACAACTACAGCCGAATGCTCAGGGTAATGAAACAAATGTGAAACCTGTAAAACTTGTTTAAAGAGGATCTAAACGGGCGTGCTAAAGCCTGTCCCCGCCCACAAACAAAAGATCTGATCTGAATGCCTGGGCTCAGGAAAGGCATTTCAAACAACCGCTGCTGCTTGTCATGAAGCTTTAACACCTCTGTTCAGACAGTTTCTCCATTTCACTCGTGTCTTTGTGACGTAGACGAGGTGGTTCAGATGATCTGTACACTTTTCTTGACTGTGTGTTTGGACTCCTCCCTCCTCACACGCCGCGTCACAATTACTTTTATTCAAATGTTTTTATTCTAAATTGTCTAAAACAATGGTTCCCAAACATTTTGGAGCCGTGTACCCCTGAAGCTTTGGGTGACTGAAAACACTGGGAATATCACATGAGATATTGTGTTTATTTCCTCCATTACTACAGTGAGTGCGTTCAGACCAAACGCCCCAGCCGCCTCTAGTTGGACATTTTGCAAGCGTCATGATTAGGAGGTGTGTCATATTATTTTAAAAACAGGCTGTTTGTATGAATGGGTAAAGCTGAGTGTTTAACTTTTTGTCCCAGTGGACCAGGACTCTGCTGCTTTTGTCACTCATTCTGAACATCAGACTCTAGTTTGAACTCTGGCCCCACCCCCTCAGTCGTACTGTCAAACCACCGGTACAGACTCAAATGTGCCGGTTTAAGCTTCTGTTAAACTTCTCCTCGCAAGTAGAACGCTCCATTGACGAATGTGATTTTCCAACGTTCTACCGGTCATTATTTTCCGATAGAGGACCTCTGAAAAAAAATAATGACCACTGCCAATAGCAACGGAGTGCTTGTCGGGTCTTTCATATCACTCCAGTAGTAGCGCACACTATCTCTGTCCCCGTCCATAAGAGAGAAGTGGGGGAATCGCTCGTGAAGTTAACGGGAGCCCGACTTTCAACTTACCCAGAGATTCACCACCATTCCTCCTCTCCAACTGCACCTTCAACTAAGGAGCTAGGCTAGCAATAAGTAGCTAGCATCGTTGCTACTAGCCTAGCCACACGGCCTGGAATCACAACAAACATTGCCAAGTGTGACGGGGCTCGTATGGCTGATAGTGTTATTAATGGCAGAAAGTACAATGTTTGTTTAACACCATCTTTTCTTATTGTGCCAACAATAAAACGACGTTCCCAAACGGTGTATACTATAACAAAAACAACAACAATATTTACAAAATACATCATATTTACAACAGACAATACTTTCAATAATGAGGCAAACCAGGCTCTCATAGTTACCTTCCACGTACGGCGACCAACACAGACTGACTCAGTAGAGAGGGCACCCCTCTTTATAATCATTGGCCCCTCCCTTCAGCCAATCGCCACAGATGACTGTTAACTACCCTAAAACAGTCTAACAGATGATTTATTACCTTGTAATAAATAATATACAATTTAATACATAAACAAAATACATTTAAAGTAAACCAATATGTCCCCGAGCCCTGCAACTTCTAACCCAAAACTACTATTATTTTATCATAAAACTGGTTTCGCGTGATGACGTCACACGCCGGCGTCCCTCGCGTGACGCAACATACCCGGAAATGCGCAGGCGCTCGGCTTGCCCGGGGGGAGACAGATGGGCGGAATGGACTGTGGGGAAATGTTTGTTGTATAACGGAGTTATGGAGGGAAGATGGTTCAGCGGTGGCCTAGTGTGCACCCCAGACCCCCGCGATGGAAGTTTGGCAAGGGTAACAGTCGCGAACGCGGAGCGGACGGAGGGGAACGGGAACGGGCAACAGGTAAGTGTAACGGTGTGCGTGTGGGCTTAGGTGGGTGGCGGCAGTTTTCCCGTGGGCTCGGACGGGGTCACCCCGTCACACCAAGCAACGCGCAAACTTTTGGGAACTATTTGCCACGGAAATAAAAAAAATAAACGTCTCGGCCTTCATAAAAGTGTATGAAGTTTGTGTGTGTGTTCAGTTTTCCCGATAATGACCGGTGTTCTATACATTATCCCTTACATAACATAAGATAGCCTTTATTGATCTCACAATGGAGAAATTTACTTGTTACATACATTATTAATTAATTAATTAATAATTTGAATACAACTAAATATACAGTGATTTTGCAAAAATAACACAGTTGATAGTGGAGTATTGATGTTTTATGACAAGTTGCTCACCTCATTGATTGGAGACAAATCTTGATCTGTGCCTGCTCACTGCCTCCTGCTTGTCCGGTCTGTCAAATTGGGCACAGCGTGGCTCTGGCACAGGTACTTGGTCAGAGGACTGTTGGTAAGGCTGAGCATCCTCCACCACACACTCAAACAGTTCCATCAGCCTGTCAATGTAGACTCGAAACAAAGAAGGGAATTTTTATTGACATGTTCCGCACACATTTTCATACTTGTTTTAATAAATGACATACATCTGGTAGGCTTGGTCTTCACAGCTCTGACACTGTAGTCACCGTGCTTATACTTAGGGTACACAGTGGCATACCTCAGCTCCTCCGCTGCTGTTACTCCTTGTAGCCTTCTAGAATTCTCATTGTAATGCATTGCGGCTCAGTCTAAAAGGTATTGATTTTGAATTGTTTTTAGAATATTTGAAAGCAGTACTAAGTAACATGATTACCTAAATAAATCCTTTCCGTAGTCCCTCTGGGGGTAATACAAGTGTTAATGGGATGAGTGGAGGGTCTTTCATCTCCCCCTGGTGTCTCTGGCCAGAAAACCATGCTTGCAACTTGACTGCCACCGGACCGGAGCAACCAATACACACACTAATGGAATCACGAAGAAGAAGCTAAAAACGCTAACGGGCAAAGCTAACTGCGGGCTAGCGCCACTTTAAACAGTATTTACAGCCAAGTTTGAGTGAAAAAAGTTATTTCCATTGTATAACTGGATGTACAACCTCCCCCTCTCCCTTCGCCTTTTCTGTCAGCGTAGTATTTACTCTCCAAGACATTTAATAAGTTAAACAAATTGTAACTTGCTACGACACCTGCAGTTGCGCTTATGGCCTCTAGGGGCAAGAGTTACTTAGTACTGCTTTAATAACATCTGAAAAGAGTTTGTTTTTATTACCTGGCCAACATTCCTCTTGAACGAGTATGCCACACACCTGAAGAGCAGGGCAAGCTAGCCTAGAGCCGAAACGCTTTGAGTGGTTGAGTGGAGAACCAGGCTGATCGAAATCATCAAAACACGGCTCAAACAAGAAGAAACTCAGCAACGAGAGGTGAAGATAGAACTGAGGCGAAAGAGCCGAAAGGACACGGCTCTTCCTGCTATCGCGCCACCACAATGCTAACAGCTGCTTCAATGATGATTTTACCATCAGGACGGGCGATTTATTGAAGCCGACCTCATGATTTTTGTATCATTATTTTTTATGTCTAACTGCCTGATATAATATATTGCAGTAGTTTAAAGTCTCTTTAAACTATTTCAGGTCTTTCAAAAGCAAAATAAAACTCCAACACATACAGTTTCATCTCTAAGTGCCTCATTGTCAGGTTCATCTGCTCTTGCTGGGCGGGTTCCCACACCTGACGTGAGATGGGCTCACTACTGAAGTTTAGTACAGGATTTCACTCAAACATGGAGGCAGGAAGTTTTCTTTATCCTTTTATTCTCATTTTCTACTCCATTTGTTGGGTCGTCAGTTTAGGTAAAAAACCTTAGTGGAAACAGAAAAAACCAATAAATACGCAGGCACATATGTTACAGGTTACATAATCAAACACACTTTTAACCATTTCGGTTTATATCTGAATTACAGATAAATGTGTTCTTAAACCATTTTACCCTTTGATTTTATAAAGGTTTAGCCTTTAAAAGGGAGTTACACTTTAATACCGGTAATCATGAATTAATTCTCAACTTTTTAACCAACTTGTAAATATGACTTACTCAGTACATTTTAAACCACAACATAAACAAATCAATATTCACAAAGCGCTGCCGAACGCAGCATTAGCACAACAGAAACACATAGCCTCACTTTCAATGTAAAGTGAAGCACACGCTGGCGCTCACCGGCCGTCTCCTCAGCTCTTTAAAAGTGAGAACCCGGTCCCGCTCAGCGTTTGTTTGTTGAGAGTCTTGAATTTGCAGCGCTTCCCTGTGCTCCTGGTGGTGTTTGGGCTGCTCCCGGTGGTGTTTGGGCTGCTCCCGGTGCAGGACAGTGGAGTGAATTCACGTCAACAAATTGGTTCCACCTGGACTCTGGTGAGAGGGGGCGGCGACCAGATGGAGTGGGCGGAGGAGACAGCAGATCGCCGCAACACTCATACAGGTGCTCGTCATATAATTAGAATACCATGAAAAAGTTCATTTATTTCTGTAATTTAACTTAAATATGATGTAGATTGATTACATGAAAGTGACATATGTCAAGCCTTTATTTGTTATAATTTTGATGATTAAGGGTTTACAGTCCATTTTCAAAATATTCAGATTTTATGAGATTTTTAATTTGGGATTTTTACAAGGTGAGCCATAATAATCAAAATGATAACACATAAAGGCTATACATATCTCACGTTGCATGTAATGAGTCTATCATGTATTAGTTTAAGTTGAATAACAGAAGTGAATGCACTTTTTCATGATATTCTAATTATATGACGAGCACCAGTATCCATCCCTTCATTAGTCACAACAAATACATATCTATGAACCATGCACATTGACACTTTAATAAGAGTAAAAGTACTGATATAAAAGACACTATGAAGATGCTCTCTCTCCCCATCATGGACATAAAGACAGGTGTCTCTTTATGAGAGAGAAATGTTGCTGCTTTTGGGACAAATAAACAAACGACAAATAAACTTGAATTGTATCTGAATGTTTACTTTGCTACATATCTTATTTATTCTGATGTGTGTTGCACACAAGATTAATGAGATTTTTGTATCTTATTGAATCCAACATCAGTGCAGGAGGGGTGGGGAGCGTGAGTGAGGGGAGAAAGCCAGGTGAGGAGAGAGGGGCAGGACAAGGGTTCACTACTCCACTAAAAAATCATAAAGACGTAGCTGAGGGCAGCTTTGAACAAAAAAAACACCGTCAAAATGATTAATTCATTTTCATATCTTTTTTGTAATGTAAAGTTCTCTTGAGACAGTTACAGTTTGTTACAAGGACAAAAATGCAGACTCATTTAATAACAAAAACATATTTTTGTTATTAAATGAGTCATATTAATTTTTTCATCAAAAAAAGGTCAAAAGAAAATCGGGAAAAAAAAATTGAAATTGGGAACTTAAAATCGAATTGAATCGGGGCGTTACATCCCTAGTTATTTGTTTTTGTTTTGCTCTCCTGCCTTGAGTCCAGAATAACCCGTGAGCTCATCCCTAATGACATATTCCAAACGACTGGAGGATGAAAACATGTACTTCCCCGAGTCCTGACACAAAAATAACGCGTGCTGCTGACAGTAAAACCTCCATTACACTGACCCTCTGCACTTGTTCACCAGAGGAACCCGCCAACAGAGGGGGGAAGGAAAGGAGTGACGCACCTACAGGAAGTGCTGCTCAGGAGGAGGAGGCTCGTTCAGTAAAGAGGCCTTCTGCCATTTCACGGTATTGTTTTGATTGTGCTGAAAGACGAGAGCAAAAACACTGCAGATCTCTGCCAGACTGCGGTGGAGCGAGAGCTCCAAAGGGGCAGAACAGAGCTGCAGCTGCTTCCTCTTCTGACAGGAAGTGATGTGCAGGACGTTCGGAGAAACACTGCTGGGCTTTGGAGTACATCAGTTAAAAGTCAGTAATGTCACATTTTCATTCATCTAAACACAAGTAACGCCACATAAAGTATTAGATCTTCTGAGTATCACCAAGTATCAAGATCCAATCAGAAGTATTTCATAATTTACATGTACTTAAAGTGATCATCAGAATCCATGGTGCCACGGTAATTTGATTGTTTCAAATGTCTCTCTCTACTCACTTTCCAATCTTACAGACCATCACTGAAGGGAAAGCATTTAAATAGGTCGCTCATAATTTCAAAGTCACTACGCTGCACCGTGTCATTCTTCTACCTCTGCCAGAACTTCAGAAATGTCCTCTCTCTCATTGTGTTTTAAAGCCACACTGTGTAACATGTCATCCAATAATTAGACTTAAAATGCAAACGTGTATTTAATGGTAAATGGACTCAACCTATAAAGCACTTTTCCACCTTTATCAGGCCCAAAGCGCTTTACAGTAAGGAACCAGTCACCCATTCACTCTATCAGTCATACACCAGTGTACGCAGACACTGGAGGCAAGGAGGGGGAAGTGTCTTGCCCAAGGACACAATGACAGTGTGCATTTGCGGGAGCTGGGATTCGAACCAACAATGTTCTGATCACGAGACGACCCGCTCTACCAACTGTGTCACCCTAGTTTAATTCCAGATATTTTTATAGTTGAAAAGTACCTGCAGATATCCAGACAAATGTGCGTGTTTGCTGTGAGCGGCTCAGCTCTCCTAACATAAACAGAAATGTCTTTAGCTATCTGAGCCAGTTCCTACAAATGTGCATACAGCGGGTTGAAAAAGTATCCATACCCCTTAAACTTTTCGACATTTTAGTTAGTTAGTTATTTAAAAGGACAACGGACAGGTACATTAAAAAGATGGCTGCCCCAGATTTAGCACAATGCTAATTTGCCATGCTATGGACCACAAACATAAATATATTTAGTTGAAATGTTACTTAAAAGACGCACACTAAGTGACACACAATCGTGAAGTGAAATTAAATCTATAAATGATTTAGAAAATGTTTTATGAATAAAACCTGAGAAGTGGTGTGGGCAAAAGTATTTCCTTTTAGTGCAACCAATTGCCTTGAAATGTTGCCTGATGATTTGGCGCATTGAGTTGCCTTGTGTATGAAATGTGTGGTATAAATAAAGTTGCCTTGCCTTGCCTTCTGAATGATCACATGTTGCCCTAATGACTAAATAGAGTCTACCTGTGTGTAATCTAATGTCAGCTCAAATACAGCTGCTCTGTGATGTTCTTAGAGGTCTGTTCAGAGACTATTGGGGAGCAGGTAGCATCAGGAAGTCCAAGAACACACCAGACAGATCCGGGATAAAATTATTGAGAAGTATAAAGCTGGGTTAGGTTATAAAAAGATTTCCAAAGCTCTGAACATCTCTCAAAGTACAGTTAAATACACCATCCAGGAATGGAAAGAGTATGACATCACTGCAAACCTACCAAGACCCGGTCGTCCTCCTAAACTTACTGACCGAACAAGGACAGCACTGACCACAGCTGTTACCAAGAAGCCTATGATGACCCTAGATGACCTGCAGAGAGCTACAGCTCAGGTGGGAGAAACTGTACACAAGACAACTATTACAGATGAAACTCGGAAAATTAGAATAGTGTTCAAAAGTGCATTTACTTCTGTAATTCAACTCAAACTGTGAAACTAATATGATAGACTCATAGGCTCACAGCTTGTGAAAACACTAAATTAAAATTCTCATAAAATTAAAATTTTTAGAAAATGGACTGTAAGCCATAATCATCAAGATTATTATAACAAATAAAGGCTTGACATCTCATTTTGAATGTAATGAGTCTATATCATATATTAGATTCACATTTTAAGTTGAGTTACAGAAATAAATGAACTTTTGAGCAAAATTCAAATTTTCCGAGTTTCACCTGTAGTCGTACACTGCACAAGGTTTCCTCCGGGTACACCAGTGTTCCCTACCACTAAAAACGTGTACTATAGGCCAGGATGAATGAGAGTGTATTTGAGAGTGTGCATGGGGGACGACGGATGGAAAAAAGCCCAAGGCTACAATCCGGTGTGGCTTGTTCATTAACTTGCACTGACAAACAAACAAAACAAATCTGGCAAGGCAAGTTTATTTGTAGAGCACAATTCATACACAAGGCAATTCAAAGTGCTTCACAGTTGCATAAAATTACAAGATAACAGATTTAATCAATAGAACATCAACTTCAAAATTCATCAATTACAGTAAAAGACAAGAGTGCAGATAAAATACTTTCAGTTTTCATATGCTCGGGTACTGGAGTTTAGAGACCCCTCCCTGAAGTTCTCAGGGCCTGAGATGGTTCATACGGCTCTAACATGTCAGAGATGTACTTTGGTGCTAAACCATGAAACGACTTGTACACAAGCAGAGCTGTTTTAAATTCTATTCTCTGAGTGACAGGAAGCCAGTGCAGAGACCGGAGCACTGGACTAATATGGTGGTATTTCCTGGTTCTTGTCAGGACTCGAGCAGCAGCGTTCTGGATGTTCTGCAGCTCTAACAGCTCGTTTAGAAAGGCCAGTGAGCAGCCGTTACAGTAGTCTAACCTGCTGGAGACAAATGCATGGATGAGTGTCTCCAAGTCTGGTTTTGACACTATTCCTCTGATCTGAATGTTTTTCAGATGGTAAAAAGCTGATGATGTTTTTGCTTTAATGTGGCTGTTTAAGTTCAGGTCTGAGTCCATGATTACTCCTAGATTTCTAACCTGATTTTTTGGTTTTAGAGAGAGAGACTCAAGGTGACTGAGAACACTTTGTCTTTGTGTCTGTGGGCCAAAAACAATGATCTCAGTTTTGTCTGAGTTTAGTTGGAGAAAGTTGTTTTGCATCCACAAACTGATCTGTTCGATGCAGTGACAGAGAGTATCTACAGGCCCATGTTCACCTGCCGTCAGTGACACGTAGATCTGAGTGTCATTGAACAGTGTTATGGAAGAATGGCCATAAGAAGTCCCGTTTTCTGTTTGCCAGAAGCCACATGGGGGATAAAGCAAGATGTGGAAGAAGGTGCTCTGGTCAGATGAGACCAAAATCGAACTTTTTGGCCTAAATGCAAAACGCTTTGTTTGGCGTTAAAGTAACACTGCACATCCCCCTAAAAACACCATCCCCACTGTCAAACATGGTGGTGGTCACATCATGCTCTGGGGGTGCTTTTCTCCAGCAGGGACAGGGAAGATGGTTGATAGTTCATGGGAGGATGCAAAAGACTAGAATAGTGAGGTATGTTTGGTCCTTTTCATGGCATTTACATCAATTCTGTGGTTTCTTCATCATTAACGTCTTATAAGATGATGTTTAGTGTTCGGGGAAACCTACGCAGACACGGAGAGAGCACGCAAACTCCACACAGCAACAACAACCCCAGTCCCGGTCAATTCAAAATCAGCATAAATTCTCTTGATTCAAGTACTTTTAAGTCATCAAAGTTTATGTCGCAGCAGCAGCTACAACCATATAAAGCAATACATGTTTTGATGGTAATTATGAGATTGCGTTTTTAATGCAGTTTGTAGCTCAATGTCCAAGTTTTACTAAAAGGGCCTAAAACGGAACTCCATATTGTCCCACAGCCATGTAAATCCCGAGCAGTGCATCATCTCCAGTGATATCTTCAGTTCATGAGAGTCTAGTCCTGACTGTTGCCTCATACGGACCTCGTGACCTCAGCCCTAGCGGAGAGCGCGTGAAGAAAGCCGTGAGAGAGTCTGTGTTAATGATAAGAGGCTTGGCTCCCGTCAGTGCCAGTGCTGCTCCCAAAGTCACACCGTGGGAGTGAACCTAAGCACAACACCATCCAAACCGTACCTGCTCCTATCAGGAAAACATTTCATATCATACTGTATCTGTGTGTTACGGTTTATGTGATGGTTTCTGCGATTCAGTGATCTAATTTACAAAAAGCGTAGGCGTTTGCGCACCGAGAAATGAGTGGGAAATGTTTTATGCAGCGATAAATACAGACTGTTCTGACTTATTGTGCTGAAGTGGGCGTTACCAGACATAACATACAGTGTCTTTGGTGTTTATTCCACAATCTTTCCCACTGAGAGGGAACTTCATGTGCTGAACTCAAAGACATGAAGCATTTCTCTGAACACAATAGACCCATTTCTCTCAAATACTGTTCCCAAATCTGTCCAAATCTGTGTTAGCGAGGACTTCCCTTTGTCCAGGGAATCCATGTTCAGTTTTGCAGTTGTATGGAGGGGTTCAGCCAGTGTCTAGTGCAGGGGTGCCCAAAGTGGGGCCCGCGGGCTAAATTTGGGCGTTGGCCCGCCTAACTAACTCACTCCCATTCATTCTCAATGGTACATATAGATAGTACATAATTTGGCCACCAGTGTCAAATTGGGGGCGCTGTTTCACTATTTCGCAGTTTTTGCATGGCCTGCTCAATCACATCAATCACATCGATGTCATCGATGCCAACTATACTTATAAAGCACTTTACACAATCTCCAGTTGGCGAATGTGCTGTACACAAATCATAAAACAATGGGATAATTAGTTAAACAGTCCTAACACAAGATGCAAACAAATACAACAAAATGCATGTTTGGGACGCTTTGGTTCCAGTTCCTGCCAATATCCAGCAACTTCGCTCAGACATGGAAGAGGAGCGGGCCAACTTTCTACAGGCCACTAATCAACAACCTGATCAGCCTATGAAGGAGATGTCCTGCACCGCATGAGGCCAACAGTCACACCAGATACTCACTGGTTATCTGATCGCCAACAAAGAGAGAAACGTGTCCTTTAATTGAAAGACAAATGTGGCCCTCATACTGATTTTTGGTGGCCCTCAGGCACCTTGTTGGATTGGCACTTTTGCATAATTCTACACAATTATAAGCTCAAAAACATTTTATTGTGGGTCAAAGCTGGTTTTAAAGTTCCATGTCTAAATAAAGGTGTGGGGCACGGGTTAAAACTCAATTTTCACTGCATTGGCCCTCCACACCATGTACACAACAATACGCGGACCTCCATGAAAACAGTTTAGACAGCCAAAGACACACCAGTGTAATATTCATGTGTCTAATCCGCATCTTGATATGCCACACCTTTACGGGGCGATGCATTCTCTGAAAGTGTTGCTCGGCCTCACAGGGAACGGTCACGTCACAGCCCTGGTCTTAATGCTGATTGGCCAACTTCCAATCGCGAAATATTTGGCTTTCAGGCTCCTTGCGTTTATAGTGAGTCAAATAACGGTCTGTAGATCATTTGGATTGACTTGCTTTTAGTTTAGAACGCACCAGGTTGGATGTTGCGCCTCAGAAAGCCACGACATCCGAAGGTTTTCAGGAAGTTGAAACAAGGCTAATCTGTCTTCTTCTGGGCACTCGCGCCATGTGTAAAGGCGCACCCCATTTGCTGGACAGAGGTGTGGACTGGAGTTTGGGTTTTGTTGACACCGTTTTCGTGTGAAAGCAGATTGAGAGAGGAGGTTATCGCTGTGTTTTCCTGGAGACTATTATTGCCATGTAAACAGCCCCTTCACTACTAGCAACCAGCTAGACATGCTTTCTACGGAACACGGAGGACTCCACCTCATGACATCAGCAGGTGGAACAGAGTATTTAAAGCTATAGAAACAGCAATATGACTGATTGCTCCAGGTGTCTCTAGATGTATTCCAAAATGTAGTATAGGACCTGGTGGTCAAAACATGTTGGCTTGGTCATCGCATGCTGTTGAGGGAGGATTACTCATCAGTAGGGCTCGACTGTTATGGATTGTTGTGGCCCAATACTGATACCGATATGAAGGATGTTGGCCAAAAGCCGATATGCCAATATTTTAAGTGATTTCATTTGATGTAATTTATTTTTTCAATCTCTCAAATAGCCTGTTGTTGAACATTTATCATTATAGGAAAGGTTTCAATCATAGTATGTCTAATAGAGGTTGACCCATGTGGGTTTTTCTAAGGCTGATTTCGACATGCACCAACGACAGTTAAAAAAATGTCTGGTCTATGAACCTTCTAAACGTGTCAGTGTTGAACTCTGACAGCAGGAGCACTTTATTGGGGCATAGGGCTGATATATTTATGTTTAGTAGGTACTTTTGAAGACGCTTGTTTGAAAGACAAAAATAAGCAGATTCCAAAACAAAAAAAGGGCAAGTTTCTATGTCTTAAGTTTCACCCTCTTGATGGGAGTTGACGTGATAAGTATATAGGACGTTTTTGTAAACAAAAGCCTTGTTTGTTGGTACGACGACTCTCCCCAGTGAAGTGAATGATCTGCAACACACGTTTGGCCCTGTGTCACCGGTAATGATGTAATGTTTACATTTTCAATGTTACGCTAGTCTACAGGTGACAAACGAGACCAGATAAATTGTGAGCAGATTTTATTTTGAAATGCACCAGATCTTCTTTGCTCACGAGATCTGACTTCCGGTTTGGCTCGTGTTTTTCCGTCAGCTTGATCCACAGGCTCCGGGCTCTGTCAAAAATAGACTTCTTGCGGATTCTTTCCGTTGCCCTCGGTAACCGGACCCGGACAGAGTGAGTGTGCAACATTGGTTTTAATGACTTTCAGCTCGCAGAGGTCGTACCGGACCTTAAACGGATTTAATGTGAGCCCAGTGTGACTGAGTGCTCTCCAGTGCAAATTAACATGTCCATCACTTTCGGTTCCGGAGATATCGGCCTTTTTGTCGACCAATATAGGCCGATATCCCATACTGAAAATACAGAAGTATCTGCGGGCTTTACGCAACCTGCAAATTAAAAGTAATCTCACAAAAAAGATCTGATTAGGAGGAAAACTTGATTTAACCAAATATTGGACCTTCAAAAGGCATGTGACAGTTTGTAACATTTTTCTATCACCTAAAGTATGCTTGGGTAAATCCTTGTTTACACCAGTAAAGTAACAATTTTGCAAAGAAACGTTTTAAAAAGCCTTTTTTTAGTCCGTCATGAGGGAGAGCTACATCCCTCTGTTTGCGTGGAGACACTTATGGAAAAATCTCTCTCTGTATGTGTCCGTATCCCCTTGTCTAATTGGCATTTTTGGTAATTTTGGTAATAACCAGCCTGCTGCAGGGGAACATGGCTCCACCTGTGCAGATAAAAGCCTGTGTTTTATGAGCCCGACTGAGACGGCTTAACAAGAGTTTGGTAAAGAGCAGCTTTAACAGTCTTGTTAGTCAGAGGCCCCGTATGCACCGCGAGACATACTTTCATTTACTCTGATTTATAACCACAGACAGGGAGGGAGTGGGTGAGGGGGCCATTTTACTCCTACAGACGACTTTTATATAAATCTACCTCATGGAAAAAGGCTTAAATTGTCTACATCTGTATATTTTTAATGATACAAATTAGCAGCACATGCTAATTTGTATCATGCATGAAGGAACAGGTTTGACTTGTGGGTAGAGGTCGCCCGATATGGGTTTTTTCTCAGGCCGATTCCAATATCTGTGGCCAATTTTGCAAAGTGTTCTATGATCCTGTGTAAACTGTAAATGTGTCCATGTTGACAGCAAGGGTTGCTTTATTAGAGGCATAGGGCTGATTTATTCAGGACAGTACTTCAGAGGGAGCTTGTTTTGAAGACAGTCAGCAGATTCCAAAGCAAACAAAAAAACGATCTCTTATGGTACTGAAATTATAAGCAGAAGTCTGCAACATGAAATATATAAATGGGGTCCGAGCCTCAGAGGTGGACATTTTTTGTGAGAGGCTCATTTTAGACCTCTGCTCCCCTGCTGTTAAAATGGCTATTTGCAGCTACTTTAATTTTAAATGGACTCAACTTATATAGTGCTTTTCTGCCTTCATTAGGCCCAGAGCGCTTCAGACCAAGGAACCAGTCCCCCATTCACTCTCATTCATACACCAGTGTGCGCAGACACTGGAGGCAAAGAGGGGGAAGTGTCTTGGACGCAAAGACAGTGTGCACCTTCTGCAGCTGGGATTCGAACCCCCGACCTTCCTGCTTCCTGTATCTGTATTTAATGCAAGGGTAATTAAAGAAAAAAAATGGCTTTATGTATGTGTTGCCAAATATAAAGTTTTGCTTTTCATCCAGGGAACTGTTCAGCTATTGCTCTGGCTAAAAGTCTACACAGTATTGATCTCTCTGGTCTACTTTCCTTCTCTTTCTCTCCTTCACAGTCAATAGCAGTGACTCGTAAACTATAGAACTCTTTTACAAAATCTGACTGTTTATTTTTGGTCCCTTGCACCCTTGTTTAGTCGCTCTTGTCATGTCCCACATTTGGCTGCATGGTCACCCTCTGGCACTAACCTCGTGGTACCAGACCACACACTTTATCTTCACAAAGGCGTGCGGTCCGGGACTCGTGTAGAGTGGGCCTGAGTCAGAGACGCTCCTCCTGTTGTGCCTAGTCTGCAATCAGGAGGATACAAATGGTAAGAAATAAACGTTCCTTATCTGTGCCTGGACACTGGGGACGAAGTGTCTGTGACTCTGCCTGCCCTGTCTGAGAACATCCAGGTTACCATAGTAACTGTACTGTAAACGTCGTTGTAGTAGCACCAATTAGTAAATAGTAGTAGCAGCAAAAGTTGAGGTATTACTGCAGTGCTAATCATAGCTGGATTTAATTCTAATTTCTTTAAAAATAATAACATTAGGTTTGACTGAATTGCTTTGAATATGTCTTCTTATTCCTTGGAATGTTTGCAACCCTTAATAATAATAAAAAATTAACAAATAATATTTATTCAAACCTATAAAACACATTTGCAGATTGATTTACTGTAGGGTTAAAACAAGAACTATATTGTACAGTATTGTTGATCAAAGACATGAATCAGTCTATAAAGCTGCAGTGAGGATATAAACAGATTCAAGAGGAACCGCGTGAGCTCTTTTCCTACAGCAGGAACCAAATGTTTACATACACTTTATGAAAAGACACACTTGCATTTTTTTTTCTCACTGTCGGACATGAACTTTTATTTTTTTGTTCAAGTAGAATTTAAACACATATTTCTATTTGCTAAATGCCAGAAGAATGAGCGATAGACTTGCGCAGAAATGCGTTCTTGGCCAGCTCCCTTCGTATCTGCAGAGGCACACCGTGCAAAGCGATACTGCAGCTTATAATCTTCGCTCACAAGATGCTCCTTTATTATCAGCACCAAGGGTCGGACCCGAGTTTGGAAAGAAGGCCTTTCAGTTTTCTGCTCCAACTGCATGGAACACTTTGCAAAATGTTTTGAAGTTGAGTGAACTGATCTCAGTAGAGTCTTTTAAAATAATTTTGTGTGCAACTGCTTTTATAATCGTTTTTGACTTTTGATTTTGTTTCAGGACATTGACTGTATCACATTCATAACCTTTATTATGAATGTGATACGTGTGTTTATATTCTGATATTTGAAATGTGTATTCTCTGCTGCCAATGTTGGCCAGTACTGAGTCTTTTTCCTGGTTAAATAAAGGTTCACTCACAAGGACCACAACCTCAGATAGAGGCACAAGGAATACGTTCATTAAAGATTTACAAAATAGAAATGCCGTTCTGGGGATTCGATAGGGTAAGCTCCCGGGCTCGTGCCCCGTACCTGTAAAGGGAGTGAGGGTGGGGCCGGAAACCCCGAACGAGAGGACGAGGCTTAATAGGCTGCTAGCCGGGAGGGGTGTGCGTAGGGTTTGGTCCTGCTCCCGAACCTCAGATAACGTATCTCCATTTACATTTACATACAAGATTACTACAGTGGTCCCTCGTTTATCGCGGGGGTTACATTTTAAAGATAACCCACAATAAACGAAACCCGCGAAGTGGTCACCTTTTATTTTTTACCATTATTGTATATGTTTTAAGGCTTTAAACCCCCTCACCACACACTGTATACACTTTTCTCACTAGTTCACACGGGTCCTCCCCCATGCCTGGTGTTCACCGTGCAAGTTTTTTTTTTATCTAATAATCTAATAAGATTTTTAGATGCTGTTTTCAAACACATCAAATTAAATGTAATAAACATTGTCTTGATAATCTCACCTTAGTGTCCAGCGACCGCCTGCCCAGTCCCGACCCCCACTTTGGGAACCACTACAGTCCACACTGTCACCCCCAAATGCATTGTTGTTTGGATTGTTTTGCATTTGATGTGGAATTTATACTTTTTAATGAAACGTTCCCAGAAAGACTCACAGTGATCCTGGCTTTGTGACCCAAGCCACCAGTTGAGGAACACCTCTCTGTCCTACAGACCTACTTTTAATAACCTTTCCCTGGGAGCCTCCCCTGATGGGATCCAGGTTTAAACCCCCGGCATGCATCAAAAAACCCCAGACCCCAGCGAGGCACCTCCTCCCTGGGCTGATCATCTCCAGACCCCAGGGCCAGATGACTTCCAGAGAGGGTTGATCGCCACGGCAACGCTCCACGGACACCCAACTGGGTGGGCTAATCATTACAGGACGTGTCCATACTGTCACTTAATAAAAACAACTCCTTGAAACGCCCCGTCTGTGGTTTGGGCTGAAAGTGTGGATTCATGCGGTTCCTCCTTTGTCTGTAATGAAAGAACATGACATGAAGAATAATTGTTTCAATAAGCATCCTACCTCGGCACGGGACAGCTCGGATTTCTTACGTAACGTTTCTGAAGGACAGGGGAGCGGGCCGTTTCTGGATACATACACCGGGGTTTGATTAGATCCGGCTCAGTGTGATTCCAATAACAGGCTGGTTTCAAGTTATGACCGAAATTGTGATGTGGAATATCGCTACCATCGCTTTGGTTCACACGGGAAGATTTGAACAATTTCCCGACCCTGAGAGACACGGTTCTTTGGTCGTACAGTGTGTGGCGATGCAGCCACACGGCGAAATCAGCACATCACACACGATCCGACTCAGGAACGTTTCCAGGTCAGACGGGAAGTCTCGCCAAACCTCTCGAGATCAAACGCGACTTCAGAGTAAACAAACATGGAGGCAGTGGCCAGAGGTTGTAGTTGGTTTTTAACGGAGAAAAAAAAAACAGGACGTCCACCGGACTTTCTGGTGTCGCCATGACGGCTGTTTTGGATTCCTCGGCACCTCTCTTTCTCATGGGCTACACGTCACAGTCAACAGGTCCTCGGGGCTCACCACACGCCATGAGAACAATCCGACATGTTGAATATCCCCGATCTGAGGCCGGAGTGGTCCCAACTTCCGGGAGCGGTCTGAACACACAGGAATATTTGATAAGATTACCTCAGAATAATCAGAGCGTCCTTGAGATTGTCAAAAGACTCAAATCGGCTAAACTCGGCTAATGATCCTGCCGTGTGGCCCAGGCTCAAAGGGAGAGCGCTCCGGAGGTGTTGTGGAGATGATCGTGCACAGAACGCCCACAAAATAGCATATTTTATTGTTCAGCTTGCACTTGCTATTTAGCCCCTCTCTTTATAAATGACCCCTGTATGCCTTATTTTTATTATGAAAACAAAACGAGAGGTAGTATCCAATAGATGTGTTCCTTTATATTTTATTGTCAGTAATCTACAGAAAAGATTCAAACCAATATGAACCATCACGGCCCCTGTGCTCAGGGGCGTAGCACCAAATTCTGAATTCTGGGACCTGGGTACAAACTATAATGGTGCCCCCCCCCATTATAACTTTATTATATACAGCCTAACCAGGTGTAAAAAAAATTGGTTGGTGTAAAAAAAATGCTAAATATACAATATACGTACTTAGATCATTGTTTGTTTGTTTGTTTGTTGTGTACTCAATGTTTGACTTGAAATTTCATCTGATTTGGCTTCAGTTACAGACATTGAATAACCTTTATGTATCTATAGGCCTGGTAGTGATAGGCCTAGAGATATTTAAATTGGTGATGTAATATTCTTCTTTCATTGGGTCAATTAAAATTGCTAGTTTGAGATAGAACACAATGATTATTAGCTAACCACATTAAACAGGAGGACTGCACCAGGGACATAGGATATGTGTGCGGGGAATAACACGTGTGACTTTAAAATAGACATTAAATGCTATTTTACAAAAATAATGATACTATATGTCGTCTCTGTGGCCCACAGGCATGAACAAAAAATCAATCAATCAATGGTTTTGTATAGCCCAATATCACAACAGGAGTTGCCTCATAGGGCTGTAACAAACATTAAGGCAATAAAACAGAACAGTAAATAAGACAATGTAAAGTTCCGGTGAATCAAATATCCAGGCAAACATAATGTCCAAATAAGCGTCAGCAGTGGGTGGCGACGAGCAGTGGGTGGCGACGAGCAGCTCGGGTGTCCCCTGTCCTTAGACTCTCCAGCCCGGCAAGGAAAAACTCAAAAACCCAGTGGGAGAAACGAGAAACCTTGAGGAGAACCACAGAAGGAGAGATCCACTCCCATGGACGGACAGGCTATAGAGACCCAGGGCCGAAGGAGTCCCTCAGTAGACGGGCCAAGATCACAGACCGTCCAGTCCTTGTTGTCAGTAGGCAGGGTTCCTCCGTTCAGCCGGGTTCCTCCGTTCAGCCGGGTCCCTCCGTTCAGCCGGGTCCCTCCGTTCAGCCGGGTCCCTCCGTTCGATCTAGACAGGCACTCCCAAGGGGGAGTGGGACAGGAGACACCATGTGAATAGTAATGAACAGACTACAGATGAAATAAATATTGTATCATAGTAAGACAAAGGTTGCAGTAAGAAGAAGAAGAGGATAGCGCTCAGTGTACCGTACTTCCCACAGCAGAGTTTCTCCTAAAGCAGCTTTACTTCAGGCTGTGGGTTAGAGCTTTACCTAACTGACCTGATCATAAGCTAATTCGAAGAGGTAAGTTTTGAGCCTAGTCTTAAATGTAGGGACTGTGTCTGCTTCTTTAACGTGAGCTGGGAGTTTATTCCATAAAACCGGAGCTTGGTAGCTAAAGGCTCTTCCTCCTACAGTGATTTTGGAGACCCGAGGAATCACTAGTAGCCCTGAGTTTTGAGAGCGGAGTGCTCTGGTTGGCCGATATGGAACGATAACGTCTTGGAGATAAAGCGGAGCCAAACCCTTTATGGCTTTAAATGTGAGGAGCAGGATTTTAAATTTGATTCTAAACTCAACAGGAAGCCAATGGAGAGACTTTAGCACAGGTGTAATGTGTTCTCTTCTCTTTGTACGCGTTAACAATCTTGCAGCTGCATTTTGAACTAGTTGAAAACTTTTTAGGGAACTTTTAGGACACGCTGCTAGCAGGCAGTTGCAGTAGTCCAGCCTTGAGGAAACAAATGCATGAATAAGTTTTTCTGCATCACTCTTAGGTAGAATGTTTCGTATTTTAGCAATGTTGCGCAGGTGAAAGAACGCAATTTTACAAGCCTGGTTTATATGCGTTTTAAAAGAGAGGTCCTGGTCAAACAGAACTCCAAGGTTTTTTACTTTAGAGCTCGTTGATACGCTAACATTATCCAGGGAGATGATCTGCTGAGATAAAGACTCTCTCAGTTTTTGAGGACCTAAAATAATAACCTCGGTTTTATCAGGGTTAAGGAGAAGGTAATTTACAGTCATCCAGGTCTTGATGGCTTTTACGCAGGAACTAAGCACATCTAATTTTTCTGTCTGACCTGGTTTTATTGATAAGTACAGCTGTGTGTCATCCGCGTAACAGTGAAAATGTATATTATGATTTCAGATTATGTTACCTAATGGAAGCATGTACAATATAAATAAAATTGGCCCGAGCACTGAACCCTGTGGCACCCCATAACACACTTTAGAACACGGTGAAGACTTTAGGTTTACATTAACAAATTGGTGCCTATCAGATAAGTAAGATTTAAACCAAGAGAGGGCTGTTCCCCTGAGGCCTACGTCAGTTTCTAACCTCTGCAGGAGAATATTGTGGTCGATTGTGTCAAAGGCTGCACTGAGGTCTAACAGAACCAGGACTGAAGCTAGTCCGGCGTCAGCTGCTAATAACAGGTCGTTGGTAACTTTGACTAAGGCGGTCTCTGTGCTATGATAAGTTCTGTACCCTGACTGAAATTTTTCAAATAAACTATTGTCCTGTAGGTGGCGGCAAAGCTGCTTAGCCACTACTTTTTCAAGGACTTTTGAAATGAAAGGCAGATTAGATATGGGCCTATAGTTTGCTAGAATATCAGGATCGAGATTGGGTTTTTTCAAAAGTGGTTTGATAACAGCATATTTAAAGGACTTTGGTACATACCCATTTTCTAAAGATGAGTTAATTATTTTCAATATGGTATCTGAGATTTCTGGGGTAATTTCTTTGAGGAGTTTAATTGGAATTGGATCTAGAAGACAAGTTGATGGTTTTGAAGACATAATGATTGATAATACCTCAGCCTCATCTACAGTTATGAACTTGTCTAAGGCTTTGAAAGGAGGCAATGATTCTACAGCTGGATTTAGATCAGAAGACAAGGGAAGCTTATCATTTATTTTATCTCTAATGGTTGTGATTTTGTCATTAAAGAATTGAAGGAAGTCATCGCAGCTAAGGGTATCAGGAATGGAAGGCTCTACTGCGCTGTGACTGTTTGTTAGCCGGGCCACCGTATTAAAAAGAAACCTAGGGTTATTTTTATTTACTTCAATTAATGAAGAGTAGTAATCTGTTTTTGCTTTCCTCATGGCTTGCTTATAGGCGAGTAGGCAATTTTTCCAAGATCTAAGAGATTGCTCAGTGCTAGAATTGCGCCATAACCGTTCTAATTTGCGAGTCTTTCGTTTAAGCGTGCGTGTTTCAGCCTGATTTAGTCTCACATATCTGAAGCCTACCTTCAAGAGTATTGTCAGTACATTATTTTTCTACAAACTTACGCTGGAATAGGCTAAATGGCACGAGACATCCCGCCTTTTCACTAGGACCACGTTGACTCGTCTCCAAAGCTGCGCATTTATAATGTGAGTCTCCAAATGGCGCGTCTAATTAGCATCATTAATTCGAAAAGAGCGTGAACGACCTGTGGCTTTTGTCACTGCATTGGCCTGATTGCAGTCAATTACAATAAATATAAGGAAAGAGAAACGTTAGAGGTTAAAACGAGGAAAGAAGGCGCTATATCTCTGGCTCTGTCTTTGCACCATCCACTTCTCAGCGCAGGCAGAGGGACTCGCCTCACCTCAGGTTTAACTGTCATTTAGGACAGAAAGTTGCATCTAAGGTCAACTAGAATAGACTAGTTTCCAAATAAAAGAGCGTGGCAAGACTCTGTACCCTTCCCCTCCTCAGGACGGTGGGGAGTCCTTGCCTCAAGTGGAGGAGTTCAAGTATCTCAGGGTCATGTTCACGAGTGAGGGACGGATGGAGCGTGAGATCGATAGACGGATCGGTGCGGCGCCAGCAGTGATGCGGTCGCTGTATCGGACTGTTGTGGTGAAGAGGGAGCTAAATCAGGGGGCAAAGCTCTCGATTTACCGATCGATCTACGTTCCCACCCTCACTTATGGTCATGAGATTTGGGTAATCACCGAAAGGAGGAGGATACAGGCGGGCGAAATGGGTTTCCTTGGCAGGGTGGTGGAGAACACCGTCAGAGACAGGAGCACAGTTACCCGTTAGTCGCTGCTCCTTCACCCTTCACGTCGAAAGGAGCCAGCTGAGGTGGCTCGAGCATCTGTTCCGGATACCTCCTGGTTGCCTCCACTCGCAAGGTGTTTTCCGGGCATGTCCTATTGGGATTAGGCTCAGACCCAGTATACGCTGGAGGTGCCTGAGCTGGCCTGGTGTCGTCTCGGGGTCCCCCCAGAACAGCTGGAGGAGGTGTACGTGGATCGAGAAGTCTGGACATCTCTGCTCAGACTGCGGCCTCCGCGACCCGGCCCCGGATATATTGGATGGATGGACTTTGTGATACACCTGTCTTTAAAAAGTGCTTTATAAATAAAGTTTGATTGATCTCTACATTACATGTTTTCCATATTAACGGTTCACCTGCAGTGTCTCGGCGTTAACTGTTATCATTAATTCCACCTTTGCTGTACTTAAATTGTTCAAAGCAGGGTTCATTTATTTGTGAGATATATTTCTACATTTCAGTGTTACTTTGTGTATTGATACAACATGCCTCACCTCATGGCATTGCTTTGGGCGTGAAGTCCTCCACGAATTCCCCCCTGATCTCTCTCTCTCCTCTAAAACAGCTCTCTCTATCCCCAGCAGTGTTGGAGTTATGAATTTATTTTGCTCCGCTCCAGTGACCCCCGGCTGAACCCGGGTGAGTGAGGCAGACAGTCATTTGAATGTGAATGTGGAGAAAGAGTCTGGACCAAACAATGGCTGGAACTGTCCCTTTAACAACAACGACGATGCACTCATGACCCAAGCATCAGGCCAGGGCTACATAATGGAGCGCTCAGTGACGTCTTTGGTGCTCTGTGGAATATGGCTGTCAAATTAAACAGGAATGATGCTCTCACAAATCTTAGCTTTAATCGACGTTGCATCTGTCCTCGGTAAGACACGGTTTGGGCTCACACTCATGCCCAGTTCTTTTGGTAGTCAGTTATCGGCTCATGAGTACAGCTTTTGGCTGGTCATGACTGACTGAGTGAGAGGCTGGACTGGAGAATGCTTCTTAATCCAGCATTTCCCAAAGTCCGGGACATTGCGGACTTTGGGAAACGCATGAATTTTGTACTCGAAAACACGTTACTACAACTACAACTACAACACGGACTACTACAGCTACAACACGGACAGCGTCAGGGGTTACCTTCTGTCTGAGTTATAGTGCAAATGCTTCATAATTAGATGCACAGTGTTTTTTCTACAAATGTAGTATGGACGGGTAGGTCAGAGTTAGGGATGTCTTCCCCCCTAGCCTGGACACTGGTGGTGGTATGGGAGACCGGTGAAGGGTGTAGCAGGTGAAGCCACGGACAGAAGAGGCGGTGAAGGGGCAGAGGTGGGTCGCAGCACAGCAGGGGAGTGGACGAGCCATGAACACTGAAGCTTAAACACAGGACTCCAGGCGATGATTGGCTCCGACGAAGGTGTGGATCTGCGCTGATAAGAGAAAATGTGTGTAACAGTAATGTTAAATATAATACCAAATAGTCTATATTGTAGTTAAAACGATTTACAATGATTAATGATAATTCTGTTCTGTGTCATATTTCATCTTAATCTATTTTTATACATACCCGTATAGTTTTTATAGTTATTTATCTCTACCACAAGTTTCATGTTTCACGATTGCACCGAAGAAAACCTGTTCACTGACGATTGTGATTGTAAACCTCCTCAGGTCATGTCCCGGGCCTTTTGTACGAACAGCTGCAGCTCTGTCCACCATAAAGTTTACAGATGACCCCAGCCTGAGCAGATTAAAGGTCACGAGTCCTGGTGTGTGACCTCGAACACCTGGATCTGAACGCCCTGCAGACAAGACCCTCTTTCCACCAGAGACCGAAGGGACTGAGGGGGCGTAGTGGTCAGAGCGGGTTAGCTGAAGCTCATTGTTGTGCTCAGTTTGCTTTTAAGGATGTTACAAAACCAGGATGTTACAATGGTAAATAAAGTTGTCATTTTACCCTCTTAACCCCCACCTTAACCATTTTCTCTAGTTCAACTTTACCTAAATCGTAAAGCTTCTTGAAAAAAGCATCAAAATAGCGGCAAAAACGCAATGAAACAGGTGACGAAAAAGTGACGAAAAAGGAAAAAAATCAAAATGCAACAAAATCAAGTGCACAAAAAAACGACATACATAAACGCATGCAAAACAGGCAAAAGACACAGCAAAATCGCACAAAAATACGACAAAGAAGTGACAACAATGTGGCAACAATGCCAGGAAAAATCTTTGATCAGTTTTGTTGGCCATAGCTTTCAAATTCGGCATGGCACTGGCCTGTATGTTGTGAACTCTCCGGTCAAGAGGCTTTCAGAACTGGACACATGTTGTGCACGGTTAAGGCGGGCATTAAGAGGTTAATAAAAGTAATGTAAAGGGGTACATTTAACATGTAGTCTAAATGACACTGCGCTGGTTTGGTTGATCATTGTGTTTCCACCTGCCGTGTCTCACCTTAATGTAAACAGTTTGGACCCGTGAACAATGTGAGCTGTTATTCTCAAGGCCTGAACTTTTGTTTCACTGACTCAAAGGAAACCGGTTTTGCCGGAACAGGCCAATTACACCAAACCTTAGGACTGTTCTGACGGCTTTATTTCTCATGTGTTTGTTTTGTGTTTCAGATAAAACGATATAAAAAACACTGTATTGCATAACAGAAATGCCAAAAATACTTTTTCCGTACAAAACCTTTTGAGGTCAAATGTAAGAACTTTTTTGTTCTTTACCCAAAATGTGATAATTGCGCCCCCTACACCCCTCCTACATACTATAACTGATCTAAACTAAGTGAATGTCACGCATAATCTGGCTCACAAGTCCACATCCACATTGTGGGGCTATGTCTGGAAATGTATTCTATTGTTTACGGAGCCGGACTGCATCTCTGTCAGTGATGGATGTTATCATCCATTTCGGCATTACCCAAATCTAAAAACTTGACTAGAGTTCACAGCCCATAGGCCAGTGTAACGCATCATTTGAAAGCTACAAAATGGATCTAAATGGATCTATTTCCTCGCATTGTTGCCGCGTTGCCATCACTTTTTTGAATTTTTTTCATTATCAGCCTTCTGTCTCCTGCGTTTTTGTCACATTTTTGTTGGTATTTTGTGGCTCTATTGTTGCATTGTCGTCACATTTTTGTTGCATTTTTGTCCGCTTTTAGATTTGGGTAATGCCAGACCGGAGAAAATGTCGTTGGTTCAGGTAAAGATGTTAAACAAAATACGTGAATACATTAATCATTACAATTCAAGTAACTCGAGTTCATTTGCAAGTAAGCACGTAAGTAAGCTTTATTACTATACACTTTCACAGACAAAAAGCCACAAAGTGCTTCACAACACAGTTCAAAAACATCAGAAAATACACACAATATAACAAAATCAAGAGTAGCTAATTAAAAGCCAAATAGATGAGTATTAAGTTTGCTCTTGAAGGTGTCAACAAAAACTAAAATGAGTGCAAAGGGGGCGGAAGATCATTCCAAAGCCTATAGGAGCAACAGCCTGGTAGGATCGGTCACCTCTAGTCCAAAAACAAGTGTGTGGAACCTTTAGTAGATTCTGATCCACAGCCCTCCGAGCCCCTGGCAGGGGTGTAAGGCTGGATCAGATCACTGATGTGAGAAGGAGCCTGACCATGCAAGGCTCTGAAAGCTAGAACCAGAACTGTAAACGTGATCCTATAGGACACTGGCAGCCAATGAAGTTCTGTTAAAATAGGGGATATGTGAGTCCTACTATTAGTGCGGGTCCGAATTCTCGCTGCAGAGTTTTGCACTAATTGCAGTCGAGAGAGCTCCTTCTTGTTCAGACATGAAAACAAACTATTACATTAGTCTAAACACGAAGACACAAAAGCATGAATGATAAGCTCCAAATCATTACGTGAGACGATAATTCTAAGTTTAGAGAATTTCCTTAGTTGAAAGAAGCAGGTCCTCGTCAGCTGCTTACAGTGCTGGACTAATGACATGTCTTTGTCAAAGATAACTCCCAAGTTTCGAAGACTTGGCTTCTCAGACTGGCCTTAGTCACCCAGGTATGTACTGTATAATCCCCAGAACTGAATCATCAGGGGCAATAACCAGTGTTTCTGGCTTGTCTGCATTGAGCTGCAAAGAGTTATCACTTAGCCATTGTTTAATTTCCACGAGACAATAGAGCAAAAGAGTTTAGCTTCTGGATCTCAGACGGCTTAAAGGAACAGTAAAGCTGGATATCATCAGTGAATATGTGGAAAGAAACATCACTGAACCTTTGGATGATCGTTCCCAAAGGGATCAAATACAACAACAATAAAACAGGACCCAAAATGTAACCTAGAGGCACTCCACATAACAAATCCGCAGACTCTGACCTTATTTGGTTAGCTGTAACACTAAAGCTACTTTCCTTGAAAGTATGAGGGAAAAAAGCCAAACTCCTCCCAAATAAAATGCAGCACCAAATCAAGTTGGACACTGGAGTATAAGATCTGCAGTTGTGACAAACACGACAAAACACGAGAGAATGGGGGAAAGCAAAGGAAATCTTTGACTGCACTTTTGCTCAGAGGCATTATTACTATTTTCAATTTATATTTTACCAAAAGTAACTCATAAGTAACTCAAAGTGTAACGAATCTACATTAATACAAACATATTACATTTGTTAAACTGTAACTACTAATACAGAATAATATTCTAGATAATAATCAGAATAATATTAGAATACTATAATACTGGTCATTTCATATGGGTGAATTATTTCAATCAATATACATTTCTAAAATGGGTTATTTTATTTGTTTGAATTGAAATTATGTTCTTTTAACTGGTTAAATGTCAATGTGAAAAAATTAAATACATAAATAATACTTTCATGACAAACAGAACCTAAACTAGAATGATGAATGACTCTGTTCAATCCTCACTGCGACGGTGGCGCAGATGGTAGAGCGAGTCGTCTCATGATCGGGTTCAAAACCCTGCTACTGCAGGTGCAGACTGTCATTGTGTCCTTGGGCAAGACACTTCACCCAATGCCTATGTGTGAGTGGTTAGTGGTGGTCGGAGGGACCGTTGACGCAGATGTGTGCAGCCTCGCTTCTGTCAGTCTACCCCAGGGGAAACTGTGGCTACAAATGCAGCTTATCAGCATGGAGTGAATGAACCCCCCTCCCTTTCATGTATGAAGCGCTTTGGGTGTGACTTGTGTCATGTGAAAAGCGCTATACAAATAAGATTCCCTTCCCTTCACAGAACAATGAAGTAAATTGTCCTTTTGTGCTTATGATTGCTGCACCTTCTTTTTACATACGCATATTAGTATCGATCCTTGCAAGTAGTCATTCGGTAATAATAATATGCTACAAATCCTCCCATCCCTATCACACTGCTGACATGGTCTCAATTTGAAGTATTTTGTCTTTCCAAATATGTTTTTTGTACCTATATAATACCTATATGTCTGCATGATAAGCTCTGCAAAATCCCGCGGACCTGCAAAACCTAAAACGTGAACCTGAACCGTTCGAATAAATAATTATCACTGGAACAATGGTGTGACATTTTTGACGATTCATAAAAATTTTACCAAAATAGCAATCTCAACTTTGGTCAGTCAAGTCAGTAACTGCAGCTGGCTCTGGAGTTTGTGTCTGTTCATGAATCAGCTAAATGTATTTGTTTTCCATTTGTTTTTTTCTCAAAGTCATTACCTCATTAACCTGCTACCATGTTAATGGCTTATGGCCCCCAAAATCAGCGAATATTCTGGCGTTATTGGTTATTCCACTATCTGTTCCAACAGTCCTTGGCCGTTTCTTTACTAAACCTGACTTGAACTTGTTTTCAGCCGCTCCACAGAGGCGTAAGAGTGATCCAGCCCACACTAATCCTTCAGAGCTCACACCAAAGGCACATTTCACAGCCCGGTGCCTCACAAAGGGCCGGCCCGGGACAGGGACAGGGGGGCAGGCACGGCGGGGGGGGTCGACTGACGGGATCGGGCCCCTGGTGGTGATGTTTTGTGGCGGATTTAAAGGGGTAGTACTCTCCACAGGTCAAGGTCGGGCTGAAGACACAATGACGGAGTGATTATCTCAATATAAAGCTCCACTTTCTCAAACACAATGGGGGCAAGCACCGGTCCCTGGGGTCCGCACCAGCTTTTGTAGTGGAGAGAACATTAGCATAAGTCAACACAGGACAACCTTAACATATTCTATACTCCTTTGGCCCTGATCTAGTCCAAGTTTAGACCTGCTTTCCTCTTGTGACGCATTGAACTGGGCTCCCACGATCATTTCAAGTTAATCAAATAAAAGAACTGTGTTATGCTCAAATGAGGCTTGATAGTTCACTTTATAAAAAACAGAAATATGCCCTGGTAAATAAAGAGGTGTAAGAGACTGGGCTGGTCAGGATTTCAAATTGGCATAGAGCACAATTTGGAGTGGAATTAAACAATGAAAACAAGCTTTTCGTTTCTGGTGACGGCGAGCTTGCAACATTATTAGTTTTACTTGATTTTGTTTATTCGAGCGGCATTAAAAAAAAAACTTATCAGTGATGGGATTCACAGCTCTTTACTGGGAGCCGAGTCTTTGGGATCCGTTCATTTCAAAGAGCCGTTCTCCACCGGAAAAAGGTGGTTTCCCCGCTTCAGGTCGGTGGGGAGTCCTTGCCCCAAGTGGAGGAGTTCAAGTATCTCAGGGTCGTGTTCAAGAGTGAGGGACGGATGGAGCGTGAGATCGATAGACGGATCGGTGCGGCGTCAGCAGTGATGCGGTCGCTGTATTGGACTGTTGTGGTGAAGAGGGAGCTGAGTCTGAGGCAAAGCTCTTGATTTACCGATCGATCTACGTTCCCACCCTCACCTATGGTCATGAGATTTGGGTAATGACCGAAAGGACAAGATCGCGAATACAAGCGGCTGAAATTAGTTTCCTTCGCAGGGTGGCTGGGCGCACCCTCCGAGATCGGGTGAGGAGCTCAGTTACCTGGGAGGAGCTCGGACTCGAGCCGCTACTCCTCCACGTCGAGAGGAGCCAGCTGAGGTGGCTAGGGCATCTGTTCCGGATGCCTCCTGGTCGCCTCCCTCGGGAGGTGTTCCAGGCATGTCCCACTGGGAGGAGGCCTCGTGGAAGGCCCAGGACACGCTGGTGGGACTATGTCTCCGAGCTGGCCTGGTGTCGCCTCGGGGTCCCCCCAGAACAGCTGGAGGAGGTGTGCGTGGATCGGGAAGTCTGGGCATCTCTGCTGAGACTGCTGCCCCCGCGAACCGGCCCCGGATAAAGCGGAAGAAAATGGATGGAGTGTTGGATAAAATCACAATGGGACTGATATTTACGCTTTGAAAAACGTGTTTGTGAATAAAATCTTGTGCCACAGCTAATAAAAAGAGGCTGTAACTGTCTGACAAATCATTTTTAGAGCAAAACCTTTTCACCTGTGTGGCCTGCTCCGTTATTTGGGCTGATTCTTGTGTTCGTTCGGGGGAGTTCTGGGTATAATTGACTGGGGAAAGATCTGGCTCTTTTCAGAATTGAGATGCGGTTCGAACCATTTGGTCATGAACATCACATCACTACAACAAATGTTCAAATGTTTGGTGCTGGTGTTTTGTTCACGTTTCGCGCTCTTGAAGACTATCGCGAATATACTTCCAATCGGTATATTCTCTCTCTCTCTCTCGGGACATGGACAGTTTTTAACATCTTAACCCCCACTTTAACCGAATTGGCATTACCCAAATGTAACCGCTTAATCCCCCGCCTGAACTGAGCACATTTTCTCCAGTTCGGCTTTACCCAAATCTAAAAGTTTCCCGACTGGAGAGCAACAGTGTAATGCCTCATTTGAAAGCTAAGACTTATGAAAGTGATCGTAATGTTTTTGTCACATTTTCTCAGTTTTTTGTTGCTTTTTTGTCACGTTTCTTGCCACTTTTTTGTTGCTTTTCTTTCAGCTTTTAGATTTGGGTAAAACCAAACTGGAGAAAATGTGCTCGGTTCAGGTGGGGGTTAAGAGGCTAACTCACAGTGGGAAGTCGCTAGTTTGTAGTTTGTCCTGCAATTAGCTTATGCTGATGTTAGAGAGCGAACGAAAGCGCTTGTTGTGGTCAGCGCTGTTTGAAGCCGACACCCCTTTTTTTCCCTAGGCCACGCCCTCAGGCCAACGCCGAAGGCACTGGCCCGTTGCCCGAATGCCTTCACCTTGAGCAGCGCCTTTGTTTTACCAGGCAGAAGACGAGCCCTAAAACCATTGGTGCATTAGTCTCGTATCTAACAAAGCACGAGCCTGAGTCCAGCACATACTGTACCTTGTTTATGAGATTAGGAAACATTACGAACACATTTGCTGACTGAAGTAGAGAACTGTGCATGGACTGTTTGTTTCCCTATTCCCTGTGAAAATATAAACGGTTACGGTGAAAAGATGCTAATGTTAGCTGCTTACCTTTTTAAATGACCAATGGCTTCCTCTCTCGGACGAAAAAGGCAAGAATAATCCAAGCCGTTTTCTTCATTCGTGTAAAATCCATGTGAAATAAAATGTATCTGACTCATATTTATCCATAAATATTCTACTGTCTCTTAAATTTGGTTGGGCTTTATCGCAGAAATACATTATTCCTGGAGTTTAGGAAACCTATAGCACTCATTCTGCTGGCGTTCGGACCTATTTTCTGCAGCACTCGTGACATCACACAGCGGGGAGAAAGTAGCGGGCTTCTGTCCGGAACACAAACAGAATCAGTGACTATATAATCTACTATCTATATAGACGTGATATAGCCTGTCCCGCGGTGTTTTTTTAGCCACTCATTCCCGTCCGCAGCCAAGTTGAAACCGCCCATTCCCACGACATTTGCGTTGGGTCCCGCAGGACCCAGTGGGACCCAATCCTAATACAGACCACTAGACCAAAGTCTAGAAACAGGATGACTCAAAACTGTATTTAGTCCAGGCCTGTTTTTGAAGAGCGATCAACACTGAAGCATGGTTAAATACACCCCAAAAGTACATTTTAATGTTGAAATCTATATATTTTGTCCATTGAAGGCAAATAACAAACTGTTAAACCAGATTTTGTGCTTATAATGGTTATAAACTGCATTGTTTTCCATTGTAGGGGCCCCAGGTTGTTAGTTAGGTTTACACTGGGGTGGTAACATTGTCATTTTAACCTGGTGCCCTGCTGTTTTTTGCTGGGTCATGTGATGTTCTAACAAGAACAAGGCGTGAGCGTGTTTGGGGTAATAACACGCACATCTGGACCGACTTCATGTACAGACGAGTCCATGTGTTTTGAGCTAAGCGGCTTTACTGTGGTTTTATGGTGGACGTCCTCACTCCAGGCACTCGGGCTCGGGACAGGCTTCGTGGTGAATGAGCAACTCCACGTCTGTTCATAAAAGAAACAGCATTAGAACACGTAGAATAATGTGTGATTTGAAAAAGGTTCATCAGAATATTGGCCACAGAACTGTATACTGTTCAGACCTTTTTAACGACTGTAAGATGACTTTGCCTCGATATTTTTGAAGAATAGCTGAAAAATGTGACTGGAACAAAAATATTTAAGGCCATATCGAAAAGTCTACAGGACTAAATGCATTACTAAAGCATAGGTTAAATTATCTTAAATGAAAATAAATAACTGTCTGACTAAAGATAAAGAAAAGGCTAAATATCCCACTGTTTTAGAATCAATGGTCAAGAAAATATTCCCAGGATTTAAGATATTATAGCTTGATAGACAAATACTGTAATTTATTGATTTCGACAAAAATTGTGTGAGTTATACAAAATGCCAGCAAAGGGTGCAATGCTGCTTCAGGGAAAAGACCAGAGGCATTTAAATTACAAGTAGTTAAAAGTCAAACTGTATGGCATATGTATCTCAATGTGGGCGTTTGAATTGTGGAAGAGACAGACTAAATATGCAGCAGTACCACCACACAGCACATATTGAGCAGAATTATTCAAATCTAAGTTGTTTTGACTTGGATTATTTCACATGTTCCAAGATGTTTCTGACTTGTTTCGAAGTAGCGCGTTAACCCCAACAACACTGAAAACAGTTCCGCGACCCACTGTTGGGTCCCAACCCACCAGTTGAGAACCGTAGTTTTAAAAATCTCATGAAAAACATTAAGATGTCAAGATTGCCATTGTTTGACTTCATTTCTCCAATGAACAGAGAAATATTGTGCTTCCCTGTAGGACTCCTTCTGCTGTTACCAGGTAAGCAGACATGTAGCATCCAGATAATGTCCGCGAGATACACTTCAAAGTGCGGCCCAGAATGAAAAAGGTTTGGACAACCCTTGGGCAACATTGTTCTTCCAAAATGCTTGCAAACGTCAAAGCAGCCCTTTAACGTTTTCATAATGCTCCTGAAGTCCACGCGTTCAAAGTTCCTTCAGGTGCAGCGCTGGAATGCCTTTGCACACACTCTCTCCCTCTCCCTCTGCTTCCTGGGGATTACTACAGCAGCTCTTCTGTCTGAACAAAGGAGACGCTGCCCCTCTCCCCGTCCCACCGCCCCACAGCCCACACTCTTCAAACGCAGGTGGCTCCCCTCTGCAGCCCCCGGAGCCGTGGCTGAGGGTGGGGGAGCCTGCCACAGTAGCAGCGATTCACATGGAAATAGGCCACGGTCCTCTCAATGGAGCCAGGGAAGAGGGGGGAGCCTGGGGGGGAGCAGATACGCTTAATATTAGGAAAACTATTAAAAACATGGCAGATCTCGAACAGCTGAAAGGTCCGAGGAGCAGAGACCAGGGGAGACTTTCAAGTACACATGGAAAATAAAAAAGAGTCTACGGCTAATTAAGTTAATTTTAACATTCCCTAACTTAAAGGGAGACACCTTCTTTCAGCCGTTCTCAAAATGATTTATTCTCACGCACATCCAAAGATATTTAATAAAACTCTAGATAGGACATGTCCACAGTATTGCGTTGGAACAAATCCATCAAACGTTCTGATGCCGATGCGAGAGTGACTCGTGTCAGTGACTCTTATTGAAGCAATACCTGCGCGATATCCTAAAGATCAATTCAAAAGGGGTTACAATATGCAGCAGAGGGATTCAAGATATTAAAGTATCTAACGAAGGGTAAAGGACGACTATTGAAACTAAAGCATCCAGGTCTCAAGCAAACTCAGAGGAACCTCCTGGCCAGGATGAATGAGAGTGTGTGAGAGTGCGCATGGGGAACATGCTCTGTCCCTAGTTCGATTAGATTCATTAGGTCTTCTAAGAATTATTTAAGCTTTTTTTTCTTATAGACAGACCAAGTGTTGGTTTTCGTACCAACCTGCTACCACAAGCAGGAAGACGGTGCCAAAACCTGTATAAATCAGCTGACCAGACACGTCACAGTAACACCACGTGACAAACCTCTGAGGAAGGCCGCAGTTGTAGCCGAAACCGTCAGGTACGAAAACCAACACTTGGTCTGTCTATAAGAAAAAAAAGCTTAAATGCTCTGTCCCTACCAAATAAACCAATAAACTAAACTGAACTACTCTCTTCCTTAAATGAAACCAGCACAGCTTTGTGAACCACCGCCGCAGTTAAAGTTGGGCCAAACAGCTCCAGTTTGTGTGACGTTATGTGACTGCCAGTAGCTATGATGTTAGCATGCAAAGGTGCTAGCCTAGCCTTACCTCAGAGCAGACGCATGCTGTTTATTTTCAAGACATGTAGTTGGGATTAGGCCGTCCACGTTGTTTGATCCATTGTAGGAAGTGCTCAGGTTGTGTGTTCAGCTTTGGGAAAGAACTCGACTCCCCCAGACACACTCTTGTGGTACCTAGTGTCTGATTTACATCCTCCATAGGCTCCACCATTTTGCTTCTTCTTCTTTGTCTGGTCGGGTTTTTGGTGGTTGACTCGACAATTACCATTTTGGGGCGGGGTTTTGAGAAAGGTCCATTTGGGCGGCCATCTTGTGCCTGGCCCTTCTAACCCAGTGCAATGTAATCAAATGGAAACGTATTTCCTTGATACTGTTTTGATCTATTTAGATTTATTTCATGACTCTTTGATCATTCTGACTGACCTTATGTCAGATCCATTGTTAGTATGTGATATATGATTTTTTTCGGTTCAGTCGTGCAACCCGAAAAACATACATTAACACATAACCTGACTGAGTAACGAGATTTAATAAACCAATCACAAACAATGAGTGTGGCATAGGGGTTAGCCTCACCGGCCCGTCACAAGATGGACGCTACGTTTGCCATGCCAACGGGTGTCACAACCAATCTAGGGTTTTATTAAATACCTTTGCCTATCATTTAAAGTAACAGCCACAACAAACTAATGTTTCGGTCAACATTTTAAAGGTGCGTTTTGTCACTGTTTATGCATTTTCAATGATTTCTCTTCATTTGGAACTTCAAGTATTGGACAAAAGTCACAGAGCAGAATAATCTGATCGGATGACAGTGAAACGTTTGAGGAGGAATTACTTGATTTGCAGCAGACTCCGGGGAATAAGTAACCAACTTAAATTCGGGGTTGCTTTAAATAGCTGCATCATCTATCAAACAGAGCCAAACAAGTCAAATGTATGTAACTGATCAGAAACTCATTTCAGAGGTTGCGGAGTTAAGGAATAGTTACGGAAAAGTGCAATGACCGAGAGGTCGCTGATTCAAAGTGTGTGCAGATCGCCGTTGTGTCCTTGGACAAGACACTTCCCCCTCGGTCTGTGTGAATGGAGACTGTGAGTGAGTGGTTATTAGCGCAGATGTGGCTACAATATAGCTACCACCAACTGTTATGTAGCGACTGAACAATGCAGCGCTTTGTAAAGGTTGTCCACACAGGTTTGTAAAAAGCGCTATTGAAGCGAGGAAAACGGACGATCTTGAATGAGATAAATGTCTTCAAAAATAGCTTGAATTAAGGTACTTTATGTTGATATGTGGCACCACCAAGGTTTGCAAGGTTCAGTGAGAAGATCATTTACAGTTTGTACATACACATATACAATATTTATGAAGTGCACTTCCTGGACGGTAGTATTACGAAAGTATAATGCAGTCCTCGACTCTGTATTCGCAAGAATACATGGCAGTCTTAAAAAAACGACGGCGGGACACGGTGGGAGTGAACCAGTGAATCATTCGGAGGACAAAATCGTGTCTGCAAACCCTCCTCCCGTTAGGGAGTCAGAGCGGATACTCATGTGATATCAGAGGTCAGGAGAGTACGTATAAATAGTCGGTGTACAGGTAATGGCCGGAGGGACAGATTTACTCATTTGACCCACACAACTATTCCCGAACAAGAGCAGTGCCAGGGACACTTAAACACATAAGGGATTGAGTGGACCAGTAGGCCAAAAATATAGAAAATCTACAAAGTTTATTTTATAAATGTAGAAAAGTAAAGACGGACAAAAAGTACATCAATACATTTGATAAAATTCAGTAGGCTACTTTCTCATTCTCACTTATTAAAAATACCAAATTGACACCATCATTATTGCAGGTATGCTCTCAACACAGCGGTCATTGTCTTTTGTGGCCACGGTTCGGCCCGACCAACAGGACCAGGGTCCAGCAACCCTTGTTACTGTGCGTGGAAACTAAGACGGGGGAGACGTGGAAGGAAAACACGATGCAAAGATGACATTTGGGGAATTCATATCCTGTAGGAATGTTCAGAACCATACGCAGCAAAAGGTGGCAGTGTCCCAAGTGCCACACTACAAAAAATATGAAAAATGAGCGTGGGACAAGGTTCCACTCCTCGTGCTCCGTGCTCAGCTCCCAAACGCCGGGTGACGTCAGAGGCGACCAAGGGGGCCGGCAGGTGAGGTTCCCTCCTCTTAAAGGTTCAGGTGGCACTCAACAGGCTGCCGGTGGATGTGAGGGCCTACCGCCACATACACAACTGTTAACAATGCCTTATAACAATGATAACCATGGCAGAGTGGCAACTTAAACTAAATGCACAGCGTTAACCACAGTCAAATGTTTTATAAAGGGTTAGAACATCACAATTACAAAATTACTACGAAAGACATCTACATGAATAAAGGATGACATGCTAATGTGAGAATAAGCAACGTCAATTTCAATAGTTAAATAGGACCGTTAAAATAGTGCTGTAAAAGCTAATGAGTCAGATAAACACACATTTCAGCCAGAACACATCAGTGACGGCACATAAATAAAACTGGCTAAGGCGCTTAGCATGTAGCATCAACACTAGCATAAACAAAGCCTCACTCACTGATTCAATAACACTGCACATACACCCAGTGAAGAGTCACTGTGGAAGCTTCACAGCTAGAAGGTCCCGGGTTTGATTCCCATCTGAACGGGGCCTTTCTGTGGAGTTTGCATGTTCCCCAGGTGACTGCGTAGGTTTCCTCCGGGTACTCTGGTTTCTCCTACCACTAAAAACATGTACAATAGGTCAGGATTAAGGAGAGCGTGTTTGAGAGTGCAAGTGTGGGACAACGGATGGAAAAGCCCATGGCTACAATCTGGAGTTCCATGTGTGTCATTAACCTCTTACCTTAACCGAGCACATTTTCTCCAGTTCAGTTTTACCCAAATCTAAAAAGCTTCTTGACTGGAGAGTTCACAGCCTATAGGCCAATGTAGCGCCTCATTTGAAAGCCAAGACCTACAAAACTGAGCTAAGATTTTTCCTCATGTTGACGCCGCGTTGTCATCACTTTTTGGTCATAATTGTTGGTGCTTTTTTGTCACTTTTTGTTACCTGTTGTGTCATGTTTTTGTCACCTGTTTTGTTGCGGTTTTGTCGCTCTTTCAAAGCTTTTTCGTCCTCATTTACTGCTCGATTTTGTTGCTATTTTGACACTTTTTTCAAGAAGCTTTTAGATTTGGTTTGGTAAAGGCGAGGTTAATGAGGTTAATATGCACTCTCCTGACCAAATAAATACATTTTTAAAGGTCATGTATTGAGTATAAAATATTGTAAGTTCTCACTGTGCCTCTGTCTGACGGTTCCCAAAGCCTTTCACCTCTTTGCAGGAAACATTTGGACTCAATGTAAGTAAGTACTTTATTTGTCGTCGTACGTTGAAACTGCGTTCAGGTGTTAGTCCTGAGCCGCTGTGGGCCGACCTGAGCAGCATGTGTTTGGAGGTCGGGGGAAACTCCTCTGCCTCCTGGGTTTGTTTCTGTTTCCGAGCGTGGTGTCCTGCACTGATCAGTTGAAGAGACTGTGATAGGTGCATAGGGTACCTGGTGATTCTCAAGTCTTGCCCGGATACCTCCTCGTGTGTCCCTTTTTATTTTTACTGTAGCTCCTCCTGTGACGCCTCCACCGTGCTGTAGATGTGGGGGCTCTTGGTGCCTCTTCAGTGTCTCAGACATTTAGGTCTCAAATGTATTGATCTCATGAGCTAGCTGTTTGTTTACTTTTTTCTGAGGGAAAAAAATCCACTGAACCTCCCAAAAACACAGCAAAGATCGACAAAAGCATGCAGTAAAACACAAGACAAAAACTCTGTTGTACCGAGAGAGAGGGAGGTTGCTGCCTTCTTTAGAATACTCTACATGCGTCAGTCACTGATGCAGTTTCAGTTCTGCCGTCTCTTAAACGTCCCCTCTTCGTGACCTCCATTTCACACAGGCAGCGCTGATACCCGCGCTCATCCACGTTTCAAACTCCCATGAGACAGGCCGACCGCACGAGTCCCGTAATGATCACGCTCACGTGGAACACATCGTTAAACAGGGAGTGAGGCGTCCCAACTACCAATCAGTGGCACCACGCTATTTCAGAGCCCGTGTTATTAGACGTGTGAACGCGGAGGGGGAAGTACAGGACGACTCAGAGCCGGGGTTTACCCAGGAGCAGGGAGGGAGAAGGTCAGGGGATTCATACTTTGTATTTGGAGACGTTTTCCTTTTCTGCTTTTGCTTCAGTCCCATAGGAGGGAATACCCACGCACACAGGCACGGGGGAAAGAAAAGCCCCATTCCCGTGGTTAGAGCTAGACCCTCTAAGGCAGGGGTGGGCAAACTAAGGCCCGGGGGCCAAATGAGGCCCACCTAGCCCTTCAAGCTCACGATGATAAAGCCCAATATGCACTGCCTAAAACGGGAGAAAGACACCTCTGTTTTCATTGACCTGACTGTTGTGTTGCTTTGCAAAATGTGTTTTGCCAATTACAGTCTAGTTTGAAGCAATAATCTACTTTTCCAGTTTGCAGGTTTTGGCCCAGTTTGGTCTGTCCACATATAAACGGGGGTCAGCCCTATGTTCCCCAGTACCTATGTTCCCCACTTCTATTGATTAAGATTAGGCACTAGTGGCTCGGGCAGGGTCAGGGTTAAGCTGATTGATATATGTATGACATTTCACTCTCATGACTTGTGATTGGGTGAAGTACCAACTCACCTACGGAAAAAAAACATTGCACCCGGGGAACATAGGGCTCGGGGAACATAGGTACGCACCCATATAAACGTTCACCTGGAAACAAGAAAATACCTAATCTTCACAATAACATGTTTAATTATTGCACAGATTCAATGTTTCTCCGTAGATTTAAATAGAATATTGTAATTTCAAGGGACGTTTTCTTAAAATGCCCTTTACCCATTGATGCGACAATATCTCCACATAAGTCCTACAGACGTGATAACTTTCAAGTCTTGGACTCAACAATATATTGAAGTTGTTTTTTCCGCTGAGATTTTTTTTATATCTAATTCCTTACCTGAAAATAAAGCAAAATCAGATTTTTTTTTTTACAGATTTTTTCACCATTAAACCAAAATCCCCTCAAAGTCTTTGCATCTAATATTCCAACAAAATGAACCCATACATTTAAACCTGCACTCGTTCCATTATTCAGATTTTGTTGTCAAAAATATCGGAAATATTGACCAATTTTTATATGAAAACATAAAATGGCAGTAAACTGCTTTTTTTTCTCATATGTACGTTTTTTTTTTACATTTCTGACAATGAATTGGTTGTACGTTTGATTGAAAACTAAATATTTGACTGAAATTAAGCCAAATATCAAAATACAGAATCCAAACTAACATCAGTAGACCAGACTTTAAATGTTTTGCGCCTTAAATTATTATAAATTATTATAACCTGGGTCCCAGGTTGTTGGTTGAGTGATTTTGGGGATTGTGGTCTGCAAAGTATGTATATATATATATATATATATATATATATATATATATATATATATATATATATATATATATTATAAATGCGCTTTACAAATAAGTTTCTCAAAGCGCTAATCTAAAACTTTTTTTTCTTTTTATGAAACTGACTACAACTGGACTAAAACAAGTTTCGAAATGACTCAAATGTGACTAAGACTAACGAGGGCTTCCGCTGGGTTAGGAGATGACCGAACCGCTCTGAAAGTTGCTCCACATCACCAACCATCAGAGCCAGGCTTTAGTCCTCAGCTGTGTCAGTGTCTGCAGCGGGTCGTGAGGTGGAAGCTCCACAGGCCCGGACACGGCCTCCCTCTCCGCAGACGGGCCGCGGCGTGTGTGAAGCCCTCGGGTCATGGGCTTATATCACATGGCTCATCAGTGTGACTCCTGCAGCTCAGGATTACAGCAATTAGTGCCCTGAGATTGTTCCTGCAGGCGTCACAGGAACACCCTCAGCCCGTCCTAAACCCCCCCCCCATCCCAGGCTGAACAGAGGTGGGCTGGTCGTCAACACCTACTAAACTTAACTAAGACCTTATCCGAGTTTCAAATGCTCACTTCTACAGGGTTAAGTCTAGCCTGAAATGCCTCTCGCAGATTAGTTTCTTGTTTCTGCATGAAGCTGAAACGTAACAACAGTTTTTAATAGATTTTGTATTTTTGTGAATCGTGTTGAGAGGTCCAGCCAGGATTAAGAGCTGAAAATGAGCTCTTGTTATTCATCGCCGTCAGCTGCAAACCTGCAACTATGTTCATTGCATTGTCCTCGATAAATAAATCAGACTCCCAACGCAAACCACTGAGCACAAAAATAAAAGAACGTTTTATCAAGTGAGTGTGATCACCATCTGGCTTTAACAAGGCTCCATATCAGCACAGCGTTGGAAGAGCGGGAGCAGCTCCAAACTGTATTAAGCTAAATACAGACGGACGCAGAGATGGCGCTTGTTTGATTGAAGAGGTTAGGCATTTTTAATGGCTTTGTGGTTTGTATTGAAATGCTCCATGTTAGGCCCACAGTGTTTGGGCTATAACATGACACCTCATGTACTGCCTACACTGTGCCGTAATGCACCTTTAAACCCACACATAAATCAAATGTGAAGATTTGCTCACTTTTCATCAACCAAATAATCAGTTTCATTTGGGAAAAGCCCAACAGCGGATAACAGGGATCTCGCTCGCCCAAGGCTTTCAACATTTCTACACACACTTGATACGTCCCATTTTAGATACACTTTCTAATAATGCCTTATGCTTGTATTGCGCTTTACAAGCCTGTGTTCCCACATGGTCTCCCATCCATTGACGTCACTGTGTGTTTAGTAAATGTGTTTGCTGCTTAAAGATGTCAGATCACTTGTTTTACTGTCTGTGGCTGAGCTCTGGCTCACAGACTGAAAGCTTTAGTGATTCTGTGGCTAAAACAGGCTTGTGTTTTTGTGACTTAGTGATGACTTTGTCCAGTAATGAGTTACTTTGATCATACTGTAACTCAGTTATCAACACTTTTGTGGAAAATTGACTTTTTAACCTCTTAACCTCCACCCGAAACGAGCGCATTTTGGCATTATCCAAACCTAAAAAAAAAGACAAAAAACAAAAAGTGGCAAAAAATTTGACGCAAACACAATAAAAAAGTTTAAAAAAAAAAAATCAACAAGATAGCAACACAAAAATTGATAAAAACTCAACCAAAAAGTGGCAACACGGCAACAATGCAAGGAAAATCAGTTATGTAGGTCTTAGCTTTCAAATGAGGCGGCAGTCGAGAAGCCGAACTGGAGAAAATGTGCTCGGTTAAGGCGGGCTGGTTAGGTAACATGAGCGCTCATTTACTGTGCACCAACGGAGCACTATGGGCGGCTAACACATCCGTTCTTTGACCCACTGCCAAAGTCGAGCTGCACATTAGGAGCAGGTTCTGTATTGGCAACAGGACAGGCCAAAATGTTACGCAGTGTGGCTTTAAAATAAGACACGCAAAAGAATCGCGTTGTGAGGATCATGAATCTCTTTTCACTTATCAAAGAACACAAACTGTATTCCATGACAAGGAAAACGTATGAAATAAACACGAAACGTGCGGCAGAGGTGACTCCATTCTGACCGACAGAGGAGCTTTTAACGTTTCCATCGATATTTCCCCCAAAATCAATGCCCAGCACCAGGCATTGACCCCGGTGGAAACGGACTGACCCGTTTACGCAGCAGTGAGTACACGCCACACGGCTGCTGAGGGAGGAACACGCTTCACTGAGCGTGTGCAAACTAGTCCTCGTTTAGAGCCGCATCAGGTCTGACAAATCGTGATGTTTCCAAGATTGAATAAGGAGCGAGGAACTGCGGGCTTTTATTTTCACGTTCAGGGACAGTTTGCTCAAAAAATCTGACTATAATTTCAAACTGCAGCACTTAGTTCAATGTGAGTTTATGTTGGACCTGGTTTAGGCCTGATTGTATCTTTAGCAAAGCCCGGGGCCTGGGAGGTCAATTATTGAGGTCACAGTTAGGATTGTAAAACTTGAACACAGCGTTAGAGCCCAGGGCTGGACTGGCCCGGGACTTTTGGGTCAGTCGGTCCTCTAAAAAAATCATTTTCAATGCAATAGTCGAGGCCATTAACAATACAATAAGGCCTGGAACTAAAACAGTAAAAGCTACAAAACCAAGGACAATTAGCCGCATGTTGTTTCTGCCGAATTCCAGCGCCTCATAACACTCACGACTTTAATCTTATCATTTACAACGTGTGCGTTCTGTTAAGGAGGTTCCTCTCCAGACTGTGACACAACCAAACTTCACCAAACCAACCAAACGATCCCACTGTGGATTTAGGAAACGAAATGGTAAAACTCACCGCGGAGTTAGGGAGGTGTGGAGTGAAAATAGAAGAGAATAGAAGGTGAAAACATTGTAAATCCTTCTAATGGAAAACAGAAGCTATTTCCGGCACTGAAGGCGAGGGGCAGGAGCGAGTCACCTGTCTTTGCAGACATTTGTCTATAATGTATACAAATAGAGGCTGAGGCTCTGTGGGTCCTGGAGGGTGTTACAATAAACTCTTTTCACTTATTGTGGCTAATATGAGGTGAGGGGCAATCTCATTATAAGAGATTCAACCTGGATCGACTCACACAGATTAGGAAGATTTATTGACATATATGAGTTTTGGCGACCAGACCCCGGCGGTAGAAAGTCAGTATGTCTTCCTCGGAGCCTGGACACTGGTGGTGGTATAGCAGACCCGTGAAGGATGCAGCAGGGAGATAGCCTGGTGGGACCCGAATGATTCCCCTCTGTATTTTTTTATCCAGCGGGGGATCAGCCTGGTCACCCCGACCTCGTTCGCGGCTTCCGCAAAATCAATCCGTTCACGTGCAATCAGATTGGTTTATTTGCCGTGACGTGTTGTTAGCGAGCAACGTTACTCACGGGACGCGGAAGTCCCTCAATAACAATCTACGAACGATGCACCAAAGAGAGAAAGCGTGTCTCCAGTCGGCGGTAAATGACCAAAAACACATCGACAGTAGGTGAGTTTCGTGACTCATAATCCTGCGCAAATATTAACGCAAAACCGCTAATAACACCACATCAACAGCAGACGCCCGGCCTTCGCTGATTGGTTTACTCCGCTTCCTGTTTGCTTGCGTATCTACCGCTGTGGGAAATGGATTCGACGCAGGGGTGACCAGACTCACCGGCTGGTACAGCGGTGAGTTTGGATTTTTCCAGGCTAGCAGGGAGAAGCCGTGGGCAGAAGAGGCGGAGACGGGGCGGAGGTGGATCGCAGCGCCGCTGGGAAGCGAACGAACCATGATTGCTGGGGGGGGCTTAAAAGCGAGACAGAGGGCGATGATTGGCTGCTACGCAGATGGCTGGGGTGGAGGTGTGACCCTCACAGAAGCATCATCGGCTGGAGGTAGGTGATGCTGAAATTAGTCCACCAGGTTGAATTAACGCCTAGGCTTCATCCACTTTTATCTTATTATATTATATTTGTGAGTTATCTGAATGGAGTTATTAAAATGTTATATTAAAAAGAGCCATTCTTGTGAACGGCTCTTTGAAATGAATGGATCCCAAAGAGTCGGCTCCCAGGAAAGAGCCGTAAATCCCATCACTAATAAGAATCTGATTTGATATTTATACACTGAAATATCTTAATCAGAATGTAGAAGAAGAAGAAGAAGATCTTTATTTATATAGCGCCTTTCACTGACATGGTCACAAAGCGCTTTACAAGAATGTAGGTTCATGAACGCTGTGTTATGTTTTGACTTGATTAAATGGGCTTCACTCTTGTGTCTATGGGTCGGGTGCGTGTCATTGTTTATCCATCCATCCATTTTCTTCCACTTGTCCGTTGCCGGGTCGTGGGGGCAACCGTTGGAGCTGCCCAAATCACATTGCCCCAGCCCCCTAGGGCTCCTCCTGCAGGTGGTGGGTCCACAGAAGGATGTCATTGTTTATTCAACAAAAAAAAAACTAATGTTTATGTGAGAATTCACAACATTTCAAAGCTAAAGTTCCTGTCTCCAGAATATTTCCAAAAATGCATTGGGAATTTTTCCGCCTCTTTGCAACTCCACTCCAGGCACAGTTTGAGAACCCCTGTTTAGGATTGGTTGATATCTTGATTCCAGACCCAATTTATTGAGCTTTCAACCCCTAAAAACAAAACTTTCCCCAGTAAAAACTCAACTCAAAGCCCACGTTTTAATCTTACATGTAAACATAAAGCTATTCCTTTACTCCTCGCCCTGCCCTTCATTCTGATTTTGGATCATATTCAACAGGCAGTGACGTCCTCAAGTGTTCTTGTTTTCTTGTCCTAACCTTGACGTGCCAAACCCCAGACGTGTAGTGACGTGTGCGCACCTCCCAGAGTGATCTGCAACTCAAGAATGTCAAACCTACACTGACAAAGAAATCCCAAACTGCAGGAATACACTTGTTAACCCGGTGTCTCGCTCCATCGGGCCTAAAGACGGTCCTGGTTCAGGTTTTATGGTGGTTTACCAGTCCAGAATCCCCCTCCCCCTCAGTCGGTGTGACTTTAGAGGCCGAGTGCACCTTTTCGAGCCCTAATTACAGGTTACTGGTTTTGGCCTCCACTGTTGCAACACATTGAACCGCAGCTCCAGAACAACTAATGCACTTGGTCACGAAGAACTATGCACAAGGTCATTTTTGGCGGATGATGTCAGTTTGATCTTTGTTTAGTCTACAGGCTTGGTTTGCTTAATGCTGTAGAATAGTCAGCTGACCTATTTCCTGGACATTAGTTAACCTCTCCCCTCCTGGAACCTCCACCTTAACGTGGTGGAGGGGTTTGAGCACCTGAATGATCCTGGAGCTCTGTTGTCAGGGGCTTCGTGCCCCTGGTAGGGTCTCCCAGGGCAAACAGGTCCCAGGTGACGGGTCAGACAAAGAGCGGTTCAGAAGCCCCTTATGAGAGACCAACAGGCCCGGTTAGAACCATGAGGCCGTCCTTCTGTGGACCCACCACCTGCAGGAGGAGCCATAGGGGCTGGTGCAGCTCCAACAGCTGCCCCCACGACCCGGCAACGGACAAGTGGAAGAAAATGGATGGATTTATAGTTAACCTCTTAAACCCCACCTTAACCAAGCACATATTTTCAGCATTACCCAAATCTAAAAGCTTCTTGAAATCAAAAATTAGACGTTAACAGGGATGAAAACGCAACAGTTTCAAAAAAAGCCATAGAAATGTGATTTGGGTAAAGCTGTACTAGAATGTGCTCGGTTAAGGCGGGGGTTAAAAGGTTAAAAAAGAAAAAAAACCTACCCATTGTCTGTATGTATCGCCTCGTCGATAAAGGTTCTTTAAGTGTTTGGACTTTGCCAGTTGATTCCAGAAGCTTCGTCAGCAACATGAACCCTGGCCACAGGCAGACTTAGAAAGACCAAGGGGAGGGTTTTAACTAGTGCTAGTTTCACCCTTTTTTTATTCCATCGACTAAATGTTATCTTAACCCACTGAAAACACACATTTATTATCGGTTAACCTGTAACCGAGTGTGAGCCTATAGGCCAGTGTAACGCCTCATCTGAAGGCTAAGACCTACAGAACTCATCTAAACGGATCTTTTTCCTCGTGTTATTCCCGCGTTATCGTCACTTTTTTGACTTTTGTTTTATTGCCTTTTTGTTGCGGTAACATCACATGTCAAAATGTGATTTCATAAAAATAAAAACATGAAATGAAAATGCTCGGTTCAGGTGGGGGTTAAGAGGTTAAAAGAGCAGCTCGTAGGATAAAGAACCTTGTCACAAAGACCAATTTCTGTCACCCACAGGGACAGACAATAAAGTTGATCTTATCTTGTCTCTGATGGAAAACTTCTGTGCGACTGAGAGCTTTCTCTCCCCCCCCCCCCCCCCAACAAAAAAAAATACCTTCAAGTACCATCGGGCCTAAATTAAAATCAAATCAGGACCAACCGAGTCTGGAATAGACAATACAGTAATCACATCCAAATAAGAGATAGTCTGAAGTAGTCAAATTACTTGAACAATAAAACCCAGGAAACAATATTCTTTGCGCCAATACGTTTTATTCAAAACAAGATATAGCATAAATGTATCAAATATCTTAACACCGATTTTTCTTTAATGTTCATGTAAAAATCACTCAATCATCCAACCTACTGCGCACTCCCATACAAACATTTGACTGTAAACTCTGATTAACTAAAGTGCTTTAAAAAAAAATGAAATAACAATCGAAAATAGCACGCGGCGGCTAAAGGAAGCTAACAGCAAAGCCAAAGGTTCACAAATACTCAGTTCACAGGAAGAGTCCAGTGTAAAAATACAAATGAGAAAATAATACTCGTAGAATCAGACGTAAGGGTGCACTTTCCACCGTCGCTCAAATACAGAGGCCGTCTCGCACTTTCCAACACCTTTTCTTAAATATTTTTGGTAATTTCTCGATCTTCGCTCTAAAACACTTTCCGTATGCTGCAAAAAACATGAACCAGCGGGTAAAACGACTCAAGTTTAACGAGTTGATCCAACTAGTTCAGATTTAGTTAGTGAGTAGAAATGTTTAACTTTAAAAAGGTATGTCTGACTTTAAATAGTTCAAGCAACATTTTTTGAAAGATAGAAAAAAACTGTTCACACACACTATTTTAAGTAAATGCACGGAAATAAACATTTATCTTACCCCTCGGTCAAACTGATCAAGTTAATTTATGTTGAAACCTGTCTATTTTTAACTACAATTTTTATGTTTATGATTAAAACAAAACTGCTTAAATTCAACTCAGAATATATAGTGGAAAATATGACACAACCCGCGCAAGTCGACATTTGTTTATTTTTGTGTGTAACTAACTCTTAACTAGTTCACACAACTCAAAAAAGCCATTTCGCCTCATGTCAAGACTCACATTTTTGCAGCGTTCAAGCCCCCAGTGCTTTTACAGTCACATAAACCCATATCTACATGTCTATAAACTTCCACATGTCATACTGTGTCCTCTTTGAAGTCGCCTCCGGAACCAACCAGACCCTAAAGCTCACTGTGCACTGATAAAACTCAGCAAGTCCCACGTAGAAACTTGAATCCATTCAGGACAACGGGATCTTTCATTGAAAGTACAAAGGAGTGGACTCGGTATCGCCGTGGTTACCAGGTGAGAAGCTGCTTTTTTCATGTCTTTTATTTTATTTTTTATTTAACAAATCAAACTCAAACGTTCTCACTTCTGACGACCTGCAGCCACCATCTGTGTATACTTCACTACAGGACTATGGGACACTACCCGAGATGACGGCTCTATTGTGTGGAAAAGGAAAATGTCTAGCATTAGGCCAGTGGTTCACAGTGTTTTATTTCCTAGTAGCCCCCTGTTCGTGTTGGAGACAAGCCAGGCCCGTCCCAGTCTACAATCACAGCCCCTCAAATTGCATTCAAACATACAAATAATGGCCAAATAGCATTTACTTTAGACAAATAAACATCATTTGGAATGTTTTCTCCATAGACATGCTGCTGCTTTGCCAGCAGGTCACCAAACGTACAGTTAAATGCAGCGTTCATGTGAACTGGGAGGTTGTGTTCGCAGGTGGTTTGTGTTCATTAGCTTTTTTTAATGTCTTTAAGTAGGGATTTTGATGTCACTGAACAAACACTTATTTTATCTCTGATTAGCGTTTGCCTGAGCCAATGGATAAGATTTAGTGTCTCAAAAGCTAAACTTTGGTTTGGTGTTGTTTTTAGTTTTCTTTTGACTGGCATTAATGTCGGGCACGTTACCAGGACAGCAGCTCAAAATAAACATGTGCACATCAGGCGATAAATAAACAGATCAGCCGATTTCCGCGTCAGGTGGGAGTCGGGAAGCTCGTTTTGACCCGAGTTCCCCAGTTATTTGCCCCAGCTGAGCGAGTGTTCATGTGTCCAGTAGATTAGGAGCATCTTGGAAACCAAACATAACGTGCAGATGCACCCCAGAATTAACTATCCCACAGTGCTGCACTGAATTAAAAGGACACTCATGGTCCACACCACTGTCTTACTACTGCAGGCTTTTTATTTATTTTTTTATTCTTTTTTTTTTTTACTTTTTACCAAAAAAGCTGCTAAAGTCCATCAATATTTTAGTTTCTGTAAAAGTAGTTTGTCTTAAAGATTACCCTCACATCTGAGCTGTTCGCCTGATCTACTGCTGTTGTACCAAGATCCAAAAGAGAAGTTCACACACTTGAACCTAAGGTCGCGTTTCACGCTGTGCTTTGCCCGTTATCCATACATGTCTACTGAATGCATTATCATCTGAAACCCATGAATATACCACAGTCCACTTCTCGATACCGCCAATTCCTTCACATAAAACAGAACAGTTTATTTGTGTCTTTCTATCTCTTCTTCTTCTGCTGCCGTAACGCCTTCCTCCTCTTCTGGATCATATCGTGCAGTCTCTCGATCCCCTCGCCCAGGCCGTCCCCGATTATGGCGCACGTCGGCTGCAGGTGCCAGGGGGTGGCGGGCCCGAGCTCCTTCAGCGCCAGGAGCTTCTCGATCTCCTCCGCCCCCATGGCGTGCCTCAAGTCCTGCTTGTTGGCCACCACCAGCAGCGGCACGCCCTGATTCTCCGACGTTTTGGCGATCTTGTGCAGCTCTGTCTTGGCCTCCTCCATGCGCTCGCCGTCCACCGAGTCCACCACGAAGATGATGCCGTCCGTGCAGCGCGTGTACGACTTCCAGAGCGGCCGCAGCTTCTCCTGGCCGCCCACGTCCCACAGGTGGTACGTGACCGTCCGGTGCCCGCTCAGGGACACCCGCACCTTCTCCGCGTTGAAGCCTTTGGTGGGCACGGTGTTGACGAACTCGTTGAACTGCAGCCTGTAGAGCACCGTGGTCTTGCCGGCCGAGTCCAGGCCGAGGATGGCGATGTGGAACGACTGGAAGAACGGCACGTTGGAGAGGAAGTTGGGTTGTTCCGATAATCCGTTCCCCATCCTGCCCGCATGAGGGAGGGGCGCACGACTCCAGACGACGGCTAAATCCCCGAGGGTTAATCCACAGAGATGATTATATCCCCCCGAAAAAAAGAGAGCGCGGCGATTACCTGAAAGCATAAAACAGACTTAGTCATACGGGGCTTGGCTCGGAGGTGGAGTCCAAACACATCTTATTGAATAACCAGAAACTGAGCCAGCTGAACGGTACAAAGATGAGGCAAGAATATTGTCCTCAATCATGGCAACAAACTGCAGAGATTTGGTGTTGTGTTCAGTGCGTATCAACGTGATCAAATCGAGGCCGAGCAAGTTAATAACAGACTTCTTTGATTGCGCCGATAGGCGCATTGAGTTGCCTTGTGTACGAAATGCGCGGTATAAATAAAGTTGCCTTGCCTTGCCTTTGATATGAACTTAATAGCATGGATGAACCCGATGCGTTGTGTGTTATGGCTTAACTAACTTCAAAACTTGTCTCCAAGTAGGTACTGTATAATCATACCAGTTTGGTATCTAAAAAAAGGTTTAGGTACTACAGGTATCAAAAAAATAACAGCATCTTTAGATCCAAGTTTTGGTCCAGGCACACACACAAAAAAAAGTGACTTGGTTGTTTCTGCTCAAATAAATGATTTTTAATACTATTTTGCCATTTTTTTTCCCCAATGATTTTTTCTTCATGACCATTTCCCCCCAATTTATTCCCCATTCTTGACTAATTTTCTCTGCCACAATTTCTCCTAAATTTCCCCCCCAAATTATACTAAATTTTCCACACATTTCTTGACATTGTAGATGAATCTAATATTGTAAATTTGCAGATCTTCCACACATTATTGTTCCGTTTTCTGGTTCTAGATGACAAATATTTGAGTATAGGTATTGGGAAAAGTATCGTTAAAGCCTATCCACAGGAGGGTAACAATATTACGTTGAACAGAAGTGCGTAGACTAAAGGGTTAAGTACGCATCAGCAACTCACATTTCATGAGTTCGCTTTGTGACGTGAGCTCTGTTAAAGCTGCTCACGTCAGTCAGCAGTTTTGAGTCAGTGAGCGGAGAATTTCACACTCGTAAAAATACTTGTATTGCAACGAAAAGGGTTCATGAATTATTAACCAAGTGTAAAAGCTACAAACTAAATGTGTGTCAGATCGTTGTGCTTGAAACCGGCTAACCCTGTACTTTAGACCAACGTGCGTGTACTTGCTTGAGATTCTCGTGTCAATGATGCTGAACGGGATTAGAAGGCACACACGGCGACCCGAATCGTTTTAAAAATCACAAATCCAACCAAAAATACTTATCGCACAACTCGTCAGAAGAAGTTCACACTTTCTTTAAACTCCTAAAGCCCAGACTGAATGCTTTACACGGAACAAAACGACACCTTTTTTACTAAAAGTAGCGCTGAAGGTTTTCAACTCCTTTTTGTCCCGACAGTCACGGCCAACATGAACCCTTGTGCGTTCTTTCCTATATTACCCAATGACCAAATGCTAAAATCGAAACACAAACTTCAGATCGGCAACATCAGAATTTTTAACAGCTTTAAGAGGAAGTAGCACATGATAGTTTGTTGGGTGTGTGTTGCCTTGTAGGAGGAAGTAGCTACTCTTAGCACAATATTTTCCGTAAGGTGTTCACTACGACAAACCTTCACGTGCCTTGAATTTAAAATCTTAGTTTTACAGATGGTAGGGCTGCACATTAGATCACATCACAAAATGCCAAAAAACAAACAAGATTTGTTCTCAGGTTGGTTCCATTTTGGTTTCATCCCAAATAAGCGTTTTGTCTTTTAAAACAATTCATGAAAAAATTTGACATTTTTGTTTAGATTTTAAAGCTGCACCGCCTGAATCAAACCGTGAAAGTTGAGTCAAATCTCTGAGCTGTTGTCTACACTCATTTCTAGCTCTCACAGACCCTCCAGCACTAAAGAGCTACTTATCCAGCTTTTTAGATTCTGATACCGATACTGGGGGTTTGAGTATCTGCCGATGTCCGATATTAACCGATAGCCACTTTTAAGGATGTCTCTGGGTTTCTCCCAGTGAAAGGTCCCCTTTTCTCCATTTTAAGATGAATAAAAGTCTTATATTTTCTTGTCATGTTACAGATGACTTGTCAATTACATTCAATAAACAAACTAATGGAAAAACATTTAACACGGATCCCTGGAGTTTTGACACTATGCTTGTGACAGGCTGTTACATTAAACAAGTATAAAGTGATCAAGTATCTTCATTTATGTCAGATATTCTTTAACAGAGCATTTCATAAACTAAAACACAAACACTTGGCCGATCCAGCAGTGGCCGATTTTATTTGATTAGGCAACTTTAGGCATTTCTATCATAGTTTCTGATCCAGCCTCGATCAGTTGCCACTAGCATTGTGCACAAAATGTACACAACAAAACTCCAGGCAGTTCTCGCGGATCACTTTTCCCCCTCGTCCCTGCCCCACTGGTTTGCAACTCTGCCACCCAAATCGGAAACCCGATCCGCCAGGTTTCATTCTACACTCCCCGTTTCCCCGCCACTTGTTGTTGTTCAGGTAGTAAAAGGGTACCGGAAGCTATCGGGTAACAAGCTACAGAACCCGACCACGAGCTCGAGGGGCCCCTATAAAAGTGACTGGGGCCCCCGCGGTGTCAGGTAATAATTCTCCACGGGATTATCCGGCTTGCATTTCAACTAGCTCGCTATTGAGGGGACATTTAAAGATGAAGTTAGGAGAAAAGACATGGTTATTGAATGCAGGAGATTAGGAAAAAGGATATAATGCCTCCAGAAAAAGTTAGGATTTTCTTCCACGGATAGACAAGGCGCTAAAAGATAGTCTCTTTGGGTGACCTGCACGACAAGCACTTTGGGTAGAACTGTTAGAACTCAAAGGACAACAGCAAGTCAAATGTAATGATTTGTAATGCCACAAATGCAATAAAAAAGTCTGGGCATCTCCTATTTCAAACAGAAAAATTAGAGAAATTTTCATTTTCAGAACCAAATTGGACACAACAGGCAACTCTTGAGCAAAAAGATGCAAAGAATTTCAGCCAAAACCAGCAGCAGAATATATTTTGGACCATATTTTTTTTAATTTTCGGAATTAAAATAGAGCAATGACATTATTTCCAAAAAGGTTTCGATGTATTGCCAGTTTGAATCCAATTCAAGACTTTTTCACGACATTTAAAGCCTTAGTTTTAGTCATAAACATTAAAAGGAGGAGAATAATACGTTTTTTTCAACATCTTCATAAAAAGGATAGGCTGATCCAAAATCTTCATCCTTTACAACTGATTCTAAAAAATTAGACCAACTCTTAGGATATGAATGCATCTCGGACCATAGGGTTGATCTGGTCTGGATGTGAAATGTTTAAGTCCAAACTTCCCAAAGATTATAATGGAAGAACAAAAAAAAATCAATTTTGGCTGAAAGCCTTTGTGAAATCCCTGCAGTTATGGGTAAATAAACAAAGACACAGGCGATGTAACTGATGTAACCTAAAGTTGCCCAATCAATCAAAAAAAATCAGCCACAGGCAAATAAAAATAAACATTTCAAGTCTTTGCGGATTTTACGACTAAAAACATTGTTAGTGTATTGTGTGGCCGAGCCTGTCAAAAAAAGAATAATGTCACCTTCTGTCACTGACAATAAAGTTCGCCTGTCTAATGTACTTTCGTTTTAGAAATAAAATCTTCTTGGGCCACACCTCGGAGCCTCGCGACCAGGAAACCCACTTTGGGAACCCCTTTATGGAACAGACTGCCAATTCTCCGTGAATATCTCGCTTGCCTGTACATTAGTTGGAGTGGACCCATGATTACGCTCATACAAAAAGGAAACAATAGCCTAGAATTATTGAGACAATCAGAAAAAAAACACGAGCTATTCAGCCCATCTCATTTTAATTGGCTTGTATGGGCTGTGTATATGCCAAGTAATTAGAACCTAATCAACTAAACGTGGTATGAATTAAATGTCCTTCCACTGACACATCGCAGAACATTCATTGCTTTAGCATTACGACGGCTCTGTTGTTAATCTTTGTAAATATGCTTTCCTTTGGAAAAACAAAGGCTCTCCGTGAGAAAAAGGAAAACCCTTCGCCGTATAATAGCCCGGGCCGAGTGAAACCGAATGTGCGAGGAAGGGTTACAGATAGATAATCCAAAAGAACACTACGCCGATTTACCGCCTTTGCAGGTAAATAGCTCCACAGCAGCAGCGGCGGCTAAGCTACAGCAGCAGGTCACCCACCGGTTTGAGCCTCCCCTCGCTGCCCGCGCGGCTCCGAAATCCACTCGGAAACGACCTCAATCCGTGAGAACCCGCTCCGAGAGGGATCTGCTCTCCATATCCGACACGTAACTTCAAATATTTCTTTTTTTTCCTGGACCCTCGAGCGCGCTCCGAGTCCCAGCCCAGCGCCCGCAGCCTCCGTGTGCCTGGTCCGTCCGTGTGAGTGGAAGCGCGGAGACTGACTGCGCTGCTGCCGCGGCTCTGCGCTGTGTCTCTGTCTGGGAGCCGAGCCAGCGCCCGCCCACGCGCCAACGACACGCGCGACGCCTATTGGTCAACGGGGAGCGCGTGCTGGCAGGTGATAGGTCGAAGAGGCTGTCGCTCAGTGAGTCGACAATGAGTAAAGATCACCTGTTGCTCGCGCTGTCCGTCGCAGCTCATGTTTTAACCTCTTAACCCTCACCTGAACCGAGCACATTTCTGCAGTTCAACTTTACTCAAATCTAAAAGCATAGAGCCTATAGGTCAGAGTAGCGCCTTATTTGAAAGCTAAGACCTACAAAACTGATTGTGACCTTTTTGTTGTGTTGTCATTTTTTTTTTTTTCTTTCTTCATCGCCTTTTTTCCTTGATTTTAGTTGCTTTTTTAGTGTTATTGTCGCTTCTTTGTGGCTCTTTTTTGTCTTTTTTGTCACTTGTTTATTGTGTTTTTGTCGCTCTTTTGTTGCATTTTCATCCTCATTTTTGTCGCTGTTTTGATGCCTTTTTCAGGAAGCTTTTAGATGTGGGAAAATTGAGGAAATGGGCTTGGTTCAGGCGGGGCTTAAGAGGTTAATTAGATTTTGGATTCATTTTAATATATTTGTGTTGTCCTTTATAAGAGCCAGTGAACACATTTTGGGAATAACAGTAATAACAAAAATGTATTTATTATTATGTTAAATAAAACAATTTTAGGCTAATGTTAAAAGGGACTATACGGAGTTCACATTTTTTTTATATTATGTATTTTCCTCCCCTGTATGTTCCAGCCATGCACTGCAGTTACGAGTTAGACCTGAGGTGGCAGTAGTGAGTATAAAAAATGACCAAACTGGACATCCTGAATGACCAGGTTATTCCATCAATGGATTTCTTCTTCCCTGACGGCATGGGCATATTCCAAGATGACAGTGCCAGGATTCACGGGGCTCACATTGTGAAAGAGTGGTTCAGGGAGCATGTGATGGATTGTCCCATTGAGAATCTTTGGGGTGTGCTGGAGAAGGCTTTGCACAGTGGTCACACTCTCCCATAATCAACACAAGCTGTTGGTGAAAAATGAATGCGACAGTGGACCTTTTGACTTTGCAGAGGCTTATTGAAACGATGCCACCGTGAACGGGAATCAGAGGCGTCCACTGGGTTTGAACTGTGTTTTTCTTTTTCTTCTTCTGTTCAGGCAGTGTAATAGAAAAAGTGGGGCTAGGTAAGCAAGAGATAAGATAGGACTTTATTGATCTCACAATGGAGACGTTCACTTGTTACATCAGCTCTCAAGAAACACTCAGGGAAAATGTGCAATCAAGTAATTGCTGGGTTGCAGGTTCTAGAATGTGATGATGTCACCGGGCCCAGCGGGGGGGCAGGAGACAGTTTTTCCCATTAACAACATTACACTTTCACAAGTGCTCAAAAGAAAATGTATGAATTACAAAAATGTTCATTAGTATCAGTCACTGGGTCCAAGATCCAAGTTTTCCTCAAAAACAAAATAGTTTTTCCTCCATATAATAGTATTGGCCTTTAGAATGCTGTGATGTCACCAGCAACCCAGAAATAGTAACTTTAAAACTTTAAAAAGGACAACAAATATTTTGTATAGCCTATAATAAAAAATAAAACAGAATAATTTGGTGGGAGATGGTGTGACAGAAATAAATATATCTAAGTCACCAAAACAAAGTAAGGAACTAAATGGTATATATATTGTTTTACTTTAATTGTACAATCTAAGTCTGTTTATTTTATATGAATTATATTAATCAACATGATATTGACATACTATTCCTATTGGCGCCGGGGCTTTAGCTGCATCCTGGGTCCTTGTTTCTTTGTGTGTTGTCTGTCTGTTAAACCTTTGCTGGAAATAAAACTAAAATGTCTGGTTCTGGGAAACAAATGTAGCCATTGCTGATTATGAAATGTGTCTAATCATTTCAGATAACGACAAAAATGAAGTAACGTAAATGTAAACAGCTGCAAATTGTTAAGGATAAGGCAGAGTGTGGAAACATAAGCAATAGGGCTGGGACGCGATCCATTACACGTCACAATACATAGGGCCTGATACGATACAAACTGTATTGCAATACAATATACACCAATGCACAAAGTATCACATTTATGGTATTACATTACAACACACTGTGATAATTATTACTTTAATAGGAAAGCGCAAGTCGAGTTTCCATAATGTATGTATGAAATGTAAAATTTCTGAGCGCAAATGGCAGAAGCGTTTGAAAAGTCTGGCTCTTCTGTGTAAACCAATAACAAAACTATCTTTAAAAGTGCTTTTGTAATTATGACTTAGTTAGATTGATAAGGGGGCTGGACTCCCCTGAAAAAGAGATTCTTAGGACTATCCTTGTTAAATAAAGGTCAGTAAATAAAAATAATAACGTAAGTAATAATCATAGTTTTATTTCAGTGAAGCCGTAATTTAATGAGAAAAGTTGGAAAGGATTTTGAGTTAATGAAACAGAAAGAGGGACAGTTCCATAGAATTCAGACTCATTTCTCATTGATATAACATGGTTGGCATAGCAACAGTTGAATTTTTTTTATGTCACTTCCTGTCAGTGTCGAATTTTTGCGACAATAAATGTAGCAAAAAATGTCAAACTGAAGAAAACTGGGTACATTTAAAAAAATCTAAATACAATTGTGTTAACTGTTTTAGAAAAAAAAAAATCTAATGTGTCATAAACATATTTTTTTTCCCATTACCAAGCTGAATATCAAAAGTATTGCGATACATCCTTTGTGATATATCCTTTGCGATACATAGTTTGTGATATACTCGTATCACAACAGACAAGTATTGCTATATATTACAAAACGATAGTTTGTCCCAGCCCTACTAAACGATATTATATGAAGTTAGGCGACCTATTAGAATGAGAGAACACTGTAAACGTTTTATTTTTGCGAGATCTACAGGCTACATTATATTGAACTTCAATCTTCAGTGAATGGAAGCAACATTAAGATGAAACTGTTCTCTACAAACATCAGCCACTGTATTCAAACCAACAATAATCCCATGTACAGCTTTAGAAAACTGCATGACATCAGTTAGGTTTAGGTGTACGACTTGGACGTGAACAACTGAACCAGAGGCGCCATTCATCTAGGGCTGGGCAATTCATCGAATTTTAATCTAATCGTGATTTTAATAAAGGTCGATCACGATAACCGCGTGGTGCGTTTTAATCGAGGAGAATTGGCCAATCCTGTTGCAGTCTGGAAACAAATATGGACGTAATGCTGCAGCGCCTGTCAGGTCAATCCCAGGGAACAGCCGGCACAAACAAACAGGAAGCAGAGGAGCGTGGCACGTGCGGCAGCAGCCTGAGGTGATTTTATGTGTAAAAGTTGCGCTAACTCGTCTGAAGGGCAAAACAGAAACACGTGAGGAGCCTCAGAGGACTGGGATGAAGAGTTTAAACCTTCTAAGAGGAAAACTATGGATCACTATTTGGACCATGTGGATTAGCTGGAATTCTAACAGTGTACGTGTGATCGTCTTTTTTACTAATAAATGTGTGGTTTACTCATTTCTTTATGTAAATATTGTTAGCGCTTCACTCCAGGACGTCGGGGCCTTTTGAGGCTCCGCACACAAACATGCGCTCGTCGTCTGCATTTCAGTTTGTTGCGTCTCCTTTGCAGATGTTTGTTTCAGTTTAGTTTATTACAAATATACGGTAAAAGCATTTTAACATTCATTCATAGATGATAGTGCATATTCATAAACGGGACACCCTTGAAGCAACATTTGGGCGGCACGGTAGCACAGCGGTTAGCGCTTGCGCTTCACAGCTAGAAGGTCCGGGTTCGATTCCCACCTGGACGGGGCCTTTCTGTGTGGAGTTTGCTTGTTCTCCCCGTGTCTGCGTAGGTTTCCTCCGGGTTCTCCGGTTTCCCCTACCACTAAAAAAAACATGAACAATAGGCCCGGGGACTGCAGGTGGAAATTAGCACAAGTGCTATAACCTGGTACAATGCATCTCTCCTTTCTGAGGCTAATGTATATTGTACACTGTCCCTGTTCAAATAAATAAATAAAATAAATAAATAAATAAACATTTAGCTTATATATGGGGCAATCAAGTAATTGCTGGGTTGCAGGTTCTAGTTTGTGTGTTGCTTAGCCAGCTGAAGGGGGGACACGGGGGAGGCTGCACTGTGTGGACTTTGTTTCTGCTGATGAGTTAGCTGCAGTTTTCAGTTTGGCCACAGCATCTGTTTAAATGCTCGTCCAGGAAAGACCACATTTTGTTGTTGTTTCTTTTAAACAAAAATAAAAATCAAATCGAAAATCGAGATTGAAATAATCAAGATTATTTGTTTCCATAATCTCCCAGCCCTACATTCATCCAAACATAAACATGCTGCGTAAAGGCACAAAGTAAACTGTCAGGTCAATAGTGGAGAGTTGCGTCAGACTCACCGTATCTGAAGCGGGATTAGTCGGCGTGTCCTCCCTTTCTCTCCCTGTCTAAACCAAACTGAAAGGTGTGTGTGTATAGACAAGCGCTGTGTCCGCCCTCGGCCCCCACAGGCCCCGCCTCTTTGTTTTTCTTCAAATCCATTGGCCACCACACGGGAAGCCCCTCCCACGCCCTCAGACCAAACGCACCACGCTATCCCTCCCCGACAGGCAACTCTTAACTGCCTCTTACGCAATCTACACACTCCTCTAGAAGGAAATTGCAAAAGATAAGAGTGTGTGATTCAGAAGTTAGTCAGAATTTGGTGGGTTTAATGTGGGGGTCAGGTTATGATTAAGTTGGAAAAGGTGCGGGCCTGCTACTGTGACACAACATTGTGTGATGTGTAAGTATTACACCTGCCTGAAGGCAGACGTCTTATCCACGAGAATAGGGCGAGTCGGTGCTTGCAAATAAGTTGCGCTGTAAATCTCAGAATCAGAATGGGTTTTATTGCTGTTGTTAGTGAGCAGGTTCACAAACTAGGAATTTTCTTCAGAGCAATCGTGACGTGAAACATAAAACTTTTAACATAAAACTTAGATAAACAATAAACTACACTCAACAAAAATATAAACGCAACAGCTTTGTTTCTGCTCCATTTTTCATGAGATGGACTTAAAGATCTAAAATTCATTCCAGATACACAATATTACCATTTCTCTCAAACATTGTTCACAAATCAGTCCAAATGTGTGATAGTGAGCACTTCTGCTTTGCTGAGATAATCCATCCCACCTCACAGGTGTGCCACATCAAGATGCTGATCTGACATCATGATTAGTGCACAGGTGTACCTTATACTGCCCACAATAAAAGGCCACCCTGAAATGTGCAGTTTTTTGCTTTATTGGGGGTCTGGGGACTCAGAACCAGTCAGTATCTGGTGTGACCACCATTTGCATCGGGGTCTTGACCTGACTCCAGCTCGTCGTCCTCATCGGGGTCTTGACCTGACTCCAGCTCGTCGCCGTAACAGACTTGAGTGGGCAAATGCTCACATTCGATGGCGTCTGGCACGTTGGAGAGGTGTTCTCTTCACGGATGAATCTCGGTTAGGGTTAGGTGAACATCACCTCATGTTTCAGCAAGATAATGCACGGCTCCATGTTGCAAGGATCCATACACAATTCTTGGAAGCTGAAAATGTCCCAGTTCTTGCATGGCCAGCATACTCACCGGACATGTCACCCATTGAGCATGTTTGGGATGTGCTTGACCGGCGAATACGACAGCGTGGACCAGTTCCCACTAATATCCAGCAACTTCGCACAACCATTGAAGAGGAGTGGACCAACATTCCACAGGCCACAATTGACAATCTGACTCTATGTGAAGAAGATGTGTTGCACTGCATGAGGCAAATGGTGGTCACACCAGATACTGACTGGTTCTGAGTCCCCAGACCCCCAATAAAGCAAAAAACTGCACATTTCAGGGTGGCCTTTTATTGTGGGCAGTATAAGGTACACCTGTGCACTAATCATGATGTCAGAACAGCATTTTGATGTGGCACACCTGTGAGGTGGGATGGATTATCTCAGCAGAGCAGAAGTGCTCACTATCACACATTTGGACTGATTTGTGAACAATGAGAGAAATGGTAATATTGTGTATCTGGAATGAATTTTAGATCTTTGGGTCCATCTCATGAAAAATGGGAGCAGAAACAAAGGTGTTGCATTTATATTTTTGTTGAGTATAAAAACTATAAGGGCCTGGATGAAGTAGATTGAAAATAAAATATGATTAAAAAAAACAACAACAATTTGACACAGACCAACATCGTGAATGTACAGATGTGCAGGTGCATTAAGTGTTCGCAGCAGATCTGAGTGTGAACATGCCACATGTGAATAGAGCAGTGAGTCTGATGGTGGAGGGGGGGGAGGTATGGGTCTGGATAGACCGTAGCCTCCTGCCTGAGGGGAGAGGGGTGAATAGTCCGTGTCCAGGGTGAGAAGGGTCAGCTGTGATCCGACCCACACGCCTCCGGGTCCTGGAGGTGAACAGGTCCTGGAGAGATGGGAGCTCACAGCCAATCACCTTCTCTGCAGCACGCACAATGCGCTGCAGTCGGTGCTTGTCCCGTTCTGTAGCGCCGGGGAACCACACGGTGATGGAGGAGGTGAGGATGGAGCACATGGTCATGGAGGAGGTGAGGATGGACCACACGGTGATGGAGGAGGTGAGGATGGAGCACACGGTGATGGAGGAGGTGAGGATGGAGCACATGGTCATGGAGGAGGTGAGGATGGACCACACGGTGATGGAGGAGGTGAGGATGGAGCACATGGTCATGGAGGAGGTGAGGATGGACTCGATGATGGAGGAGGTGAGGATGGAGCACATGGTCATGGAGGAGGTGAGGATGGACTCGATGATGGAGGAGGTGAGGATGGAGCACATGGTCATGGAGGAGGTGAGGATGGACTCGATGATGGAGGAGGTGAGGATGGAGCACATGGTCATGGAGGACAGATAACAACTCTACTGCCTCCTACGTAAATCTACAAACTCTGCTGTTCCCAGAAGGAGCCCACTCTCTGGGAAGAAATTGCAAAAGATAAAATTGTGTGATTCAAAGGTTAGTCAGTTTTGTGGGTTTAAAAATGTGTGGGTCGGGATACGATTAAGCTGGAAAAGGTGCGGGATGCTACTATGACACAACATTGTTTGATGTGTAAGATGCATCATGATTTTCCTTGTTTTGTTGTTATTTTCGGCCTGAAGGCAGACGTCTTATCCACGAGAATAGGGCGAGTCGGTGCTTGCAAATAAGTTGCGCTGTAAATCTCAGAATCAGAATGGGTTTTATTGCCGTTGTTAGTGAGCAGGTTCACAAACTAGGAATTTTCTTCAGAGCAGTTGTGCAACATGAAACGTGTAACATCAAACTTAGATAAACAATAAACTATGAAAACTATACAACTATAAGGGAATGCATGAAGTAGATTCAAAATAAAATATGATTGAAAAAAACAATTTGACACGAACAACATCGTGACTGTATAGATGTGCAGGTGCATTAAGTGTTAGAAATGTGGACATACCACATAGTGACATACAGGTCATATAATTAGAATATCATGAAAAGTGCATTCACTTCTGTTATTCAACTTAAACTGTGAAACAAATATATGATAGGCTCATTACATGCAAAGTGAGATATGTATAGCTTTTGTTATAATTTTGATGATTATGACTCAGCTTGTAAAAACCCCAAATTAAAAATCTCATAAAATTAGAATATTTTGAAAATGGACTGTAAGCCACATCATCAACATTATAACAAAGAAAGGTTATACATATGTCACTTTGTATGTAATGAGTCTATATCATAGATTACTTTCACATTTTAAGTTGAATAACAGAAATAAATGCACTTTTCCATGATATTCTAATTATATGACGAGCACCTGTACGGTAGAGCAGTGCAAATATCTGGAACAGATGAGTCTGATGGTGGGAGGTATGGGTCTGGATAGACCGTAGCCTCCTGCCTGACGGGAGGGGGGTGAATAGTCCGTGTCCAGGGTGAGAAGGGTCAGCTGTGATCCGACCCACACGCCTCCGGGTCCTGGAGGTGAACAGGTCCTGGAGAGATGGGAGCTCACAGCCAATCACCTTCCCTGCAGCACGCACAATGCGCTGCAGTCGATGCTTGTCCCGGGCTGTGGGTCCGGGGTACCACACGGTGATGAAGGCGGTGAGGATGATGGCCGTGTAGAACTGCACCAGCATTCTGGTCGGCAGCATAAGTTTGGCTCCCATTTGAGGTCCTGGGTGATTGGGGTGCCTAGGATCAATTGTTTGGAGGGTTTTCACTTCTGACGGAGCCTCTCACCAGAAAACCGACACATATTGTTTTCATAATCTGGATCATTGTTTTTACAATTCTTCTTCTTTTCATGGCACGTTCATAATTAGAATTAGGATGTAAGAAATGCGTGAAAAGGAATAAGTTTTGACCACAACGTACAATTTGAAATGTTATAGCGCTCCCTGTTGCAATGTCAAATCAGGTATAGGTCCTTTAAGTATTCAAAGCAGAAGAAGAAAAAATAACTCAAATTCCCCACTGTACGCAAGGTTTATTAGGCTTTTCAAATGAACCAAACACATGAACAAATTGACTTTTACTTTGGAACCTTTAGAGAAATGTAAGGTGGGGCTGGACGATATTCACAAAAATGAATAACTCAGTATTTGTGGGAACTTTCTCGATAGCGGTGATGAAGCGACAATGCAAACCATCAGAAATATGTCAAAATGTGCTGGCAAACATAATTTAATTTAATTTTGTAGCAATCTTATAGACCCCGTGGCTCCACCTCTAGTAGAAAGTATAATATTTATTCTGTCAAATGTAGTGGAGTAACAATAACAAGTTCTTAACACAAATACTACACAGGTAAACTGGCTCTTTTCCATCTGCCATGTTCTAAGCGCCAAAGTCTATCCATTCAATAATATCCTCATTGCACCCATTTGTCTGTGTCTCGTCGAAAACTAAAAGTAGCCCGACACAAAGCTAATTGGTTCCACTACCCCTTTGTAAAAACCTCCTGCTCTTTGATGCCGACAGCAGTGGGTCCACGTAATGAAACGTATAAACCCGCTCGTGTGTGTTTTTTCATTCTTTTTCTGACATGTTTTGTGCTCTGTGAAGACGCGGCTCGAGCTCGCATCTCCCTCCGAACCCCTCCCGCTGTGAGATCGTACATGAAAAGCCCCCACATCAAACCCATAAAGCCACGGAACGCAGAACATGAGCCCACGCCATTCTCCGCCGGCGCAGACGTAAGAACAACAGCCTCGCCACGCATGCGCCACTTTAAGGATGGTGTGGAGATATTTCAGGATATAGATTTGATTTGTTCATCAGCAAATCATCTTCACAATTAGGTGTTGAATTATCGCACTGATTCAGCGTTTCTCCACAGAGATAAGGAAATTGTAACTTCAAGGCCCATTTACTCAAAATGCCTTTTTCTCACATTGTTTTGTGACAACATAAATAGCACCCACAGACACCACATTTTCCTGTCTTACACTTAAATGTTTCTTTTTCGATATTTAATTCCTGCCTGATTTATTAGCTTTTGAAACCCAAAAAAACAAAGATCCCAAATTCCATCCATCCATTTTCATCCACTTTATCCAGGCAAGGCAAGGCAAGTTTATTTGTATGGCACATTTCATGTACATGACAACTCAATGTGCCTCACAGCAACACCAAACACAAAAAAACATTTAAAAGCACAATAAAACGCATTAAAAACACAATAAAAAAATCTACAAATTAATTGATAAAATTACATAAAATATATACATACACACACATACATATACATATATATACATACACATTAGGGATGGGACGAAATATCGTTTGGCGAAATATCGCGATACAAAACGTGACGAAACGCATCGCGAAATAAAAAAATAAAAAAATAAAACTTTTTTTTATTTTCTTTTATGTAAAGCAGGGGAGCCTACATATTCCCCATAAACTGTAACAGTTTTTAAAGGACCTGTATCATGCTATTTTAAGCCAATCCAAAGTAAAGTATAGGCATTTATATGATATATTGTACCTCTACCACTACGGAGCACTAATGTTTGTGATAAATATAAGTATTTTCTGGAGGTATTTTTCCAACCCGGAAGACAAAACGCTTGGATTCAGTTAACTCCGCCCCCTCTCGCCGCTCATACAACTTTAGCAGTAGTAGAAATATAAATATCACAGCAAAAAGTGAAGTTACTTCATGATGCTGTTATAAGGAGTTAACATGTGCAACACAGCTTCATGGCTAAATGGCTAGCACACACGCTAACATGCATTTTGATCGACTCACCACTCTGATGTTTCCATTATGGGATTTGCGTTGGTTATAAAAGTTAATCCACTTTGATTCTGGCCAAGGTTCATCGAGCATCCATCAGCGACAGGCTCAGACAAACACTATTGTGGCTGATAGTCGCTGAATCCTGGAGAGAAATTCCAACTTCTATGGCCTCTTCTTTAGGAAGGTTGAATAAAGTCCTGTCCTCGCAGCCAAACGCGCTTTTCTCCGTGACATTATCGTGAGGTAAGAAAAAAGAACAGGTGTCCAGACTCCAGAGTAGGTTAGAAAAAGCTCCCTCTTCACAACTTTCGGTGCAACGTGACATGACCATCTGTTCAGACGCTCAGGGGGAGCGTTTGTTTTGACTATAGGGGCAGCGCGGATTTCTTACGACAAAAATAATGAAAAAAGCAGTTTTACAAATGAAAATCAGGCCGTAAGGCATTAGATTACAGACGACGAGCACTTCCGTTCCGCTGTGACGACACAACTGAACATGTCAGTGGTTTACCAGGAGAGGGCGGATCAGCTGCCTAGAGCGCAGGATTCAGGAGGATTACTGAGAACTGTGTGAATGAAGCCAAAAACCACTCTGGGGGTGTTTTTGATAAGGAAATAGCATAACAACATGGTTAAAAGCTCCAAAAAGTCGATTTTGCATGATATAGGACCAATGGCCGCTGACTGCTCTGCTTTTTGACTACGACACTGGAGGCCGCCATTGCTCCACCTTTGCTGTAGTACCTCCATATGACCGCTATTCCCCCATTGCAATGCATTGGACTTTAGACACGTTAAAAACAACTTTAATGCCTGGTGCTTAATGGTTTAGAAGTGGCTAGAGCTACATATTCCTCCTGTGATTACGCTGGGTTAAAAACAATATGAAGCACCAGGCTTTTTATCGTAGATATAAATTTTAGAAATCTTGCATAATTAATGAGGACCTGACTTTGATTGACAGGCCGTTTACGTCGCTGCCTGGCCCATCGGCTAGGCTAATGGCTCGCTGCGCAGCCGCATGGTGCTAGCAGAGACTATCTGGGCCTGAGTTCAACGTGCCGTCTTCGACCTTGGCTTGGCTTTTCAGGGAAAATGCCTTTTTGCTGTGCTGTTGGATGTGCCAATAAAGGCTCCAAAAAATGTGGCATCAGTTTTTTCCGGTAAAGTACTTTATTTTATTTTTTTTTATCAAATAATTTTCTCTTCGTAATTGTAACCCGAAATGTGCTGATGCTAACCCTGAAAAAATACGAAATGGTCAATTGAAAATATTTTCTATATTATCTACGTATGACCTGTATTAGTTTATTAGTTATTTACGTTTATATGACCGTGGTTTTCCAAATCGTTTCGCTAGCGCATGCCGAAAATTAAGTTGTGTAGAGATATGAAGGTTGTGTCAATATGACATGCAAAGAGGACAAAACCTCATTTACTTTCAATTAACAGAGCCATGAATGTTATGTTTTAGATGCCATAAGTACATGATTGATGTTGGAATTACTAATCGAGGTTTATGCGTAATGCTGCTGGCATATGGGCTTGGTTCGGTGAGAATCTAGAATCCACACCCGCTCTGCTCTTCTCCTGATTTTTTTAGGACATTTTATGACAATGTGATTTTGGCAAGGGAGCTTAACCTCTTAACCCTCACCTGAACCGAGCAAAAGGAAACGTCAAAAGAGTGACAAAAAAGCGATGAAAAGGCAACAAAAACACGACATAAAATTCGCTGAATATCATAGGCTACTGGTAAGCTACGTTTTTGTAGCATGCGAAGTTTTACCGGGTGTCTAAAGTAAGCATAAAATTAAAACTGTCTTGTGTCTATGAATTCACAGTAATATCTAAAAAAAAAAAAAAAATGTGCAGTTTTCCTTTAGGTGATCCAGACCAGCTGGACCAGTGGGTGCTGAAGATGGGCAGACTGAATTAGACGTAGGGCTGGGCGATATATCGATATTTAAGATATATCGATATATTTTAAAAAGAGATATGGAATTAGACCATATGGTATATATCGATATAGTCCAAATTTGCGCTGCTTTCAGGCAACCCGCTAAGCGGAGCTCTGCACTGCTCCCAGCGCCCCGGCCCCGCCCCTCGTCGAGGGGAGAGGGGGAGGGGGGGCAGCCGGCACTCTTCAACAAACATGGAGAAAGCAACAACGCCTGTGAAGCGTGCGGAGGAGAGACCCTTGGTTGGTAAAACAAAAACCAGTGGCTCAATCATTTGGAGATGGTTTGGACAGAAGTGAATGTAGCGGCGAGATATGGCGGCGACGTGCGCTGCGCCATGTGCTTTTGTTTACGTGCGCTGCGCCATGTGCTTTTGTTTACGTGCGCTGCGCCATGTGCTCTTGTTTACGTGCGCTGCGCCATGTGCTTTTGTTTACTTCTCAGTCTAATTAAGGTTAGCGGTAGATCGTGGATGTACTGTGAAAATATCAGCGTTTGTAATGCTGCCACCGCGAAGAACTATCGCTTTTTCCCCGTTAGCATTGCGTTAGCCGCAGCGCTAATCACTCCAGTCCCTCGCTGAGCTCTGATGATGAGCAGAGATGGTGAGCCTGTGCTGCTTGTAAAGCGTAAAGAGTCGTTTGTGGCTCAGTTAAGGAGCTTATGTTTGGGAATGCTTTGGATAAAGATAAGAACTTATCTCAAAACCACTGACTAAAACACAGTTAAATCAAGAGCAAATGTCAAGAAATTATTTGGGCTATTTATTTATTTATTATATTTCATGATTATTAAGGACTAAAAAGTAAGTAATACTTTAATAAGTCATATTTCATTGTCTCAGTTTAGGCTTTAGTTTAGTTATATGCAACATAAAGTTATTAACAGCAAATGGGGTAGAAGAAAAATAAATAAATAAAATAAAATTTGCAATATTAAATATTAAAACACTCCTATTTGGCAGTGACTTTGACTTAACATTTCATTTCACAGCTCTCACTTTGTGGAAAAAATATCGGGATATATATCGTATATCGATATTCAACCTAAATATATCGGGATATGACTTTTGGTCCATATCGCCCAGCCCTAATTAGACGCCTAAATCCTTTAGTCGTCTGTGCAATGAGCACTTTGAGAGCGACTGTTTCACCAAAGACTTGCGGGTACCCAGACTACACACAAGCCTTATGAATACATGTTTCCTTTTATTCATTGGACTAAAAAGATCAGACTAATATAACTGAAAATATTTCTCTGAACATGGGCTTGCAACTAAGCCAGGCCAAATAGCATTTTAGTGGTTGCATTTTAATTTAAAATATCCAGTGCACTTTCAGACAGTATTTGATGTAATGTCTCACATACAACTATTCATGACCACTTACAATACTCAAAAATTTTAGAATTTTTGGACTACTTTATGGTTTGATTTGTTGTTGTATGTTATGAGTTGTACTTCTTTCATTTCAGCATTGCGTTGTGGAAATATGTTTTGTCTTTAAAGCATGAAATGGTGTCACACCCCAGAAGAAGAAGAAGAAAAACAACTTTAGTGCCTTTCACATAGTGACAAAGTGCTTTACATGAGACAATTAGACATTCACTCCACACTCGGTGGTGGTCAGTTTTCCCTTCAGATAGGGGTGAAGAGATTAAGAGTTGATTACTATACACATTGAATTAACTTTATGTGAACACCAATTGGGTGCAAGATACTTAACTTTAACATTTTCTACAACTCATGGAAATTCTGAAATATAATCAGATGGAGGCTGAAACATACTTGTCAAACCAACATTAGAAAGGTCTATGCTGTTGTGTTAATATTTCAGTGACTTAGAAAACACTTAACTTGCGTATGCGTTAGGGCTGGGCGATGTGGACCAAAAGTCATATCCCGATATATTTAGGTTGAATATCGATATACGATATATATCCCGATATTTTTTCCACAAAGTGAGAGCTGTGAAATGAAATGTTAAGTCAAAGTCACTGCCAAATAGGAGTGTTTTAATATTAAATATTGCAATTTTTATTTTATTTATTTATTTTTCTTCTACCCCATTTGCTGTTAATAACTTTATGTTGCATATAACTAAACTAAAGCCTAAACTGAGACAATGAAATATGACTTATTAAAGTATTACTTACTTTTTAGTCCTTAATAATCATGAAATATAATAAATAAATAGCCCAAATAATTTCTTGATATTTGCTCTTGATTTAACTGTGTTTTAGTCAGTGGTTTTGAGATAAGTTCTTATCTTTATCCAAAGCATTCCCAAACATAAGCTCCTAAACTGAGCCACAAACGACTCTTTACTCTTTACAAGCAGCACAGGCTCAGCATCTCTGTCATCATCAGAGCGGGTATCAGTGAGGGACTGGAGTGATTAGCGCTGCGGCTAACGCAATGCTAACGGGGGAAAAGCGATAGTTCTTCGCGGTGGCAGCATTACAGACGCTGATATTTTCACAGTAAGTAAACAAAAGCACATGGCGCAGCGCACGTCGCCGCCATATCTCGCCGCTACATTCACTTCTATCCAAACCATCTCCAAATGATTGAGCCACTGTTTTTTGTTTTACCAACCAAGGGGCTCTCCTCCGCACGCTTCACAGACATTGTTGCTTTCTTCATGTTTGTTGAAGAGTGCCGGCTGCCCCCCCCCCCCCCCCCCCCCCCCCCCCTCCCCTCGACGAGGGGCGGGGCCGGGGCGCTGGGAGCAGTGCAGAGCTCCGTTCAGCGGGTTGCCTGAAGCAAGTATTACAGCGCAAATTTGGACTATATCGATATATACGATATGGTCTAATTCCATATCTCTTTTTAAAATATATCAATATATCTTAAATATCGATATATCGCCCAGCCCTAGTATGCGTAATTACATTTTTACTTTATAAAGCTTGTGTGCAGATTCAACCTGGAAGATCTACCAGCTGCATTCATTCATCCCCTTATAACTGCCAGCTCCGCCTTGATGTCAGCCAATCATCAGTGTCTCATTCCTGCTCCAGCCACTCATCGCCCAGGAGTACCCAAATCTCATGACCATAGGTGAGGGTGGGAACGTAGATCGATCGGTAAATCGAGAGCTTCGCCCTCAGACTCAGCTCCCTCTTCACCACAACAGTCCGATACAGCGACCGCATCACTGCTGACGCCGCACCGATCCGTCTACCGATCTCACGCTCCATCCGTCCCTCACTCGTGAACACGACCCCGAGATACTTGAACTCCTCCACTTGGGGCAAGGACTCCCCACCGACCTGAAGCGGGGAAACCACCTTTTTCCGGTGGAGAACCATGGCCTCAGATTTGGAGGTGCTGATCCTCATCCCGGCCGCTTCACACTCGGCTGCAAACCGCCCCAGTGCAGCTGGAGGTCCTGATTTGATGAAGCCAACAGAACAACATCGTCTGCAAACAGCAGAGATGAGATTCTGAGGTTCCCAAACCAAACATCTTCCGGCCCCTGGAAATTCTGTCCATAAAAGTAATGAACCGAACACTCTATATGAAAACGTGCAATACATACAGCTAAAGTTTAAAATAAATAAAATAATCTCTATATTTAAATGTTTTCTCTATTCAAAAATTTTCTTCCGAGAAATATGGTAATTTTCCCGAGACCTTTTGTGATCATTTGCGGGTTTAATTTCTGTGTGCATTGTCCTGTTGTCGTGTATAACTAATGCAGACATAGATTCACACAGTGCATGGCCTTTATATTTAGCCAAACATGACAGTAATGTGTATTTCAAACACGCACAAGCTCTACATGCCAACAGCGGAGATGGGGAGTGGAATGAGCAGCTGTCCCGGGGCCAGAGGGACTCGCCCAGGCCTCCGCGGGTCACGCCCAGGGCAGGAACAGAAACAGAAACACGGCAATTATTTTTCATTACTGGGAATGACACGTTTCACTTACAATGGAATACAGTATGTTGGTGGTGTTCAAACGGTGTGGGACTTAAATTCTTCAGATGGTACTGACGTTTGTCATTTTGATTGAAGATATTTTCATGTACGCTTTAGTTACGCATTTAAGTTATGTGTGTTTTGGTTTAGACATGATTTAGTCCAATTTAACCTACTGGTTGTATTTGGAAGGACAAATCGTATTACAATATTAGGTGATGCAATGTCCGTATTGCAATAAACCACGATATATCGCAAAATCACTTAAGTCTTCATCTGACTGAGATCCACACTCAGCCAAAAAAAATAAGTTTAAGTCTGAGATTTTACTTTTAACAGAGGGAAAACTTCGGAGCTTCAGAGCTGCTTCATTCTGTTTGAACAGTGACCTCTTGTGGACAAATTTTACTGACCTCTTGTGGACAAACTTGACCATTGCGACTCCCTATGAACATGATTGAAACCCCCACACAATCTAATCAATGTGTGCAGGAAAAAGTTCAAACAGGCGTGCGGCGTTTGATTATTTGCACATAAAAAAAATACAATATTTCAATGATCAGATCGATCACAGACCAATAAATAAAAGTCATGTTCTTTGTGACTTGGTTCTGTTCCACGGAGTTCCAGTGGGCGGGGCCGACTCTTCCCCATCACGATCAAATCAGGTTACGTTTAAGGTAAACTGTATTAACTTCCGTAGAGAAATCGTTTATTTTTTTGCATTTGACCCATCCTCGATACCGTTGGGGCGACCTGTAAGAGCAGTGACCAGCCTAGGCCGGCACTCGGGGACCCATCTTTTTAGGATTGTGTATTGTTCATGTGTTTAGTGGGGAGACCGGAGCGAACATGCAAACTCCACATGAAAGGCCCCGTCCGGGGATCGAACCTTTGACATTCCAGCTGTGAAGCACCAACGCCAAGACATGGTCGAGAACATTTAATAAACGAACACCGCAAGAAATTATATATTAGACTAGTGGAATTAAGAACAGCTGACCTACATTTGTGTAATTCTTACCAAGTGAAAAAATATATATAGTATCTTTGTTGAAAGAGTATGTTGGCATGTTTTCCTGCCAGTTAATGTATGAATCAGTGTTTTTTTTATGTTTTGTACAGCTCTTTGTGGAAAAAAACTTTACTTAGTATCAACTGTACCAAATGACAGTTGCTCATGCGCGTGCGGTGTTTTCTATGCCTAACAGACGCAGTGACAAAGAGGCTGTACTCAGTATATGGTGTTTTGTGTTTCACACAGGTATGTGGCAATGTTTTTGTTTTTATTTTATTTTATTTGTTTATTGAATGTCTTTATTTTTTACAAATCATTTTTATCAAAAATATAAATATTGTCGTTTGGTGGGGAATTCGTGGACTGAAAGGAAAATGTAAAACTATATGATCACTATGTTTGTATACTGTAAATTGTAATTTGTATAATGTGAGTTGCTATGAGGACGGAGGGGAGACGCAGTGACGAAGAGGCTGTACTCAGTTATTGTGTTTTGTGTTGCACACAGTAAAGTCCCCCCCATCGGCAAACCCCTGTGTGCGGCTCCATCATTTAGACACAACGCAGAGAGTTTCCCTAGCTGGTGGTCGTGCAGAGAGAGAGGCAGACCCCGCTACACGATAACATAATTGATCTGATCTTAGTGCAAACATACGTATTTCATTGGCACATACAAAAACGTACTTCATCTTTAGATTTGTTTTTTGCAGCGTTGGTGTACCAACTGAACAACCAGGTGCTCTGTTTTTTCCTACATCTAAAACGTGTACAATAGGCTCCACTCAAAAAGGGATTCTGACATGGGATTTATAAAGGTCAAATACTAAAGTGTGTGAATTCTGGCCTCATCAGTAAGCACGCTCTCCCCGCTCTAAATCCATATCCATCCATTTGCTCCACTCGAATAATATGCTTCTAAACACCTTCCCCAGAAACTAAAATCCCACGTTGAACGGCAAAACTGTTTGTTTGTGAAAGTCTAACTCTCTTTAGACTTTGGAGCTTTTCAAATGGGTTCAATTGTTATGAACTTTGTGTTTGACACACACACGGCCAAAAATCCTTAGGTTTCAAGTAACAAAAAGCTGCTTTGGGCACTGGTGAAAAACTGGGACAAATCAATGATTCAGTGGAAATCTACGGGGACACGGGGCAGAGGGCTAAACATTGGGACTGTCCCAGGTAAACTGGGACGTTTGGTCGCCCTAATCAGACATGGCAAATTCTGAACAATCCAGATGTTTTCAACTGTTGCCTCGACCACATTTAGGAGATGTCAAATCCTAGAAATCATTAATGAATCTACAGGCCCCTGGAGATTTTACTTTTATTTTACAAATACTCAGTTACGTTTTTGCTTTCTGTGGGGTCGGATACACATCCAGTGGCCACTAAACATCATCTTCCAAAATGTTAATGTTAAAGAAACCACAGAAAATATACAAATGCCATGACAACGGACATGCCATACTTTAATACAGGTAAGCTAACGGCGTCCATGTCATTTCTTCGGGGCCTTCTGCCAGGACCTGGTGAGCTTCTCCTCCACGCGCTCCAAAAAGGCGCTGTACGCTCCCCTTCTGCGCCTGTGTCTCTGGAGGAAAACAAACATCGGCAGGAGAAGTTAGCTTTCAAACGCTCCTTCATGACTCGCTAGGTTCTGGCGTGTGGCGAGGAGGGCGCACTGACCGTGTAGGACGCAGATTTCGGAGGCCAGGGACCGAGCGGGAGCAGCAGGCGAGGGTCCCACCGGGGCTCGGCGGGTCTGAACGTGTCCATCGGCGATCTGCTCTCCCTGACGACGCTCGTAGGCCATGGGTTTTGAACTATGGTCAATTAAAAAGTCATTTAAGGTTTTTGTTCAAGGAGAAACAAAGACAGACTATGGAATAACAATATCATAAAGAGTATATAACAATTCTATGGTTGCAACTGTTGCAAACTTCAACTTGGTTTTTGACTATTTTCTGTCTTTACTTGGACTATTCTCATGAAACTTGAAACTGGTGCAAAGTTTAACCTCTTAACCCCCACCATAACCGAGTAGATTTTCTTCGGTTATTATCCAGGCATAACCCTAATCTAAAAGGTTCTTGAAAGAAAGCGTCGAAATAGCGACCAACCCTAGACATAAACAAAAAAGCAACAAAAGTGACGACAACGCATGGAAAATGAACTAATGTCAAAGAACTTTCTCATAATGGCGTCTGAAAGTGGTGACAGTATTTAAAAACAGGTGCAAGATGTCGGTCAGTAGAAAGGACTTTCAGCCAAAAGATGAAAAAATAAAGAGTCGGAGAAACGAGTGGACACTGGTAATGTCCCGTTGTCCGATATGTTTAAGGTTTTCACTGTCCAACCTTCAATGACTTGTCTAAAAGTGGCTTCGTTCAAGCGGGGCCCCCCTCGGGAGTAAACATCTGTGTTTGTGTTGTTTCGTACTCACTGGTGTCCAGAGCCTTCAGTCTGATCTTGAGGTCTCCTGGATCTTTGTCAAATCTGGTGATGAAGTCTGGAACGTCTTCATCCAGCTGCGCGAGAGTGGAGGAAGGAATTACACATTAGACCAATGGCGCCATCTGGTGGACCGTATACTCCAACCAAAGGAAATGAAATGTTTCATGAGATTTCTTTTCCATTAAATTTTTTATTGTGGTTGTTGCTGCGCCTGGGGTAGTGATGATGGAATCATCTTGTTGAAGTGAATGGTTTGAATCAGATCTCATTTTTGAAAAGAGCCCCATCTTTTTCTGTATGTTTGTTGCATGGAATTTTGCACAAATGTAACTGAGCAAACTCTGGGAAGATGCCACGAGTGAACGGTTTTTGCATAATAAGCTACTTGGTAAGGAAGGTGTTTAAGAGAATACTCCTCCTGAACAAACAGCTTTCAGACAATAAGTTTTCCTGGTGAAAAAAAAAAAAAAAAATGGTTAACTATTTCAAATGAATGGGTCCCAGGGATTTGGCTCCTAATAGAGCCTTAAATCCCATCACCACCTCATGATCCACGGGTATCTAGCCGGAGCGTTGGTCAATCGTGGATGTTACCGCTGGTGCTTCACAACAGCAGCACCAGTGAGTAGTAATGAACTTGTGACATTCTTGTTTTTAATCAGGACTTTTATTGAATGAATATAAACCTACCCCACAAAGGGCTTAAATTTGCCCATTTCAATATTTGTAGTTTGAGAAACAAAACTTGATGATTTGACCTCCCTATTGCTAGAACATAAAATTAATGTTATAGCGATTACTGAGACACACCTGGATGAGTCGGTTGAGGATTCTGCGATACACATACAGGGATATAATGTCTAGAGGATGGATCGGAACCGATATGGCGGAGGAGTAGCCCTGTCTATCCAGGACCACATTCCTGCAAAAGTGAGGAAAGACCTGTGTGTGACTGGTTTAGAAGCTCTGTGGCTTCAACTCCACATGTTAAGCATGTTGCTGCTATAGACCACCTAGTGGTAACAGCGAGTATTTGAATAATATCTGCTTAATGTTACAGCAAGCAATGGACTCTAATAATGAGGTCTTTGTTTCTGGAGACATGAATGTGGATTGGCTATCCAGTCACTGCTATATGAAAACCAAACTGAGTGACACTGCCGCTGTATGTAACCTAAAGCAGGTGGTTAATGTTCCAACAAGAGTCAGAGTGAACCCTGATGGATCAGTCACATCCACATGTATTGACCGATGTGACGGGGTGGAGTGCATCTGCCCTCCCCTTACCTGTTTCTTGGAGCACTCCTCCTCATGCACCTGGCTTGGCTCTGATTGGGGGGTGGAGACCCGAAGGGATTTAGGCTCAGGTCTGTCGTGGTTCAGATATTCTTGCTGCTTCCACGCACGGATCTCTCCTCCTCTGTGGGTCTACGGAGTTGTGCTTTTTGGAAGTGTGTGCGGTGGCTCTACACGCTGTGGTCACTGTGCGTTATTGCTCTTACTCCACATTGGTGAGTTTATTTGCTACCTTTTACGCACTATGTATGAACATTTGGTGCTCAACAGTGCTTTCCCTTTCAGCGTTGTGGCGCAGGTTGACGCCTGGTCAGCTGTCACGCTCCACAGCTGCAGCTTTGGGAGCGTTGCTTACTCCTCTCGGTGTCACCGTGGCTTGTATAGGCCGCCGACAGCGGTTTGTTTGGGCCATCAGCGTGGGATGTCCTGTGTGGTGCTTCAGTAAGTGCGGTTTGCGCACGTTGTTTGCGGAGGCCGGGGAGCGCGCCTCCGTCGGGGTCTGAGGACCGGTGCTTCTCCTGATTGCGGGATCAACTGCACCTCCCGCGTCTGCTGGGGATACCGTCTTGGCCCACACCATTCACTGCGCTGCTTCCAGTGGCACAACTCCTCCCATTCTGCTGTTCTGGATGCCCCCATCCCAAACGTAGTTGGTAAACCTTTCCAACTTGTTTTATTTGTAATTAACTCTTTAGCTCCCACAGACTAACTGGGATACGAAATTGCACATATTGTACATTTTTAACTGTAAATTGCCGCTGTTTAATTTATTTCTATATTGTGTTTTGCACGTTTTGCATGTTTTGTATTTTGTTTGGGTTTGAGTTTATGTTGTTCCATTTATACTATTTTAAAGAATGATATTTTAAAGAACTGTTAAATAAAAGTGCTATTTTGATATGTAAAGGTCCTGTCTCTGCCCGGTGATTGACTAAAAGGTAAACTGAACCTGTGTCTGCCTTGTGCAGGGTCCTAGGCCTATCCTAGGTGGCGTTGTCGACAATCTTTATTTTCCTGCATTTCTCGTCATGCCACACCATCTTTATACGAATTGTGTTGAGAAATGCACTCAAGTGGTTCCTGTTCCTGTGGGTTTCAGTGACCAAAATATTATTGCAGTGGTCTTTAAAAGAAATAATCCCAAACAAGGAAGAAAAATCATTGAAAAGAATGTATAAATCATTTTGTGAAAATAACTTTACATCAGACTTGGGGATTATAAACTGGAGAGACATTTTCGAAGAACCACATATGGAGAAAGCTTTGGACACATTTATGAATCTGTTTACTTCTGTATGTGACAAGCATGCTCCTTTTAGCAAGATCTCTGTGAGAGCTTCAAAAGCTCCTTGGATAGATAAGGAGCTTCGAAATCACATGAAGCCGAGGGATAAGCTGAAAAAAATTGCCATTGTTTCGGGAAACCCCAGAGATTGGCAAGCCTACAAGTCATTAAGAAATATAGTGACTAAATTAAACCGACAAAAGAAAAAGTGGCATTATCAAAATACATTTGAAGAGTACCAATTTGACAGCAAAAGATAGTGGAGAACTATTAATGATGTTCTGGGTAAGAAAAGGATAGGTTCAGCTCCTGTATTCATCGAAGTTGATGGACAATTCTTGACTAAGCCCTAGAACATTGCTAACTATTTTAACAGTTTTTATATTGAAAAATTAGAGAATATACGAAAAGAAAGGCCTTTAACTAAAAGTGATCTGTCTGTTTCCATCATCAAAGAAAACATGTCTAAAAAGAACTGCTCGTTTGACTTTAAGCCCATACAGTAACTGTGAAGGAAATGCAGGAGCTCCACCGGTCTGTTAAATGTGATGCTTCTGTTGGACTAGATGGTTTGGATTCAAGGCTTCTCCTACTTTCAGCGAAGTGTATTACAAGGCCTTTATGTTACATATTTAATATGTGTCTGGAAAAAAAGACTTTCCCAAATATGTGGAAGACTAAAGTGCTAAAGTAGTGCCACTGGTAAAAAAACTCCAAGGATCCACTTAACGGCCAAAACAGTAGGCCCATCAGCATCCTACCTATTTTAAGCAAATTATTAGAAAAGATCATGTTCAAGCAAATACAGGACTATTTCGCAAGCAATGGCCTTAATTCAGAACTTCAACATGCTTACAAGCCTGTGTATTCTACTGCTACTGCACTAGCAACTCTCTCTGACGAGTGGCTCAAACAGATGGATCAAAAAAGTCTAGTTGGTGTGGCATTTATTGATTTCAAATTTTACAAGCTACTGTTTAGTAAACTGAGTGCTTATGGCTTTGGAAACTCAGCAGTAACTCTAATGAAGAGTTATCTAACCGGTAGGCAGCAATGTGTGCATTTTGATGGCTCTCTTTCTGGTGTGAAACCACTGTCGTGGCATTCCTCAAGGAAGTTGCCTTGGGCCTCTTATCTATAGCATATTTGTAAATAAAATGTCTTATGCTCTAAAAAAAGCTAAGTTAATTTCCTATGCTGGTGACTCTTTATGTAACTCTTTATGTATCTGCTAATACAAGTAGTCAGTTAAACTGTCTTCTTCAACAAGAAATCAAATTAATTTCTAACTGGGCTACTGAAAATATGTAAAAAAAAATCATTTTTTTAAAAACCAAATGTATGATGATAGGCTCAATAAGAGCGATTAAACAGGTGCACAACTTAAATCCCTACATGCATGGCCCTAATATTCAGGAGCTTACTGAGGCCAAATTATTGGGAGTCACTATTGATTCAACCTTATCTTGGTCTCCACATGTTACAAACACTGTAGCAAAAATGAGTAGAGCCATCTCTAATATAAGAAGATGTGCATATTTTTTAACTATTCCAGTTACCAAGTTGGTTCTTCAGTCACTTGCACTTTCACATCTTGATTACTGCTCCATTTACTGCTCAAGTGCTTCAAAAACTAGTCCAGAACAGAGCAGCTCGCCTTGCTCTGCGATTCCCATTCAGGACCAGAGTTAGTGCCTAACTAGGCTGTCCTGGTTTAAAGTAGAGGAAAGAGTGGCCTGCAATCTTATATTGTTCTGCCACAATGTTTACACTCTTCAAAAACCCTTAGGTCTGTTCTCCCAACTACGGCTGACCAGGGAAAGGCACGGCTTAAATACTCCACAGGCTTCACGGTGTCATTTCACACCTCCACAGCCGAGGACAAATGCTCTGAAGAGAACTCGTCTGGACAGAGCGATGGTTCTGTGGAATAAGCTCCCTCAGTCTTTAACAGCACTGGTGTTCAAACGCTGTTTTAAAAGCATGGTAAAAAAACACGTCCTAAATCATGGAATATAACGTAGAGAACAATGATCTTCCAGGTTATGTATGTACAGTTAGGTGTATTGAAACATTGTATTAGCATGTTTTAGTGGTGTTCAGGAATGATATTTTAATTATGTATTTATATATGTAAGGATGATGTTTTGTAATATTTTAAATGTAGCATTTTGGACCCCAGGAAGAATAGTCTTTACTAAGGTAAAGACTAATGGGGATCCATTAATACAAAAAAAAAACAAAAAAAAAACAGGGTTCCCGGGTTCGATTGTCGGCCAGTGGGGGCCGTTCAGCTTGGGGTTTGCATGTTCTCCCCGTATCTGCGTAGGTGGCCCCTGGACCCCAGTAATATGAGGTTCATGACCGAGCGGCTCTTTAAGGTGGACGGTTCCAACCGGATCTCACATTTTTCAAAGCGTAAATATCAGTCCCATTGTAGTTTTTTTTTTTTTTTTAATGGCGTCTTAGATATTGTGAGTAATCTGGCTGGTGTTATTCAAATTGTATATTAAAAAAAGAGCCAGAGTTTTGAACGGCTCTTTGAAATGATTGAATCCCAAAGACTCTGCTCCCAGTAAAGAGCCGTATATCCCATCACTGCTGGGCACCCCGGTTTCCCCGACCACTAAAACATGTACAATAGGCCAGAATGGATAGTAACTGAATACATGTATTTCGAATACTAGTTTTTAACATACCGGACTAGCCCCGGGGTGTTAACATGCACAAGGGGCACAACATCCACTAGAGGCACAACATTTACAAGAGGAACAACATCCACTAGAGGCACAACATTTACAAGAGGAACAACATCCACTAGAGGGCACAACATTTACAAGAGGAACAACATCCACTAGAGGCACAACATTTACAAGAGGAACAACATCCACTAGAGGCACAACATTTACAAGAGGAACAACATCCACTAGAGGGCACAACATTTACAAGAGGAACAACATCCACTAGAGGCACAACATTTACAAGAGGAACAACATCCACTAGAGGCACAACATTTACAAGAGGAACAACATCCACTAGAGGCACAACATTTACAAGAGGAACAACATCCACTAGAGGGCACAACATTTACAAGAGGAACAACATCCACTAGAGGAACAACATCCACTAGAGGAACAACATCCACTAGAGGGCACAACATTTACAAGAGGAACAACATCCACAAGAGTTTGCTGTCCAAACACTCACGGGTCTAAAGTCGTGTGGTTTTGGATTGGTGTAGCGCTCCGCTGGATACTTCCCTGTCTTCACAAACTGTAATTCTTCCTCCAGCCCACCAGGGGGTCTGTGGAACGCCCTGAACTCTGCCGTCTCCGTCCTTCTCCTCTCCTTCTCCGGACAAATGTTGGGAAACGTCCCTCTCTTCTCCTCGGCGGGCGGCCGCGGCGACACTCTGGACGTCTTGTCGCGGGGTTCACTCACGCTCCGGTACAGTTTCACGGAAAAGTCCGGCGCTTTGACGCTCCAAACGTCGCCCCGGGTGACGGGAACTTCGGAGTCTTGGAACTTCGGGAGAGAAAAGCATCTGCGCCTTTCGTACGGAAGACTCTGCCGGATTGAAAACTGAAATTTATCCTCAAACAAAAAGCTTGATGACATGTCCAAAAAAAAAAGCGTAGAGAAATTGTGTAGAGATGGTCTAGGGGTTAAAGCCGCCGCACATATGCCGGGCAGTCACATTGCTCTGTCCAATAAGGCCGACGAGGAAAGGGCACATCGGGAGCCTGAGCACGCACACTTCTTGTAAAATAAAAAACACTGCCTGGAAACCAACCAGTCTCGGCTGAAAACAATGGTTTACACAACAGCGTGAACAGTAGCCCGGCAACAGCGCGGGACAATGCCCCTTCTGAAAAACCCTGGTATGTGACAAACAATGACGGGGCAAAGTCTTGGGTTGGTCTAATCTGCAGTTCATGTATTCTTTAAGCTGCTTTACTCAATGGAAACTCAAGTAAGGGCACTCTGAACTACCCCTCAGTCATGTTAATATTACTCTTCATTTTAGAGTCATTTTTTAAAGTTCATTTTATTTTGATAATAATCATAATGCATTTTAGTTGTAACACACGGTACATTTGACACCAAATCTCAAAGCGACACAAGTCGACAACAGAATAATAATAATTATTATTATTATTATTAAAACCACCCAAACAGATACGTTGGGATACGCTTGTGTAAAAAGGTAGGTTTTAAGTTCTTTCTTAATGTAACTTCAGACTAATGGCCTGATACAAAAGTGTGTGTTTAAAAAAAAAAGGTTTTAGGCCTTGTTTATGTAAAAAAAAAAAAAAAAATCCTGAACAAACAACAGTCATTAAATATCAAAAAACTAATTCTGAGGAAAACTCGGACTACCTGGTCAAGTGGGAACAGTCTCATATGTTTGAATGAGAACCACTCGTGGTCACTTGGGGTCATTTTGACCCCATTTTGTTTCTCTAATATTTCACTTATAAAATAAAATTTTGAAATAAATGCGGGTTCTACCTTTAGTTTAACTTCATAAAAATGCACTGATACTAAATGTACCAGGTTTTATTATTTTTTGGGTTGGTGGGACATGTTAATAAAAAAAAAAAATCGATTTTTGAACCAACAATGGCCCTGTAACACTGAAATTCCTGAAGTGGATATTATTCAAAGTATTTGGTGAATTGGGCACTGGTAGAGGCTCAAAGCTAGAGCAGGTGCTGTTTTTGAAAAATGCTTTATTTTTGAGTGAGAGCAAATAGTAACACTCGTGGTCTTTGGGGTCATTTATGACTCCAAAAAAAAATCCCATTCATTTCAATGGACATGAGCCGATCCTGCATGTTTTTCTGTCTTTGACCTTTTGTATCGACTACATTTGTGCTTCAGATATGAAACCATTATTATGTATCCATCCCAGAGGACCTCCGTGACATGCACATTCACCAGATTTTAAATTCACATATTTTTTTACAATAGTTATAGGGCCTAAAGCCCTGAAATATAGTCAAACTGTGATTCTCACACTCTTATTTCAGGAAAGTCCTCTATTTCCATTAAAAAAAATCTGCTCAAAGCAGAGTTTACATCTTAATTCATGAAAATGTATCAAATTATTTAATGTTCAGTTCAGTTTGACAGTGAAAGTAAACTACAATAGAACAGAACAAAGCTGTAAAAGTTACACAAACAACTGACATTCTATGAACACCAGACATTGTATACATTTTATTATGTATATAAAATCATATTTTTTTGTCATAATCACTTCCAAAACTACTCAAAGCACTGATATGCATCAGCATTTTTTGTTTTACCTGTGATGAAAGTTTTGAGTGTTCACAGCCTTTCGCCTCTGCAGGTGAACAGTACGTGTTAAGTTCATCTAAACCTGTACAGACTCTCGGACTTACTGTGTCAAATACAGTCTCAGAATGTGGAAATATGGCCAAGTTCAGCAAAAAACATCATGAAAAACATTATGAATATTCACAAAAATAAAATAAAATATAAAATGTATTATAAATAAATGTTTATAAGAGCGGCTGATGCAGATGTGGACTGACCTGAGATTCTTCATTTGGACGGAGAAACGTCTGTGTTTGATGATGTAGCTTTGTTTGAATTGTTTTATTTGTTCTGAAGGTCCGGGGACATGTTCATTCTGATATTGTGTCCCTGTTTTGGTCCTGAAGTTGTATTTAGTTTAGTTTGAGTGTTTACATGAGCCGAACATGCCCAACAGCAGAGGCAAAAGGCTGTGAACACTCACGACTTTGACCACAGATCATAAAATCTGATGCATACCAGTGCTTTGAGTCGTCACAGAGAGAGAGAGTATGATCCAAAAAGATGACTTTATACATAAATGTGCATTTGTCTGGTGTTTATAGAGTGTCAGTTGTTTGTGTAACTTTTACTGCTTTGTTCTGCTCTATTGTAGTTTACTTTCACTGTCAAACTGCACTGAACATTCAATAATTTAATAAAAGTTCATGAATTAAGATCTGTTGTTGCAGCTTTGGTCATGGTCAAAAGGTTCAGCATCAACTGAGTTCTGAGAGGTCCCCCCACAGAGGTTCTTTAAAGACAGAAGAAATCCGTTTTACACACCTTTAATTCTTTCAGTTGAACAACTTTTCAGTAAGGAACAGATAACGGGATAACAGCCGATAACATGGAACACTGTTGAGCCAATAATGGAATAGTTATGGAAATCGTTCACAAATAAAATCAATTCAGCCTTTTGCTATTTTAACCACTTACCTGCCAGGGTTAGGGTTAAGGGTTAACAATTATTTACATCCAAGTCTCAAAGCGTATTGACTGGAGAGCTTACAGTCTAGTGTGTCCAGTGTGATACCTGATTTGAAAGCCAAGACCTTCTAGTTTCTAAAAATATGTGTGAGATCTGTGTGAGTGAAACACAACTTATGTTACATTTGCCGTTCTTAACCTTAATCATATCCTGATTAGGGTTAACTAACCCTAACCCTCGCTTCCATATGTTTTCAAACTCCGTACTCGGGTCTGGATTTGGACCTCGAGGTGATTTGCTTCGGACCCCGGTGGCGCAGGGAATTGAATTGCAATGGCAGAGCTTGTTGCATTACTGTAGGTGCAGTTGCAGGTTTGGCCTGTAGGGGCAGTGTATGAAGAGGCACACAGTCTGCTGGAATGGCGCTACTGTTTAAACACAGCTGCTAACAATACGCTCTGGAGGTCCCGTCCAGATTATTGGCTTGGATCAGAATCATTGAATGCGCTAGCAGTGATATAAAGAAAAGAGAACTTTATCACAGTGATTGTGCATTCTCAACCATGATTGTTATAAAGACCTCCAATCACAGCTGTCTGAGTGATGTTTGTTTAGATCGGCCCCTTTTGTACCACGTTGAGGAGCTTTCGGACAGTGCCATGTCTCGTGAGTGTCCCATCATAGGGGGCTGCTTTTTACTCTTGATTATTTGTATTATTTTCATAAATTCCAATATTATGCATATTTTGCTCATGTTAAAATGCACTCTGATGATTGAATTATTATATTTTCAAATGCATTTTAAATGTTTACTATTTAAATTAGGCAAGGGTGTAACGTTTGGTAAAATATTGGGGGGGGGGGGTTCGAGAGGCAATCCTTTTCAGCGGGCCTAATTAGTTACATTAGTTAGGTTTGAATATTGGGGGGGCTGTAACCCCCCTATTTTACGCCCATGAGTACAACACAGATGAATAACATGTTTGGTGCATGAGGTATTGACAGTCTATATTAGTATTCGGTCACTGTGGTCCAGTTACTGATCATGTCCACTAGATGTCGCCATTTTCATGTTGATGTCGGTCAGCAGACTCGAGGTCCCAGATGGGGCACGTGTTCAACTTTGGGAGAAAAATGAAACAAATGTCTTCAGTACATGATTTCTGATGGAGCACAGTCCATTCCTCATTTACTGTTTTTGACAGAAATCTCCAATCACAAACCTGCCTTTATTGAACGTTATTGTTAGTGACTGGGTCGACTAACTTGCCTTGCCTTAAGTTCTTTCACGTACTGCTTTGATTCCGGTCAGCGGGCTGTATATGGCTAACCGTCAGAGCACTTTGACAGCAGTAGAAATCAGGTACAGGTCCTTTAATAGCAAACAGAGACCGGGGACCGCCACACTAGAGGGTGCTGTATGCTCGTACTGATATAATATGTGTGTTAACAAACACAACTTTATTGTCCCCGTTTAGAAATGTGTCCTCTGCATTTAACCCATCCTTCGATGCCACTGAGACATGATGGTCTGAATCACCTGGCTGGAGGATTCACCTATTGTACATGTTGCTACTCTTCTTCTCTCTCTTCTTCTCCAATAATATTTCTTCTCCTTTGGACTGAAGACATGAGGACTTCGTTTTATGCCGTTTCCAAAAGAGAAAAGTTAGAAAAGTCATTAAAACCAATGTAGCACACTCACACCGCTCCGCGAAGTCCGGCTCCGGCTACCGAGGCCATCCGGCAACGGAAAGAATCCGCAAGAAGTCTATCTTTGCCGGATACCGGAGCCCCAACGGATCAAGCTGACAAAAAACACGCGCCAAACAGGAAGTCAGGTCTCGTGAGAGAGGAAGATCCGGTGTATTTCAAAATAAAATCTGTCTGCTTACTACTTATTTGGTCTCGTTTACGACCTGTAAACGCGTGTAACGTCGTAAATGTAAACATGTCTCCATTACCAGTGACACGGGGGCATTAGTGTGTTTAAAGCATCCACTTCACTGGGGAGAGTCGTTGTTCTGGCAAATACGGCTTTTGTTACAAAAACTACCTATACATGGGGCGACTTATGACGGGCCGTTTCTGTGCCTGGCGCAGCGTCTGGCGCCGGAGCTGGCGGAGCTGGCCACAGTGTCAGCCGGACTCAATGTGAGTGGTAGTTTGGGGCAAACCCGGACCGGATCAGGACCGGATTCAGTGTGAGCCGGGCGTTAGTTGTTACACAGACTGAGGGGATAGTTGTCACACAGACTGAGGGTTAGTTGTTACACAGACTGAGGGGTTAGTTGTCACACAGACTGAGGGGATAGTTGTCACACAGACTGAGGGTTAGTTGTCACACAGACTGAGGGTTAGTTGTCACACAGACCGAGGGTTAGTTGTCACACAGACTGAGGGTTACTTGTCACACAGACTGAGGGTTAGTTGTAGGCAAGGCAAGGCAAGTTTATTTGTAGAGCACAATTCATACACAAGGCAATTCAAAGTGCTTCACAGTTGCATAAAATTGACTGAGGGTTAGTTGTCACACAGACCGAGGGGATAGTTGTCACACAGACTGAGGGGTTGGTTGTCACACAGACCGAGGGGTTAGTTGTTACACAGACTGAGGGGATAGTTGTTACACAGACTGAGGGTTAGTTGTCACACAGACTGAGAGTTAGTTGTCACACAGACTGAGGGGTTGGTTGTCACACAGACCGAGGGGTTAGTTGTTACACAGACTGAGGGGATAGTTGTTACACAGACTGAGGGTTAGTTGTCACACAGACTGAGAGTTAGTTGTCACACAGACTGAGAGTTAGTTGTCACACAGACTGAGGGTTAGTTGTCACACAGACCGAGGGTTAGTTGTCACACAGACTGAGGGTTAGTTGTCACACATACCGAGGGTTAGTTGTCACACAGACTGAGGGTTACTTGTCACACAGACTGAGGGTTAGTTGTAGGAAAGGCAAGGCAAGTTTATTTGTAGAGCACAATTCATACACAAGGCAATTCAAAGTGCTTCACAGTTGCATAAAATTGACTGAGGGTTAGTTGTCACACAGACCGAGGGGATAGTTCTCACACAGACTGAGGGTTAGTTGTCACACAGACCGAGGGGATAGTTCTCACACAGACTGAGGGTTAGTTGTCACACAGACTGAGGGTTAGTTGTAGGCAAGGCAAGGCAAGTTTATTTGTAGAGCACAATTCATACACAAGGCAATTCAAAGTGCTTCACAGTTGCATAAAATTGACTGAGGGTTAGTTGTCACACAGACCGAGGGGATAGTTGTCACACAGACTGAGAGTTAGTTGTCACACAGACTGAGGGGTTGGTTGTCACACAGACCGAGGGGTTAGTTGTTACACAGACTGAGGGGATAGTTGTCACACAGACTGAGAGTTAGTTGTCACACAGACTGAGGGGTTAGTTGTCACACAGACTGAGGGTTAGTTGTCACACAGACCGAGGGTTAGTTGTCACACAGACTGAGGGTTAGTTGTCACACAGACCAAGGGGATAGTTGTAGGCAAGGCAAGGCAAGTTTATTTGTAGAGCACAATTCATACACAAGGCAATTCAAAGTGCTTCACAGTTGCATAAAATTGACTGAGGGTTAGTTGTCACACAGACCGAGGGGATAGTTCTCACACAGACTGAGGGTTAGTTGTCACACAGACCGAGGGGATAGTTCTCACACAGACTGAGGGTTAGTTGTCACACAGACTGAGGGTTAGTTGTAGGCAAGGCAAGGCAAGTTTATTTGTAGAGCACAATTCATACACAAGGCAATTCAAAGTGCTTCACAGTTGCATAAAATTGACTGAGGGTTAGTTGTCACACAGACCGAGGGGATAGTTGTCACACAGACTGAGAGTTAGTTGTCACACAGACTGAGGGGTTGGTTGTCACACAGACCGAGGGGTTAGTTGTTACACAGACTGAGGGGATAGTTGTCACACAGACTGAGAGTTAGTTGTCACACAGACTGAGGGGTTAGTTGTCACACAGACTGAGGGTTAGTTGTCACACAGACCGAGGGTTAGTTGTCACACAGACTGAGGGTTAGTTGTCACACAGACCGAGGGGATAGTTGTAGGCAAGGCAAGGCAAGTTTATTTGTAGAGCACAATTCATACACAAGGCAATTCAAAGTGCTTCACAGTTGCATAAAATTGACTGAGGGTTAGTTGTCACACAGACCGAGGGGATAGTTGTCACACAGACTGAGGGTTAGTTGTCACACAGACTGAGGGTTAGTTGTAGGCAAGGCAAGGCAAGTTTATTTGTAGAGCACAATTCATACACAAGGCAATTCAAAGTGCTTCACAGTTGCATAAAATTGACTGAGGGTTAGTTGTCACACAGACCGAGGGGATAGTTGTCACACAGACTGAGGGTTAGTTGTCACACAGACTGAGGGTTAGTTGTCACACAGACTGAGGGTTAGTTGTCACACAGACTGAGGGTTAGTTGTCACACAGACCGAGGGGATAGTTGTCACACAGACTGAGGGTTAGTTGTCACACAGACTGAGGGTTAGTTGTCACACAGACTGAGGGTTAGTTGTCACACAGACCGAGGGGATAGTTGTCACACAGACTGAGGGTTACTTGTCACACAGACTGAGGGGATAGTTGTCACACAGACTGAGGGTTAGTTGTCACACGGACTGAGGGTTACTTGTCACACAGACTGAGGGGATAGTTGTCACACAGACCGAGGGGATAGTTGTCACACAGACTGAGGGGATAGTTGTCACACAGACCGAGGAGTTAGTTGTCACAGAGACTGAGGGTTAGTTGTCACACAGACCGAGGGGATAGTTGTCACACAGACCGAGGGGATAGTTGTCACACGGACTGAGGGTTACTTGTCACACAGACTGAGGGGATAGTTGTCACACAGACCGAGGAGTTAGTTGTCACAGAGACTGAGGGTTAGTTGTCACACAGACCGAGGGTTAGTTGTCACACAGACTGAGGGTTAGTTGTCACACACACTGAGGGTTAGTTGTCACACAGACCGAGGGGATAGTTGTCACACAGACTGAGGGTTAGTTGTCACACGGACTGAGGGTTACTTGTCACACAGACTGAGGGGATAGTTGTCACACAGACTGAGGGTTAGTTGTCACACAGACTGAGGGTTAGTTGTCACACAGACCGAGGGGATAGTTGTCACACAGACCGAGGGTTACTTGTCACACAGACTGAGGGTTAGTTGTAGGCAAAGCAAGGCAAGTTTATTTGTAGAGCACAATTCATACACAAGGCAATTCAAAGTGCTTCACAGTTGCATTAAATTGACTGAGGGTTAGTTGTCACACAGACCGAGGGGATAGTTGTCACACAGACTGAGGGTTAGTTGTCACACAGACTGAGGGTTAGTTGTCACACAGACTGAGGGTTAGTTGTCACACAGACTGAGGGTTAGTTGTCACACAGACTGAGGGATAGTTGTCACACAGACTGAGGGTTAGTTGTCACACAGACCGAGGGGATAGTTGTCACACAGACTGAGGGTTAGTTGTCACACAGACTGAGGGTTAGTTGTCACACAGACTGAGGGTTAGTTGTCACACAGACTGAGGGTTAGTTGTCACACAGACTGAGGGTTAGTTGTCACACAGACCGAGGGGATAGTTGTCACACAGACTGAGGGTTACTTGTCACACAGACTGAGGGGATAGTTGTCACACAGACTGAGGGTTAGTTGTCACACGGACTGAGGGTTACTTGTCACACAGACTGAGGGGATAGTTGTCACACAAACCGAGGGGATAGTTGTCACACAGACTGAGGGGATAGTTGTCACACAGACCGAGGAGTTAGTTGTCACAGAGACTGAGGGTTAGTTGTCACACAGACCGAGGGGATAGTTGTCACACAGACCGAGGGTTAGTTGTCACACAGACCGAGGGGATAGTTGTCACACGGACTGAGGGTTACTTGTCACACAGACTGAGGGGATAGTTGTCACACAGACCGAGGAGTTAGTTGTCACAGAGACTGAGGGTTAGTTGTCACACAGACCGAGGGTTAGTTGTCACACAGACTGAGGGTTAGTTGTCACACACACTGAGGGTTAGTTGTCACACAGACCGAGGGGATAGTTGTCACACAGACTGAGGGTTAGTTGTCACACAGACTGAGGGTTAGTTGTCACACGGACTGAGGGTTACTTGTCACACAGACTGAGGGGATAGTTGTCACACAGACTGAGGGTTAGTTGTCACACAGACCGAGGGGATAGTTGTCACACAGACCGAGGGTTAGTTGTCACACAGACTGAGGGTTAGTTGTCACACACACTGAGGGTTAGTTGTCACACAGACCGAGGGGATAGTTGTCACACAGACTGAGGGTTAGTTGTCACACAGACTGAGGGTTAGTTGTCACACAGACCGAGGGGATAGTTGTCACACAGACTGAGGGTTAGTTGTCACACAGACCGAGGGGATAGTTGTCACACAGACTGAGGGTTACTTGTCACACAGACTGAGGGGATAGTTGTCACACAGACTGAGGGTTAGTTGTCACACGGACTGAGGGTTACTTGTCACACAGACTGAGGGGATAGTTGTCACACAGACCAAGGGGATAGTTGTCACACAGACCGAGGGTTATTTGTTACACAGACCGAGGGGATAGTTGTCACACAGACTGAGGGGTTAGTTGTCACACAGACCGAGGGGATAGTTGTCACACAGACCGAGGGTTATTTGTTACACAGACCGAGGGGATAGTTGTCACACAGACTGAGGGGTTAGTTGTCACACAGACCGAGGGGATAGTTGTCACACAGACTGAGGGTTAGTTGTCATGTTGTATTTAAAATACCGTAAGTTTTTAAAACTTACGGTATTTAAACGGGGCGACATGAGCGTTTGCCGTGCATCTGGAGTGTTGCAAAAAAGCAATTTCGCCTCCACCGCCCTGCTTGCAAGTTGAAAAATCTGAACTTAATCAGTGTGTTGACCCATCAGAAGATGGAGTTGTGACATGATAAGTGTGAGTGAGTGGTTGGATGACACAGACTGACGGGCTCGCTTTCGTCGCTTTCAATCTCCGCTAGTCCCCCATTGGAATCCATTGCACTTTAGACACGTTAAAAACAACTTCAACACCCGGTGCCTAATTTTTTGGAACTGTCTACAGCAGGGGTGGCCAACTGGTCAGAGGCCAAGAGCCGAAATGTTCAACCTTGACCCCGTGAAGAGCCACAAAGGCACCGACCATTCGTGAAATCCGAGTGCGGTAGTTTAATATGATTAAATGTAATGAAACTGTTATATTTAATCATAATAAACAATAACTTTATGCCTGGCCTTTTTCTTTTCTTTTCAATAATTGTGGTAGTTTTACTCCTCACCAAGATTGAAATAAATGTATATTAAATAAACTGACATTTTCTGCTATTCTGTTCTAACTGGGACAACATTTGATCTATTTATTAACAATATTATTATTTCGAATAGTTTTTGTTGTTGCTTGTTTTGTTTTTTTCAATGCTGGTGTATATTTGTGTGTGGGGCCCTGTCCACTGAGCCCCTTCCTCCTATTCGCCCCTGGCCTGTGCGCTCAGTGCCTGCAGCTTGGTCCTGACTGGACTGTGCAGAGAGAGAAGTTCATAAACTTTAATCAGGAGCCTCTGGAGGACGACTGAGATTCTGTTTTATGTTGCATTTGTTACCGTTACAACATGTGACAGAAAAGTCAATGACTTTGTGTATTTCCGTGTTACAATGTCGCGCTTTGCATCATATGCTTCATTAGAGCTCCGCTTTTTTCCATTTACTAATTTTGATCTTTTTCTGTGAATATGAGGCCAACTTTCATCAAATAAAGAGTAGGCTAATCAGAAACTTGAAACGCACAGAAGCTGATCCCACGATCTGCCTGACTGTTGTTTAACCCACATCCCGCTTTGAGTGAGGCTGCTGCACCTTTTACACGCCGCCTCGAAAAGGAGAGAGACAGACTCTCATTCATGTGTGTAGAGATGGAAAACAGGGTCTGTAGGACTATGGTTGGATTTTTGGTCAAGATTCTTAAAGACTGTTACAGTTTATGGGCAAAATGTACCAATTCTTTTGCAAAGAGCCGCATTGTATTAAACATATCCAATCATGCAAAGAGCCGCACTCTGATTGGCCAAGGGCCGCATGCGGCCCGAGAGCCGCGGGTTGGCCACCCCTGGTCTACAGCTAGATATTCCTCCTGTGATTACGCTGGGTTAGACACAATAAGAGGCACCGGGCTGGTTATCGTAGGAGACATTTTAGAAATCTCGTACTTAATGAGGGTCGGACTGTTAGCATTGGAGCTGCGCGAGCTACACGTCACGCAAGGGCGGAGTCTACAGTGAAGATCCCGCCCTTATGCCCTTATTAGGAACATGCTTTGTCAGAGCAGGGGGAGGAGGAGCCTGTAAATCTGCCATGAATTCCCCCTTGAACGTGGTCATTGTGGTAAACGGGAAGGAGTGAGAAGGAGTTGTCTATTATTTGTACAGTCTATGGTTCTTACCTTAGACGAGTTCATCTGTACCGGTCTGGTCTCCACGTGTGCCTTCCGTAACGTAAGCACAGCACAGACGGTGTTAGCATTTAGCCTCTCCTCCTCTCCTCTGTAGCTCCAAACGAGGTGAAGATGGAAGGATACCAGGAGTAATTCGGCATCCGCCCAGTGATATCTTCACTTTACTGCGCGGATGCCGAATTACTCCCCTTTTTATCCGCTTAGAAAATCCACATTGTTTAATTTTGTGTAATTATACTTTGTAGTGTAACACTTCACGTAACCATATTTAAATAGGGAAAACGTGGAAGAGTTTTTTTATTTTTTTATTTATTTGAACAGGGACAGTGTACAATCTACATTAGCCTCAGAAAGGAGAGATGCATTGTACCAGGTTATAGCACTTGTGCTAATTTCCACCTGCAGTCCCTGGGCCTATTGTACATGTTTTTAGTGGTAGGGGAAACCGGAGTACCCGGAGGAAACCTACACAGACACGGGGAGAACATGCAAACTCCACACAGAAAGGCCCCGTCCTGGTGGGAATCGAACCCGGACCTTCTAGCTGTGAAGCACGAGCGCTAACCGCTGTGCTACCGTGCCGCCCGTGCCGCCCTTTTCTAGCTTCTATCTTCACCTCATTTGGAGCTATAGAGGAGAAGAGAGAGGCTAAATGCTAACGCCGTCTGTGCTGTGTTTACGTTACGGAAGGCACACGTGGAGACCAGACAGGTACAAATGAACTCTTCAAAGCTAAGGTAAGAACATATCTCAGTATGTAAAAACGGTGGCCTATTCCTTTAACAGCTTACCACCACCAAGTATGGAGTGAATGAATAATGGAATGTAAAGCGTCTACGAGTGTCCAGAAAAGCGCTATATAAAACCAATGCATTATTATTATGGTCAAAGCGGCCAGGGAGTCAGAGGATGAGGAGAGATGATTCAAGCCGGAGATATGATCAACAGACTCCACTCTTCTGTGTGTGAACCACCCTTGGCTTACAGCTGTGTCCTTCTCCTCTTTCCCTGTCCTTAGTTTAGTTTATTTGTTTATTTGAGCAGTACACATAGTGCTCAAAAGGAGTGGGCTGAAGCAAAAGCTTATGAGCCCCCCCCCCCAAGTGCAATAAAATAAAAGAACGTTTCAAAACATTTCAAGCAGCTACATTCGTACAGACCAACTTACAAACTTACAAAAAATATATGATATATATTTATATAATTAATTGAAACGACGCACAACTACAACAACAATCTTGTTTCATGTACGTTGTCTAGTACAAAGCAGTAAAAAAAAAAAAAATTTGATCCTTAAAGGCACACCGTGTAACTCTTGGCCACTAGGGGCGCTAGACCTGCAACTTTCACGTTTAGCGCCCCTAGTGGCCACAAGCAACTCAGCACTGTCGCAAAAGTCAACAAACAGTCAGCCGGTGTCTTTTGAGTGTGTATTCAGACAGTAGTGGACCTGTTGGTTGAAGAGAAGAGGGCTCATTGACTCACGATTGAAGAAAAGAAGACATCCGCTGAATAAAGAAATTGCACAAAAGTGAACAGAAAACCATGTCTGATCAGGTAAGTCGTAGAGCTGTTTTATACCTAAAACCAAGTTCTTATTGTGTTGTTTTGGATTTATTTTATCTGTAGATCGGACTTACGTCGTCTTTTTTTGTGTTTGTCCTGTAGTAAACTATGATTTTGTATATAAAATCATTATAAGCCTCTAATAATGCATACATATTTCTATCTAAAATCGTATAATCCACTAATAATAAACATACATGAACGTGTAAAAGGACAAACCGAAGCTTACAAATAACGACAGTATTTTGTGACTGTTACACGACTTTGCAGTAAGTACATTATCCATTTTTATGCTGATGTTTGTTTTATTTTCAGTCATCATCATCAATTTCTTCACCGCCTGATGAATCTTCCGAATCCCCTCCCGAAACATGGAGAGGACGAGGGGGCCGAGGTGGGCGCGGGGGAGGACGAGGTGGACGCGGAGGACAACGGGAGAGAGGCGGGGGGAGCGGGATGGAGAGAGGACGAGGAGGAAGAAGAAGCAGCAGCAGACCATCTACAGCTGACTATGAAAGGCTCGAGGATCTTCAACAGAGGAGGAGAGCTGATATGCAGGTATGTGTACACTTATCAATTTATTATTTATACTGTAATTTATAGACTACTATGTTGACAAATGTGTTTTATGCATCTTAGGCCAGACTACAATCACTTGAAGCAAACCAAAGAGATGCCCTGCTCCAATTAGTGCTAGACAGATTGCCTGGACTGCTTTTTGATCTCCTTGCACTGCAGGACACTCCTCAATCACCTCCTGTACCTGGGCGCATGCACTGGTGTGTGTGTTCAAACTGTAGAGACATGCCTACAGATATTGAGAGACTCTGCTGTGGTCAGCCTCCAGACCGCTGCATTAGTAATCTACCACACATGGACTTCTATATCCTGGATGAGGGAGTTCTGCGTCTAGCTCGTGCTGCGTGGAATGACATCTTTGCAGTCGATGACATCCAGGAACCAGGTGAAGAGCAGCGCTCATACAGACATGCAGCTTACAGGAATTTCGTGCTCTGGCAACATGGGCGTTTAGGGGAGGGCAATAGGGTGGTCATACCAAGCTGTGTTGTGTGGCGCATTAGGACCAAGTATCCAGACACTAATGGACAATACACAGGTTTTAGAGTGCGCCGGCTTCCATGACTTATTAATATCAATAAAAATGTGTACATATTAAAATACGTGTTGTATTTCTTTTGTAGTTCAACAAGATTTTACAATTGTTTACATTTTTGTAAGTAGACTTTAGTTATTTAGGGAAAATATTATGCACAGCATAAAACTTATCATACATTTTATTCAAATAAAGAATGAACAAAAACAGTTACAAAACAAAATGTCCTAGTCTTCCATTAGTAGAGCCATTGCTCCCCGGGAAGTGTGTCTTGCCACAAGTTCAGCAGTGGGGGGTGGTGTGTCTGCTGTGCCAACCAGTCCAAGGCGCTCAGGGTCATCTTCTGAAAGGGTTCTTCTTCGAGGAAGGCCTGACCCACTCTCTAATCTTCTCCTAAGAATTGCCTTCTGAAGGTCGGGAATGTAGGCATACGTCTTGGCCTCCTTTGTAACATGCACACTCCAGTTTTTTGACTTCTTATTGTAGTACCGTCTGTAACTGTAAAACACAGAATACCACATAGTATTACCCTCCAAACAATAAATTTAAAATTGTGTACAGTAAAAATACGTACATTTTTTCTCCTTTTCTGTTGCGTCTATGTTCTCGACCATTGTGGTAGTTATAATCTATTGCAGCAAGGAAAACCCTGGTTCTGTACACTTTATACTTATAGGCAAAGCGCTTCCCTGCATACATCAGAATATGGTTCTGAAAACTCTCCAAATCTGACGTAGTTCTGTAAAAATTAGATTGAAATTAGTGGTGGTCTATGCCATTAACATTATCCAAAGCATTACATTATGGCATTTACATTATCCAAAGCAACAAAAGGATAGAGAAAAAAATAGATAAACTGCACAAACATACCTGAATGTTATGTACTTTTTCACATCTTTAAGCCAGCGTTTATTCAAAACAATAGCAGTCAGGGTCTGATGAGCAGCAGAACCTGCAAGCCAAGGAAGTTATGATACAGCTACTGTATTTCAACATGAAGTTTTACAAAATAAAATGTTCTAAATGAGTGAAACAAAATGCTCCATGTTACCTTGCTGTATCCACGGCTTATCTTGACTGCTGTCATCCAATGGCTCATGCTCACAGAACCCTGTGGCCCATGTGTGTTCATTGCGTACATGATGTAGTACTCCATGCCACAGCATCTGTAAAGTAAAAGCATTGATAGATAACAATTGAAAATGGCACACACTTTGAGTATCTCTTGTTATTCACATACCTTAAACTGCTCTACAGTACTTGCACGCTGACAGCAATACCAGAAATGGTTCACTATATCCTTTACCCAATGCATCAACACAGAATGTTCCTTGCCTTTTGCTGCCTGATAACAAAATACATTTATGAGAATGACTTTGTACCAAAGGTCTTTTCCTATTTGAGATTAAATCATTCAACAAATAACAGTGGTAATTGTGGCAATTTGACTTACTTCGCGTAGCTTCCTTCCAATATTTTTGGAAGCATGCCAGACATCCAGCGAATGGGTTAAACTCCAATCCTTGTATTTTCCACGTACTGGATCTGAAGATAATATATTTCCTAAGATAAATTATTTTTGGATGAGAAGTTTGATTGAGTGTGAAATATACTTACCGAGCAAGGCAGATATTTGTATATGAGCATCCGTCACTACTTCTTTTATAGGGATTTCGTTGAGAAGGCAGTCCATTGTACTTTCAAAACAGACTTTCTCCAAGATGACCGAATTCCTGCCAAATCTCCTTTTGTCCTCGCTCACAATGTGCACAATGTCACGGGTCTCGTGCTCAATCATAGTGTATGTACAAAATTGTGCACAGTGGCCTACAAATAAACATTTGGTAAGTAACAAGAGTTTTTTTCCACATGGGAAGATTTTTGTATAGCATCACATACCAGGGGAGTCCATTCTGCCATCACCTGATAAAAGAGAAAAGATACAACTGAAATATAGCAATGTAATCTGCTTCCCAACAATGACACATATTGACAAGCAAACATGAAAATGACACTTACCAAGTACAACTACTTCAGTCTTTTGTCGAAGCTTGTTCAACACCTTCTCTCTACTCTCTTTCCAAAGCTCCTCTACAGGCTTTAGGCAGTATTCAGACTGTATGGCAAAAAAAGTAGTCTCTGCAACCATTCCCATACACATAAATTTGAAAAGGAGATGGATTTTTTTGTAGTTGTTGCCAGAGAGAAGAATGTTTGTTGACAGCATGAAATCGCCGCCTTGCATTCCAAATTTTAGGAGTGGCTGAGAATTCCAATGCCAAATAGTGTGTCCGTGAGGGCAAACCTAAGAAAAGACGAACAAAGCAATTAGCAATTCAATACATTCTCTCACAACCTTTACCAACACCCCCACATCAGGTGACACCTTTTTCCAGGCTCCCCCGAAAGTCGTTCTCTAAACAATGGTGGTGCTTGCATTTACACTTACCCATTCAAGAATGACACCAGTCCCTCTGGGCTTCAATTGCACATGAAAAGGAGGCCTTCCATTGCATAGTGTCCCCAAAATAGGATCTCGGAACTGACACGACTGTACAGGCAACTGCATGTACCTTTGAAAAGTAAAACAGGAAATGAGAGGCTGGCATAAGATAGTAGCTATAGGTCTTAGAGATTCATATACCTTGCAAGAGAGAGCAAGTTGTCATTGTAGCAGATGCTCGCTTTCTTTCCTATGAGGTCCTCTACAGTCTCAACCTTGTGTCTTACAGGAATGTGTTGATCTTCTTCAGGCAATATGGGCACCTCCTCTACATCCAGCACTGCCTCATCTATGTGTATTTCAGGAAGCTTGTCAATTTCTGCCCTCGAAGCTCCGGTAGATCTGTTACAATAACATTGAGGAGTCAGTGTCATTAAACAGCTTTATATATTTTGTGACAAGTGGAAAATTACGATAAGTAATTTATGAACAGCACATACCGTAGATAGAGGAAAGGAACATAATCCTCATCAGAGTCGTCATCTTCCCAGCAAACAGCTTCCTCCATCTCAATCCTACACAGAAAAATACATATTGGTCTTGAAATGCACGCTCTATACATACAAAAAGGAAAAGGGTAATTTGCACACAATGTAAAGCACTTACATACTATTCTGCAAATCATTAGCAGCCTCTAGGTCGTCATCATGTTTTTCAGAAATTGCCAACGAGTGCATACTGCAAAAAAATAATAAAAAATAAACAAACATGAGTATATTCTTCTCACAAAATGATTGATTATTATGTAATGGACTCACCTTGATTCAAGCACGTCAACTTTTTCACTTGCTGTGATCAACTCCTCTACACCTGAAAGGACCATTTCTTTACCCCTACAAAAGTAGAAAAGAATGTTGAACTATAATATCACTGAAGCTCTGGTTTGTCTTTATAGTTATATTAGTTTCACATGTACAATCTGCTTGTGCAGGTGCAAAGCATAATTCTTTTTATCAATAGCATTGTCATCAGTGAGCCATGTATAGTGTCTTATAATTATACCTCTTTGAATGAATATTTTGATTTGTACCACAAACTGTCTACAGCTAAAACATAGTGCAAACCTGTCATGATCCGAAGAGTCTGTAAGACTCGATACTGGTGGTCCAGGAGGTTTTGCTGTGCCCTCTCCTTTGTATGGTGTGGACGTTGCTACACCTCTCCGTTCGTAACTAAACAAAAAGACAAGTCCTTGTATGAAAGCAATGCCAACAGCACAGGCAAAATGGGCCATAACAAACCGGTGCAATAATACAGTATGCCTATAAATTAAAAGTGTTGGTATTTCATTGAATCGGTAGATGGGCTAATAGCAGCCTGTTAGCTTGTTAGCCCTAGTTAGGCAAACACATCCACAGTATAATTACGTGCAAATAGAATCAGCAAAGCAGTATCATGGGGGTATAGAATTACCACAACTAAGTTAGTTTTATGAAAGTAGGAATCTGTTACATATGCGAAATGTCTGAGATTTACACACGTAGCGCTACACACGTTAGCTTTGGTTTGTAGCCTGTTAGCTTCGTCTGCCCGTATTTTGCTTCTACTAAACAGCGAAAAATAATGACAAAGACATTTTACTGTATACTAGGAGCAAAGACTTCACTTACCAGTCTAATAACGAAGTTGAAAAAACAGAATCAGATTTACATCCAGCTTCTTCTTTCAACCTGCGCCAACGAGCAAACTCCTTTCCCAGATCGACCCTTGTTTTTCCTCGAGCACGATCCCTTTCGCGTTTCCTCTTTTTAGCCTCCTCCGAAGGTTTAAACTTTTTCCTTGCCTCAGCCATGACCAGGAGTCGAGCAGGTGAAAAATGAGTAGCAAAAGCATTTGCTCCATGAGTATATCAGCGCCTGTAGCCGTAAAGCAAATCTTTCTTCCAAGTCACGTGACCTGGTAAACGACGGTGCGTCTGCTCTAAACTTACATGGGCGGTATTTCAAGAGGGCAGCCCCGCTCGGAGCATTGCAAGTGTCAAGCGCTGTATATTGGCCCAAGTATTCATATAAAATAACTCATATGTGTCAACTCTTTAGGTCACAAAGTCCGCGGTGTGCCTTTAATATATTTCTTTCAGATTTTTACATATATTATACTTTGAGATCTTGATACTTCCCAGTTGTCATTACCATTCTCAGTATAATTTTAATTTGGGTGTAATTTTCATAATCATTATTATTATATATTTATTTAATTGAGTTATATGTGAAGTATGATGTAGCCCTGCATAGTGTGGTGCATTAAAAAGAGTGTAGCGCGGGCCAGTTGAAGACAATCAATTACTCTCTAAATATTATTCATCTTAGGGTTGGGCCATATTGTATCGTGATATAATGTTTTGATATCGTTGTAATTTTTTATATCGTTGTGGACACAGTATAATTTATGTTCATTCAGTGATATAAAATATCACTGAATGAATCTTCCCAATAGGCGTGAGGCTGGGATTTTGAATTCGTCCATTGTCCATTATTGTCAAATATATCGTTATCGTGATATTTATTTTGTCATATCATGATATAGATTTTAGGCCATATCACCCAGCCCTAATTCATCTGCTGCTCTAGAATCACAACATCCCCTTGGCTTCACTCATGTGTATCCCCGGTCTGCCCATGGATGGCTGGATGATTGAGTTTATTTAGCTTTAAATGTTTTTATTTATTGCATTATTCAAGTTTGCACTTATTTTTATCATAAATGTTATCCTAAATTGCACCAATTGTTGATTTTGTCCGACTGTATTACATGTTGTAAGCTGCATCTGTACAATGTGCCCAGAACAAATTTCCCCATGAGGAGAAGTTTAAAAGTTTAATTCTTTCATTCACACCACAGCACTAATATCCCTGAACAAATGTTTACCGAAAATACCCAGATTCTGATAGCCTGGCTAACGGCAGACCGCTGTGTGCACTCGAATCATCTCGAACTGCACAGCAGCCTGGGGACCATGGCCAAAATCTTCGCATGAATTTGGGACCAATCACAGAACGAGGAGGGACGGCAAGATGACGCGCTATTCGACATACGGAAGATTGTATTTTGTTTACAGATTTAAACAAAAAAAGTGTATTTACGGATCCAACATGACAGCAGCAGACGCGTCGCCATCTTTCGATCAAGCTTTAGACCTTGTTCTAAATACTTTAGTTTACAGCGAGTACGTCATACGTCCTCTGATACGATTGGCTATGGCTACGTGCAGATGATAGGGAATCTTATTTGTATAGCGCTTTTCATATGACACAAGTCACACCCAAAGTGCTTCACACATGAAAGGGTTCATTCACTCCATGCTGATATGATAGACATTCGTAGCATAGCGCCCAATAAATGGCTATGGACAATCATAAACCCCCACGACCCGGCAACGGACAAGTGGGAGAAAATAGATGGATGGATGGACAATTGTAAAACCACAGCGCTCCTATGAGAAAATGAGTTGGTGGTACCCAGACTAAATATACCTTGTGATTTTAGTTTCTAATGTACAAGATTCTGATGGAGGAAAAAGGCGATTAGTGCCTGGGCAGCACTGCTTAAGCCACGCTTTGTTAAATGTATGTAAACCAGATAAAACTTAAAGATCAACACTATTAGACTTATTTGTTGACATGGCTGAATGTTCTCATATCGTTCTTTCATCAGAATAACATGGAACTAAACTAAACATGATTTCAGAACAGAGTCATACAAAGTAAAATGCCATACCTTTGAATGAGCTGATGAACTTTATTTCAAGATGTGTTGTCTTGTCCAATCCTTTGGAGGCATGACAAACCGCATCTTTTATTGGAGGTATCCTCCGCCTTGTTGAAGCCATCTGTAACCATTATATTAAATGCAGACTTAATGTAATCAGATAAACCATATATTTACAATCAACAGAAAGACTAGAAGACCTTAAAATACATTATCAGGCCATAGCTTTCTTGTTCGGTTGAAACCACACTACACAATATGTTCTGTGTTATGACATTTTATCAAGACACATACTTCACAACTGGAATTTTGCCAGACCCTTTAAAATGTAAAATTACTGGCCATAAAAAAAAAACATGAATATTGTGTCATATTATCAATAATGCATCCATAATCCTTCTACAAGTATGGGCTATGTTGAAGTACTGATAGCTCGTAGCTCTAATACGAGTGAGTGGGTCTAAAGACACGCTATTTCTAATGAAATAACTCCGAGGGGAGAAATACGTGCAGCAGCTTCAAATCCAAACATAAAGTTGTGCGCGTGGAGACGATGGTGAGTGGCAGGTGTCACACGCAGCCCACTCACCTGCACAATAACCCGGACAGAAAGTAAACCTTGTCTCTATCCTACAGCTTCGCCCGCGGTGTCAGCGGTTACACCCCGCCATTCCGACACACCGCTAATCCGACATTGAGTTCTAATTGTCGGAATTGCGGTGTTTCCATTTATTATCAAACGTTTTTTTCACCCTTTGTCGGAGTGGTGACACCTTTATCTTTTATGCAACGTGCCGCTATTCCGACACACAAGATAATTATCAACAATTATTATTGTTTTACGTTTTGCCTGATGAATGAAGAGACAATGCCTGTGCGTCTCCCCTGATCGTTGGTAAGTGTTTTTTTTTTTTTGTCTACTTGTCTTTCGCATCGTTCTCCTAACTCATAACATCAGCTGCTTAAGTTGTTCCGCCGGCTTTTCTTCCTCCTGCGGTGGTTCCTCCTGATGTTTGGGAGCGAGTCCCTAAACACTCCGCTGGAGAACCCGACTGTTATATCATTATTTGTCCCGAATTTCCGCGCGTTTGTGGACAAAAAAAGGGAGAGTGAATGCATCTCCCACGCCGCCTTGGCGATAACATGGAGAAGTGTTTTTTGACATATAAAACAAGCGTGATGAGCGCAGCAGGTGGAGACAGACCTGTTGTTGTGGAGTTTTGCCAAATGGAGCTAATGATGGACCAGACGAGTGAGAGTCGTGGATAAAGAGGTGAAGAGTTCTACACAGATGATGGAGTGCACAGTGAGTGTTTTTATGCTGATTCTGTGGAGTAAAGTCTGGCTGAATGTGCCGCACAGACTCATGTGACATAAAGCGCGTGTGTTTATTACTATTGTTTGTCTTGATAGATTCAGTGTTTGCCCGTGTCACACGGTGACAGGAGCATATGACACCCCCCCCCCCCCCCCCCCCCCCCCAAATACGCACACCCGTGCGCGCTGCTTTGTGGAGAAGGCCTTGTTTTCGGACAGTGTTTTGAACGAAGGGGAGCGCGTGGCTCGGTCAGCGCTGTGAGCGACAGCTCCAGTGTCTGAGTGGAAAACGTCCAACAGTGCGCGGCGTATTAACCGCGGACTTCAGCGCTTTGTGGTGAAACACAGACTAGCTGCACCTGTCACTGCCTTTGCCCAAAACCATCTCACGAGCCTCTGCACCCCTGGGCCGACAGCGGGGATGAACGGGGAAGGTGGCGTTGACAGAAGGCAAACAGTTACGCTCAAAATGATTGTCGGAATAGCGGTACCAAAAAGTGTCGGATTGGCGGGGTGTCGGAATGACGGTCCGTCCCCGGTGTCAGCTGCACAACGAAGGCTGGGCAGTAGCATAGACAAGCATATCTAGCTGGGGACTGCTGTGCTATGTTTGCTACCCCTTAGTAACAACTAGTAGCTAGCCAAACAAGTCGGAGACTCGACAATATGGATTGGAGTGTAATTTCCAATGAGCTGAGAAGACTGGCGGACAGGCATACGAGAAACTGTAGTGTGGACTATATTATTTTTCGTTTAGATCAATTACGCAATTGTGTTATTGAACTTCACGAAACCGTGGGTATGGCGGGGATGGACCCTGATGTTGCTTTAAACCTGTTGGATGAGGCGCAGCAAGAACTATCCTTGGAACTTGTGCAAAGTGGTCCTGATGGAGTAACCGGGCGCCCTGCAATAGAAATACCCCTGGAAGTGTTGGAGTCTTATATTTCTGCAGGTCTTTCCGTTCGGCACACTGCGGAATTGCTCAACGTGAGTGAAAGAACTGTCTTTCGTCGCATTGCAGAGCACGGCTTACGGTAAGTGTTTCTGCATTAGTTTGACAAAACCGGATTATTCAGTACTTTTCCTTGCACTCGAGTATTAGTTAATAATAGTACGTTTTAATCCTTAGCCCAGTCATTAGAAGATGTACTGTTAGAGGCAGGTCTGAACTGTCGGGTCGGTAGGGGAAATTAGCCCAAGGGATTTTGAATCAAATCTTATTTGTTTTGTATGAAAATTGCTTTAGTTAAAGTTTGAATTGATCAGAGTGGTTAAGCAATGAACAAAAATGAATTATCGAGGTTATGTGTGTGATGTCATAACAGTACAAAATAGTGGCTATCCGAATGTGAAATATTCTTAGATTTTCAGATTTCATTTGAGTAACTTTGGACAAAAGTTGTGTCTTTGATTGTTTTAAAATGTAAAGAATGTTTATGGTGTCAGGGAGAGACGATCAGAAAATCTATATTAGGAGGACAAAAGCATAGTTATAACGGTTGAAACTTGAGTGCAAGTAGCAGTGCTGTGTAAAGTGACCACACTAAAGCATTTAATTTCAATTATCTCTTTTTATTTTGAGGTTGTCAGACTGGGACCAGTCCATAAGCAATGACCATCTAGATGCCACAGTTCGAGATATCCTTCAACACCATCCTAATACTGGATACAAGATGATGACAGGGCACCTTAGAGCACGAGGGATACATTTACAAAGTTAGTGAAGTCCAGTTCAGTTCATCTTGGATGCTGGCTGATTTCATCGAGCTTATTCTTAGTTAGCAGGACTGTTTGGTGTTTGTGGGGAAAGGAACAATCACTGTGGTTAGTGTGTTGTAACAGTGTTTGGATACTAGATGTCATCCTTAAACAATTTCTTTTACTCACCTGTAGGTTACCACACCCTTGACTGACCTGTCCTGTGCTCACATAACTGTTTTTGCTTAAACATTTGTGACATTTTGATTTCAGTTGGCCAGTTTTCAAGCTATGTACACACTGACGGGGCGAATCACGCTACCGCTTCTATTTGGTTGCTTGAAAGGCTTGCAATCAGACCTTGCATGTGTTCACTTCACTTATTATATAATATTAAACGATATTCTTTACAACTACACTTTTCACACGTGTAACCCACATAATTATTGTTGTTCTATTTTCTGTAGGGTGTCGAATCCGAGACTCTATGCATCGAGTTGACCCACAGGGAATACAGGTGCGCAGTCTGCAACTGCGAACTGTAAGGCGGCGAAGATACTCTGTGCCTGCTCCCAACAGTTTGTGGCACATAGATGGTAATCACAAACTTATAAGGTTTGTGAATTTCACATACAGTTATTGATAAGGCAACTTTCCATGCTCAATTAAATAGATAAGATAGATGGATGGATGCAGCTAGCTCCAGTGGTAACAGAATTTGGTAGGTTTTAACTGTGTTGCACAGAGGAGTTTGCTCTTTTTTTAATTAGCTGTGTGTAAGACCTAAAACGCTTAGCTGCTTTCTTAGTTTATACATCTCACTAATATACAGTGCAATGACATTTTTCACTAAACAGTAACGTGTGTTGGCCAGAGTATTAGTATTACCAGTCTTGGATAGTAACTGAACAGTATTCTGGCACAGTTACTCTTTAATTTGAAGGTATTTAAAATAGTTACAGCTTCTTTCAGCCGCTTTTATGCATGAATATAATGTAAATCAGCGTGAATGTATTCTAAGTATTCAGAATACAGTACTCTGATTAGACAAACTAACGGAATACGTTACAAATGATATTTTAAGGCAAGTATTCTGTAACTAAATACAATTGCAAAGTATTCTCCCCAAGACTGAGTAGTACTTGAGTAAAAAACAATTTTCCTTTTGTCTGCATGTTTTCACATAACAGGTGGCGCATTGTGGTTCACGGAGGTATTGATGGTTTCAGCCGTCTCATTGTCTACCTCACAGCAGCGACTAACAACCGGGCTTCAACTGTTATGAGGTCCTTCTTGGAAGCTGTTACTTCATTTGGCGTACCATCCCGTGTGAGGTCAGACAAGGGAATGGAAAACATTGAAGTGGCACGCTACATGGTCACCCAGAGAGGAATAAATCGAAACTCCTTCATTACAGGGAGAAGCACTCATAATCAAAGGTATTCCACCTTGCTTGTACAATCCCTTAAAATGGTATTGGCACACTAAGTATAACAGAGAATATGCTAAAAAAGGCAAACAAGGATAAAAAAATGTGTCTCACATTCCATTACTGGTTATCCAATTAATGTACTGTATACATACAGTATCTCACAGATGTGATTACATAGCTCAAATGTACTCCATGAAAAAATATAATTACGTACTTATACTCTCTTTAAAATATCCAGTGTTTCTTGTTTTTCCCCTCTCAAATCCACCGACAAATGCTAAATTTTCATGCAAACAGAATGTTTGTTTTAAGTTTATAGAGATTTAATGTAGGGACTTAATGTAGGGGCATAAAAATCTTTAACTGACAAGGATCTCACCGTTTTCATTTTCAAACACTTTTTAAAGCTAAAGTTATATATTGCGATCTCAGTCATTTTCTTTGTAATATTGTTGATAGATGTTTAACTATGAAACCTTCATACTTCACAAAATACTCATTTTTCCTCCCCCCCCAGAATAGAGAGGTTGTGGAGAGATGTGTGTGGGGGTGTTCTCGACCTCTTTTATACTTGTTTCTCCAATCTTGAGGCTGAAGGTATGCTCAACCCAGATGATGAACTTCTCATGTTTGCACTGCACTGGACTTTTCTACCGCACGTTTCAAGACACCTACAGTTTTTCCAAGATGGATGGAACCATCACAGACTAAGAACTGAATCCAATCAATCACCCCATCAGTTATGGCTTCTTAACCCACGAGAAGGCAATGACCCGTTGCAGGTTAGTTGTTTAGGTTACTTTTATAAAAATGTACAAATAAAATATTGTTTAAATAACATGTTATTTAAATCATCTTTAATTTAGGCTGACAGAGAATATGGCATTGACTGGGATGGTCCCTATGGCTACCACCCTGAAGGAATTCAAATACCTGAGATTCAGCTTCAAAGGGACCTGACTGCTGATGAACTCCAACAATTACCAGATCCAAATGGGCGCTCCTTTTCTGACTGCTTAAATGTCTATAGACACACTGTAGCTTTATTAAGAGAAATGTTGGACAATTGAATTTCACGTTCTATGTGATGTCATAATCTCAGCTGGAGGGCAGGGACCAATACAACTCTATGGTAGAGAAACTGTTTTTGTTTATTTCAACAATGCAATTATAATAGAGATAAAGCAAGAGAACTTGCAAACAAAGTGTTCAAATAAAATAAAGGTATATCGACCTAAGTCACCAAGCCTTGGCAGCATAAATCTCAGAAATACACAAAAGTATGACTGTTTTTTTTTTTTTTAAGGTTACTCTAGGACTCAAAACATGGAGTCCATTATAAATGTAAATTTACAGGCTCAACCTGAAATAACAAAACATGCCTGTTTACTATAAGCACATTCACATGCGTCATGCTAAAACTGACCAAAACCCGCATAGGAGGATGAAATGCCTGACCTGACTTGTGTCATATGAAAAGCGCTATACAAATAAGATTCCCTATCATCTGCACGTAGCCATAGCCAATCGTATCATCGTATCAGAGGACGTATGACGTACTCGCTGTAAACTAAAGTATTTAGAACAAGGTCTAAAGCTTGATCGAAAGATGGCGACGCGTCTGCTGCTGTCATGTTGGATCCGTAAATACACTTTTTTTGTTTAAATCTGTAAACAAAATACAATCTTCCGTATGTCGAATAGCGCGTCATCTTGCCGTCCCTCCTCGTTCTGTGATTGGTCCCAAATTCATGCGAAGATTTTGGCCATGGTCCCCAGGCTGCTGTGCAGTTCGAGATGATTCGAGTGCACACAGCAGTCTGCCGTTAGCCAGGCTATCAGAATCTGGGTATTTTCGGTAAACATTTGTTCAGGGATATTAGTGCTGTGGTGTGAATGAAATAATTAAACTTTTAAACTTCTCCTCATGGGGAAATTTGTTCTGGGCACATTGTACAGATGCAGCTTACAACATGTAATACAGTCGGACAAAATCAACAATTGGTGCAATTTAGGATAAAATTTATTATAAAAATAAGCGCAAACTTGAATAATGCAATAAATAAAAACATTTAAAGCTAAATAAACTCAATCATCCAGCCGTCCATGGGCATACCGGGGATACACATGAGTGGAGCCAAGGGGATGTTGTGATTCTAGAGCAGCAGATGAATTAGGGCTTACAGTCCTACAGACCCTGTTTTCCATCTCTACACACATGAATGAGAGTCTGTCTCTCTCCTTTTCGAGGCGGCGTGTAAAAGGTGCAGCAGCCTCACTCAAAGCGGGATGTGGGTTAAACAACAGTCAGGCAGATCGTGGGATCAGCTTCTGTGCATTTCAAGTTTCTGATTAGCCTACTCTTTATTTGATGAAAGTTGGCCTCATATTCACAGAAAAAGATCAAAATTAGTAAATGGAAAAAAGTGGAGCTCTAATGAAGCATATGATGCGAAGCGCGACATCGTAACGCGGAAATACACAAGACCAAGCTGCAGGCACTGAGCGCACAGGCCAGGGGCGAATCAGAGGAAGGGGCTAAGTGGGCAGGGCCCCACGCACAAATATACACAGGCATTGAAAAAAACAAAACAAGCAACAACAAAAACTATTCGAAATAATAATATTGTTAATAAATAGATCAAATGTTGTCCCAGTCAGAACAGAATAGCAGAAAATGTCAGTTTATTTAATATACATTTATTTCAATCTTGGTGAGGAGTAAAACTACCACAATTATTGAAAAGAAAAGAAAAAAGGCCAGGCATAAAGTTATTTATTATGATTAAATATAACAGTTTAATTACCTTTAATCATATTAAACTACCGCACTCGGATTTCGCGAATGGTCGGTGCCTTTGTGGCTCTTCACAGGGTCAAGGTTGAACATTTCGGCTCTTGGCCTCTGACCAATTGGCCACCCCTGCTGTAGACAGTTCCAAAAAATTAGGCACCGGGTGTTGAAGTTGTTTTTAACGTGTCTAAAGTGCAATGGATTCCAATGGGGGACTAGCGGAGATTGAAAGCGACGAAAGCGAGCCCGTCAGTCTGTGTCATCCAACCACTCACTCACACTTATCATGTCACAACTCCATCTTCTGATGGGTCAACACACTGATTAAGTTCAGATTTTTCAACTTGCAAGCAGGGCGGTGGAGGCGAAATTGCTTTTTTGCAACACTCCAGATGCACGGCAAACGCTCATGTCGCCCCCGCTCTTGTCCTTTAAATCGCCCTAATTGATGGCTCTACTTACATTCATTGCACCGCAAAACTTTGATTCACTCCTGATGGCTCCGTGACATAGGGATAACATGTAAATCACTCCATGTTTTCTTTACTTTTGTGACTCTGACATCAGTGCAGTTGTTAGATGGTGTTGGCGATTCTTTGCTTGTTCATTCAAGGAAAGAAGAGACTGGGCTCCAAATCTTTTACTGTTTCAATTGTGTATGGACTGGGGGTGTGTTATGTGGTGATGCACAGTGAGACAGAAGTGATGTAGCTACAGTCTTGTGTCCTTGCTTTGAGTTGTGCTCACACGCAAGTCATTACACTGAAATATTCCAATAGTTCCAATCAAAATGTGACAAAGCAGATGTGTAGAATGGCACTGTGACGCCTACAATTCAAAATGTAATGAATTAGGTTGGTTTAAATTTGGTTTTGCACTCCTAAATCTGCACTCCTATTGGGCATGCATGTGCAATCAACCCAAAGGGAAAAAAATACTTTTGAGCATTGAGGGTTATTGATATATTTATGACATAATATGGCTCCTGTTTGATCTGAATATTAAATTTTGTCTATATGTACTAGGACGAGGAGTGTTTTCCACGGCACACTTGGAAAAGGGAGACTTTGTTGCGGAGTACAAAGGCGAGTTCATACCAGAAGGGAAGGCAGTAAAGAGGAGCGTGACTTTTATATATGCATTCCGGTGGCGAGAAAGAACCTGGTGGTAAGATAAAACATTTTCTATGTCTTTTATGGTAAATAAAGTTATGATCTGAAGACATCAGTAATATACAGTAGTACACACAGGCAGATGCCAATATGTCATTGAAAGACAATTTTGTTAATAATGCATTTACAGTGGCTCCCTAATGACATTGGTCAGGAGACAGACTGCTTTTTGTTCCCTGTTTTCTTTGGTTGAGCTCCTAAATTTTTGACTGTGCTCCTAAATTTCAGAATTAGGAGCGCAATCGCTACCAAGAAAAAAAGTTAATTTCAAACCCTGGTTGTATAGTTGGCTAACATCAACTTGAACATTCAATCATGTTAGTCTAAGTCAGTGGTGCACAATCTGTAGAAATGTCAAGAGTTACTGTATTTACATTAAAGAACATTTAAAATCATTACTGAAACTCATGTACTGTATACATTCTCCAAAAGGAGCAATACCGATTAGAGTAATAATAACTATGATGAATCTATGTAATGAATCCAGTATCAGTCACATGCACTTTCCCTGCAGCAGGCGTCTTGTTTCCAAAGCACACAGACGTTGTGTGTACCAGTACCATTTATGAATTACATTTATCCTATTGTAATTACATTATCAATCGTACATTTAGCAGCACCATTTGGCGATTGGCCTCATTGACAAAAGAAGAACTTGTAGTTACATGTCAAAGCATCTTATATATACAGACCAAAGCTACAATCCCATTTGAACTGTTAATATAATTGAAGGAAATGTACATTTATTAGCTACATTATACCAGGGATCATACCACATTTGCTCTACCTGGTCCCTTCAGATCTCAGAAGCTAAGGTAGGTACGGACTAGTTGGCTTAAGTTATAGACTAATAGCTTGATGAACCGTGCAAGCCCTCTTAGCTTCACTTGGCGCACGTTCATTTCAATACATATAAAGCACAGACATTTTAGGGCCTGATCTTCTGCCTGACGCAGCAAAAGCATTAATTAGCTCAGAAGAGAGTGACATCTTGCGTGCAAACAAACGGTGGGTTTGTTTACGTGGCTTAGAAAGAAGGGATCGACTGAAAACTTAAAATGTTCTGAATTTCTCTTTTAAAGGACCTGTATCATGCTATTTTAAGCCAATCCAAAGTAAAGTATAGGCATTTATATGATATATTGTACCTCTACCACTACGGAGCACTAATGTTTGTGATAAATATAAGTATTTTCTGGAGGTATTTTTCCAACCCGGAAGACAAAACGCTTGGATTCAGTTAACTCCGCCCCCTCTCGCCGCTCATACAACTTTAGCAGTAGTAGAAATATATATATCACAGCAAAAAGTGAAGTTACTTCATGATGCCGTTATAAGGAGTTAACATGTGCAACACAGCTTCATGGCTAAATGGCTAGCACACACGCTAACACACACGCTAACATGCATTTTGATCGACTCACCACTCTGATGTTTCCATTATGGGATTTGCGTTGGTTATAAAAGTTAATCCACTTTGATTCTGGCCAAGGTTCATCAAACATCCATCAGTACAGGCACAGACAAACACTATTTTGGCTGATAGTCGCTGAATCCCGGAGGGAAATTCCAACTTCTATGGCCTCTCCTTTAGGAAGGTTGAATAAAGTCCTGTCCTCGCAGCCAAACGCGGTTTTCTCCGTGACATTATCGTGAGCTAAGAAAAAAGAACAGGTGTCCAGACTCCAGAGTAGGTTAGAAAAAGCTCCCTCTTCACAACTTTCTGTGCAACATGACACGACCATCTGTTCAGACGCTCAGGGGTGCGTTTGTTTTGACTATAGGGGCAGCGCGGATTTCTTACGACAGAAATAATGAAAAAAGCAGTTTTACAAATGAAAATCATGCCGTAAGGCATTAGATTACAGACGTCGAGCACTTCCGTTCCGCTGTGACGACACAACTGAACATGCCAGTCGTTTACCAGGAGAGGGCGGATCAGCTGCTCAGAGCGCAGGATTCAGGAGGATTACTGAGAACTGCGTGAATGAAGCCAAAAACCACTCTGGGGGTGTTTTTGATAAGGAAATAGCATAACAACACGGTTAAAAGCTCCAAAAAGTCGATTTTGCATGATATAGCACCTTTAAAGGAAACATGCCGTGTAAGAAGTTAATTATATAAATGTATTGAATGTGCTGAATTGTGTTTTTCTGAAGTATTGATGCAACTCAAGAAGACGGCAGCTACGGGGGGCTCATCAACGATGACCACAAAAACCCGAACTGCAAGATGAGAATGGTCGAACTACTGGACAAGCCACATCTTTGTCTATTTGCATTGCGAGAAATAGGTTGCGTTCACGATTTAGAATTCCATTTCAGTTAGAGGGCAGGTGTCAATACAACTCTATGGGAGAGAAACAGTTTTTGAAAGAAATTTCCAAAAAGAAGATGTCCAAATGTTTTCTCTGATCATCATGTGACAGTGATTGGATTCACAAACCTGACATGTGAATTTTATGGCTGAAAGTCCTTTCTACTGGCCAACATCAAGCACATGTTTTTGAATAATGTCTCCACTTTTGGACGCCTTTGTAAAGAAATAATTAGACATAAGTTCATATGTGCTGAAAGATATGACTTTGAACTTTGTGTCAGTTTTTGTTTCATGTGAATTGGCCCAGGAATTAAAGAGAAATTAGCCATGATTTAAGACTATAAATCTGCATTTTGAGCGTTACTATGGTTACGGCCGTGGAATTTTCAGTTGCCCTCCACCTCAATGTTAAACTATAGGCTCTTTAGAATGTTGTGATGTCACGTGAACGCTACCTATTAAACCAGGAGAGGAAATAACGTACGATTATGGAGGAACCGACTGTCCATGGAGGACAAAGGTTTGGAAAATTTCACATTGATTGCAACTTGTCACTTAATAACAGTATGACAATTTCTCAAAAAAACAAACAAACATACAAAAAGCCTTGATTGAGAATGCATTTAAGCTATATTATGTACACAATTTGGCAATGCAGCAATGTGTTTGTCCTCTTTGCTCTCTTCAACACACTGAACCCTGATCAGTCCAGGTTTAGTCCTGGGTCATACCTGCTGGCTGCCGACTGGGAAACAGCCTAGATATGTGTGAATTACAATCGCGCGTGCGTATTCAATTAGGATGTCCTCAGTTTTAAATCTTTAGCAAGCCGTATTACAGTCATTCCACAGCCATCTGGAGGGTGGCACGGTAGCACAGCGGTTAGGGGCCTTTCTGTGTGGAGTTTGCATGTTCTCCCTGTGTCTGCGTAGGTTTCCTCCGGTTTTCCCTACCACTAAAAACATGTACAATAGGCAAGGATGTTTGAGACGGCACATGGGGGACGACAGATGGAAATTAGCCCACGGCTACAATCCGGTGTGGCTTCTTCATTAACTTGCACTGGTACAGTCGTAGAGGAAGGGAGAGATCGCTCGTCTGTGGGGATTCAAGGTCAGGTCCAAGTTTGTGTCCGGACGGGTTGGTGCTCGGGTCCGCATCCGGTCTGAGGTCCACCATTTAGGGACCTCTGCTTTAGAAGAACACTCTAAATATTGTGATTTGGTTGGTTTAGAGAGATCCTGTTCCTCTGCAATGCAGAACAAGTGGATTAAGGAGATGGATTTATGAAGTAACCTAATATTTGTGTTCTGTCTCTGTTTCTCTCTTAGACCTTTACTCCAGATGCCTTAGAAGAAAAATGTCGTCGTCCTCCTCCTCATCCAAAGGTATATTCATATGTGTTTGTGTGAACGTAGTCATGGTTTACAGAGTCATCATTCGGTATAAGAAGACTTGGGCTTTGAAGAAGCTACTTCTTCAAAGCCCATTATACTCCGCTCTTTTTCCTCTTTTTGCCACAGATCAGCACTTCACTTGTATTGACACTTCTGGTAGAGTGCAAAGTCCGTTTACCAAGTGGAGAATGAGGGAAAATGTTTGCTAAAATATGATGTACAGTAGATTGATTTGTGCAAAATGTCCAATGAAGAGGCTCTGTTCCTCTGCAGTAAAACACAAAGTGGATTCAGGAGATGGATAGATGAAGTAACCTTTACTTTTGTTCTCTCTGTCTCTCAGATCGTGACTCCAGCTGCCGTTGGAGAACAAGAAAATTGTCCTCCTCATTCAAAGGTACATTCACATGTGTTTATGTGAAATTAATCATGGTTTGGAGCAGGGTCTTGAATAAAAGTTCCCTGAGGTCCAAACTGAAGAACAAAATGTCAAAGGTCCAGAACATACGGGGGTAATTCACAGTCATATGGGGATTTTTAATCCAGTAATAATTACTGTGCTTTGAAAATAATGTCATTCATTCAATTGTGTAGTTGTTGATGTTTTTTTACTGTAAAGATACATTTTGGCTCCTAAACAGCAGAATGCATTTAGGCTATATTATGTACACAATTTGGCAATGCAGCAATGTGTTTGTCCTCTTTGCTCTCTTCAACACACTGGACCCTGATCAGTCCAGGTTTAGTCCTGGTTCTCCCTGTGTCTGCGTAGGTTTCCTCCGGTTTTCCCTACCACTAAAAACATGTACAATAGGCAAGGATGTTTGAGACGGCACATGGGGGACAACAGATGGAAATTTGCCCACGGCTACAATCCGGTGTGGCTTCTTCATTAACTTGCACTGGTACAGTTAGAGAAGAAGAGGAAGGGAGAGATCACACGTATCTGCTCGTCTGTGGGGATTCAAGGTCAGGTCCAAGTTTGTGTCCGGACGGATTGGCGCTCGGGTCCGCATCCGGTCTGAGGTCCACCATTTAGGGACCTCTGCTTTAGAAGAACACTCTAAATATTGTGATTTGGTTGGTTTAGAGAGATCCTGTTCCTTTGCAATGCAGAACAAGTGGATTAAGGAGATGGATTTATGAAGTAACCTAATATTTGTGTTCTGTCTCTGTTTCTCTCTTAGACCTTTACTCCAGATGCCTTAGAAGAAAAATGTCGTCGTCCTCCTCCTCATCCAAAGGTATATTCATATGTGTTTGTGTGAACGTAGTCATGGTTTACAGAGTCCTCATTCGGTATAAGAAGACTTGGGCTTTGAAGAAGCTACTTCTTCAAAGCCCATTATACTCTGCTCTTTTTCCTCTTTTTGCCACAGATCAGCACTTCACTTGTATTGACACTTCTGGTAGAGTGCAAAGTCCGTTTACCAAGTGAAGAATGAGGGAAAATGTTTGCTAAAATATGATGTACAGTAGATTGATTTGTGCAAAATGTCCAATGAAGAGGCTCTGTTCCTCTGCAGTAAAACACAAAGTGGATTCAGGAGATGGATAGATGAAGTAACCTTTACTTTTGTTCTCTCTGTCTCTCAGATCGTGACTCCAGCTGCCGTTGAACAAGAAAATTCTCCTCGTCATTCAAAGGTACATTCACATGGGTTTATGTGAAATTAATCATGGTTTAGAAGGTCGTAAACGCTTTGTTTGATTTTCATAGCAAGTTCAATGTTAATTTGTTTCTTTGGGCGGACTGATAATAAAATTGTACCCATCTTTGTCTGTCTGTCTGTCTTTCTCTCTATCCCTTTTGACTGCACCGTACAACAGTCCCATTTATCTGTCAGTCAGCATGTAGTGAATGTGCAGGCTTGCTCTTATTTGTTTGCCTCATGTTTTTTTCCTGTGTTTATGTGCTTTGAACAGAAGGGACCTGAAATCAGTGAAGAGGAGGAAACGGATGATGAAATTTGTGATCTAGACTATGTTCCCCCCTCACAATCTGATACAGAAGATGAAGAACCTTCAAACAGGGCAAACTTGAAATCTGTGGTTGCTGAAGATTTTCTGATGGACTGGGATAACAGCAATGTTACTGCACAAGGAAAAGACAACACAACAAAAGGAGGGCATAATTTCTGTTTTGTGTGTAAAAAGGCCTGTTCCAAACTTGCCCAGCATTTTATAACACATGTGAAGGAAGATTCTGACATAGCACAGGCTCTTAGTCTTCCAGTACGCTCAACACTGAGGAAGACGTTGCTTGAGCAACTTCGTAACAGGGGAAATTTCATGCGTAACTGTAATGTAATGAAACAAGGCAGCGGTTCACTTAAAGTAAAGAGAAAGGGCAAAAGTTGCGATAAAAACTATGAATACTGCATCCACTGTAAAGGAATGTTCATGAGAACAGAGCTTTGGAAACATATTAGAAGGTGCCCCTCAAAGCCAGCAGACGATGAACACGAAGGCAGAAAAAGAGTGCTTGGAGTAGCCTTAGTAGTCAAGTCACCATGTTCAGGCTTGATCGGTGATGGGTTGCTAAAGATGTTAAGTCGCATGCATGATGATGGAATTGCAAGTGTAGTTCGCAATGACTTTTCTCTTTTAAAATATGCTGAATCCCTTTACAGCAAACATGGACATGACCCTGCAAAGCATGACTATATCCGCCAGAAGGTCTGTCAGCTCGGAAGATTCCTTTTGACCCTTCGCAAAATCTCTCCAATCCAAACCTTAGAGGATGCCATAAAACCTCAACATTTCATGCATGTTATGAGGGCAGTAAAAGAGACTGCTGGATTTGATATGAATCAGAATGCTTACAAAGTGCCAAGCCTTGCATTAAAAATTGGAAATCCCCTGTTAAAAGTTAGTGACATCATTCATTGCCATGCTCTCATGGCTGGAGACAAGGAACTTGTCAAAACTTCCAAGGCATTCCAGAAGCTTCACCGGACAAAGTGGTCAGAGTTGATATCGCACAGAGCTTTAAGCAACATCAGTGAACTAAAATACAACAAACCAATCAAGTTACCACTCACAGAGGACATCACAAAACTCCACAAGCATCTTGATCAAAATGCTGAGACAGCAACCATAGCATTGAAGGAACAGGCAACAGCGCAGAACTATTCCCATCTTGCAAGAATAACACTAACTAAAATAGTCTTATTCAACAGAAGACGTGTTGGGGAAGTCTCGAAGATGAAATTGAGAAATTTTGTAGAACGAGCTCACTCAAACCCCCATGAAGAAATTGGGCTTTCAGAATATGAGCATAAGCTGTGCCGCTATTTTGAAGGGGTTGAACTGAAGGGGAAAAGGGGGAGAAAGGTTGCTGTATTGCTAACACCTGAAATGGTGAATGCACTCAATCTGATTGTTGAGAAGAGAACGGAATGTGGTGTGCCAGATGGAAATGAGTACTTGTTTGCAGTGCCAAAATGTCAGTCGTACTACAGAGGACATCAAAATCTCAAAAGATTTGCGGATGAATGTGGCGCAAAGCAGCTGGCTGGCTGCTTTATTTCTCTTTAAGGACTGGGTCAATATTGCCTGATAAAACCAACACGAGGGTTAAATAAAAGTGATTAGTTTGTCGACAGCGTTATGCTCACACTAAAAACAGCCCTTGATGTTGCGGCTCCACTGAAACAGAAAGTTGTTCGGCCTCGATGCGTCGCTCCCTGGTTCAACGCGGAAACACGCGCGCTTAAACGAAAGACTCGCAAATTAGAACGGTTATGGCGCAATTCTAGCACTGAGCAATCTCTTAGATCTTGGAAAAATTGCCTACTCGCCTATAAGCAAGCCATGAGGAAAGGAAACACAGATTACTACTCTTCATTCATTGAAGTAAATAAAAATAACCCTAGGTTTCTTTTTAATACGGTGGCCCGGCTAACAAACAGTCACAGTAGAGCCTTCCATTCCTGATACCCTTAGCTGCGATGACTTCCTTAAATTCTTTAATGACAAAATCACAACCATTAGAGATAAAATAAATGATAAGCTTCCCTTGTCTTGTTCTGATCTATTCCAGCTGTAGAATCATTGCCTCCTTTCAAAGTCTTAGACAGGTTCATAACTGTAGATGAGGCTGAGGTATTATCAATCATTACGTCTTCAAAACCATCAACTTTTCTAGATCCAATTCCAATTAAACTCCTCAAAGAAATTACTCCAGAAATCTCAGATACCATATTGAAAATAATTAACTCGTCTTTAGAAAATGGGTATGTGCCAAAGTCCTTTAAATATGCTGTTATCAAACCACTTTTGAAAAAACCCAATCTCGATCCTGATATTCTAGTAAACTATAGGCCCATATCTAATCTGCCTTTCATTTCAAAAGTCCTTGAAAAAGTAGTGGCTAAGCAGCTTTGCCGCCACCTACGGGACAATAGTTTATTTGAAAAATTTCAGTCAGGGTACAGAACTTACCATAGCACAGAGACCGCCTTAGTCAAAGTTACCAACGACCTGTTATTAGCAGCTGACGCCGGACTAGCTTCAGTCCTGGTTCTGTTAGACCTCAGTGCAGCCTTTGACACAATCGACCACAAGATTCTCCTGCAGAGGTTAGAAACTGACGTAGGCATCAGGGGAACAGCCCTCTCTTGGTTTAAATCTTACTTATCTGATAGGCACCAATTTGTTAATGTAAACCTAAAGTCTTCACCGTGTTCTAAAGTGTGCTATGGGGTGCCACAGGGTTCAGTGCTCGGGCCAATTTTATTTATATTGTACATGCTTCCATTAGGTAACATAATCTGAAATCATAATATACATTTTCACTGTTACGCGGATGACACACAGCTGTACTTATCAATAAAACCAGGTCAGACAGAAAAATTAGATGTGCTTAGTTCCTGCGTAAAAGCCATCAAGACCTGGATGACTGTAAATTACCTCCCCCTTAAACCTGATAAAACCGAGGTTATTATTTTAGGTCCTCAAAAACTGAGAGAGTCTTTATCTCAGCAGATCATCTCCCTGGATAATGTTAGCGTATCAACGTACAGTAAAAAACCTTGGAGTTCTGTTTGACCAGGACCTCTCTTTTAAAACGCATATAAACCAGGCTTGTAAAATTGCGTTCTTTCACCTGCGCAACATTGCTAAAATACGAAACATTCTACCTAAGAGTGATGCAGAAAAACGTATTCATGCATTTGTTTCCTCAAGGCTGGACTACTGTAACTGCCTGCTAGCAGCGTGTCCTAAAAGTTCCCTAAAAAGTTTTCAATTAGTTCAAAATGCAGCTGCAAGATTGTTAACGCGTACAAAGAGAAGAGAACACATTACACCTGTGCTAAAGTCTCTCCATTGGCTTCCTGTTGAGTTTAGAATCAAATTTTAAATCCTGCTCCTCACATTTAAAGCCATAAAGGGTTTGGCTCCGCTTTATCTCCAAGACGTTATCGCTCCATATCGGCCAACCAGAGCACTCCGCTCTCAAAACTCAGGGCTACTAGTGATTACTCGGGTCTCCAAAAAAAGTAGGAGGAAGAGCCTTTAGCTACCAAGCTCCGGTTTTATGGAATAAACTCCCAGCTCACGTTAAAGAAGCAGACACAGTCCCTACATTTAAGACTAGGCTCAAAACGTACCTCTTCGAATTAGCTTATGATCAGGTCAGTTAGGTAAAGCTCTAACCCTCAGCCTGAAGTAAAGCTCTAACCCTCAGCCTGAAGTAAAGCTCTAACCCTCAGCCTGAAGTAAAGCTCTAACCCTCAGCCTGAAGTAAAGCTCTAACCCTCAGCCTGAAGTAAAGCGCTAACCCTCAGCCTGAAGTAAAGCGCTAACCCTCAGCCTGAAGTAAAGCTCTAACCCTCAGCCTGAAGTAAAGCTCTAACCCTCAGCCTGAAGTAAAGCGCTAACCCTCAGCCTGAAGTAAAGCGCTAACCCTCAGCCTGAAGTAAAGCTCTAACCCACAGCCTGAAGTAAAGCTCTAACCCACAGCCTGAAGTAAAGCTCTAACCCTCAGCCTGAAGTAAAGCTCTAACCCACAGCCTGAAGTAAAGCTCTAACCCTCAGCCTGAAGTAAAGCTCTAACCCTCAGCCTGAAGTAAAGCTCTAACCCACAGCCTGAAGTAAAGCTCTAACCCTCAGCCTGAAGTAAAGCTCTAACCCACAGCCTGAAGTAAAGCTCTAACCCTCAGCCTGAAGTAAAGCTCTAACCCTCAGCCTGAAGTAAAGCTCTAACCCACAGCCTGAAGTAAAGCTCTAACCCTCAGTCTGAAGTAAAGCTCTAACCCACAGCCTGAAGTAAAGCTCTAACCCTCAGTCTGAAGTAAAGCTCTAACCCACAGCCTGAAGTAAAGCTCTAACCCTCAGTCTGAAGTAAAGCTCTAACCCTCAGCCTGAAGTAAAGCTCTAACCCACAGCCTGAAGTAAAGTTCTAAACCTCAGCCTGAAGTAAAGCTCTAACCCACAGCCTGAAGTTAAGCTCTAACACACAGCCTGAAGTAAAGTTCTAACCCTCAGCCTGAAGTAAAGCTCTAACCCACAGCCTGAAGTAAAGCTTCGTTTTATCATATCGCGATATTATCGCAAATGCAATTTAATCGTTCAGCCCTAGTTAAAACTATGACACATAGCCCAGCGTTGTCTCACTGAACAATGTGTGTAACACAACACTCACTCCTGTTTCTGTCTGCAGAGAAATGGACCCGGCCCAGCCTCTGAAGACTCCTCGCACACAGGGAATGACATACAGCTGTGAGCAGTGTGGGAAAGGATTTACTGCATCACGCTATCTTAAACGTCATAAACACATGTCCACATGTGTGGACATGTGTTTACTCAGTCTGCAAGTCTTAAATATCACGTGAGAATCCACACTGGAGAGAGGCCATGCAGATGTGAGCAGTGTGACAAGACCTTTACTCAGTCATCCAGCCTCAAAGACCACATGAAGATACATGCTGGGGAAAAGGAATACAGCTGTGATGAGTGTGGGAAGTCTTTTAATCAACTATCAGGTCTCAGGCAACACAACGGAGTCCATGATGGACTAAAGCCGTACAGATTAGGGCTGGGCGATATATCGATATTTAAGATATATCGATATATTTTAAAAAGAGATATGGAATTAGACCATATCGTATATATCGATATAGTCCAAATTTGCGCTGCTTTCAGGCAACCCGCTAAGCGGAGCTCTGCACTGCTCCCAGCGCCCCGGCCCTGCCCCTCGTCGAGGGGAGAGGGGGAGGGGGGGCAGCCGGCACTCTTCAACAAACATGGAGAAAGCAACAACGCCTGTGACGCGTGCGGAGGAGAGCCCCTTGGTTGGTAAAACAAAAACCAGTGGCTCAATCATTTGGAGATGGTTTGGACAGAAGTGAATGTAGCGGCGAGATATGGCGGCGACGTGCGCTGCGCCATGTGCTTTTGTTTACGTGCGCTGCGCCATGTGCTTTTGTTTACTTCTCAGTGTAATTAAGGTTTGCGGTAGATCGTGGATGTACTGTGAAAATATCAGCGTTTGTAATGCTGCCACCGCAAAGAACTATCGTTTTTTCCCCGTTAGCATTGTGTTAGCCGCAACGCTAATCACTCCGTTCCCTCGCTGAGCTCTGATGATGACAGAGATGCTGAGCCTGTGCTGCTTGTAAAGAGTAAAGAGTCGTTTGTGGCTCAGTTTAGGAGCTTATGTTTGGGAATGCTTTGGATAAAGAACTTATCTCAAAACCACTGACTAAAACACAGTTAAATCAAGAGCAAATATCAAGACATTATTTGGGCTATTTATTTATTATATTTCATGATTATTAAAGACTAAAAAGTAAGTAATACTTTAATAAGTCATATTTCATTGTCTCAGTTTAGGCTTTAGTTTAGTTATATGCAACATAAAGTTATTAACAGCAAATGGGGTAGAAGAAAAATAAATAAATAAAATAAAATTTGCAATATTAAATATTAAAACACTCCTATTTGGCAGTGACTTTGACTTAACATTTCATTTCACAGCTCTCACTTGGTGGAAAAAATATCGGGATATATATCGTATATCGATATTCAACATAAATATATCGGGATATGACTTTTGGTCCATATCGCCCAGCCCTAGTACAGATGTGAGCAGTGTGGGAACACATTCAGTCATTCACGTACTCTTGAACAACACATGAGGATCCACACCGGAGAGAGGCCATACAGCTGTAAGAAAAGTGTGACAAGACCTTTACTCAGTCATCCACCCTCAAAAGACACATGAAGAGTATCCACACTGGAGAGAGACTATACAGATGTGAGCAGTGTGACAAGACCTTTACTCTGTCATCCAACCTCAAAGCATACATGTGGTTCCACACTGGGGAAAAGCCCTTTGAGTGTGGCCTGTGTGGACATGTGTTTACTCTGTCATCCAGCCTCAAAGGCCACATGAGGATCCACACTGGAGAGAGGCCGTACAGATGTGAGCAGTGTGACGAGACCTTTACTCAGTCATCCAGCCTCAAAAGACACATGAAGATCCACACTGGAGAGAGGCCGTACAGATGTGAGCAGTGTGACGAGACCTTTACTCACTCATCCAGCCTCAAAAGACACATGAAGATCCACACTGGAGAGAAACCGCTGTGATGAGTTTGGTCGGACCTTCAGATATTTTCAGATCAAATGTGCTTCATGACATGAACATGTCTGTGTCGTTCAGAGACTTATCCAGTTCACTCTATTTCAAACTAATGTTTCACAAATGCAGATCTTATTTAGGGAGGTCATAGAAAGTAAATCTTAATCTAAATCTTACTTATTTGTGTCACCTTCAGAAGTGCAGTGGAAATGTTACAAGCCCAGAATTCACATTTAGAAAAGAAAATATTAATTCGTGCAAACAAATCTTTGTTCTGCGCACTCTAAAAATGATCCTTTAAATAGTCTCTTCATTCCCTTGTGTTGTTTTCCTCATGTGTTTTTTCATGTTTGTGTCGTTCACAGAGACTTATTGAGTTCACTCTATTTCAAACTAATGTTTCAGACTTACCCAAATCTAGAAGCTTCTTGACTGGAGCTTACAGCCTTTATAAAGACCAGTGTAACCCCTCATTTGAAAGCTAAGACCTACAAAACTGATCTAAGACTTTGTTGCCACGTTGTCGTCATCTTTCATTACATTTTTCAGCGCCTTCATTTGTTCTTCATTATAAAACTGTTTTTCATTAGAATAAAATATTGTTTTTGTACCATTTTGTTCTGGCCGCTATATTGTGAAATCCAGTCAGTGGAATATTCATTTTGAAAGCATTTTAGTTTAGTTTTAATTCTAGTCTTTGAATGAAAATGTGTTTAGTTTTACTCCAGATTTACCCAAACAATTGGTTATATTTTTAGTCTAGTTTTAGTCGAACAAATAACAAACCTTTAAAGAAGTGAATCAGTATAAAGATGAAACTCCTGAAAAATAAAGTAATGTGACAGTTTTTAAACTAAGCAAATAGTTCCATCACAATCCCATTTATTAAAGAAATAATAAAATATAGATCAAATGAACTTCCTTTCCCCAGAGTCAGTTTTCTTTCTTTAAAATGATTTATAAATGTAGATGTTTGACCTTTGGAGTCGCTTCAGTTCTTGGACAGGCTGTTGTTGTGCTCTTGGGCAGGACACAGGAGGACGATGCTGCAGGTTTAACCGCAGGGCTCCATCTTGTGGCCAATATAAGCAATGCATTTCACACCATTGTCATAGAAAAAGAAAATATGGTTTAAAAAAAATGTACAATAAAAGGAGCTACAACATGTTTTATTTCCCGCCATTTCAATAATAATATATCAGCCACGTAATACACGCTGTGATTGAGGACGTTACTTTAAGCCGCCACTAGGGGGCAGTGTTGCTCTTTTGTCATGCGTTCAGCCAATTTTTCCACTTTTTGGCCTTTTTTTTAAACAATAAATACGTGCACACACCAAAAGATAATTCATTTTTCCTCATCAAAGTCTCGCGGTGTGAAGAATAAATCATCGACAGGACGTCTGAGCCACTTGTTGCAGTTATTTTTGAAGCATTTTTGACTCTAATTCAATCTCAGCTCATATTCTCCTATAACAACATGTGCCCAGACCTTCTTAACAGTCCTTTTCTTCTTGAGCTCCTGTTTCAGCCACAGCCCAGAGAAGAGGGGGAAGTGAAGGAGACAAACAGTAGTTAACCTCTTAACCCCCGCCTGGACCGAGGACATGTTCTCCAGTTTGGCTTTACTCAAATCTAAAAGCTTCTTGGAAAAAGTGTCAAAATAACAAGGATGAAAATGCAACAAAGGAGTGACAGAAAAGCAACAAAAACACAACAAAAAATTTGACATCAATGCGGCAAAGGGTCAGACCCACTTTTGTATGCAAATGAGGCGTTACACTGTTGAAAAGCTTTTAGATTTGGGTGAAGCCGAACTGGAGAAAATGTGCGCAGTTAAAGCGTGGGTTATGAGGTTAAAGTGTGTGTTTCTGCAGGGGCCCCTCATGCAAAAAAATAGGATCTCCCCTAATCAGTATTTTTTTTCACTTTTACAAACAAATAGTTTTCAATATATATCACTGGTAGCCTAAAATGAAAAAAATAAATAATAAAAACTCGAAATTTTAAATGACAAAAGTTAGTAAACACTGAGACCTAATTTTACAAAGTAGGAATTATGTAATTTTACACAATACAATTGAGTACATCCAAAAGTCATTTCTTTCAGTGTGATGGAAACACAATTAATGCTGTGAAGTGAAATGTGCTCCCGTATGAATAAGAATCCATTTTCACACAACCATTGAAAAAAAAGTACAGGATAAAAGTACAATTAAGAAGGAGGAGATTAATCAAAATTAAAAACAACAAAATAGACCCTGAGAGCTGACGGGGGAAAAGCAATTAGTTGTGTTAATGTGTCCCCAGCCCAGATAAGAAAGCAGCTCGTCTGACCTTTACATCAGTGCTTTTTCATTTAGTACAAAACTTCACGGCCCCTCAGGGCCACCGTAGTTACGCAAAACCATGCAACCATGCACAATATGCAAAACCATTCTCATCGGTTCCCATGTAAGTCTGGTGTGAAAGTCACCGTCTTTGCTACACACGTTTTACAAGAGACTTTTAAAGACTGAAGGAAAGTTTAAAAGTGACTTCATTAACCAGATTTTTATTTAAGGAAAGGGCTCCCTGTAATCTTGTGCCACAGTCCCATTGGTCTGACTTCAGTGCAGATGTTTTAGGTTCAAACCCCACATGGACCGGCTGTTTATCAGTATCTTTTTTACACTATTGCAAACCTAACCATTAAATGACTACATTGTGTTGATATTTACATTAAAACAGAGGAGGAGGAGAGAGGAGAATTTATTTCCAATTTCCCCCCATATTTGACCTTTTTTTTCTTCACTTTTCCCCAATTTATTTAAAATGTTTGTCCCCACCTTTCCCCAATATTTCCCTACTAGTGTGAAGCCAAAGGCAGATTTGTGCCATCACTCTATGGTAGACAATAAAGTTTCTATCCTCTTGTATTTTTCCTGTTCACCTCATTGTGCTTTGTCCGTGTGTGGAAGAATATGTTTTAATATGACATTATCATTGTTCTCTGTGCAGAGCTCGACTCCTCCTTCCATGCAGATGTAGAGGCGTCTAGACTCTTTTATAGACACAAACTTCTAAAGACGCCGTCTCCAGAAAACACCACGAGCCCAGGAGTGGAACCCATGACCCCCCGCCGAGATACAGCAGGAGGAAAAGCTTCAGTTTGTCCGTCTGAATCAGAAACATTTGAAATGATTTCAGCCTCTTCTTATTCCCACACTTTTAATACGATTAGATCCAAACCATGAGGGACATGAGGCCACAGTTCACAGCTCTTTTCAACACACACTAAAGTTCTATTTGGGCCTCGTTTAGTCCAGATTTAGTCTGTGTTTATTCACAAATGCCACATGTTTGGTATCGACTAAACTTCAAGTCTCCAAGTCAGCTTTTGATTCCACTCTTTAGATTTGGTTTTCAGATGAATTATTAGTAAACTCATTTCTGTCTAATCTTTAGATAAATGGCTTCAAACGTGCTCTGATGAACCTCTTAACCACCGCCACATTTTCTCCAGTCTGGCTTTACTGTGCCACCATAGCACGGAAATCACCATGGCAAACACACAGATTCAAAATCTGTGTGTTTGTGAACAGAACAATGTAGATTTAGATTATTATCCTGGACTCATTTTTTCCCCTTATTTTTTCATATATTCCTCACATTTTCTCAGTTTTTATTAATCCCCCTCCCCCATTTCCCCCCCACATTCCTAGACACTGGAGATAGATTCGATATTGTAAAGTAGTTTTGATCTCATCTTGGGCAGAGAGAAACTACTTTAGAACTAAACTTTCCACGTGAGTAAAACAACACATTTGTTGGTAAAGCGACTTCATTTATAAAGACGTGTTCTTAAACGTGTGGCTTTGACATGTTTCTGCGTGTGGGAACATCATGACCTCGGAAAACATTAACATGTGATGTGCACATTCTTACACAACTTCAACTTCAGAAAGATTCTTTCACTTTGCCAGATTTAACATGAAAATATGCTCTTTTTTATTGACTTCAAATGACACTCACCTTGACTTCTGAACTGTATATTTCCTCACTCCTTTTGGTTTAAACACTGAGTAAAGTGTAAAGTCTGAAACATTAGTTCGAAATGGAGTCAAATCAATAAGTCTCTGAACGACACAAACATGTTCATGTCATGAAGCACATTTGATCTTAAAATATCTGAAGTTCTGACCAAACTCATCACAGCGGTTTCTCTCCAGTGTGGATCTTCATGTGTCTTTTGAGGTTGAATGAGTGAGTAAAGGTCTTGTCACACTGCTCACATCTGTATGGCTTCTCTCCAGTGTGGATTCTCATGTGATATTCAAGATGCCCTGATCGGATGAATGTTTTCCCACACTTTTTCATTTATTTATTTATTCATCCATGTTCATATTTTTCTTTACAGGGTCATACATTAATACGAACAGTACATGGTGAAAAGGAGCATGAGGAAGACATTGTCTTATTGTCCATGCCCCTTTGTAATAGTTACAGGAAAATCGACCAAAACGGCAGGTGATCCATTCAACAGATTTGTGACATGGTTTTTGGTTTTACAAAAATCAATAATTTTAACAATTTTAACAAACAAAAAAAATAGTTTTTTTTATTTTTATTTTTTCATTCATTTCAGCATACAAGTTATGTTTTTTGTATATATTTCTCCATCTGCATCTGCTTGAACATATTTTTAAATGTATCTATTGTTTGAGAACATTTTAATGTGTTCTTTAATGAATTCCATAATCTTACCCCAGCAACCAAGAAACCCCTCTGTCTTAGTGAGGTTCGGGAGAACGGTACACAAACATTTCCTTTTCGCCTTGTGTCGTCTGTGATCAAGGTCAGTTTCTTATAAATATGTTCAGGTACCAATTTTCCACATGGTCTGTAAATTTTTTTAATTTGCGAGATCTTTAAATTTTAATAGTTTCAGCTTCACAAAAAGGTCGTTAGTGTGTTCTCTAGAGCCTTTATGACTTATAATTCTTACAGCCTTTTTTTGTAGCAAAGACATTCAATCTATTACACTTTTGCATGCGTTTCCCCAGACCTCAATACAATATGTAAAATAAGGGACAATTAATGAAGAATATAAAAGAAATAAGGAAACCTTATCAAAAACATATTTTACTTTATGCAAAATACCTATGCATTTACTCACTTTTGTTTGAATATATTCTATATGTGGCTTCCAGCTGAATTTAGTATCCAACATGACTCCCAGAAATTTTATCTTGGTAACTCTCAATCCTTGAATTTTCAATAGTGATGTTAACATTCCCCTCAATCTTCCTTGTCCCAGCGGATCACGTGATGCAGCCGAGCTAGGAGGACGTTAGTTGGGAGGCTCTCTGATACCTTATCCTAAAAAACACTCTTAACACTTTTGGAACGCCGGAATTTACTCCAGTCCTGATTGATACCCCACAAAATGACCACAAGATCTAAGACTAGGCAAGGTAACTCAACAGACATGCCGTCTTTGCCGTGTGAAGAGGAAAACGCAAGCGAAGAGGCTAACAAGATGGCGTCTGAACATACTGCGCTATCAACTGTGGACATGGCCCTTGTACTTCAGGAGATACGGTCTGGGAATCAAGCCCTCTCTAACAGGATGGACGTACGAACTGCGGAGATTAATGAGTCTATATCGGGACTGAAGGGCATGCTTGATGGGCTGACATCTCGCGTCACCGATGCGGAGGACCGTATTGGGACAGCGGAGGATCAGATAGCTGATATGAGTGCGGAGCTACAGAAGCTAACCAAAGACAACACGTTCTTACTGGATAAAGTTGAATCGCTGGAGAATTACAGCAGGCGCAATAACATCCGGATTGTGAACCTACGCGAAGGTTGTGAAGGATCTGACCCGGTAGCGTTTTTTGCAAACTGGCTGCCAAATATACTGGGCCGCGAGTGCTTCGCTGAACCGCTGGTAATAGAACGAGCGCATCGGACCCTCGCCCCGAGGCCATCCACAGGCCAGAAGCCAAGAGCAGTACTGATACGCTTCCTGAGTTATCAAGACCGAGAGAAGATACTTCGCATCGCCGCAAAGCTGACCAAGGCAAATAAAGGTCCCATCTTGTTCGAGGATGAGCCAGGGATGTTTTTTCCTGGTCTCAGCGCCGGCCTGGTGAAGCGACGAAAGGAATACAACCAGGTGAAGAAGAAGTTACGTTCTATGGGCATCGAGTATTCTCTACTGCATCCAGCAACGCTGAGGATAAAGCTACCAGATGGGACTTGGAAATTCTTCAAAACACCAAAGGAAGCAGATGTGTTTGTGGACAACGCATTGGGAAAATGAAGAGTGGAAGAGACTGTACCTGATTCAATGTAAGACCTTATTGATACGTGTTCTTGTTTTATAGACATTTATATTATTAAAATATAGGCAATATCATTATTTTTCTCAACACGTTACCAAGTTAAGAGTGTTTACACTTTGTTCTTGAGTATTTCTACATTGAGCCCCCCAGAGGGCTATAGTAGATTAGTTTAGGAGTTGTTCACGATTAGATCTTTTCAAATGAGGGGAAGTGTGGCATACGTTTGGGGTTGGTACTTCAGGGGTTTGTGCTCACTCTGTTTTGGTTTGGGGATTTCTTTTGTTTTTTGTGTGTATATGCTCCACTCGCGTGACAAGTTTTGCTTTTCGTCTCTCTCCATTATCAAAGTCCGTGTGTGCATAACTGAATGGACAGGATATTGAAGTTTGTGAGTTTTAATGTTAATGGTCTGAATGGGCCAGTTAAAAGACAAAGAGTCTTAACGTATCTTAAAAAATTAAAAGTGGACATAGCTTTCATCCAAGAAACTCATCTTACCTCACAAGAACATAAAAAATTAAAACGAGAATGGGTTGGACAGGTAATATCTTCATCTTTTAATTCAAAAGCAAGAGGAGTGGCCGTTTTAGTGAATAAAAACACGCCATTGGAAATTATTAATACCATTATTGATCCATCAGGACGTTATGTTTTTGTCAATTGTAAAATATTTTCAGAAAAATGGTCACTCCTTAATTTATATGCACCTAACTATGACGATGCTGCATTCATGCAAGATAACTTCTTAAAGGTTGCAAGTGGACAACATAATGTACTAATAGGGGGTGATTTTAACTTCTGCTTAGATCCCACTTTGGACAAATCATCCAAGACCAAAACGATCACCAGGTCAAAAGCAGCAAAGACTACTCAAGCATTTATGAAAGACCTAAACCTATTGGATATTTGGAGACAGACACACCCTCAGACTCGGGACTACTCTTTCTATTCATGCCCTCATAACTCCCACACTAGAATTGACTTGTTTTTGTTGTCCACCAATTTATGTCATAGGGTATTGGAAACTGAATATTTATCCAGAATTCTGTCTGACCACTCACCTTTAACTTTGTCTATTTCGTTTCCTGATGTTCCCACAAGACCCTATAGATGGCGCCTAAACCCCACTCTTCTTCAAAGAGCTGACTTTTGTGCATTTATAAGAGATCAAATTAAGTTCTTCTGTGATACTAACAGTGCTTCCTCTCCCAATTGCTTTATCTTATGGGATACATTAAAAGCTTACTTAAGGGGACAAATTATTTCTTATACAAAGGGTCTAAAAAAGAAGTACACAGAAGATACTGAAAAGCTAGAAAAAGATATTTTGCAATTGGAAAAAGACTTCCAAAGAAATGGATCCAATGACACTTACCAATCCTTAGTTCAGAAAAAACTCCAATACAATACATTAAACACTTACAAAACTGAAAGAGATATTTTGAAAACTAAACAAAGGTATTACGAGTTGGGAGAGAAAGCACATAAAATTTTGTCATGGCAATTGAAAGCAGAGGAAAGCAGTAGGACAATTAATGCTATTCAAACCGAATCGGGTACCGTGTCATATAATCCAACAGAGATAAATGACTCATTTAAAAATGTCTACTCTAATTTATATAAATCCGAATTGCCCGATAACTTGACACACATTGACAATTTTTTATCCACAATTGAATTACCAGAAATCGATGAAGAGGACCGAGAGGTTTTAGAACTCCCATTTACGGAGGCAGAAATTAGTAAAACTTTAAGTTCGCTCCAGTCTAACAAAGCACCAGGAGAGGATGGTTTCCCTCCTGAATTTTACAAGGAATTTAAGGACCTGCTCATCCCTTTACTTAAAGATGTAATACATTTATCAGCCAATACGCATACATTACCTGAATCCTTTACAACTGCCATAATCACAGTTATACATAAGAAAAATAAAGATCCACTGAAATGTACCTCTTACCGGCCTATTTCACTACTGAATACCGATTATAAGATGATTTCAAAATTGTTGGCAAATAGACTCGGTGATGTTTTACCAAAAATAATTAATCCAGATCAAAGTGGCTTTATTCAGAGACGTACGTCTGCCAATAACTTGTGTAGACTGCTTAACATAATCCATTTGGCCAAATCAAAATCTGAGCCAACTGTGGCAGTGGCGTTAGACGCGGAGAAAGCCTTCGATAGGCTGGAATGGCCCTACTTGTTTAAGGTATTGACAAAAAGTTTGGGTTTGGGCAAAATTGTATTGATTGGGTAAGAACCCTTTATTACAAACCTAAAGCAAGAATCACTACTAATGGGCAGATGTCTTCCGTATTCTCTTTGAATAGATCGTCCCGCCAGGGCTGCCCGCTATCTCCAGGTCTTTTTGTACTAGCCATCGAACCTCTGGCGGAGGCGATTAGACAGGATTCTGACATAAAGGGCTTTATGGTTGGTCAAAAAGTTCATAAAATTAACTTATTAGCTGATGACGTTATGTTATATATAACAGACCCATCTCATTCTCTTACTAGACTACAACAATTACTTGATTTGTACGGTACTGTCTCAGGATACAAAGTAAATTACGATAAGAGCGAAGTTATACCACTTACAACATTTGATTACTCTGTGTGTCGTGGTATTACTACATTCAAATGGACTTCAACAAGTGTAAAATATCTGGGGATAACTGTAGGTAATGACCTAAAAAACCTCTATCAACTGAATTATATCCCGCTTATTAAAAAGATTGAGGAGGACTTACAAAAGTGGTCTAGCTTACCTATTACTTTAATTGGAAGAATTAATTGCATTAGAATGAACATTTTGCCGAGGCTGCAGTATTTCTTCCAATCACTTCCCATACCTCTACCACAAGCTTTTTTTAAATGTCTTAACAAAGCTGTAAGACAATTCATATGGAATGGGAAAGTAGCCAGGAGGTCTTTAGAAATATTATCATGGGATTACAAGTCAGGAGGGCTTCAACTACCCAATTTCAAAAAATATTATCTTGCATCTCAATTGCGATTCATCTTGTCCATGTTTGAAGGTGACACAGTTCCATCTTGGGTACACATTGCTTTTCATTCTTTGGGAGATAGTGTTTTTTGTGATTTTGTTTAGAAGTACGACTTAAAAACCCTGCTTAAAGTAACAGACAACCCAATTCTATCCCATCTTATTAAATTATGGTACGACATACATAAATGTATTGGACAAAAAATCGGACTGTCACCAAAGTCACCACTGAAACAAAACCAGCTCATTCCATTGACTGTAGACAACAAGATTCTGGAAGCCTGGTATCAAAATGGAATTCACATCTTGGAGGACTGCTTTGAGAAAGGAACTTTGATGTCTTTTGAACAACTGAAAGGCAAATATAACCTTTCGAACAAAACCTTTTTTTGTTATCTTCAATTGCGGTCATTCCTTGTCAGCACTTTGGGCAAGAATATAGTGTTACCTAATCTCACTGTATTTGAAAAATTGTTGCATTATCGTGACCCATGTAAATTTATCTCTAAAGTGTATTCTATGTTGATAAAAGAATGTCCTAAACCAGCACTGTATAAATCTAAGGAAAGGTGGGAATCAGACTTAAACATTACAATTGAAGAAGACCTTTGGTCCGATTTATGTCAGGACAGCATATCTGCTACAACAAATTCTCGATATAGGCTTATCCATTACAACTTTCTCCATCAGTTGTACCTGACTCCGGAGAAAATTCACAGGTCTAAACCTGAACTTTCTGGGGTCTGCTTTCGATGTGCAATAGAAGCCGGGTCATTTTTACATTGTACTTGGTCATGTGTGAAAGTCAAATTCTTTTGGCAAGATTTGTGTAATACTCTATCTACCATCACCAAGATTTCAACACCTCTGGATCCTTATGTCTAATTGGAAATTTTGTTAAGATGGACCCTTTGAACAAATACCAAACAAAATGTTTTGAAATAGCTCTGGCAGTGGCTAGAAAATGCATTGCTGCTACATGGAAGTCTGATTCCCCCCTGCCTTTAAACAAAAGGTACACAGAAATGAACAGTTGTGTGCCATTAGAAAAAATAACATATAGCTTGAGGAAGTCTTACAAAACATTTCTAAAAATTTGGCAACCTTACCTGGACCACGTAGGTATAAATTTGTAAACTAACTAACTTTATTGTGACAAATTGGAGCTTTTGTATTTTATTTTATTTTTTTTATTATTATTATTATTTATTTTTTTGGATTGAGCCGGGGAGGGGGGGTGGTATGATATTTGTTTGTATTTGTTGTCTTTTTGTATGAAAATTCAAAATTAAAATAAAATATGGGGAAAAAAAAATCTTCCTTGTCCCAAAAATCATATATTTGGTTTTCTCCCAATTTAATAATCATTTGTTTTGGTCGAACCATGTTTTTAAATATGCCATTTCAGTGCTCACACAAGATAATAATGTATCGAGGTCACTTCCTGATTTATAAACGGTTGTGTCATCTGCAAACAATAGAAAGCCCATTTTCTTTGTTACTTCATGGATGTCATTTATAAATAAAATAAAAAGTTTTGGGCCGATTATGGAACCCTGTGGGATTCCACATACCACCGTTTCATGTTTTGAATTTAGTTGATCGAATTGAACATACTGTTGTCTTCTCACACTGCTCACATCTGTATGGCCTCTCTCCAGTGTGGATTCTCATGTGACATTTAAGACTTGTAGACAGAGTAAACACATGTCCACACAGGCCACACTCAAAGGGCTTTTCCCCAGTGTGGATCCTCATGTGGCCTTTGAGGTTGGATGACTGCGTGAAGGTCTTGTCACACTGCTCACAGCTGTATGGCCTCTCTCCGGTGTGGATTCTCATGTGACGTTTAATATTGCGTGAAGTAGTAAATCCTTTCCCACACTGCTCACAGCTGTATGTCTTTCCCTGTGTGCGGGGAGTCTTCAGAGGCTGAGCTGGGTCCATTTCTCTAGAGACAGAAACAGAAGTTAGTGTTGTGTTACACACATTGTTCAGTAAAACACTAAATGTATTTTGCTGCAGACCTGGTGTGACCCTCCCCCTCCCTCTGTTCTCATTCACACATACAGTATCACCCCTCCCCCATCAGCTCACTGTGAATCAGCAACAAATCGTTTTTTAATTCTTGCTTGCTTTGTATTAGACATCGTATATGAAACTAGATTGTTGTTGTAGCTGTGCGTTGTTCCAATTAATTATATAAACAGTTAATATATTTTTGTTTGTTGTAAGTTGGTCTGTACGAATGTAGCTGCTTGAAATGTTTTGAAATGTTCTTTTTTTATTTATTGCACTTGGGGGTGGGGGCTCATAAGCTTTTTGCTTCAGCCCACTCCTTTTGAGCACAATGTGTATTGCTCAAATAAACAAATAAACTAAACTAAACTAAACTAATTCACTGTCTGAGCCAGTGGGTGAGGAAAGTCCTTCTCCTTGGTCCTCATGGAGCTGACATTGCTGTAATACCACCCCCTGGTGGCTGGCGACTCCAAAAGACACTTTGGAAACAGGATTCCTGGCGCCCAAGAGTTTTTCTAAAAATGTAGTTTTAACTAGGGCTGAACGATTAAATTGCATTTGCGATAATATCGCGATATGATAAAACGTGATTTGCTATCCGCAAGGGCTGCGGTTTGACTCATGTTTAGCTGCGCTACCTGTTGCACAACGGCATCGGGCTCGACAGGAGCTGACCCAGGTGAAAGTTTGGGAATCAAAGAGGAGCAGCACGTCAGTAGTGTGGAATTATATTGGCTTTAAACAGTTACCTCATGACCCCTACCATTGATGGAGAAGATGACCCATTAGCCTGGTGGAAGGTGCACAAGATCAACTTTCCACAACTCTGCAAGTGTCCCTGCCACGAGTGCTCCTTCAGAGCGTCTTTTCAGCACTGGAGGGAATATAGTGACTTGTACTCGCTCTCTAAAACCAGCAAAGGTTGACATGCTGGTTTTCCTTGAAAAAATCTGTAAGCTCACAGAAGAATCTGTCTGGCTGCTCTCTGACTGCTTATTATTTATTTATTTAAAAATATAATTATACTTTCACCCCCCAGCGCTTCAGAATCCCTCCTCCTCAGCAGACCCTCCCCTCTCCCCTGGATGAAACACAACTTTTGGACCAAAGCCTTGGACTGGAAGGAAGTGAGTTTGGAGGCACTGCCTTCAACACCAAGGCAAGGTAAGGTACCTAGGCTTTGGGAAACAGCCCCTGACTAACCTCTCTAGCACTGTTGGAGCGGACTGCGGTCCCTGCCACTATCTGACTGTAGCTAACACTAGCCTTCACTAAAACTCCGGACAGCCGCTCCTCTAACTCGGACACCCTGGCCTCCAAAGCTCCCACTACACTACACTTAACGCAACTACTATCATCTGTGAAGGAGGCAGGGTTCTGACTCGACATACGGCAAACTGAGCAGGACAGCGCGAAAGAGGCAGAGGTAGACATGGCTAGGCTAGCGGGCTAAGCTAGCCAGCTAGCTGCCGCGCTATGGAGAGAGAGAGAGAAGGGAAGGGCAGCAGAGGTTTCATCCACAGAGGTGAGGGAGGGCTCTTTTGGGGAGGGGCTTTCCACACAGAGCTACAGTGCATCCGGAAAGTATTCACAGCGCTTCACTTTTTTCACATTTTGTTATGTTACAGCCTTATTCCAAAATTGATTCAATCCATTTGTTCCCTCAACATTCTACACATAACACCCCATAATGACAACGTGAAAAAAAGTTTGAGATTTTTGCAAATTCATTACAAATAAAAAACACACAAAAAAAATCACATAAGTACATAAGTATTCACAGCCTTTTCTCTATACTTTGTTGAATCACCTTTGGCAGCAATTACAGCCTCAAGTCTTTTTGAATACGATGCCACAAGCTTGGCACGCCCATCTTTGGGCGGTTTTGCCCATTCCTCTTTGCAGCACCTCTCAAGCTCCATCAAGTTGGGTGGGGAGCGTCGGTGCACAGCCATTTTCAGATCTCTCCAGAGATGTTCAATCGGATTCAAGCCTGGGCTCTGGCTGGGCCACTCAAGGACATTCACAAAGTTGTCCTGAAGCCACTTCTTTGTTATCTTGGCTGTGTGCTTTGGGTCGTTGTCCTGCTGAAGGATGAACCGTCGTCCCAGTCTGAGGTCAAGAGCGCTCTGGAACAGGTTTTCATCCAGGATGTCTCTATACATTGCTGCATTCATCTTTCCCTCTATCCTGACTAGTCTCCCAACTTCTTCCATTTACGGATGATGGAGGCCACTGTGCTCATTTGGACCTTCAAAGCAGCAGACATTTTTCTGTACCCTTCCCCAGACAATCCTGTTTCGGAGGTCTACAGACAATTCCTTTGACTTCATGCTTGGTTCGTGCTCTGACATGCACTGTCAACTGTGGGACCTTATATAGACAGGTGTGTGCCTTTCCAAATCATGTCCAATCAACTTCATGATTGAAGTTGATTGGACACAGGTGGTCTCCAATGAAGCTGTAGAACCATCTCAAGGATGATCAGTGGAAATAGGATGCACCTGAGCTCAAGTTTGAGCTTCATGGCAAAGGCTGTGAATACTTATGTACATGTGATTTTTTAGTTTTTTATTTGTAATAATATTTTGCAATTTTGCTCCAACGCTCAAACCATAGATCTAAATAATAGAGATGGGCGGGTCCCATTCAGCCCCATTCATAGTAATGATCCCGAGTGGTCTGTGAAATGAACATGGCTACGAGCCTCCACAGAGCTCCAGAGCCTGTCAGTCAGAGATTTAAGCTTCCACTTTTTATTGCTGATGTACAAAAACCAGTGTGGTTAAAACTATGATACATAGCCCAGCGTTGTCTCATGGATCATTGACATTTTTAGAAAAAGTCAAACTCTTAAAGCAGTTTAAACGAGGACCAAAGCTACATAGGAATCCTGTTTCCAAAGTGTCTTTTGGAGTCGTCAGCCACCAGGGGGTGGTATTACAGCAATGTCAGCTCCATGAGGACCAAAGAGAAGGTCTTTCCTCGCCCACTGGCTCAGACAGTGATTTAAAAACAGATTTGTTGCTGATTCACAGTGAGCTGATGGGGGAGGGGTGATACTGTATGTGTGAATGAGAACAGAGGGAGGGGGAGGGTCACACCAGGTCTGCAGCAAACTACATTTAGTGTTTTACTGAATAATGTGCGTAACACAACACTAACTCCTGTTTCTGTCTCTAGAGAAATGGACCCAGCTCAGCCTCTGCAGACTCCCCGCACAGAGGGAAAGACATACAGCTGTGAGCAGTGTGGGAAAGGATTTACAGCATCACGCTATCTTAAACATCACTTGAGAATCCACACTGGAGAGAGGCCATACAGCTGTGAGCAGTGTGACAAGACCTTTACTCAGTCATCCAACCTCAAAGCACACATGAGAATCCACACTGGGGAAAAGCCCTTTGAGTGTGGCCTGTGTGGACATGTGTTTACTCTGTCTACAAGTCTTAAATGTCACATGAGAATCCACACTGGAGAGAGGCCATACGGCTGTGAGCAGTGTGACAAGACCTTTACTCTGTCATCCAGCCTCAAAGTACACATGAAGATACATGCTGGGGAAAAGGAATACAGCTGTGATGATGTGGGAAGTCGTTTAATCAGGTCTCACGTGTCACAAGAGAGCCCATGATGGACTAAAGCCGTACAGATGTGAGCAGTGTGGGAAAAATTCAGTCAGTCACATAATCTTGATCGTCACATGAGGATCCACACTGGAGAGAGGCCATACAGCTGTGAGCAGTGTGACAAGACCTTTACTCAGTCATCCAACCTCAAAGCACACATGAGAATCCACACTGGAGAGAAGCCATACAGGTGTGAGCAGTGTGATAAGACCTTTACTCACTCATCCAACGTCAAAGTCCACATGAAGATGCATGCTGGGGAAAAGGAATACAGCTGTGATGAGTGTGGAAAGTCATTTAATCAGGTCTCAGGCAACACGAGCGAGTCCATGATGGACTAAAGCCGTATGAATGTGAGCAGTGTGGGAAAACATTCAGTCGCTCAGAGAATCTTGAATTTCACATGACAATCCACACTGGAGAGAGGCCATATAGATGTGAGCAGTGTGACAAGACCTTTACTCAGCCATCCAACCTCAAAGACCACATGAGGATCCACGCTGGGGAAAAGCCCTTTGAGTGTGGCCTGTGTGGACATGTGTTTACTCTGTCTACAAGTCTTAAAAATCACATGAGAATCCACACTGGAGAGAGGCCATACAGCTGTGAGCAGTGTGACAAGACCTTTACTCACTCATCCACCCTCAAAAGACACATGAAGAGGATCCACACTGGAGAGAAACAGCTGTGATGAGTTTGGTCAGACCTTCAGATATTTTTAGATCAAATGTGCTTCATGTCATGAACATGTCTGTGTCGTTCAGAGACTTATCCAGTTCACTCTATTTCAAACTAATGTTTCACAAATGCTGATGTTTTTTTAGGGAGGTCATAGAAAGTAAATATTATATTGAAACTTTTTTTTTTCAAAAAAATATGGAAATATATTTGTCACCTTTTTAGAAGTGCAGTGGAAATGTTACAAGCCCAGAATTCACATTTTGAAAAGAAAATATGAATTTGTGCAAACAGGTCTCTGCTCTGCGCGCTCTAAAATGATCCTTTAAGCTCTGTACGGGCTTCTACGGCCGCTCTACGTGCACACAATGCAAGAACCCGCCGCAGAGGTTCTTTCACATGTCAAACAAACTCTACGGGCGCTTCCGTTTTTTTCCGGTTGCTTGAACGCCGTACGTCTGCGTGAGTCGTCTGTACGGTCAGTGTATGTCTTTGGGACGTTTTGTACACATTGTTGTTTTGGTATTCCGTACTTGTGGACTTCATACATGTGTCGTGTGCCACACGCAGCTTCACCAAAGGTTTTTTTGGATCTATGTGAATATAAGACATGTCGTCATTCTGCCCAAACGCCGTTGGTTCACGACGTACAGATCGTGTGCAGTTCTTGCAAACTTCATACGAAGCCTCATGAACCCACGTGTTCGAGCAGCTCCGTGTGACGCACGTTGGTGCGCGGTGATCTGAACACCACAGCTACGTTCTCCACCAACAAAAAATAAACACAGCCATTTGGGAAACGCCAGAAATCACACGACCAAAAAGTGGTACGTGCGGTTGTGACGAGGCTTTAAATAGTCTCTTCATTCCCTTGTGTTGTTTTCCTCATGTGTTTTTTCATGTTTGTGTCGTTCACAGAGACTTATTGAGTCGACTCTATTTCAAACTAATGTTTCAGACTTACCCAAATCTAGAAGCTTCTTGACTGGAGCTTACAGCCTTTATAAAGACCAGTGTAACCCCTCATTTGAAAGCTAAGACCTACGAAACTGATCTAAGACTTTGTTGCCACGTTGTCGACACCTTTTTTGTTTTTGTAACTGTTTTGTTGTTTAAAGTACATTTTTCAGTGCCTTTATTTGTTCTTCATTATAAAACTGTTTTTATTAGAATAAAATATTGTTTTTCAAAGAATTTCAATCAGAGTTTGTACCACTTTGTTCTTGCCGCTATATTGTGAAATCCCGTCAGTGGACTCTTCATTTTGAAAGCATTTTAGTTTAGTTTTAATTCTAGTTATTAAAGTTTGTGTTTCTGCAGGGGCCCCACATGCAAAAAAATTATGATAAGAGGATCTCCCCTAATCAGTTTTTTTTTTTACTTTTACAAACAAATAGTTTTCAATATAAATCACTGGTAGCCTAAAATGAAAAATGAAAAACCTCTAAATATGAAATGGATTCAATCACATATTAGTACACAATTTTAAATGACAAAAGTTAGTTAACACTGAGACCTAATTTTAGGAATTATGTAATTTTACACAGTAAAATTGAGTACATCCAAAAGCTATCGTGATCGTTCTTTTTTATATCGTGATCGAGACTTTAGGCCCTATCGCCCTAATGGATGAAGGGAGGGAAAAACCTAAAACTACAGACAGATGTCAATGTGAGTAGTTTAATCTACAAATACCGTGAGGAGCACAATACAGACACAATCTGTAAAGTTCTGCCTAAACTGTGCCATCTTAATAGTTTCAGCTGTTTTCATTAGACTTCTCTCAAGTAGAACCCATGTCCTCTTTCTAAAGCCATGCCACGTGAAACAGACCTTTCCCAGGAGCTTAAACCCGTGTGAACTCGGATCCTCTCCTTTGACGAGGAAACGCAGACAACACTTCACTGCGGCGCAAAACGCTCGGATTGGGATTGATTCCTGTTCACGTGTGTTTCTGACTCATTAAAGCTCTACAGTTTTTATCTTCAGGAGGCACACTTCAACTGAGGAAGCCGAGGAAAGGAACAGAAATGCTCACTTAGATCCAGATGAAGTCAAAACCAGCTGCAGGACAGTCAGGGGGTCATATTGGCCAGTTGATGGGACAATAAAGCAATAAACGCTCGCTCAACTGGGGAAAACGACTGGGGGAACTCGGGTCAAGACGAGCTTCCCGACTTCCTGACTGTGGAAATCAGCTGATCTGTTCTTTTATCGTCTAATGTGAGCTTTTTACTTAAACTTTGAGTTTAGTGTGAGCTGTCGTCATCCTCGTAGTAACAACATTGCGAGTGAAATCAATGCTAGGACAAAGTGAATTTCTGTGATATTTTTTAAAACTAACACACTCACTTTTAGCTTGTGAGATGCTAACAACACATTTAAATGATTAGCTCAGCGAAGCGCTAATCATTGATAAATGACAGCAGAATCCCCACTTTCCCACAAAAAAACACATGAACACAAACTAACTGGGGCAATGATGTCACAACTCGGGAAAACGAGCTCCCCAGTCCACTTGAACGCACCATAGGTTTCAAATGTCTTTAGCTCATAGCCGTTTGTTTACTTTCAAAAAGCTGCTTCCTTCAGGACCATTATCGACTCTTTGCAGCAAAGAATCCACCAAACCCCACAAAACACGACAAAGATGTACAAAAGTATCCGAGGTTGTGTTCTGTGAGGTTTAGAAGTGTGAAGCTCGTCTTTGCTGCAGGACAGAGTTTTCAGCATCTTTGTACTTGCTAGTCCAGGAAAAGACACATTTTTTAGTTTTTATCATGAACCTCTTAATCCTCCGCCGTAACCGAGTGTATTTTCTCCAGTTCGGTTTGACCAAAATCTAAAAGCTTCTCGACTGGAGTTTACAGCCTAAATACCAGAGTAACGCATCATTTAAAAGCTATGCTGCCCTACAAAGGAAAAAGGCAGTAACTGCATAGTTTGTCAAAATTGAGTTAAGAGCAGATTTGAACTTCTTCTCATCTGTACTATCTTGTACCAAAGTGGTTTGTTTCAAAACTATTCTGTTTTAGAGAAAATCCATAATTTAATTTGCAGTAACTACAAAATTGACACAAAAACCAAGGGGAACACAGTTACTGCGCATTCCACTAAGGTTACCGTGGCAACCAGGACTCCTCTCCAGCAAACCCGTCTTGGCTTCATCAGCCTTCACTGCGGTGGATTTCGAATGGTCAAAAAAGCGATTATTGCTCTGTCACTGGACCAGATGATGGTCGAAAAAGCCACATAACGGAACTATCCATGGAAAAGTTTAATTAAAGTAAAAACCATGATATGGTTCATTGAATATTTTTATATATTTCGTTTTTAGATATTATTTTTGTAGAAAGTTTAACATTTAAATTCAAATTAGATTGGTTTGTTTGTTGAATAACTTTGATTCAAGTCAAAATTGGTTGGGTTCTTATAAAAATTAGGTACTTAATATACATTATACATACACTTAATACAGTATATGGATTCCACTTACCATGAGAAAGTAATGCTTTACATGAACTACTTTACATCTCAAATGATGATTGATACTGACGCAGATCATTTACTATATATACTATATATATATATAAAATACCAGAAAGCAAAAAATCTGCATTTGACACAACAAACACGCACATACTGCACATTTCCTTTCTATAACCATATGTGGAATGTAGGCTCGTACAAGGGAAAAGTGCAGTATGTGCATTTTTAGGGACTAGAGTATGTCACCGGTTCTGTTCATTACCTATATGGACAGAATTTCTAGGCGCAGCCAGGGGCCGGAGGGTGTCCGGTTTGGGAACCTCAGAATATCATCTCTGCTCTTTGCAGACGATGTTGTTCTGTTGGCTTCATCAAATCAGGACCTCCAGCGCGCACTGGGGCGGTTTGCAGCCGAGTGTGAAGCGGGCGGGATGAGGATCAGCACCTCCAAATCTGAGGCCATGGTTCTCCACCGGAAAAAGGTGGTTCTCCCGCTTCAGGTCGGTGGGGAGTCCTTGCCCCAAGTGGAGGAGTTCAAGTATCTCGGGGTCATGTTCACGAGTGAGGGACGGATGGAGCGTGAGATCGGTAGACGGATCGGTGCGGCGTCAGCAGTGATGCGGTCGCTGTATCGGACTGTTGTGGTGAAGAGGGAGCTGAGTCTGAGGCGAAGCTCTCGATTTACCGATCGATCTACGTTCCCACCCTCACCTATGGTCATGAGATTTGGGTAATGACCGAAAGGACAAGATCGCGAATACAAGCGGCCGAAATGAGTTTCCTCCGCAGGGTGGCTGGGCGCACCCTCCGAGATCGGGTGAGGAGCTCAGTTACCCGGGAGGAGCTCGGACTCGAGCCGCTACTCCTCCACGTCGAAAGGAGCCAGCTGAGGTGGCTAGGGCATCTGTTCCGGATGCCTCCTGGTCGCCTCCCTCGGGAGGTGTTCCAGGCATGTCCCACTGGGAAGAGGCCTCGTGGAAGGCCCAGGACACGCTGGTGGGACTATGTCTCCGAGCTGGCCTGGTGTCGTCTCGGGGTCCCCCCAGAACAGCTGGAGGAGGTGTGCGTGGATCGGGAAGTCTGGGCATCTCTGCTGAGCCTGCTGCCCCCGCGACCCGGCCCCGGATAAAGCGGAAGAAAATGGATGGATGGATGGATAGAGTAAATTTAGAGTTTGTGTTTTATACCCATAATAATTCTACCATAAAAAGCTACAAAATAAAAAAGAAATAAATGATAAAGATCAAACCATTTTGACAGGGCATCAAAAAAACTAAAAAGACAGTTTTCTCAGTTTCACCCAGAGTGTAGTTACTGCTTTTTTCCTTTGTAGGGCAGTATGGCCTACAAAACTAATCGTAACATTGTCGCCTCTTTGTCACATTTAAGCCTTTTTGTGTGTGTGTGCGTGTTTGTGTGAGTGTGAGTGTGAGTGTGAGTGTGAGTGTGAGTGTGAGTGTGAGTGTGAGTGTGAGTGTGTGTGTGTGTGTGTGTGTGTGTGTTCATTCATCTCGTATCTTGCTGGTACTCACATGTGATGATGACCAGGCCGGTCTTCATGAGCAGGCCCCCGGGCCTCTCCCAGCGCTCGGCCACTCGCGCCACGACCGGAGGAATGAGGATCTCAGCCGGGACGTAGAACTGAAGGGCGGACCTGATGAAGATCCTGAAGCAGTAGAGCAGCTTCACCAACTGATACGTCCTGGGACAGAGATGGGACAGAGAGCGGAGAAATGGTCAGTCTCCAACCAGCAACTTGTACCACTCTGGTCCTATTCAAGTATAAATCAGAATCAGAATAGGTTTTATTGCCATTGTCATGAACAGGGTCACAACTAGGAATTTTACTCGGTGCGTTGGCCACATGCGCTGAACGCACCAGGGCAGCCTTACATGGCGCCCCTTTTGTTGCAAGGTACCTAGGCTTTGGGAAACAGCCCCTGACTAACCTCTCTAGCACTGTTGGAGCGGACTGCGGTCCCTGCCACTCTCTGACTGTAGCTAACACTAGCCTTCACTAAAACTCCGGACAGCCGGTCCTCTAACTCGGACACCCTGGCCTCCAAAGCTCCCACTACACTACACTTAACGCAACTACTATCATCTGTGAAGGAGGCAGGGTTCTGACTCTACATATGTGTGAATGGGTCAGTGGATCCTTGTTGGAAAGCACTTTGAGTGTACAAAGGCGTCAGTGGCGCAGTGGGTAGAGCGGGTCGTCTCATGATGGGAAGGTCAGGGGTTTGAATCCTGCCTCCAGCATAAACATTGCCAAACATGAACTCTGTTTTAGTCTAGCGTTTTTCCACCTACATTCACACTCTCATTCATACACCAATGTACGCAGACACTGGAGGCAAGGCAGGTGAAGTGTCTTGCCCAAGGACACAACGACTGTGCCCCTGCATGATTCAAACTGCCGATCCTCCAGTCACAAGATGACCCGCTCTTTTATCTGTGCCACTGTCAATAGACTGAAGCAGAGCTCGTGTTAAGTAGTGTCTATGTTGGACAAGGCGCCAATCTGTTTACATGGAGAAAGATTAACCAATGACCTTACAGCGGCGGCATCCAGACCCACCCCCTGATTTGCATACATTAAGACATATACATAAATAAATACAAAATAAAGAAATACAAAAATAAATACATAAATTAACAAATGCACTTATTATAACAAATGTGATCTTTATTTATATATATATTTATTGTTTTGGCAGCCACAGTCCTCCATATGTGTGAGCTGGGAGGAAGAGCCACAAAGACGACGAGAAAGCCTCGGAGGACTCTCACACAGGTGAGGAGGATCTGCACACAGACACACTCACATCAGCGAGGTGAGGTCAAAGGTCGTTCTAGACTCAAGTCAAGACGTGTTTTACAATGAAAAATAGACTGGACTTTCTTCTTGCAGCTCCAGCGCTCAGACCATAGATCTAAATAATTCAGCCCCATTCATAGTAATGATCCCGAGTGGTCTGTGAAATGAACATGGCTACGAGCCTCCACAGAGCTCCAGAGCCTGTCAGTCAGAGATTTAAGCTCCACTTTTTATTGCTGATGTACAAAAACCAGTGTGGTTAAAACTATTATTTTATTTAAGGAAAAAGGTGTTTATTTAAAAAGCGTGTACCGACGTGTTTCAACTCGACTGAGTCTTCATCAGGGTAAAGTAACATCACAGGTGTGTGAGCCCCATTTAAACCAGGGGGGGTCACATGATCAAACACGTGACGTATAGAATACCAGGCATTTTTCAAAGCTGCAACATGGGCAATGAAAAAATCATAAATATTTACACATTTTTACAAAACTCCCATGCGTAAACTGAAATATACGTTACACACACACAAAAAAACTTGAGATGGCAGAGAAGTGTACAATGAGCACAGACCAAACAGACAAGAAACTGGGCGCTCTTCGAAAAGTGCACAGGGGGCGGTCCTGAAAAACTGGTTGGAGTATTGGGTCAAGAGTATATCCCATTTTTTTTAGGACGATACATTTGTCATATGAGAGGTGACCATATTGCATCGAGAAAAAGTCAAAACAGAGTCAAAACCACTGACAGAAAGGACCTCCTCACTAAAAAACCACCTGATAGATCACAGGCCACAAACAACACTTTTTTCTCGACGCAATATGGCCACCTCTCATATGACAAACGTATCATCCTAAAAAATTGGGATCTACTCCTGAGTGACCCAGTACTCCAACCAGTTTTTCAGGACCGCCCCCTGTGCACTTTTGGAAGAGCGCCCACACTCAAAAAACACCTTGTAAGGAGCGCTATGCCTTCACAGAAACAAAAACAGGGCACTTTTAAATGCGGCAGCTGCAACCATTGCAGCGATGTAGTTCGGACAGACTCGTTCATGGATGTTCTCAGTGGCAAAGTGCACAAATGTCAAGGATTTGCCAATAACACCACTTTTGTTGTGTATAGACTCCAATGTGGATGTTTTTACATCGGTCGAACGAAACGGAAATTCAAAGAAAGACTGGCTGAACATAAGTACGCTATACGAACTCAAAATGTACTGTACCCCATGGCCAAACATTACATGCAAACAGGCCACGGCCGCCCCAATTCACCAAGAGCTCTGGTTATGGAAGTTATTTCACAGAACATGGGCGGTGACAAACTACAACACCTCCTCCACAGGGAGACGTTCTGGATCGACCGCCTCAAAGCCATGTCTTACCCAGGTCTCAATGAGGAAAGAGAATGTTCCCCTTTCCTCTCATTTTGCCGGGCCCCAGTGTTTTCTATACTGATGCTCTCTACATGGACTGTTTTTTTCCTTTGTAACTATGGTTGGTTACTTAGACCTTTCTGTGATCCGTAAACACTGTTTTTGGTCACACTCCACACTGTGTAGGTAACTGTGCTCGTCCAGTTTCTTGTCTGTTTGGTCTGTGCTCATTGTACACTTCTCTGCCATCTCAAGTTTTTTTATTTTTGTGTAACGTATATTGCAGTTTACGCATTGGAGTTTTGTAAATATTTATGATTTTTTCATTGCCCATGTTGCAGCTTTGAAAAATGTCTGCTATTCTATACGTCACGTGTTTGATCATGTGACCCCCCCTGGTTTAAATGGGGCTCACACACCTGTGATGTTATTTTACCCTGATGAAGACTCAGTCAAGTTGAAACGCGTCGGTACACGCTTTTTAAATAAACACCGTTTTGCCTCGGCTCATCCTTTTTCCTTTAGTCTGCTTTGCCCCACGAGTTTGAAGAGCACCTGATTTGTACTTTGGTTTTGCTACTATTCTTTAGCAAATGTACTTTTTCTACTACGCGGTGATCCAGCGAGCACTCTGCCTTCTCTCTTCTATTATTTTATTTCTTGGTTTATTTGGTCGGGACAGTGCATGTTAATGACCATACATGGGTCTCATGCATGTAAACAAGCCACACCGGATTGTAGCCGTGGGCTAATTTCCATCCGTCGTCCCCCATGCGCACTCTCAAACACAGTCTCATTCATCCTGGCCTATTGTACATGTTTTTAGTGGGGGGGTTTTATGCTACATAGCCCAGCGTTGTCTCATGAATCATTGACATTTTCAGAAAAAGATAAACTCTTTGGAGCCAGGCTTTAAAGCAGTTTAAACGAGGACCAAAGCTACATAGGAATCCTGTTTCCAAAGTGTCTTTTGGAGTCGCCATCCACCAGGGGGTGGTATTACAGCAATGTCAGCTCCATGAGGACCAAAGAGAAGGGCTTTCCTCGCCCACTGGCTCAGACAGTGATTTAAAAAACAGATTTGTTGCTGATTCACAGTGAGCTGATGGGGGAGGGGTGATACTGTATGTGTGAATGAGAACAGAGGGAGGGGGAGGGTCACACCAGGTCTGCAGCAAACTACATTTGGTGTTTTACACAATAAAGTGTGTAACACAACACTAACTCCTGTTTCTGTCTGCAGAGAAATGGAACCAGCTCAGCCTCTGCAGACTCCCCGCACACAGGGAAAGACATACAGCTGTGAGCAGTGTGGGAAAGGATTTACTACTTCAGGCAATTTTAAACGTCACATGAGAATCCACACCGGAGAGAGGCCATACAGCTGTGAGCATTGTGACAAAAGATTTACTCTGTCATCCAACCTCAAAGAACACATGAGGATCCACACTGGAGAAAAGCCCTTTGAGTGTGGCCATTTGTTTACTCAGTCTGTAAGTCTTAAAAATCACATGAGAATCCACACTGGAGAGAGGCCATACAGCTGTGAGCAGTGTGACAAGACCTTTACTCTGTCATCCAACCTCAAAGAACACATGAAGGTACATGCTGGGGAAAAGGAATACAGCTGTGATGAGTGTGGGAAGTCATTTAATCAGCTCTCAGATCTCCGGAAACACAAGAGAGTCCATGATGGACTAAAGCCGTACAAGTGTGAGCAGTGTGGGAAAACATTCAGTCAGTCAGCGTATCTTAAATGTCACATGAGGATCCACACTGGAGAGAGGCCATACAGCTGTGAGCAGTGTGAGAAGACCTTTACTCTGTCATCCAGCCTCAAAAGACACATGAAGATCCACACTGGAGAGAAACCGCTGTGATGAGTTTGGTCAGACCTTCAGATATTTTCAGATCAAATGTGCTTCATGACATGAACATGTCTGTGTCGTTCACAGAGACTTCAGTGAACTCCAGTTCACTCTATTTCAAACTAATGTTTCACAAATGCTGATCTTATTTAGGGAGGTCATAGAATGTAAATCTTAATCTAAATCTTACGTATTTGTGTCACCTTCAGAAGTGCAGTGGAAATGTTACAAGCCCAGAATTCACAGTTTGAAAAGAAAATATTAATTTGTCCAAACAAATCTTTTTCGCGATTTGGATGCGTTTTTTCAAGAAGCTTTTAGATTTGAGTAAAGTCTGTAGACTGTAGAACATTTGCTCGGCTGAATCGAGCACATTTTTCTAGCGTAGCAAAGTGTAGTAACATAAGAGAAGAGTGCCTTGCCCAGAGGTATCTGTGCATGTGAAGAAAGTGCCTTGCTCGTGGGTATCCCAAAGATATTACCCGTGCATGATTATTTTGTAAACACTGTGTTTGCATTAGAAATCTACAATAGTTTGTAATTCAATATTTTCGACTGTTTTTTAGCTTGAGGTCAAACCCCTGATATAAAGGATCAGCCTGCGCCTCACAGGGACTTTGTTTCTACACAGAGGATGTGTGTACGTGTATGCTGTCATTTGTTTCTCTGTGCAATTGTGTTGGGACTCCCTCGGGACGTGGGATTGGGCTCACGTCAATCCCCTTCGGACATGGCCTGTCTTCCCAACACGGAGAATCATCCTGGCTAGTGTGGTTTCCTCCCTGCTGACCTGAATTCCTAGTGATCCATAAAACCAACAAATCCCTCTAGTGTATACTGACTGTTATTATTTTATATATGTGTGTTTTTTTATTATCTAGACATACCTTTACTGAGTACATTAAAGCCTGGTTTTGTTTTTATTTATTTTATTAATTCATTGTTAAGTGATATCATGAAATGTCCAGCTGTGATAATGATGACAATTGTGTTACTTTGATATTGTTGTGATTACACAATTATCAAAAGGGTGGAAATTGTAGTTGGAAAATTGATTGAATAATTTCCATGAAAACTATCATTGTACACAAGTGTTGCTGTAATCATCTGTTTTGTACCAGACTCATATGATTTGGCTTCACACAAACACTATGAGTGGAAAAAAACACTTCTTTGTGTTATAATTGATCTGAAAAATAGCAAAAATGTAAAATTGTGCCAGCGTATGTAAACTTTAGAGCACGACTGTACCTGTCGATACAAGTCCGGCAGCTAAAGTTTGTACAGTCTGTGTACGGAGCCCAGGAGTGAGATAAAAACAGCTATTATAAGAGCAGCTTTCTCCAGGAACATTCCTCCTGCGCTCGACTTCCCAATAAAACTGAGTCATGGAAAGAGCATAATAACAATGTTCTGATTGTTTTTGAGTAAAACATCTGGTCTAATTAAACTAGATATGACATGTTTCTGTGTAAATGCGCAGAAAGGAAACTTCCTGACTTCCTGAAGGAAGTCACGCCCATGTGTCAGGAGCCCGAGTTTATAAGTTGGGAAACACGAAAACATGACGATTGATGAGCAAATGAAGCTTTATTTCAACCTTGAACTCCATAAGTCTTTGCTTGCTTTTCGGCACCGTTATATAATCTCTATCATTTCATTCCCCAGACATAAGTATCTCGTGCCCCTGACTTAGTCGGGATCCCGACATAATTACCCTGATGTTTTTATATCTCATTCATGTCCCTTCCTGGGCTCCGTATTAAGCACATTTATTTGTGTAGCTTTTATTTCTAGTAAACAGTAAATATTCTACATAGTTTTGTTCACCTTAAAGTTCTAAAGCTCCATACCTGGATGAAGACATCTCCACGGTGAAACCTGGTGCAGAAAGAAGCGCTGAGAATGAAATGGAAAGAGCATTCTTTATCTGAGCACTCCCACTTCCCCCTCCATTTACTTTGTCATTCTTGGCACATTTCTGTCTACTTCGCAGGAAATTTGTGTTTCTTTCCTAAAATTCTGTGAATGTCTTCACCGTGAGATCAAGAAAGGCTTTTCTTACCTTATCTTCTTGTTTACTTTGACAAAACGGTTGTCAAAAGCTTCATACAACTTAAATGTTCTCCTGCAACTTTATACTTTACTGATTGATCAGTTCATCATTACATGTGGTGTGCCCCAGGGTTCGATTTTAGGCCCAGTGCTTTTTAACCTGTATATGCTCCCTCATGGTGATGTCATCAGGAGACATGGAGTCAACTTTCATAGTTACACTGATGATACACAGTTGTACATCTCCATGTCTCCTGATGACACCAGGTCAATGGATGCACTTTTTAACTGCATTTTAGATCAAATCCTGGATGAAGTTTTAGTCATCGGTCCTCAGGCCCAGAGAGAGAAACTTTTACCCAAACTACAGTCATTGTCTTTTAATCCTTCCTCACAGGTGAAGAACCTGGGTGTGATTTTTGACTCTGAGCTGACTTTAGTTCCACACATTAGGAATATCACAAAGATAGGTTTTTACCATCTAAAGAACATAGCCCCGCCCCATTCTCTCTCGGGCCAACACAGAGACGCTCATGCATGCTTTTATCACCAGTCGTCTCGACTACTGTAATGCCCTGCTTTCTGGTCTTCCCAAAAAGAGTATCTCAGGTTTACAACTTTTACAAAATTCAGCAGCTCGTGTCCTGACGAAGACCAGGAGGCGGGACCACATTACACCGGTTTTAGAGACCGAGGGGTTAGTTGTCACACAGACCGAGGGGATAGTTATCACACAGACCGAGGGGTTGGTTGTCACACAGACCGAGGGGTTAGTTGTCACACAGACTGAGGGGATAGTTGTCACACAGACCGAGGGGTTGGTTGTCACACAGACCGAGGGGTTGGTTGTCACACAGACCGAGGGGTTGGTTGTCACACAGACCGAGGGGTTAGTTGTCACACAGACCGAGGGGATAGTTGTCACACAGACCGAGGGTTTGTTTGTCACACAGACCGAGGGGTTGGTTGTCACACAGACCGAGGGGATAGTTGTCACACAGACCGAGGGTTTGTTTGTCACACAGACCGAGGGGTTGGTTGTCACACAGACCGAGGGGATAGTTGTCACACAGAACGAGGGGTTGGTTGTCACACAGACCGACGAGTTGGTTGTCACACAGACCGAGGGGTTGGTTGTCACACAGACCGAGGGGATAGTTGTCACACAGACCGAGGGGTTGGTTGTCACACAGACCGAGGGGTTAGTTGTCACACAGACCGAGGGGATAGTTGTCACACAGACCGAGGGGATAGTTGTCACACAGAACGAGGGGTTGGTTGTCACACAGACCGACGAGTTGGTTGTCACACAGACCGAGGGTTTGTTTGTCACACAGACCGAGGGGTTGGTTGTCACACAGACCGAGGGGTTGGTTGTCACACAGACCGAGGGGTTAGTTGTCACACAGACCGAGGGGATAGTTGTCACACAGACCGAGGGTTTGTTTGTCACACAGACCGAGGGGTTGGTTGTCACACAGACCGAGGGGATAGTTGTCACACAGACCGAGGGGTTGGTTGTCACACAGACCGAGGGGATAGTTGTCACACAGACCGAGGGTTTGTTTGTCACACAGACCGAGGGGTTGGTTGTCACACAGACCGAGGGGATAGTTGTCACACAGACCGAGGGGTTGGTTGTCACACAGACCGAGGGGTTAGTTGTCACACAGGCCGAGGGGATAGTTGTCACACAGACTGAGGGGATAGTTGTCACACAGACCGAGGGGTTAGTTGTCACACAGACCGAGGGGATAGTTGTCACACAGACTGAGGGTTAGTTGTCACACAGACCGAGGGGACAGTTGTCACAGACCGAGGGGGTGGTTGTCACACAGACCGAGGGGTTGGTTGTCACACAGACCGAGGGGTTGGTTGTCACACAGACCGAGGGGATAGTTGTCACACAGACCGAGGGGTTGGTTGTCACACAGACCGAGGGGATAGTTGTCACACAGACTGAGGGTTAGTTGTCACACAGACCGAGGGGTTAGTTGTCACACAGACCGAGGGGATAGTTGTCACACAGACTGAGAGTTAGTTGTCACACAGACCGAGGGGATAGTTGTCACACAGACTGAGGGTTAGTTGTCACACAGACCGCAGCTTCGTATGAGGTTTGAAGAACTGCAGACGATCTGTACGTCGTGAACCAACGCCGGGCGTTATCTCAGAGATTACCGGGCACTTTGGAGGGAATAGTCTATATATTTGTCCCTCGGATACAGAGGAGGCGCATGAGGGGAAGAATTACACTTTTCCAGGAGCTGGAGAGAGAAAGTCACGGTGACGACATGTCTGATATTCACATAGATCCAAAAAAAATGTTGGTCTCTCTCCTCCCTCTCCGACTCCTGTTCCCTCCTCCCTCTCTGACTCCTGTTCTATCCTCCCTCTCTGACTCCTGTTCTCCCCTCCCATTTTTGTATTTTTCTTATGTTTAATTTATTTTATCATGAGCTTTTATAGAGGCCATATGTTTGACGTTATTTGACACCTCAAATTTCAAAAAGATAAATAATCAACAGTCAGTTCAAATGAGTGTTATGAACACATCTGGCATTGCATTGCAACTATTTAAAAACTTATTGTGTCACTAGATTAAAAACAATAGTGACAACTAACCCCAAGCCCCGCACAGGGAGCACACTGTCACAGTCCATTTGATTGTGTTAATAACTATTTATCTCGGTGTAACGAGGGTAAAATATAAATACACAAGTTTAAGTAAAATCGTAGTTCATAATACTAGTTATAGTTGAAGAAACAAACAGTTAAAAAGCATAAATTAGTTTCATCTGTTCATTCTTATAAATAGCTAAAAGCATATTTTATGTATGGACTAATGTGTTAAAAACGTTTAAAAGTACCTGGATATAAGTAAGCCAATCTATTTTATTTCCTTTTATTTTGAAGGGTAAACAGGAAGTGCCAAGTGTGTATGCCACTTAGCTTTGTGTTCATTTTGCGTTCTGTGTAACCGGAAACAGTATTGAGGCAGAATGTTAACTTGACCGCAAGAGAAAAAAAGACGAAAAGAATAAGAACACCGTGTGTTATGAGTGCAGATGGTCCCTTTTCCACCACGGAAGATCGTCCAGCAGCAAGTATTTACCGTGAGTGTGTGAGGAGTCTCAGAGCTTGGACCAGCGTGGACGTGACCGTTTCGCCATGTTGGAATGCAACCGCTTCGCCATCTTGAGACGTGTCGAGGCCTTCCCCCTTCATGATAACCGTTTGGATCAGTGAAGTTGACTTTGAACTAAAAATGAACCAGGTACCACTTTAACTATTTTGTTTGGCTCAAACCAGAGTGAAGCGACCAACCGTTTTGGGTCTCAACGCTCCCAAGCAACGCTCAGGCCTGCAACAGTAACTGTTACCGTGGTAACAAGCCGGCTTGTGAGTGTGTGTGTGTGATTGGTGAGTGGGCCCACTTACATGAGGTATTAGTGGACAATTTAATGGGCAAGTTTATACCATGAAAACCCAACTGTGACTTTGTTATATTTGCAACAATTTGCTAAACCAGTAAATTCCAACGTTACATTCATATTGTTGTCATTTTTACATGGTTGGGTAATTTTATGTTATTTCCAGGTGACGAGTGATTTTAGATCAGTAGGTTATATTATTTCTTATATAAGTTTACCACTTTTGAGTTAAGTGAAGGAACTCAGGAGCCCTTACCAAAACATACATTGGGTATAGGTGGGCTACATAAATGGAGGCACCGCTGGGATAGATTTAATTTACTTACTGCGTTTTAAAGTCCAAATAGTCACATCCACATATTTTAATACAGCTCATTAGCCCAAAACATGGCCAACACACTAGTTGACAAACTGAAAAGGTGGTGCCGTGGAGAAGCAATAGAGGAAAGCTATGCACTGTTAACCGTAGTCCCGGAAGACATGGATATAGCCACTATTGAATTGGCTTTACAGACTATTAAGTGCCTTGGACGTGTCAGAGTCAGAGGACGGATCATGAGTGATTCTGATGATAAAGTCTACGTGCTGTGTCAGAGTAGAGAAAAAGTGGAGGGGCAGCAAGTCCCAAATGAAGTGCAACCATATGAAGGTGCAGAGGCATGGCCAATAATAACTGCGTTTGACACTCCCAGTCCTGAGGATGACTTTAATATGAAACTAAGAACACTCCTACAGGCAGAAGGCAAGACATTTAATGATGTACAAGCACTGTTTACTGAGTCACAACCTACCTCTTCTTCTGCAGAGTCGCTTATTCGTGCAGTCACTGATTTGTTGGACAAGACAAGCAAACCGGCCTCTGAGAGTGGAGGATATCGCCGCTTGCGTGTCTTCTCAGGTACTGTGCCTACTCCGGCTGGAGAGGAACAGTTTGACCATTGGCTGGAGCAAGCTGACTTGATGGTCGAAGAAAGTGATGGCTCTGACAAAGATAAAAGGAGAAGGATCATGGAGAGTTTAAAAGGCCCAGCTCTTGAACTGATCAAAGCAATCCGCCTGTCCGATCCTGATGCCAGCCCAGTAAAGTGCTTAGAAGCTCTAGAAAGTGCTTTTGGTCATGCAGAATCCGGTGATGATCTGTATTTCTCCTTTAGACTAATGCAGCAGCAGCGTGCTGAAAAATTGTCAGACTTTCTGAGAAGACTTGAGCGAGCACTGGCCAAAGTTGTACAACGTGGTGGTCTGCCAGCCTATAACATGGACAGAGCAAGAGTCGATCAGTTACTCAAAGGTGCAGTAAATGCTGATCTAATGCTGTTGCAGCTCAGGTTAAGAGAACGTCAAGCCAATCCTCCTAACTTTCTTGATCTGCTGCGGGAAATTAGAAAAGAAGAAGAGTACGAGGCTTCCAGAGCAAAGCTCAGCCAGTCAGTCCACACTGTCACTGCCAAGGTCCAAGCTGAAAATAAGCAGTCAGAAATTCAAAATCTGAGAGCAGAAATAAAAGAAGTGAAATCAATGTTTGCGGCTCTTACCACGCAAACTCTGCCTGATGTGGAAGTTCCAGAAGTGCGTCCTGAAAATGCAACAAGTCTGGATCCAGAGGTGCAAGCACTGAGAAAACAAGTCAAGCACTTGCAGCAAAAAGTGACCTCAAAAACTAACAAACGTCAAAGTACATCTCCATCTACTGTAATGGCGATAAACACACAATCAAAGTCATCTGAAGCTGAAGATCGCTTTTGCTACCGCTGTGGTGAAACTGGTCACTTGGCAAGCAAATGCCACAGACCTGAAAATCAAGGTAAAGTTATTCAAAGACTCCTTCAAGCTCTCAAGAAGGCTAAAACCAGTAACCCTCAAGTCAAAACTGAAAGTGCGTCAAAAGATCCTTCCTGCACAGTAAGAAAAAGTGCAGTAGACACGTTTCAATCTACAGGCATACCAGAAGGCTTAATTGGACCGCCTTCCGTGGAGCCATTAAAAGTAAATGGGCACCTGTGTGACGCACTTTTGGACAGTGGTTCCCGAGTGAGCATCATCTTCGAGTCCTGGTACAGAAAATACATACCAAGCACTCCCATCTATTCTGTCAGCAAACTGGACATTTGGGGTTTAAGTGACTCTAGCTACCCCTACCTAGGCTATGTTGTCGTAGACATGGAGTTTCCAAAGAAAGTTACTGGAGCTCCAACAACCATGTCTGTTTTGGCCCTCATTTGCCCAGACCCCCCAGGTCCTGACCAAACCCCAGTCATCATCGGCACAAACGCCAAAGCCAGTCTGTCGAAGAGATTGTCCCAGCTCTGTATCGACACACCAGGCATTTCTGCCCATACCTTTGGTATCAAAAGCCTCTGTTCTGATATGAAGTCAAGCAACCTCACCTCATTTCCAGAAGACGATGGAGTAGGCTTTGTGACATGGGAAGGCCCTGGATCCCTAACAATACCTGCTGATTCAAGTCTCAAAGCCAACTGTACTGTCCTGCTTAATCAGCCTCTTCCCAAAGAAATCTTGATGGTTGAAGCGTCCTCAAGCAGTCCCCTTCCTGCAGAAGTGTTCGTACAGCCCATGGTAATGCCAAGCAGTGCCATTGAACACAACCAGTGCACCGTTCTAATCCAAAATGAGTCCCTGAAGAATGTGACCTTGCCTGTGGGTGCTGTTGTCGGTCGGCTTTGTATTACTGACGTTGTCATCACTATGCCATGCCATCAGTCCAAGCCCGAGGCATTTGACATCAGCCAGATTGATTTTGGAGAATCACCGGTCCCTGAAGCATGGAGAATAAGGCTACGTAAAAAACTTGAGGAAAGAGCAACTGTCTTCTCCCTCGATGAACTTGATGTTGGTTTAGCCCAAGGAGTTGAGCACAGTATTCGCCTGTTAGACTCAAGACCATTCCGTGAACGCTCCAGACGCATCACTCCTGCAGATATCGATGACGTGCGTCGCCACATTCAAAAGTTGCTTGCGGCAGGTATCATCAAGGAGTCTAGAAGTCCCTACGCATCTCCAATTGTCATTGTGAGAAAAACGAACGGTAACGTAAGGATGTGCATCGACTATCGCACGCTGAATAGCCGTACCATTCCTGACCAGTATACCACGCCACGCATCGATGAAGCATTGGACTGTCTCTCTGGTAGTAAGTGGTTTTCTGTCCTGGATTTGAGAAGTGGCTACTACCAGATAGCAATGAAGGAGGAGGACAAAGAAAAGACAGCTTTCATTTGTCCCCTGGGCTTCTATCAATTTGAGAGAATGCCCCAAGGCATCACTGGAGCTCCCGCGACTTTTCAACGCTTGACGGAAAAAGCGGTTGGTGACATGAACCTCCTTCAAGTTCTTGTGTATCTGGATGATCTAATCGTGTTTGGGAGAACATTGGAGGAACACGAGGAAAGGTTGATGAAGGTCCTTGATCGGCTTCAGGAAGTTGGGCTGAAGATCTCGCTTGACAAATGTCAGTTCTGCCAAACAAAGGTCAAATATGTCGGCCACATAGTCTCTGCGGATGGTATTGCAGCTGACCCAGCAAAGATAGAGGCCGTCACCAACTGGCCCAGACCCCACAACCTGAAGACTCTAAGATCCTTCCTTGGCTTTTGTGGATACTATCGTCGATTTATCCAGAGCTACTCGTCGATTGTCCGCCCACTCACAGATCTCACCAGAGGTTATGCTCCCACACAGAAAGGGAAAAGCCCTAAAAAGGCACATAAGAACACCTACCTGGACGAGAAAGAGCCTTTTGGTTGCAGATGGGATGAGTCCTGCACAGAGGCATTCGAAAAGATCAAACTTTGCCTTACAAATGCCCCAGTATTGGCCTTCGCAGATCCGTACAAGCCTTACGTGTTGCATGTGGACGCTAGTCTAAGTGGACTCGGAGCAGTTCTCTATCAGGACTATCCAGAAGGACTGAGACCTGTGGCATTCGCAAGCCGTAAACTAAGCCCCTCAGAAAGAAACTACCCTATTCACCAGTTGGAGTTTCTCTCCCTTAAATGGTCAATAGTGGAAAAGTTCCACGATTATTTATATGGAGCACGGTTTACAGTCCGCACCGACAATAATCCGCTAACGTATGTCCTTACCACGGCAAAACTCAATGCAACCGGACATCGGTGGCTATTGGACCTGTCAGTGTATGATTTTGATGTGATCTACAGACCTGGACGAAATAATATTGATGCTGATTTGCTGTCTAGGATGGAGCCTGGAGAAGACCCTGAGTGGCAGAGTATCTCACATTCTGGTGTTAAGTCAATCTGCCAGCGTGTCGGTGCTCCTGACGATGCCAAAGAATCTCCAAAGTATGTAGATCAACTTGGCGCTCCTCCTGAATGTATTCCTGAAGTGTATGCTTACCCAATGCGCATGCAGCTTAACACGTTAAATCAAATGTCCAGACCGGAGCTAATAGCAGCCCAAAGTCAAGATGCTGTTCTAAAGGTCACAATGCAAGCCATGAAATCTGGTAAATGGCCTGAAGAGATCAAGTCAAGCCCCGGGATGCTAGCCATGAAAAGAGATATTGCAAAACTCGTCATGAAAGACGGACTTCTCCATCGTGTCAGTACCAGTCAAACTGGAAGACAAACAAATCAACTTGTTTTACCTACTGAGTTCAGAACAGTTGTCCTCAAATCGCTACATGATGACCATGGCCACCTAGGAGTGGAAAGAACCACAGACTTGCTCAGAAGCAGGTTCTTTTGGCCAAAAATGGCCTCAGACGTGGAGCAGTACATAAAAAACTGTGGAGAGTGCGTGCTACGGAAAACTCCATGTCAACGTGCTGCACCCCTGCACCAGATTGTCAGCACCGGACCGATGGACTTGGTATGCATCGATTTCCTCTCCATGGAACCAGATTTGAAGGGGGTTAGCAATGTGTTAGTGGTAACTGACCACTTTACGAGATATGCACAGGCATTCCCCACCAAAAATCAAACTGCTCTCACTGTCGCCAAGATCTTAATGGAGAAGTATTTCATTCATTATGGTTTGCCCTCACGTATCCACTCAGATCAAGGGAGAGACTTCGAGTCGCGTCTCATAAAGGAGCTCTTGAAGATTTTGGGGATACGCAAGTCTCGGACCACCCCATATCATCCCCAAGGTGACCCGCAGCCTGAAAGGTTCAATCGTACCCTACTGTCAATGCTAGGCACCCTAAGTGAAGAGAAAAAGCGTAAATGGAGTCAACATGTCACCCACCTCGTACATGCTTACAACAGTACCAAGTGTGATTCCACTGGCTACTCACCTTATTTCTTGATGTTTGGGAGAGAAGCCAAACTTCCCATCGATCTCTGCTTTAGTACCAGTCCTGACAACCATGGAGAAGCTCAACACTTAGCCTATGTGACAAAGCTAAAGAAAGACCTTCAAAGTGCTTACAAAATGGCAGCTGATGCCTCAACTAAGATCCACTTGAAAAACAAGAAATCATATGACAAAAGATTGGCACATCAGAATCTTGAACAAGGAGACAGAGTCTTGGTAAAGAATCTTGGATTGAAAGGAAAGCACAAGCTTGACAATCGCTGGTGTGATATTCCCTATGTCATTGTACAACAACTGCCAAACCTACCCGTCTACAAGGTGAAACCTCAGAATGGCAATGGCAAAGTCAAGACACTCCATAGAGACAATCTTTTGCCGATCGGAGATCTTGTGAGAATCCCAATGCAAAATGACGAAGAGGAGGTGCCAAGAAAGCCAAATACTCGAAGCAATGTGCGCCAGAAGCACAATTCTGACCAACTCTCAGCACAAATGGAAAGTGACCTGTCATCTGAGTCTGACTTTGAGCATGTCCAACCTCGAAGATCATACAGAACTTACCTTGAGCAAATGCTGACACAAAGAAATGAAAGAAGGCATGATACGCCTGTACAAGATGAAGACAAGTCTGTGCAAGAAGAACATGAACCAGATACTGTGCCTGAATCAGACTCAGAGCCAGAACCTGTCTCAAGTGAGACAGAATCCACGGAATATAGTTGTAACACAGTCTCATAGACCCAGACGTACAGTTAAACCTGTTGTAAAACTGACCTATGATCAGCCAGGTAGATCAAAGGATCAACCTTTCACTATAGTACACAGAGGTGTTACCATACATATTGGTAAAAGTTAATTACACCCTTTACTAAGTCTTATTGTTTAGTCCGATGAGGACATCAGACGTTTAGAAGGGGGAGGGTGTAACGAGGGTAAAATATAAATACACAAGTTTAAGTAAAATCGTAGTTCATAATACTAGTTATAGTTGAAGAAACAAACAGTTAAAAAGCATAAATTAGTTTCATCTGTTCATTCTTATAAATAGCTAAAAGCATATTTTATGTATGGACTAATGTGTTAAAAACGTTTAAAAGTACCTGGATATAAGTAAGCCAATCTATTTTATTTCCTTTTATTTTGAAGGGTAAACAGGAAGTGCCAAGTGTGTATGCCACTTAGCTTTGTGTTCATTTTGCGTTCTGTGTAACCGGAAACAGTATTGAGGCAGAATGTTAACTTGACCGCAAGAGAAAAAAAGACGAAAAGAATAAGAACACCGTGTGTTATGAGTGCAGATGGTCCCTTTTCCACCACGGAAGATCGTCCAGCAGCAAGTATTTACCGTGAGTGTGTGAGGAGTCTCAGAGCTTGGACCAGCGTGGACGTGACCGTTTCGCCATGTTGGAATGCAACCGCTTCGCCATCTTGAGACGTGTCGAGGCCTTCCCCCTTCATGATAACCGTTTGGATCAGTGAAGTTGACTTTGAACTAAAAATGAACCAGGTACCACTTTAACTATTTTGTTTGGCTCAAACCAGAGTGAAGCGACCAACCGTTTTGGGTCTCAACGCTCCCAAGCAACGCTCAGGCCTGCAACAGTAACTGTTACCGTGGTAACAAGCCGGCTTGTGAGTGTGTGTGTGTGATTGGTGAGTGGGCCCACTTACATGAGGTATTAGTGGACAATTTAATGGGCAAGTTTATACCATGAAAACCCAACTGTGACTTTGTTATATTTGCAACAATTTGCTAAACCAGTAAATTCCAACGTTACATTCATATTGTTGTCATTTTTACATGGTTGGGTAATTTTATGTTATTTCCAGGTGACGAGTGATTTTAGATCAGTAGGTTATATTATTTCTTATATAAGTTTACCACTTTTGAGTTAAGTGAAGGAACTCAGGAGCCCTTACCAAAACATACATTGGGTATAGGTGGGCTACATCAATATGACAGAAACAAGGAAGCGAGGTCTACTTCAAGTTAAGAGTTGGAGCTTTCATGTAATGCAGCTCTGACTATGACCACGTCCGATCTGTTTTCAGTGAAAGGCAGTCTGGTCCAGAGCAGCCCCCCCGGAGCTGCGTCTGAGGTATGTGCACATCTGGGATACGCATTATTGGAACTCACCCGTTTCCTTCATTCAAATCCAGGTCAGCCGCCGCAAACATGGTTCTCCCAGTCGTCTTTTCAGTCCACTCGTGATCCGTTTGGACAATGCAGAGGTAAATAGGAAAGATTGCAACGTTAGGACAACAACTTTTGGGGCCATTTTGAATTTTAAAGGCAGTTTTTGGAGGGAGTTTTTCCCTCCTTTTGTTTGACCTGTGAACGTCTGGGAAACGAATCAACCCCAGTTTTAGAGCAAGAACAACAGCAGCCTCTTTAAGTCGAGTGTTCTTAAAGATGAGGGTGCAGTTAAATATAAGATCATTACATTCAATAAAGCAAATAATGTAATAGCTTAAAGCTGATGATATGATTAGGGCTGGTTTTAGGAATAAAAAAAGGCCTAAAGCAGTGGTTCTTAACTGGCGAGTTAAATAATGCACACACACATTACTCTACACTAGGGCTGGGCACTGACACTTTTTTCAATTCCAGTACTTTTTGATAACCGATAACTTAATACAGTTTCCAATACCTGTACAGTACTTAAATATTTGTCGTCTAGAACCAGAAAACAGAACAATGTGAAGAAGATCTGCAAATGTATGAAAGCTGGACCAACAGTAGAGTCACCAAAATATTTACTCAGGTAAGAGTAACGTTGCTTAAAATAATGTTACTCAAGTAGAAGTGGCCCAAATAACTCTTATTAATAAATAAGAGTAAACAAATTTTACTTGAGTACTGTGAGTACTGAGTAACTGAGTGCAAAAGTATTGTTCATGTTTCAGTAATGACATGAGAAACAAAACATAAAATTAAGGCTGAAACGACGCGTCGACGTAGTCGACGTCATCGATTACGTAACTACGTCGACGCAGTTTTTGTGCGTCGACGCGTCGCTTGTTTACATCATGGCGGCGCGCGATGCTGGCGATGCGAGCGAGGGGAAAAGGCACGCCAAAAGTAATCAAAAGTGTGGGAGTATTTCCAGAAACGGCCAAATAATGTTGTTTATGCACACTGTGTCGAGCGGAAATGGCCTACCACAGCAGCACAACGGCTATGAACGAACATTTAAAACGAAAACACCCGACAGCGTTCATGCCATCAACCAGTCAATCGGCCGCGTGAGTAATTTTCATTACACAAAAACATTAATGTATTATTTGTATCTGCGTTGTAAATTCATAAACTAAAGCACTGTTCCGCTCTGAGAGGCGTCAAAAACGCGCGTGTCTAACGCTACATAACGTTACGTTAGTTGTGTAACTAACTAAACTACCTTTGTACAACATTAACAGTTATGTACCAACGAACAATTAACTTTAATCATACAATCATTGTTGTGTGCTGGTTATTTATTTTTTATTTTGCGCATTTTAAAGCAAATAAGCAATACTTTTATTCAAATGTTTACAGTGAGTGTTCCAGAATATTTTGATTTGCACATTTTATAGGCTACTGAGTTGCACATTGAGCCATAATTTTATTTGGTTAAATAAAAGCCATGCCATTTGAAAATACTGGCCTACGTCAATTTTTTCCCCTTCATTTTAAATGAAAAAATAATCGGTAAAAGGAAAAATAATCTATAGATTCATCGAAAAAATAATCTATAGATTAATCGATTAATCGAAAAAATAATCGATAGATTAATCGATAGAAAAATAATCGTTAGCTGCAGCCTTACATAAAATCATGTGAAAATTGTCACATTTTCAAAGAAAATACCATAAAAAACACATACAAAGAAATCATTATCAATTAACGTAACAATAAATAAATCTATTTTGTGTCGAAATGAAGATTTGTCACTTAAAGACTTACTCATTGTGGCCCAAGTTACTTTTTTTTTATTCCCACCTGGACGGGGCCTTTCTGTGTGGAGTTTGCATGTTCTCCCCCTGTCTGCGTATAGGTTTCCTCCGGGTACTGTGGTTTCCCCTACCACTAAAAACATGTACAATAGGCCAGGATGAATGATGTGTGATGTATGATGGTGGTCAGAGGGACTTGTTGGTGCAGATTTGTTCAGTCGCGACCATGAGTGTGGGGTGAATGTACAAATGTCTCACGTAAAGTGCTTTGTGATGTCTGTGAAAGGCGCTCTATAAATAAAGTTCTTCTTCTCACAAGTGTCTTCTGTGTTAAATATGCAACTTTTCTCCATTGGTGTAAAGTGGACTTTGTAAGTGTTTAAAAAAATATGTAACATTTAAGAATTTTATTCTAAACAAAAAATGATGTGGAAACTGAATTTTCAATAAGTGTCCCACTTTACCCATACTCACCCTATATTTGTCAAGTCGTCTCTTGATCAGAAGGTCGGGGAATCGAATACCGCTTCCTGGAGGTGCGCACAGTCGTGGTGTCCTTGGGCAAGACACTTCACCCTCCTCCACCCCAGTGTCTGCGTACACCGGTGCTTTGAGTGCCTAATGTAGGTGGGAGAGCGCTGTTTAACCTCTTACCCCCCGCCATAACGGAGCGCCTTTTCTCCAGTTCGGTTTGACCAAAATCTAAAAGCTTTGTGACTGGAGAGCAATAGTGTACTGTCTCATTTGAAAGCTAAGTCCTACAAAACTGATCCCAACTTTTCTGATGTGTTGTCGTCTGGTTATTGCCACATATTTGAAGTGCTTTAGGAGGGGTTTTTCTTAACTTGTTTTGTCATGTTTTTGTTGCTTTTGTCACTCTTTCATCATATTTTTGTTACATTTCATCCTCGTTATTTTGACGCATTTTCCAGACGCTTTTTGATTTGCGGAGAAAATGCCCTCGGTTCAGGTGGGGGTTAAGAGGTTAAGTCGAGACTATTTATCATAGATATTGTGAAAGTTTCATGGCTTTATAGTTTTCCATTTCAGAAAAAAGAAAGAAAAAAAGACCGAGTAAAACAAAGGCAAACTTCGCCCATTATCCACCGTCCCCCTCTCCCCCCCTCTCCTCCTCCCCGCCCTCTGCGCTCTGCGCTCTGGGCTGGACTCTGCCTCTCTCTCGCTCCAGCGGCAGCAGCCTCAGCAGCTCTGAGCCTCTCCCGCACACGGACTGACAATGGCCCGGGCTGCCCTCCTCCTGCTGTCTGCGGCCGGTGCTCTGCTGGCCCTGAGCGCGGTGTGCGTGGCCCGCTCGGACGCGCCCCGCGGGGTGGCGCTGGGCTTCGTGTTCGACCCGCAGGCGCAGTGCGAGCCGCGGTGCGAGCACGGGGGCATCTGCATCCGCAACAACACGTGCTTCTGCTCCCGGGGATACGAGGGCGAGACCTGCCGGTTCGGTGAGGATCAATCCGCTTTCACTTTGGAGCTTTTAGTCTAGCTAGAGCTGGGGTTCACACACTTCCCCCAAATATCAATGTGCACAACTAGCAGAGGTGATAGTAGCCACAACAATATCTACTCAAGTAAGAGTAACATTACTTTGAAATCATTTTACTCAAGTACAAGTAAAAAGCAGTGACCGAAATAATGACTCAAGTAAAACGTAAAACAGTACTTGGGGAAAGTGTTAGTTGAGTAACTGAACTGTAAAAGTTTGGTTCATGTTTCAGTAAATGGTGAGAAACAAAACATGACATAATGTGAACATTTTTGTATTTTCAAAGAAAATATGAAGAAAGAAAATAGGACTTGACCTAAAGCTAAGAGGGCTGCCCAAAACATGGATTCAGGGCTCTGTTTTGTACCATCCTTTTTCCCAGAATCATCTTTGGCGCCTAACGTTGCCGACCTTTAAGTCTATCACAGGTGGACAGTCAGTTTCTCGTCGTGGCCATGGGGTCATTTCGATATTCGCGAGTTTAATAAATAGATAAATACGAGGCCACATATAGCGCCGTTCTTCCTGCTTTAGGCACTCAAAGCGCTTTACATCATGGAACCACTCACCCACTCACGCTCATTCACACACCAGTGTACGCAGACACTGGAGGCAAGGAGGGGGAAGTGTCTTGCCCAGGGACACAACGACAGCGTACACCTGCTGCTTGAACTGCTGACCCTCCGGTCACAGGGCGACCCACTCTACTCCCTGCACCACTGTATATACCTTTATAATGAGGTTTTTAATGGGATGGGAAAGGCAACACTATAGATAAGTTCTTCAAACTTTGCTCGGCCTAAATGATAAAACACAGACAACAGGCCTACTAAAGCAGGCCTGTGTGCAGGGGGGGGTCAGCCTGGTTTACTAGAGGGGACCGATCCTTCCAGGCTGTTGCTCCCACTTTGTCTGTAAAAGGTGCTATACAAATAAAGATTACTTACTTACTTACTTACCCTGGGTCACGGAGTCCATCCTTTGACTTACAGTCTGACATGTTTTCCCACAGCCACCTGTTTCCCCAAATGTAAGAACGGAGGAGTGTGTCTGAGGCCGGGGAAGTGCCGATGTCAGTCTGGATACGGAGGGCGATACTGCCACAAAGGTAACTGCTCGGGCACTACACAGTATCAAATACATACTTCTACGCACAGTGCGTCACATGCACTTAAGGAAAGACCGATCCCGCGTCTTTAAACGGAGGGGTGTTCAAGAGCAGCACTGTCTCCAGTGTTGGAGAGAATACTTTCAAATTGTATTTAGTTACAGAATACTGAATACTCAACTTAGACCCTGTCCATACGAAGTCAAGCTGAGGACCAAACGCAAAGATATTTTATCAATCCAGTGCATCGTCCATACGAGTCCGGCGTTTTGGGGGTCTGTAAACCAACATTTTCCAAACTAGGTCCCAGAGCGGAAAGATCTCAAAACGCCGTTTACGTGGCACCGTTGTTACGACGTCTCCGCAACTTTTACTAAAACGATGACATCACAGCACCAGAGTGGAGTCTGTTATCCATAATCTACTGACCTTAGAATGAGTTTTACTCATGGATCTATGATGGTTTTACTCCGCTCCCCTTTGCTCCACTGCAGTCCGTGAGCCACAGGAGTCAGTCTGTGTTTATATATATATATATAAGCGTTTTGTCTTCGTGTGGATATAGCCTTAAACATTTTTTAACGTATTCCGTTACCATGTCTGGTCAGAGTACTGTATTCTGAATACTTAGAATACTTTCACATTGATTTGCATTATATTAATGTATAAATGCAGCGTACGATTAAAAGCGTTAAGTTTGTTGAACTTATTAGGGATGCAAAAAGCCACGCCTCAGTGAACCTCTTCCCTTTTTCTAAGCGACGCCCTCTAGTGGCGCAGGTACACAGCGCAACAGTAGCGCCACTCGGAAAATAGCCATCGAGTTAGAGTTTGCGCTGTCCTTGTGCCAGGCACAAATTCTGGCCCAAGGTGTTTACAAATATTTGTGTTTTGGAGGAGAGACAGACCAGAAAAACTGTTAAGCTTTGTAATGCCTCACTTTTCATGATCTTCTCTTTCTTATTAATTATATATATAAGTTCCTTTGTGTCGTGGATGCCTCGTCTGCTGTTTGCCATGTGGTCAGTATATTTGGGCTTGTTTTGCTCGTGCCCTTGCACTGCACTCACAGGGTTCTTCAACAGTGAGCAGTGGATGAGCCTGTGTGTCTCCACCTGACATGCTCCTGGAGTGTGGGAAGGAGGGGCTCGGATGTTGGGAGAATAGGGGTTTGCAGGCGGCTTGACTAAACACCGGTGGTTCTCAACTGGTGGGTCAGGTCCCAAAAGTGGGTCGTGGAACCATTATCATGGGTCGAGGAACTTTCCAAGGGAGCGTTTCTTTCAATATTTTCTACCTGAGTCAGTTGTGAATGAATTATCAAGTTGCTTTGATCATTTCCCTCCTTATAGCTTACCCAATGCTTATTCAATTATAATTTTAGAGGAAATTGCACTACTTTGCATGTTCAATGAAGGTGGACAAAATATGGACACAATATAATTGTTTAGGACACAAAAAAAGCCACAAAAAAGACCTGCTTCAGTCCTCTGCTTCAGGGGGTGAAGCGCAGTGCCAAGGGCTAAAAAATGACAGTTGCCAGTTTACACAACTTGTAGTTCAGGCAATTTGAGCGCTGAAAACTAAGCCAAGACCTACAAAACTGAAGTAAGATTTTTCCTTGCGTTGCTTTCGTCACATTTTTGTAACTCTTTTTTTGTTGCGTTTTCGTCCTCGTTTACGACTCGTTTTTGCCACTATTTGGACTCTTTCTTTCCAGAAGCTTTTAGATTTGGGCAATGCCGAACTAGAGAAATTGTAAGGTGGGGGTTAAGAGGTTAAAAGTCAAAATGAAGGTCTTAAGGCTTGTAAAACTTACTTGAAAAAAATTATAATGAAGTCCTTCGCTTAATCTGATGTTTGCAAATCAAATCAATAATGACAAATCAATTGAAATGGATTTGTGTGGTTCTGCAGTGACGTGTGACGGAGGGTGCTGGAACGGCGGGGAGTGCACGGCGGTGAACGGAGTGCCCCGCTGCATCTGCCCCTCCAGCTGGACCGGCTCCAGGTGTCAGGAGGGTGAGCCTGCCACAAAAAAACAACATGCACAATAGGGTCTCCTCCGGAGCCAGGACAAACGGGAGTCAGGATTAGTGAGTGCCAGTGCAGGACCATGGGTGTCTGTCTCTGAATACGGAATAGGAAAGAAGTTTATATTCAGAGATGTCAGTTTGAAACGTGGAAATAACCCAAAAAACAAATTCTGTCACATTCTGACCTTTTATGCACAGATTGGCCAAAATAGTCTTTATTTTTTAAGACAAAATATACAGCGGGAACCATATGTTTACATACACTTTATAAAAAGACACTTTTTTTTTTTTCTCACTGTCAGACATGAAACCAGAATTAACTAGAATTTTTCTATTTGTCAAATATCAGAAGAATCGAAGAGATTGAATTTTTTAGAAATCTATTTGTTACTTTTTACAAAGTCAGAAGTTTACATACACTAAGATTATTATACCTTTTAAACAATTTGGGAAAGCCCAGATGACGTTGTCCTGACTTTGGAAGCACAAGTCTGGTTCATCCTTGGGTGTGATTTCAAGACACTTGAAGGTTCAGGTTCATTGGTTAAAACAATGATGGAAATGTCCAATCATCATACAGATCAGAAAGAAGGCGGGTTCTGTGTCCCAGAGATGAACGTGCTGTGTCTGAAATGTGAAGATCAACCCAAGAACAAATGCAAAAGACCTGGAGAAGATGCTGAACCTGGTAAGAGTTTGAAACAAGTCCTGTACCGACATGAGATGGAACTCTGCCAGGAAGAAGCTCTGACTCCAAAAGAAACTTCAAAAAGACAGTTTGGAGTTTTCAAATGCACACAAGGATAAAGACTTTAATTTTTGGAGAAATATCCTGTGGCCTGGTTGTTTTGCTGTGGGAGGGACTGGTGCACTTCACAAACTAGATGACATCATGAAGAAAGAACACTATGTGGGAATACATCTCAAGACATCAGCAGGAAGTTTAAGCTCGGGCGCAGATGGGTCTTCCAAATGGACAATGACCCAAACTGGTTACAAAGTGGCTTAAGGAAAACAAAGTCAATGTTTTGATGTGGTCATCACAAAGTCCTGATCTCAATCCAGTTGAAAATGTTTGGGCAGAGCTGAAAAGGCATAGGCACGCAAGGTGGCCTACAAATGTGTCTCAGTTACACCAGTTCTGTTTAAAGGAATGGACCAAAGCTCCTGCCAACTATTGTGAGAAGCTTGTGGAAGGAAATCCAAAACGTTTGACCCAAAATATACAGTTTAAAGGCAATGCTACCAAATTTTAATGAAAGTTTTGCAAACTTTTGGTTTTGTAAAAACAGAAAATGGTGTAAAAAAAAAGAAAGAAAGTTAATTCTGGTTTCATGTCTGACCGTGAGAGAAAGAAAATGCAAATGTGTCTTTTTATAAAGTTTATGTTAACATATGGTTCCCACTGTAAATAATGGACAGAGCCAGGTTTAATTTGTTCAAATGTTTGATTTGGGATATTTGGTTTAGTTTTTGAGTAATATAGCACCTAAGAAATCAGGTCAGATATAAAATCCCTCTGAAAAAAAATACAAGACTGGAAAATGTGGTCAAAGTTAGTGCCACTTTGGTGCATATGTTGTTGCAACAAAGTACTTGGAGATAATGTTACTTGAGTACCATGAGTAAAATTTGTTTCCCATTGAATTCGCTTATGCGTGTTCATTAACATGCACTGTCCTAATAAAATAAACAAATGAAAAATCCCGTCTAAACTGTGTATTCCAACTCTTTTAGGCACTGTAGCAAACGCATAGCAAGGACCTCACGTGTGTTCTTCTGGAGAGAGTGTAGAGTTGTGAATCTGTTTCCCTCATCATGCCTCTCTGGTCTGTTCCGTGCAGCGCTATGTCCCCAGGGCTGCAGGAACGGAGGGGTCTGCATGGCCCCCGGCATCTGCAGCTGTCCCGAGGGGTGGCTGGGAGGAGCCTGCCATACGGGTAAGACATCATAACACCAAATAGACGCAAAACGGTTAAGAAAGAATCTATTAATAATCCAAAGGCATGGGAAGCTCATGGCCATTTTTTTTTTCATCTTTCAAAAGACGTGACGTTTGGAGACGAGGTTTCAGGCTGCAACCCCCCATTATGACCCCAAAACAATCCATAGAGATACTTCAAATGTGTTTACATTTGAATAGATGCATATTTGCCCCTCCTGGAGCCGCCACCTTAATGTGGTGGAGGTGTTTGAGCGCCTTAATGATCCTGGAGCTCTGTTGTCGGGGGCTTTGTGCCCCTGGTAGGGTCTCCCATGGCAAACTGGTCCTAGGTGACGGGTCAGACAAAGAGCTTCAGAAGCCCCTTATGAGAGACCAACGGGCCCGGTTAGAACCATGAGGCCGTCCTTCTGTGGACCCACCACCTGCAGGGGGAGCCATAGGGGCTGGAGCAGCTCCAACAGCTGCCCCCACGACCCGGCAACGGACAAGTGGAAGAAAATGGATGGATGGATGAATGGATGGATGGATAGATGCATATTTGACCGCCACAGGGAACGAGGAAGGGCTTTCATGCTCAATCAGGAGGGAGAGGCAGATCGATTACTCTAAAAAGGTCTTTCTCCATTTCCATCCATCCATTTTCTTCCACTTTTCCGTTGCCGGGTCGTAATCACATTGCACCAGCCCCTATGGCGCCCCCTGCAGGTGGTCTGTCCACAGAAGGACGGCCTCATGGTTCTAACCGGGCCTGTTGGTCTCTCGGCAAGGCACGTTTATTTGTAGAGCACAATTCATACACAAGGCAATTGAAAGTGCTTCTGTCATGGAATTTCTCACCACTAAAGGAAAAAAGCTGGAAAGTATTTGTCTCATCAAAGTGTCATTTATTTAACACACGTGCGGAGAACCGACACACAGAATTCAGTACATGGTAAGTTCTGCGGAGGCAGCTATGTGACTCCGCTATATATACAAGCACACAGCAGGACCCAGAAACCATTTGGTGTGTTTAATGCAGATGAATGGCAGACGTCTGGGGTGCAAAGACGGATCGAAAAGCCCTTTGTTTCCAGGACCGGTCTTTGGCCTATTGTCTTAGGTGTGGTAAGGACAATCAGCAGAGGCCTTTGACTGGCGGACTGGCTTCAGCCAAGAGGAGCCAAGATAGGGACGAGGATGGGACTGGTCATCGATTGAGCGGGCCGCCAGAGGGTACTTCCCAGTTTGTGTATTGCTGCGACTGGTTTTAGTTTAATTAACTCTAAAAACTGTCACAACACTTCACAGTTGCGTAACATTACAAGAAAACAGATGAAATCAATAAAGCATCAACATAAAAATACTTTGTTTTCATCTGCTCGGGTAAAAAGAGCTGTTTTCAGCCTGGATTTGAACATTGTCAGAGTTGAGGCCTGTCTCACATCCTCATGAAGACTGTTCCAGATTTTAGCTGCATGAAACTGAAACGCAGCCTCACCGTGTTTATTATTGACTCTGGGAACCACCAGGAGACCCCTCCCTGAAGTTCTCAGGGCCCGAGATGGTTCATACGGCTCTAACATGTCAGAGATGGACTGCTGGCGCTTTCTTTGCTGCATTGGTATTACCTTTTCTACAGCGGTTTTATTTCTCCAATGAATAGATAGTTCTTAAGTACATTTTCTGGCATGTCTACTACAAGTAAAATTTACATTTCAGCGACCTTTTTCCCCCAGTCCTGACTACTGTGCACGAGGTGTGAAAATGTCGTTCCCTGCTCTTTTAACCGTTTTTCTTGTCCTTGCAGCTGTTTGCGGTCAGCCCTGTCTGCACGGAGGGAAGTGTATTTCTCCAGGGAAGTGCCGCTGTCGCCCTCCGTACTCCGGGCCTCGCTGTGAAGACAAGAAAAAGACCTACTAATGTGACCTGACCCTGGGGTTCAAAGGTCACGCGGGCTGCATTCAGCATCCAACTGTTCAAGCCGTCCGTGTTTGTAACACTGTGGTATTCCAGTGTTGGGTTTAGTTTTCATTTCAGGTGGGAAGTGTCAATCCGCTCGTTCGCTAGATTATCTGAAGGTGTACTTCTACTTGAGTATTTTAACCTCGATTTTGCTGTTGAGGCGCTTTGACTAGCTGATCACATTTTTTGAAAAGTAGGGAATTTTTTTCAACCTGTTTTATTCGGTTTTGCGCAAATGTAAATGACGAAATATTAGGGCTGCACGATTTTGACTAAAAAACCTAATACATAGATGGATAGATAGATACTTTATTGATCTCACAGATGGAGAATTTCATTCGATGAGAGAGCATCAGGCAGCTGCACCCATTCATACACACACATTAAACACATTACACAGTATTGGATGATACACAGTACCTGCTGAAAGCACAGTGGACATTTTTCTTCGGTACAAATGGGACGAGTGGTGGGGGCTAGTACTGAGGCGGACTCAGAGGGAGGGCGGTAGGATAGGGGCGGGACACTTCCTGTTGTGCAGTATGAGGCTTCCCCGCAGGAAAACCTTGAAAGGTTTATGTCCGTGTATCAGCCCGGCGCCAGTCCCATCAGTCCTTTCACCCGTGGCTTGGCCTTGGTGGGGGATGTTGACATTGCACAGGGAAGATAACAGCCTGGCTGTTCCATGGAGGATACAATTATTCAGACATCCGCAGCAGGTAATGGCCTTCTCAGTCCATCCAAAGTCCTAAAAAGCCCTGAGATCTGTCCCAAGACCTCCCGAGACATCTCCCCTGACTTTGCCAAGAGGTAATCCATCGTCCATAATCCCTCCTCGTAACGAGAAGAAAGGTCCTTAATCAGCTCCTCACGCTTCGCTACTTTCCGTTGTAACTCCATCACATTGGCGCTCACTGCTTCAAAACATTCTTTGAGCAGTGGGGTCTCCTGCTAATTGTGATTTTTCTAACAGATATACAAATAGATGTACTTCTAAAACAGCTGGTAAACATCTTGGTACTCAGTTATTACATTTCAGCTTCATCAGCAAGAAGATACAAATCTGCGAGATTCAAAGAGGCATTTTATAGAGTCAGAAAAACATGCTTACTTTTAATCTCCTCTGATAAATGTAGTGCTATCACACCCTTTCTCCCGCCCTATTCATTCCATAAAAGCGTTCTCCGAATCCGTGACCTAATTTGACACGCAAGTTGCGGGACACCCATTGTTTACTAGTGTGAGAACAGTTTGCAGTTTGCGCTGTGAGAGACACACGTGGAGTGTCAACTATCTTTCCATAATTTATGTAATTTGTTCTGCTTTATTCTTTTCCATGGCCGATTGCGTACATCAGAGGCACCATTACCATCCGCAGAGTGGCTCAAATGGCTCTGTATATTTTCATGTCAAATACAAATGTATAATCAAAAACTGCTACGTCAATGCAGTTTGAATGAAAAGGAGGATCTTGTAATATCTTCCCCTTTGTTAACATTCTGTTATTTAGTCTTTTGGTTTTTGGTATACAATATTTACAATGACCATCAAAGGAGTTCCAGATATAATGTAGTGCCTTTTGCAATGGGAGAAACATAGGCAGAATTAAGTTGGAGTTATTGTTGGTGCAGCCCCCAACTCAATTCAGGTTACTCACGTGGCTAACATGCCTTTCAATCAAATAGCAGTGGTGCAAGGTAGGAACAAAAAACAAAAGGAACCTCAGCCCTTTGAGCTCAAACCTCAATGTCGATTCGATGAAGGGTAATCGTGCAGCTCTAACAAAAGAAAACGTCCAACGAGCAGAAAGGTTTTTTGCACAATGCATGATTTGGTCAGGCAGTTGTAGCCGCTTTTTGGTAATTCTGGTACGTTTTATTTACATGACATGCATTGCAAAAGGTTGAAATGAATTCAGCAGCAAACATCCGCGATTTCACTGCAAACATCTGAGATTTTTTTTTTTTTTTAAACGGCTCTTTTTAATCAAGCGACCCCAAAGATTCGGCTCTCATCTAAGAGCCATAAATCTCATCACTATTGCAGAGTTTTCTGCGTAACAGTGGGAGCGCGCCTCAAGCGGATGAAACGTGGAGGAGGTTTACTGTCCTGAAGTCCAAATATAGATTTATTCGAACCAAACTGAGACATATTTTCAAAAATAATAGCGATATTCACCACGCTAAAGATTGTTATGGATTTGCTTTAAATCACAAATTGGCCCTCTTTTCATTTGGAACTGATGCAGGTATTGTGTTTTTGAAGCGCATTTAGTATTTTACTTAATATTTGAAGTATTTTTTTTACCTCCAAAGAGTAGCAGTAGTAGTCGCTGTAGCCGTAGTGTTAGTCGTAGAGAATATATCAAGTACCTGACATAAGTATGTGTGTAAAATGAACTTCTGAATTCAAGTGCATATGACAATGTATTTTTATTGGGTGTAAAACAAGTCTCATGTAAATGTGCCTTTGAAACAGTCCATTTGGAAGTACACAAACAAATATATTCTCAATAAAGGATATTCATAACTTCCTCCTCCTCTGTGTGACTGCCTCAATGCCATTTGGTACAATCGTTACATAAACAAAAAAACAACATTCAGTATTTTTTTGGGGGTTAAAACTAAGCACGATCTTCCATGGTTTGTCATTATCTTAGCGTTATACTGTAAATATCTCTCTCCCGTGAGTTTCTCGGTTGAGATTCCTTAATGCACTGACCATGTGTCGAGCCATGAGGTAGTGGCGTACAGGGAACAGACAAGTGCAATACATCAGAGCGCCTCCTTTTACATGCGCAACAGCCGATGTCCATCCACACACACGCACTTTCACCACCACGCGCTTCCACACACACACTCACACGCTCAAGGCTGGTGTTCTTCATCTGCACACATCCCCTCGGCTCCTCTCCCCGATCACGCATGAGAAGCCTGCAAACATAGGACAAGACCTGAGTTTTTAGGTAAGTACATGGCAAGTACTTCCATGTCCTTGTGAGGGAACTTAAGTTGCATCAAAAAAGTGGCAACATTAGCTCCTTCACCTTTGAGGCCTACGTAATTTGTGAATGAACATTGTTCACCGATTATTTGCCAATGCTTTGGTGATAGTGGAATAGTTTTACTAGCCTGCCTTTCTCTGACACTTAACACAAACCTTCTGAATATTATTTCAATATGTGTGGGTTTGAGTGTGCAGTATCTGTCTGTCCAGCCTCTTGTCATGATACAATCCTCTTTAAAACATGTTTGTAATGCAGTGCGTTCTTGCGTCTGTGCTTTAATAAGTTTATTGAAGCATATAATTCCTCTGATCCAAGTGCCTGGGTTCGTGAAAGGCATTTAAAACCACAGCTGCTGCTTTGTCATGAAGCTTTAACTCAAGGTGTTTTTGTTTCACTGGTGTCTTTATGATGTAGTAGAGGTGCTTATGTTGCTCCAAATTCAGATGGTCTGTGTCCTCTTTCCCCCCAATGTTGGACTTCTCCCCTCGTTGCACACTGCCCCGACACCCCCGCCAAGTCATCACCCTCCTGTGTGCGCGCATTTCACCTTGACAATACACAGTAATCAGTCGAACCTGCCGCGGGACCCGCGTTTGGTGTGTATGCACCTTTAGGAACTGGAGTGTACGAGGAGAACAGCAGTGGGCCAAGTACTGAGCCCTGTGAAACTCCTAAAGGGTTGTTAGTCAAATGGGAATTTACCGCATTTTCCTGAACACACTGATTTTCCCCACTAAAATAACATTTAAATCGCTGTTCAGTGTCCGTTGAAACATTGAATTGATGTCATGTTTTAAGTAGAATAGCCTCACTGACCGTGTCAAAGACTTTACAACATTGCCTTTGCCTATACTTGTTTTTTCTCCCCAATAGATAAAAGGAGCTTTGGCTACACCTTCTCCGCGGCAAGACAATTCAAACTTCCAAAACCAGGGAAGGAAAATACCAGGAATTTACGTTGCCAACAGCTGATTCCTAAAAACTACCACACTTTGCAACAGTGCAACACAATGGACAACAATATAAACTCCTGCGCTGCAACGATTTTCATGACATTACCAACCGGACAAATATAATCCGAGAAACTAAATGTCAGAATGATGAGTTAAATAAACCATCCATCCATCCATTTTCTTCCGCTTTATCCGGGGCCGGGTCGCGGGGGCAACAGTCTCAGCAGAGATGCCCAGACTTCCCGATCCACGCACACCTCCTCCAGCTGTTCTGGGGGGACCCCGAGACGACACCAGGCCAGCTCGGAGACATAGTCCCACCAGCGTGTCCTGGGCCTTCCACGAGGCCTCCTCCCAGTGGGACATGCCTGGAACACCTCCCGAGGGAGGCGACCAGGAGACATCCGGAACAGATGCCCTAGCCACCTCAGCTGGCTCCTTTCGACGTGGAGGAGTAGCGGCTCGAGTCCGAGCTCCTCCCGGGTAACTGAGCTCCTCACCCGATCTCGGAGGGTGCGCCCAGCCACCCTGCGAAGGAAACTCATTTCGGCCGCTTGTATTCGCGATCTTGTCCTTTCGGTCATTACCCAAATCTCATGACCATAGGTGAGGGTGGGAACGTAGATCGATCGGTAAATCGAGAGCTTTGCCTCAGACTCAGCTCCCTCTTCACCACAACAGTCCGATACAGCGACCGCATCACTGCTGACGCCGCACCGATCCGTCTACCGATCTCACGCTCCATCCGTCCCTCACTCGTGAACATGACCCCGAGATACTTGAACTCCTCCACTTGGGGCAAGGACTCCCCACCGACCTGAAGCGGGGAAGCCACCTTTTTCCGGTGGAGAACCATGGCCTCAGATTTGGAGGTGCTGATCCTCATCCCGGCCGCTTCACACTCGGCTGCAAACCGCCCCAGTGCGCGCTGGAGGTCCTGATTTGAGGAAGCCAACAGAACAACATCGTCTGCAAATAGCAGAGATGAGATTCTGAGGTTCCCAAACCGGACACCCTCCAGCCCCTGGCTGCGCCTAGAAATTCTGTCCATATAGGTAATGAACAGAACCGGTGACAAAGGGCAGCCCTGCCGGAGACCAACACGCACCGGGAACAGGTCTGACTTACTGCCGGCAATGCGAACCAAGCTCCTGCTGCGGTCATACAGGGAACGGACAGAGGGCCCCGGACCCCATACTCCCGGAGCACCCCCCACAGGGCACCACGAGGGACACGGTCGAACGCTTTCTCCAGATCCACAAAACACATGTGGACTGGTTGGGCGAACTCCCACAAACCCTCGAGCACCCGATGAAGGGTATAGAGCTGGTCCAGTGTTCCACGACCGGGACGAAAACCGCATTGTTCCTCCTGGATCCTAGGTTCGACTATTGGCCGAATCCTCCTCTCCAGCACCCTGGAATAGACCTTACCAGGGAGGCTGAGGAGTGTGATCCCTCTGTAATTGGAGCACACCCTCTGATCCCCCTTCTTGAAGAGAGGGACCACCACCCCGGTCTGCCAATCCAGAGGCACTGTCCCCGACCGCCACGCGATGTTGCAGAGACGTGTCAGCCAAGACAGCCCTACAACATCCAGAGACTTAAGGTACTCAGGACGAATCTCATCCACCCCTGGGGCCTTGCCACCGAGGAGCTTTCTAACCACCTCGGTGACTTCAGCCTGGGTGATGGACGAGCCCCCCTCCGAGTCCCCAGCCTCTGCTTCCTCATCGGAAGACGTAACGGTGGGATTGAGGAGATCCTCGAAGTACTCCTTCCACCGCCCGACCACATCCCCAGTCGAGGTCAGCAACCCCCCACCCGCACTGTAAACAGTGTTGGTGAAGCACTGCTTCCCCCTCCTGAGGCGCCGGATGGTTTGCCAGAATCTCTTCGAGGCCGACCGATAGTTCTCCTCCATGGCTTCTCCAAACTCCTCCCAGACCCGAGTTTTTGCCTCTGCGACTGCACGAGCTGCAGCACGCTTGGCCTGCTTGGCCACTCTTTATAAATGCCACTGTTCAATCACTGACTCTAATAGTTCCAAACATGAACCACTGTCCACACGGTGTGAGAGAGTGTGGCTTTGGCCATTTCCCAAGTTTCACTGCAGTTTGATGCAAAACGCTGCGCACTCGTCATTGCCGGGGGCAGATCAATTATGTTTGTTGCTTCCGGAACCAGCGTGGGTTTTGGAGGTGGGCGCGGCTCACCTTCACGGCACAGGTGAGTCCTTTGAATCCTCTTTGACAGTGGCAGTAGTCGGGCAGAACACACCTCCCTCCGTTCAGACAGGGCTGAATACACACCGCTGAGCACACAAACACACGGCCCAGTCAAACTCCATGACCGCGAAATTAAGCAGCAACTGTGGGGGGGGGGGGGTGAACTTACAGCTCTGACACTGCAGGCCCTCCCATCCGGCGGGACACTGGCAGGTGTTGGGTCCAATGCACTCCCCGCCATTCTTACACTTCTGCAGGCAGACCGCTGGAGGGGGACCAATATTATGTCACACCCAGCACGTACGTGGCAGTGGAAGAGGAGTTTATCAGTATTGGATGTCACTGTTGGAGCTCCATCATATTTATTGTAACAAAACATTTCAGTAATATTTTCTTACAGCACACGTTTATGCATTTTACTGTAATGAACAGCGCTTCAGTCTTATACATTACATTTATGAAGCCAACATTGGTACATTCCTGAAAGAAAAACTCTAACGTCAGAAGCAGATTACGTTTTTGGGTGTGCATAGCAAAACGTGATGGGGTGGGTTAAACGTAAGTTGCGGTCATGGTTTTGTCCTATAGGGCACCACATGCTCTGAGGGGCACCACATGCTCTGAGGGGCACCACATGCTCTGAGGGGCACCATATTGAGGCTAATGTGACTGAACGGCATTGTAGCGTATTCGCGTCGCCGTTTTATTAACGCAGCGAACAAAAAATAGCGGCGCTTGTGCTCACAGCGGCGAGTGAGACAGGAAAGAGGGGAAGGTGCCGAGAGGGAAGACACGTCACAAGTCACAATCACTTTTGTAGGTCTTAGCTTTCAAATGAGGCGTTACTCTAGCCTATAGTCTGTAAGCTCCAGTCGAGAAGCTTTTAGATTTGGGTAAAGCCAAACTGGAGAAAATGTGCTTGGTTCAAGTGGGGGTTAAGAGGTTAACAAGTAGATCTTCTCGGCCCTATGGCAGAAAGAAATTCAGGGCCAACACCCCACATTTTTAAAATAACCTATAAAAAAACAAAATCACCTTTATACCTTAAATGGCTAATTTAAATACTTCCTTACCTACAGTAAGGGGTAGGGGGTGCTCCAGCAGAATCTTTTAACTGAACAGACTGCATTTCCTGCAGTTTTGTGCCTTTTGGAAGTGCCCCAGCAGGTTATGTTCAAGTTGTGTATTTTAATTTTCATGAAATGCTGTTGTATGGCTACATTTTAGCAGCAGCAGAAAGTTCATGCTTTTATTCATCAGAAAAACAGAATAGTACATTAGATGGCCATTATATGGCTATATTGAGTTCCCAGTCTTACAGCATAGAAGCCTTTTCATATATTGGTCCACAGTATCTGCTGAGAAACATTATCTTATTGGGCCCTTAGAATCGTCCTACCCTTCCCCCCCTTTACAGCGCCCTAGTGCACAGGGCAACAACTCATTTATTCCACTAGGAGAAAAGAAGTCTTTGCAGTAGTTGGTTACTCACGGACGTTGCACCTGCTGCCGCCCCAGCCAGACGCGCAGGAGCAGGTGTTGGGACCCACACATTTGCCCGTGTTCATGCACATGGGCTCACACACACCTGAACACACACAACGCACACGAGTCACGCATGAGTCTGGTCTGTGATAGCTGACCGTCTGCTGACTCACTCTTCTGACATCGTTTCCCCGTGTAGCCCGACGGACAGGAGCACACGCTGTTCCGGATGCACTGGCCTCCGTTTGTACAGGGGGGGTTACATAAGGCTGAAAAGAGAAACGGATTTAGTCCTGAAGCAAATGTGTACAAGGCGAGACCCTGCACGTGAAATCATTGTTCTGTCCCAGTCTTGATTAGTTGACGTTAGCATTAGCATGTTGCTGCTAGCTTTAACGTACTGTTGCTACCCGCGGCTTTTTGCCCGGGCGATCAAAAATACATGTTCAGAGGTTAAAACTAACTCAGCGATTGAATTCTCTAGGCTCTGCCCTGCAAAATGTCATACAGCATTCGTCTCTCGTGGACGAGTTTGGAGTTTCTTTCCAAACTTTTGATACGTCGCCATTGACATGGCACACGGGGTTCAGTGCCTCGCTGCTGAGCCCGCTGTCTCCCTGTGCTCCTGTGCTCTGAGCCCGGGTCCGAGACTGTCCGTCCCCGGTCTGAGCGCACCTCGTCAGACTCCGCTCAGGCCCGGGGCTCAGAGCGGAGTCTGCAGCCGCCCGTCCCCGCCCTGAGTGCACTGTGAGCGGATCGGCTGATCTCTCGCAGCTCTGGCAACACACGGACAGGGGGGAAGGAGAATGTGGCGTCGGATGAAGCAGAAATAGTGGGTTTGGGCTGAGACCGAGTCCTCTTTAGGTTTTACAAAACAGCATCAGTCTGTTACAAGTTACAGACACTTGTTGAAAAGTACAAATGTTACCATTATATTTGAGGATGCCAGGCAGGCTGAGCAGGAGCCACAGTTTATTTGGAAACTTGCTTAATTTAATGAATATTTTTTCTTGGGAAAACTAACAATGTGTCTTTTTTAGAGTTTATCAAAAGCACATTCATTCCTTGCTTTTCCCCAACACACAGACAAGTCAGGTATCGATAAGATAATCGATAAAGAATCGAATCGATAGGTGAAATTATTGATGGTACTGATATCAATAAAATTTTATCAATTCCCATCCCTATACAGCATGTCTATTATTACTTCGATTTAGAAAGTTGTGTTTTTAAAGCGGTGAGAGCCAAAACTGGTGTTGGTTCAGTATTGGATATTTGTATCCGATCCCCGACATTGTATTTTCTTGGGTATCGGCTCTGTATCGGATCGGTGCGTCTTTGGTTTAACGTGTCATTTATGAGGTTCTGTCGCGTCGCGGGCCATAGTTATTCAGGAAATCACTACTGCATGAACAATTCAATGAATGTGTTTGAATGGCCTTTAGCCTTAACTCTGGCCCAATGACATTATTGTGACTTTTGTGACCACTGACCGATCTGACAGTGCGAGCCGTAGAAGCCTCTGGGGCAGACGCAGGCATTGGGTTTGGTGCACATTCCTCCGTTCACACACAGAGGGTCACATAGTGCTGGAAAACACACAACAAGAATTAGGACCTTTGATTTAGTCCTGATTTCAGGTTTTTATGCTGTACCTGAAGCACATGTGGGTCCGTGCCAGCCCGGTTCACATCTGCAGACATCTGGAGCCACGCACTGGCCGCCGTTCTCACAGTGTCGGCTGCACACCACTGTTGACCACAGTCAAGGGTAAGAAAGAAAGACGTGCTTACTTTTGCATTTCACAAATGAAACGCTGTTTATTAAAAAGACAAGCATTTTTTGTTTTTGGTTTCCTTGAAATCATTTTTGAACCTCACTTTGGAAAAGCCCAAGTATGGAATGAATGAAAACTGCAATTTAAGAAACAAACAAATCAGACACAGTTTTTAAACCATTACAAATTATACTTGCTTTTTAGCCAACATCTTATCCAACAAAATAAATAAGTTTAAGTTCAAGTAAACATAACTGAATAAAGTAACTAATAACTGACTCATGGGCTACAAGTCAGTCTATGAGTTAAGTATGTTTGAACAAAATGCCTTTTACTCATATTGGTTTGAGAAAAAGTGATATCGATGCATCACTAATCTGTCCTACCAAAAAAATCACAACAAAAAGCCAGCGCAGCGGTTAGTGGTCATGCTTCACAGCAAGAAGGTCCCGGGTTTGATTCCCACCTGGACGGGGCCTTTCTGAGTGGAGTTTGCATGTTCTCCACGTGTCTGCGTAGGTTTACTCCGGTTTCCCCTACCACCAAAAACATGTACAATAGGCCAGGATGAATGATGTGCGTGTGTGTGAATGCATGATGGTGGTCAGGGGGACTGTTGTGCAGTCATGACAGCGCTTCTGTCGGTCTCCCCCAGGGGAAACTGAACACCATGGAGTGAATGTACGATTGTCTCATGTAAAGCGCTTTGTGACCATGTCTGTGAAAGGCGCTATATAAATAAAGATCTTCTTCTTCTTCTAAACAACAAGGGGGCTAATTTAGAGATTACAACTTAACGGCCTTAAAGCAGTACTAAGTAACTCCTGCCCCTAGAGGCCATAAGAACCCCTGCAGGTGTCGTAGCTTGTTGCGGTTTTTTATTATTAATTGTGAGAGTAAATACTACGCTGACAGAAAAGACAAAGGGAGAGAGGGATATCGTACATCCAATTACACAATGGAGATACTTTTTTGCACTCAAACTGTTTAAGTGGCGCTAGCCCGCAGTTAGCTTTGCCCGTTAGCCAGTTAGCTTCTTTTTTGTGATTCCATTAGTGTGTATTGGTGACTCCGACCCGGTGCAGGCAAAGTTGCAATTGTGGTTTTCTGGCCAGAGACACCAGGGGGAGATAAAAGACCCCCCAATCATCCCATTAACACTTGTATTACCCCCAGAGGGACTACGGAAAGGATTTATTAAGGTAAACACGTTACTTAGTACTGCTTTAAGGAGGTGCTCTAGCACGAGGTGCAGGAGAGAGAAAGACTGTGTAACGTGTTGCCTTTGTCTGGTTCTTTTCTCCACTCACTGATTTCACATCTCGGGCCCACGTAGCCGTAGGGGCAGGTGCAGTGGTTTCTGGCGTCGCAGGTTCCTCCGTGTTGACACGGGGGCTCGCAGTGCGCTACAGAGAGAACCATTATAATTACATACAGCGCACATTGAACTCATAAAAGAAGGAGAAATCATGACCTCGTTCACAGGTGGGTCCGATGTAGCCCGCGGGACACTCGCACACATTGGGACGAACACACCGGCCCTGGTTCTTACAGTCGGGACGGCAAACCGCTGGTGGAGGGAAGATTTCAGTGAGAATTTGAATAATAATTAGGCTATTTCAAGTTTTGAACATTTGACACTCTGCTCTTACCGATATGGCAGCTGTACCCGGTGTAGCCTTCTTTACAGGTGCACGTGTTGGGCAGACTGCACTCCATGTTCTTTCCACACGGGAACCTGCACACAGCTGAACACACACATTTAACCTCTTAACCCCCACCATATTTTCTCTTTACCCAAATCTAAAAACTGCTTGAAAAAAGTGTCAAAACAGCGACAAAAGCGGATGAAAAAGAGCGACAAAAATGTGATGCAACAGTGACAAAAAATGCCACAAACACGCAACAATAAAGTAACAAAACTGTGACAAAAAGGCAACAAAAGACTGAACGAAAGTGACAAGTACCGCCCTTTGCTCTGCCCAATCCCGTCAGACCTCGGAAGCTAAGCAGGGAAGGGCCTGGTCGGTACTTGGATGGGAGACCGTTTGGTAACACCAGGAAGCCTAGTGAATATAGTACAAAAATAAACTACTACTACTAGTGAGTGAGTCAGTGGCTGGTGGTGGTCGGAGGGGCCGATTGCGCAGACTGGTTGCCTCGCTTATGTCAGTCTACCCCAGGGCAGCTGTGGCTACAATAGTAGCTTACTACCACCAAGTATGGAGTGAATGAATAGTGCAATGTAAAGCGTCTTTGAGTGTCCAAAAAAGCGCTATATAAAACCGATGAATTATTATTATTATTAAGAAAGCAACAAAAACATGACAAAAAAACAAAGGCCTTAGCTTCACAGCTAGGGCCTTTCCGAAACCGTTCCCTCCTCCCTTCCCCTACACCCTTCCAGTCAGGCCTCAGTGAGGGCACCTTCTGAGGTTCACTCAGAGAAATTCGAACTGTGACTTTCAGACACACTCTCCCCCACCGACTGCACAGCCCATAATGTTGCAAAAATCACAAGTTCGACTGATCATACTTTTAAATGAAAAAAAAAAAAGTTCCCTTAAGAGTTAACAAAGTAATTCAGATACAAAGTGTGTCGTATTTACATTATATATTTTAGCTTCTTCAAACTCACAAGTGAGTATTTTTCCTCTATTAATAAAATCATGTCAAGTCTCACTGTCACTTTCTTTTTCATTGATAAATCTCTATATGATGATAAAAGTGTTCAAATGAACACTTATATGCTCCTAAATAAAGGCAGAACTGATGTTGTTTGGTGCATGTTGCTCGTGGGACTGCTCTCGGTGTAACACACACCTGTTAGGTCTGCATCGATGACTCGCTGTGAGGGAGCTGATCAGACACTTCCCCTCACTGAGTGCTCCGTTTCGGATAGAACTCCACTCCCCGGGGTAGGGTGAGGGAGCGGTTTCGGAAAGGCCCCTAGAACGGCCCGGGTTCAATTCCCACCTGGGCGGGGCCAGGATGAATGAGAGTGTGTTTGAGAGTAGGGCTGGCTTTGATTCATTGATTAATCGAAATCAAACCGAATATCCTTTGAACAGGATAGCAATTCAAGAAACACTTAATGTTGTAATTCAATCGACAATAACTTCGGAACTAAAAGCGATAGAGACTTTTTGCACCGTTTGTCGCGGTCCGTTCTTCCTTTTGAGTGCTCGTCCCTGTAGCCTCCGGGGAGCAAAACTACAGCGTGGCAAAAAACTTGTAAAAAATCTTCCACACAAAGATTTAGTGGTTTATTAATAAATCTTGTAAAATGTTGCCACACTTCAGTCTGATGGCTATGGTGGCAGCCATGTTGTTTACTGTCAAAGGCCTTATTGGCTGTGCCAGTGTGTCATTACACACATGGCCACACGGGGTGATGTTCAATTCTTGTAAATATTTATATTTTCACTACTTTATCAACTTGGAGTTAGTTTCTACTATTTGCGGCATGAGAATGTCGTCCATATAAGATAACATAAGATAATCTTTATTGATCTCACAATGGAGAAATTCACTTGTTACATCGGCTCCAATATCCAAGTAAAATTGGTACCGTGTGATATCTTTAACTGAATCGAAAACAATCTAACTGAATCGTGAATCAAATCAGGCTCTTGTGAAAAGAATCAAATCGATGTGGGAAATCTGAATCGATACCCAGCCCTATTTGAGAGTGTGAGTGGGGGACAACGGTTGGAAATTAGCTTGAGGCTACAATCCTGTACAAGCATGTTTGCATGCATGAGTTCCATGTTCCATTCATTAACATGCACTATCCCAACCAAATAAACAAATAAATAAAAAATAAAGCAACAAAAAAGCAATGAAAAAGTAACAAGAAAGCCACAAAAGAGTGACAAAAAAGCGATGAAAAAAAAGTTACGGCAACACGGCAAGAGGGACAAGACCCAGGTGGGGGTTGAGAGTAAAAAAAATAGTATTAAGTGATAGACATTACAGACACTGAGTGACGGACATATAACACGACACAGAACACAATAGAAAAGACAAATGGAATACAATTGGAAAGGAGATTAAATGAGGCTGACGCTAAATTAAGTGAAACTTGCAAACAGAACTAAATGAAATGATCATGTGTTGTCACTGACACCATGACATAGTGGTAGGGGAAACTGGACACAGGGTTTGAGTGCCTACTGTAGGCAGTAAAGCGCTCTATGTTTACAAGTCGCAGCAGGCGAGACGCATAGACATTATTAATAGACCGTCATTACTCACTCCTCGTGAGTAATGCATTGGATTCCAATTGGGGGACTAGTGGCTATATGGCGGTACTACAGCAATGGCGGCGCCTCCAGTGTCGTCGTCGCAAAGCAGCCAGCGGCCATTGGCGTGCTGCCTTAAATTATAACATTATCACATAACATTTTTATGTGAATATATATATATATATATATATATATATGTACAGTGAGAACCATACGTTTACATACATAAATATGTATGTAAATATATGTAAATATAATATTTGTTTAATTTCTAATTGTCCTAAAAAAACAAAATAAGAAGTTAATTCTGGTTTCATGTCTGACAGTGAGACATAAATGCAAACGTGTCTTTTTATAAAGTGTATGTAAATATATGGCTCTCACATTGTGTGTGTAACTGCGTATTTAACCTTTCAGGGACCCAGCAGCTGTATGAGTGGTCAGTATGGCAATTTTATTTCATTATTTTATTTCATTTTTTTTTTTAATAGGATTTCTGGCAGGTTTTCTGGATGGATGTATACGTAACCATGGAAACCCTAAAAAACAACCACTAGGCCACGTTCCAGCAATGTCCTAATGTGTAGAATGAGCCCAGACCTATTCAGCACAACTGCACCAGTAGTGAGTATAAAAATGACCAACTTGCATCTAGTCCCTTTAAATATGACTGAATACAATAATATACTTGTACAATTCCATCCATCCATCCATCCATTTTCTTCCGCTTTATCCGGAGCCGGATCGCGGGGGCAGCAGTCTCAGCAGAGATGCCCAGACTTCCCGATCCACGCACACCTCCTCCAGCTGTTCTGGGGGGACCCCGAGACGACACCAGGCCAGCTCAGAGACATAGTCCCACCAGCGTGTCCTGGGCCTTCAACAACTTGTACAATTATTTTAATCAATTTTATTTGTCGACTAAATCTAGATTAAAACTAAATAAAAATATGTTGTCAAAATAAACACTATAGTGGAAAACTGAAGCATGACATGGAGCCCACACTCTTTACATTATTATAAAAAGTATTCAAGTTTCTTGAGATGTGGTTAATCTGTTTGTTGGTTTTCTAATCGAAATAACTTGACTGATATTGATATTCCAACACCTTATTTCTGCTAAAACATACACTGATGATATATGATCAATCTTGAGCACCTTTGCATGTGACTCCATCCCCCGTGTATCCAGAAGGACAGGAGCTGCACTTGGACAGACCAGCGGTGTCGGGCTCACAGGGCACTCCCGGGGTCAGCTGAGTCCTGCTGGGTTGGGCTCGCGGGACGGTGGGGGTCAGGACGATGGCGTGGTTCCTGGACGTGTCTTTGGACCTGAGGGGTCTCAGCGAGGCCTGTTTCCTGGAGGAGCTGGTGGGGGCCAGGCTGTGCGGTCTCTCAGCTACTCCCTGCTCTGTAAAACACACCAGGAAACGTGTCTTATTCCATTCATGTGTGTCTGGGGGAATTCTGCGTCTGTCTCGAGCACTCAAAGTGTCGTTTCTAACCTGCTGATGTCATTTTTGGCATTTAAAAACAATTCCAAGATAAATTAGACTCTTAAATAAGCTACTCCAAGGCATTAGATATTTTTAACTTATCATAGGTAGGGATGGATACCGTTACATCTTCTTTGATACGTTAACGATACTTCGTTTTGGATACCGATACCTGAACGATACTTTATCCAATACCTATACAAAAACATTTGTCATATTAACCCAATAAAAGAGATCAATAATTATTATTTTTCCTAATTATTATTTAATTTCTTAACTTCCTTTAACTACGGCAGAAAAATATGAAGTGCCTCTTAGGGCCCTGGACCCCACTTTTGGAAACATTGCAATAGAAATGCATCCAGGAGACTTAACAATTGAGAAAACTGAAATACAGTATGAACTACAAAAAACATCTGGAGAACTACTCTATTCGGAAATAACTATTTTACAAAAAAAATATTTTATTCTACTTCTGGGGAATAAAATCCAGGGGTAAAACAGAAAAAGTATAACGGAATACTATTAAAAAAGGAAAGTCAACTTGAATTATGTTTTGCAGGTTGAATATGGAGGATAAGGATTTGGGGATCAATCACAGAACGAGGAGGGACGGCGAGACGGTCCCGGTCTTACTCGTTCTCCTGCATGTGCGGCCGTTTCCTTGGAAACCGTGAGGACATGGCCCGCAGGCGTAACCCGCTGCCACGTGGACGCTTTCGAAGCACTGCACCCTGGGGTGACAGGGCGTCCTGCTGCAGGGGGAGGCAGAGGGCGAGGCGGAGAGCTTATGCTGCAGTGAAAACTGTGCTCCTCCTGAAACAGAAATAATGAAAATAAATAAATCTGTAAGAATCATTCATTCTGATTGATAACAGGAATGTGACGTACGTGAGCAGTTCTTCCCGTCCCCGGTGTATCCAGTAGGGCAGTGTCCACAGGTGAAGGAGCCCAGGGTGTTGTTACATCCCACTCCAGGGAAACAGGGCTGGGACAGACACTCGTCCACATCTTCTCGACAGGTGCGACCTACAATTACACAATACCATACTGAGGAAATACTGGATGTAATGATGTTTTTTGAAGTACTACGTACTATGGGCGTAAACATTTCAGAATCAACTTTATTGTCATTGTGTTACTACACAACCACATTTTATTGAGGGTCGAAGTAGGTGCATTATAAACAAAGAGCACTCAAGGCAAGTTTATTTGTAGAGCACAATTCATACACAAGGCAATTCAAAGTGCTTCACAGTTGCATAAAGTTACAAGAAAACAGATCAAATCAATCATTAAAACATCAACATAAAGTTAATCAATGACAGTAAAAGGCAAGAGTGCAGATAAAATACTTTCAGTTTTCATCTGCTCGGGTAAAAAGAGCTGTTTTCAGCCTGGATTTGAACATTGTCAGAGTTGAGGCCTGTCTCACATCCTCATGAAGACTGTTCCAGATTTCAGCTGCATGAAACTGAAACGCAGCTTCACCGTGTTTAAAAAACGTTTTGTTTCAAACAAACTTTTTAAAGTTTAAGATAAAGCTATTTCTAAGTTTACTGGTGTGAGTCGGCGGCCCAATTGAGGGCAGTAGTTCAAAAAGGTGAATGTGAAGGGTCTTTCACGATGTCTTTTGCTCTACTCAGTTAGTTCTTCCAGCGAGGGCAGTGGGGAGACTTTACAACTCGTTCCAGAGCCTTATTTTTTTCTGGCGCAGCCCTCAAACTGCGTTGTGACGTTAGTGAGGACACTCTCAATGGTCGCCCAATAGAAAGACACCAACAGCTTCCAGTCCAAGTTGTTCCACTGGAGCACGCGAAGAAAGTGCAGTCAGTCTCGGATGTGTCTGTGGTGTTGGCTGACCATGAGAGGTCCTCAGAGATGTGGACACTAAGGAGTTTGCAAAAGTATTATGCTAAACTAATATTAGAATCACATTCACTTCTAGAATGTGGTCAGGACCGGCCCAAGCCTTCGTGGGGCCCTAAGTCCCTCACATAGCGACCCCTCACAACATCAGTGCCATCTTGGCCAGTTGATTCAAATTCCACAAAATGAGACCTCCAATATCACCCCAACTATGTCGGAAAAAGTAAAGTGGGGAATTCTAAACTTTTAGTAAAAGCTTAGGTGCTCCAGGGATCCCCTGGTGGTCTCATGGTCCTAAGCAGTTGCATAGTCTGTTGTTATCTTTAGGCGCTGGGAGGAGTTAATGCAAGTTGATTAAGAGGGAAGGAGGGAGGTTAGGGAAGAGAGAGTTCCGTTTCCTGATGGATCAAACTGTCCTTCAGTCGGCTGCAACTGGCCTGGAGACTCTGCAGGCTCCGTTCTGAAAGCGGCAGACTGAAGAGACCGTTTGAGCTTAATGGAAGCCATTTTGAAACAAGGACATAATCAGACCAAGTCCAGTGAAAGTGGATGGAAAGTTTAATTTATGAAGTTCTGTATAGAAAAAAAAAATGTGTATGGGAACTCACGTTTAGGGCCTGGACGATGCACTTTAGGCACAATACAATATTGTGGTACAATACGTATTGCAATACAAAATGGCCGATACTATGTGCGCCGCGATATAGTGCTGACCTCTCTTGTCTTGGCAGAACTATTGACGGTGGATGTAGTGCAGCAAATTCAACCTGCCTTCAACCAATCAACACCTCACACCTCCACTGCAGCCAATCATCACCCAGGACTTTCACCCTTCTCTTTCGCGGGCTCGTCCACTTACTGGCTGTGCTGTAACCCACCTCCACCATGTCACCGCCTCTGCCCGTCCTGGTTTCTCCCATCGTTCATTCCGTGCCCACAGTTTCTCACCCCTCTGTACATGGCCTTGGTCTGGTACCTGTGGTTCCCGGTGGGCAGATGCAGGTGAAGGCGTTGGCCGCGTCGATGCAGCGTCCGTATCTGCAGGGGTTTGGTTTGCAGTCGTCCATGTCCTCCTCACAGCGCCCCCCTCTGAAGCCTTTGGGACACGCGCACAGGTACTCTTCACCGCCAGGGGGGACGAGTGGGCTGGACACACATGAGCCGCCATTTTGACAAGAGCAGGGCAGAACAGCCACCTGAAGAACACGCACAACTGATTAGACTCATTGCAATTTTTCAAACAAGTATTGCCATTTATGTTTTTGGGATTCAAGTTTCAGTTTGCGATATTTTTAACATCTACTGTACATTTGAGCGAATTCTGATATACAAGCTACATAACTACAAGAGGTGCTCAGTAACAAAGGGTTTTGAGGATATAAGTTGTGAACTTCTTTCCTGTACTCCACTAAATTATACAGATAAATATAATACTTTCTACTCCACTACATTTCTACATAAGCCCTAAAGTAAAAAAAAATTGAAAAGTAGCCACATATCTTATTCTGGAGTGTGTATTTTAAGGCTTAAAATGGGACAATATGTGGTGCCGTCCAGTTGGACTGTCAATGCCAATGACTCACAACAAGAAGATCTGTCCCCGTCGTGTTGCTGTCTGGGTGGTTAACTTGGGCACTATCTTCATATTTTTGGAAGTATTCATGTTTTTACTTGATTACTTCTACAGCGGGTACTTCAGTACTTTCACTGAATAATTTGGCTGTGCAACATTCATTTGTGTTATTAAAGGCCTTAATACCGCCCTCAGCAATGTTTTTTTTTCAGTAGTTGGAGTAGTGAACCTTGGTCGGAACCTGGCTTTCCCTCCTCACCCAGCCTCCTGCTCACGCTGCTCTGATGATCGATTCAATGAGATACGAAAATGTAATTAATCCTGTGAGCAACACACATTCATCAGCATAAATAAGATATGAAGCAAAGTAAACATTTTGAGACTTACATGCTATACAGCAACTTTCATATAAGTGTGTTTTTGTTTTGTTTTTTGGGGCATTTAGAACACTAATGTTCCATTCAGAACTAAGTTTACAGTGCAAAGCTTTTTTCCACCCCACAATCCTTGAATGCCTCACAGCCTCCCGGTGTCTGTAACAGGAGGAAGACCTGACAGCTCCCTGTAAATATTGGATTATTAAACATTAAACATTTCATGAGGATGTTTCTTTTGTAAACTTCTGTCATAATGCTCAACACCAACTGTTTTGGCTTTTGCTGCTTCAAACATTTGCGATCCCTGCACATGTTTGTGTTTACAGGGTGAGGAGCAGGTGTGGGATGTGTTTGGGGTGCACTGTGATGTGAGGGAGGTGCAGCACTCATCTGCTCCTGTGGGACAAAGTTCGCTCGCTGTTTGAAGGTGGTGCATTGAGCGATGCAATGTTAGAATGTAACCACTCCGGTCCGACAAAATGGAGCAGCTGAGGGTAGCTTTAAAGGTGAATTATGGAACTTTATATGTGAACAAAACACATGTGTGCATATTTGAGTTTTTAGTGACCCAGCGATCACAGTGGCTCCAGGATCAATTGTTTGTTTGTTTTTTTCATCAGAAAAGTGCAGCTTTAATTTGGGTGCGATTAATTTAATGATTAATGCTATTTTCCTCTTAACCGCCACCTGAAATGACCACATTGTCTCCAGTTCGACTTCACCCTTCTTGGACAAAGCGTCAAAATATCGACAAAGACGAGACGTAAATAAGGATGAAAACGTGACAAAAACATGACAAAACCTGAGCTGACTCGCAAACAACTTGAACCTGAAAACTGAAAGTGGAGAAAAACTGTCACTTGCAGAAAAATGGAAAATTCAATCCAAAATCAACACCCGAGACCGAGGAGAGAAGGATCCGCCCCCCCGCCCCCCCTTCTGCTGGTTTCACCAATAAAAACGACTTGATCTGCGGCAGACTGCGGACTGGATCTCTTTGATGCGCAGAGTTTGGAGCAAACTGGGAACTGCCTGCTGTATGTGTGTGTGTCGGGTTACAATACCAAGAAGAGCCACATCCTTAGTAAACAAAAGAGCCCTAGCAGAGTATCATCACCTGTACGCTGGCCGTAGCGTGGGCGTGGCAGTGGTCAGTCACGGTCACCCTGAACGTGTGCCTGTCTGCGGCGTCGGCTGAGGCCCTCCATGTGAGCAGTCCAGACGGAGATACAGTGGAACCCTCTGGACCCGAGTCCAGCCTGAAGAGCAGAGCGGAGCCTTCGGGGTCCCGGGCCTGCAGCTGGAACCTCAGAGTCTCCCCGTGGAAGGAGCGCAGGGCGGAGGGCAGAGGCTGGAACACGGGGGGACGGTTCTCTGTGGGAGGGAAAGTCAGTGTACTATGACCACACAGGGACAGGCAAGTTTGACTTTCAGTCCTTCCACCAGGGCCTCGGTCAGTTGGAACTGTGTGCTCTTAGAATTTAGAACATCCTTTGGACATCCTGAATGGATCCAGACTGTGGAACTCTCTGCCCTCAGACCTAAAACTGCAGACTGACATGGACAGCTGTGATGCTGCATAATCAGAAGGCTGTGCTGTCATAAAGCTTTTCCTTTTCTTTTCAGACGATGTTTCCATTGCGTGTCTTTATGATGTAGTAGAGGCGGTTAGATGATAGATGATCTTTAGCGTCCTTTTGCCTGAATGTGTGTTGGCCACCTCCTCCTGCTAAATGGCGTGTTCACTAACATGCACTGTCCCGACCAAATAAACCAATAAACCTCTGCCCACATGAACACAAATGGTTTCCTCCTCTCGCTGTTGTCATACTTTATCTGTTCGTGTTTATTTGAGCCAAACGAGAGCGGGGTGGGGTGCTGTTTACGTACTCTCTGCCGCGGACCACGCGTGAGTCGCGGACAGTGGGCGGCACGTGAGGCAGGGGCCACTGGGGCTGCTCTCGCCCTCGCTGTAACAAACGCCGTCGATGTAGCACATCTTCTCCTGGGAGTCGAAAAACCAAGAGCTGTGTGTGAGAGAGAGAGACGGCCAAGAAACATACAACACACGGCAGTCTGGAGGAGGAATTTCATCCAAAAGTTCACTGCAGGTGAGGAAAGTGCTTTGGTTTTTAAAAGGTCTTTACCTGAAAGAGTGGGACTTACCCTGAGAGTGCAGAGGGGGTCGGCGCTGGCCCGGCAGACCTGACACATCCCGTCGTACAGCGTCGCGATCTTGGCGTTACTGTAGCTGTAGCCGTCATTTGAAACCTGAAACAATCGCTCATGTAAATCAGGCAGGACGGTAAGTCAAACCTTTCTTATTTGTCAGGATAAACTTCAAGGATTACTAAGGGGTGGACTGTACAGGAGCATTGGGTTTCTTCAGGCAGAGGGCTTTAGTAATAGTTAAAGTTAGGTGTTTTCCTGATTTACAAGTGGTTACATCCAGATATAATTTCGCAAAAGCCCCACCCCCTTAGCCTATGTTTGCTAGCTCCGTCATGCATCATAACGGGGAAGAAGTGTCTCTTTTCGGTGCAATACCAGCGCAATATCCTCCAGATCGAGGTGAAATGGGTCGCATTGTGTTGTGGAGGAAAATATTAAAAATATGCAACAAACAGGACACGCGCTCTTGGCAAGTTGATCTCTCCTTATGTTAGTCCAGTAATGATTCAAATATGGCCAGACTGGGGTTGGCCCGTGCTCCTGCTGCGGAGAAAAGAGAGGCTGCAGTGGCTTTGTCTACCCCGCGCCACAGCTAGGTAACATAATGTGGGATGGGACAGGACTTCTCATGTGCTCAACTGCCATCAGGGAGGAGATTTAGGATCCCCCTCTGTGCACACAGCCACTATACGACTCAAACCTCTTCATCAAGTTTGCAGACGACACAACAGTGGTGGGTCTCATCAACAACAGAGACGAGTCAAACTACAGGAGTGAGGTGAGCAGTCTGGCCATGTGGTGCACACAGAACAACCTCTCTCTAAATGTGGAGAAGACAAAAGAGATTGTTGTGGACTTTCGAAGAGCGCGGGTCCAGCATGCTCCTCTAACAATCAATGGTGCTGCAGTGGAGAGGGTGACCAGCACTAAGTTCCTGGGTGTGCACATCACAGAGAACCTCTCCTGGACCATGCACACTACATCTCTGGTCAAGAAAAGTAATCAGCGTCTCTACTTTCTCCACAAGTTAAGAAGAGCTAGAGTCCCAGCCTCTGTTATGTGCAACTTCTACAGAGGGACTATAGAGAGCATCCTGACCAGCTCCATCACTGTGTGGTCCTTCTACAGAGGGACTATAGAGAGCATCCTGACCAGCTCCATCACTGTGTGGTTCTTCTACTGAGGGACTATAGAGAGCATCCTGACCAGCTCCATCACTGTGTGGTTCTTCTACTGGGGGACTATAGAGAGCATCCTGACCAGCTCCATCACTGTGTGGTTCTTCTACAGAGGGACTATAGAGAGCATCCTGACCAGCTCCATCACTGTGTGGTTCTTCTACAGAGGGACTATAGAGAGCATCCTGACCAGCTCCATCACTGTGTGGTTCTTCTACAGAGGGACTATAGAGAGCATCCTGACCAGCTCCATCACTGTGTGGTCCTTCTACAGAGGGACTATAGAGAGCATCCTGACCAGCTCCATCACTGTGTGGCTCTTCTACAGAGGGACTATAGAGAGCATCCTGACCAGCTCCATCACTGTGTGGTTCTTCCACAGAGGGACTATAGAGAGCATCCTGACCAGCTCCATCACTGTGTGGTTCTTCTACAGAGGGACTATAGAGAGCATCCTGACCAGCTCCATCACTGTGTGGTTCTTCTACAGAGGGACTATAGAGAGCATCCTGACCAGCTCCATCACTGTGTGGCACGGCGCCAGCATTGACTCCTGCCGAAGGAGCCTCCAGTGCATCGTGAGAGCAGCGGAGAAGATCTGTGGAGCTCCTCTCCCCTCCATTAAGGACATGTACTCCACCCGTCTCACCCGCAAAGCCGTCAGAATCACCAGGGACCCTACGCACCCATCACACAGTCTCTTCAAGGTGATGCCTTCAGGGAGGAGACTGCGGAATCTACGGCCAGGTCCAGTCGACTTAACAGTTTCGTACACAGGGCCATCGGGAAGCTGAACTCCCTGCCCTCCCTTCCGCCCCTCTCCCCCCGCTCCACAATCAAGGATGAGAGAAATATAATTTCAAATCAGTCACATGGTTTGACAAATAAAACAATCTTGAATCTTGAATAAAAGCTCATTTGTACCACACTCCATCACATTAATTAACTAGTGTGACTGTGTTAAGGCGGGCCACTGTGGGTGTTGTTTGTTTTGTTTATCTGTGCCTTTTTGTAATGTATTAATGACTTTGTCTTTATGTTTGCAACTGACTCTCCTCCAAGTCAAATCTTTCCCTTGGGAAACAAAATAAATGAATCCTGAAACAAAATCATGATTCTCCAGCATAGATATAATATATATAATATATTTAAGCTGTCCCCTGTCCCTAGTTTGACAACCCTAGTTTGGATAATAATGAGCTGCGAGTCCACACCTCTGCAATACGAATGATCAAACCCCTAGTGCGGTGTAGTCAAGATGACTTTGTGAGTGCGACATGTGGCAGGTGATGGGAGTTCAGTAAACACATTTGTCTTTGGGATGAGTGAGCAGACAGCACTGACTCTGATCTGCCAGCGGGCCCGCGGTCTCTGGGCCGTTGGGGGGGTCCCGGGGGGGTGCTGGCTGTCCTCCGGGGGAAGCTGGCACTCCAGAGCTGTCACGTCCAGGAACGAGGCCAAGACGAACACAGGCTCATCCAGAACCCACCCGCCTGACACAAACTTGGCACAAAGAGAGAAGACAAAGGGACTCGGTGGGTAAAGATGTTTCCGTGGTGACAGGGACAGGTCTTTTATCGACTTAGAACCTCCTCAAACCTTCACTCTGTGTGCTTGTACCAAACTCTGCGTTTTTCAGTTTATGAAATATTTCAGCTGCAGCAAGCCAAAGCTTCTACACAATGTTTATACAAATAATCATTTTTGCATTATTAGTTAGGGATGGGTACCATTTAAAACAATCCTCTTTCCAATAACTATTGGAGTTCGACCAATATGTTTTTTTCTAAGGCCGAAGCCGATATGCTCGGCCGATATTATTGACTGATACTTTTGCCTAGGGCTGCAACTAACAATTATTTGGTAATTGATTAATCTACCAATTATTTTCAAGATTAATCGCTTGGCTGTGAATTTTTTTTTTAAATCACATAATGCTAAAGTGACATCGCTTGTAAACTTAATGTGAATGTTTGATGGAGGCTCTTGGTGCTAATTCTGCTTTCTGATTGGATGAGACACAGATGGAATTTATTAAATGTTCAATGTACAAAACACTAAAAACCCTAACTTTAAAAACAAAGTAGGTTTTCATAAAAAATACAACATTTTCATGTCATTTTTGCTCTGTTTGAGTCTGTGTTTACTAGAAAACCTTCATCATTTTAAAAGTTACTCATCTACCGTTCCTCAGCCAAGAGCAGATTAGAAGTCCCGTCTCACTTTTGTATTTCCTGCTAGAGACGCCTCAGTGCCTGTAGGGGGCGCTATATCGGCCGCACCGTCATGTTGGCCGCAGGGTTCAAAGCCTGGGAAAAAGTAACGGCATATAGGCCGGAAATTACGGTAATCGATTACTAAAATAGTTGTCGACTATTTCAATAATCAATTAGTTGTCGATTAATCCCTACGTTTGGCCGATATTTTTGGCCGATTTTTCCAAATTGTCTGGTCTATAATCCCTTGGCCGCTCCAGCAGAGGCCAATTTTATTTGATCACTTTAGGTGATTCAATCATAGTTTCTGTCCCAGCTTTGGTTAGCTGCCTTTGTGCGCGGCGATCAAAACTATAAAGTGCAGAGGTTAAAACAGACTCAGCTTTGAAATGATTGAATTCTCCAGGTTCTCTGCATCAGAATGACATGCAGCATGTCCATATTCACGGAGGTTTTTTTTTTTTTTTTCATTTATTTATTTGAGCAGAAACTTATTTAAAACATTTTACAGAAGAAAACAAAACAAGACTATTGTGCTCAAAAGGAGTAGGAAGAAGTTCAAAGAACTTATAATAAACCTACCCCTTATCTCTCATTCAAGTAACACAAAATATCACAAAGGATTTATCATTTACAGTCGTACAAAATAAATAAAGGATTTATCATTTACAGTTTTACAAAAATAAATACACCATATGGTATTTAATATGTATAGCAATTATATTGCAACGTCACTTCATCTGACTGAAATCGACACATTTTTTACAAACTCAATGCATTGAACTTATGCATGTGTAAACGTTCGGTTTTAGTGAAACTTTTTTTTTTTTTTCTTTTTTTTTTCCCATCCCTCTCTACAATACCTCAATCCTCATATACGGGCAAACCCCATAACAACAACAAAAAAGCGCGAGTGTGTGCCTGTCTGTGAAAATAATAGTAATTATGATACTTCACTAGCATAATTTTTAAAGATAATGTCTTTACATGTTTTTTTAAAGTGTACTAGTGTTTTGCTCTGTTTTGTCTCTTTATTTAGGTCATTCCACAATGTTATTCCTGCTTGGGAGGTTTAGTGAAACTAACTAACTTTAGTGAAAAGCTTGGAGCTAACCAGTTTTCGTTGCGATGTTTCTGTTCCCCTGAGGCCAAGGGAGTTGTGGGAGGAGTCGTTTAAAAGCCCTGACTTTGCTCTTTCCAAAAAACGGTAAAATCCCTAAATATCGGTGGTCAAATATTTGTCATCTAGAACCAGAAAACAGAACAATAATGTGTGCAAATTTACACTATCGCGTTTCTCTCTACTCCCCAACTCTGCTAGTAGAGTAATCGCCAAGCAGAGTACATTAGTACCTTTTCTTTGACAAACTCACACTTGAGCTCGTAGGAGTCTCTGAAGCCCAGGCCGAACACTCGGACGCCGCTGCAGTCGCCCTGTCGTACGTCACACAGGCCTCCCCTCTCCAGCTCGCTGATCTCCGGGATCTGGTCTTCACAACCAAACACTCGTGAGCTCAGGGAAACAGGTTCCCCACTTTACACGAGCGTATTCAAATAATCAATCAATGTATTTTCCAAAAGTGATGTGGCCTGTGAGTGGGTGTACATTTGTAACTGTTTTACAGCCTGCATGATCAGGGGAGCCGGGGAATGTTAAGTACTTTACCAGACAGGGCGCTGCAGTCGTACGAGCCGAAGCCGGGGAAGCACACGCAGCCCCACTCCGAACACTGGCCGTTCCCGTTACACAGACCGGGACACCTGGGCAGAGGAAATTCATTCAGTTCGCAAAGCCTTGGTCACTGTTTCAAAATTGCCCTGGTTTATGTGTACGGACAAACTTCAGCCACTAATAAACATTAATCACTAATAACACAGCAGCTCCCACTTGTCTGCCGAAAGACTAAAACAAAATAAAAATAAAAATGAGATGTCAAAATCCTATTCTCGGCCTCATGGAGCTTGTCTTACATGAAGGAAGCAAGTATATATATTTTTTATTATTACACCTACACATAGGAGCGAGGGAAGGGAGGTTAAACTAGCTTTTAGGCAGATCTCTTGAAAACCAGGGAGTGAAACTACTGGACATTTAGTTTCAACTGTTTTTGATCAATATGTCATTTTCTAACCAACACAGTTTAAGATAGTGATAAAGATAAACACCTACAAAGAAGAGAATACCCGCTCTTTAAATGTATATGAAACTCAATTTTTGCTAAAACATAGTTAAGACAATTATATTTAAGTTATGTTTATAGTTTCACTTCCTTATTGGACACTGACAGAAAGTGACATAGATAGAGGCAAACCATTTTAAACTGTTGCCGTGCCAACAGTGTGCGTTATGTTTTCATTAATTTGCTGCTTCACTGAAAGAAAATGAAAATGATGACTTACAACAGATGTTATTCATCCAAATAACTCATATTTTCAAATGCAACAAAACTTGTCATATGCACTTTAAATCTGCGTAACTCCTGCCCCTAGAGGCCATAAGCGCCACTGCAGGTGTCGTAGCTTGTATTGTTTTTTTTAACTCATTAATTGTCCGTGAGAGTAAACACTACGCTGACAGAAAAGACAAAGGGACAGAGGGATATTGTTCATCCAATTACACAATGGAGATATATTTTTTCACTCAAACTTGGCTGTAAATACTGTTTAAGTGGCGTTAGCCTGTTAGCTTCTTCTTCGTGATTCCATTAGTGTGTATTTGTGCCTCCGACCCGGACAGAGGCACCAGGGGGTGATGAAAGACCCCCCAATCATCCCATTAACACTCGTATTACCCCAGAGAGACTAAGAAAAGGATGTATTAAGGTAAACAAGTTAGTTAGAACTGCTTCACAGGTAAAAAGAGTAAAAGCTGTGTCCTCTGTCCACACTGTTACCTTCATAGTGCACTGTATCATGGTCACCCCATGTTGTAATGGGGGTGTTAATCTCTTAACCCGCACATTTTCTCCAGTTCGGCATTACCCAGATCTAAAAGCTTCTTGAAAAGAAAGCGTCAAAATAGCAACAAAAACAAGGATTAAAACTGAAAAAAGTGACAAAAAAGCCACAAAAGAGTGACGAAAATGTGACAAAAAAACCCCACAAGGACCCTGATAAAAAATAAAAAGAGACGAAAACATGACAAAAAACGCTTACAAAATGTAACGCGATCAGTTTTGAAGGTCTGGCCAAGCCCTCCAGTCGAGAAGCTTTTAATTGTGGGTAAAACCGAACTGGAGAGGATGCGCTCGGATAAAGAGAAAACATATTGAACCGATATTTACCCATAAATATTCCAGTGTCTTGAATTTGGCCGGTCTTTATCACGGACACACCGGATTTTAACGAACTTGTAGTAAATTGTCTCAGCTTTACCAAGGATCCACTCACCCATTCACTCTCTCATTCATACACCCGTGTATGCAGGTGGGTAAAGTGTCTTGCACGAAGACACAATGACAGTGGGCATCTTCAGCAGGCGGGATTCGAACCCCTGACCTTCCGATCATGAGACCCGCTCTACCATCTCCGCCACTGTGGGCACTCATTCTGCAGGCGTTTGGACACGGGGCCCCAGTGTCGGCCTTTAGGGTGAATGCGGGGCTGGGACGGGAGCGGGCATTCAGACGCGACTATTGTAAACAGCGCAGCGAAAGGACCTGCCTGAGCACAGCCAGCGCCTCCACGAACTCTCCTGTCCTCCCCTGCTCCGCCAGCCTGCGCTCACACTCGTTCTCCAGCAGGGGGAGCGTGCCGCTGAGCCACGCCTCCTCCTCGTCCTTCAGCTGCAGGTCGGACACGCACATGGCCACCGCCCGCTCCACCGTCGCCCTCGGGAGCAGCCGCGCGCAGCCCAGGGCCACGCTGGAGTGGGCCACCGCGTCCCGACACCGCTCCGCTGCCCGCCGCTCGCTCAGGCCGGAGTGCGTCGGCCATGTCGGCGGAGAGTCGGGCTGGGCAACAGAAGGCTCGTGGTCCTCGGGAAAGAAATAGGCGGACCCTTCCAGACCTTGGCGCTGAGGCGCGTATCGGAGGGGTTTCTGACGTCCGCTCATGTACTCCGCGGTGAGGTCCAGGACCGGGATGAGGTCGGACACCAGGACGTTGCCCCGATGAGAGCAAGAGCCTTCAGGGTTTTTGGAAGGTGATTTGGCTCGGCTGGATGTGGGAGGAGGTTCGGTTTGGCAGTTGCAGAAGTTGGTGGGACTCGTGGAGCTCAGAGGAGGTGATGGCACGGAGTCAAAGAGGCTGCTGCCCGGAGGAAGTCTGCGAAAGCAATCAGGAAACAGCACTGTGTTAGTCTGGCTGTACATGAGCGCTCCAAAAACAATATCAGCATGTACTAAGAAGCTCAGCCTCCTGGAATGTGTTACCAACTGAGAGAACTTTGACACACTTTGAGCCTGGTGAAAAAACGGCTACCTCAGTGTCGTTTTTGGCAGCCCTCTTAGTTTGAGTCTTTAGGAGGAAAACACTTTTAGTTTTAGTCACACTTTAGTCGTTTCTAAATGTGATCGTTTCCGTCTAGTTTTGGTCAGTTTCATTAAAAAAGTCATTCATCCTTTAACTCCCACCGGAACCGAGCACATTTTCTCCAGTTTGGCTTTACCCAAATCCGAAAGCGTCTTGAAAAAAAGTGTCAAAATAGCAACGAAAATGCGACTAAAAAGTGATGAAAAAGTAACAAAGAAGTGACAAAATAACGTCAAAGACGCACAAAAACACACTGCAACAGCAAGAAATGTTTCGATGAGTTGTGTGGGCTTTCAAGTGAGGCGTTACTCTGGCCTATAGGCTGTACGCTCCAGTTGAGGAGCTTTTAGATTTGGGTAAAGCCCTCGGTTAAAGCGGGGGGTAAGAGGTTACATAATTAGTATTTCGACAAATGAATTTGGATAAAATGTGTCCAAATTAATTTGTGATAGTGTGTATTGTAAATGTGGAAGAAGGTTGACAGGCTGGTTACACCACAACAGGCAGATGTGCAAACACAGAGAAAGGCCCCCTACAGGTGGGAATCAAACCCGGGACCTTCTTGCTGTGAAACACAAGCGCAGTTGTGCCGCCTAAAAATTCTGCATCAGATCAGGTTTTTGTGCTAAGTGGATTTTGTGGGCGGGTTGCCTCAGTGGCATCGAAGGATGGGTTAAATGCAGAGGACACATTTCTCTACGGGGACAATAAAATATACAAACAAACAAAACATTTTCTTTTCTTTTTTTAAATCGATTTTTCACCCAAATGGATGCATTTATTTTTTTATATATATATATATATTTGAGTAGTTTTCATCATGTATACACAAATGCAAATGATGTTCCAACCACCTCCAGTCTCCCTCTAATGAGACAGCCAGACAGGGTGAAGACAATACCCGTTGTCAGCATTTGGCCAAGGGGTAAAGAATTGACCCGATTGAGCAAAACCAATGTGATTTTTGGATCAAAATCAGTTCACAAAACCTAGATCCCACGTAAACCAATTTTATGGACGCCTGAGATACAAACGTATACACCACCTTATAGTAGTAGTCCAGTAAATATCTTTTGACACCCTAGGTCTATAAAGTACTGTAAATGCAAAGTAGAAAAAAAGATCCGCACAGCCATTATTGATGTTTCAAAACGTCAATAATGGTTGTGTTGGTTTATAATAAGCTGTTGTAAATACAGAAATGGCTAAATAAAAGTCAGGCCAATAATGTAATAACCAGCAACCTATTGGCTGGTAAATTATTATTACGCTATTGGCTGAACAGTGGTTCAGACATGGTTCAGAGCAGCCCTCACTGACCTCCAGGCGGAGATGAAGCTGTCCACGTCTGGGACCGCCGCGCTATCGTCTGAGTGGAAGTCGTTGTCCGTCTGTCCGTCGTACGTCCCGCACAGGCCCCGGGTGCGGCCCCTGTCGGCGCCCGATGCCCTCACGGTGAGACTCATGCCCCAGGACGACACATCGGCCCGGACAAACGCTCCGGACGACAGGGTCATCTGAGGACACCAGAGTATACGCTCTTACACTTCCTGTAAGATCATGGAATTTTTATTTTCACACTTTATATGGCAAGGTTAAGTCCCTCTCTACTGAGGCTGTGTCAGTGAACAAGCCGGTTTCAGTTTTGATTAAGCCTACGTGTAGGGCTGAGCCATATTGGAACATTCCAGTTACACCGGTGTAAACCACGCTTTATCACTTTCATGCGCCACTACAGCGGAGTTTGACTGGAGGGAGGAGGGAGCTACAGCAGCATGACTGTGGAGGCGCTTAAAAAATGAAATTAAATAGATGAAGCTTCTCTGTACCTTGAGAAGATCATTTTTGCAAGGAAAGGGCTTGGGCTTTGACTCTTGAATGAACTTCAACAAGCTAAGTAAGTAAGGGCTTTATTTGTCATTATACAAGTGTATGTTGAAATTGCGTTCAGGTGTTAGTCCTGAGCCGCTGTGGGCCGACCTGAGCAGCATGTTTCCTGGAGGTCGGGGAAACTGGAGTACTGCCTCCAGTCTCCTCTGAAACGGTGCAGTGCCTTCTGGGTTTGTCCCTCTTTCAGAGCGTGGTGTCCTGCACTGGTCAGCTCCTCCTCCTTCCTCTTCCTCTTGCACAGCTCCCTCCACTCCACAACAGTATTTCACCATCTTCTGGGAAGAGCTTAGCAGTTAACCTTATTTATTCTAAAGTGATTTTCTATAAGCCAGAACACTAGTAGGGATAGAAGATTTGTGTGGATTAGCTGTGAGTCTTGCCCAGATACAGTGCCTTGTGAAAGTACTAATACACCTTAAACGTTTGCACATTTTGTCATGTTTACAACCCTAAACGTAAAGATTTTTTGTTGTTGAATTTTTTACTGAAAGTTCACACACAAGTAACAGACAACTGTGAAGTGAAAGCAAAATGATACATGGTTCTGTTATTTTACAAAAATAGAAAAGTGAAAAGTGGGTCGTGCACAAGTATTCATACAGCATTTTCTGAGTGAATTAAATTGCCTTTATAACATTCCTAATGACTGCAGAATGTTCACACCTTGCCCTAACCATTAAATAGAGGCCACCTGTGTGTAATCTACTCTCAGTATAATTCCAGCTGTTCTGTGAGGGCCTCAGAGCTATGGTCAGAGTGTATTGGTCACTAAACAACATCATGAAGGCCAAGGAGCACACCAGAGAGGTCAGGGATAAAGCTGTGGAGACGTTTAAAGCAGCGTAAAATCTGGCCTTCATGGACGGGTGGCAAGAAGAAAGCCATTATTGAAAGGAGGCCATAAGAAATCCCGTTTGAAGTTTGCTAGAAGTCATATGGAGGACACAGCTGCCATGTGGAAGAAGGTGCTTTGGTCAGATGAGACAAACATTGAACTTTTTGGCCCAAATGCAAAACGTTATGTATGGAGCAAACCTAACACTGCTCATCGTCCTGAGTGCACCTTCCCCAGTGTCAAATATGGTGGGGGGAGCATCATGCTATGGGGCTGCTTTTCCTCAGCTGGGACTGGGAAGATTGTAAGAATAGTAGGAAGATGGATGGAGCCAAATACAGAGACATTTTGGAGGAAAACCTGCTGGAGTCAGCAAGAGAATTGAGGCTGGGGCTGAGATTCACCTTCCAGCAGGACAATGACCCTAAACACAAACATCTACAATGGAATGGTTTCAAAACAAACATATGAATGTGTTAGAATGGCCCAGTCAAAGTCCTGACCTAAATCCTATTGAAAATCTGTGGAAAGACCTGAAAACTGCTGTTCACAAACGCTCTCCTTCTAATGTGACAGAGCTTGAGTTGTTTTGTAAAGAGGAATGGGCTAAAATGTCAGTCTCTACATGTGCAAACCTTGTAGAGTCAAACCCCAGAAGACTTGCTGCTGTTATTGCAGCAAAAGGGGGTTCCACAAAGTATTAAGTCATGCTGTATGAATACTTATGCACGCCCCACTTTTCACTTTTCTATTTTAAAAAAAATAACAGAATCATGTATCATTTTGCTTGCACTTCACAGTGATCACAGTGAACTTTCAGTAAAAAAATCAATAATCAAAATAATGTAAACATGACAAAATGTGCAAAAGTTCAAAGTGTATTAGTACTTTCGCAAGGCACTGTACCTCCTCGTTTGTCCCTTTTTGTTTGCTGTAGCTCCTCTTGTGACGCCTCCACTGTGCTGCAGGTGTGGGGGGCTCTTGGTGCCTCTTCAGTGTTTCAGAAGAAGAATTGTGTATCAAATGTCATTAGCTCATAAGCTAGCTGTTTGTTTACTTTAGAAAAAAAAGCTAGGTCCTTCATGGCTAGTATGGCTTATACCATGGTCAGTGTGAATTCTTATGCTAACTAGTGTGCATTTTTTTGTTTGCTATGCAAAACCAGGGTTTCCCCCAGGAAATTCGTTTTTAATAATAATTTTAGTAATTTCTTTATTTATTTTTATAAGATAGAAGAAGAAGAAGAAGACGATCTTTATTTATATAGCGCCTTTCACAGACATGGTCACAAAGCGCTTCACATGCGCTACGTTAGCTTCAGTTTCCCCTGGGGGAGACTGACAGAAGCGCTGTCGTGACGGCACACATCTGCACCAACGGCCCCTCTGACCATCACCATGCATTCACACACACATCATCCATCCAGGCCTATTGTACATGTTTTTAGTGGTAGAGAAAACTGGAGTACCCGGAGGAAACCTACACAGACACGGGGAGAACATGCAAACTCCACACAGAAAGGCCCTGTCCAGGTGGGAATCAAACCCGGGACCTTCTAGCTGTGAAGCACGAGCGCTAACCACTGTGCTACTGTGCTGCTGTTAAAGATTTTGTTATGGCGGCAGCCCAGTGTTGTTAAGGCGTCCGCCTAAACAGGAAAGCGCTGTGGGAAACTGATCCGATATTGGTATCAGATATCGGAGTCGATACTGAAAAAAATACTATATTGGCTACAAATATATGATACTTAAGCGATGCCAGTTTTAGCCATAGACTGTATAAAGAATAGACAGCTCCTCCTCACTCCTCCCCGTTTACCAAAATGACCACGTTCGTGGGGGAAATCATGGCAGATTTACAGGCTCCTCCTCTCCAGCTCTGACGAAGCATGTTCCTAAAAAGGGATAAGGGAGGGATCTTGACTGTAGACCCGGCCCTCGCGGGGCGTGTAATGGGCGTGTATTTCTGTTGTAATCACGCCCATGGCCAGGCAGCAACGTAAACGGCCTGTCAATCAAAGTCAGGCCCTCATTAATTACGCAAGATTTCTAAAATGTTTATCTACGATAAAAACCCTGGTGCTTCATATTGTTTTTAACCCAGCGTAATCACAGGAGGAATATCTAGCTCTAGCCACTTCTAAACCATTAAGCACCGGGCATTAAAGTTGTTTTTAACGTGTCTAAAGTCCAATGCATTCCAATGGGGGGATAGGGGTCATATGGAGGTACTACAGCAAAGGTGGAGCAATGGCGGCCTCCAGTGTCGTAGTCAAAAAGCAGAGCAGTCAGCGGCCATTGGTTTTAGCTCCTTAAAGACATAACCTTTACCACCTAGATCTAAGTGAATATAGGCATCCTGTATGTCATTGGAAAGCTAAGAACCAGGAAATTCAATGGGTTAGTTTCAACATCCTACTTGAAAAAAGGCTCTAGGGCTATTGCAGCAACGTTTTGGTCACTCTCAGCGGTGTCGGAAGCGTTTGGAAAGTGGGGGGGACACATTTCAAAAATGGGGGGGTCGACTTCTTAACATTAAGAACTACAGTGGGACAAGGTCAGGACAATAACAAAGCAATGTTATTGCTTTAGCGGGACTACATCCAAATCGGGCGTTACTTCAAGAATACGCGAGAGACTCGATCAGCTCAGCAGCGCCTCCTCCTGGCAGCTGGGTGGACATATAGAGCGGATAACCAAACACCTGTGGAGCCGCTGTTCTCCTGTCCAGCCCTGGCTTCATGACGTTTTGTGAAAAAAACTCAGTGAATGAAGCTCTGATGAGACGGCGCTCGTGTTTGCATCCACTTTTAGCTTCAGCCCCACCCGTTAACTCCTGCCATCGCAAAGAAACAACTCAACACTTGTATCTTCACATTTCCCACAAACGCAGATCAAATTGAGTCAAGGGGTAAAGGAAGCAAACATGTATCCGTCAAATGAATAATTCAGATGTTATTTGGTTAAGTTAGAGTCCAGACAGCGAGGTTTAACGGGCGTACTGACCGGTTGAACACTCGCGCTAGCCCGGGGCAGTTTCCCCAAACTCAGCTACATCAGTTTCATCACTCGCTTTACAAACACATCCAAAACTGATGTTCCTTACCTTAAAGTTACTGGTCAGGCCCTTTGTAATGATGAAGACACGCTGTCCACCTGTCGAGGACGCGAAAAGTCCTGCTCCTCCATGTGAGAATCCGTAAAAAACTCCAAAAACATGATGCACGAGTCCTTGTGCTTCAGTCTGGTCAAATCTGTCCAACGATAATCCTCCAGTATTCTCACTTTACCCGTTTTTCAGCGGTTTACAGAGACATGTTTACATTTCAGCCACTCTGAGGAGATGATATAGGACCTACATAAACACAGCTACGCAAAGCGGAGCGTATGTGCCGCGGAGTGACGCGATTCTGGCGCGGATAATGCCAATAAATATTTGTTTAAATGTATGGAAAATAAGGCGCGGGTCATATTTAATTGTTTGGCCTTGGGGAGCCTATTGAGAAGGTCCAGTCTAAACTAGTAAATGTAAAGTCAATGAAAGTTCACGTTGTGGAAGTGGGGGGGACACGTCCCCCTCACAATTAATGGTTCCAACGCCCATGGTCACTCTGACCTTCATCAAACGTAGTTTCAACATCCGCAAAAGCATTTTTGATCGCCGCACAAAATGCTGCGGTTAGAATCAGTAGCCTACGCTAAAGCGAGCGAAAACTGATCAAGGCTGGGACAGAAACTGACATAGAAATACCTAAAGTATCCTAACAAAATCAAATCGACCACTGCTGAAGCCAAGTGTATGTATTTTAGTTTAAGAAATAACTGATCTAACATAGTTGTAATGATCAGATCACTTCTTGTGAGTTGTTTATATTAATGTAACCTAAAGCCTGTCATTATACCCAAGGATATTTAGTGTAGAAAAGTCCAGTGATCCTTTCACTTTTTATCAATAGATATAATTGATGATTGATCAGTAAGACTATGCCAATAGAATATGGCTTTATTGATACTAAAATGGAGAAAAGAGTCAATTACATTTTTCACTTAGAGAAAGACACTTAAGAAAGTCTCTTGGTATCGGTAAATATCGGCAAATATCGGCAGATACTCAAAGTATAGGTATCGGTAGCAAAAAAGCTGGATCGGTGCATCTCTGTAAACAAGGAGTTGAGTTTTAGTATTTTTTTTTTTATTTTTTTTTCAGATTGTTTCACTAACTAGCTTATTCTACAGTTAAATAAATAAACACATCTTTGTAACTACTTTATATTAACAATATAAAACCATAAATTGAAAATAACATCACATGACAGAAAACTTGCATACACTTGACATCATGTTTATGTTATTCTACAGCAGTTTTATTCCTAATGAAAAAACAGAGCACTTGGATAAGATTGATAATGTCACTTTGTTTCAGTCGCCGCACTGTGTTTGGTTATTATTTATTTATTTATTTATTGGTTTATTTGGTCGGGACAGTGCATGTTAATGAACATACACGAATCTCATGCATATAAACAAGCCACACCGAATTTTAGCCTTGGGCTAATTTGCATCCGTTGTCCCCCATGTGCACTCTCAACCACACTCTCATTCATGGCCTATTGTACATGTTTTTAGTGGTAGGGGAAACCGGCGTACCTGGAGGAAACCTACGCAGACACGGGGAGAACATGCAAACTCCATTATTAAGCACACATACTGTACCTTAGGGGTGGGGAACTTTGGGTAGCTCACGATTTGATACGATACGCGATTCATGGCTACCGATAACCTTACAATACTGCAATCATTGATTTATTGCACAAAAATGTACTATGATAAACGATTTTTAAAGAAACATACGATTCTTAACCTTTTTTAACATACAACATATTATTCAGGATTTACATTTGTTTTCATGGGCTTTGTACCCCTTTTTCCTGAATAAATAAGTGAATAAATGATCTATACAATGCCACAGCCCTAACTGATTAAAACAGTGACTCTTTACTCACGGTGAGTTTACTTCCCCGCGCTCAGATTAAAACAGTGACTCTTTACTCACGGTGAGTTTACTTCCCCGTGTTCAGATTAAAACAGTGACTCTTTACTCGCGGTGAGTTTACGTCCCCGCGTTCAGATTAAAACAGTGACTCTTTACTCACGGTGAGTTTACTTCCCCGTGTTCAGATTAAAACAGTGACTCTTTACTCGCGGTGAGTTTACGTCCCCGCGTTCAGATTAAAACAGTGACTCTTTACTCACGGTGAGTTTACTTCCCCGTGTTCAGATTAAAACAGTGACTCTTTACTCGCGGTGAGTTTACGTCCCCGCATTCAGATTAAAACAGTGACTCTTTACTCACAGTGACTCTTTACTCACGGTGAGTTTACGTCCCCGTGTTCAGATTAAAACAGTGACTCTTTACCCACGGTGAGTTTACGTCCCCGTGTTCAGATTAAAACAGTGACTTTTTACCCACGGTGAGTTTACGTCCCCGTGTTCAGATTAAAACAGTGACTCTTTACTCACGGTGAGTTTACGTCCCCGTGTTCAGATTAAAACAGTGACTCTTTACTCACGGTGAGTTTACGTCCCCGCGTTCAGATTAAAACAGTGATTCTTTACTCACGGTGAGTTTACGTCCCCGCGCTCAGATTAAAACAGTGACTCTTTACTCACGGTGAGTTTACGTCCCCGCGTTCAGATTAAAACAGTGACTCTTTACTCACGGTGAGTTTACGTCCCCGCGTTCAGATTAAAACAGTGACTCTTTACTCACGGTGAGTTTACGTCCCCGCGTTCAGATTAAAACAGTGACTCTTTACTCACGGTGAGTTTACGTCCCCGCGTTCAGATTAAAACAGTGACTCTTTACTCACGGTGAGTTTACGTCCCCGCGTTCAGATTAAAACAGTGACTCTTTACTCACGGTGAGTTTACGTCCCCGCGCTCAGATTAAAACAGTGACTCTTTACTCACGGTGAGTGTACGTCCCCGTGTTCAGATTAAAACAGTGACTCTTTACTCGCGGTGAGTTTACGTCCCCGCGTTCAGATTAAAACAGTGACTCTTTACTCACGGTGAGTTTACGTCCCCGCATTCAGATTAAAACAGTGACTCTTTACTCGCGGTGAGTTTACGTCCCCGCATTCAGATTAAAACAGTGACTCTTTACTCACAGTGACTCTTTACTCACGGTGAGTTTACGTCCCCGTGTTCAGATTAAAACAGTGACTCTTTACCCACGGTGAGTTTACGTCCCCGTGTTCAGATTAAAACAGTGACTCTTTACCCACGGTGAGTTTACGTCCCCGTGTTCAGATTAAAACAGTGACTCTTTACTCACGGTGAGTTTACGTCCCCGTGTTCAGATTAAAACAGTGACTCTTTACTCACGGTGAGTTTACGTCCCCGCGTTCAGATTAAAACAGTGACTCTTTACTCACGGTGAGTTTACGTCCCCGCGCTCAGATTAAAACAGTGACTCTTTACTCACGGTGAGTTTACGTCCCCGCGCTCAGATTAAAACAGTGACTCTTTACTCACGGTGAGTTTACGTCCAAGCGTTCATATTAAAACTGTGACTCTTTACTCACGGTGAGTTTACGTCCCCGTGTTCAGATTAAAACAGTGACTCTTTACTCACGGTGAGTTTACGTCCCCGCGTTCAGATTAAAACAGTGACTCTTTACTCGCGGTGAGTTTACGTCCCCGCGTTCAGATTAAAACAGTGACTCTATACTCGCGGTGAGTTTACGTCCCCGCGTTCAGATTAAAACAGTGACTCTTTACTCGCGGTGAGTTTACGTCCCCGCGCTCAGATTAAAACAGTGACTCTTTACTCGCGGTGAGTTTACGTCCCCGCGTTCAGATTAAAACAGTGACTCTTTACTCGCGGTGAGTTTACGTCCCCGCGCTCAGATTAAAACAGTGACTCTTTACTCGCGGTGAGTTTACGTCCCCGCGCTCAGATTAAAACAGTGACTCTTTACTCGCGGTGAGTTTACGTCCCCGCGCTCAGATTAAAACAGTGACTCTTTACTCGCGCTGAGTTTACGTCCCCGCGCTCAGATTAAAACAGTGACTCTTTACTCGCGGTGAGTTTACGTCCCCGCGCTCAGATTAAAACAGTGACTCTTTACTCACGGTGAGTTTGCGTCCCCGCGCTCAGATTAAAACAGTGACTCTTTACTCGCGGTGAGTTTACGTCCCCGCGCTCAGATTAAAACAGTGACTCTTTACTCGCGGTGAGTTTACGTCCCCGCGCTCAGATTAAAACAGTGACTCTTTACTCGCGGTGAGTTTACGTCCCCGCGCTCAGATTAAAACAGTGACTCTTTACTCACGGTGAGTTTGCGTCCCCGCGCTCAGATTAAAACAGTGACTCTTTACTCGCGGTGAGTTTACGTCCCCGCGTTCAGATTAAAACAGTGACTCTTTACTCACGGTGAGTTTACGTCCCCGCGCTCAGATTAAAACAGTGACTCTTTACTCACGGTGAGTTTTTGTCCCCGCGCTCAGTTTAAAACAGTGACTCTTTACTCGCGGTGAGTTTACGTCCCCGCGCTCAGATTAAAACAGTGACTCTTTACTCGCGGTGAGTTTACGTCCCCGCGCTCAGATTAAAACAGTGACTCTTTACTCACGGTGAGTTTGCGTCCCCGCGCTCAGATTAAAACAGTGACTCTTTACTCACGGTGAGTTTGCGTCCCTGGTAAGACTCCGTGATGCGGACGGGGCTCTTGTTCAGCTCTCTGTTTCTGACGTAGAGCTGAGGCTTGGTTTCGCCCAGTTCTCCGTTGCACATGTCGAAGGCGATGACGTCGCCCCCGTCCCGGACCACGAAGCCGCAGACGCAGGAGGCGGCGTGCTCCACGCTGCCGCACTCCCACTGCCGCACGTGCACCTCCACCGGCCACAGCGTGCTCCTGTACAGGACGAACGTGCCGATCTGGTAGTTTTCATAAGACCTGGAGGAAATATGATGTACAAAGCTTTAATTAAATCTTTAACCACTTCATTTTGTGTAAAAATGCCTTTGTCAAACATATCTTTTGAAATATTCTGAACATCATTTTAGGATTCTTCCAAAAACTCATAATGTATAGTTTCTTAAGAGAAAATGTATAAAAGTAATTCAGCCGTAGGGGTGGTAGAGTTACTCAAGAGTATTGTTACTTTCAAATAATTGTAAAAAGTAAAAAGTAGTGGCCCAAGTAATTACTCGTGTAAGAGTTGGAGAAAGTTTGACTCGTGTTACAATAGTGACATAAACAAAACATGAAATCATGTGAAAATGTTTATATTTTAAAAAATCCTATAAAAAATAAATCATTAAGAATAATAATTTAAACAAAACAAGAAATGCATTATACATTTTACGCTTCAAAATGAAGATTTGTCACTTCAAGATTTACTCAGTGTCATGAGTTACTATTTGTTTTACTCAAATAAGAGTACAGAACCTGCATTTTAATAAGTAGTTGAAGTAATAAGTACTGTATGAAAAAAACACTTGCAAAAGTATAATTACTTCAAAAGGTTACTTAAGTGCATGTACTTGAGTAAATGTAACTGAGCACGACCCACCTCTGGCTGTACAGACCCCTGCCCTGAACTAAGGCCATTTGAGGGCTGAAATGATGGAAAGGTCAGCATCAGAGGGACAGAAAAGGGCAGCAGTGACTCAAGTTGAGCCTGAAATTGTTTCACTAAACTTTCTCCAAATTAGGAAGTTCTTCTTTTCGCCAAATGCTAAATGTTTTGGTTGTCTGTATTTCAATTACGCTCGAAGTAAAAATAAAATGTAATGAAATTTAAGCAGCAGTTAAAGTTTAGAGTTTGAGAAGTAAAAAGGCTAACTATGCACGATTACATAAATGAAGCAAAACACGAGGCTCAAAACAAACTCAAAAAGTCCCCTCGCTCGTGGCTCATAAATCTCCACTAATCATCGTACTGTGGTTACCTTTGATCAAAGGTGATGGTGTGCGGGTCAGTGAAGGTGTAGCAGTAGGCCGCTGGGACATCCGTCACTGTGATCTGAAATCAAGGCACAGAGGCCACGGGTTTCATGTAAAACACGGACATTTTAAGAGTCGCAGTTAGTACAACCGCAAAGGCTGCAGTTTAGGTTCAAAACAATCTCAGATCTCTTTTTTTAGAATTATTATTTATTTTTCTGTTATTATTTCCGGATATTGTCCTTTGGAAATATCAGGATTCAACTTTTTACTTAATTAAATTATTTTGAAGACGCATTACTCTTATATTTTTCCCCATACATAGAAATGATAGGAAGTTATAAAATGCAGAATAAAATCAATCAATATCAAAATTCCCAACAGCAGTTTAATAAGACTAATTTGCTTATGATATGCCGACTTTGTAATTCCTGACATCTGTCCACCCCTCACTCCTCGGACATTCACCTGAGCTCCTTCTGGAGAGTATCCGCTCCACAGGAAGTTGTCCGTGACGATGGGTTTGACGGAGATGTTCGTCGTCCTGTTTCCGTCGGTGATGAAGTCAGTGACTGGGCTGAAGTGAAGGACAGCGCGGCTACAGATCCCGTGAGCGCACGGGCCGGAGCTCAGGTCCACCGCACAGGACGAGAGAGACACGTCTGCGCCCGGAGACTCTGCATCTGCAACAACATCACAGATCACACTCTCGGGCCCAACTAGGCTCACTTTCACGCCTCTTTTTTGAACGGAGAAATAACGGATTTTCTATGACTGACTTTGGAGTGAATGCAGAAAACTAAGACGGCCCAGGTCGACCCACAAGGTGCTCCAACACTGTGTTCAGTGGGTCACGAGCCTTTCCCAGAATTTGTTTTTAAAAATGTATGTACAGGAAAAGTATAGAATCATTTCATTACTTAATTAATTTGAATAGGACAATGCATATTAATGAACAGACAACCAGTGCTGTAAATATGCTCAGAGCTAATATCCATTCTCACAGCACTGGTTGAGTCTGTTATCGGGTTGTTTTGATTATAATTCCAGCTATTTTGGCTTATTCAACAAAATGTTTTAAGGAAAAGACAACATTTTCCAATATTTTTCACAAGTCTACGTTGTATTTGGCTCGCAGCTTGTCATCCCAGGGTGATTATGGGTGTCCGACTGGGAGGAGGCCTATTGGAAGACCCAGGGCACGCTGGTGGGACTATGTCTCCGAGCTGGCCTGGTGTCACCTCGGGGTCCCCCCAGAACAGCTGGAGGAGGTGTGCGTTGATCGGCCTCCGCGACCCGGCCCCAGATAAAGCGGAAGAAAATGGATGGATGGACGGACGGATGGATGGATGGACAGATGTTCAAACAGGTGGTTGCTGAGCGGTCAGACTGGTCAGCACTGACATTAGGATGTTCTCCCGTTTCTGTAAATGTATTATCTACTTGAAATGTACAATCAATAATGACCTTTAGGGGGCAGTAACAGTATTCAATGTGTTTTAATATGTGTCGTAGGGATTATGGAAGGAGTGATGCAAAGTGAAATGCAGTAATTGGGTAAGTGCTGTGCGAGTTTGATGACTGGTACATGTGAAACTGTCTGACTCTGACGGACGTGTCTGTGAGTGGGGTTTTATGCTGGGGCAGGTTTAGAGCATTGTTATATTGTTGTTCTAATGGACAATAATGTTCCAGTTGGACAATAAACAGTGTTATACCTGCCAACACTTTGGGCAAAACTACTAACTCTTAGTACTCCACATGTGCGTGGAGTACGTGTCTGTTCTGGACATATCCAGCCACTATGAGCCGCTAAAGCAGAGACAGATTAACACAGGACCAGGCGACTCGTCTAGAATGATGTCGTCTGTGACTGTACCTTCAGTGTTTGTAGTGATCTCCAGGCTGAGAGAGCATTCCTCTTGGTTCAGGCACAGAACTGGAATGGTGCTCTCGAACACTAACTCGTATGCTCTGCCATCCTCGGGCACACTGCTCACCTCTGGTCTGACCTGCACACAACAACGTGGCCAAGTGCCTCCATGAGTCACACATAATGATACGATCAAATATGAAGCAATGAGTGCAGCTCACTGTAATTCCAGCAAAGAACTTCTGACTCTCCACGGAGGGGCTGCGGACGTCGGGGGAGTCCAAGAAGAAACTGGAGCTGGAGCAGTAAATCTGACAGGAAAAGGTTTGTGCAACACACTTTAACCATTGATGGGTCAATGGTTAATGTTTTATGTTGTATGTTCTTGTTGATATTATTACGGCCTCTTTAGCATATGGTCTAAAATAAGTAGAACAAATCTCAAAATGAAATGATCTGTGGTTTGTTGGCCGAATATTATAAACATGATCAGAAACATCAAAATATGAATTCAAGAACATTTCACATGAATAATATAATAGTAATAATATTATACTAGTAGTTTGAATTCATAATAATAAGAAACAAATTATCAAATTAAAAGATTGGTGACTAGTTGTTATTGGCAGTGATGAGTATTGTAATTATTGAAGAGAAGGTTAAAGAGTTTTCTTTCCTTGTCTTGGGATCGGCAGAATGGTTGTGATGTTAAAGCAGTACTAAGTAACTTGTTTACCTTAATAAATCCTTTACGTAGTCCCTTTGGGGGCAATACAAGTGTTAATGAGATGATTGAGGGGTCTTTCATCTCCCCTGGTGTCTCTGGCCAGAAAACCGCAACTTCCCTGCCACCGGGTCGAAGTCACCAATACAGAGTAATGGAAATTTAATGAGTAAAAAAAATGCAACTTGCAGTGGCGCTTATGGCCCCTAGGGGCATGAGTTACTTAGTACTGCTTTAATATTTCTGATTGTATAGGACAAAATAACTGTACGAGTCATATAGCTTCTTGATTATAGTAAATGAATGTATCTACTGCTCATGTACAAAAGGGGGTAGGCGCCAACAAGCTTCAGCTTCTGCCTACTCCATCGTTATTTATTGATTTATTGACTTATTCATCTGCGCATGTATCTCCCTTTGGCTTTGCTTACTGTGCTGAACTCTTCTCCTATGTAGAACTTTGTGGAACTCAGATGCTCAAATAAAAAAAGATGATAGTGATTCAAATGTTGTGTCTCCATGAATGCATTCAAGCACAAATTTAATTCATTCTGGCCTATTGTACATGTTTTTAGTGGTAGGGGAAAGGCAGAGGAAACCACAAGGAGAACATGTAAACTCCACCCGGGTATCGAACCTGGGACCTTGATACTTAAAAAAAAAGAAGCTGCAATGCAATATAGATTGGGTCTAAGCAGAGGCATGCCGGGTAGTCAGGAGAGTCGAGACCTGACCTTGTCCCCGAGGCGCAGGTTGAACCCGTCCAGCTCGATGTGTGCCCACATGTGGAGGGTGGTCTCCCGCCTGAGCTCCTCCCTCTCTCCCAGGGCCGAGAGGCGGGTCCAGGCCACGCTGAAGCCCACCGAGCTGTCGGAGCGGCCCTCGAAGCGGCACTTCAGGTAAACTGTGTTGCCTCTGGCCTCCGGGACGATCTCCACCGATGATGGGACGGGAGGCTGCTTTGCTGGCAGGAAACGCAACACACAATCATGTTCATGCACAGCACATGCAACCTACCGACAGGTCGAAAAGGGATGATATTTTTGCAATCAATCAGAAAAAGGCAAATGCTGGAAAACATCTCCATTTTATATTGCTTTGGCTTGGACAAACTACAAAAGACGTCCGTCCCGTATTGGGAGTATTGGTATCAGTAACCGATCCAGGTCTTTTGAGAGTATTGGATCGATTTAATGACTGGATCGGGTCCGATCCACCAAAAGACGGCCGTGAATCTGCGGCGGTATCGGCCTGCAGGTTTACGGCAGCGCTGCTAATGCTATCGCTAAGCCGCTAACACTCAGTGAGGACAATCAGCAGCCGCTACAAACATCATTATGACAGAAAAACGTTTCTTGTTACCTTTGCATATTCCAACAGCAGAGATGAGAGTTCTCTTGTTGGTACATGCTTTTGTTTAAGCATAGTAAGTAGCCATGTGCGGCTAGTGCTTATGTCTTTTACAGGCCTTATACTGCAATAGACCTTTAGAAGCAGACAGAGCTGAAACCATGTCTGTTGCTTTAATGTTCTTTTGTTGTTTTTGTTTTTTGTTCTTCAGGCTATAAATAGATCTGTGGAACAGCAGACGAGAAATCAAATGCATGTTGTTGCTTTGTTATCTGCTGAACGAAAGTTTTTTGTCTGCATGAGTGTAGCCGAGTTACCAGGGCGACCGGGCCCGGCGGGTACACGGGGAGACACACGCTCAGCTCATTAACAGCAGCTGTCGGGGGCCCAGCAGTGCATTCCTCACCGCCTGGCAACTCCCTGACCTCCACCGCTCTCCACAATCTGACCTGACGCCCCGGGACATGAAAACACAACAGCAGCTCACCCTGACACGTCCCGCCGCTGTCCTCGGGGCTGCAAGGGAGCGCGCTGTCCGACGTCTCTGTCACAAGCACAGAATTAGAATTAAAACATTTGACATGAGGGAAAACTACGTTTACTGACAATTATTCCCTCAGACGTTGACAACAGTATGAGCCCCACACTTTGGGTTTCAAGATCCTGTGGCTAAAATCAGTTTGGAAATGGACTCTCCCCACTGTCCACAATCTAGTGCCGCATCCAGTAGTTAAAGCTCTGGAGGTTCGTAGTTTTCAATTTTGAGTGCCTATACTCTGTTACAGATTGCAGGTTTATCCAAATAATACACAGCCTCATACAAACAATGCAAACCGGTGTACACACATGTGGTACTTTGGTATTTTTCATATGAACAAAAGGATGAGCATCTGCGTCTGCTCCAAGTGGCCAGGGGGAGTAAGAAAATGACACCAATACAGCTTAAAGGGACTATACGGAGTTTAATATTATTTATTTTCCTCCCCCTACTTGTTCCAGCCATGTCCTCATGTGCAGAATGAGCCCAGACCTGTTCACCACAACTGCCTCTGAATCCTGCACTGTCGCTCAGAAAGGTGTTCATTTGGGTCCGAAGTGCCGTCATGCACGAGCTTAATATAGAAGCTGCAGTTATACGTAAGACCTGAGGTGGCAGTAGTGAGTATAAAAATGACCAACTTGCATCTAGTCCCTTTAAGGCGACTGAAGAGCAGAGTTGTTCACAGTAATGGCGATACAAACGCTGATATTTCACCGAACATCCCCAATCTAGCGCACACCATAACCACAGAGTAAAGTGAAGCACAAACAAGTGCCATGGGCCAGTGTTTCCCAACCAGGGGCGCGAGGACTTATTTCTGATTTAAAAAGCTGAACTTGAATTTGATCATAATTTTAGATGATACTTTGCAGTAAAATATATGGATACGTGAATATTTTTTTGGCTAATTTTTGTACATAAATTATTGTCTCTCACTAATAAATGTTATGTTTAATTAGGCATTTAAACCCAGGAGTGGCCAACTAGTCAGAGACCAATTTTCAACCTTGATCCAGTGAAGAGTCACAAAGGGATGTACCATTCACGAGATCCAGGGGTGTTGGTTTATGACTGGCCTTTCACTTTTGAATAATTGTATTAGATTTAATGTTTAATGTAATCAATGTATGTTCAATAAACTGCTCTGCTCTGAATGGGACAGCGTTTGATTGATTTATTTATATATTTAATTTAATAGTTTTATTTTTTGCTGGAGTATGTTGGTGTGTGGGGCCCTGCCCAATGAGCCCCCTCCTCTGGTTGGCCCCTGGCCTGTGCGTTCAGTGCCTGCAGCCTGGTCCTGATTGGACTGTGCAGTGAAAGTTCTCTCGGCTGCACAAAGTTCATGAACTTTCACCAGGAGCCTCTGGAGGACGTCTGAGATGGTCCATGCCCTTTCCCTTTCCTCTTTCAGCGAGTGCAAACCCACCCTGAGCGCAGTAGGCCATGCAGCCCGGGGTCGGCTGCAGCAGATAGACGTAGAAGTCTCCACAGTTCCGGACAGAGACAGGGAGGCGGAACATGCAGCAGTCTGTGGAGGTGCCGGGGTGGGGCTGCCACGCGGCGCACGCCGTGAGCTGCCGGACCTCCCACAGCCCGGGCAGGGTCTCGCCATCGCCCAGGGACAGCCACACAGGAGCCTGAGTGCCACAGTGGTTCACCTGCACATATGCAGACACGACGCAGAGGGAGACTGAGCCTGAGGTGGTGGTGCGACGTTTGTGACCCCATCAGCTCTTTGACCTGTCAAACTGAGTGTTGATTTTTAATCAGCTTTTTTTAATGCAATTTTGCACAAATGTGTCTGAACACAAGAAACAGCATTTCCTATATTGTCGCAACACAATCTGAATAAAGGATGGAGCCAGGTTTAAAGGTATGGTTTTATTTCATAGACTTTTTCAGAGGGGATTTTGGATTTCTTGTCTAGTTTTGAAAATAAGCTGTTTTTCCTGCAAAATCAGGATAGGGATTAGATATTAAAAAAATTCATCTGGAAAAACCTTGTGAGAAAATGACCCTTAAATGCCATTTTCCCAAATAAATCTACGGAGAAACATTGAATGAGTGTAATAATTAAACATGTTATTGTGGAGATAAGGTATTTTTTTGTTTCCTGGCGAAAGTTTATGTTACGAGACTAATTTGACCCAAAACCTTAAAAAAAAAGAAAATGGGAAAAAAAGAAAACGTTTTGCCTGTAGTGTGTCCCCTTAAAATTAATCTCAATGTGACCACTAGTGTTAAAAAAACAAAATGCTCAAACAAAATGATTTTGTTATCTGGCCTTTATAAAAAGTCAATATAGAAATGATTTGATCGACTCTTTTAAACGAACAGATCCTGAGTGGTCAAGTTCATAATCTGTGCGTCTCCCATAGAATCAAAGTGGGTACATGTCCCCCCCGCTCTCCGCTGCTGTACCTGGACGCAGCGGGTGGGCATGCGGGCCGGCTCGTTGAACAGCTGAAACTGGTACCAGCCCAGAGCGAGCGAGTGATCACAGAGCGGCTGGTGCAGGGACGACTGCTGCAGCCAGCTGGACCTGAAGGTGGCGCTGCGGTAGGGCTCCTGCAGCAGGGAGTGGCCCCCGGGAGCACACTCGGCGGGGGGCCCTGGGGAGACAGTCGCAGCCAATAGACGTCAGCGCTGCTCATTTGGCAAACCGTGTACAGGATGCACGACGTGGAGGTGTTTCCAAACTGACTGAATCAAATCTGTGGACCTTTGAGTCTTGTTTTCAGGTTTTGCCAGCCCAGAGTCTTTATCCTGATTCAGAGGTCAGTAGCAAAGTCAACTTACTACTTTTACTCCACTACATTTGAAAGATCAATACAATACTTTGAAAAATATCTCATAAATGTACAAACATGAGCCTTCGCCTCAGCTCTCCTGAGACATATAGCTGTACCGGGAGTGGGTACGTCCCCAGCCCGTCTCCATGGAGATGCGACTAAATCAGCAGAATTTGAGATTTAAAACAGGTTAGGTCCTCATCCAAATCCATCCTTTGATTACACACTGCAGTAAGAGCATTTTCTGTGTCGAGCTGCTCATTGTAGGAGCAGGTTTTGTACTGATGTATATAGCCCAAAATGTTACGCAGTGTGCCTTTAAGTCACGATTTAACTGAGCAACTTTTGCTTTTACTGGAGTAATATTTGACAAGTGGTAGTACCTGTACTTTTGTTTAGGTAATGAAATCAACTACTTGGTCCCCAACCTTTTTTAGTACCCCCCATGTCGAGGTCACTGCCAACGGGTTGTGTTCACGTTCCAGAATGCTATTTCAGCCGGAGCAGGTGCACTGTCCCTACCAAATAAACTAATAAATAAAAAAAATTAAATAAATGAAAGCAAATGGTCAAGTGTTTTCCCTGATCATTATTTGACAGTGATTGGATTCACAAACCGGACTCATTTTTCTTATGGCTGCAAGTCCTTTCTACTGGCCAACATCACGCTCGTGTTTTTGAATATTGTCACCACTTTTGGACGCCTTTATGGGGAAATAATTAGACCATAGTTCGCATGTGCCGGAAGAGAGGACGCTGAACTTTGTGACCGTTTTTGTTTCATGTGAATTGGCCCAAGAATCACAGGGAAATTGGCCATAAACTAAGACTCTTTAGAATGTTGTTATGTCACAACCTGTTATTTAGAAATAGATCAGCTAAAGATCAGATTTTTAGTAAAAAGGACAATGTGTTCAAAACAAGGCTAAAAACTGCGAAATCTATCAATTCTATTGCAAAATGGCATTCAAACTGCATTCCTTTCAAAATAATATTCAATTTGGAATCAGTTTGAACTTCTTTGTGAGTTGGAATTAATACCCCAGGTTGAGAAACACTGACTTAGACTGCGGTTCCTACAACAGCGACCTGTCCCGGTCGCTCCTGCTCACTGCTCACCACTGTCACAGGGGGCTGTTGACTGTACATGACCAGTGTTGGGAACGTTACTTTAAAAAAGTAATTAGTTATAGTTACTCACTACTTGTTCCAAAAAGTAACTGAGTTAGTAACTGAATTACTCTATAATGAAAGTAACTCATTACCAGGGAAAGTAACTATTTGCGTTACTGTTTAAAAAAAAAAAGGCTTTATATCAAACTATTTAGATTTTTTTTTACAGTTTTCAATAGTCAGTTGAACTGAGTAGAACAGACAGGTGTTTGTATGTATGTACTATCATGTAAAAGATGTTCATAGTAACTGAATGGGGGGTAGAGTAGAGGGGGGGCCTCTGTGACTGAATGGTATTGACCAGTATTTGCGCTGCTGTTTTATTAATGTCGGAATACGGCCGTATTCAAAGAGAATGAGGAGGAACAGGAGTAAAAGAAACATGTACTAACGTAGCGATCAGGGCAGACTTTACGCACAGGCATTGTGCATAAAGTCTCTCTGTTCATTCATCAGGAAAAACGTAAAACAATCAGCAAATATAAGGTTAACACAAGGTTATCGGCCTGCTGTCTCTCTGGAGTGGAGAGAGCTGAGAGAGCGAGAGGGAGCGGGGAAAGACGCGTCTCCACCGATTCTGCATCTTGGCGTTAAAAATAAGTTCAACACAACAGATCAATGATCATCACCTCGATTCTCCCCCGCGGCCGCACCGCGCTGTGGGGAGGACGAGCCGCGGGTCGGGGACACACGTAGTTTTTCGAGCAGAGAGCACGAACACGCACAGACAGGCAGCGTGAGTACTCCGTGAAACTCCGCCCACCCTCTCCCCTGCTCCTGTTGCGGGGGCTGACACCGCGGAGCTCATTCAGTCGAGTGACGAGCCACTTTGTTGACCCAGTAACGATAACGGCGTTGTAACGACGGGGAGAGTAATGAATTAGATTACTCCGTTACTGAAAAAATAACGACGTTACGTAACGCCGTTCTTTTAAACGGCGTTATTCCCAACACTGTACATGACACACAGACCCACATTTGTTTGGGCCCTGAGCACTGTCCATCACTGTCTGCAGCACCTGTCCCGGTCGCTCCTGCTCACTGACCATCTGGCCTGGACTGGGTATTGCCTCCACATTGGCCAACATGGTTTATCCAATCCAATTCAGCACATGTTCAAATGTTTCCAAAGTGCTGCACATCATGACAAACAGGAAGTACAGACGTTTTTGTTTTTGCTTGGGCTCATAAACACACTCACTGTCATTTACTCCAGGTTTGGGTTGCCAGATCCAATCGCTAAAATCAGCAGGCAATAAACTAGAAGGGCTAAAGCCAACAACAGAGGTCTTTATTCTCAGATAAGTGTTGCATTCCCTACTGTTTAAAGTCTGAAACAAATATGAGCAAAGCTCCCCTTTTGTCAATGAAAATAGCTGAAGTTGTTCATAACACAATACAATTAAGTTCCATTTGAATTTTCCAGGGCCACGTCATGTACGTCATCTCAACCATTTTTAATGTAGCAAACATAAAAAATGGTTGAGATGACGTACACAGGTGGTGGACAAGGAGGAATGAGACTCCACCTCAGGGTTAATCATTGTAATCCCTTTCTTTCCGAAGTAGACAAATACCAATGTAGCACGTGGGTGAATGTTGTAGCTTTAAAAATAGAAAGCGAGTCGTGGCTTACCTGTTTGGACACGAGGCAGCAAAAACACAAGCAGCGGAAGAACATACATGTCACGCTTCATCGTTGGCACTGCGTAAAGTCCCACTGTTCTCCCCGCCCAGAGTGATCCGTGCTCAGGCGGACACACACAGACACAGGCGGAGGGGCCGAGGGGCTGCCTGGGGGAGAGCAGACCAAGGAGGAGGGTGTGCGGTGGCGGTGAGGAGCCGCTGCAGCTGCGGTGACCCGCCGCCTACGCAACATCACAGCGAAGACCTGGAGGTCCCACACCTCTGGCCCGGGCATCGGTTATAACCTGCTGTAGGACACGTGCAGGGCTGCACGAGCTCACAGCACGAGCCGAGACGCACGGAACCAACTGCTCTACTGTAGATCAAAACATCACATACGGCTGACCCAAACACACTGCGTTTTCTGCGCGTTTATAACCCTGCTCTGCGTAAACGCATTGCCTTTTAGACGCGTTATATATATATATATATATATATATATATATATATATATATATATATATATATACACACACAGTGCCTTACGGAAGTACTAATACACCTTGAACCTTTGCACATTTTTTCATGGTTACAACCCTAAACATAAATATTTTATTTTGATTTTTTTACTGAAAGTTCACACACAAGTAATAGACAACTGTGAAGTGAAGGCAAAATGATACATGATTATGTTATTTTTCAAAAAATAGAAAACTGAAAAGTGGGGTGTGCATAAGTATTCATACAGCATGACTTAATACTTTGTGGAACCCCCTTTTCTGCAATAACAGCAGCAAGTCTTCTGGGGTTTGACTCTACAAGGTTTGCACATGTAGAGACTGACATTTTAGCCCATTCCTCTTTACAAAACAACTCAAGCTCTGTCAAATTAGAAGGAGAGCGTTTGTGAACAGCAGTTTTCAGGTCTTTCCACAGATTTTCAATAGGATTTAGGTCAGGACTTTGACTGGGCCATTCTAACACATTAATATGTTTGTTTTTAAACCATTCCATTGTAGATGTTTGTGTTTAGGGTCATTGTCCTGCTGGAAGGTGAATCTCCGCCCCAGCCTCAATTCTCTTGCTGACTCCAGCAGGTTTTCCTCCAAAATGTCTCTGTATTTGGCTCCATCCATCTTCCTACTATTCTTACAATCTTCCCAGTCCCCGCTGAGGAAAAGCAGCCCCATAGCATGATGCCCCCCCACCATATTTGACACTGGGGTGGTGCACTCAGGACGATGAGCAGTGTTAGGTTTGCTCCATACATAACGTTTTGCATTTGGGCCAAAAAGTTCAATGTTTGTCTCATCTGACCAAAGCACCTTCTTCCACATGGTAGCTGTGTCCTCCATATGACTTCTAGCAAACTTCAAACGGGATTTCTTGTGGCCTCCTTTCAATAATGGCTTTCTTCTTGCCACTCGTCCATGAAGGCCAGATTTGTGTAGAGTACGACTTATAGTTGTCCCATGTACAGATTCCCCCAGCTCAGCGGCAGTACGTCGCAGCTCCTCCAGAGTTATCTTGGGGCACTTGCATTTCTGACCAGTGCTCTCCTTGTTCGGTCTGTTAGTTTAGGTGGACGGCCGTGTCTTGGTTAGTTCGCAGTGGTGCTATACTCTTTCCATTTCTGAATGATGGATTGAACAGTGCTCCGTGAGATGTTCAAATCTTGGGAAATCTTTGTATAACTTAACGCTGCTTTAAACTTCTCCACAGCTTTATCCCTGACCTCTCTGGTGTGCTCCTTGGCCTTCATGATGTTGTTTAGTGACCAATACACTCTGACCATAGCTCTGAGGCCCTCACAGAACAGCTGGAATTATACTGAGAGTAGATTACACACAGGTGGCCTCTATTTAATGGTTAGGGCAAGGTGTGAACATTCTGCAGTCATTAGGAATGTTATAAAGGCAATTTAATGCACTCAGAAAATGCTGTATGAATACTTGTGCACACAATCATGTATCATTTTACTTTCACTTCACAGTTGTCTGTTACTTGTGTGTGAACTTTCAGTAAACAATTCAAAATAAAATCGTTACGTTTAGGGTTGTAAACATGACAAAATGTGCAAAAGTTCAAGCTGTATTAGTACTTTCGCAAGGCACTGTATATATATATATATATAGGGAGTTCAGCTTCCCGATGGCCCTGTGTACGAAACTGTTAAGTCGACTGGACCTGGGCCGTAGATTCCGCAGTCTCCTCCCAGAAGGCATTACTCTGAAGAGACTGTGATGGGTGCGTAGGGTCCCTGGTGATTCTGACGGCTTTGCGGATGAGACGGGTGGAGTACATGTCCTTAATGGAGGGGAGAGGAGCTCCACAGATCTTCTCCGCTGCTCTCACGATGCACTGGAGGCTCCTTCGGCAGGAGGCAGTGCTGGCGCCGTGCCACACAGTGATGGAGCTGGTCAGGATGCTCTCTATAGTCCCTCTGTAGAAGAGCCACACAGTGATGGAGCTGGTCAGGATGCTCTCTATAGTCCCTCTGTAGAAGAACCTCACAGTGATGGAGCTGGTCTATAGTCCCTCTGTAGAAGAACCACACAGTGATGGAGCTGGTCAGGATGCTCTCTATAGTCCCTCTGTAGAAGAGCCACACAGTGATGGAGCTGGTCAAGATGCTCTCTATAGTCCCTCTGTAGAAGAACCACACAGTGATGGAGCTGGTCAGGATGCTCTCTATAGTCCCTCTGTAGAAGTGCCACACAGTGATTGAGCTGGTCAGGACGCTCTCTATAGTCCCTCTGTTTAAGAACCACACAGTGATGGAGCTGGTCAGGATGCTCTCTGTAGTTCCTCTGTAGAAGAGCCACACAGTGATGGAGCTGGTCAGGATGCTCTCTATAGTCCCTCTGTAGAAGAGCCACACAGTGATGGAGCTGGTCAGGATGCTCTCTATAGTCCCTCTGTAGAAGAACCACACAGTGATGGAGCTGGTCAGGATGCTCTCTATAGTCCCTCTGTAGAAGAACCATACAGTGATGGAGCTGGTCAGGATGCTCTCTATAGTCCCTCTGTAGAAGAACCACACAGTGATGGAGCTGGTCAGGATGCTCTCTATAGTCCCTCTGTAGAAGAACCACACAGTGATGGAGCTGGTCAGGATGCTCTCTATAGTCTCTCTGTAGAAGAACCACACAGTGATGGAGCTGGTCAGGTGCTCTCTATAGTCCCTCTGTAGAAGAACCACAGTGATGGAGCTGGTCAGGATGCTCTCTATAGTCCCTCTGTAGAAGTTGCACATAACAGAGGCTGGGACTCTAGCTCTTCTTAACTTGTGGAGAAAGTAGAGACGCTGATTACTTTTCTTGACCAGAGATGTAGTGTGGATGGTCCAGGAAAGGTTCTCTGTGATGTGCATACCCAAGAACTTAGTGCTGGTCACCCTCTCCACTGCAGCACCGTTGATTGTTAGAGGAACATGCTGGACCCGTGCACTTCGAAAGTCCCCAACAATGTCACAACAAAAGACGAGTCAAATGATCATATCAGTGTTTACCCACTTCCTCCCTGATCCCACATGGTGGTTGTCAAGGTTGTAAACAGGTGCATGCAGATTATATAGAGAAAACATTTATTTTGAGGTAAGAAAGTAATTTTTTTTTACCAGGACTATATTTTGTTTAGTGCTTATACTATTGCACATAAAACTACATAACTTACATTAGATTAAATTGTAGTTTCTCAGGCAAAATGGGATGCACATTTCCCCTGCTAATTTCAAAGCACTATGCTGAGACGCTAAACAATGGCTGATGGTTGTAACACAATCATCCCCTATATACAACTAATAACACTAACTTGATTTGAATACTTTTACAGGATGCCTAGACAGTGGAAAAGAAAGACTGACAGAGGTGTGGATGCACATGTAAAAAAAAAAAAGCATATAACTAAACCACTACTACACCAGGTCAAAAACAGGAAGTAAACCAGGTCTAAACCAGGACTAAACTAGGTCTAAAGGAGTAAACCACTAAACCAAGTCTAAACTGGGACTAAACCAGTTCATCGTAGAGAGGTCACTAGGAAAATAAAATACTTTTACTTTTAACACAATTTAAAAATGTAGTGCAGTAGAAAGTACAGATACAGGCTCTAAAATGTAATGAAGTAAAAAGTATTCATCATAAAATGTACTTACTTGTACTTTTTACTTTGTTACTTTCCACCACTGTTTATGAGGTGTACAGCCGAACTTCCAGCTTTACGCAAATCGATAAAACAAAATGGTCACGCTTTGAGCCTGTGATTTCAATTTTAATTTTTCCGTTTTAGTATCATCTTGAAACTTTTTTGTGTCATTTTATGAAATGAATAATGCTCATAGCAGACGTTTCTGGGTCATTTTTTCATCCTTTTCAAATTGAAAATTGATTGAACAAACCATACATAGATATTTCATTCATTTATTTATTAATTTGAGAAGTATAGTGAAAACGTATTTTACAGAAGGGCAAAACAAGAGTGCTCTAAAAAGGAGTAGGAAAAAGTTTTTAAAAAAAAACGTGTATAAACCTACCACTTGAGAGCTTACAGACAAACAAGGGAAAAAACATGTTTATTTTAGCAGAGCAGGAACCTGGATCTAAACATGGCACATACCAAACTGTGTTTCCATCATTACAAATGTTTTGGAGAGAAGAGTGATGGACTAATCAAGGAATAAATGTCAGGCTAAACTAGAAACCACAGATGGGTCTCAAGTTTCCAAGAGGCGCATAAATATAACATGGACTGAGCCTGATCACTGAAGTTAGACCGTGCAAAGGCAATTGTCTTTTGACGTATCATTATAAAACAAGATTGTGCCCACTCCCCATTGAAGATGCTTGACCCCGACATGGGAATGATGCAAATCCTCCTTTGGCATGGCGGACAGAAGCCTCTTCCACATCAATCTCTGGACCATTAGCCTGATGTGTGCCTGCAAAAGCCATCCCTGTTTCCATGAAGTGGAAGGTCTGTGAAGTCAAAAACTATTAAGAGCATTGTTACTTTTTTGTTGAAGATTTAAAAAAGTTGAGTAATTAAAGTAATCCGAAACTATCCACCTCCACTACTTTCAAAGCATAAAGAGCTTCCTTGATTAACCGTCATTTCAAAATCACTTTGTGCAATTGTGTCTCATTATAATCAGTTATCAGAGGAAATCCCCCTTATGAAGGTAATGCAGACGCCATGCTGACAGGACATTAACTGGAGTCAACAAAGCTCAAACAATACTGTCACTTTTTCATCTTCACCGTCAGACAATTGTAGCTCTAGGTCTTCTGCGGGTTTTGCGTGGATTGGTCTTCACATTATCGGACTACTACTGAGCTTCTGTCTGTTAATGGAGCTATTACGTGCACCGCATTTACGTGTTCGGTCAGATGGTTTACTCAAAAACCATCAGAAAACAGTTGCTATGCTCTTTCCATAACTTCGTTTTATTGACTGGTCAAGTGGGAAAGAAGAGGAGGGGACAGTGGCATGCTTCTTTCAGTTACAAAACAAAGAGTCGTTAATATAAAGTAACAATATTTGACAAGGTCTGGAGCAACATATAAGCATAGGACAGGGATACTATTGCTCACATGTACTGAGCTAATTGTCCTTTTACTTTCAGCTTGAAAGTTAGTATATTTTTTTAGTGTTTCCAATATTGAATGAAAGTGAGTGCCGGACCTGTGGCATCTGCTGGCTCTGTATTGCCTCCCCAAGGGCAACAGGTCGTACTCTGAAAATAAAACATGAGATGGATCAGCCAGGTTTTTAGAGGCTTGACAACAACCTCCTCATACACAGACTGAAGAGGCTGAGAGTCTGGTTTTCCAGCTAACTCTAGTGCTGCTGTTACCATTCTGTGCAGCTTGGTCTTACTCTGAACTGTCAGGGAGCCGTACCACACGGCCAAACCATATCTCACAATGCTTGCAAAAACTGCATTGGAAAATATAGCCCTGATCTCTGTAAGCACTCCAAACAAACGCAGCCTTCTGAGGAAATGCAGTCTTTGGGCTAATCTGCTGCATAAGCAGTCTACATGTTCACTCCAGCTCAAGTTGTTAGACACCAACAGGCCTAAGTATTTTGTATGAGGACACTTGCTCTATGACACTGTTGCCAATTATTACAGGGTCATGTGCTGCAACTCAATGAAAAGACAATATTTCGCATCATATTAGACTAGATAAACTTTTATTTGGGTCGCAGCTCATCACCTCGCCTGATGGTGGGTCCTGGCGCCAAATCGGTTGAACCACTACTTTAAACAACACGTGTTACTCAAAGATCATTTTTATGTCTCTTGGCCATTAAAAGTTGATGTTCATGAAATGTTATATATTTTTTCTAATATAATAGAATGCACATAATTGACCGTCTGGCCCTGCAGTTTGACGTAAGTTATGTTAAATAATTACATATTTTTTGAAGCACCTCCCTTTGCTGATCTCCTTAACTAATCAGAATCCAGTGAGACGAGCTTTCCTTTGAACCGGCCGGTCAGTCAGGTGCACAGGGAGCACAGAGGGACTTTCAGCTCCAATCAGGAGGGGAGGACGAGTTCAGCTTGTTGACGAGAGAGTGTACTTTCCAATTTCACTCTCTTTCACTTTTTTTGTCTCTGTAGCAAAACAGTTCAAAATAAAGGTCACTGTTTTCATGATGCACTGTGTCCTTTGAGAACCCATAAACTGTGTTAAAGCCTTTTAAAGTTCATTATGCAACTTTTTAAGCAGAAAAAAACTTTATGAGTATTTGGCCGTTCACTGACTCAGTGGCTGTAGGCTCTAGGGAGCTCCAGGGCTAATTGTTATTTAGGGTTTCTGGTAGGTTTTTGGTTGAGTTTAGTTTATTAGTTTATTTCAACAGGGACAATGTACAAAAACACATTAATTAGAGACGCTTTGCACCAGATTTAGCTTGAGCTAGTTTCCATCTGCAGTTACAATACAAAATGTATTTGACCACTCAAATACAGACATTTATTTAATCAACCATTCACTTGTTACAACCACCAGTCCACACAGAATCATGCTAAGATGAATAAAACATTACTAAAGATCATCTTTACATGCACAGTTATCTATGCTGACACGGCTGCTTTTCCGATATCACTTTCCTTCCAGAGTTTCAGACTCTGTGGGAGTTTGTTATAAGAAGGCTGTCCGCCCAAAGGCATCATGAGTCAATGTATTCCTAATATGTCTAAAAACAGACACACTGTATTTTAGAGTGTTACAACCAGGGCCGCCTTATCCAACGGGCTAGCAGGGGCTGGAGCCCAGGGGCCTACCATAGTCAAGGGCCTATCAGAATTAAAGAAAGAAAAAGAAAAAAAGTTGATTCGATGATTTTCACGTCAATCACTTCACTTTGCGGCATGACTAACCGTATGCGATGATTGCACTGCACTTGTGTACCTGGAGTAGACCCGCCCTCTCTGTCTCAGAGGGCCTATCAGAAATAAGCGAGATCCATATTATACTGCAATTTGTTTGTTTTACCTGTCAATCAGATACTGCGGTATCAACTGACCAATTGGCTATAATTTGTCATAGCGTCACATTGACACTATGACAAATTCTAGCCAATCCAAGCGCAGAGAAAGTTCAGACGTAACTTACGTACGTAACGCATCTATTCACTCATAATATGACTTGATGGCGACTCGTGAGAAAGTTTGAGAGCGGTGCACAGAAGCGAAAGGCACAAAAGGAGAAAGAACGGCGTGAGAAAGAGTTGATGAGCCAAATGCCGAAGCTAACGGGCTTTTTTAAAACAACAAGTTTAACCAGCGGTGATGAAACTGGCGCCGCGGATGCAGGCAGCTCCACAACAAGCCACTGCGAACAAGCCCCCGCAGCCGCTGCAGCCAGTGCCTCTGACACGGGAGGCGGGGGCCGCGCAGCCGACAGCGAGAGCGGAGAGGAGATTGTGGGCTCTCAATCCAGTGAGGAGGAGCCGCTGGAGGAGGTGTCACTGCCTTCCCCGTATAGCCAGCCCCAGCCAAGCACCAGCTATGCAGCTGCCATTTCACCGCTACGCCCAGACGAGTCAGGGGGGGGGAGAGCACGGACCAGTTACATGATGAACCATTAACTGGTTCAGTTACCAGTTAATGGTAACTGAACTAACAACATAGCGGTGCAGCGACTGACGTAACCTTGGCTAGGCCTTAGCCGCCAATCAGCAACTTGTTTACCGTTTGTGTCCAGACCCGCCTTCTTGCGCGCAGAAACGAAGTGGGTGTGGTTTATCAGGCTAACAAATTCACACTCACACAAATCTCCAAAGGTCTGGTTAATGATTTCTAACCAGGCTTTAACCTAACGGCACTAATGGAACTGTCTCCTCGGTTACGTATACATCTTTTCCAGAAAACCTACCAGAAACCCTGGAAAATCTGAAATAAAATTGCTCCTAGAGGCCACTGTGATGGAACGCAAAGGTGCCATGCTAATAACCCATACAGCCATTGCGTCTCTGAAGAAGAAGATCTTTATTTATATAGCGCCTTTCACAGACATGGTCACAAAGCGCTTTACATGAGAGCATTTACATTCACTCCACACTTGGTGATGGTAAACTACATTAGCTTCAGTTTCCCCTGGGGGAGACTGACAGAAGCGCTGCCGCGACTACACACATCGCGCCTACGGTCCCTCTGACCACCACCATACATTTACACACATCATTTATCCTGGCCTATTGTACATGTTTTTGGTGGTAGGGGAAACCGGAGTACCCGGAGGAAACCTACGCAGACATGGGGAGAACATGCAAACTCCACACAGAAAGGCCCCGTCCAGGTGGGAATCGAACCTGGGACCTTCTAGCTGTGAAGCGAAAGCACTAACCACTGCGCTACCGTGCCGCCTGAAAGGCCAAATACAGACTAATATCAATGTGTTTTCTGCTTATAAAGTTGCATAGTTACTGACTGTGTTATGTTTAAAGGTGCATACCATTAAACATAACACAATCAGTTCAGGTATTAGGCAACTCAGTGCTGTCAATAAATGGCATTCAGTACCTCATAAATCAAGAGTAATTGTCAAACTATGTTCAACTTGCGATAATAGGGGAAACATACATTATCAGGACTGCTTGCTAAAATATGTTCCCTGCTGAGCCAAGAAGTTTAGTGTGGAAGCATTCAGATTCGTGAGGCTTTGCAGATGTGGAGCGGACACCAGATGGCGATTGTGTAATTTCTGAAACTATGGGGGAGTATGCTTTTGAGTTTTTGGCCTGAGAAAAGAACCCTTCTTAGTTGCAAAATCGCAGCACGTTTTGGCACAAATACGTTGGGAGTCTCTAACATCTCTTCACTTACAGCAGGAGTATGATCTGAAGCATCTCGTCGGCCTCCCAGTTCAAGGTAGGTAGATAAAAAAGTAATGATCTGTGTTTCCAGATGATTATATACTATATTGTCTGCAGAAAATGAAGAAGTACGTCCCAGTTCTGTTTTTGCTTCTTGTGAAAACAGCCTCTGCTTCGAGCCCACGTAAGGATCAGAAACACGTCAGTTGGAGTTACATTCTTCATGCTCATGTGTATCTGCTGTCTGACGTTTTAGGGAATGTGGCTCTACGTGGAAAAGCGACTCAGATTGACACATACAATGAGCTCGGAGCAGCCTCTAATGCCATCGATGGAAATCGTGACTCTATTTACTCTAATAACTCCTGTTCTCACACCGCTACACCCACAAACCCCTGGTGGAGAGTGGACCTGGGAGACGTCTACACTATCACCTCCATCACCATCGTCAACAGAGGAGACTGCTGTCGAGAGAGACTGGACGGCGCCGAGATCCGCGTGGGAAATGACCTTGATAACAACGGAAATGACAATCCAGTGTAGGGTTTTAACATTGTCCATTTGTAGCTTGCCAGTCGTCTTCCTTGGTCCTCATTTTAAAACCATGTTATTTGTCGTTTTCTTTAAGAGTGGCAAGGATCTCACACATCACCACATCGGAGACCTTTCCCATGTCTGGACGTGTGGAAGGCCGTTACGTCAATGTGTTTCTACCTGGAAATAATAAATATTTAACCCTCTGTGAAGTGGAGATCTACGGATTCAAACGTAAGTAGGTAGCTTAGCAGGTTGCGTTTGAGGGCAGAGGCGTAGCCTACAGCATAATCCTGAGAGAATCACTGTTTCTGAAGGAGGTGTAACAGAAAAAGTGCATATGTCAAATCTTATCACTTATTAGGAGAAAACAAAACAAAAAAGTACTTAAAAGCTGACCTGCGGGCATTTCTTTCTGATTTTTGACAACATAGCTACTTTTACTGATTCAATGGTGCCGATTTAAAATAATAATTAGAATTTCATGAAAAAGTGCATTCACTTCTGTTATTCAACTTAAACTGTGAAACTAATATATGATAGGCTCATTACATGCAAAGTGAGATATGTGTAGCATTTATTTGTTATCATTTTGATGATTATGGCTCAGCTTGTAAAAACCCCAGATTAAAAATCTCATAAAATTAGAATATTTTGAAAAAGGACTGTAAGCCATAATCAAAATGATAACAAACAATGGCTTGACATGTGTCACTTTGCATGTAATGAGTCTATATCATTTAAAAAAAAAGTTGAATTACGGAAATAAATGAACTTTTTCATGATATTGTAATTATATGACAAGCACTGTATGGTAAATTAGTTAGTTGTGTGTTTAGAAATGGAAAAGAATCTATTTGTACTAATTCAAGGGCGCTGATTTCAAAGTCAATGTTGCCAAGCCCAATTGTTGTGCTAAGTTGTGCTTCGTTTCTGGTTCTGTTAATACGGACATTTCAAACAGTGCTTTGCAGTGTGGTCTGTGTTAAAATAGCTGCTTTGAAGTGTAACAGGTTCTCTTTGCCAATGAGGCAAATGAAAATATGATGTGCTAAATGTAGATAAAGTTAAATCACAAATGGGTAAGATGTGTGTTTGTGTGCATGCTGTGTTCCTAGGCTCTTGTACTTTGTACTTTGTAATATGTTCCTTTGTACTATTGTGATTAAAATTAATTATTGTAATGATTTTGGGGGTGGGCGCTCATAAGCTCTTGCTTCAGCCCACTCTTTTTGAGCAGAATTTCACCTGCTCAAATAAACAAATAAAGACATTCAACTTTATGCTAGATGTTTCATGTGATAGGACCAAAACATAAACATATTATCCATAAATCAGGCCAACATCTTAAAGATCATGTTTTCTGTCTCCAGGTGTATTTTAGTGGTTAGCGACTTCATATCATCTGAACACTTTAAAAAAACATGTAAAGACATTATCTTTAAAAATTATGCTAGTGAAGTATCATAATTACTATTATTTTCACAGACAGGCACACACTCGTGCTTTTTTGTTGTTGTTATGGGGTTTGCCCGTATATGAGGATTGAGGTATTGTAGAGAGGGATGAGAAGGAAAAAAAAAAAAAAAAAAGTTTCACTAAAACCGAACGTTTACACATGCATAGGTTCAATGCATTGAGTTTGTAAAAAATGTGTCGATTTCAGTCAGATGAAGTGATGTTGCAATATAATTGCTATACATATTAAATACCATATGGTGTATTTATTTTTGTAAAACTGTAAATGATAAATCCTTTATTTATTTTGTACGACTGTAAATGATAAATCCTTTGTGATATTTTGTGTTACTTGAATTAGAGATAAGGGGTAGGTTTATTATAAGTTCTTTGAACTTCTTCCTACTCCTTTTGAGCACAATAGTCTTGTTTTGTTTTCTTCTGTAAAATGTTTTAAATAAGTTTCTGCTCAAATAAATAAATGAAAGAAAGAAAGAACATAAAAGCAGATAACTTTTAGTATCATTTTTGTGCTGCGCTTACGTATTTCTATTGTCTGATTTTATATAGAGAATGTGGCTCTACGTGGAAAAGCGACTCAGATTGACACATACAATGAGCTCGGAGCAGCCTCTAATGCCATCGATGGAAATCGTGACTCTATTTACTCTAATAACTCCTGTTCTCACACCGCTACACCCACAAACCCCTGGTGGAGAGTGGACCTGGGAGACGTCTACACTATCACCTCCATCACCATCGTCAACAGAGGAGACTGCTGTCGAGAGAGACTGGACGGCGCCGAGATCCGCGTGGGAAATGACCTTGATAACAACGGAAATGACAATCCAGTGTAGGGTTTTAACATTGTCCATTTGTAGCTTGCCAGTCGTCTTCCTTGGTCCTCATTTTAAAACCATGTTATTTGTCGTTTTCTTTAAGAGTGGCAAGGATCTCACACATCACCACATCGGAGACCTTTCCCATGTCTGGACGTGTGGAAGGCCGTTACGTCAATGTGTTTCTACCTGGAAATAATAAATATTTAACCCTCTGTGAAGTGGAGATCTACGGATTCAAACGTAAGTAGGTAGCTTAGCAGGTTGCGTTTGAGGGCAGAGGCGTAGCCTACAGCATAATCCTGAGAGAATCACTGTTTCTGAAGGAGGTGTAACAGAAAAAGTGCATATGTCAAATCTTATCACTTATTAGGAGAAAACAAAACAAAAAAGTACTTAAAAGCTGACCTGCGGGCATTTCTTTCTGATTTTTGACAACATAGCTACTTTTACTGATTCAATGGTGCCGATTTAAAATAATAATTAGAATTTCATGAAAAAGTGCATTCACTTCTGTTATTCAACTTAAACTGTGAAACTAATATATGATAGGCTCATTACATGCAAAGTGAGATATGTGTAGCATTTATTTGTTATCATTTTGATGATTATGGCTCAGCTTGTAAAAACCCCAGATTAAAAATCTCATAAAATTAGAATATTTTGAAAAAGGACTGTAAGCCATAATCAAAATGATAACAAACAATGGCTTGACATGTGTCACTTTGCATGTAATGAGTCTATATCATTTAAAAAAAAAGTTGAATTACGGAAATAAATGAACTTTTTCATGATATTGTAATTATATGACAAGCACTGTATGGTAAATTAGTTAGTTGTGTGTTTAGAAATGGAAAAGAATCTATTTGTACTAATTCAAGGGCGCTGATTTCAAAGTCAATGTTGCCAAGCCCAATTGTTGTGCTAAGTTGTGCTTCGTTTCTGGTTCTGTTAATACGGACATTTCAAACAGTGCTTTGCAGTGTGGTCTGTGTTAAAATAGCTGCTTTGAAGTGTAACAGGTTCTCTTTGCCAATGAGGCAAATGAAAATATGATGTGCTAAATGTAGATAAAGTTAAATCACAAATGGGTAAGATGTGTGTTTGTGTGCATGCTGTGTTCCTAGGCTCTTGTACTTTGTACTTTGTAATATGTTCCTTTGTACTATTGTGATTAAAATTAATTATTGTAATGATTTTGGGGGTGGGCGCTCATAAGCTCTTGCTTCAGCCCACTCTTTTTGAGCAGAATTTCACCTGCTCAAATAAACAAATAAAGACATTCAACTTTATGCTAGATATTTCATGTGATAGGACCAAAACATAAACATATTATCCATAAATCAGGCCAACATCTTAAAGATCATGTTTTCTGTCTCCAGGTGTATTTTAGTGGTTAGCGACTTCATATCATCTGAACATAAAAGCAGATAACTTTTAGTATCATTTTTGTGCTGCGCTTACGTATTTCTATTGTCTGATTTTATATAGAGAATGTGGCTCTACGTGGAAAAGCGACTCAGATTGACACATACAATGAGCTCGGAGCAGCCTCTAATGCCATCGATGGGAATCGTGACTCTATTTACTCTAATAACTCCTGTTCTCACACCGCTACACCCACAAACCCCTGGTGGAGAGTGGACCTGGGAGACGTCTACACTATCACCTCCATCACCATCGTCAACAGAGGAGACTGCTGTCAAAAGAGACTGGAGGGCGCCGAGATCAGAGTGGGAAATTCGCTTCACAATAATGGAAATGACAATCCAATGTAGGCTTGTACATTATTAGTCGTATTCTTAATTGTTCATCTTTTTTGTAGCCTTCCTGTTGTCTTCCTCATAGTTGCACGTCATGTTTCTTTTTCCTTTTTCAAGCGGGGCAAGGATTTCAAACATCAGATCATCACAAACCTTTACCATATCTCAGCCGGTGGACGGCCGATATGTCAATGTTTTTCTACCAGGAGCAGACAAATATTTGACACTCTGTGAAGTGGAGGTCTATGGATTCAAGGCAACGGGTAAGTACGGGGCGGGGCGTGGGAGCTTCCTTTTTTGAAAATTAAATTCTTACATTTTGCCTGTCACACGTTGAAAAGCTACGGTATAAGCCATTTGTGCTTTGCTATTCTCTTAAAGAGAATCAAAAGTGCATGCATCTTATGAAGCAGTCGGCAGCAGCATGTAGAGGTGGGAGTGAGGGGCATGGTTAGGGTAAAACAGGACAATGGTTTCTCAGAATCAGAATCAGAATAGGTTTTATTGCAATGTTTTTCGAACAGGTTCACAAACTTCTTTGTTTCTCGGTGCAAACGTGCAACATAAAACATATAACACATAGTTAAGATAAAAGATCAAATTAAGCTAAATAACTTTAAACTATACGGCTATGGGGGCATGCATAAAACATATTAAATAAATAAGATAAAATAAAAGTGACATGTGGTAAGACAACAACAATTTGACATTGAACAACAGCGGGATTGTATTTACAGATGTGTCGGCATATAAAGTGATATTAAGTGTTATAAAGTGATTAAGTGATAGCAGCGGGTCTAAGTGTGGACACACCGCACACTGCAAGTGCAGATACATCCATGAGTCTGTGACTGAGCTACAGAGACTTGTTATTGTTCACGAGTCGGAGGGAAAACACTGTTCAAGTGGTGGGAGGTCTGGGTCTGGATAGACCGTAGCCTCCTGCCTGAGGGGAGAGGGGTGAATAGTCCGTGTCCAGGGTGAGAAGGGTCAGCTGTGATCCGACCCACACGCCTCCGGGTCCTGGAGGTGAACAGGTCCTGGAGAGATGGGAGCTCACAGCCAATCACCTTCTCTGCAGCACGCACAATTACAGAAATAAGTGAACTTTTTCATGATATTCTAATTATATGATGAGCACTGTATGTTAAACTAGTTAGTTTTGTGTTTAGAAATTTTCAATGGTGTGCTTGCCCTTGCATATCTCTCGGAAGCGCCAGCTTCCCACCCTGAGAGGATCAAAGAACTGATCGCTCCAATCATCCTTGGGGGTCCATTACCCCTGTGCCCTATAAAAGGGGGACTCTCTCTACAATCGTCTCCTTTTTCTCTCAGATTTACCCTGGGATTCCACATCTCGCGTCACCGCCCCGCTCCAGCCCGCCGCGGACCGCCTCCGAAGGATTCCGAAATCAAACGCCCACTGCACACGTCTTGCTCCGTCTGAGCTCCACTCCGCCCAACTGCGGAGCTGAGGAGAGCATGCGCGAGACGTACGAGATCACGCGATAAAATGTGTGTACAGATAAAGCCGGTACCAAAACAAACTTTTCATTCATTGCAAAAGCAAAATTGTAATGTAATTTTGTGATTTACAAGTAGTGTACGATTTAAAATATATTATATATAGCACAGCTTTAATGTAAATATACGTATAAAAATACTTTAAATGTTCGAAACGTTCTGTATTTATATTTCTACATTTTATTTCGAAAATCCGGATGTTGTTTCCGTTCTCTTTCCTGTCTTCTGGTGCGTTCTGAACTGTTGAGCTTGATACGGTCGGAGCTGACGGGGCGCAGACGTAGCTGAAAATAGAGTTGGTCCGTATTTTTATCGTGCCGAGGCGGAGCGGCGACGTTGGCCCTCGGAGCGGAGTGGACGATGTGGAATGTTTCTGAACGTTCAAAATAGCAACGTATTTGCTGCGGCGGTCGGGGCGGAGTGGAACGGAGCGAGCATGGGGAATGTGGTTACTCTGAGATCTGGATCTGAACAGAAGATATACAGAAGAAAGAAGAATGACTCACCGCACTCCAGCGCTTGAAACCCCGTCGCCCTCCGGCGTCAAGCTACGGGTGTGCGGTTCCTGCGCGGCGCCGCTCCTCGCTCAGGATCAGCACGTTAGCTGTTTCGTGTGCCTGGGCCGGCGCCACTCCGCGGAAGACTGCGCCGCCTGCCTCGCGCTCCCCCGGGAGGAGCGCGAGCGGCGTCGCGCTTTTCTGGCTCCTGCCTCCCCGGAGACATCCGATCAGGACTCGGATGCTTCGAGTGACTCCCTGGCTCCAGTTCCCCCCGTGCAGGAGCGGAGCACGCCTCCTGCTTCCCCGATGCAGGAGAAGAGCCCACCGCCTTCGCCCGTTCCTAGAAGGGATTGGGCTGCTGGCGATGAAAACGATGAGCAACGCCTGTTCAATGAAGATGCTCTCTCCATCTTCACTGAGGAGGTGCAGCCCCGTGAGCGCTACCCCATGGATCGCCTCCCCGGCCTCATCGCTTCTGCTGCGGCCCGAATGGAGCTGAAGATGCCTCCTCAACCTCCAGCCCCAGCGTCGGACCTGTTCCGCGACCTGTTTGGGAACGCCCGCGACTGGCAGCGCCCGGTGGTGGTAGCCCCTCGCGTGGATTCGCTCCTCCACTATACTAGGCGTGACTGGGAACATTCCTACTCCGCTCGTACACCGGCCCTCGCGTACAGTGTGTACGCTACGGTGGAGGGTTGGAGTCAACCAAGGGGCGTCCCCACCATCGAGGACGGGATAAGAATGTCCCTGCTCCTGTCCTCTTCTCTCTGGCCCGGCGGTAGAGTGGACCTTCCCTCAGAGCGGCATAGGTTCACCGCCTCCATCCTTAACCGCTGTTATGCTAACGCTGCACAGGTCGTGGTGTTAGCAAACAATATGGCCTTGCTCACCGCCTCTCTGGACAAACTGGTCCGTGGTCGTGACCAGCTTTCTCATGATGAGATTGTGGAAGCTGAAACCACCACGGCGACCTTCGCTCGCATGTCGCAAGCCCTTGCCCTCGACGGTGGTCGGACCATGTGCGCTGCGCAAGTCGGCTGCCGCCATCTTTGGCTGGGGTTGTCCACGCTAAAGGAGGCTGACAAACGCAGTCTGCTGAGCCTGCCACTCAACCAGTCCTCCCTCTTTGGACCTGGCATTCAGGCTATGGTGGATCGCCTGGAGACCGCCGCCAAAGCTTCAGCGCAGCTGGCCCGGCATTTTCGCCCTCAGCGCGAACAGGGCTCCTCACGACGGCGCTTGGATCGAGGTAGACGAGGCAGATCTCCTCCTCGCCGTGGCCCCGCGTCCTCTTCGCGTGCAGCCCCTCGACGCCCCCAGGGTCCGGATCGTCAGTGCAGCAATGATCCCAGCCCGAGACGTGACCGCCATCCCGCTCCGGGCTCCAGGGGAGGAGCAGGAAGAGGGGGGGTTAAAAATGTGAATAAAGGCCGCTCGACCCGTTACTCCACTAAAGAGCCTGCTTCGTATTCCTTTCATGCTGAAAGCATTACGAGTTTGCCTATTGCCACTCGGAGTGGGAAAGTGGTTAAAGTCAGCGAGACTCAGGGGCCTCCGCTGAACTCTCGTTGCCACTCCTCTCTGCTGCCTGTCAAGGCCGTGTGCGAAACACGCTCTGCCTCTTGCACTCGAGCGAGTGCACGAGGCACTCCCCGTGACACTTCTGCTGTGTCTACAGCGAGCGCACCGTCTTACATGAGTCAATGTAAGCTTAAAGCTGCTATGACGGCGAGGTCCAGGCCTAATGTACTGTTCCTCGACGGTGATTGGTCGACTGTCTCTAAGACAGCGGACGTGGGGGAGAAGGGTGGCTCGAGTAGGAGCAGGTCTGTGGTTGGCTCTGCTGCCGCTGCTCAGTGCCCTGGTCCGCGCTCTAACTCTCTGCCACTGAGGTGTGGGGGAGAGAAACAGTGTTATGACAGTTTGTCAAGCACTTCATTGCCCCATGCTTTTGCAGCTCGTCAGTCTGTTTTTCTAAAAGCCTCGGGTAACGGTGTAAGTCAGTAGGTAGAACCTCTTCCCTTACACTCCCCCCACACTCTCAATCGCCCCCGCTGGGAATCCCCGCCAAGCGGCGTAGATCTGAGCGCACTCCTCTCTCGACCGATGAGTCTGCTCTCTCCCGGGAGCGTCTGCCCTTTCTGCCCCCACGCCGCAGCGCACTGCCGAGAGCGGAGCCGGTGGGCGGGCCCGTTTCCCCGCTCTTATTCAGTGTCGTGGTACGACCCCTGACAGAGTTTTACCAAATCTGGAAAAACGCAGGGCTTCTCGGAGCTCCCTGGTTGGACACGATGCTCAGAAGGGGATACGCCCTACAATTCTCCCGGAGACCTCCAGGCTTTCGCGGTATCCTCAAGACGAGGTTACGCAACTCAGCCGAGAGCGCTGCGCTCACAAGAGAAGTGGTTTCTCTGCTACAGCGCGGTGCCATAGCAGAGGTGGACCCAATCAGAGCGAGGACGGGGTTTTACTCCCCGTATTTCCTCGTTCCCAAAAAGAGCGGCGGTGTGCGGCCCATTCTGGACCTGCGGCTTCTCAATCACTGCATTGTGAAGAGGCCTTTCTGCATGCTCACGGTGCAGCAGCTGCTGCAATGCGTCAGACCCGGAGATTCGATGATTTCAGTGGATCTCATGGACGCATACTTCCACATCCCTATTGCCCCAGCGCACAGGAAGTTTCTCCGGTTCGCAGTCGGGGACAAATGCTACGAGTATTGCCGCCTCCCATTTGGCTACTCCCTGGCTCCACGCACCTTCTCCAAGTGTGTGGAGGCAGCGCTGGAACCGCTTCGCCGTCGAGGTCTCAGAATCCTGACTTATATCGACGATTTGCTTATTCTGGCCTCCTCCCCCAGGAGGCCGAAGCCCATACGGCCGCGGTGCTGAGGCACATTTCTCGGCTGGGGCTGGTCGTCAATCAGGAGAAAAGTCGACTGTCTACGACCCAAGATTTGGGTTATCTGGGTCTGCGCTTGGACTCCAGGGACATGAGGGCCTCCCTCTCCCTGGAAAGGCAGTCAGTGATTCTGGATCTGGGACAGCGGGTGTTGGATGGCCCGCGGATTGCACCGCGACAAATCCGCTCCCGGCTCGGCATGATGGCGTCAGCCCACCCAGTGGTTCGACTGGGGCTGCTGCACATGAGAGGTCTCCAACGCTGGTTTTCACGCCTCGAGTCCCGCAGACGGACGGACGTGATGTCGGCGCGGTTGTCCCCCGCCGCAAGGTCCGACGTAGAATTCTGGTTGGACCTGGGGCGCCTCCGTCAGGGGGTCCAAATGGGCTACGTGCTCCATTACACAGAGGTGTTCACGGACGCCTCCCTGACCGGCTGGGGCGGTGTAATGGGCCATCTCACGGCGAGTGGTGTTTGGCCCCCGTCTCCGAGACACATCAAGATGATGTGTCTCGGAGAGATGATGTGAGATGGAAGCGGTGCAGAAAGTCCTCTTACACTTTGCGGCTCATCTATGGGGTCACCACGTCTTGGTTCGGTCGGACAACACCACAGTGGTGGCCTACCTGAACAGGCAGGGGGGGACCAGGTCACCCGCTCTGCACAAGCTGGCAGCGGAGGGGCTCAACTGGGCAAGCACTCACCTAGCCTCTCTGAAAGCGCGCCACATTCCCGGAGCCCGCAATGTCGGCGCGGACAGAATGTCCAGAGGGGGTGCCTTACGGGACGAATGGGGTCTGGCGCCCGAGGTCGCAGCGGTGGTGTGGCTCCGGTTCGGCAGACCGGTGGCCAACCTTTTCGCCAATGAAGAGAACGCACAGTGCCCACTTTGGTTCCCGCTCAGGTCAACAGACGGGCCTCCTCTCGGCGTGGATGCCATGGCTCATCGACCATGGCCGTCCGGCCTGCCTCACGCGTTTCCTCCCCTGCGCCTTATTGCGCCTCTGCTCCGCAGAGTGAAGTCAGAGGGCACACTCATCCTGCTCATAGCCCCAGACAGTCCGAGTGCTAGGTGGTACTCCGACGTGGTGTCCATGGCACAAGGGGATCCGTGGCTCCTCCCGGACAAACCGGACGCCTTGACTCAGGCAGGGGGAGCCCTTCTGTCACGCCCGATACTGGGACGCAGACTGGTGGTCTGGAGGCTGAAAGGGGGAAGTTGCTGAACCTTGGCCTCCCCCCTTCAGTTGTTTCCACAATTCAGGGTGCTCGGGCCTCGTCTACAACCAGAGCGTACAGGGTCCGTTGGCGCCTTTTCTCTGACTGGTGTTCAGAGAGGAACCTAGACCATGGAATAGTCTTCCTTTGTCGATCAGGTCCTCTCAGTCTGTGGAACAGTTCAAATCCAGACTGAAAACACACCTCTTCTCCCTGGCCTTCAATACGAGCTAGTTGAGTGTATCTTGGCATGTTATCTTTTACTTGTATTTTATTTCTATGTGACCTGCTATTACTGTGAAGCACTTTGGTCAACCGCAGTTGTTTTAAATGTGCTATATAAATAAATCTGAATTGAATTGAACTGAATAGACCCTATATCCTGTTCTATACAGGACATACTCAATTTTCTCCAGGGATTACTGGAGAAAGTGAGGGCCGCTGCGACCCTAGGGGTTTCTGCGGCGGCCATTGTTACTGGGCATGTGGGGTTCGGAGTTCACACTGCTCGCAGTCATCCCTTGGTGAAGCGGTTCCTCCAGGGCGTTCGTAGGCTTAGACCGCCCGTGCGCCGCCCGGTCCCAAACTGGGACCTTCAGATTGTACTGGAGGGCCTTTCGGGGCCCCCATTTGAACCCATTCGCCAGGCAGGGATGGATTGTCTGTCCTACAAGACTGCGATCCTACATCGGCTAAGAGGATGGGTGATCTCTGTGCACTCTTTGTGCACCCCTCCTGCATGTCCCTGCCTGAGGGTGATGGGCTGATGGAACTCTGGCCCAACCCGGCTTTTCAGCCGAAGGTCATTACATCCGCCTTCAGGTCGAGGGTGATCAGAATTAGACCCTTCTTCCCCCCTCCGCATGCGTCGGTGGGGAATGAACGACGACACCGCCTTTGCCCGATCAGGGCGGTACGTCACTATCTTGAACGGACTGCCAACTTCAGACGTTCCGATCAGTTGTTCGTGGGCTTTGGGGTAAGGAACAAGGGGGCCCCATTGTCCTCTCAACGTTTGGCCCACTGGATATGCCTTGCCATTCGCACTGCATATGAGACACAAGGACTCTGTCCCCCGGCAGTGGTCAGGGCTCACTCCACACGTGGAGTGGCGGCTTCTACAGCACTACTCCGTGGCGCTTCGATTGAGGAGGTCTGCATGGCAGCCTCTTGGTCATCCTCTTCGACATTTGTGCAGTCTTATCTGCAGGACGTTGCTGCGGGTTCAGTTGCCCACGTTGTTTTGGGTGGTGGACGGTCGTGAATCTCCCCCCCGAGCCCAGGGTGGGTCCGGGAAGGGATGACCTGGTTTGGTTTGGTTCGGCGCTTCAGGCACTCTTGGGAGAGGTGGCCTGGCCGAACTGGATGTACACTCTTATTCTTCGGGTGACCGGCGCTCTTGGGAGAGGTGGCTTTGGGCACCCTCATAGGTAACTTAGATTTCTGTTAATACGGACATTTCAAACAGTGCTTTGCAGTGTGGTCTGTGTTAAAATAGCTGCTTTGAAGTGTAACAGGTTCTCTTTGCCAATGAGGCAAATGAAAATATGATGTGCTAAATGTAGAAAAAGTTAAATCACAAATGGGTAAGATGTGTGTTTGTGTGCATGCTGTGTTCCTAGGCTCTTGTACTTTGTACTTTGTAATATGTTCCTTTGTACTATTGTGATTAAAATTAATTATTGTAATGATTTTGGGGGTGGGCGCTCATAAGCTCTTGCTTCAGCCCACTCTTTTTGAGCAGAATTTCACCTGCTCAAATAAACAAATAAAGACATTCAACTTTATGCTAGATATTTCATGTGATAGGACCAAAACCTAAACATATTATCCATAAATCAGGCCAACATCTTAAAGATCATGTTTTCTGTCTCCAGGTGTATTTTAGTGGTTAGCGACTTCATATCATCTGAACATAAAAGCAGATAACTTTTAGTATCATTTTTGTGCTGCGCTTACGTATTTCTATTGTCTGATTTTATATAGAGAATGTGGCTCTACGTGGAAAAGCGACTCAGATTGACACATACAATGAGCTCGGAGCAGCCTCTAATGCCATCGATGGGAATCGTGACTCTATTTACTCTAATAACTCCTGTTCTCACACCGCTACACCCACAAACCCCTGGTGGAGAGTGGACCTGGGAGACGTCTACACTATCACCTCCATCACCATCGTCAACAGAGGAGACTGCTGTCAAAAGAGACTGGAGGGCGCCGAGATCAGAGTGGGAAATTCGCTTCACAATAATGGAAATGACAATCCAATGTAGGCTTGTACATTATTAGTCGTATTCTTAATTGTTCATCTTTTTTGTAGCCTTCCTGTTGTCTTCCTCATAGTTGCACGTCATGTTTCTTTTTCCTTTTTCAAGCGGGGCAAGGATTTCAAACATCAGATCATCACAAACCTTTACCATATCTCAGCCGGTGGACGGCCGATATGTCAATGTTTTTCTACCAGGAGCAGACAAATATTTGACACTCTGTGAAGTGGAGGTCTATGGATTCAAGGCAACGGGTAAGTACGGGGCGGGGCGTGGGAGCTTCCTTTTTTGAAAATTAAATTCTTACATTTTGCCTGTCACACGTTGAAAAGCTACGGTATAAGCCATTTGTGCTTTGCTATTCTCTTAAAGAGAATCAAAAGTGCATGCATCTTATGAAGCAGTCGGCAGCAGCATGTAGAGGTGGGAGTGAGGGGCATGGTTAGGGTAAAACAGGACAATGGTTTCTCAGAATCAGAATCAGAATAGGTTTTATTGCAATGTTTTTCGAACAGGTTCACAAACTTCTTTGTTTCTCGGTGCAAACGTGCAACATAAAACATATAACACATAGTTAAGATAAAAGATCAAATTAAGCTAAATAACTTTAAACTATACGGCTATGGGGGCATGCATAAAACATATTAAATAAATAAGATAAAATAAAAGTGACATGTGGTAAGACAACAACAATTTGACATTGAACAACAGCGGGATTGTATTTACAGATGTGTCGGCATATAAAGTGATATTAAGTGTTATAAAGTGATTAAGTGATAGCAGCGGGTCTAAGTGTGGACACACCGCACACTGCAAGTGCAGATACATCCATGAGTCTGTGACTAAGCTACAGAGACTTGTTATTGTTCACGAGTCGGAGGGAAAACACTGTTCAAGTGGTGGGAGGTCTGGGTCTGGATAGACCGTAGCCTCCTGCCTGAGGGGAGAGGGGTGAATAGTCCAGGGTGAGAAGGGTCAGCTGTGATCCGACCCACACGCCTCCGGGTCCTGGAGGTGAACAGGTCCTGGAGAGATGGGAGCTCACAGCCAATCACCTTCTCTGCAGCACGCACAATTACAGAAATAAGTGAACTTTTTCATGATATTCTAATTATATGATGAGCACTGTATGTTAAACTAGTTAGTTTTGTGTTTAGAAATTTTCAATGGTGTGCTTGCCCTTGCATATCTCTCGGAAGCGCCAGCTTCCCACCCTGAGAGGATCAAAGAACTGATCGCTCCAATCATCCTTGGGGGTCCATTACCCCTGTGCCCTATAAAAGGGGGACTCTCTCTACAATCGTCTCCTTTTTCTCTCAGATTTACCCTGGGATTCCACATCTCGCGTCACCGCCCCGCTCCAGCCCGCCGCGGACCGCCTCCGAAGGATTCCGAAATCAAACGCCCACTGCACACGTCTTGCTCCGTCTGAGCTCCACTCCGCCCAACTGCGGAGCTGAGGAGAGCATGCGCGAGACGTACGAGATCACGCGATAAAATGTGTGTACAGATAAAGCCGGTACCAAAACAAACTTTTCATTCATTGCAAAAGCAAAATTGTAATGTAATTTTGTGATTTACAAGTAGTGTACGATTTAAAATATATTATATATAGCACAGCTTTAATGTAAATATACGTATAAAAATACTTTAAATGTTTGAAACGTTCTGTATTTATATTTCTACATTTTATTTCGAAAATCCGGATGTTGTTTCCGTTCTCTTTCCTGTCTTCTGGTGCGTTCTGAACTGTTGAGCTTGATACGGTCGGAGCTGACGGGGCGCAGACGTAGCTGAAAATAGAGTTGGTCCGTATTTTTATCGTGCCGAGGCGGAGCGGCGACGTTGGCCCTCGGAGCGGAGTGGACGATGTGGAATGTTTCTGAACGTTCAAAATAGCAACGTATTTGCTGCGGCGGTCGGGGCGGAGTGGAACGGAGCGAGCATGGGGAATGTGGTTACTCTGAGATCTGGATCTGAACAGAAGATATACAGAAGAAAGAAGAATGACTCACCGCACTCCAGCGCTTGAAACCCCGTCGCCCTCCGGCGTCAAGCTACGGGTGTGCGGTTCCTGCGCGGCGCCGCTCCTCGCTCAGGATCAGCACGTTAGCTGTTTCGTGTGCCTGGGCCGGCGCCACTCCGCGGAAGACTGCGCCGCCTGCCTCGCGCTCCCCCGGGAGGAGCGCGAGCGGCGTCGCGCTTTTCTGGCTCCTGCCTCCCCGGAGACATCCGATCAGGACTCGGATGCTTCGAGTGACTCCCTGGCTCCAGTTCCCCCCGTGCAGGAGCGGAGCACGCCTCCTGCTTCCCCGATGCAGGAGAAGAGCCCACCGCCTTCGCCCGTTCCTAGAAGGGATTGGGCTGCTGGCGATGAAAACGATGAGCAACGCCTGTTCAATGAAGATGCTCTCTCCATCTTCACTGAGGAGGTGCAGCCCCGTGAGCGCTACCCCATGGATCGCCTCCCCGGCCTCATCGCTTCTGCTGCGGCCCGAATGGAGCTGAAGATGCCTCCTCAACCTCCAGCCCCAGCGTCGGACCTGTTCCGCGACCTGTTTGGGAACGCCCGCGACTGGCAGCGCCCGGTGGTGGTAGCCCCTCGCGTGGATTCGCTCCTCCACTATACTAGGCGTGACTGGGAACATTCCTACTCCGCTCGTACACCGGCCCTCGCGTACAGTGTGTACGCTACGGTGGAGGGTTGGAGTCAACCAAGGGGCGTCCCCACCATCGAGGACGGGATAAGAATGTCCCTGCTCCCGTCCTCTTCTCTCTGGCCCGGCGGTAGAGTGGACCTTCCCTCAGAGCGGCATAGGTTCACCGCCTCCATCCTTAACCGCTGTTATGCTAACGCTGCACAGGTCGTGGTGTTAGCAAACAATATGGCCTTGCTCACCGCCTCTCTGGACAAACTGGTCCGCGGCCGTGACCAGCTTTCTCATGATGAGATTGTGGAAGCTGAAACCACCACGGCGACCTTCGCTCGCATGTCGCAAGCCCTTGCCCTCGACGGTGGTCGGACCATGTGCGCTGCGCAAGTCGGCTGCCGCCATCTTTGGCTGGGGTTGTCCACGCTAAAGGAGGCTGACAAACGCAGTCTGCTGAGCCTGCCACTCAACCAGTCCTCCCTCTTTGGACCTGGCATTCAGGCTATGGTGGATCGCCTGGAGACCGCCGCCAAAGCTTCAGCGCAGCTGGCCCGGCATTTTCGCCCTCAGCGCGAACAGGGCTCCTCACGACGGCGCTTGGATCGAGGTAGACGAGGCAGATCTCCTCCTCGCCGTGGCCCCGCGTCCTCTTCGCGTGCAGCCCCTCGACGCCCCCAGGGTCCGGATCGTCAGTGCAGCAATGATCCCAGCCCGAGACGTGACCGCCATCCCGCTCCGGGCTCCAGGGGAGGAGCAGGAAGAGGGGGGGTTAAAAATGTGAATAAAGGCCGCTCGACCCGTTACTCCACTAAAGAGCCTGCTTCGTATTCCTTTCATGCTGAAAGCATTACGAGTTTGCCTATTGCCACTCGGAGTGGGAAAGTGGTTAAAGTCAGCGAGACTCAGGGGCCTCCGCTGAACTCTCGTTGCCACTCCTCTCTGCTGCCTGTCAAGGCCGTGTGCGAAACACGCTCTGCCTCTTGCACTCGAGCGAGTGCACGAGGCACTCCCCGTGACACTTCTGCTGTGTCTACAGCGAGCGCACCGTCTTACATGAGTCAATGTAAGCTTAAAGCTGCTATGACGGCGAGGTCCAGGCCTAATGTACTGTTCCTCGACGGTGATTGGTCGACTGTCTCTAAGACAGCGGACGTGGGGGAGAAGGGTGGCTCGAGTAGGAGCAGGTCTGTGGTTGGCTCTGCTGCCGCTGCTCAGTGCCCTGGTCCGCGCTCTAACTCTCTGCCACTGAGGTGTGGGGGAGAGAAACAGTGTTATGACAGTTTGTCAAGCACTTCATTGCCCCATGCTTTTGCAGCTCGTCAGTCTGTTTTTCTAAAAGCCTCGGGTAACGGTGTAAGTCAGTAGGTAGAACCTCTTCCCTTACACTCCCCCCACACTCTCAATCGCCCCCGCTGGGAATCCCCGCCAAGCGGCGTAGATCTGAGCGCACTCCTCTCTCGACCGATGAGTCTGCTCTCTCCCGGGAGCGTCTGCCCTTTCTGCCCCCACGCCGCAGCGCACTGCCGAGAGCGGAGCCGGTGGGCGGGCCCGTTTCCCCGCTCTTATTCAGTGTCGTGGTACGACCCCTGACAGAGTTTTACCAAATCTGGAAAAACGCAGGGCTTCTCGGAGCTCCCTGGTTGGACACGATGCTCAGAAGGGGATACGCCCTACAATTCTCCCGGAGACCTCCAGGCTTTCGCGGTATCCTCAAGACGAGGTTACGCAACTCAGCCGAGAGCGCTGCGCTCACAAGAGAAGTGGTTTCTCTGCTACAGCGCGGTGCCATAGCAGAGGTGGACCCAATCAGAGCGAGGACGGGGTTTTACTCCCCGTATTTCCTCGTTCCCAAAAAGAGCGGCGGTGTGCGGCCCATTCTGGACCTGCGGCTTCTCAATCACTGCATTGTGAAGAGGCCTTTCTGCATGCTCACGGTGCAGCAGCTGCTGCAATGCGTCAGACCCGGAGATTCGATGATTTCAGTGGATCTCATGGACGCATACTTCCACATCCCTATTGCCCCAGCGCACAGGAAGTTTCTCCGGTTCGCAGTCGGGGACAAATGCTACGAGTATTGCCGCCTCCCATTTGGCTACTCCCTGGCTCCACGCACCTTCTCCAAGTGTGTGGAGGCAGCGCTGGAACCGCTTCGCCGTCGAGGTCTCAGAATCCTGACTTATATCGACGATTTGCTTATTCTGGCCTCCTACCCCAGGAGGCCGAAGCCCATACGGCCGCGGTGCTGAGGCACATTTCTCGGCTGGGGCTGGTCGTCAATCAGGAGAAAAGTCGACTGTCTACGACCCAAGATTTGGGTTATCTGGGTCTGCGCTTGGACTCCAGGGACATGAGGGCCTCCCTCTCCCTGGAAAGGCAGTCAGTGATTCTGGATCTGGGACAGCGGGTGTTGGATGGCCCGCGGATTGCACCGCGACAAATCCGCTCCCGGCTCGGCATGATGGCGTCAGCCCACCCAGTGGTTCGACTGGGGCTGCTGCACATGAGAGGTCTCCAACGCTGGTTTTCACGCCTCGAGTCCCGCAGACGGACGGACGTGATGTCGGCGCGGTTGTCCCCCGCCGCAAGGTCCGACGTAGAATTCTGGTTGGACCTGGGGCGCCTCCGTCAGGGGGTCCAAATGGGCTACGTGCTCCATTACACAGAGGTGTTCACGGACGCCTCCCTGACCGGCTGGGGCGGTGTAATGGGCCATCTCACGGCGAGTGGTGTTTGGCCCCCGTCTCCGAGACACATCAAGATGATGTGTCTCGGAGAGATGATGTGAGATGGAAGCGGTGCAGAAAGTCCTCTTACACTTTGCGGCTCATCTATGGGGTCACCACGTCTTGGTTCGGTCGGACAACACCACAGTGGTGGCCTACCTGAACAGGCAGGGGGGGACCAGGTCACCCGCTCTGCACAAGCTGGCAGCGGAGGGGCTCAACTGGGCAAGCACTCACCTAGCCTCTCTGAAAGCGCGCCACATTCCCGGAGCCCGCAATGTCGGCGCGGACAGAATGTCCAGAGGGGGTGCCTTACGGGACGAATGGGGTCTGGCGCCCGAGGTCGCAGCGGTGGTGTGGCTCCGGTTCGGCAGACCGGTGGCCAACCTTTTCGCCAATGAAGAGAACGCACAGTGCCCACTTTGGTTCCCGCTCAGGTCAACAGACGGGCCTCCTCTCGGCGTGGATGCCATGGCTCATCGACCATGGCCGTCCGGCCTGCCTCACGCGTTTCCTCCCCTGCGCCTTATTGCGCCTCTGCTCCGCAGAGTGAAGTCAGAGGGCACACTCATCCTGCTCATAGCCCCAGACAGTCCGAGTGCTAGGTGGTACTCCGACGTGGTGTCCATGGCACAAGGGGATCCGTGGCTCCTCCCGGACAAACCGGACGCCTTGACTCAGGCAGGGGGAGCCCTTCTGTCACGCCCGATACTGGGACGCAGACTGGTGGTCTGGAGGCTGAAAGGGGGAAGTTGCTGAACCTTGGCCTCCCCCCTTCAGTTGTTTCCACAATTCAGGGTGCTCGGGCCTCGTCTACAACCAGAGCGTACAGGGTCCGTTGGCGCCTTTTCTCTGACTGGTGTTCAGAGAGGAACCTAGACCATGGAATAGTCTTCCTTTGTCGATCAGGTCCTCTCAGTCTGTGGAACAGTTCAAATCCAGACTGAAAACACACCTCTTCTCCCTGGCCTTCAATACGAGCTAGTTGAGTGTATCTTGGCATGTTATCTTTTACTTGTATTTTATTTCTATGTGACCTGCTATTACTGTGAAGCACTTTGGTCAACCGCAGTTGTTTTAAATGTGCTATATAAATAAATCTGAATTGAATTGAACTGAATAGACCCTATATCCTGTTCTATACAGGACATACTCAATTTTCTCCAGGGATTACTGGAGAAAGTGAGGGCCGCTGCGACCCTAGGGGTTTCTGCGGCGGCCATTGTTACTGGGCATGTGGGGTTCGGAGTTCACACTGCTCGCAGTCATCCCTTGGTGAAGCGGTTCCTCCAGGGCGTTCGTAGGCTTAGACCGCCCGTGCGCCGCCCGGTCCCAAACTGGGACCTTCAGATTGTACTGGAGGGCCTTTCGGGGCCCCCATTTGAACCCATTCGCCAGGCAGGGATGGATTGTCTGTCCTACAAGACTGCGATCCTACATCGGCTAAGAGGATGGGTGATCTCTGTGCACTCTTTGTGCACCCCTCCTGCATGTCCCTGCCTGAGGGTGATGGGCTGATGGAACTCTGGCCCAACCCGGCTTTTCAGCCGAAGGTCATTACATCCGCCTTCAGGTCGAGGGTGATCAGAATTAGACCCTTCTTCCCCCCTCCGCATGCGTCGGTGGGGAATGAACGACGACACCGCCTTTGCCCGATCAGGGCGGTACGTCACTATCTTGAACGGACTGCCAACTTCAGACGTTCCGATCAGTTGTTCGTGGGCTTTGGGGTAAGGAACAAGGGGGCCCCATTGTCCTCTCAACGTTTGGCCCACTGGATATGCCTTGCCATTCGCACTGCATATGAGACACAAGGACTCTGTCCCCCGGCAGTGGTCAGGGCTCACTCCACACGTGGAGTGGCGGCTTCTACAGCACTACTCCGTGGCGCTTCGATTGAGGAGGTCTGCATGGCAGCCTCTTGGTCATCCTCTTCGACATTTGTGCAGTCTTATCTGCAGGACGTTGCTGCGGGTTCAGTTGCCCACGTTGTTTTGGGTGGTGGACGGTCGTGAATCTCCCCCCCGAGCCCAGGGTGGGTCCGGGAAGGGATGACCTGGTTTGGTTTGGTTCGGCGCTTCAGGCACTCTTGGGAGAGGTGGCCTGGCCGAACTGGATGTACACTCTTATTCTTCGGGTGACCGGCGCTCTTGGGAGAGGTGGCTTTGGGCACCCTCATAGGTAACTTAGATTTCTGTTAATACGGACATTTCAAACAGTGCTTTGCAGTGTGGTCTGTGTTAAAATAGCTGCTTTGAAGTGTAACAGGTTCTCTTTGCCAATGAGGCAAATGAAAATATGATGTGCTAAATGTAGAAAAAGTTAAATCACAAATGGGTAAGATGTGTGTTTGTGTGCATGCTGTGTTCCTAGGCTCTTGTACTTTGTACTTTGTAATATGTTCCTTTGTACTATTGTGATTAAAATTAATTATTGTAATGATTTTGGGGGTGGGCGCTCATAAGCTCTTGCTTCAGCCCACTCTTTTTGAGCAGAATTTCACCTGCTCAAATAAACAAATAAAGACATTCAACTTTATGCTAGATATTTCATGTGATAGGACCAAAACCTAAACATATTATCCATAAATCAGGCCAACATCTTAAAGATCATGTTTTCTGTCTCCAGGTGTATTTTAGTGGTTAGCGACTTCATATCATCTGAACATAAAAGCAGATAACTTTTAGTATCATTTTTGTGCTGCGCTTACGTATTTCTATTGTCTGATTTTATATAGAGAATGTGGCTCTACGTGGAAAAGCGACTCAGATTGACACATACAATGAGCTCGGAGCAGCCTCTAATGCCATCGATGGGAATCGTGACTCTATTTACTCTAATAACTCCTGTTCTCACACCGCTACACCCACAAACCCCTGGTGGAGAGTGGACCTGGGAGACGTCTACACTATCACCTCCATCACCATCGTCAACAGAGGAGACTGCTGTCAAAAGAGACTGGAGGGCGCCGAGATCAGAGTGGGAAATTCGCTTCACAATAATGGAAATGACAATCCAATGTAGGCTTGTACATTATTAGTCGTATTCTTAATTGTTCATCTTTTTTGTAGCCTTCCTGTTGTCTTCCTCATAGTTGCACGTCATGTTTCTTTTTCCTTTTTCAAGCGGGGCAAGGATTTCAAACATCAGATCATCACAAACCTTTACCATATCTCAGCCGGTGGACGGCCGATATGTCAATGTTTTTCTACCAGGAGCAGACAAATATTTGACACTCTGTGAAGTGGAGGTCTATGGATTCAAGGCAACGGGTAAGTACGGGGCGGGGCGTGGGAGCTTCCTTTTTTGAAAATTAAATTCTTACATTTTGCCTGTCACACGTTGAAAAGCTACGGTATAAGCCATTTGTGCTTTGCTATTCTCTTAAAGAGAATCAAAAGTGCATGCATCTTATGAAGCAGTCGGCAGCAGCATGTAGAGGTGGGAGTGAGGGGCATGGTTAGGGTAAAACAGGACAATGGTTTCTCAGAATCAGAATCAGAATAGGTTTTATTGCAATGTTTTTCGAACAGGTTCACAAACTTCTTTGTTTCTCGGTGCAAACGTGCAACATAAAACATATAACACATAGTTAAGATAAAAGATCAAATTAAGCTAAATAACTTTAAACTATACGGCTATGGGGGCATGCATAAAACATATTAAATAAATAAGATAAAATAAAAGTGACATGTGGTAAGACAACAACAATTTGACATTGAACAACAGCGGGATTGTATTTACAGATGTGTAGGCATATAAAGTGATATTAAGTGTTATAAAGTGATAGCAGCGGATCTAAGTGTGGACACACCACAAGTGCAGAAACATCCATGTCTTTGTAACTAAGCTACAGAGACTTGTTTTTGTTCATGAGTCTGATGGCGGAGGGGAAAAAACTGTTCAAGTGGCGGGATTTATGGTTCTGGATGGACCGTAGCCTCCTGCCTGAGGGGAGAGGGGTGAATAGTCCGTGTCCAGGATGAGAAGGATCAGCTGTGATCCGACCCACTCGCCTCCGGGTCCTGGAGGTGAACAGGACCTGGAGAGATGGAAGCTCACAGCCAATCACCTTCTCTGCAGCACGCACAATGCGCTGCAGTCGGTGCTTGTCCCGTTCTGTAGCGCCGAGGAACCACACGGTGATGGAGGAGGTGAGGATGGACTCGATGATGGCCGTGTAGAACTGCACCAGCATCTTGGTTGGCAGCTTAAGTTTCCTCAGCTGCCGCAGGAAGAACATCCTCTGCTGGGCCTTCTTGATGAGGGAGCAGATGGTCGGCTCCCATCTGAGGTCCTGGGTGATGGTGGTGCCCAGGAAACGGAAGGAGTCCACGATGGAAATGGGGGCGGGAGAGTCTGTCAGGGCGAGGGGGGACAGTGGGGCTGTGTCTTTCCTAAAGTCCACGATCCTCTCCACTGTCCTTAGGGCGTTCAGCTCCAGGTTGTTGTGGCTGCACCAGGACGCCAGCCGGTCCACCTCTCTCCTGTAGGCGGACTCATCACCGTCCGAGATGAGCCCGATGAGGGTGGTGTCACTTGATCAGTTTAACGGACTGGTGACTTGAGGTGCAGAAGTTTGTGTACATGGAGAAGAGCCAAGGGGAAAGTACACAGCCCTGAGGAGTTCCAGTGTTTGTAGTCCAAGTGTCCGAGACGATCTTCGCGCTCGTCATCCACCTCCGAGCCCCACGGGTGTGTGGGGGAAGTCGAAAGCTTTCCAAAAATGTATAATATGATTTTGTCGCGAAAGCGACTATATTGTTTTTGCAGGAAATATTATTATTTTTTAGGCCCGAGCGGCCTGCCGTAGCAAGGGCCTATTGTAATCTCAACGCAGTGCGCGCAGCGCACTGAAACTAGGTGCGCGGAGCGCACGAAAACAGCGCGAAGCGCTGTCCCCATGTCAAACGTAAACTCACCGTGTAAAACAGTGACTGTTATACTTATACTTATACTTATACTTATAATTGCAGCAAAAAGAATGGGGTATATGGCCAACTGTCATACGGAGCCCCACCGGGGCGTTGGGGGAAGTCGAAAGCTTTCAAAAAATGTATAATATGTTGTAGTCGCGAAAGCGACTATATTGTTTTTGCAGGAAATATTATTAGGCCCGAGCGGCCTGCCGTAGCAAGGGCCTATTGTAATCGCAACGCAGTGCGCGCAGCGCACGAAAACAGCGCGAAGCGCTGTCCCCATGTCAACCGTAAACTCACCGTGTAAAAAAGTGACTGCCCACACCTCTGGTGTGGGCCCTTATACTTATAATTGCATGAAAATGAATGGGGGTATATGGCCAACTGTCTTCGCGCTCGTCATCCACCTCCGAGCCCCACGGGTGTGTGGGGGAAGTCGAAAGCTTTCCAAAAATGTATAATATGTTGTAGTCGCGGAAGCGACTATATTGTTTTTGCAGGAAATATTATTATTTTTCTTTATTAGGCCCGAGCGGCCTGCCGTAGCAAGGGCCTATTGTAATCGCAACGCAGTGCGCGCAGCGCACTGAACCTAGGTGCGCGGAGCGCACGAAAACAGCGCGAAGCGCTGTCCCCATGTCAAACGTAAACTCACCGTGTAAAACAGTGACTGCCCACACCTCTGGTGTGGGCCCTTATACTTATAATTGCAGCAAAATGAATGGGGGAATATGGCCAACTGTCATACGGAGGTGGATGACGAGCGCTTCGCGCTCGTCATCCACCTCCGAGCCCCACGAGTGCGTGGGGGAAGTCAAAAGCTTTCCAAAAATGTATAATATGATGTAGTCGCGAAAGCGACTATATTGTTTTTGCAGGAAATATTATTATTCTTTCTTTCTTTCTTTCTTTTTCTTTCTTTCTTTCTTTCTTTCTTCTTCTGCTCTTTGAGCAGGAATTTGACCCCCTGAACATAGTTGAAAACTCACCAAACTTTGCCCAAAATTCAGGTCCGGTGAAAAATTTATTAAAATATGTGTTTCGTTTTGGGGAAATAAAAAATGGCGCGACAGCGCCACCTACAAAAGTGAAAATACATTGCGCCTATGGGGAGGGGGCCAACATAAACTTTGTCGTAGAGCGACGAGATTTGGTACAGACATTCGTCACGTGACGACAAACAAAAAACATTATTGTGGCCACGCCCCCTGACAAACCGGAAGTCCGCCATTTTGACAGGAAGTCGGGAAAATGCTGAGTCAGCGTTTTCGCTGACATCGCATTTTAACGAACTCCTCCTAGGGCGTTTCACCAAATGAGCCCAAAATCGCTCCAGTTCATCTCGAGGTGTGGGGCATCAAAAGTTATCCAAATTTTTTGGCTAAGTTTTACGGTTTGTGTGCGGCGAAGCCGCAAACTTTACGAAGAATTTTGCGACTTACCGAAAACAACAAAATGCTCCCATTTGCACAAACGAACTCCGATTAAAAATCGGAAATATACATTTTATTGACCTTTCACCCCCGGACACAACAAATGTGAAAAAGTGAGATTTGGCGCGATAGCGCCCCCTCTAGGCCGAGAACAAAAAATGCATTATGGGAAAAAAATGTGTTTCTCGGAAATGGATGAAATTCGGCACAAAAATAGCTGATGGCATCCCGATCCAAAAACCCAATGAGACCCTTACCGTATTTTGTACGGTGTTGCCATGGAGACGACCGAGGCTCCCCATGTTAATCCAATGGGACTGACCCGCATATCACACATTATACACAATTACAGCTCGTTAGCGCCCTCTGTCAGGAGCTTGTGGACAGTAGTCATTGAAGTACGGCCCGTCAGGGCCGTCCGATGCTGCTTGTGAAATAAAAAAGATTTGGGGCGCGCTAGCGCCCTCTGCAGGTTGGAGCCATCATTCACATGGAGACGCGAAAAATCTCGTTTTGATGTTTACTTACAAAGATTAATGGCATATCAGGGCAATAAAATGTAGTGTGGCCACGTTGGCGCCCTCGGTAGGGTTATGGCGCGGCAATGGAGGCACTAAGGGACGCCTCCATTACATGGTTGCTAGGCAACCAATAGGTGGTCGGCCATTTTGGGAAAAATCGAGTAATCAGCGCCGAAGGCGCCATTTCTCGCCTTTGCTCCTTTATAATATCGACCTAGGGTGGCAGCGACATTATAAGCAGGTAGGGCGCGGCAGCGCCTCCCGGTTATTGCGGCGGCGTGTGGCAACCGGCGTCAACCGGCCACCGCGTTCCGCGAGGGCCTCTCGATGCCGCTTGCGGCTTTAATTAGGCCCGAGCGGCCTGCCGTAGCAAGGGCCTATTGTAATCGCAACGCAGTGCGCGCAGCGCACTGAACCTAGGTGCGCGGAGCGCACGAAAACAGCGCGAAGCGCTGTCCCCATGTCAAACGTAAACTCACCGTGTAAAACAGTGACTGCCCACACCTCTGGTGTGGGCCCTTATACTTATAATTGCAGCAAAATGAATGGGGGTATATGGCCAACTGTCATACGGAGGTGGATGACGAGCGCGAAGCGCTCGTCATCCACCTCCGAGCCCCACGGGTGCGTAGGGGACTTCGAGAGCTTTCAAAGTGTATAATATGTTGTAGTCGCGAAAGCGACTATATTGTTTTTGCAGAAAATATTATTATTTTTCTTTATTTATTCTTTCTTTCTTTCTTTCTTTCTTCTGCTCTTTGAGCAGGAATTTGACCCCCTGAACATAGTCGAAAACTCACCAAACTTTGCCCAAAATTCAGGTCCGGTGAAAAATTAATTAAAATGTGTGTTTCGTTTTGGGGAAATAAAAAATGGCGCGACAGCGCCACCTACAAAAGTGAAAATACATTGCGCCTATGGGGAGGGGGCCAACATAAACTTTGTCGTAGAGCGACGAGATTCGGTACAGACATTCGTCATGTGACGACAACCAAAAAAACATTATTGTGGCCACGCCCCCAAACAAACCGGAAGTCCGCCATATTGACAGGAAGTCGGGAAAATGGTGAGTCAGCGTTTTCGCTGACGTCGCATTTTAACGAACTCCTCCTAGGGCGTTTCATTAAATGAGCCCAAAATCGCTCCAGCTCATCTCGAGATGTGGGGCATCAAAAGTTATCCAAATTTTTTGGCTAAGTTTTACGGTTTGTTTGCGGCGAAGCCGCAATCCTTACGAAGAATTTTGCGACTTATCGAAAATTACAAAATGCTCCCATTCACACAAACAAAGTCCGATTAAAAATCGGAAATATACATTTTGTTGATCTTTCGCCCCCGGACACAACCAATGTGAAAAAGTGACATTTGGCGCGATAGCGCCCCCTCTAGGCTGAGAACAAAAAATGCATTATGGGAAAAAAATTAGTTTCTCGAAAATGGATAAAATTCGGCACAATAATAGCTGATGGCATCCCGATCCAAAAAGCCAATGAGACCCATACCGTATTTTGTACGGTGTTGCCATGGAGACGACCGAGGCTCGCCATGTTATTCCAATGGGACTGACCCGCATATCACACATTTATACACATTACAGCGCGTTAGCGCCCTCTGTAAGGAGCTTGTGGACAGTATTCATTGAAGTACGGCCGGTCAAGGCCGTCCGATGCTGCTTGTGAAATAAAATAGATTTGGGGCGCGCTAGCGCCCTCTGCAGGTTGGAGCCATCATTCACATGGAGACGCGAAAAATCTCGTTTTGATGTTTACTCACAGAGATTAATGGCTCATCAGGCCAATAAAATGCAGTGTGGCCACGTTGGCGCCCTCGGTAGGGTTATGGCGCGGCAATGGAGGCACTAAGGGAGGCCTCCATTACATGGTTGCTAGGCGACCAACAGGAGGTTGGCCATTTTGGGAAAAATCGAGTAATCGGCGCCGAAGGCGCTATTTCTTGCCTTTGCTCTTTTATAATCTCGACCTAGGGTGGCAGCAACATTATAACCACGTAGGGCGCGGCAGCGCCTCCCGGTTATTGCGGCGGCGTGCGGCAACCGGCGTCAACCGGCCAACGAACCCCCGCGAGGGCCTCTCGATGCCGCTTGCGGCTTTAATTCTTTCTTTCTTTCTTCTTCTGCTCTTTGAGCAGGAATTTGACCCCCTGAACATAATCAAAAACTCACCAAACTTTGCCCAAAATTCAGATCCGGTGAAAAATTTATTAAAATGTGTGTTTCGTTTTGGGGAAATAAAAAATGGCGCGACAGCGCCACCTACAATAGTGAAAATACATTGCGCCTATGGGGAAGGGGCCAACATAAACTTTGTCGTAGAGCGACGAGATTTGGTACAGACATTCGTCATGTGACGACAACCAAAAAACATTATTGTGGCCACGCCCCCAAACAAACCGGAAGTCCGCCATTTTGACAGAAAGTCGGGAAAATGGTGAGTCAGCTTTTTCGCTGACGTCGCATTTTAACGAACTCCTCCTAGGGCGTTTCACCAAATGAGCCCAAAATCGCTCCAGCTCATCTCGAGATGTGGGGCATCAAAAGTTATCCAAATTTTTTGGCTAAGTTTTACGGTTTGTTTGCGGCGAAGCCGCAATCTTTACGAAGAATTTTGCGACTTATCGAAAACTGCAAATTGCTCCCATTCGCACAAACGAACTCCGTTTAAAAATCGGAAATATACATTTTATTGATCTTTCGGCCCCGGACACAACCAATGTGAAAAAGTAAGATTTGGCGCGATAGCGCCCCCTCCAGGCTGAATAGAAAAAATGCATTATGGGGAAAAAATTAGTTTCTCGGAAATTGATAAAATTCGGCACAATCATAGCTGATGGCATCCCGATCCAAAAAGCCAATGAGACCCATACCGTATTTTGTACGGTGTTGCCATGGAGACGACCGAGGCTCCCCATGTTAATCCAATAGGACTGACACACAAATCTCTCTGGTCTTTGCCAGATTGTACTGTAACACACGGCCCTCTAAGACACGAAAACCCAGGAGCAGAGACACCAGGAGAACGAAAAATACTTCCAAGCCTTTATTTGGCAAAAACAAAGTAGCAAACTTAGGTAGCACTCCAGAGCTCAGAACACGAGGGAAACAAAGACAATCTGGCAAAGACCAAAGGAACAGGTGGGGTGATATACAGAGTAATCAAACACAGGTGCAACACATTAGGGCGGAGCAAACAAATCACAGGCAGGAAACAGGGAGTGATGTAAATCTAAAGCATAGCGAACAGGTATTTCAAAATAAAATGTCCAATAAACCAGGGGTATGACACCACCCCCCACCTAAGGGACGGCACCAGAAGTCCCAGAGCGAGCACGAAACTCCCGGACGAGCTCAGGATCCAGAATGTCCCGGGCGGGCACCCATGACCTCTCCTCAGGACCGTATCCTTCCCAATCGACGAGATATTGCCGGCCCCGACCCCTGCGGCGGACAGCCAGGAGACGTCTCACAGAGAAAGCAGGGGCACCATCCACGACACGGGGGGGGGGGGGGGGCGGCGGGGGCCTGGAGGGGGGAACCAACGGGCTGGACATGGCGGGCTTTATCTTAGAGACGTGGAATGTAGGATGGACTTTCATGGTACGTGGGAGCTGGAGCCTGACAGGACTGATGACCTTGGAAATGGGGAAGGGACCCACAAACCTGGGGGCCAACTTGCGACTTTCAACTCTCAAGAGGAGATCCCTCGTAGAGAGCCAAACCTTCTGACCCACTCTGTAACAAGGGGCGGGTGTGCGATGCCGGTCGGCCGCTTTCTTGTAACGGGCAGAGGCTTGAACAAGGGCGGCACGGGCCTTCCTCCAAGTAACGTGGCACCGACGGACTAGAGCGTGAGCAGAAGGGACAGTCACCTCGTCCTCAAGGTCTGCAAACATAGGAGGTTGATAACCATTGACACATTGAAATGGGGACATGCCAGTAGACGAAACAGGGAGAGAATTGTGTGCGTATTCAATCCACACCAGCTTATTGCACCACTGAGAAGGGCTTTGAGACACCAAACACCTTAATCCAGTTTCCAGTTCCTGGTTGTACCGCTCAGTCTGACCATTAGACTGTGGATGATAGCCGGACGACAGGCTAACAGACGCACCGATAAGTCTGCAGAACTCCTTCCAGAAGCTGGATGTGAACTGAGGGCCCCGGTCACTGACAATGTCCTGTGGGAGACCATGCAGACGAAAAACATTGGACAAAAGAAGCTCCGCAGTTTCCTTGGCAGAGGGGAGTTTGGGCAGTGGGACAAAGTGTGCCATCTTTGAAAAGCGGTCAACCACTGTCAGAATGGTGGTGTTACCTTCAGATGGAGGTAACCCAGTAACAAAGTCCAAGGAGATGTGAGACCAAGGGCGTTTGGGAATCGGAAGAGGCTGGAGGAGGCCAGAAACTGGGTGTCTGGACGTCTTGCTCCGGGCACAAGTTGGGCAAGCCGCAACAAACTCCCCCACGTCCTGCAACAGAGAGGGCCACCAAAACCTCTGTTTAATAACAAAAGCAGTGCGACTCACCCCTGGATGACAGGTTTAGTTTAGTTTAGTTTATTTGTTTATTTGAGCAATACACATTGTGCTCAAAAGGAGTGGGCTGAAGCAAAAAGCTTATGAGCCCCCACCCCCAAGTGCAATAAATAAAAAAAGAACATTTCAAAACATTTCAAGCAGCTACATTCGTACAGACCAACTTACATCAAACAACAAAAAATATATTAACTGTTTATATAATTAATTGGAACAACGCACAGCTACAACAACAATCTAGTTTCATATACGATGTCTAATACAAAGCAAGTCAAAAAAATGTGTTACTTAATATATTGCTTGCATATTTTTACCCGTGATTACAGAGTTACTTTTATGGTATAAAGGTACATTCATAGATATTATAATCTGAGATCTTGATACTTTCCAGTTGTCATTACCATTCTCAGTATAATTTTAATTTGGGTTTAATTATCATCATCATTATTATATAATTTATTTAATTGATTTATATGTGAAGTATGATGAAAGCCCTGCACAGTGTGGTGCATTAAAAAGCCAGAGAGTGAGCCAGTTGAAGAGGGCAGTAACTCCCCTTCAACAAACCCCCACACAGCTGCCCTAACAGCTGATTTTGTAGAATATGTTCCTATGCTGAGTGGTGCATTAAAAGACAAGGTTTAGAGCCCGTTGGGAGGATTCCTCTCAACAGATCCATAACCTGCCAACCCTAATTCTCCGATTGTGAATTTGAGCGATAGAATGACAACCGTTCCAAGCAGCAACACTCTTCCTTGATTATAGAGGAACAATACACATAATTGATCCCACTGCTCCCCTTAGTGGCAACGCATTTCTTCTTGTCTGTATATTTCAAAAGTCTTTTGTTTGTATTTATATTTGAACAGGTTGATGTTTGGACATCGTTTCAATTCCATCTCCAGTTTATTCCACAATTGTACACCATTAACTGTTGGACTAAAACTTTTCAAAGTTGTGCTATGTTTCTGAATCCTAAAGTTTAATTCATCACGTAATTCATAACGACCAGTACGTTCTTGGAACCTTCTTTGTATTTGGTTTGGTAACAATTTATACCTTGCTTTGAATAACATTTGTACAGTTTGGAACTCAACAATGTCACAAAACTTCATGATCTTTGATTTTAAAAATAATGAGTTTGTGTGGTCCAAAAACCCAACTTTATGAATTACTCGGATAGCTCTTTTTTGCAACAATACTATTGGTTTAACTGTGTTTTTATAAGTACTACCCCAAACCACAGTACAATAATATAAGTAGGGCAAAATCAGAGAACAGTATAAGGTATGTAGAGCTTTGATGTTTAAAATGTGCTTTGCTTTTGCAATTACTGAAATGCTTCTAGAAATTTTCGTAGATATATATTTAATGTGAGATTTCCAAGTAATTCTGTCATCAATAATCACCCCAAGGAATTTGATTTCATGGACTCGCTCGATAACAACACCTTCTATCTGAATTGCTTCCTGAGCATTGGAATTACAGTTGCCAAATATCATCATTTTGCTTTTACTCAGGTTTAGAGATAATTTATTTTGTTTGAACCACTTGTTGACACTTTTGAGTTCCAAGTTAACAATCCGACACAGCTGTTGCAAGTCGTCTCCTGATGCAAAAATATTTGTATCGTCAGCAAACAAGATAAATTTAAGTACTTCAGATGTGTTACAAATATCATTAATATACATATTAAACAATTTTGGGCCCAGAATAGAACCTTGAGGTAAACCACAGACAATTTGTCGACAACTCGACTGATAATCACCGATTTTCACACATTGTTTTCTATTTTTTAAGTAACTGGTAACCCACTGTAGAGCTACCCCCCTAATCCCATAAAGTTCTAGTTTATTAATTAATATATCATAGTTTATTGTATCAAACGCTTTACTCAGGTCAATAAATAATCCGATTGCATATTTCTTGTCATCTACAGCATTAGTTATTTCTTCAGTTATATCAAAGAGCGCGTGTGAGGTTGAGTGATTGTTCCTAAAACCAAACTGATTGTCCGAGAGTAAATTACACTTTTCGATAAAGCTGTCGAGTCTAGAGTTAAAAACCTTTTCTAAGATTTTAGAGAATTGCGGTAAAAGGGAAACAGGCCTATAGTTTGTAAAGAGATGTTTATCTCCTGCCTTGAACAGAGGAATCACTTTTGCTACTTTCATACTATCAGGAAATTGTCCAGTTTGCAACGATAAGTTACAGATGTAAGTTAACGGCTTAGAGATACTTTCAATAACAGTTTTTAAAGTTTTCATGTCCATGTCATGGTAATCGGTCGAAGTTTTATTTTTACACCCTTTAACAATGTCCAGTATCTCCTTTTCCTCCACAGGTTTGAGGAACAGGGACATAGGATTTGCTTCTATCAGATCACAATTATAATTCTCAACGTTTGTAATTTTTGCAGCAAGGTTCGGTCCAACATCTACAAAGAATTTATTAAATGTTTCGACGACTTCATTCATATTATTTAACGTGTTATCCTCATCTTTGAAATATTTTGGATAATTAATCGTTCTTGGTTTATTTCTAATTATACTATTTAAGATGTTCCATAAACCTTTAATATTATTCTTATTACTATCCAACAACTTATTATAATAATCCTGTTTACATTTTCTAATGATACCTGTCAATTTATTTTTATATTTCTTATATTTATCCTCAGCTTCTTTTGTTTGGTTATTTATAAAGTTTTTGTAAAGATTATTTTTTTTCTTGCAAGCATTTAGTAAACCTTTAGACATCCATGGTGTTTCTTTACACTTTCTGTTTTTACAGTATTTCTTCATTGGGCAGTTTTTGTCGTATACCTTTTGAAATACTTGCGTAAACTCATCATAAGCCATATTCGTGTCATTCTCTCTGTACACAATACTCCAGTCTTGAGCTAAAAGCTCCTTTTTAAATGCATCAATAGTTTTCTCTGTTTTTACCCTTCTAAACCAATACTTGTTTTCCTCTTCATCTTTTAAATATCCATTTTTATACATAACGAAAACTGGAAGGTGATCACTAATATCATTTATAATTAACCCGCTGACTGTGTCACTTTCTATTTCATTTGAGAAAATGTTATCAATCAAGGTGGCACTATGGGTTGTAATTCTACTAGGTTTGGTTATTAGAGGAAACAGACCTATACTGAATAAAGTATTTATAAATTCGTCCGTCTTTTTATGTTTATATGGGTTTAACAAATCGATGTTGAGGTCTCCCCCCACAAACATGACTTTATGATTTAATCCTGAAAAGTGCTCCTCCATCCACTTAGAAAAAACATCTATATCAGAGCCAGGTGTTCTATAAATAGAACTCACAATAATATTTTTCTTTTTTTGCCTTGTAATTTCAACAGTAAGGCATTCAAGTGTATCTTCCACCACCATTGTCTTATTTTCCATTACTTTATAACTATAGTTGGAGTCTATAAACATAGCTACGCCCCCTCCATGCTTGTTCCTTCTGTTCATACTTATAAATTCATAACCATCAATAGAAAACTCAAATTCTCTGTCATTATTGATCCATGTTTCTGTGATTAGAATGACACTGAATGGTGTGGAAAACTGTTTTAAGAAGCTTTTGATGTGTTCAAAGTTTGCATAGAGGCTTCGACTATTGAAGTGGATTACAGTGAATGGCTTAATGTTCTTAAGTTTACTATTGTACAGATCCTCTGTGTAGTATTGACAGTCATTGGTAGCTCTAGTAAAAAAGTTATTTTCAGGGTCGATGTCGATCTCAGTGTTCTGTAGGTCGTATTGAGAGAATGTAAAATCCTGGGAGTTTGCTTCAGCAATTCTCCTTATTGAAAAGTCCAAGTCGGTGCTTCCTATAGAACTGTATGTATTACTAGACATGTGAAATTATGTGCTTTTACATACCAAAATCCATAAGTTTTTCCCGGTGTTTATACTGGATGTGGTGTACTGCTGCGTGGACGTATAATGAGTTTGTCATATCTCAAGAAGGCGATCTCCCCCCTTTCTCGTGCAGCTCTCAGCTCCGGCATCAGTTCTTTACGTTTTCTTTTTATTGATTCGGTGTAGTCCTCGTTTATGAAGATTTTTGTTCCTTTGAGTCTTTTGGCGCGCTGCAAGATTTCCTCGCGATCCTTCCACCGCAGTAGTCTGGCGATGATGGGTCTCGGCCAGTCTCTCCCTCCGCCGGGTTTCCCTACGCGGTGAGCCCTCTCCACCTCCACCGCGTGATTTAGCTGTAGCTTCTCCTTCAGTATCTCCTTAACTTTTTCCTCAGCGTCGGCCCAGGTCTCCCCAGGCGACTCCAACACTCCCTCAAATACCAGGTTATTTCTGCGGCTCTGCCCCTCCAGATACTCCAGTTTGTCCGTGATGATGTGTAGATTGTCACATACTTTGTAAAAGTCCGTTTGTAAAGTGTTTGTGCGCTCCGTGAGTTTCAGATTATGTTCTTTTAAAGTGTCCACCTCACCTTGCGTGAACTGCAGGCTTGTTTTTAGTTCTTGAATGTCCTTAGTCTGTAAATCCATGCGGGTGTTTGTTGATTCCATGATGAGTTTTATAAATCCTTTGAAGTTTTCCTGCTGTTGTTGAATTAATTCTCTGAACATGACCCTCTGCTGCTCCATGAGCTCCGTGACTCGACTGAGGCTTACGTATTCCTCTTCCACCGCCGAATCTGCCTGTTGCTTCGCCTCTATTTTCGGCGGTTTTGGCATTTTGCTCCCTCTCAACAGGCCTGAATTTTCTTAACGAATATTTTGATATTCTTGAAAACTTTTTTCGCGTTGGTCTAGCTTTGTCCGTCCCTGAAATCGGTCCGTAAACGGAGAATTATGGGCCCATTGGAGGACACGAGAGCGAAGAGGAGCAGGGACAAAAAGTCGATTACGGGGACAGCCCGCTGGCGTCTGGATGCCCTCCTGGACTCTTTTAACCTCGCTCTCCACATCCCAGGTGATGGCACCGATGACACAAGCAGAAGGCAGAATAGTCGTGGGCTCAGAGGCGGAAGAAGCAGCTTCAAATTGACGGGACAGGGCATCAGGCTTGACATTCCTGGAACCTGGACGATAGGACAACGTGAAGGAGAAGCGATTGACAAATAGAGCCCACCTGGCCTGGCGCGAGTTGAGTCTCTTGGCGGTCCTGATGTATTCGAGATTCTTATGGTCCGTCCAGACTAGAAACGGTTGCGCCGCGCCCTCGAGCCAATGCCGCCATTCTTCCAGGGAGAGTTTAACAGCAAGAAGTTCTCGGTTCCCGGCGTCATAATTCTGTTCTGTGCTGGAAAGCTTCTTTGAAAAAAAAGCACACGGATGTACCTTGTTGTCCTCGGGGTTGCGTTGGGAGAGAACTGCTCCCACTCCCACACTAGACGCGTCCACCTCCACAATAAACTGCAGCTTAGGATCCGGCAAGGTTAGTATAGGAGCAGTGGCAAACCGTTGCTTGAGGTTCCTGAATGCATCGTCAGCCTGTTGAGTCCACTGGAACTTAGGAGTGGAAGAGGTGAGGGCATGCAACGGTGTAGCAACACAGCTGTAGTTCCGTATGAATCGTCTATAAAAGTTTGCGAAGCCCAAAAACCTTTGCAACTGTTTGCGATCAGAGGGAACAGGCCAATTAGTCACTGCACTGACCTTAGCTGGATCCATTCTAATACCACCAGTATCAACAATGAACCCCAAGAAGGATACGCTCTGCTGGTGGAAGTCGCACTTCTCCGCTTTGACGAATAGTTGATTCTCCAGCAGCCGCTGCAAGACTTGACGGACGTGCCGAACATGCTCCTCCTCGGACTTAGAGAAAATAAGGATATCGTCCAAATAAACAAACACAAAGTGGTTAAGCATATCACGAAGCACGTCATTCACGAGGCACTGAAACACTGCAGGGGCATTGGTGAGTCCGAAAGGCATGACCAGATACTCATAGTGCCCGCTGGGTGTATTAAACGCTGTCTTCCATTCATCGCCCTCTCTTATGCGTACAAGGTGATACGCGTTCCTTAGATCCAATTTAGTGAAAATAGTGGCACCTTGTAGCAGTTCAAAGGCGGAGGAAATTAAGGGGAGCGGATACCTGTTCTTGATGGTTATGTTGTTCAGGCCACGGTAATCGATGCATGGACGCAGTGTAGTATCCTTCTTCTCGACGAAGAAGAAACCCGCTCCAGCTGGGGACGAGGAAGGCCGAATGATACCCGCATCCAGCGAGTCTTGGATGTACTGGTCCATTGCCTCCCTCTCAAGAGGAGACAATGAGTAAAGGCGACCCTTGGGTGGTGACGAACCAGGGAGGAGGTCAATAGAGCAGTCATATGGCCGATGGGGGGGAAGCGAAGTGGCTCTGGCTTTATTGAACACTTCTTCAAGGTCCAGATACTCCGAAGGAACTTTTGAGAGGTCCGGGTACTCAGGCGATGCAGCAGCACTTTTGGAAAGAACAGAGGAAGAGGCGGACAAAAGACGAGGCATGGCAGTTATTGCCCCATCCCACGATTCTACCGGTTGACCAGTCAATATGAGGATTATGTTTGACAAGCCATGGGTAACTAAGGATTAGCGGAAACTGGGGCGAATCAATAATGTGGAAATGAAGAGTTTCAGAATGGTTACCTGACAGGTTGAGGCTCAGAGGAGGAGTCTGGTGGAGTACCCTGCACAGCAGCCGGCCATCCAGAGCATGCGCTACCAACGGCGATGACAGCAGAATAGGCTTGAGTTGGAGCTGATGGGCTAGATTCTTGTCCATGAAATTTCCATCAGCCCCAGAATCAATGAAGGCAGAAAGTTCCAGGGACAGGGCAGTGGTAGTTAACCGGACGCGAGTAACTGAACGGGACTTGGAGGAAAAGGAAGTTCGGCTCACCAGCAATCCTCCTTTCACTGATGGGCCTGACCTTTTACTGGACAGGAGGCTAGGACGTGGCCGACCTTACCGCAGTAAAAGCACCGTCCCTCTTGCTGACGACGTTGGCGTTCTTCGGGTGTTAGATGGGTGCGGCCCACCTGCATGGGTTCATCAGCACTCACCGGAGAGGAAGATGGCAAATCATGTTTGAGACCGGGACTAGAGAACTGGTCCACATGTAGAGGCAGTACGGGCCGGCCCATGTCTAGAAAACTCTTACACCGCACCTTTTCTCTTCTTCTCTCTTGTAGGCGATTATCAATCTTAACAGCAAGCGCCACTAGGGAGTCAAAGTCCTCTGGGAGATCTATAGGAGCAAGGTGATCCTTCACCTCATCAGAGAGGCTATGCAGAAAAGTGTCACAAAGAGATGAGGAGTTCCACTCACTGTCAGCAGCCAGGGTGCGGAACCGAATAGCATGATCTGACACCCGAGATGGTCCTTGTTTGAGAGCTAGTAACTGACGAACTGCCTCATGACCAGGTGTAGAACAATCAAAAACTTTTCTCAGGGTGTCCGTAAATGCTCTCGCAGTAAGGCAAACCTCGGATTGTTTCTCCCACTCAGCTGTGGCCCACTCGCGCACTCTTCCAGTTAGATTTGTGATAATGAAGGCCACACGGGAACGCTCAGAGGCAAATGACGAGGGCTGGAGATCAAACGTCAAAGAGCAGAGCGTCAAAAATGACCTACAGGTCCCAGGGCTGCCGTCGTACTTCTCTATGGAAGGAGCCCGTGGTTCAAACCTTGGATCTAGTGCAGGGGCGGTGGGCTCTGGTGCTGGTTCAAGAGCTGCCTCAGACGAGTTAGGAATGGTGGCTGAAGCACTAGCCCCCACCTGAGCCAAGAGTTGTTGATTCTGAACGGTCAAGGATTGGAGCTGCTGCAAAACGCTGGCCTGGAATGAATCATGACGGGCATGAAGATCTTGAATTCCCCCTGCTAATTCAGTGAGCATCTTCTCATGGTTCGAAAGTCTCTTTCCTTGGGTCTGAATAGCAGAACGGACAGCTGCAGTCTCTGCTGGGTCAGTCATGGCCAGATTGTACTGTAACACACGGCCCTCTAAGACACGAAAACCCAGGAGCAGAGACACCAGGAGAACGAAAAATACTTCCAAGCCTTTATTTGGCAAAAACAAAGTAGCAAACTTAGGTAGCACTCCAGAGCTCAGAACACGAGGGAAACAAAGACAATCTGGCAAAGACCAAAGGAACAGGTGGGGTGATATACAGAGTAATCAAACACAGGTGCAACACATTAGGGCGGGGCAAACAAATCACAGGCAGGAAACAGGGAGTGATGTAAATCTAAAGCATAGCGAACAGGTAAGTATTTCAAAATAAAATGTCCAATAAACCAGGGGTATGACAGAGGTCTAGTCTAAAAAAGATGAACCGGAGCTCTGTGTGGGGAGCTTCTTCATCGTCACTGGTATTAGCTAATGATATGTTAAACAAAATTCAGAACATTAAAAGCCCAAGAGGAACATTGGCCAATCCGGTATTTTGTGTCACACCACGTCATGTTTCCATTCTTCGCTTCCTAAGTGTAAAAATGTGCATACGACAGTTTAGTAATAATATACTATACTAATATATTAAAATTGCCAACTGGAGTTCACAAATAACCAATATACACTCAACAAAAATATAAACGCAACACCTTTGTTTCTGCTCCCATTTTTCATGAGATGGACTTAAAGATCTAAAATTCATTCCAGATACACAATATTACCATTTCTCTCAAACATTGTTCACAAATCAGTCCAAATGAGTGATAGTGAGCACTTCTGCTTTGCTGAGATAATCCATCCCACCTCACAGGTGTGCCACATCAAGATGCTGATCTGACATCATGATTAGTGCACAGGTGTACCTTATACTGCCCACAATAAAAGGCCACCCTGAAATGTGCAGTTTTTTGCTTTATTGGGGGTCTGGGGACTCAGAACCAGTCAGTATCTGGTGTGACCACCATTTGCCTCATGCAGTGCAACACATCTTCTTCACATAGAGTTTATCAGATTGTCAATTGTGGCCTGTGGAATGTTGGTCCAGTCCTCTTCAATGGCTGTGCGAAGTTGCCGGATATTAGTGGGAACTGGTACACGCTGTCGTATTCGCCGGTCAAACACATCCCAAACATGCTCAATGGGTGACATGTCCGGTGAGTATGCTGGCCATGCAAGAACTGGGACATTTTCAGCTTCCAAGAATTGTGTACAGATCCTTGCAACATGGGGGCGTGCATTATCTTGCTGAAACATGAGGTGATGTTCATGGATGTATGGCACAACAATGGGGCTCAGGATCTCATCACGGTATCTCTGTGCATTCAAAATGCCATCAATAAAATGCACCTGTGTTCTTCGTCCATAACAGATGCCTGCCCATACCATAACCCCACCACCACCATGGGCCACTCCATCCACAACACTGACATCAGCAAAGCGCTCACCCACACGACGCCACACACGCTGTCTGCCATCTGTCCTGAACAATGCAAACCGAGATTCATCCGTGAAGAGAACACCTCTCCAACGTGCCAGACGCCATCGAATGTGAGCATTTGCCCACTCAAGTTTGTCACGGCGACGAGCTGGAGTCAGGTCAAGACCCCGATGAGGACGACGAGCTGGAGTCAGGTCAAAACCCCAATGAGGACGACGAGCTGGAGTCAGGTCAAGACCCCGATGAGGACGACGAGCTGGAGTCAGGTCAAGACCCCGATTAGGACGACGAGCAGTTGAGCTTCCCTGAGACGGTTTCTGACAGTTTGTGCAGAAATTGTTTGGTTATGCAAACCAATTGTTTCAGCAGCTGTCTGAGTGGCTGGTCTCAGACGATCTTGGAGGTGAACCGGCTGGATGTGGAGGTCCTGGGCTGGTGTGGTTACACGTGGTCTGCGGTTGTGAGGCCGGTTGGATGTACTGCCATATTCTCTGAAACGCCTTTGGAGACGGCTTATGGTGGAGAAATGAACATTCAATGCACGAGCAACAGATCTGGTTGACATTCCTGCTGTCAGCATGCCAAGTGCACGCTCCCTCAATGCTTGTGGCATCTGTGGCATTTTGCTGTGAGACCAAACTGCACACTTCAGGGTGGCCTTTTATTGTGGGCAGTATAAGGTTCACCTGTGCACTAATCATGATGTCAGATCAGCATCTTGATGTGGCACACCTGTGAGGGGGATGGATTATCTCAGCAAAGCAGAAGTGCTCACTATCACACATTTGGACTGATTTGTGAACAATGTTTGAGAGAAATGGTAATATTGTGTATCTGGAATGAACTTTAGATCTTTAAGTCCATCTCATGAAAAATGGAGCAGAAACAAAGGTCTTGCGTTTATATTTTTGTTGAGTGTAATAATACAATGTAAATTCATCATTATCAGCTTTATTTATCAGACTCCAAGTCCAATTAGAGACATACAACATAAACAATTAATACATCGCAGATAATTTTTTTTAATCTATTTATTATATAAAACACAACTGTAGAGCTTCCACAGAGCTGACTGGTACGGTATGGCACTGACAGTAAGATTCACCAGTGTCCAAATTCATCTTCAGCCTTTGCAGACGATATTGTTTCATATTTTCAGTCCACAGAATCTAGTCAATTTCAAATGTTTTTTTTTTTTTTTCAGGTGCCGAAACATCATCTGTTACTGAGAACGAACAGCTCTAATGTCAACATGGGCACTGGACAAGATGCTTTTGGTGGCGGTGGATGGTTCTGTGGAGTTAAGGGGTTATAATCATGCCAAGCTTTACTGTATCTGCATTGTCCACATGTAATCAGCCTTCTGTCATAACTTGCAATATTGCCCTCAGTTTATGTATGCATGTCTGTAACCAAATAAACTTTGTCTGCATGGGGATTAGTGTTTACTCTTGTTAAATGTCTAATCCTTTAAGAAGAGGTCCATCCCAAGATGATCAAGCCAGGATTCACTGGGCTCGAATCATTGTGGAAAAAGTGGTTCAGAACATTGTGGTGACAAATCCATGTGTGCCTCTACAACCAAAGTTATTATTTAGAAACAAAACAAAGTAGTCACATAATGTTTAAAGTAATCATTTTATTCGGGATTGGGTCAACAAATGTGGCGTATTAATCTTGTAAGGTTGTTTCAAATGTATATATTTTATTATTATTATTTATCTTGTGTTCTTAAGACCTGATTAAAATGACAGATCATATGGAAATTACTCATGTGAACGTATCCAAAATTCATCAAGAAACGTTTTTAACCTCTTAACCCCCGCCTGAACCGAGTGCATTTTCTCCAGTTCAGCTTTACCCAAATCTAAAAGCTTCTCAACTGAAGACCAACAGTGTAATGTCTCATTTGAAAGCGAAGATCTACAAAAATGACCATAACCTTTTGCGGTTTTGTCAGCTTTTGACGTGTTTTTGTCTTGTTTTTGTCACTTTTTTTGTCGTATTTGTGTTACATTTAAGGCATGTTGCTGTTCCTTTATTATCACTTAAGACACTGGTGAAACGGACACACCGTCTCGAAAGAGGAGAACAAGTTTGATCACAAGCAGCAGCTGTGGTTCGAAATGCCTTTCCTGAGCCCAGGCATTCGGATCAGAGGAATTACGCTTCAATTAACTCATGTTTAGTTTAAGTTTAGTTTAAGTTTATTTGTCATGTGCATCAATTACGAGGTACCAAAAGCAATGAAAAGAATTTTGCCCTGGCACTCTCTCCGCTGAACAAGAAACTGGTCTACATATAAAAACATCAATACAAGACAACAAAACATTCCAGCAATAAAAGGAAAATAAAATGGACACACAGACACAATAAAGAACGCACAAACATGTTTAAAAGGGGATATCATGACATGAGGATGGACAGACAGATACGGCACACTCAAACCCACACATATTAAAACAAGAGACCGGCGGGAGGAAAGAGTCGAGGTTTGTCAGAGAAAAGTAGTAAAACTATTCCACTGTCGCCTAAAGCACGAGCAAAGAACCAGGACACATGTTTCGCACAGGTTTTTTTCCCCAATACGTTGGAGCAACTGACTTGCAAGTGTTTAAATCGACCAGACAGAAGTGGCAGCACGATTCGTCCAGGCCGGTGTGTACGTACGTACCTTGAGATACGGTTGAGCGGCTGCTGATTCAAAACTGTCCACAAGCCAGTTTGATAGAAAAACACGGCACGCTATTGTTTTGTCTTGTCTCATATTTGTCTAAGTACATGCTGTAAACAGGACTGACGCATGCAAATGTAAGCATTCAGACAGATATTTGTGCATAAATGGGTGAGTCAGAGAACAGGGCACCCATGGAAAAGTCTAGTTATATAAATATTACACTTACAATGATGGTCCTCATCCACATTGATGGTCCTCATCCACATTTCAGACAGAAGCGCTGTCGCGACTGCATTAGGAGGTTGTTTCCGGTCAGACCGATTTCAGGGACGGACAAAGCTAGACCAACGCGAAAAAAAAGTTCTCAAGAATATCAAAATATTCGTTAAGAAAATTCAGGCCTGCTGTAAGGGAGCAAAATGCCAAAACCGCCGAAAATAGAGGCGAAGCAACAGGCAGATTCGGCGGTGGAAGAGGAATACGTAAGCCTCAGTCGAGTCACGGAGCTCATGGAGCAGCAGAGGGTCATGTTCAGGGAATTAATTCAACAACAGCAGGAAAACTTCAAAGGATTTATAAAACTCATCATGGAATCAACAAACACCCGCATGGATTTACAGACTAAGGACATTCAAGAACTAAAAACAAGCCTGCAGTTCACGCAAGGTGAGGTGGACACTTTAAAAGAACATAATCTGAAACTCACAGAGCGCACAAACACTTTACAAACGGACTTTTACAAAGTATGTGACAATTTACACATCATCACGGACAAACTGGAGTATCTGGAGGGGCAGAGCCGCAGAAACAACCTGGTATTTGAGGGAGTGTTGGAGTCGCCTGGGGAGACCTGGGCCGACGCCGAGGAAAAGGTTAAGGAGATACTGAAGGAGAAGCTACAGCTACATCACGCGGTGGAGGTGGAGAGGGCTCACCGCGTAGGGAAACCGGGCGGCGGGAGAGACTGGCCGAGACCCATCATCGCCAGACTACTGCGGTGGAAGGATCGTGAAGAAATCTTACAGCGCGCCAAACGACTCAAAGGAACAAAAATCTTCATTAACGAGGACTACACGGAATCCATAAAAAGAAAACGCAAAGAACTGATGCCGGAGCTGAGAGCTGCACGAGAAAGGGGGGAGATCGCCTTCCTGAGATATGACAAACTCATTATACGTCCACGCAGCAGTACACCACATCCAGTATAAACACAGGGAAAAGCGTATGGATTTTGGTATGTAAAAGCACATAATCTCACATGTCCAGTTATACATACAGTTCTATAGGAAGCACCGACTTGGACTTTTCAATAAGGAGAATTGCTGAAGCAAACTCCCAGGATTTTACATTCTCTCAATACGACCTACAGAACACTGAGATCGACATCGACCCGGAAAATAACTTCTTTTCTAGAGCTACCAATGACTGTCAATACTACACAGAGGATCTGTACAATAAACTTAAGAACATTAAGGCATTCACTGTAATCCACTTCAATAGTCGAAGCCTCTATGCAAACTTTGACCACATCAAAAGCTTCTTAAAACAGTTTTCCACACCATTCAGTGTCATTCTAATCACAGAAACATGGATCAATAATGACAGAGAATTTGAGTTTTCTATTGATGGTTATGAATTTATAAGTATGAACAGAAAGAATAAGCATGGAGGGGGCGTAGCTATGTTTATAGACTCCAACTATAGTTACAAAGTAATGGAAAATAAGACAATGGTGGTGGAAGATACACTTGAATGCCTTACTGTTGAGATTACAAGACAAAAAAAGAAAAATATTATTGTGAGTTCTATTTATAGAACACCTGGCTCTGATATAGATGTTTTTTCTAAGTGGATGGAGGAGCACTTTTCATGATTAAATCATAAAGTCATGTTTGTGGGGGGAGACCTCAACATCGATCTTTTAAACCCATATAAACATAAAAAGACGGACGAATTTATAAATACTTTATTCAGTATAGGTCTGTTTCCTCTAATAACTAAACCAAGTAGAATAACAACCCATAGTGCAACCTTGATAGATAACATTTTCTCAAATGAAATAGAAAGTGATACAGTCAGCGGGTTAATGATAAATGATATTAGTGATCACCTTCCAGTTTTCGTTATGTATAAAAATGGATATGTAAAAGATGAAGAGGAAAACAAGTATTGGTATAGAAGGGTAAAAACAGAGAAAACTATTGATGCATTTAAAAAGGAGCTTTTAGCTCAAGACTGGAGTATTGTGTACAGAGAGAATGACACGAATATGGCATATGATGAGTTTACGCAAGTATTTCAAAAGGTATACGACAAAAACTGCCCAATGAAGAAATATTGTAAAAACAGAAAGTGTAAAGAAACACCATGGATGTCTAAAGGTTTACTAAATGCTTGCAAGAAAAAAAATAATCTTTACAAAAACTTTATAAATAACAAAACAAAAGAAGCTGAGGATAAATATAAGAAATATAAAAATAAACTGACAGGTATCATTAGAAAATGTAAACAGGATTATTATAATACATTGTTAGATAGCAATAAGAATAATATTAAAGGTTTATGGAACATCTTAAATAGTATAATTAGAAATAAACCAAGAACGATTAATTATCCAAAACATTTCAAAGATGAGGATAACACTTTAAATAATATGAATGAAGTCGTCGAAACATTTAATAAATTCTTTGTAGATGTTGGACCAAACCTTGCTGCAAAAATTGCAAACGTTGAGAATTATAATTGTGATCTGATAGAAGCAAATCCTATGTCCCTGTTCCTCAAACCTGTGGAGGAAAAGGAGATACTGGACATTGTTAAAGGGTGTAAAAATAAAACTTCGACCGATTACCATGACATGGACGTGAAAACTTTAAAAACTGTTATTGAAAGTATCTCTAAGCCGTTAACTTACATCTGTAACTTATCGTTACAAACTGGACAATTTCCTGATGGTATGAAAGTAGCAAAAGTGATTCCTCTGTTCAAAGCAGGAGATAAACATCTCTTTACAAACTATAGGCCTGTTTCCCTTTTACCGCAATTCTCTAAAATCTTAGAAAAGGTTTTTAACTCTAGACTTGACAGCTTTATTGAAAAGTGTAATTTACTCTCGGACAATCAGTTTGGTTTTAGGAACAATCACTCAACCTCACACGCGCTCTTTGATATAACTGAAGAAATAACTAATGCTGTAGATAACAAGAAATGTGCAATAGGGTTATTTATTGACCTGAGTAAAGCGTTTGATACAATAAACTATGATATATTAATTAATAAACTAGAACTTTATGGAATTAGGGGGGTAGCTCTACAGTGGGTTACCAGTTACTTAAAAAATAGAAAACAATGTGTGAAAATCGGTGATTATCAGTCGAGTTGTCGACAAATTGTCTGTGGTTTACCTCAAGGTTCTATTCTGGGCCCAAAATTGTTTAATATGTATATTAATGATATTTGTAACACATCTGAAGTACTTAAATTTATCTTGTTTGCTGACGATACAAATATTTTTGCATCTGGAGGCGACTTACAGCAGCTGTGTCGGATTGTAAACTTGGAACTCAAAAGTGTCAATAAGTGGTTCAAACAAAATAAATTATCTCTAAATCTGAGTAAAAGCAAAATGATGATATTTGGCAACTGTAATTGCAATGCTCAGGAAGCAATTCAGATAGAGGGTGTTGTTATCGAGCGAGTGCATGAAATCAAATTTCTCGGTGTGATTATTGATGACAGAATTACTTGGAAATCTCACATTAAATATATATCTACGGAAATTTCTAGAAGCATTTCAGTAATAGCAAAAGCAAAGCACATTTTAAACATCAAAGCTCTACATACCTTATACTGTTCTCTGATTTTGCCCTACTTATATTATTGTACTGTGGTTTGGGGTAGTACTTATAAAAACACAGTTAAACCAATAATATTGTTGCAAAAAAGAGCTATCCGAGTAATTCATAAAGTTGGGTTTTTGGACTACACAAACTCATTATTTTTAAAATCAAAGATCATGAAGTTTTGTGACATTGTTGAGTTCCACACTGTTCAAATGTTATTCAAAGCAAGGTATAAATTGTTACCAAACCAAATACAAAGACGGTTCCAAGAACGTACTGGTTGTTATGAATTACGTGATGAATTAAACTTTAGGATTCAGAAACATAGCACAACTTTGAAAAGTTTTAGTCCAACAGTTAATGGTGTACAATTGTGGAATAAACTGGAGATGGAATTGAAACTATGTCCAAACATCAACCTGTTCAAATATAAATACAAACAAAAGACTTTTGAAATATACAGACAAGAAGAAATGCGTTGCCACTAGGGGGAGCAGTGGGATCAATTATGTGCATTGTTTCCTCTATATTCAAGGAAGAGTGTTGCTGCTTGGAACGGTTGTCATTCTATTGCTCAAATTCACAAACGAAGAATTAGGGTTGGCAGGTTATGGATCTGTTGAGAGGAATCCTCCCAACGGGCTCTAAACCTTGTCTTTTAATGCACCACTCAGCATAGGAACATCATCTACAAATCAGCTGTTAGGGGGTTTGTTGAAGGGGAGTTACTGCCCTCTTCAACTGGCTCACTCTCTGGCATTTTAATGCACCACACTATGCAGGGCTACAGCATACTTCACATATAACTCAATTAAATAAATATATAATAATGATGATGATAATTAAACCCAAATTAAAATTATACTGAGAATGGTAATGACAACTGGAAAGTATCAAGATCTCAGATTATAATATCTATTAATGTACCTTTATACCATAAAAGTAACTCTGTAATCACGGGTAAAAATATGCAAGCAATATATTAAGTAACACATTTTTTTGACTTTGTTCTAGACATCGTATATGAAACTAGATTGTTGTTGTAGCTGTGCGTTGGTTTAATTAATTATATAAAGAGTTTATATATTTTTGTTGTTTGTTGTAAGTTGGTCTGTATGAATGTAGCTGCTTGAAATGTTTTGAAATGTTCTTTTTTTATGTATTGCACTTGGGGGTGGGGGCTCATAAGCTTTTTGCTTCAGCCCACTCCTTTTGAGCACAATGTGTATTGCTCAAATAAACAAATAAACTCTATCATAGCTCTATCATAACTCTATCATAGCTCTATCATAACTCTATCATAACTCTATCATAGCTCTATCATAACTCTATCATACCTCTATCATAACTCTATCATAGCTCTATCATAACTCTATCATAACTCTATCATAGCTCTATCATAACTCTATCATAACTCTATCATAGCTCTATCATAACTCTATCATAACTCTATCATAGCTCTATCATAACTCTATCATAACTCTATCATAGCTCTATCATAACTCTATCATAACTCTTGGGAGCATTACTTGCACATTCCAAGGCTTCAATTTTGATTTCTGGATATTCGGGAGCCGAGCCAGAACGGACTGAAGAGCTTCCATTAGGCTGCCATTGCCGAACTACAACCAGAAAAGGCTTGACGTCACCGACAACACCCGCCTCCCCCGCTCGCTGATTGGTCGGTTGAAATTCAACCGATGAAACGCGGCCACTGAGATCAGACCCAGACGTACATGTAGGGACAAGGAGTTTACGGACGGCAAAGCCCAGGCCTCCACAGCACAGTCACATGTCAGTGTTTTAAATCTAAATCGGACCGATTTCAGGGACGGACAAAGCTAGACCAACGCGGAAAAAAAAAAGTTTTTAAGAATATCAAAATATTCGTTAAGAATATTAAGAACATTCAGGCCTGCTGAGAGGGAGCAAAATGCCTAAACCGCCGAAAATAGAGGCGAAGCAACAGGCAGATTCGGCGGTGGAAGAGGAATACGTAAGCCTCAGTCGAGTCACGGAGCTCATGGAGCAGCAGAGGGTCATGTTCAGGGAATTAATTCAACAACAACAGGAGAACTTCAAAGGATTTATTAAACTCATAATGGAATCAACAAACACCCGCATGGATTTACAGACTAAGGACATTCAAGAACTAAAAACAAGCCTGCAGTTCACGCAAGGTGAGGTGGACACTTTAAAAGAACATAATCTGAAACTCACGGAGCGCACAAACACTTTACAAACGGACTTTTACAAAGTATGTGACAATTTACACATCATCACGGACAAACTGGAGTATCTGGAGGGACAGAGCCGCAGAAACAACCTGGTATTTGAGGGAGTGTTGGAGTCGCCTGGGGAGAGGCCGACGCCGAGGTAAAAGTTAAGGAGATACTGAAGGAGAAGCTACAGCTAAATCACGCGGTGGAGGTGGAGAGGGCTCACCGCGTAGGGAAACACGACGGCGGGAGAGACTGGCCGAGACCCATCATCGCCAGACTACTGAGGTGGAAGGATCGCGAGGAAATCTTGCAGCGCGCCAAACGACTTAAAGGAACAAAAATCTTCATAAACGAGGACTACACCGAATCAATAAAAAGAAAACGCAAAGAACTGATGCCGGAGCTGAGAGCTGCACGAAAAAGGGGGGAGATCGCCTTCCTGAGATATGACAAACTCATTATACGTCCACGCAGCAGTACACCACATCCAGTATAAACACCGGGAAAAGCGTATGGATTTTGGTATGTAAAAGCACATAATTTCACATGTCCAGTAATACATATAGTTCTATAGGAAGCACCGACTTGGACTTTTCAATAAGGAGAATTGCTGAAGCAAACTCCCAGGATTTTACATTCTCTCAATACGACCTACAGAACACTGAGATCGACATCGACCCGGAAAATAACTTTTTTACTAGAGCTACCAATGACTGTCAATACTACACAGAGGATCTGTACAATAGTAAACTTAAGAACATTAAGGCATTCACTGTAATCCACTTCAATAGTTGAAGCCTCTATGCAAACTTTGACCACATCAAAAGCTTCTTAAAACAGTTTTCCACACCATTCAGTGTCATCCTAATCACAGAAACATGGATCAATAATGACAGAGAATTTGAGTTTTCTATTGATGGTTATGAATTTATAAGTATGAACAGAAAGAACAAGCATGGAGGGGGCGTAGCTATGTTTATAGACTCCAACTATAGTTACAAAGTAATGGAAAATAAGACAATGGTGGTGGATGATACACTTGAATGCCTTACTGTTGAAATTACAAGGCAAAAAAAGAAAAATATTATTGTGAGTTGTATTTATAGAACACCTGGCTCTGATGTAGATGTTTTTTCTAACTGGATGGAGGGGCACTTTTCAGGATTAAATCATAAAGTCATGTTTGTGGGGGGAGACCTCAACATCGATCTGTTAAACCCATATAAACATAAAAAGACGGACGAATTTATAAATACTTTATTCAGTATAGGTCTGTTTCCTCTAATCACTAAACCAAGTAGAATAACAACTCATAGTGCAACCTTGATTGATAACATTTTCTCAAATGAAATTGAAAGTGATACAGTCAGCGGGTTAATTATAAATGATATTAGTGATCACCTTCCAGTTTTCGTTATGTATAAAAATGGATATGTAAAAGATGAAGAGGAAAACAAGTATTGGTTTAGAAGGGTAAAAACAGAGAAAACTATTGATGCATTTAAAAAGGAGCTTTTAGCTCAAGACTGGAGTATTGTGTACAGAGAGAATGACACGAATATGGCTTATGATGAGTTTACGCGAGTATTTCAAAAGGTATACGACAAAAACTGCCCAATGAAGAAATACAGTAAAAACAGAAAGTGTAAAGAAACACCATGGATGTCTAAAGGTTTACTAAATGCTTGCAAGAAAAAAAAAAATCTTTACAAAAACTTTATAAGTAACCGAACAAAAGAAGCTGAGGATAAATATAAGAAATATAAAAATAAACTGACAGGTATCATTAGAAAATGTAAACAGGATTATTATAATAAGTTGTTGGATACTAATAAGAATAATATTAAAGGTTTATGGAACATCTTAAATAGTATAATTAGAAATAAACCAAGAACGATTAATTATCCAAAATATTTCAAAGATGAGGATAACACTTTAAATAATATGAATGAAGTAGTCGAAACATTTAATAAATTCTTTGTAGATGTTGGACCGAACCTTGCTGCAAAAATTGTAAACGTTGAGAACTATAATTGTGATCTGATAGAAGCAAATCCTATGTCCCTGTTCCTCAAACCTGTGGAGGAAAAGGAGATACTGGACATTGTTAAAGGGTGTAAAAATAAAACTTCGACCGATTACCATGACATGGACATGAAAACTTTAAAAACTGTTATTGAAAGTATCTCTAAGCCGTTAACTTACATCTGTAACTTATCGTTGCAAACTGGACAATTTCCTGATAGTATGAAAGTAGCAAAAGTGATTCCTCTGTTCAAAGCAGGAGATAAACATCTCTTTACAAACTATAGGCCTGTTTCCCTTTTACCGCAATTCTCTAAAATCTTAGAAAAGGTTTTTAACTCTAGACTCGACAGCTTTATTGAAAAGTGTAATTTACTCTCAGACAATCAGTTTGGGTTTAGGAACAATCACTCAACCTCACACGCGCTCTTTGATATAACTGAAGAAATAACTAATGCTGTAGATAACAAGAAATGTGCAATAGGGTTATTTATTGACCTGAGTAAAGCGTTTGATACAATAAACTATGATATATTAATTAATAAACTAGAACATTATGGGATTAGGGGGGTAGCTCTACAGTGGGTTACCAGTTACTTAAAAAATAGAAAACAATGTGTGAAAATCGGTGATTATCAGTCGAGTTGTCGACAAATTGTCTGTGGTTTACCTCAAGGTTCTATTCTGGGCCCAAAATTGTTTAATATGTATATTAACGACATTTGTAAAACGTCTGAAATACTTAAATTTATCTTGTTTGCTGACGATACAAATATTTTTGCATCAGGAGACGACTTACAGCAGCTGTGTCGGATTGTTAACTTGGAACTCAAAAGTGTCAACAAGTGGTTCAAACAAAATAAATTATCTTTAAATCTGAGTAAAAGCAAAATGATGATATTTGGCAACTGTAACTCCAATGCTCAGGAAGCAATTCAGATAGAAGGTGTTGTTATCGAGCGAGTGCATGAAATCAAATTCCTTGGTGTGATTATTGATGACAGAATTACTTGGAAATCTCATATTAAATATATATCTACGAAAATTTCTAGAAGCATTTCAGTAATTGCAAAAGCAAAGCACATTTTAAACATCAAAGCTCTACATACCTTATACTGTTCTCTGATTTTGCCCTACTTATATTATTGTACTGTGGTTTGGGGTAGTACTTACAAAAACACAGTTAAACCAATAATATTGTTGCAAAAAAGAGCTATCCGAGTAATTCATAAAGTTGGGTTTTTGGACCACACAAACTCATTATTTTTAAAATCAAAGATCATGAAGTTTTGTGACATTGTTGAGTTCCAAACTGTTCAAATGTTATTCAAAGCAAGGTATAAATTGTTACCAAACCAATTACAAAGAAGGTTCCAAGAACGTACTGGTCGTTATGAATTACGTGATGAATTAAACTTTAGGATTCAGAAACATAGCACAACTTTGAAAAGTTTTAGTCCAACAGTTAATGGTGTTCAATTGTGGAATAAACTGGAGATGGATTTGAAACGATGTCCAAACATCAACCTGTTCAAATTTAAATACAAACAAAAGACTTTTGAAATATACAGACAAGAAGAAATGTGTTGCCACTAGGGGGAGCAGTAGGATGGATTATGTGTATTGTTCCTCTATAATCTGGAAGAGTGTTGCTGCTTGGAACGGTTGTCATTCTATTGCTCAAATTCACAAATGGAGAATTAGGGTTGGCAGGTTATGGATCTGTTGAGAGGAATCCTCCCAACGGGCTCTAAACCTTGTCTTTTAATGCACCACTCAGCATAGGAACATATTCTACAAAATCAGCTGTTAGGGCAGCCATGTGGGGGTTTGTTGATTGGGAGTTACTGCCCTCTTCATCTGGCCCGCTCTACACTTTGGCTTTTTAATGCACCACACTATGCAGGGCTTGCAGCATACTTCACATATAACTCAATTAAATAAATATATAATAATAATGATTATGGAAATTTTACCCAAATTAAAATTATACTGAGAATGGTAATGACAACTGGAAAGTATCAAGATCTCAGATTATAATATCTATTAATGTACCTTCATAACATAAAAGTAACTCTCGGTTATCAAGGGTAAAAATCTGGAAGAAATATATTAAGGATCACATTTTTTTTTTTGACTGCTTTGTTCTAGACATCGTACATGAAACGGGATTGTTGTTGTAGCTGTGCGTTGCTTCAATTAATTGTATAAACAGTTCATATATTATTATTTTTTTTGGTAAGTTTGTAAGTTGGTCTGTATGAATGTAGCTGCTTGAAATGTTCTTTTTTTATTTATTTTATTGCACTTGGGGGTGGGCAATCATAAGCTTTTGCTTCAGCCCACTCCTTTTGAGCACTATGTGTACTGCTCAAATAAACAAATAAACAAATCTAAGTAAATGGACTCATTAAAGGCACTTTGAGCTTTGGTTTTCATGTCGTAGGAACTTAAGCCACAGGGATCATTTTCCGACATTGTGCAGAGAAGGAGCAGACCTCACTGTGTGTTAATGCGGCATCTTTCTCTGAGAATCAACCAAAGGACAGGATTTGGTGGATCAGACCATATTGTGTATTTCTGTGATGAAGCTGTAAGGTAAGGTAAATCTGAAACAGTTGTTCATGTTTTCTGTGTGGCTTCATATCATTATTGTGGTTCATGTTTGAGTCATTGAAGTCCAATACTATATGGGTAATGTCGTTTTTTTTCTGAAACAGCTGTTTGTGATGTCACTTCCCCTGAGTTTTCTGACCTGGGGAAGGACGGTCGGATTGGGCAAATGGAGCTGAAGCTCTAGTTCACAAACTGCAGAGGGATCTAACGGTTGACCTTATGAAAGGTTAAGGATCAGGAGCTAGGATCAGGACATAGAGGCCAGTGGCGCCTCCAGAAATTGTTCATAGGGGTGGCCAGATGGGGCCACTTAAAATCTTGGGGTGGCAAACCAAAACTATCAGCCATAATTTCACAATTGTATTTACTGTTGTAGTAAACTGGCCTGTAGAAAAGTTTCAGAAACGTCTACTGCTATACTTTTTATTTATTTATATATATATATTTAATGTTACTAATGAGCTGGCTACAGCGTACGATCAAAGGTCTAGAGCGGCTTGCCTGGCTGGCTGTGAATTTGTGCTGAAAATATTCATAACTGATACTACAGTACTACAATTAACACTGGCCAGTGGGGTGGCCAGGAGTCGGCACCTGGCCACCCCCTGGTGGCGCCACTGATAGAGGCTACATATTTGAGGTTTCAGACGCAGCCTGTGTGTTTTGGACTCCACTTCCTCCTAATAAAGTTCAACTTTAGAGCAGGTGAGCTGTTTAGAGTCTAAACAGCTAACATGCACAGTCCACACCTGCCACCATCTTTAAGACTTGTAAAATATTGTCTTTTCCTCAAATATTGTTGTTGAAAAGGCAATACATTGGCCAATACACTGAAATTATGATTAAAAAACAACCATATCATCATTTTAACAGACTCGAGTTGCCTATTACTATAACCGCAAAAAAAGGACATCAGTGAATATAAATTAACAATATTGACACATCGACAACATAATGATTTAAAATACATGCTGAAATGATTAAATTAAATTAAAACGGACGATGATAGTTTCTCGCCACAAGCTGTGATGACAAGGTCCTTTTTAATTTATTTTATATTATATAGTATATATTTTTGGACTTTAATTTCAGTCGAGTATTGTACCCTGAAGTATTTTCTATTTTAATTTCATGTAAATGTTGAAACTGAACTGAATGTCCTCCCTTCTCCCCACATGGGCTTTACACAGGAGAAGGGCGGAGCCTGAGCTTAGAGTATTACTGATGGTGACCCACGAAGAACCATGACACAAAACATGAAAACAACTGAAACAACGCCAGGCGACAATAAACATAAAGGCAATGAAGTATTATCAAAGTACAACTAGGTCCTAATGCGTGAGATCCTGGATGTGCCTGTGTTTGTAAAGGCACCTAGGCTCCTGTTAATGTTCTGTACACTCAGGCTTTTGTGGCAGGTTTTTGTTTAAATGTTGTTTGAAGATTTTGCTTTTTGTTCACTCCCCTTGACACGACACTGCCACATATTAGCTGAACAAGTGTGTCTGGACCCTTTTTGTCTTTTCTCACATGAACATCATGGAAGAGACAAACATGTGGCAGTAAGCTACTATTGTAGCCACAGCTGCCCTGGGGTAGACTGACGGAAGCGAGGCAACCAGTCTGCGCCATCGGCCCCTCCAAACACCCCCAACCACTCACTCACTACATTCACCAGAACTCCTGGTGTTTCCCAACCGGTCTCCCATCCAAGGACCAACCAGGCCCTTCCTGCTGAGCTTCCAAGGTCTGACGGGGTCGGGCAGAGCAAAGGCGGGACGGCCACAAATGTTAAACTGGTTGTTAAAATGGATATTAAAGTGCTATTTACAGTATGATGTAGGAGGATAGATTTATATAATAAAGAGAAGAGCTATTTGTTTAATTACAATAAATATTACACGTATGATGATTAAAGTCAGCGCCTCAGTAAATGTACATGAGTTATTTCAAGTATGAGTGTTCTATTTACATAATATTTACAAAACTAAAAGTGCAAAAATAAGTAATGACACAATACAAAACTACATAAACTATTTACAGGTTGTCAACATCACTTTTGAATTCTTCATAAGTATTATAAACTTTGGAAGAGTCTATTCCTTTGGATGAGGACATCATCTTCGCTGGACAGAAGTTTCTCTTTTTATATTTTTGGTGTCCCTGTATAGACTGGCCACACAGCTTACACACAGGCAGACTGTACACACGGGACATTTTAGGGTCAATCTCACCACTGTCCTGAGCTTTTAGCTTTCTTTTATATTGAGTGGATCGTGCCCAGGAGACATCTGTTGCCTTTGTGTTGCACTGCTGTGTGTCAGGGGCAGAAGGAGCAGTGGAGGGACCGGCTCTCTCAGCGCTCTCCTTTGGAGATGTGGTGGATCTGACTGAAAGTGGTTTGGAGGGGGCAGGGAGTATCCTCACTGTCGGCGGTGAGTGGGTGTAGCAGCAGATAGAAGTGCCCGGCTTGGAGCAGAGAATGTACAGGAGGAGGCAGGTGGCGCTGCTTGGCAAGAGGGGGCAGGGAGTATCCTCACATAGGTTTGCGGGCGGTGAGTGTGTGTGGAGGCAGGTGGAAGTGCCGATGTTGGAGCAGAGAGCGTAGAGGAGGAGGCAGGTGACACTGAGGTAGCAGTGACTGGCGTGGAGGCAGGACGTAATCTTACTGGATGAGGAAAAGACCCAGAGGGTGCAGGGGCAGGGCCAGGGGTGTCTGTGGCAGCAGTTACTGTGGAGACACCAAGTTGCGGAGGAGCCGGCAAAGAAACGCCAGCAGGACGAGAAGGACCAGGAGGAGGCTGTGGTACTGTCGCATCTTTCCTCACCTTCAGCACCTTGGTCCCCGCTGTGTTTGGTAGGGGAAGAACAGCCCTCTCTCTGTGTCCTCCCTCAGCCACTGGAGATCAGCAGAAGGAATGCCTCCATCCTTTTCCCACGACCGCACCCATCCCTCAACCTCCACCTTAAAACAGTTACAAAACAGAACATTTGTTTCAAACTAGTATATGACATATTATGGTGTGAAACATTATACTTACAGGGGGGTCAGAGGGAGAGAGTTGAGACGCAGATGGTGTGACCTGGGGCAGCCGACGGGTGCCGGAGGAAGAGGATGGGGTCCTGGATGCTGTAGCCTGTGGGGGCTGGCGCATGCTCTTGGATCCCTGGCAGGTGGACATTGCAGAGGGGAGGAAAACTGTGGGCTCTCGGTGCTGGCTGGTCTCCGAAGTTTGATTTGAGTGGCTGTGTCAAGGAAGGAGAAAGGCGGCGTGTGGCCTGTGGCTGCTCAGTCACAGGATCCTGGCACTGAAGCGATTCTGACACAAATAAAACACAATAAGAGTTTTATATTGCAACATATCCACTGAGTGTGTGAGAGTCTCGTATTTTTTATTCGATGAGGACTTATGACACTGCTGAAAACAATGTCAACGTTTTATTTCAGTAATAAATAGTAATTTGCTCAATTTGTATAGTGTTGTTGGACACAATTCTTACCTTTACTTTGTCAATAATATATAGTGTAAATATCCTCATCTCGGAGCTGGGCATTTGTGCAGGGGGGCAGTTGATCCTTCCTGCCTGCTCCTCAGAAAAGTGAGCAGGATTGCCTTCAAGAGCAGCGTAGGTCTGGTACAGCTCAAACATATCCTTGTATGTGCATTCCTCAAAGCCCTTCTGTCCATAGATGCAGAACAGAAATCTATATTTTCTGGAAGGTGACAGGAGATTTGAGGAAAGCTCCTGGCATATTCCCAGAGGAGATCTTTGAGCCACCCATTATTGAGCTGTGTGCCAGTGCCCCGGCGCAGACTCTCATTCCTGTGCGTCTTCACCAAGCTGCAGAAATCATTCAAAGGATTAGGACAGAGCTCATTTTTTTGATCCCCTGACTCCACTGTGTGATTATACTATACCACTGCTTTCCCTGTTGAACAGCAGCATTACATAAATAACTTTTACTTTATTATTTGCATGTTCTTATAAATTGTAATTACAAAAAATCTCAGACTCTCAAAAGCCAAGTGAAATATATACTACACTGTCATTACACAGAGGACACATTATTAACAAATCTACAAAATACAAAGACATGATATATTTCAAACTGTCTAGTTAAATTGAGATACAAACCCATCAAAGAGACTAGTGAAAGTAAAAAAGTTAGCTGCAAGCCGAAATAGAAAACTAGTAATTTGGCCACTGTAGGCATGCAACCTATGGATTTGGAGCTTTGAGGAAAATCTTTAGATGGACCAGTAATGTTCTGGTCTAATCTGAAGCCAGTCTTCATTTAGACCTCAATAAATTGTGGCCTAGTAGTAATCATATTCACAGTAAACATACTTAACCAGGCCTAAATCGGTATTAAAACAGACCTAATCCAAGTACTGAACCAGGACTAAGTAAGAGCTACAAGGAGCTGTACACTAGGACTAAACCAGCACTACCCCAGGTTTGAACAAAAACTAACCCAGCTCTTCAAGATCAGAGTGTAATATATTAAGGAACATTTTGGCAGTATTTAAATTGCAGTAATGACCGTAAAATAATAACACACTAACAATAACAAACTAAATATTTACATTGCAGCAAAAAGAATCTTAAGCTACATTTAAATTAGCAGTGACAACAAACTAAATATTTAATTTCACACTTACTACAGCAAGTAGCCCACGTCGTTTTCTGCCAGCCAGCGGAAAGGCACGTTGACATATTGTCCAAAGGGGACAATTATCAGTCCCAGGCAGAGCTTCCGCGCGGGGGTCCCGAGCGCGACGAGGCACCTCTTGGCGTGAGCCACGGCGCTGGTCGGGTGGAGGGGCGCCTTGGAAGGGCTCGGGAAACTTACTGTAAGTCCCCGCTCTTGTACCTCCGGCCCTCGTCAGTTGCTGAAAGGACAGCTCGCTGCTGGTCGTGGGGCACAGCCGAGTTTGAAATACGAATAACGGGGAGACAAGACATAATTAACTACGAAACAAAAAAAGTGTAGGGAAAAAGACACTAATAATAATAATAAGTAACAACTCTTCCCATAAGTAAATGGAATGATGTTCTACTAATCCCATTGAAGTAAATTAAATCCGCTCAATCAAAATGGCGCTCCATCAGCACCTGAGCGGGAGGAGTAGGGGGCGTGGACCAGAGGAGCGCCGCTTCTGATTGGGTGGTCTATGGTCGCTCTGTCCAATGACGGGGGTCGAAATCATAGACAGTTGGCACGACCATAGACAGAACAGCATCAAACATAGAATCTCAAGATCTTTTTTTTTTTTTTTACCTGCTTTCATTCTTTACCACAAATCGATTTTACACGTTTCTGATTGCACATTACTGTCACTGTTCCCTAATGTGATGTTATTGCGAACAGCACTTCGCCATGTTTGTTATTATTATTATTATTATTATTATTATATTAGTTTATTTAAACAGGGACAATGCACATTAATTAACATCACTGTAAATGTGCCACTGTTAGCTCCAAAGCTAATTTTTAACTGTAGTCCCTGGGCAAGATGTAGATTGCCAACAATATAACAATAACAACCTAAAAATGATAAAACAATTCATTAAAACAATTCATTAGTATAATCTCACACAAAACCTATGTTAAAATTCGGCACAAACACTACACCATAGACAACTACACACACACAGAATGGTTACACCCCGCCATTCCGACACACCGCTAATCCGACATTGAGTTCTAATTGTCGGAATTGCGGTGTTTCCATTTATTATCAAACGTTTTTTTCACCCTTTGTCGGAGTGGTGACACCTTTATCTTTTATGCAACGTGCCGCTATTCCGACACACAAGATAATTATCAACAATTATTATTGTTTTACGTTTTGCCTGATGAATGAGGAGACAATGCCTGTGCGTCTCCCCTGATCGTTGGTACGTGTTTTTTTTGTTTTTTTCTACTTGTCTTTCGCATCGTTCTCATAACTGCAATAATGAAACAGTGGCACAAACACGGTTTACTTATTTAAAAAAGCTCTTCTTAATTCCATTCAGTCACTGTTATATCATTATTTGTCCCGAATTTCCGCGCGTTTGTGGACAAAAAAAGGGAAAGTGAATGCATCTCCCACTCCGCCTTGGCTATAACATGGAGAAGTGTTAAGGCTTATTTACAACTTTTGACATATAAAACAAGCGTGATGAGCGCAGCAGGTGGAGACAGGCCTGTTGTTGTGGAGTTTTGCCAAATGGAGCTAATGATGGACCAGACGAGTGAGAGTCATGGATAAAGAGGTGAAGAGTTCTACACAGATGATGGAGTGCACAGTGAGTGTTTTTATGCTGATTCTGTGGAGTAAAGTCTGGCTGAATGTGCCGCTGTTGCACAGACTCACGTGACATAAAGCGCGTGTGTTTATTACTATTGTTTGTCTTGATAGATTCAGTGTTTGCCCGTGTCACACAGTCAGGGGTGCCGCCAGAAATTCTGGGCCCTATGGAAACAAACATTTCTGGGCCCCCTACATTTTTTACAGATAAAATGTAACCCAATAAACATGCCCTGTATACTTTAAAAAAAAATACTTAGCACATTGCATAGTTAAAATGTCTGATGAGTAAAAGCCTACAAAAACAAGAAAAAGCTATGGAAATATGTACTTGTTTACATAAAAGGAGAATATTTATTATCTCAATTGCAAACACAACAGAACATAATGTACACATATTGACATATACTTTACGTGAACAAGCTTTAACTGGGTCCAACTGCTCAGTCAGGAAACATCAGCTACAACTAACCCATAATTAAATCAGTCCAAGACTAAAACTAGGCCAAAAGGGCTTAAAATCAAGACACACCAGGAGTAATGCCAGGCCTAAACCAGTCCAGGACTAAACAAGTACTGAACCAGACATAAACTGTTTGTTATCCAGGTATAACAAAGTTATGTTCAACATCACTTTATAATGGCCCAGCGGCGTGCCTTTCTGCTGGCAAAATCATGTATCAAATCATCAAAGTTCAGCTTTCTTGCCAGTTTGCTTTCAATGGATAGTATGGCAAGGTGACAAAGTCTGTCCTGCAACATAGCAGACCTAAGATCATTTTTAATCAGTTTCAGCTTACTGAATGCTCTCTCGCCACCAGCAACGGTCACAGGCAATGTGCAAAATATTCCCAAACTATGCAGACCTGCCCAAAAATACTCTGCAGCTGCATCTTGTAAATGCTGTTGAGCAGATCAATTGGTTACAGACACCCTGGGAAAGTGGCCCTATATACAGAGTTGAGGCGTCTGACTTCATCTTCAAATTCACAAGTCAGATCAGTGTTGTATTTTGAAATCAATGGCTGGCATACAGAATGGATTTGATCATCACTAACCAGAGATGCACATAAGTCCCTCACCTGCAAGTCCAAGTCAAGTCCGAGTCTGTGACCCCACAAGTCCAAGTCAAGTCCAAGTCTCTGACCGCAAGTCCCAGTCTAGGTCCAAGTCTCTGACCCTGCAAGTCCAAGTCAAGTCCAAGTCCCATGGTTTCTATGTTTTACACTAATTCAAATCACAGTACAATAACACTATTTTAAGATCAATAAACACCTGTAAATTAAAAACAACTATCAGACAAATACGAGCCCGGGCCTTCCACACACAAATAATCAACATCACAATATTTCTATGAACCATATTCACAGTCAATCCCAATGTAATGGTAAGTTAGGAAAAAAATAATATGAACTATTTCTGTGGCCAAAGGCAGGCCCTCTGTCGTTCATTGAACTAGCCCCCCCACACCACTACTTCAGTTTTGTAAAAGTAACATCAGTATAGTTACAGCTGTACTCTGTACAAACATGTCTGCAGAAGCTTCAGAATGTTACTGAAGTGCCCTTTATCATACAGTAAAACTCCACTGTGGATAATAATACTTCCAGTCTTACCTTGAAGGTTTACAGACTGTTGACATGAGTGTCCTGTCTTCAGCCTGTAGCTACAGGACCTGCTATATCCACTGTAGCTACAGGACCTGCTATATCCACTGTAGCTACAGGACCTGCTATATCCACTGTAGCTACAGGACCTGCTATATCCACTGTAGCTACAGGACCTGCTATATCCACTGGAGCTACAGGACCTGCTATATCCACTGTAGCTACAGGACCTGCTATATCCACTGTAGCTACAGGACCTGCTATATCCACTGTAGCTACAGGACCTGCTATATCCACTGCCCACTTTTGGTCTTTGACAAAATATTCCCTAAATAAACGGTAGCCTCGTAATGGTAATGATTTGATCACTAATCACTTTACTGAGTAGTAGCTACAACTTATGCAGCAGCTCAAACTCCTCTTACCTCCGCCTTTTTCCTTCACTCTCGCTGTGGCGCTTACATTGGTCTTTACATTAATAATGAGAGAAACTGTTGTATTTTGCCGTGATCGCTAGAAGTACAGTCCGAATAGCGCGCTCACGATGTCAACAAACGCACGACAGGACAACGTGCGAACGCAGGGGGGGCATACGGCAGGGAGGGGGGGCATACGGCAGAGGAGCCGATGAGCAGCGCGGTGCTGGGTGAGAGAGAGAGCGCACACAGAGGAGGCAGAGACAAGGGAGCGGCCGAGAAAAAAAGCCAGAATCAAGCGTCCAAACAGCGTGTGTAATAAGTGCGCGAGGGACTCGTAATGTTCACGAGTCTCAGACCACGAGTCCGAGTCAAGTCTCGAGTCTCTAAAAATAGCGACTTAAGTCCGACTCGAGTCCGAGTCCGACTCGCGAGTTCCCATCTCTGTCACTAACTGGCCCTCACTTCACAGAACACACGGCAAACTGATTTTGTAATTTTTGAAGCGTGTAGATTACTTTTTGTTTAGTAAAGTTATCATCACGTGGAGAACACAGTAGATAAGACGTGCTTAGAGCTTTCAATCTTCGTGAAGTTTTGCGCTCAGGCTCACCTTGTTTGGCTGAGACGGGGACGGGGGACGGGGGGGAAGGAAGACGTGGGTGTGCAGCGGCCGCTGAATCTGTGTCTACGAGACATGATAACCCGGAGACAGCAGAGATGTTATTATTGTTGGATGTAAATCATAATTCAGTAATTATTTGACTAAGCTAGCTAGATAAAAGCAGGTCATGTAGCAACAAAAATAAGTAAGTGAAAGTTTTGGAATACAGGAATAGGGCAAGCTACCTTTGTTTTTGAAAAACTGTGTGACATACTGTCGACTTCGGCGTTCTCGGTCTTCTCTTTCCTTCTTTTCTTTCCGTTTTTGATGCCCTGACTTTTGATGTGACATGCCTGCGTGTGTCACTATCTGCACTGCATCATAACAAATGCAATAATCAAGAGACGCTACGCTGGCGAGCGTAGCTCGGACAGCACAGGTGGAATGAACCATTGTGAGGGGGAGGGGTGTGACTTAAACAGTAAATACATTATTTGTTTGTTAAATATTAAATCTATGGTCAAAACGGACAAAATACACATTAAGTGTATGAGGGGCCCTAGCACATTTAACGTATGTATAAAAAAGAGAAAAGAAATAAGAAAAGAAAAAGAGGGTCAGCTCTTCTGGGCCCTTCATCAGCCTGGGCCCTTAGAATCGTCCTAACCGTTATTGTTGTTACGTGTGGCCTGTTCTTTGCGTTTGAGTAAGTACTTGCTTACGTGTGTTTAATGACAAACCATTCCACAGTACAATGTTTATAAACCGTAATATACACTGAACATGTCTGTCCTCGTTCCACGTCCAGTTGCCCGTTCCTCGTGGAGCATCTGACCGGCTTCATACCTGTGATCGGAGGGGTCCTTTGTCTGTTTGTGATCCTGTCCTTGCTCTGGACAAGCTTTACAGACCCCGGGATCCTGCCCAGGGCCACACCAGATGAAGGTACAGACATTGAAAAGCAGATAGGTGAAGCATATGTTGGTAGTGCATAAACGGACATGGACCTCAGAGGGCCTTGCATTTACAGTGTGAAAATCACGTGTTGCTTTTAATGAACTGAACAGTGGTGTGCCGTCAGGGCCAGCAGGGCCTTCTCTGCTAGCTCTGGTCAAATGAAGAAAAAAAAGTGTAACATATCTTGATAGTATATTTAATAATAATAATAATAATGCATCAGTTTTATATAGCGCTTTTCTGGACACTCAAAGACGCTTTACATTGCGCTTTAAATTTCTAATGTATTTATATAATGTACAGTTGAGTCGCTTATAATGGTTTTGTTGATGTGTAACTGTAATTTCCTACTCAAAAAGTGCATTGAACACCTCTCGCGAGCTGCTCCTCCTCAGCCTGTGTCGCCAGGCCGCACACATGATTGACAGCCAGCGTGACTGACAGAATTATCAGCCAATCAGAATTCGATATACGTTGACAGTCCGCCCCCAGGGCCTGCAGTAGCTGAGCAGCGCCCCCTACGCTCTGTTCGCCTGGGAAAACCGCTAATGTAGCTGCGCATGCGCAAGACGTTCCAGCCGCTCCGAAGAGAACCGGAAAAACAGATATTCCTCTGGGAAACGTCAGAACGAGGCAAAATGAAGGATTTACTGATCACGGAGATTTAGCGCTCCTTCATCATGAAGAGCTTCAAGAGCAGCGGGAACGACAGCGGGACGTAGACGCTCGGCTCCCGGACAGGAGAAGGGTTTCCCCGCGTCAGCTGCGCTGGGACTCGGGCGGGCAACAGGTACGAGACTACGAGTGCTAAAAAAAAAAGTATGTCAAATACCACAAACCTTTAAGTTTAGTATCTTTTATTACGGTTGAACATCTCCTAAAAACATCCGGCTGTCTCCACGTTATAACGCGCTCGTGTCCGTCTGTCATGTGTCGTGTGTTTCCGTATGCTAGCCCGAGTGTACCCGAAGGCGTTTGTTTTTGTTTGCTGCGTTAGTTGCATTGTTGACAAATGCCACACAAACAGGCAGTTTTATCCATACGCCTGTTGTCGATCACTTTATATGCGTTTGACTGCGTGAATCCAGGCTGCTATTGAAGGCCCTGACTGAAACCCCACGGCCCGCCACTGGAAGTGAACATGCCTCAGTGACATCTCTGTACATCTCTATTTTAAGATACCTCAGGATCCTCTCCATATCGACCCCCTCCTCGCACCATCCTCATTAACCAGCAGGTGGTGCAGCTCAAATATTGCCGCACGTGTAAATTTTTCCGGCCTCCACGGACCTCGCACTGCAGGGCCTGTGACAACTGTGTTGGTGAGTCAGTCATGCTGTGAAAGCCACCTCTAACTCTTTGCAGTGTAAGAGCTTACAGAAACTTCTTTTTTAAATCTATATGCAATATAAATTACAGGTAACAACAGAGAATGAATAAAATAGTTTACAGCGATTGGCTAACCCCCCAAAAATCCTCAAAAGTAGTTTAATTAATTTGTGAACAGTGAACACAAATGTGAATGATAGTGTAAGATTTATTTTTCTTGTATTTAACAGGCCAATATGTTGTGCGCATTTCCTTGGCACCTGTGGTACTAATTGTTGGGTACTATTTTATCCTTGGCGGAGGGATATGGATGCTATGTATAAAAGCCGCTGTGGGTCTGTGTTTGGGGGCTTAATCTGGCTGATAATATGTCTTCCAATAAATGTTCCTGAGGAGCTATTCCCTCTCTGTGTGCTGATTACCTACGACCTTCTTTAGACCTGTAACACTGACGAACACCCAAGAAATCGGCGTGTTACACTGGTGGCAGCGGTTTGTGGAGCTTTCAGCTTTTTTTTTGAGAGGCGAACTTTTACTCCGGGCGACAAGTGGAAGCTACTGTTAGCGCGCGGGAAAGGCTAATGGCATTAACGACGGCGTTTACTACGATTATACACGGACATTGGTTGGCATTGAAGGACTATTTTCATCACTCTCAACTATGGCAAGTAACAATTGGAACGAGTTGCCCTTTCATTCTGCTAATCGCGCCATTCCGCAGTACCGCCAACTCTTTATGGGGGACGGCAAAGAAGATTTCTCAAGATGGTGCCGCCGTTTTGAAGTAACTGTAAGCGCAAACCCCGATGCTGATGATGACAGTTTGGCAAAGTTACTACCTACATGTTTGGGTGGCGCGGCTTTCAGTTATTGGGACAGCTTACCGGAGGCCACAAAGGCAGACTTTACAGCTACTAAAGAGAAGCTCAAGGGCGTTTTTGGACAAACGGCTTATTTGTCCACTTTTCAGAGCTACATTAATGCCCGCAGTCGCAATCAGGGTGAGGCTTTACCTGTTTTTGCCGCTGAAATTGCTCGACTAGTGGATGATGCTTTTCCCACTTACGGTGATAATGCAAAGAACGGGGAGAAATTCCGAAGGTTTATTGCTGGACTCGACCCATACCTACAACTTCGATGTCATGAACACGGCGTGAAGACACTGGAGGAGGCTCTTCAGTTTGCCATGCAGATCGAGGCTGCCCATCAGGCTAGCACTATGTTTGCTACTTCTAGTCCGACACAGTATTTTTCTTCACATCCAGTGTACCCTGTTATTTTACCGGTGCCACCTGTTCCTCAACCTGCACCGGCTCCGCAGCCTACACCCGCTTCACTGAGCGTCAACTCAGCGAGTGCGGAGGTGATGAATAAAATGTTACGGACTATTGAGACGCTTTCTGACAAAGTTGAACAGTTACAGATTTCAGTGGACCGTGACCGACAGAACAGACACGACTATGGATATCGGCGTGGGAGCTCCACTCCCGAGGGACGGCGTGGGGACCGCTACGCTGATGGCTACTATGGATCTTCACCTCGGCGTAGAGACTCCTACGACCGAAACCGCAGTTCCCGCCTGACACCTCGACGTGAGGAGGAGGATTACCACCAGCGTCAGAATCACCGCACACGATCTGGATCATCAGACAGCTTTTCACAAGGATTCGACACTTCCCAGAGAGGCAACACCAATCGTGGCCGCTCTCCTGACCGCTATGGAGGTGGTCGCTTTCGACATTCTCCCAGTCCTGGGCGAGTACGCTTCCAGTCTCCATCACATCCCAGGTCAAGTCAGGTAAACTACAAATAGTTGACAATGAGGGCCGATTGCCAGCTATAGACCCTTCTGGGGCCCACAAATACAAAGTTACTGATTCCAAAACTACTGCAAATGACATCACATTTGTGATGGACGTAGAGAAAAGATATGTTTCAGTTGTTATTGAGGACACATTAGTGCACGCTTTTGTTGATACAGGAGCTGACGTTTCAGTCATGAGTGAAGACTTTAGAATGAATACTCCTGCCCTGCATAAGAAGCTAATGGTGAAGCAGTTTGTCCCTCTCACTGGAGTCACAGGTGACTCACTGGACTCTGTAGGCTCCATGTCAGTGAATCTAAGCATTGCACACAAATCTATGACTCACTCACTCCAAGTTGTCAGAAATTGTACTAAACCAGTTATTTTAGGTTGGGACTTTCTGGTTGCCAATGGTATTAATGTGGACACTCGAAACATGACTCTGGATGTAGACGGCAAAGCTTTACCACTGGTCAGTCCACGTCAATATGTTCCATACCTAACTGGCGTCTCAGTTTCCTCCACAGTGACTCTTCCAGCGATGTCTGAGAGGGTCATCACAGCTTCTCTGGATGCACCCCTCAAAGGACTCCTACCCAATGGCTATACAGGTGTGTTTGAACCTCACTACACAGACCAAACTTCTGCAGGTTTTGCATGGACTATAGCCAGAGTAGAAAGGGGGTCTACTTTTATTAAGGTGGCAAATCTTTCTCACAGTGAAGTCAAGTTACATGGAGGTACACAAATAGGACGTTTTCACGCTGTGTCGGAAGATGGACAAAGTGAGTTTACTGTTATGGACAGTTCTATCTGTAATGTGAATACACAGATGTCCACCATTCCAAAGCCAGTGACTGTCCATGATGTAATAAACTCAGATCTGACGCAGACTCAACAACAACAGCTCAAAGACACTTTAAGTTCTTTCGCTGATGTGTTTAGTCAACACTCACATGACTTTGGCAGGACTGAGTTAGTCACCCATAAAATTACAACAGACTGTGACATACCAATATCTCAAAGGGCATATCGCACCTCTCCTGCCATGAAAACGGAAATCCGGCGTCAAATTGAGGCTCTTAAAGCGCAGGACTTGATTGAGGACAGTGCCAGCCCCTGGGCCAGTCCAGTGGTTATGGTGAAAAAAAAAGATGGCTCATACAGATTTTGTGTGGACTTTCGAAAATTAAACTCTGTCACCATTACTGACTCGCACCCCTTGCCTAGAGTTGATGATAGTTTGGACGCACTGTCTGGCTCTCAGTACTTTTCCACCATGGACATGTCAAGCGGTTACTGGCAAGTACAAATGGATCCCGCAGATAGACATAAGACTGCATTTACAACCGGTGACGGCCTTTACCAGTTTAAGGTTATGCCTATGGGACTTAAAAACTCACCACCAACATTTCAGAGGCTCATGGAACTGGTTTTAAGGGGACTTCACTGGACTACCTGTGTTATTTATCTAGATGATATTATTTGCATGGGTAAAAACTTTGACGATCACCTTTTAAATCTCACGGACATTCTCACTCGTATTAGACAAGCCGGTTTAAAACTAAACCCAAAGAAATGTGACTTTTGTAAACCGACAGTAAAGTACATGGGGCATGTTGTGTCGCGTGAAGGACTGACTCTCGATCCGGTTAACAGTGAGCGCATTCGTGACTGGCCAGTGCCTCGCTCACCAACTGAAGTACGTGCATTTTTGGGACTTTGTTCGTACTACAGGCATTTTGTCCACAAATATGCCTTCATCGCTCAGCCTCTCCACAAACTGACAGAAAAACAAGTGCCATTTGATTGGACGGAGGACTGTGCAGGTGCTTTTCAAACACTAAAGGAAGCACTCACTTCACCCCCAGTAATGGCATTTCCCAACTTTGACCAACCGTTCATTTTGAGTACAGACGCATCTAATTTTGCAGTGGGCTCAGTGCTCTCTCAGATTCAAAATGGACAGGAAAGGGTGGTAGGATATGCAAGTCATGTACTTTCAAAGACGGAGCGAAAGTGGTCTACGTATGATAAAGAGCTGTATGCTATTGTGTGGTCAGTCAGGCATTTCAGACATTATCTGAGTTGTAATCCCTTCACTATCATTTCTGACCATCGCCCTCTACTCAGTTTAAGGAGGATGGACATCACCCACGATCCTACCGGACGCCGGGGTCGTTGGGCTTTGGAGCTGGACCCCTACCAATGGACAATCATTCACAAAGAGGGAAAGAAGCATACAAATGCTGATGCTATGTCACGTATACCATTCTTAGCACCAGTCCCGACAGACATGACAGTTTCACCTTCTCCTCCAAACAGTCACTCTCATACCGATAACACAGACAAACCCAGGTCAAAACCAGAGTTGACAGATTTTGCTCTGAAATCTCCTATAGACACTAATGTAACATCTCAGTTGTGTTTCGTGGACAGTGACGTTGCACCGGTCACTACTGGTATTGCCACATTAGCACAGACTTTTTCTGTAAATAATGCTGACATTGTATCTTCACAACTGTCTGACCCAGTTCTTTCAGAAGTGTATAGCTGGGTACAACAGGAGAAACGTCCTTTCTTGAGACAGGTTAAAGGTAAAACTCAGAGAAAGCTTTGGTGGCACTTTCCGAAGCTAGTGTTATGTGATAACTTACTTTGCCGAAAAGGTCATGGTGCCCCAGGGAAACCAGAGGTTTATCAAGTATTAATACCATCTTTACTCGTTACAGAGACACTGAATTTCCTTCATGGTAATCCTTGTTCTGGTCATTACAGTGCTGAGCGCACATTTAAGAAGGCCTTGTCCATGTGTTATTGGCCAGGTATGAGGTCTGATATTGAGAACTTTTGTAATCAATGTGGGTCATGTGAAGCTTTCAGGAGACCTGTGCCACAGCACAAGGCACCTTTAAAATCTATTCAGGCTAACCATCCTTTTCAGTTTGTTTGTACTGATATTACTGAACTTCCTGTGACTTCTGCTGGTAACAGGTATGTGCTGGTAGCGCAAGATCATTTCACCAAATATGTGAATGCTTATCCTATGACTGACCAAAAGGCTGCTACTGTAGCAAAGTTACTTTGTGAGAGGTACATTCCGGAACATGGTGTTCCTGAGGAACTGTTTTCCGATCAGGGTAGACAGTACGAGTCTGAAATTATTCAGACAATATGTCAAAGACTGAACATTAAAAAGAAAAGGACAACTCCATACCACCCAAGAGGAAATGGTATGGTGGAAAGATTTAATAGAACTTTGAAAGAACAGTTGGCTAAACTTATTCAGGACAAGGGAGGTGAATGGGACCACTATTTGCCAGCTGTGGTTCTCTCTTTTAACTCCACACCTCATTCAAGCACCGGATACTCACCTTTCTTTCTTACACATGGCAGAGAGCCCAGGTTGCCTGCTCACGTTCATGTGTCATCACCTCAAGACTTTAACAACTCACAAAACTATGGTTCAGAACTGGTTTCACGCTTGGACTCTGCTTTTGAGTTAGTTGCGTTGCATCGGGAGGAACAGAGACTAAAGCGTGAGCATTATTACAACCAACAGACCAAGTTCAAGCCTTATGTGGTTGGTGATTTTGTTTGGTTAGATGATCCCACAACGCAAAGACAAAAACTTTGCCCAAATTGGACTGGACCACTCAAGGTTGTATCTGTGGATGATAATGGACTCATTTATAAGCTGTTGGACATGAAATATCCTCAGGCTGCACCAAAAGTCATCCACTATGATCGTTTAAAACCTTACCGCTCTAAGGTGTCTGTAACCCCACCTGTAATAGACACTTTGCCAAGGTATACTGCACTGTCTGGTTCACTTCCCTTGCTTTTTGGCCAAACAGTAAACCAAGTACCAGGGTATGGGCCCTCTGTACCCTCACTTAGAAGACCTACTGGACGGGTCTCTCACAGGCCGCCCTTGCAAATCCAAAATGAAACATTGCAGCCCCCTAGTGGTGATCTTGCCACAAGGAGTGGGCGCATTGTACGTAAGCCTCAGCGCCTTCTCTCATAAACAAAAAAAAAAAAAAAACTTTTGGTAAGGTTATACCACATTTGGAGGTCATGGTTTATATTTTGACCATTTGTTTTTGTGTGTGTGTGTGTGTTTGCTCCTCACTGTTACTAGTTTACGCTTTGTGACAATATTTCATGGTGATTTATTTTAGGTTAATTTTAGGGTAAAAGTAATTTGGCCTGGCCATATAAAAAAAACAAAAACAAGTGACTATATTTTGAAATGTGGACATTTCTTTAAAAGAGGGGGAAGTATGTAAGATTTATTTTTCTTGTATTTAACAGGCCAATATGTTGTGCGCATTTCCTTGGCACCTGTGGTACTAATTGTTGGGTACTATTTTATCCTTGGCGGAGGGATATGGATGCTATGTATAAAAGCCGCTGTGGGTCTGTGTTTGGGGGCTTAATCTGGCTGATAATATGTCTTCCAATAAATGTTCCTGAGGAGCTATTCCCTCTCTGTGTGCTGATTACCTACGACCTTCTTTAGACCTGTAACACTGACGAACACCCAAGAAATCGGCGTGTTACAATAGCATAATGCATTATTGTTCTCGTCTGTCCTCACCGTGGCTCATATTTGTGTTTTAACCCTCAGAACGGTTTGACCATCACTGCCCTTGGGTTGGAAACTGTGTGGGCAAACGCAATTACCGTTTTTTCTTCAGTTTCCTCCTCTCCCTGTTTTTTGTGACGTGTTTGGCTGCATGATAATTACATAATACCATACATGTGTCCAGTGTAAGAATTCCTTAACCATTTGTCTACTGTGGTCGAGTTGGTCCTTTGTTTTGTTTGTGTGTGGCCTATATTGTACTTGGCAGGCTTCCATACACACTTGGTGGCTTCCAACCTCACAACACATGATGTAAGTTTGAATGTAATATCTAGGGATTCTTAAACCAGTGTCTGACTTGTTTTGTTTGTGTTGCTGCAGAGTTCTGAGGACTCTGGAAACCCGTACACGTACGGCTGTATCACACAAGACTGCTGTGCCACGCTGTGTGGCCCAATGCCTCCAAGGTAAGACATTTCATTGATGCATATTTGATTTAATACCAGTAGTTGTACTGTTATGACTTGTCTTTATCCCATGAAGTCATTCATGATTATGCAAAAATATGTGTGGCGACTGTGGGCATCTCACACAGGAAATTACTCTCTTATATATAACATAAACCTGACTCCATTAATCACAAAAGGTAGATGCCGTCATATTCGTTGATTCCGTCGATCACAGAATGGACACCACACAGTCGTGAAGGTTTTTAGATAAGCAAATTTATTACCCTCACGTTTACAATTCTAAACAGAATATTGAGCGCTATCTAGCCCTATCGAATGCAGCAGGAGCCATTCGGAGAGGTCATTCCTCGGCCGAGTTCATTCTCTCTCTCTCTGCTGTATCTTTCCTAGCTCATACATTTGTACATAAAAATGTGCAGACGTTCCCAAGGGGGGGCAGCTTCGCAGTTGTCATCCACCTCGTGCTCAGTAAGTATCCACTGGGTTCAGACAGACGTGTGATGACCTCCGCATTCCAGTAAGTTGCCACTGGGTGCAGACCGACGTGTGCTGACCTCCCGCACATCCTGTGATAAGCTTTGACTGAGGAATAGGCGATTATAAAGCAATAGAGCAAGGAGGAGTATGTTTATGCACTGTCATATTATTGACATGACATGTTATGTCATGTCAATAATAATTCTAAGTCCCGCAATGAGCTTTTAACAGTATAACACAATTTTACTAAACTAATTATATGCTATGTTCCGTCAATTCCCTCTTTTGATCATTTCTAAATTATCAACACTATGTCGCTAAAGCAAAAGTACATATCCTAAACCCAGCATGTGTACTCAACCAGCCTTTCTCTGTATTGCGCTATGTGTGTGGACACTATTGCAGATGCAGTCATTTGGTTGGGGCTGGCACCGCAGGATCTGTGGACAGGGGAATAACATACTCCGGACAGCTTGGGATCGCCTCCAGCGTTGTAGTCGAGCATGCCATCATAGGACTGGGTGGTTCCTGTACATTTAAGAGCAACACACCATACTGACCGTTTTTCCCGTCGGCATCGTTACTGTCATAGATTGGGTCATCCGGGCCATCATAGATCTCCGACATGGGACAACGCACATGGCAAACATGCAAAAACAAATCAGAATGGTAATCAGTAAGACAGCTATTTTAGCCAGCAGCTGTCTCCAGGAGCCAGAGAAAAGCCAGGCCCACCAATCGTCCCCTGGATGGGTGTCAGCTTCAAAGGCCAGTTTAAGGCGATTCATCTGATCCAGTGCCGTGTCAATTGAGTGTACCGGTACCATGAATTTAAGTGGTACACATGTTTGGGTGTATTTTGTATCTGAGACCCACCGTTTACTCCGTGTCTTTGGTAGTTGCCATGTTACATTCTGCCATGCTGCGGGGTTGTTCCATACTTGCCTGCAGGTGAGTAGGCTCTCTGCCAACACGTGCCACTGTCCTGGGATCGCCATCAGCTGACCGTTCCTGCATAGAATTAAAAGTGTCCCCATACCTGCTTCGGCATCAGGCATTTTTCCAGGAGTTTGATGTTGGTGTTGTTGCCCATTCCTGCCTCTGCCCTTTGGATCTCCTCCTCGCAGCGCCGCATTCTAAGAGATTTTTTGTATGATGGTCAGGGTGATCTGGTGTGAACATCAGAATTGCAGCCACAATTAATAGTCCTAAGCTAATTATTCCCATTGATACCATTACCCCTCTTTTGGTGGTGGGACAACCACCACCACGAAAATTATCAATTCAAGGCATGTTAGCAGTGTGTGTGTGTTACCTTCTGATACCAGGGAACAGTTAACCTTTGTTCAGGGCACTCGTCTGTTAACGACAAGAGTGCGCTGGAGCTTGTCACGTCAGTTCAACCTGAGACACAATCTACAAGTGGTTAGCGAAGCGTGAAGAGATATAAGCACAACAAGCAAAAAGGTGAGGATTATGGAGCGGCACGGGTCTGGGTTATGTGGAACCACTTGGACCCCTTCCCTTCGAGCTGCACAGCGTGGTTGGCGCGTGCAGTGACCAGAAAAGGACCAGTTCACCGGGGCTGGGACCAGGAACGGCGCAGGACCTTGAGATAGACCCGCAGTGATGCGTTCCTGCTCTCCGTGTGCTGTTCCAAGTCTCTGGGGGTGACAAGTTTCTGAGGTTCGAGCCTGGAAACAAGAGATGTTAGTTGATCCCAATAAGCTTTGTAGGGAATGTGGGGTGGAACCTCTGCGTCCTGATTTCTGGGGAGAAAAGTAGAGTTAGTGCCCGGCATTAATCTGCCGGTAAGGAGCTCGTATGGAGAATAGCCAGTTGACCTGTTCACAGACTGTCGTACTGAGAGCAGGGCAAGTGGTAACGCCTGGAGCCAAGACATTTTCGTGGAGTCTGTGATTTTTGCCAATTTAGATTTTAGGACACCATTCATGCGCTCTACCACTCCCTGAGATTGTGGGTGGTAAACAGATCCAAATGCATGTTTGATGCCCAACATGCACTCCACACGAGCCAGATCTTTGTTACTGAAATGAGTGCCATTGTCAGACCGAATTACCGATGGGAAACCATGGAACGGAATCCAACGATTCACCAAGGCCTTTACAACAAAGGTGACATCCTCCCGTGAACACGGATACGCCTCCGGTTTGACCCGGTACTGTGGGACACACACAAAGGAGTTGGGCGCGACACGAAAGGTCACAGGCCGTGCTTTTGTGCACAGGCCTACGTCAAAGGGGCCTTTGAACCACACTTCCTCTGGTACTTTGGCCAGATATGTAGGCGTTTCCTCATGGTCAGTGTGTTCGCGACCATGATATCTTGGGATCACGAGGTGTTCACATTCACTCTCGTCCCTTGTGTCAATGCAGACTCTGTACACATCGTGGGATGAGGAATATTCTGTGCCAGGGACTGGCCCAGGTTGCCAGTCATGTACCTGTCGTAGTGCCAATACCATCCCTCCCAAGTCCCTGACCTAGTGGCCGGGAGACAGGGCCAGGGAGACATGTGGAGCCGCTGTGGCGTCCATGTTGTACCACCACTTCTGGTTAGGGTCGAGGTTAACAAATGCCGCGACCCCCTCTTTTCCTATATACAATTTGGTGACTTGTAAGTGCCAGGTATGGCCTTCCACGTTCTCTTTGAACATTTGTTGGTACACTAAATCCTCTGTTCTGTCATAAAATAGAGTGCAGTGGTAAGGATCCACCACTGTGGTGTATGGGCGTAGAGTTTTCGCCCACGTTTCCCAATTTTCTGTGTACGTGGAGACTATTCCATTCCTGGGTGAGCCTGTGAGTCTGGCCCAATAGATGTCTGCGTGGCGCCGGGATTCTGAGTCCGCGTCAGCGGCAAGCAGCCATTGCCCTCCGCGTGCCCCTTGGAACATGCACATAGTTCTTTGTCCATGCGGGAAAGTCACAGTAACCCCATCAGGGCTACACAGAATGGATGCATTTGTCTTCATAAGAATGTCTCGTCCCAGCAGTGAAACTGGGGTTTGTGCTGCTGACACAAAACTGTGCGTGAAAGTCTGGTGAGCCACTTTCGTTTTTAGTGGCTTGGTGAATGGCAGACTTTGTGGGGACCCAGAAAATCCCACCAACGATATAGAGTCTTTGGACATCAGTCCTTTATTCAGCGGGACATTCAAGGATGAATAGGTTGCGCCTGTATCGACCAGCATCGGAATGTTCTGCCCCTCCACCGTCACAGTGAACATGGGGTCTGCTGTTCCCATGTTCACGGAATCTGGGCCCCGTCATGACACCTGGTCCCAGTCCTCCCCCATAAGTGGGAACTGGGCGGCTGCGTTCTGGGGACCCTGCCACGGTGGAGTGCCTCTTCCTCCTCCTCCACGATTTCCTCCACGTCCCCTGGACATGGGCATTCCTTGAGGTTGATCAGGAGGGTATTGTTGTTGTTGTTGGGGCTGCCATTGCGGTTGTTGGGGCTGCCACTGTTGTTGTGGCTGCGCCAGCGGCGGGTTGGAGCAGTCCCGTGACCAATGTCCTGTCTGCCCGCAATTGAAACAGATGTCCGACCGTGGTTGGTTCTGGTACCCCCCACGTCCTCGTCCTCCCCGGCCACGGTTTCCGCCCATGGGTCCAGACTGGTGGCTCACCCACATCTGTACTGGCGTTTGTGCCATTTCTTTTTTAGCTGCTTTTTGCTCCTTTTTATCACTGTTTATTTTCCCACACAATTCTTTCAACTGCATTTTCAGCAGTTGATTTTGGAGGTCCGTCACCTCCCCAGATTTGGCTGTCACATTTAATTTAATTTTTTTTAGAGTACAATGGTGGCACACATGTCTCCTGAACTGGCTCTCCTCCGCCACCAGGTGGAGCTGTTGCTCTCTCTGCTGTGGCATATGGCGGGGGTGGGCCTGTCGTCTCTTCGGGCAGTGTTGGGTACATGCCTCCGACTCCACCGCTCCTCCCCTTGGGGTTGGGTGAATCACATCCTCCTTTCTTCTTAGTCCTCTGTTCCACAGTCTGCAGAGCAAGACATGCCCCCTGACACCGCACAGCTTGTATGACGCGCTTCTCTGACGCCCTTTGCGATGTTTTCCGCGTCCAACAGCCTACGCTCGCATCAGTTTTTAAGTTTTCCAATTTCTGTTTGTGCTCTCTTTTATCTGCACCAAACCACATAGCAAGTTGCGCGTGTGATGGGGACGACATATTGTCCAGTCCCTCCGCTCTACACACTTTCCAATATCTTTTAAATTGTCTTTCGCCCTTTCTTTGTTCATGTTGGGCCAACTGGGCACTAATTTCCTGCCACACCTCCGTCCTCCGTCTTTCTAACACTTGGTCATTAACCTTCTTCACCATTGCCATTCGATTTGGACCACACGTCCCATACTCGTCACACTCTTTGGACCGTTCACCGTCCATTTTTTACTCACGCAATACAACCAATCACTCGATCCGTGTTACACAAACATTTCTTCACAAACAGATGTATCGGGGACTCTAACCCACTATACAACCTTAAAATACTTCACAAACAGATGTATCGGGGACTCTAACCCACTATACAACCTTAAAATACTTCACAAACAGATGTATCGGGGACTCTAACCCACTATACAACCTTAAAATACTTCACAAACAGATGTATCGGGGACTCTAACCCACTATACAACCTTAAAATACTTCACAAACAGATGTATCGGGGCCTCTAACCCACTATACATACTGAAAATACTTCACAAACAGATGTATCGGGGACTCTAACCCACTATACAACCTTAAAATACTTCACAAACAGATGTATCGGGGACTCTAACCCACTATACAACCTTAAAATACTTCACAAACAGATGTATCGGGGCCTCTAACCCACTATACATACTGAAAATGGTTTTGTGGGGTCGCTACCTCCCACACGTATACCACAACGTCACAATATAGATCCGCGTCCGAATCTAACCCAGTCTACGGGCCGACAAGTAGGACACCGACCGGCAGGACTCTAACCTCCGTCGTGTCTTACATGTTAACACCGACCGGCAGGACTCTAACCTCCGTCGTGTCTTACATGTTAACACCGACCGGCAGGACTCTAACCTCCGTGGTGTTTTATCACATTAACTACTACAATCACGTTACTTTTTCCTATTTACAGACGGATTACCGGAGGGTGGATTACACACAGTCAATTATGTCCCTTCTCAAACTCTATACAAATGGCTCCCCTTACTCAATATTCTGTTTATTCGTTTTACACATATCAATTATTCACATTGCCATTATACAATTTTACATATCTCCGTCATGGTGTGTGTCAATTTAGTTTGTTCAATTTGGACAATTTAGTGTAAACACAATAGGTTTGTCCTTACCTTTTTTAGAAGTTTTCAGCGCGCTGTAGAGACACACCAAGACGGGGATGGATCAAAGAGTCCGTCTGTCCAATGGGTTGTTTTTTAGGAGTGGGCGTCCTCCGGACCGACTGGAATCACGTACGGGGTTTCACCAAAACTGTGGGCATCTCACACAGGAAATTACTCTCTTATATATAACATAAACCTGACTCCATTAATCACAAAAGGTAGATGCCGTCATATTCGTTGATTCCGTCGATCACAGAATGGACACCACACAGTCGTGAAGGTTTTTAGATAAGCAAATTTATTACCCTCACGTTTACAATTCTAAACAGAATATTGAGCGCTATCTAGCCCTATCGAATGCAGCAGGAGCCATTCGGAGAGGTCATTCCTCGGCCGAGTTCATTCTCTCTCTCTCTGCTGTATCTTTCCTAGCTCATACATTTGTACATAAAAATGTGCAGACGTTCCCAAGGGGGGGCAGCTTCGCAGTTGTCATCCACCTCGTGCTCAGTAAGTATCCACTGGGTTCAGACAGACGTGTGATGACCTCCGCATTCCAGTAAGTTGCCACTGGGTGCAGACCGACGTGTGCTGACCTCCCGCACATCCTGTGATAAGCTTTGACTGAGGAATAGGCGATTATAAAGCAATAGAGCAAGGATGGAGTATGTTTATGCACTGTGCTTGATGTCAATAATAATTCTAAGTCCCGCAATGAGCTTTTAACAGTATAACACAATTTTACTAAACTAATTATATGCTATGTTCCGTCACGACATAGTTGCTCTTTGAAACGTTATCAGGATGACCAGAGTATGTGATCACATTGATCTACCTCAGAACACACTATATTTAAACATTCAGCACAGTGTCCTCTATGACGGGTATATGCAGTTACTGGGGAGCTACCAGTAGATGGATCTCCAGCCAGAAGTTGCACTTTTTTCTTTATTTTTTTATAAACCTATATTTTAAGTAAATATACACTACAGTATAATGAGAAAACTCGAGTCTTTTTCTCTTTTTCAATTGTGCTGAAATATTGTCTTGGCTATTAACTCTAGGATGAACTGCAGTTATATTTGAAGTATTTTTGAAGTAGCTCTGTTACTTTAATAATATAAAAGTAGCTCTCACGATCAGAAATGCTTGCATTCCTGCTCTACCCTGGGTTTCATTCACAACTGTAAAAACTATGAAGTCCAAGTCAAATGCCTGTTATAAACGATTTGAAATCGATTTTCTGCATTCATTTCCTTTTTCATCTTCAGTTTGATTGACAGAAGAGGTTTTGTGCCTCCTGAAGAGGCAAACGGCTGCGGAGATCGGGCTGCCGTCGTTCACTGCCAAGAATGACACAAGGTAGGATGAAATGTGTTTTTTCAGCTCGTGCCCGATGTAAATAATGATTTGTTTAATGCCCACCCGGTCAAAGCCTCTGCGCAGTGCGTTCAGCTGCAGCACTGAGAGGAGGCGCCATGTGTGAGAGGGACACACATACCTGGGCGTCTCTCCTCTTTCCGTTTCTATTCTCCTCCTCCCTAGTTGTTCATAAACATCGCGCTACCTTTGCAAAAGCCTACTTTTTACCAGTGTTGGGAACGTTACTTTAAAAAAATAATTAGTTATAGTTACTCACTAGTTGTTCCAAAAAGTTAGTAACTGAACTACTCTATAATGAAAGTAACTCGTCACCAGGGAAAGTAACTATTTGCGTTACTTTGAAAAAAAATGCTTTATATCCAAATTATAATTTTTTTTTGGCAGTTTTCAAAAGTCAGTTGAAATGAGTAGAACAGAAAGGTGTTTGTATATGTACTATCATGTACAAGATGCTCATAGTAACTGAATGAACTGAATGGGGGGGTAGAGTAGAGGGGGGGCCTCTGTGACTGAATGGTATTGACCAGTGTTTGTGCCGCTGTTTTATCAATGTAGGAATACGGCCGTATGAGGGCTCAAGAAGGAAGACTGACGTTGCTCGTGTTGTGACGTCACATCCGGTGAGTACATTCTGTGTTGAACGCTCGTTGTGGGCAAGCTAAAAACGTTAGCTCTCTCTGTGTTACTATTGTTAATCCACGTATTAAACGTAGCTGTAGAGTCCACTCTAGTTAATTGTAGATCTAATTTGGCCCTTTATCCCCACAGAGACTATTCTTTTCTCTGCTTGAACCAACACTTCTGCGTGGATTAAATCCCTTCTCTCTCTCTCCTCCGTAGCACGGTAGCTCGTTTGCTAGTTTAGCCCGCTAGCCTAGCCATGGCTACCCCGTCTACTTCTGCCTCTTTGGCGCTGTCCTGCTCAGTTTGCCGTATGTCGAGTCAGAACCCTGCCTCCTTCACAGATGATAGTAGTTGCGTTAAGTGTAGTGTAGTGAAAATACAATTAAAATATGTTGACAACATATTTTAATTTAGTTTTAGTCTTAGTCTTTTGACGAAAATGTAATTGAATTTTAGTCGAGTTTTAGTCAAAAAAATATCTTCAATTTTAGTCGACATTTAGTCGACTTTGTATTTATAATATTCATTATAATCATATTTAATCAAGGTCCTCTGCTTCATGGAGCTGCTCCCTCATGAACAAAGCTCAGAGCTGTTCCTTTGGCAGTGGATTTACATGATATGAGGCTCTTTCAGACGGTCAATAGAAGTTTGGATGATTTTAGTCTCTCCTTTGCATTTGTATTTAGTCTCATTTTAGTCGACTAAAATATCTGGACATTTTAGTCATAGTTTTAGTCGCATGAAAACGTTTTAATTTAGTTTTAGTCCAATTTTAGTCGTCAAAACAATCACTTTGACTAAAATTGAGACTAAATATTTTAGTCGACGAAATTAACACTGCTTTGGAGGCCAGGGTGTCCGAGTTAGAGGAGCGGCTGTCCGGAGTTTTAGTGAAGGCTAGTGTTAGCTACAGTCAGATAGTGGCAGGGACCGCAGTCCGCTCCAACAGTGCTAGAGAGGCTAGCCAGGCTGAGACTAGCCCCGCAGCGGATCCCGTGCAGCCGGGACAAGACCAGGACGGATTTATGACTGTCCGGGGAGGGGGAAGTTCTAAGCGCACACCCATAGCGCACCAAACGCTTCACGTCCAGAACAGGTTTTCTCCCCTCAGCACCACACCGGCTGAACCTGATACTCTGGTGAATGGAAGCTCCATAGTTAGGGACGTGAAGATCCCAGCAGCTTTGGTTAGGTGTTATCCGGGGGCCAGAGTTGGTGACATCGAAGGTAACCTTAGGTGCTTAAAGCAGGGAGGGAGGTGGTTCCGTCAGATCGTGTCCAGACAGTCCAGATATGAGCCCCGGGCGCAGAGCAGTAGTGTAGAACACTCGTCTGTAACCACCGACCCTGCTCCCGGATTGTCACAAATCATCAAGTGTGTAGATTCTCAAATAAAGACTGTGTCTGTCCCCCGTAAACCAAGCACTAAAACATCAAATGCTAAGAAAACAAACGCTGGCGTCCGACCAAATAACTTAATACAAATACCAGAACAAATAAAGACCGTGTCAGTCCCCGTATACCAAGCACTAAAACATCAAAAGCTCACAAACCAAATGCTGGCATGCGACCAAATAACCTAACACAGATACCCAAGAGTAAACTTAACATTAAACGAAACAATAAACAAAGTGTTAGCTTATGATCAGTTCAGTTAGGTAAAGCTCTAATCCTCAGCCTGAAGTAAAGCTGCCTTAGAAGAAACACTGTGGGAAGTACGGTACACTGAGCGCTATCCTCTTCTTCTTCTTACTGCAAACTTTGTCTTATTATGATACAATATTTATTTGATCTGTAGTCTGTTCATCACTATTCACATGGTGTCTCCTGTCCCACTCCCCCTTGGGAGTGCCTGTTTAGATCGAACGGAGGAACCCGGCTGAACGGAGGAACCCTGCCTACTGACAACAAGGACTGGACGGTCTGTGATCTTGGCCCGTCTGCTGAGGGACTCCTTCGGCCCTGGGTCTCTATAGCCTGTCCGTCCATGGGAGTGGATCTCTCCTTCTGTGGTTCTCCTCAAGGTTTCTCGTTTCTCCCACCGGGTTGTTGAGTTTTTCCTTGCCGTGCTGGAGAGTCTAAGGACAGGGGACGCCCGAGCTGCTCGTCTCCACTGCCTGGGTATTTGATTCGCCGGAACTTTACACTCTGATTTACTGCTCTGTTTTATTGCCTTAATGTTTGTTGCAGCCCTATGAGGCAACTCCTGTTGTGATATTGGGCTATACAAAACCATTGATTGATTCAAAGAGAATGAGGAGGAACAGGAGTAAAAGAAACCTGTGCTAACGCAGCCAACGATCAGGGCAGACTTTACGCACAGTCTTTGTGCAAGTCTCTCCGTTCATTCATCAGGCAAAACGTAAAACAATCATCAGCAAAATTATCCCCGCGCTGTGGGGAGGAGGAGCCGCAGGTCGGGCACACACGTCGTTTTTGGAGCAGAGCACGAACTCTGCACACAGGCAGCGTGAGTCTCCGTGAAACTCCGCCCACCCTTTCCGCTGCCCTCCCCATGCTGACACCGCGGAGCTCATTCAGTCCAATTGTAACGAGCCACTGTGTTGACCCAGTAACGATAACGGCGTTGTAACGACGGGGAGAGGAATGAATTAGATTACTCCGTTACTGAAAAAATAACGTTGTTACCTAACGCCGTTCTTTTAAACGGCGTGATTCCAAACACTGCTTTTTACACACAAACAGGAACCAAACTGCTGATTTGTCCGGTGTAAGTTCAATGCTGTCCTGAGAGAAAGACTGAAGAGCGATGTCTCTGTGTAGCGCCGGTCAAAGCTGGCCACGCTGCTTAAACGTGACATCAGCACGTGCGCTCGCGTGCATGCTTTATTCCAACTCATTCCACTTTCACTGCATTTCTGAAATATGCCTCTTGATGGGATTCTTGTGCATGCATTCACTGTCGAGAGAGTACCATTGTAATTGTCACACACGGAAGAACCAAGAAATTAATGACTTCTCGTGCAAAAATCAGCTTTCTTTTGTTCCTCTTAAACTCATTAACCCTCATCCATTTTCTATCTTGGCAGCACTCATCTGCTCCACCTCCCACTAATCTGATCATGTAAACTATTCGTTATCTGAAGATATAAATGCTTTTTATTGACACCACGTTTTGTCTCTGTCACAGTGCACGCAGAGCACTAAGGATGTGCTGGGAGAGGATTCTGGTGTGTCCTATGGGACCTTCAAAGACGACTCCTCTGGGCTTGGAAGTCGTTCAATGGGCCCACCTCGAGCGCCTGCAGTCTGAGTCTGTAGGAAGGACTCTTTACATGGCATGGCCATCGCCTTCCCCATTTGCAAAAGCAAAGTGAATCATTCGAGTTTTAATAAAGTAATTGTTACATCTCTTATAGTAATGTGATCACTTTAATGCACCATGATCATTTCATTTTTAAGAAAAATTATCAACTTTAGTAATGGTTAAGTATTTAGATTATGTAAATCAAAACAATTTCTAATATGTAGCCATGAAATTATTTGTACTTTTCCTATTATGAATCTAAAGTACTGTGAAATTATTTCTTTGCTAAATCTACACACTACCACCACCAACCACTCACTCACTACATTCGCCAGAACTCCTGGTGTTTCCCAACCGGTCTCCCATCCAAGGACCGACCAGGCCCTTCCTGCTGAGCTTCCAAGGTCTGACGGGGTCGGGCAGAGCAAAGGCGGGATGGCCACAAATGTTAAACTGGTATAAGGCAAGGCTGGCACATTTAAAACAGCAACGACTTTTCAACACTGTTATATGTGAGGCTCACTCAAGTGTAAGGCACATCTAAAGGACCTGAAGTAATCGAGTACAACCAGCGACTCATAGACACTAACATTCCCATAAGAGTCATACAAGGGGCCTATGTTAGCTGTCCTTTAGCGACCTCTTGTGGTAAATACATTTTACTGCAAAGCCGGTTTCACTGATTCTATTACTTTGTTTTTTCCCCCCTCGTATATATATATATATATAGTGTACAGAATATACACTGTATATAGGTCAGTGTGACGAAACGTTCTTTATTTTACAAACATAAGCAGTACAGACATCATTTTCCAACAAAAACAAATAAATAAAACCAGTTGTAATATGTCTCATAACGCATGAATTATACATGAACACGTCATGCTTCTACAAAAGATTCTAATAAAATCCAGGCAAGTACCGCAAAAGTAAGTATTTTTATTTATTTAATTTGTTTTGTAAAAATGGGGCAAACATTGGGAATGATTGATTTGAGGTGAAACAACAGAGTGACTTCCTCTAAAGCTGTGCCCGGACCAACAGCGTCAAAAGTAGAATCTCCTGCTTTCATTCTTTACCACAAATCGATTTAGTGTCGATGTGTTAAAAGAATCACACAGCGGCAACTTTTAAGAACTGTTTATTTAAAGTCATCAACCAATTACGGTACATTTCAATTCTGGAACACGTTCAAAGTCAGCGCCCTCTAGTGTGCAGAGACGGCACGGCGACACACAGAGAAAATCAAAGTGGATGACCAGTTCTTTCATTTCCCTTTGCGGAAATCAGAACTGGATCGGGAAAAAGAAACACACAAGTAAAACAAAAGCTTCTAAAGAGTGGTGAAAATTCACTGCAAACTTTCATTATATTGAACTCAAAGTCTTTTTGCAAACTCATTTAAAAAGTCAAAAAACAAAACACAATATGGAAATGGAAGCCACAAATCACCCGAAAGTACAAAAAGCAGGAAACATAAAATCTTATCACTGGTATCACAGTTTGAAAATACTCCCTTTTTAACACTTTATAAAATGTAAATTAAAAAGTCAAATTCTGGAAAGAGTTGGAATTTTCAATGAACTGAACGATGAGCTGAATAAACTGCACGTCGTTGCTCGTGTTTGCCAAATCTTTGAAACACCTTGAATAGGTGTTGTATGTTTGACACAATAGTTTACGATGCTTCGATTCATTTTTAGTCCAAGTAGGAAGGATACGAGCTCGCAGTGGTTCAGAGAAGTACTTTAAATCACTATTCAGTCAGTGCTATTTGCTATGTCATTTTAGAGTGAAGGCTCATTAATGAGGGAGCCCCCGTCGTCTGGATAAAAGGGGGCAGGGACTCTCCGGACTTCGGGATCAACCGATGTAGAGTTATATATATATATATATCACAAAAATAGGATATTCTCTCGGGCACGTTCGTCGGTTGACTGGATATTGCAGCCTTTCCCAAAGTCCAGATCATCGCAGCCCCCTTATCGTTCTTCAAATCACTCCCCAATAGTAATAATACTTTACTCTATTCAAAGGAATGTGTTATTGTTTTACAGATACAATTAGATAGAGACAAACACCTCGCAAATATTGAGTGGAACATTTTAAATGTATATTCCTTTTCAAAATTCTTATTGTTTCAATGTACTGGTTTTGTAGACGTACAAGTGCCTCTGAGACCCCACTTTGAGAACCACTGGGATGTTGTTTTGAAATAGTGCAGTTACTATGGTGACACAATGTTTTTAAATGGATGTAGTACCTGTGCCATTTGAGCAGTTCGTAGGTCAGTCCTCTCTCAGATGTTTCTGCTTTATAAACATTGCACTGTGAACTCAACCTTGATTTTAAAAACGGATGTACTTGTGAATGCGAAAAAAACTATTGCTTTGAGATCGAATTCCAAATGGGCTCACCCCGAGTTTAAAGTGCTTGTTTTTTGGTGACACCAGTTCATTTAAGGAGGCAGTGCCAAGAAAGTCCGGCCACAAACAAAGGGCCTGAACAGCTCTGCAGCAGCCAGACCCACACACCTCCTCAAAGCCAGCCCTGGGCCCCGATGGGCTCAGCAGGAGGAGTCGAGTCCGTCCCGTGAGCGCGCTCACTCCTTGTAGATGCGGGGGCGGGTGTGCAGAGTGGTGGTGTTGCCGCCGCAGTCCACGTACTGGTAAGTCTCCTGGGAAGCCTGCTCCGCGTGGCCAAAGTAGGACGTTGTCACGGTAACCCTACGGAAACGAGGCAGACGGGACCGGTAAGGATCACGTGCAAACAGATGAACACTGTGCATAACTAAACTGCTACGTATACACAGCCTTTAACCACATCCCTGTGACCAACTTCCTCCTCCCCCAGTTTAACAAACACAGTCCTGAACAGACGTTTAAGACCAGGGAAAAAGAATAAAATCACATTTTGCATGGTTGGATCTTAATACGGCTCTGAGTAGAATTTGCAAATGCCACAAGAGGAACAGGGAGTGAGGCATTAAAAAAGAAAAGCTTTTATTGAAAACTACAAATAAACTGAAATAGTCAGATGATCAAAAGTTTAACACCACATGTATAAGCATGTATCAGTTAAGACCATTTATATGCCTTTAAAAGCCACATCTGTGCAAAAATGTGGATTCAGTGACATTTTCTGTCATAACTTTGTCCTGGTGCAAAGGTTTAGACCTTGGGTTGGGTTGTGGAGTTGCATTAACAGGGCCTCTCGCAGTGCGCCATCACTGCTGAGGTGGAACGCAGTAACACAGTCATTTAAAATGTCTTAAAAGATCCTGAGGGTTATGGAACAAAAGAGTAAAGTGGAAGATCCAGCACTGAGCTGGAGGAGCCGATTGGCTGTCTGTCAAGACAATCCTCGACCCAAATGAAGCCGTTACTGCATTGTTACACCCCTAGAAGAAACTGAGATATTAATATATATATATATATATATATATATATATATATATATATATATATATATATATATATAACTAAACTCTTCCTCACCCTACGAGGGTGGTCTCATTTTTTCCTCCAAGCTCAGGTCCTCTACCGTCGGCCTGGGAGCTTGAGGGTTCTGCGCAGTATCTTTGCAGTTCCTAGCACTGCACTTTTCGGGACCGAGAAGTCTGATGTGTTTCCTGGGATCTGCTGTAGCCACTCCAGTTTTGATGTCACTGCCCCGAGTGCCCCAACGACCACGGGCACCACTGATGCCTTCACCAGCTCTTCTCTGAGCCCCTGGTATTTCTCTAGTTTCTCATTTTCCTTTTTCCTGATGTTAAAATCACTTGGTATTGCTATGTCAAACACAACGGCTTTCCTCTCCCTTTGTCCACCTCCACATGTCCGGTTGGTCCATTACCATTCTGTCCGTCTGTATCTGGAAGTCCCACAGGATCTTGGCTCGATCATTCTCTACCACCTTTGGAGGCGGTTCCCACTTTGACCTTGGGATTTCCAGCCCATCCCAATACAGATGTGAAGGGTATGGGCTGGAAACCCTGTATTCCGATTAAAGGCACAAATACATATATATATATATATATATATTATATATATATATATATATACACACACACACACACACAATGCCTTGCGAAAGTATTCGGCCCCCTTGAACTTTTCGACCTTTTGCCACATTTCAGGCTTCAAACACAAAGATATAAAACTGTAATTTTTTGTGAAGAACCAACAACAAGTGGGACACAATCATGAAGTGAAACGAAATTTATTGGATATTTCAAACATTTTTAACAAATAAACAACTGAAAAATTGGGCGTGCAAAATTATTCAGCCCCCTTAAGTTAATACTTTGTAGCGCCACCTTTTGCTGCGATTACTGCTGTAAGTCTTGGGGTTTGTCTCTATCAGTTTTGCACATTGAGAGACTGAAATATTTGCCCATTCCTCCTTGCAAAACAGCTGGAGCTCAGTGAAGTTGGATGGACAGCGTTTGTGAACAGCAGTTTTCAGTTCTTTCCACAGATTCTCGATTGGATTCAGGTCTGGACTTTGACTTGGCCATTCTAACACCTGGATATGTTTATTTGTGAACCACTCTATTGTAGATTTTGCTTTATGTTTTGGATCATTGTCTTGTTGGAAGACAAATCTCCGTCCCAGTCTCAGGTCTTTTGCAGAATCCATCAGGTTTTCTTCCAGAATGGTCCTGTATTTGGCTCCGTCCATCTTCCCATCAATTTGAACCATCTTCCCTGTCCCTGCTGAAAAGCAGGCCCAAACCATGATGCTGCCACCACCATGTTTGACAGTGGGGATGGTGTGTTCAGGGTGATGAGCTGTGTTGCTTTTACGCCAAACATAACGTTTTGCATTGTTGCCAAAAAGTTGGATTTTGGTTTCATCTGACCAGAGCACCTTCTTCCACATGTTTGGTGTGTCTCCCAGGTGGCTTGTGGCAAACTTTAAACAACACTTTTTATGGATATCTTTAAGAAATGGCTTTCTTCTTGCCACTCTTCCATAAAGGCCAGAGTTGTGCAGTATACGACTGATTGTTGTCCTATGGACAGAGTCTCCACCTCAGCTGGACATTTCTGCAGTTCATCCAGAGTGATCATGGGCCTCTTGGCAGCATCTCTGATCAGTTTTCTCCTTGTATGAGCTGAAAGTTTAGAGGGACGGCCGGGTCTTTGTAGATTTGCAGTGGTCTGATACTCCTTCCATTTCAATATTATCGCTTGCACAGTGCTCCTTGGGATGTTTAAAGCTTGGGAAATCTTTTTGTATCCAAATCCGGCCTTAAACTTCTCTACAACAGTATCTCGGACCTGCCTGGTGTGTTCCTTGTTCTTCATGATGCTCTCTGCGCTTTAAACTGATCTCTGAGACTATCACAGAGCAGGTGCATTTATACAGAGACTTGTTTACACACAGGTGGATTCTATTTATCATCATTAGTCATTTAGGTCAACATTGGATCATTCAGAGATCCTCACTGAACTTCTGGAGAGAGTTTGCTGCACTGAAAGTAAAGGGGCTGAATAATTTTGCACGCCCAATTTTTCAGTTGTTTATTTGTTAAAAATGTTTGAAATATCCAATAAATTTCGTTTCACTTCATGATCGTGTCCCACTGGTTGTTGGTTCTTCACAAAAAATTACAGTTTTATATCTTTATGTTTGAAGACAGAAATGTGGCAAAAGGTCAAAAAGTTCAAGGGGGCCGAATACTTTCGCAAGGCACTGTATGTAATATATATATATATATATATCAATCAAGTCCAACAGACCAGTGCAATATTGCCATTAATTGTGCGTCTGCAGGAAAAAAGGAAACTGAATTGTGGAAAGCAAAGTGTGATTAATTTCGATTAATATTTTTAATCGCACTAAAAGTAAGTGCTTTATTGTCAATGTACAACTAAATAGTGTTCAGGTGTTAGTCCTGAGCTGCTGAGCCGCGCTGCCACTGTGTCAACCTGACCCGCATGACCTTGGAGGTCGGGGAAACTGTAGCACTGGGAAGAAACCTGGCTGGCTGCCCTCTGTCTCCTCTGAAATAGTGCCGCGCCTCCTGGGTTTGTCCCTCTTTCAGAGCGTGGTGTCCTGCACTGGTCAGCTCCTCCTTCCTCTTCCTCCCTCTGCTTCACAACAGTCTTTCACCATCTCTCGTTTTGTTTCCTGTAGCTCCTCTTGTGACGCCTCGACTGTGCTGCAGCTGTGGGGGCTCTCGGTGCCTCTTCAGTGTCTCAGAAGAAGAAATGTGTAGGTCTCAAATGGGTTTAGCTGATAAGCTAGCATTTTGTTTACCTTTAAAAAGCTGCTTTCTTCAGGACCATTTTAGACTCTCAAAGTAAACAAATCCACCAAACCTCCACAAAAACTCGGCAAAGACGTACAAAAGTATCCAGAAAAACAATGTGGAACAGAAACCACAAATTCAGTTTGCAGAAAAAGGCAAAAAAACTCAGCTGCACAAGGAGCGAGCGAAGTCGTGTCCTGTTTTTTAAACCTCATGTAATTAATTAATTGCAATTAATCGAAAAAAGTCCCGGCCCCAATATATATGTGTGTGTGCGCCTTAAATCAGAACACAGAAACATTTTGCGACAGTGAGTGAAGCCTCTGCCCCGAATCATCCAATCCCATCCACGTTCGTGATCCTTGTTGTCTGGAACAGTCTTCATGAGGATGTGAGACAGGCCTCAACTCTGACAATGTTCAAATCCAGGCTGAAAACAGCTCTTTTTACCCGAGCAGATGAAAACTGAAAGTATTTTATCTGCACTCTTGCCTTTTACTGTCATTGATTAATTTTTATGTTGATGTTTTAATGATTGATTTTATCTGTTTTCTTGTAATTTTATGCAACTGTGAAGCACTTTGAATTGCCTTGTGTATGAATTGTGCTACAAATAAACTTGCCTTGTCGTTATGTGTAAACCTACCATTACCCCACTCTCCCCTACTTGTACTGTAGAAATACAACGCCATAACAAGTGAATGACTTACTGCATCATGACGCCGATGTTGTGCACTCTGATGGTGGGTAAGGTGCAGTAGTCGCTGTGAGAAAGGACAGAATCCCCAAATGTCACACACGGCAAATCAAATAAATGCACTGAACTGTAGATAGTTGAAGATACTTACAACATGTAGCTCATATCATCGGCTATGATAGTGGGGACGGTGAAGTCGACCTGCAGTAAACACAAAGTACCTTTACAAAAGCACACACAGAGACCACACCAATGCCTTGGACATGTGAGGACGCGCCTGTCTCTCATCCAGAGGAATGATGAGCGTGCTGTTGTTGATCTTGGCCTTCCCGATCACCGTTTTGGAGAACTGCACCCGAGCCGTGATGTTGGTCATGTAGATGGCATAGTAGTTGTTGTTGGTGATGTTCAGGGAGCTCTGGGACAGACAAAATACAGGACACTTTAAGATTCAAATAACAAACTACAAACTATGGCCACTGCCTACTCTCCGTCGGCCACATTGGTTTACTCTGAAGTCACGTTCGATCTCGAGAGGTTTTGCAGGAACAATGTGAGACAGCAGGATAAATGGGCTAAACATCATCTGAACATCTGAGTCGTGACACAAATTTAAGAACAGAAATGTGTAAACTCGTGCGTAGAGAACGACTTATTCAGAGCATCATCTGCTCCTCAATATCAAGGCTCAATACAATCAAGACTAATACAAATGTAAATTGGAGCTTATATCTCAATTTTAACGAAATGTTTAAGAAACAGTGGGCGAGCAGTTTGCATTGTACGTCTTTAGCTGCTCTACGCGCTGCCCGATCCGTCTTACCTCCTGCACCAGCCTCTCCTCTCTTCTCTCTCGTGTTTAATCCAGATCCAGCACTATCAAGGCGCATTGAGTTTCCTTGTGTACGAAATGCGCGGTATAAATAAAGTTGCCTTGCCTATCAGTCAGCTCCGTTGTGAGATCCATCACTAAAAAGCTGTTTATGTAAAAAAAAGCTAAACATATTACGCAAATGACTTAATTTAACCTCTGTTATGAAGTGACATTTAACTCAGAAATAAAAATGCTCAGTGTAGTAGAAGTGTATGTCCATTAGATGTCGCCGTTGCTACAGCAGGTGTGGCGGGCGGCGGACAGCAATATCGTAAAGCAGGGTGGTGTCTTTGCGAAAAAGTTCTTTTTTATTCTTGTTTATAATCACTTAATATAAACTTAGAGGATGCATAGTGACAAGACAACACTAATACATTCTTTGTGGCCTATTTAATGTAATATTTGCTTTAATAATTGATGAAATTAGGTTAGAAACGATAGAAGAGAAATGGCACGATAAGACACTTTTCTATCGTCCCCACGATATGTATCGTCATATCGCCCAGCACTACCACACACTGTACGACCAAAGCTGTTGGACACGTGATTCTTTTTTATCGCCGCCTCTCAAGTTCGGAAAATCTGCCGACAATTTTTAAATCTTCCCGTGTGAACCAGACTTAAGTTGAACATTGACCTCGTCATTTTTTGTGATTTCTGTTTGTCTTTATTAGATTATATATATTTTCAAATAATGACTTTTACTCCAAGTCTAATATTAGTGGATGGAAATATCATGTAAATCTAATATTTATTTAGTGTACTATACATTTCTATGACATCAAATCAAATTTCCTGGACCTTCTGCCATACAGCTGCACTCTGAAATGGTTCAACAGTCTGTCAAGTCAACGCCATTTCTGTGACGACATTGTGAAGCTCAATGAGAAAACGTCCAAAGTGCAAAGCAGGAATCAAAGCAAGAGAAGAATATACTTTACTTTTTTAAACATAATTCCTTCAATGAGAATCTACAATATAAAAAGTAGGAGGCGTGACTATTTCCTGTGGCTCCACCCCCATGTGACTCTCCATCGGCTGCACTCAAACCCTTCTCGGATTAAGGTTAGTTGTGCTTAGTCTGTACTTTTCAGTTTTACTTACTTTTAATGAGTCTACGAGAAGATTTCAGACAGCGTTTTATTAACTACTTTTATTTCTGTTTACATGACAAAAACATGCTACTAAATATAAAATATAAATTTTTTGTGCAGCATTTTTCCAAAAAAGTACACACAGATAACTGGAATAACCCAGTGGGGTTATTGCATGGGCTCTTATGAAGTGTGAAACTCCCTAATCCTGTAGTTTAAACCTCTACAAACATGTTTTCTGTCCTTCCACACGAGCTCGAGATAAGGATAGTTTTGTTCCTGTGGTTACGCTGACACAAGTCATGTTGGTCTGCCCAGTGATAGTTAAAAATAATTATATTGAAGCCTTTGCTAGAAATAAAGAATAAATCACTTGTTTCGCCGGTTTCACAGTTTTTGTGATTTTATCATATTACTGTCCTACTGAACAAGATTGTGACAAAGAGTGGTAGGTGGTAGTGTCTCATTCGTTTTCCTCGTAGTGTAGGTTTTCAAAGTTGTAAATCGACTCCCGGGCCGGGTGTGGAGTCTGCATGTTTCCCTCCCCGTGTGTGGATGGGTTTCCTCCGGGTTCTCCGGTTTCCCTCATTAACCGAAAACATCCACCACAGGTGAATCCTCCAGCCAGGTAACTGACCATCAGCCTGGCTCCACATCTGGACTTGGGTCACCGGGCGCTGCACTGCGGTCGCCCCCGCGGCATCGAAGTCAAATGGACCCATCCCAATGAAGAGGATACATTTCCCTACGAGGACAATAAAGTAAACCTTAACCTTTAGACGATAGTTTTTCCACTGGCACAAGGCTTCACACACATCGGTGCGCCAGGGCTTTGGCCGGTAGCCTGAGGGCATCGCTTAGGAAAAAAGGGCTCGGTTTTAGGGCATTATTTTGGTAATCGATTAATCTACAGATTATTCTTACGATTAATCGCCTGGCTGTGAATGAAGTTATATTTTTTCAAACGTTTTCCTACATAAAAGCTAAAGTGACATCACTTGAGGACATGTTGATGGAGTAAACTTAAAGTGAATGTTTGTAGGAGGTTCTTAGCGCTAATTCTGCTTTCTGATTGTAAATTTCATACATATCTGTGTCTCATCCAATGTACAAAACACCCCGAACACCCTAACTTTAAAAAACAAAGCAGTTTTTCATCAAAAATACAACATTTTGAAGTTGTCGATGAATCTATTTGTTGTTTCGGCCCTCGTCGGCAGAGGCGTATGCTACGTTCAGCGCTGACTTCAAGCACAGCGTCAGGCATTAAGCTTTGGCTGGACAAACTACAACATACACATGTCTAACTCTAGTAAAGAGCGCGGGGCAAACTACGTACGTGCAGGTGTTATAGTTTGCCCCGCAAGCTGAAAAATTAAATATGCTTTTTTCTTGGCATGTTGCACTTAAGTTACCATTTGATACAAAATTTGGCCATATCGTTCAGCCCTAATAGAAAATGTGTAAATGACTCTGCTGCTGATCTACTTTTGCACGTGAGCAAACGTTTGGTAAATGTATTTCAACTAGACATGACTAACACTTAATGGGAATAGAACAAGGACAGGAAACTGTTATGGACACAGGAAGTTAGCCATAACCACAACTAGCATCGTGCTGCTACACTGTTCTCCTGCTTCCTGTACCCTGTTTCAGATTAGCATAGAAATATTTGATCGCAGAGCCACTTCACGTTAGCTCAGTAACACTCACCACTGTATTATTATCCCACCTGTCAAATGCACTTTCTGTATTTCCCCAATAAACATTAGTTTAACTGCCGTCTGTCTGTCTGTGGACAAACTTCAACTGATGTATTACATTTAGAATCAATCCAGTGCATAGGAGCACATCCTGAGCAATTGAACTGGCTCCAAAACTTGATTCCATCCATTTTCTTCCACTTGTCCGTTGCCGGGTCGTGGGGGCAGCTGTTGGAGCTGCACCAGCCCCTATGGCGCCCCCTGCAGGTGGTGGGCCCACAGAAGGACTCATATGGGGCTTCTGGACCGCTCTTTGTCTGACCCGTCACCTAGGACCTGTTTGCCCTGGGAAACCCTACCAGGGGCACCAAGCCCCCGACAACAGAGCTCCAGGATCATTCGGGGAAAGGTGGTTTTCAAAAATACAACATTTTCATGTAATTTTTCACTATTTGAGTCTGTGTGAACCAGAAAAATATTAATCGATTACTGAAATAGTTGTTGACTATTCCAATAATCGATGGGTTGTTGATTAATCGATTAGTTGTTTCAGGCCTTATCGAGACTGTAGCATGCTATTCAAGGCCGTGGGAACCCAGGGTGCTGAGGGTGCTGCAGCACCCCCTGGTGGATATTTTGTGTATTGCAAGCAATATTATTAAATAGGAAATAAGCACAGAAAAGGGTTTTTTGGGGGAAATCCTGTCCCTCAGCACCCCCTAACAAAAATAAGTTCCCACAGCTCTGATGCTATTGCTTGATGCAACAAATCAAGGCTGGGAAAGAAACTATGACGGGTTCACCTCAAGAAATAACACAATAATATCCCCTGTTGAATTTCTCAGTGGGTTTGGTTATGAGACGGTGTTAAAGAATATCTGACCTAACATATTATTAAGTTGTAAGGATCCCATTAATATTGTGAGTTGTTTGAATTAATGTCATGTAAAAGTTGTGTAGCCAAGGATATTTAGTGTAGAGTTGAACCAGAGTCCAGTGATCCTTTTTTACTGTTTTTGAACATTTCATATGCAAGTAAAGACAAGACATTATTGATCTCTCAAATTGAGAAATTCACTGGTTGCAAAAGAGAACCATTGACTTTTTCCACGCACAGCAGCTACTTTTCAGGAAGTATTGGCGGCAGAGACTCAAATCCCCGGTATCGGTTATGGTATCAGAAGCAAAAAAGCAAGATCGGTGTATGTGTAGTTCCGCCCTGACGGACTGTGTGTTTCTTGTGTTTGTTTAAACTGACTTTAATGTTAATGTTGGATTTTAAAACATCTAATCCCAATAGGGTAATGGTAAACAGAGTCATGTTGAGTGATGTGCTCCTTTCTTACAGTGATGTTGAGGTACACGATGCGTTTGTCCAGGTCGTAGGTCACATAAGCCGACTTGATCCCCACGTAGGACATGTCGATGGGACGGGGGAAGAGGAAGAAAACTGCGAGGCCCGACAGGAGCAGGCAAAGGGCAACTGATAACGTCACGTACAGCTTTCTGCACAAAAACGGCACACATTCCTCAGGTTAGGGTTATGGGCCGGGTTAATGATACACAGGATTATTTCAGCAGGACTGTGATGCTCTTACGTCCGGCTCGGTCTGAGGCGCTGGTCGCTGTAGGGGATCAGAGCCACCAGCTGGTTTTCCTGGCCTGACCACACAAAGAAAACAGATTTACTTCAACTTTTTCTTTCATTGCTATGACGGTGCCATTTTGAAGACCAAATGCTATCATTTTAAAGCCACAAACACAAGAGAAAATATTTGGAAACAATTATCAAACGGAAGAATCAAGAAAAATGGAAACAACCGGCAAATGTTGAGGAAATCTTTGTGGCAAACTGACAAAAAATAACTACATTTGAGCAAAAACCTGCAGTTGAGTGCTTTTTGGACCATAAATGTATCTTCTCTGGACATATAGAGAGGGGGAAAAAGATGCGCGCGTGTGTTACCTCTGGGTATCCGGCCCGTGCCCTGGCAGGTGGCGCAGGTCACGCTGTCCCGCCCGGTGAACTCCACGTAGGGGAACTGGGACACGTCCTCAGTCTTCTCCTTGTCAGACTCGGTGCCGGTGAGCGGGTCCTGGGTCTCGTCTTTGTGCTTGAGCAGAAGCGACTGGCTCTTCCCCATGGTGGCGAGATCTGTCCGCACACATTTCATTTCTTAAGATTTGCAAACCCTCCGTCAAACACGGGACAGTGTAGAATCAAGTCAGCCAATAGTGCGCCATGTTGTTTGTATACAAATTAAAAATAGTCCAAGAAATGTTGATTTAACGCCAGTTTGAATCCAGCGTGATGCTTCTTAATGACATTTTAGGATTTCATTTTGGGTGGGACAGTGGTGCAGTTGGTAGAGCGGGTCGTCCCATGATGAGTGTCTGCGTACACTGGTGTATAAATGAGAGTGGATGGGTGAGGGGTTCATTACTGTAAAGCGATTTGGGCCTACTGAAGGTAGAAAAGCAATTTGTATAGATAAGTTGAGTCCATTTAATTTTGACACAATTCCTTCACTTTGTCCTGCCTAGGGGCAGCAGGGAGTCCCGTCTCAGGGTGCCGCAATATGAGACGAAAAGTGTCTTGTGGCAACTCTATAACAATATTACTGCACTATTTCACAAAACCATTTTAACAAAGTGCGTTCCATTAAATGAAATAAAAAAACGTGGGTAAGGTAATTTGTTTTGTTGTTTTATTTCATTAAACTGTGCCAAAATAAGACTTAAAAATACTAAAAGACCAAAACATGACTAAAAATAGAATTAAAAGGACGAAAATGATGACTAAAACAGTTTTTTTTTATGACTTTTGTGGTTTCTTCTAGGTCCCGACGGATATGGGTTTTTTGGGGTTTGATACCGATATTTAAGCGGTTGGCCGATAGCCGATAAATAGCCCAATATTTTAAGTAATTTAATTCATTGTTGTTGTTTTTTCATCTCTCAAGTAGCCTATAGTCACTCGCCGGCGCCGTCACATCACTCCAGTGCTGCACTCCCTACACTGAACTTGCACCTTCCTTGCACGGTGGCACAGCAGTTAGTGCTCGTGCTTCACAGCTAGAAGGTCCGGGTTCGATTCCCACCTGGACGGGGCCTTTCTGTGTGGAGTTTGCATGTTCTCCCCGTGTCTGCGTAGGTTTCCTCCGGGCACTCCTGTTTCCCCTACCACTAAAAACATGTACAATAGGCCAGGATGAATGTGAGTGTGTTTGAGAGTGTGCATCGGGGATAACGGATGGAAATTAGCCCAAGGCTACAATCCGGTGTGGCGTGTTTACATGCATGAGACCCATGCATGTTCATTAACATGCACTGTAGGGCTCGAAATTGCGTCCCTTTTGGTCGCATATGCTCCCAAAATTATGCCTTTGCGATCTAAAAATAGAATCACTCACAAATGCTCCGGTCCACCTTAAGAGAAAACCTTCTCGTGCTGCCTTAAAAAAGCTTGTTTTCACAAACACTGCCTGTCAGCAACAGCAAACTGTTTGTTCTAAAATGGTTCGAGAGCATATAGTAAACTACGATCTGTCCTTTCTTTTGGCTCAGCGCCGCTGTCAGTCGTCCCAGTCACACGGGCTGGGCCGTCCCGCACCAGCCCAGCCCGTGTTCTCTGCGTATGTGCCTGTGCACCGCTCACATTCATCTGCCCACTTTCATTGAACGTGTAGTGCGAACTATGATGCTGCGTCCACACCAAGCGCCGCCGACGCCTCCAAAGCGTCAGGTTCACATTAAAATACATGGAGGAAGCGCGTCCAGCGCGGCCGACGCTAGAGTTGGAAATGTTGTTCTCCAACAGTGACGTACGTTGTAGCTGAGCGCCCACCGGGGCAGAAGCTCTGCCGCGGCCCGCAGATGTAAACAAGTCATGGAGGATTAGCTTCTTTGTGAACAGGAGCTACAGCAGCTCTGGGACTTTTACAAAGACACACATCAGTGTTTCATTTACCTAAACACCCAGGATTAAAAGCCGCGACAAGAAAACTTATTTGAGTGACTGAATCTGTGCTGGGAATGTGTCTGGGCCTTGATGATGCACAGAGCATTCCCAAAGCTGCTACGAGCCAATCCATGTGAAAACGAGAAATATGCACAAATAACGTCACAAAAGCCTTAACTACACAGAACAGCCTTTATGATGGTCCCACACTGAGCTGGGCTGGACACATTTGTGGTTTATTGCACAGTGAGCAGTAGGCAATCGCAACAAGCTAACCGGGCTAACCTAGCCTGTAGCCACTTGCCACCAATGTCCCTTCAACCGTATGGGCTGGATATGAGCTTAAATTCTGGGGAGATCCTGCGTAGACCATGGGGGTACAGTTAAAGATCTATAGGACATGGCAGGAGCAAAGAGGGAGACTAGTTAGCCTCCGAACAACTGTAGTTTTGAGGCAAGAGCTGCTTCCAAGATGGCTATGAACGCACTCTGAGCTGAGCGCGGCCAGGGCGTCTTGACGCTCGGTGACATTTGTGACAAGTGTCTGACTTCAGTAAGCACTAGCGTCCTACTACAGGCTCGAGGCGCGTTTTTGACGCCCGAGAGGCGTTCGGTGTGGACGCAGCATGAAGCTTTCTCCCGCAGCACAGAGTGAGGAGACGATGAGGAGCAGTGAAGCAGGTGCGGAGCAAGTCGGGGGTTGGGGGCAGTGGGAGGCACAAAATCTGGTGTCCCATTTATAATGTTAAAATTTGGCCTAATGAGTTTTGTAGATTGCTGAATGGACAACACCTGCTGGTGGTCCCCAGGACCAAAAGTAAGCAGTTCCAGTTCGTTCCTTCTCAGTGGCTGGTCCGAGGCTCTGGAACACTCTGCCTCTAGAGTTACGACCTGATACTGTTTAAAGCTAGGTTGAAAACATACCCGTTTAGATCTGCTTTTGACTGCTAATTGCACATGTGTAATCTATATGTTTTTAATATTTTGTGTTAAAACTGTTTTTTAATACATTGCACTCATGGAAAGCACTTTGGTTCAGCGGGTGCTGTTGTAAAGCTCTATTAGGGCTGAACGATTAATTGCATTTGCAATTTTATCGCGATATTACACAACGCGATTTCGTAATCGCAGGGCACGCGATTTTGGATGTGATTGGAGCAGCGAGATATGGCAGCAAAGTCCGCTCCGCCATGCTTTTTTTTACGTCTCAGTCTAGTTAAGGTGCGCGGTAGATTGTGGATGTTCAGTGAAAATAACAGCGTTTATCATGCAGCCACCGCGAAGGACTATTGCTTTCTTCTCGTTAGCATTGCGTTAGCCGCAGCGCTAATCACGCCATTCTATCGCTGCTATATGCGCTCTGATGATCACAGAAACTATCTCACCTCCGGATTCACACGTCTCTCCACAGAGGTGAGCCTGTGTTGCTTGTAATGAGTAAAGAGTCGTTTGTGGCTCAGTTCAGGAGGCTTATGTTTGGGAATGTTGTGGATAAAGAACTTATATCAAAAGCATAATGACGGTTCATGATCATAAAGTATCCGCGGAGGCCATGTGCCTTTATTTACCTTTGCATCTACCGCATCTGTGCTCCGTAGGTCGTACAGACGCTAGATATAAACACTAAACTAGTGTATGGAAAGGGTTGGTAACTAGGATCCGAGGCAGGAGTCCGTGTCTTATTTTGCTGAGCAAATGTGCTGTTTAAGCTGAAATGTCACTAAATGGCTGCGAGTCAAAGAGACGTGTCTGTGTTTGGCCTCATGTCGCCGTCTCCTTGTTCTTCTCTTTCTTCATTTTGTCCAAAGTTACCTCCCAAAACCAAAATTCTGCTCCTACTTCCACTGTGTTTTGGCGTGTGCTCCATCTGGCCTCTCCGTGTCCATCAATAACACGCATCTGAAGCAACTACGAGTCGCAGCTCAGACTGGGATTTGATTGGCCGAAATAATAAATAATAAATAGTTTAGTTTGTATTAATTGGAAGTGTGATTTCCAAAACCTTTTCGAACTAGTTAAAGCAGACGTTTGTTCTTACTCTTCCTGCACTTTAGTATGGGTGATGTTACTGACTGGATCAGTGAGTTTTATCTTTTTTTTAATGTCTATATAATTTATCTTTTTCATTTATTTATAGACTGTACTGTTAAGTTCTGACCGTTTTTAAGAAGTGCAGTCCACATTTTACAAATGAAATAGGTCAGGCAACAATTTTGTTTGCTTTATTGTTGCAATTTTCACTTCAAATTAATCTAATATTGTTTATTATGAAACAGACTGATTTATTGCTTGTGTTATGTCAAAAATACATAAGAGGACCTTGCAACAATAATCGCATATTTAATCGCAATCGCAATATTGAAGAAAATAAACGCAATTAGATTATTTTCCAAAATCGTTCAGCCCTAAGCTCTATACAAATACAAGTTGATTGATTGATTGATTACAGTTAAACATTCATCATTATAGTAAACAACTGAATCATAGAAAATATATCAAATTATGTCAAATAGAGGTCGACTGATATGGGTTTTTCGAAGGCCGCTGCCGATCTACACCAACGATAAATCACGGAGCAGTGCTACTACAGTATGGTTTTACAGTTGTTATGCACCGGGCCTGCACGTGCATGCACCTAATTTAGTATGCATACGTCACATGAAATCGTCTATTGCAGATACTGAATACTAAAATACCGGCCCAATATATAATCGGCCGGGCCATAGTTTCTTGCTATAGGTGCATTTAGTTGCCTTATGTACGAAATGAGCGGTATAAATAAACATGCCTTGCCTATACTGCATCGCTTCACATTGCCATAATAACAGTCATTTGCAGACACATTGTGCAGTCCTAATGTTTGTAAATCCCTGTTATGATGTTGGGTGTAGCTCACGCGGCACTCCGCCCCAAAGTACAATGCAATCTGAGATCTACATGATGTTGAAACAGACTAACGTTTATTATCGGATAAGATTTCAGCCACAGCACCTGACATGTTATGTTGACATAACAACCCTCGCTTCACATTTTGACTCAGAACACAAGAATTTATTTGCTTCTATATTTAGTTAGCTTACTTAACTGACAACAGAAATGGCATGTCCAAAACCAGTATTTGTCAATTACATGTATTCTCCACGTCATATTTCTTGTATTTGCAAATGATAATTGAAATTGCATTGGTCTAAAGGAAGCAGCCACCACAGGCTACACTCCTAATGAGGAAGAATTATCAGACAGATCACATAAAAATGTTAGTTTCATTGACTGGTTACATCATGGTGACCCAGAAGGACAGGCCCACAAACTGTTTCGATCCCAACTTGCAGCTGAGACAGTTTGGCTGAATCAACTGGGACATGCTCAACCGAACAGCTGACGATCTAAAACAATGAGACTAAACCACCCACATAGCACCTGACTCCGGGGCGGATCCGCCCTCATTCGACAAATCCGCTGAGCGGTTCTGACTTCAGAGCGGATTCCATGCATTATGCATTGACTATCATATGCAGCTGCATTCAAGGTACAGCAGGTCAGAATTTCAGTTAGTATTTACCGATGTGTTAAAACTATGTATTGTCTTTTCTCTTTCAGCATTTCCTTTGGTGGTTTTGTGTTAAAATGAAGAAGAGGAAAAAGTACTGTATGTACCTGTATTGAAGACCTTTACATAATGGCGTTATGAAACCTGACCGTTGCAAATAATATTCTTGTTTATTTCAGGTGGACCTGTGCTGGGCTTAGTGAAGATGCAGTTAAACACAGTGTAAGCAAATGGCTCTGTAGAATCATATCTAACAATAATCAGTCTCATCCATGTTTACGTTTTTTGCCCGCGGGTGTCATTTCAGATCCTGTCAGAAGAGGGGACTATATTTGACTGGACACAGACTGCATCTTCACCAGGTCTACTGCTTCAGACTGACCATACACATCTCAAACTCTGAACACCCAACTCAATCTACCGTGTATAAGTACAACAGTCAATCATCTATTTTATTGTGGTGAACTTTTTGGGGGATTGATTCTTTGGCCAAGCTAGTAGTGTGCGATATATTGGTTTGAAATGAGGCTGCTCTGAATGAATCTTTTGTTGGTCATTTGTTTTACTACGTCTTTATTAGGCCCGAGCCAGGACTTTGTCCTGGTAAGGGACTATTGTTCTCCCCCGGTTTCTTGTTATTATTATTATTAGGCCCGAGCCAGGACTTTGTCCTGGTAAGGGACTTTTGTTCTCCCCCGGTTTCTTGTTATTATTATTAGGCCCGAGCCAGGACTTTGTCCTGGTAAGGGACTATTGTTCTCCCCCGGTTTCTTGTTATTATTATTATTATTATTATTATTATTATTATTATTATTATTATAGTTACGCCTCTAAGATCCTGTTTTTCAGTGCCTTCCCGTGTAAAAGTACACGCAGAAATTGGCACAGTGATCAGAGTCGGCAAAAATTGCGTGTCAGTGGGCGACATGCACACGCCCAAAACAAAATGGCTCCACAGCGCCCCCTCAAAGTTGACCCCCATTCTTTTGGGGACAGTCATTTTTGGTGTAGGCCAATCCCCTTTGGCACAGTGATAGAGCACATGGAGAGAGTCACAAAACATAATTATAGCTCCGCCCTCTGACCAACAGGAAGTCGGCCATCTTGGATTGAAATCCTGGAGAAGAAATCTCTCACCAGATGTTTAAATGTACTACTCCTTGGTTTTTCTGCAGAATAAGCTCAAACATGGCTCAATAGAATCTAGAGAAATGGAGCTACATTTTCAAGCCAGCTTTTTTTGATAACGTTTACAGTTTTCACATAGCGCCCCCACAAAAAACATGCTTTTTTCCCGTACCTTCGACAACCCCTCGCAGGCATGCGCTCTATCCAATCTGGATCATATTTGGTTGACATGAGGCCTCTTATGGTATGGATCCATAGAGCTCAATAACTGCACGGTGCTCGCCACTATAGCGCCACCTATCTATACCTTGAAACATTTAGTTTGTACAATTTATATGAAACGTTGCAGGTATATTCTACACATTAAATCGAACACAAAAATATATTACATGTGTTTTATATTTTCGAAGGTGTGGGCGTGGCAATGACGCACAGGAAGTCGGCCATTTTCACTTTCAACCTCTTAACTCCCACCTGAACCAAGTACACTTCTTTGTGTGCTGTGTTTTCACCTGCACTTACGTCTCATTTCTGTAACTGTTTTTGACGCTTTTTTTCAAGAAGCTTTAAGATATGGGTCAAGACGAACTGGCGAAAATGTGCTCGGTTAAAGTGGGGGTTAACAGATTAAAATGGCACCCCCACAGAAAAAATGCCTTTTTGCAGTACATTTCACAAGCCCTCGCAGGCATGCGCTCTATCCAATCTGGATCATATTTGGCTGACATAAGGCAACTCACGGTCTGAACAGGTAGAGCTCAATAACTGCACAGTGCTCAACACTATAGCGCCTCCTATCTATACCTTGAATATTGCAGTCTGGATTATTTATCTCCCACTTTGCCGGTATATTCTACACAATAAACCAAACAAAAAATGATATTACATATACATCATATTGTGTAAGATGTGGGCGTGGCCAGTGTAAACGTGTTCCTGAGAGCATCATTATTATGCATTCTTTGTCCCTTTGAGTTTTAAATGTAATCACGTATACACCAGATGGCCCTGAATCTTTTTACATGAACACAAAAATGATCCATGCTATAGCGCCCCCTGCTGCAAAGAGCAAGAGTTAGTAGACAGAGAGCACACAGGTTGTGTGTGAGGCCGAGGGGAGAGCAGGTTTGGGCGAGAGCGGGGGCGGAAGCAAAGGAGGCGGTCGCAAGGGGGGCTGCGCCAGGGGCGAGGGCCTACATCGCCGCTTGCGGCTTTAATTAGGCCCGAGCCAGGACTTAGTCCTGGTGAGGGACTATTGTTCTCCCCCGGTTTCTTGTTATTATTAGGCCCGAGCCAGGACTTAGTCCTGGTGAGGGACTATTGTTCTCCCCCGGTTTCTTGTTATTATTATTATTATTATTCCGCCTCTAAGATCCTGTTTTTCAGTGCCTTCCCGAGCAAAAGTACACGCAGAAATGGGCACAGTGAATCAGAGTCGGCAAAAATTGCGTGTCAGTGGGCGACATGCACACGCCCTAAACAAAATGGCTCCACAGCGCCCCCTCAAAGTTGACCCCCATTCTTTTGGGGACATGCATTTTTGGCATAGGCCAATCCCCTTTGGCACAGTGATAGAGCACATGGAGACGGTCACAAAACATAATTATAGCTCCGCCCTCTGACCAACAGGAAGTCGGCCATCTTGGATTGAAATCCTGGAGAAGAAATCTCTCACCAGATGTTTCAATGTACTACTCCTTGGTTTTTCTGCAGAATAAGCTCAAACATGGCTCAATAGAATCTAGAGAAATGGAGCTACATTTTCAAGCCAGCTTTTTTTGATAACGTTTACACTTTTCACATAGCGCCCCCACAAAAAACGTGCTTTTTTCCCGTACCTTGGACAACCCCTCGCAGGCATGCGCTCTATCCAATCTGGATCATATTTGGCTGACATAAGGCCTCTTATGGTATGAATCCATAGAGCTCAATAATTGCACGGTGCTCACCACTATAGCGCCACCTATCTATACCTTGAAACATTTAGTTTGTACAATTTATATGAAACTTTGCAGGTATATTCTACACATTAAATCGAACACAAAAATATATTACATGTGTTTGATATTTTCTAAGGTGTGGGCGTGGCAATGACGCACAGGATGTCGGCCATTTTCACTTTTAACCTCTTAACTCCCACCTGAACCAAGTACACTTCTTTGTGTGCTGTGTTTTCACCTGCACTTACGTCTCATTTCTGTAACTGTGTTTTTGACGCTTTTTTTCCAGAAGCTTTAAGACATGGGTCAAGACGAACTGGAGAAAATGTACTCGGTTAAAGTGGGGGTTAAGAGATTAAAATGGCACCCCCACAAAAAAAAGGCCTTTTTGCAGTACATTTCACAACCCCTCGCAGGCATGCGCTCTATCCAATCTGGATCATATTTGCCTGACATAAGGACACTCACGGTCTGAACAGATAGAGCTCAATAACTTCACAGTGCTCAACACTATAGCGCCACCTATCTATACCTTGAATATTGCAGTCTGGATTATTTATCTCCCACTTTGCCGGTATATTCTACACAATAAACCAAACAAAAAATGATATTACATATGCATCATATTGTGTAAGATGTGGGCGTGGCCAGGGTAAACGTGTTCCTGAGAGCATCATTATTATGCATTCTTTGTCCCTTTGAGTTTTAAATGTAATCACGTATACACCAGATGGCCCTGAATCTTTTTACATGAACACAAAAATGATCCATGCTATAGCGCCCCCTGCTGCAAAGAGCAAGAGTTAGTAGACAGAGAGCACACAGGTTGTGTGTGAGGCCGAGGGGAGAGCAGGTTTGGGCGAGAGCGGGGGCGGAAGCAAAGGAGGCGGTCGCAAGGGGGGCTGCGCCAGGGGCGAGGGCCTACATCGCCGCTTGCGGCTTTAATTATTATTATTATTATAGTTACGCCTCTAAGATCCTGTTTTTCAGTGCCTTCCCGTGCAAAAGTACACGCAGAAACTGGCACAGTGATCAGAGTCGGCAAAAATTGCGTGTTAGTGGGCGACATGCACACGGCCAAAACAAAATGGCTCCACAGCGCCCCCTCAAAGTTGACCCCCATTCTTTTGGGGACATGCATTTTTGGCGTAGGCCAATCCCCTTTGGCCCAGCGATAGAGCGCATGGAGAGAGTCACAAAACATCATTATAGCTCCGCCCTCTGACCAACAGGAAGTCGGCCATCTTGGATTGAAATCCTGGAGAAGAAATCTCTCACCAGATGTTTCAATGTACTACTCCTTGGTTTCTCTGCAGAATAAGCTCAAACATGGCTCAATAGAATCTAGAGAAATTGAGCTACAACTTCAAGCCAGCTTTTTTTGATAACGTTTACACTTTTCACATAGCGCCCCCACAAAAAACATGCTTTTTTCCCGTACATTGGACAACCCCTCGCAGGCATGCGCTCTATACAATCTGGATCATATTTGGCTGACATAAGGCCTCTTATCGTATGAATCCATAGAGCTCAATAACTTCACGGTGCTCACCAGTATAGCGCCACCTATCTATACCTTGAAACATTTAGTTTGTACAATTTATATGAAACTTTGCAGGTATATTCTACACATTAAATCGAACACAAAAATATATTACATGTGTTTGATATTTTCGAAGGTGTGGGCGTGGCAATGACGCACAGGAAGTCGGCCATTTTCACTTTTAACCTCTTAACTCCCACCTGAACCAAGTGCATTTCTTTGTGTGCTGTGTTTTCATCTGCACTTACGTCTCATTTCTGTAACTGTGTTTTTGACGCTTTTTTTCAAGAAGCTTTAAGACATGGGTCAAGACGAACTGGAGAAAATGTGCTCGGTTAAAGTGGGGGTTAAGAGATTACAATGGCACCCCCACAAAAAAAGGCCTTTTTGCAGGACATTTCACAAAACCTCGCAGGCATGCGCTCTATCCAATCTAAATCATATTTGGCTGACATAAGGCCTCTTACAGTCTGAACAGACAGAGCTCAATAACTGCACAGTGCTCAACACTATAGCGCCCCCTATCTATACCTTTAATATTGCAGTTTGGATTATTTATCTCCCACTTTGCCGGTATATTCTACACAATAAACTAAACAAAAATAGATATTACATATACATCATATTGTGTAAGATGTGGGCGTGGCCAGGGTAAACGTGTTCCTGAGAGCATAATTATTATGCATTCTTTGTCCCTTTGAGTTTTAAATGTCATCCCTTATACACCAGATGGCCCTGAATCTTTTTACATGAACACAAAAATGATCCATGCTATAGCGCCCCCTGCTGCAAAGAGCAAGAGTTAGTAGACAGAGAGCACACAGGTTGTGTGTGAGGCCGAGGGGAGAGCAGGTTTGGGCGAGAGTGGGGGCGATTGCAAAGGAGGCGGTCGCAAGGGGGGGCTGCGCCAGGGGCGAGGGCCTACATCGCCGCTTGCGGCTTTAATTATTATTATTATTATTATAGTTACGCCTCTAAGATCCTGTTTTTCAGTGCCTTCCCGTGTAAAAGTACACGCAGAAATTGGCACAGTGATCAGAGTCGGCAAAAATTGCGTGTCAGTGGGCGACATGCACACGCCCAAAACAAAATGGCTCCACAGCGCCCCCTCAAAGTTGACCCCCATTCTTTTGGGGACAGTCATTTTTGGTGTAGGCCAATCCCCTTTGGCACAGTGATAGAGCACATGGAGAGAGTCACAAAACATAATTATAGCTCCGCCCTCTGACCAACAGGAAGTCGGCCATCTTGGATTGAAATCCTGGAGAAGAAATCTCTCACCAGATGTTTAAATGTACTACTCCTTGGTTTTTCTGCAGAATAAGCTCAAACATGGCTCAATAGAATCTAGAGAAATGGAGCTACATTTTCAAGCCAGCTTTTTTTGATAACGTTTACAGTTTTCACATAGCGCCCCCACAAAAAACATGCTTTTTTCCCGTACCTTCGACAACCCCTCGCAGGCATGCGCTCTATCCAATCTGGATCATATTTGGTTGACATGAGGCCTCTTATGGTATGGATCCATAGAGCTCACTAACTGCACGGTGCTCGCCACTATAGCGCCACCTATCTATACCTTGAAACATTTAGTTTGTACAATTTATATGAAACGTTGCAGGTATATTCTACACATTAAATCGAACACAAAAATATATTACATGTGTTTTATATTTTCGAAGGTGTGGGCGTGGCAATGACGCACAGGAAGTCGGCCATTTTCACTTTCAACCTCTTAACTCCCACCTGAACCAAGTACACTTCTTTGTGTGCTGTGTTTTCACCTGCACTTACGTCTCATTTCTGTAACTGTTTTTGACGCTTTTTTTCAAGAAGCTTTAAGATATGGGTCAAGACGAACTGGCGAAAATGTGCTCGGTTAAAGTGGGGGTTAACAGATTAAAATGGCACCCCCACAGAAAAAATGCCTTTTTGCAGTACATTTCACAAGCCCTCGCAGGCATGCGCTCTATCCAATCTGGATCATATTTGGCTGACATAAGGCAACTCACGGTCTGAACAGGTAGAGCTCAATAACTGCACAGTGCTCAACACTATAGCGCCTCCTATCTATACCTTGAATATTGCAGTCTGGATTATTTATCTCCCACTTTGCCGGTATATTCTACACAATAAACCAAACAAAAAATGATATTACATATACATCATATTGTGTAAGATGTGGGCGTGGCCAGTGTAAACGTGTTCCTGAGAGCATCATTATTATGCATTCTTTGTCCCTTTGAGTTTTAAATGTAATCACGTATACACCAGATGGCCCTGAATCTTTTTACATGAACACAAAAATGATCCATGCTATAGCGCCCCCTGCTGCAAAGAGCAAGAGTTAGTAGACAGAGAGCACACAGGTTGTGTGTGAGGCCGAGGGGAGAGCAGGTTTGGGCGAGAGCGGGGGCGGAAGCAAAGGAGGCGGTCGCAAGGGGGGCTGCGCCAGGGGCGAGGGCCTACATCGCCGCTTGCGGCTTTAATTATTATTATTATTATTATTATTATTCCGCCTCTAAGATCCTGTTTTTCAGTGCCTTTCCGTGCAAAAGTACACGCAGAAATTGGCACAGTGATCAGAGTCGGCAAAAATTGCGTGTCAGTGGGCGACATGCACACGCCCTAAACAAAATGGCTCCACAGCGCCCCCTCAAAGTTGACCCCCATTCTTTTGGGGACATGTATTTTTGGCGTAGGCCAATCCCCTTTGGCTCAGCGATAGAGCACATGGAGAGAGTCACAAAACATCATTATAGCTCCGCCCTCTGACCAACAGGAAGTCGGCCATCTTGGATTGAAATCCTGGAGAAGAAATCTCTCACCAGATGTTTCAATGTACTACTCCTTGGTTTCTCTGCAGAATAAGCTCGAACATGGCTCAATAGAATCAAGAGAAATGGAGCTACAACTTCAAGCCAGCTTTTTTTGATAACGTTTACACTTTTCACATAGCGCCCCCACAAAAAACATGCTTTTTTCCCGTACCTTGGACAACCCCTCGCAGGCATGCGCTCTATACAATCTGGATCATATTTGGCTGACATAAGGCCTCTTATCGTATGAATCCATAGAGCTCAATAAGTTCACGATGCTCACCAGTATAGCGCCACCTATCTATACCTTGAAAATTTTAGTTTGTACAATTTATATGAAACGTTGCAGGTACATTCTACACATTAAATCGAACACAAAAATATATTACATGTGTTTGATATTTTTGAAGGTGTGGGCGTGGCAATGACGCACAGGAAGTCGGCCATTTTCACTTTTAACCTCTTAACTCCCACCTGAACCAAGTGCACTTACGTCTCATTTCTGTGACTGTGTTTTTGACGCTTTTTTTCAAGAAGCTTTAAGACATGGGTCAAGACGAACTGGAGAAAATGTGCTCGGTTAAAGTGGGGGTTAAGAGATTAAAATGGCACCCCCACAAAAAAAAGGCCTTTTTGCAGTACATTTCACAAAACCTCGCAGGCATGCGCTCTATCCAATCTAAATCATATTTGGCTGACATAAGGCCTCTTATGGTATGAATCCATAGAGCTCAATACGTTCACGGTGCTCACCAGTATAGCGCCACCTATCTATACCTTGAAAATTTTAGTTTGTACGATTTATATAAAACTTTGCAGGTACATTCTACACATTAAAACAAACACAAACTATATTACAACATGCCTCTATCTTGCTTTGTTCTCGTTATAATTAGGCCCGAGCCAGGACTTTGTCCTGGTAAGGGACTATTGTTCTCCCCCGGTTTCTTGTTATTATTATTATTATTATTATTATTATTAGGCCCGAGCCAGGACTTAGTCCTGGTGAGGGACTATTGTTCTCCCCCGGTTTCTTGTTATTATTATTATTATTATTATTAGGCCCGAGCCAGGACTTTGTCCTGGTAATTAGGCCCGAGCCAGGACTTTGTCCTGGTAAGGGACTATTGTTCTCCCCCGGTTTCTTGTTATTATTATTATTATTATTATTATTATTATTATTATTATTATTATTCCGCCTCTAAGATCCTGTTTTTCAGTGCCTTCCCGTGCAAAAGTACACGCAGAAATTGGCACAGTGATCAGAGTCGGCAAAAATTGCGTGTCAGTGGGCGACATGCACACGCCCTAAACAAAATGGCTCCACAGCGCCCCCTCAAAGTTGACCCCCATTCTTTTGGGGACATGTATTTTTGGCGTAGGCCAATCCCCTTTGGCCCAGCGATAGAGCACATGGAGAGAGTCACAAAACATCATTATAGCTCCGCCCTCTGACCAACAGGAAGTCGGCCATCTTGGATTGAAATCCTGGAGAAGAAATCTCTCACCAGATGTTTCAATGTACTACTCCTTGGTTTCTCTGCAGAATAAGCTCGAACATGGCTCAATAGAATCAAGAGAAATGGAGCTACAACTTCAAGCCAGCTTTTTTTGATAACGTTTACACTTTTCACATAGCGCCCCCACAAAAAACATGCTTTTTTCCCGTACCTTGGACAACCCCTCGCAGGCATGCGCTCTATACAATCTGGATCATATTTGGCTGACATAAGGCCTCTTATCGTATGAATCCATAGAGCTCAATAAGTTCACGATGCTCACCAGTATAGCGCCACCTATCTATACCTTGAAAATTTTAGTTTGTACAATTTATATGAAACGTTGCAGGTACATTCTACACATTAAATCGAACACAAAAATATATTACATGTGTTTGATATTTTTGAAGGTGTGGGCGTGGCAATGACGCACAGGAAGTCGGCCATTTTCACTTTTAACCTCTTAACTCCCACCTGAACCAAGTGCACTTACGTCTCATTTCTGTGACTGTGTTTTTGACGCTTTTTTTCAAGAAGCTTTAAGACATGGGTCAAGACGAACTGGAGAAAATGTGCTCGGTTAAAGTGGGGGTTAAGAGATTAAAATGGCACCCCCACAAAAAAAAGGCCTTTTTGCAGTACATTTCACAAAACCTCGCAGGCATGCGCTCTATCCAATCTAAATCATATTTGGCTGACATAAGGCCTCTTATGGTATGAATCCATAGAGCTCAATACGTTCACGGTGCTCACCAGTATAGCGCCACCTATCTATACCTTGAAAATTTTAGTTTGTACGATTTATATAAAACTTTGCAGGTACATTCTACACATTAAAACAAACACAAACTATATTACAACATGCCTCTATCTTGCTTTGTTCTCGTTATAATTAGGCCCGAGCCAGGACTTTGTCCTGGTAAGGGACTATTGTTCTCCCCCGGTTTCTTGTTATTATTAGGCCCGAGCCAGGACTTAGTCCTGGTGAGGGACTATTGTTCTCCCCCGGTTTCTTGTTATTATTATTATTATTATAGTTACGCCTCTAAGATCCTGTTTTTCAGTGCCTTCCCGTGCAAAAGTACACGCACAAATTGGCACAGTGATCAGAGTCGGCAAAAATTGCGTGTCAGTGGGCGACATGCACACGCCCAAAACAAAATGGCTCCACAGCGCCCCCTCAAAGTTGACCCCCATTCTTTTGGGGACATGCATTTTTGGCGTAGGCCAATCCCCTTTGGCACAGTGATAGAGCACATGGAGAGAGTCACAAAACATAATTATAGCTCCGCCCTCTGACCAACAGGAAGTCGGCCATCTTGGATTGAAATCCTGGAGAAGAAATCTCTCACCAGATGTTTAAATGTACTACTCCTTGGTTTCTCTGCAGAATAAGCTCAAACATGGCTCAATTGAATCTAGAGAAATGGAGCTACAAATGCAAGCCAGCTTTTTTTGATAACGTTTACAGTTTTCACATAGCGCCCCCACAAAAAACATGCTTTTTTCCCGTACCTTGGACAACCCCTCGCAGGCATGCGCTCTATCCAATCTGGATCATATTTGGCTGACATGAGGCCTCTTATGGTATGGATCCATAGAGCTCAATAACTTCATGGTGCTTACCACTATAGCGCCACCTATCTATACCTTGAAACATTTAGTTTGTACAATTTATATGAAACTTTGCAGGTATATTCTACACATTAAATCGAACACAAAAATATATTACATGTGTTTGATATTTTCGAAGGTGTGGGCGTGGCAATGACGCACAGGAAGTCGGCCATTTTCACTTTTAACCTCTTAACTCCCACCTGAACCACTGAACCAAGTACATTTCTTTGTGTGCTGTGTTTTCACCTGCACTTACGTCTCATTTCTGTAACTGTGTTTTTGACGTTTTTTTTCAAGAAGCTTTAAGATATGGGTCAAGACGAACTGGAGAAAATGTGCTCGGTTAAAGTGGGGGTTAAGAGATTAAAATGGCACCCCCACAAAAAAAATGCCTTTTTGCAGTACATTTCACAACCCCTCGCAGGCATGCGCTCTATCCAATCTGGATCATATTTGGCTGACATAAGGAAACTCACGGTCTGAACAGATAGAGCTCAATAACTGCACAGTGCTCAACACTATAGCGCCCCCTATCTATACCTTTAATATTGCAGTTTGGATTATTTATCTCCCACTTTGCAGGTATATTCTACACAATAAACTAAACAAAAAATTATATTACATATACATCATATTGTGTAAGATGTGGGCGTGGCCAGTGTAAACGTGTTCCTGAGAGCATCATTCTTATGCATTCTTTGTCCCTTTGAGTTTTAAATGTAATCACTTATACACCAGATGGCCCTGAATCTTTTTACATGAACACAAAAATGATCCATGCTATAGCGCCCCCTGCTGCAAAGAGCAAGAGTTAGTAGACAGAGAGCACACAGGTTGTGTGTGAGGCCGAGGGGAGAGCAGGCTTGGGCGAGAGCGGGGGCGGTTGCAAAGGAGGCGGTCGCAAGGGGGGGCTGCGCCAGGGGCGAGGGCCTACATCGCCGCTTGCGGCTTTAATTATTATTATTATTATTATACCGCCTCTAAGATCCTGTTTTTCAGTGCCTTCCCGAGCAAAAGTACACGCAGAAATGGGCACAGTGAATCAGAGTCGGCAAAAATTGCGTGTCAGTGGGCGACATGCACACGCCCTAAACAAAATGGCTCCACAGCGCCCCCTCAAAGTTGACCCCTATTCTTTTGGAGACATGCATTTTTGGCATAGGCCAATCCCCTTTGGCACAGTGATAGAGCACATGGAGACGGTCACAAAACATAATTATAGCTCCGCCCTCTGACCAACAGGAAGTCGGCCATCTTGGATTGAAATCCTGGAGAAGAAATCTCTCACCAGATGTTTCAATGTACTACTCCTTGGTTTTTCAGCAGAATAAGCTCAAACATGGCTCAATAGAATCTAGAGAAATGGAGCTACATTTTCAAGCCAGCTTTTTTTGATAACGTTTACACTTTTCACATAGCGCCCCCACAAAAAACGTGCTTTTTTCCCGTACCTTGGACAACCCCTCGCAGGCATGCACTCTATACAATCTGGATCATATTTGGCTGACATAAGGCCTCTTATGGTATGAATCCATAGAGCTCAATAATTGCACGGTGCTCACCACTATAGCGCCACCTATCTATACCTTGAAACATTTAGTTTGTACAATTTATATGAAACTTTGCAGGTATATTCTACACATTAAATCGAACACAAAAATATATTACATGTGTTTGATATTTTCAAAGGTGTGGGCGTGGCAATGACGCACAGGAAGTCGGCCATTTTCACTTTTAACCTCTTAACTCCCACCTGAACCAAGTGCATTTCTTTGTGTGCTGTGTTTTCATCTGCACTTACGTCTCATTTCTGTAACTGTGTTTTTGACGCTTTTTTTCCAGAAGCTTTAAGACATGGGTCAAGACGAACTGGAGAAAATGTGCTCGGTTACAGTGGGGGTTAAGAGATTAAAATGGCACCCCCACAAAAAAAAGGCCTTTTTGCAGTACATTTCACAACCCCTCGCAGGCATGCGCTCTATCCAATCTGGATCATATTTGCCTGACATAAGGAAACTCACGGTCTGAACAGATATAGCTCAATAACTTCACAGTGCTCAACACTATAGCGCCCCCTATCTATACCTTGAATATTGCAGTCTGGATTATTTATCTCCCACTTTGCCGGTATATTCTACACAATAAACTAAACGAAAATGATATTACATATACATCATATTGTGTAAGATGTGGGCGTGGCCAGGGTAAACGTGTTCCTGAGAGCGTCATTATTACCCATGATAACTGGCACATTCTTTGTCCCTTTGAGTTTTAAATGTAATCACTTATACACCAGATGGCCCTGAATCTTTTTACATGAACACAAAAATGATCCATGCTATAGCGCCCCCTGCTGCAAAGAGCAAGAGTTAGTAGACAGAGAGCACACAGGTTGTGTGTGAGGCCTAGGGGAGAGCAGGTTTGGGCGAGAGCGGGGGCGGTTGCAAAGGAGGCGGTCGCAAGGGGGGGCTGCGCCAGGGGCGAGGGCCTACATCGCCGCTTGCGGCTTTAATTATTATTATTATTATTATTATTAGGCCCGAGCCAGGACTTAGTCCTGGTGAGGGACTATTGTTCTCCCCCGGTTTCTTGTTATTATTATTAGGCCCGAGCCAGGACTTAGTCCTGGTGAGGGACTATTGTTCTCCCCCGGTTTCTTGTTATTATTATTATTATTATTATTATTATTATTATTATTATTATTATTATTCCGCCTCTAAGATCCTGTTTTTCAGTGCCTTCCCGAGCAAAAGTACACGCAGAAATGGGCACAGTGAATCAGAGTCGGCAAAAATTGCGTGTCAGTGGGCGACATGCACACGCCCTAAACAAAATGGCTCCACAGCGCCCCCTCAAAGTTGACCCCCATTCTTTTGGGGACATGCATTTTTGGCATAGGCCAATCCCCTTTGGCACAGTGATAGAGCACATGGAGACGGTCACAAAACATAATTATAGCTCCACCCTCTGACCAACAGGAAGTCGGCCATCTTGGATTGAAATCCTGGAGAAGAAATCTCTCACCAGATGTTTCAATGTACTACTCCTTGGTTTTTCAGCAGAATAAGCTCAAACATGGCTCAATATAATCTAGAGAAATGGAGCTACAACTTCAAGCCAGCTTTTTTTGATAACGTTTACACTTTTCACATAGCGCCCCCACAAAAAACGTGCTATTTTCCCGTACCTTGGACAACCCCTCGCAGGCATGCGCTCTATCCAATCTGGATCATATTTGGCTGACATAAGGCCTCTTATGGTATGGATCCATAGAGCTCAATAACTGCACGGTGCTCACCACTATAGCGCCACCTATCTATACCTTGAAACATTTAGTTTGTACAATTTATATGAAACTTTGCAGGTATATTCTACACATTAAATCGAACACAAAAATATATTACATGTGTTTGATATTTTCGAAGGTGTGGGCGTGGCAATGACGCACAGGAAGTCGGCCATTTTCACTTTTAACCTCTTAACTCCCACCTGAACCAAGTGCATTTCTTTGTGTGCTGTGTTTTCATCTGCACTTACGTCTCATTTCTGTAACTGTGTTTTTGACGCTTTTTTTCAAGAAGCTTTAAGACATGGGTCAAGACGAACTGGAGAAAATGTGCTCGGTTAAAGTGGGGGTTAAGAGATTACAATGGCACCCCCACAAAAAAAGGCCTTTTTGCAGGACATTTCACAAAACCTCGCAGGCATGCGCTCTATCCAATCTAAATCATATTTGGCTGACATAAGGCCTCTTATGGTATGAATCCATAGAGCTCAATAAGTTCACGGTGCTCACCAGTATAGCGCCACCTATCTATACCTTGAAAATTTTAGTTTGTACGATTTATGTTAAACTTTGCAGGTACATTCTACACATTGAAACAAACACAAAAATCTATTACAACATGCCTCTATCTTGCTTTGTTCCCTTTATAATTAGGCCCGAGCCAGGACTTTGTCCTGGTAAGGGACTTTTGTTCTCCCCCGGTTTCTTGTTATTATTATTAGGCCCGAGCCAGGACTTAGTCCTGGTAAGGGACTATTGTTCTCCCCCGGTTTCTTGTTATTATTATTATAGTTACGCCTCTAAGATCCTGTTTTTCAGTGCCTTCCCGTGCAAAAGTACACGCAGAAAATGGCACAGTGATCAGAGTCGGCAAAAATTGCGTGTCAGTGGGCGACATGCACACGCCCAAAACAAAATGGCTCCACAGCGCCCCCTCAAAGTTGACCCCCATTCTTTTGGGGACAGTCATTTTTGGTGTAGGCCAAACCCCTTTGGCACAGTGATAGAGCACATGGAGACAGTCACAAAACATAATTATAGCTCCACCCTCTGACCAACAGGAAGTCGGCCATCTTGGATTGAAATCCTGGAGACGAAATTTCTCACCAGCTGTTTAAATGTACTACTCCTTGGTTTTCCTGCAGAATAAGCTCAAACATGGCTCAATAGAATCTAGAGAAATGGAGCTACATTTTCAAACCAGCTTTTTTTGATAACGTTTACAGTTTTCACATAGCGCCCCCACAAAAAACATGCTTTTTTCCCGTACCTTCGACAACCCCTCGCAGGCATGCACTCTATACAATCTGGATCATATTTGGCTGACATAAGGCCTCTTATGGTATGGATCCATAGAGCTCAATAACTGCACGGTGCTCACCACTATAGCGCCACCTATCTATACCTTGAAACATTTTAGTTTGTACAATTTATATGAAACTTTGCAGGTATATTCTACACATTAAATCGAACACAAAAATATATTACATGTGTTTGATATTTTCGAAGGTGTGGGCGTGGCAATGACGCACAGGAAGTCGGCCATTTTAACTTTTAACCTCTTAACTCCCACCTGAACCAAGTACACTTCTTTGTGTGCTGTGTTTTCACCTGCACTTACGTCTCATTTCTGTAACTGTTTTTGACGCTTTTTTTCAAGAAGCTTTAAGATATGGGTCAAGACGAACTGGCGAAAATGTGCTCGGTTAAAGTGGGGGTTAACAGATTAAAATGGCACCCCCACAAAAAAAGGCCTTTTTGCAGTACATTTCACAACCCCTCGCAGGCATGCGCTCTATCCAATCTGGATCATATTTGGCTGACATAAGGCCTCTTACAGTCTGAACAGGTAGAGCTCAATAACTTCACGGTGCTCAACACTATAGCGCCTCCTATCTATACCTTGAATATTGCAGTCTGGATTATTTATCTCCCACTTTGCCGGTATATTCTACACAATAAACTAAACAAAAAATTATATTACATATACATCATATTGTGTAAGATGTGGGCGTGGCCAGTGTAAACGTGTTCCTGAGAGCATCATTATTATGCATTCTTTGTCCCTTTGAGTTTTAAATGTAATCACTTATACACCAGATGGCCCTGAATCTTTTTACATGAACACAAAAATGATCCATGCTATAGCGCCCCCTGCTGCAAAGAGCAAGAGTTAGTAGACAGAGAGCACACAGGTTGTGTGTGAGGCCGAGGGGAGAGCAGGTTTGGGCGAGAGCGGGGGCGGTTGCAAAGGAGGCGGTCGCAAGGGGGGGCTGCGCCAGGGGCGAGGGCCTACATCGCCGCTTGCGGCTTTAATTTTAATTATTTTCATTGAGAAGCCAACTGTGACGTAAATAGTCTTTAAATTTAGAAGCCTATAGCTGATTATGTTATTAAAAATGTCAATATTAATGGTAATTGATTATTTAAATACAATCTTGTTTAAATTCAGTATTGCCAAATTTGTTTATTAACAATTTCCTTTCAAATGCTAAGCTAGCTTTATGGTCGATTTTAGTCAAATCACAAAGTTATAAGTGGATCAATAAAAAAAATTAGAAGGCAAATATTGACAAAATAGACACATACGCGGAACCGGTCCTGAGCGGATCCGCGAGGTTGGCAACGGATCCGCAGCACGCGGATCCGGGGCGGACACTTCTTGCTGTCCGGGTAGTTCTAAACGGGGTCCAAAGTCGGAGCTAGAATTAATAGCCTGGGTGGACCTGTCTTGCTCGGTAACAACATGCAGCTCGTCTATGTTGCATACGAATGTCCTCTTGTAAAAAGCCACTTTTGTAACATATACAGACTTGTCCCGTTGAACGCTAGCATAGCAAAACAGAAAAGACCCACATCGTTTCGCCTTGAAGCAGGGCAGTTTTGAGAGTGACGAGAGATGACCACTGCTGTGTGTTGCACAGCCGCCATGCTGCAAAAAGACTAGCTGGAACACTGCGTACCAACCGGCTTCGAAGCTCTCACAACCGGGTCAACGCGTCTGCTAACCCGCGTGGAGAAAGCTTTTTTTTAGGCGGAATGCGATGGTAAAGCTCCGTAACATCGCAATTTATTTGACTTTGGAGGATATTGAACATATTGTTTCGCCATTGTACACGTAGCAATTACACGCACAGTCTAATAATCACACATTCACGGGGCTGCATGATGTAAACAAAATATGATCTTACCTTCTGTGGCTGTATCGGTACAATATGTGCTTGAATAAGTGCTGAGTCGAGTCGCGCTTGTTTATTTATTATGGTTCACACGAGCCGAGCGAGGAATAAAAACTGGCCCCGCCCCGCGTCCGCTGATTGGACCAAGCTGACCTCGAGGGCTTTGTTTGGACGACAACCCGGAAAAGGGCGAGAAACCGCCGTAGATCTATAACACAACAGATGTATGGTAGTATAATGATGCACGCAGATCAGGGCTACATGGATATCAGTTAAATGTATTTATCTGATATCCATTACATTCGCTCAACGTACTTGTAAAGTAAAATGCTACTTTTTAGTTCTACTTGAGTAATATGTTTTTGTAGGCTCTCAGTGATCCAGGATTTTATTTTATTTTATTTTAGTGATTTTCAAATGTCGTTGGCAGATAATGTTATGTCAATACTCTCTTTTCACTGTTGGTTTTGTTGACACATTAATTGTATATTTTTTTAATATTACATTTATTTGAAATGTCTCAATTTCGATGTAATGTTTAGGTTTTGTCTCCAAGATTATGTCATCGCTAAGTCTTAGATCAGACACACAAACTTGGCTACTTAAAAGTTGTAACTCCCTTGTATTTTGTTGTGCGATGACCTCGAGTGTCTTGAAAGATGCCTCAAATTGAATGTATTATTATTATTAATGTATTTATTTATTTTTAATAAATAGTGCCTTGATGATGCACAGAGCATTCCCAAAGCTGCTACAAGCCAATCGATGTGAAAATGAGAAATATGCACGAATAATGTCAATAAAGCCCTTAACTACACAGAACAGCCTTTCTGATGGTCACACACTGAGCTGGGCTGGACACATTTGTGGTTTATTGCACACTTGAATTTTTTATCAACAACGAGCAGTAGGCGATCGCAATAAGCTAACCGGGCTAACCTAGCCTATAGCCACCAATGTCCCTTCAACTGTATGGGCTGGATATGAGCTTAAATACTAGGGAGATCCTACGTAGGCCATGGGGGTATAGTTAAAGATCCATGGGACATGGCAGGAGCAAAGAGTGAAACTAGTTAGCCTCCAAATAACTGTAGTTTTCAGGCAAGAGCTGCTTCCAAGATGGCTACGAACGCAAGCTGACGTGCGGCCAGGGCGTCTTGACCAATGGTCTTGACGCTCGTTGACATTTGTGACAAGCGTCTGACTTCAGTAAACACAAGCGTCCAACTACGGGCTTGAGGCGCGTTTTTTACGCCCGCAAGGCGTTCGGTGTGGAGACAGCATAAATGTTACTTAAGTACTGAGTAGTGAGTAATTGAGTAACTGTTGGACCAAAAAAAGTCAATGACATCATAAATTGTGTGAAACAAAACGTAAAATTCTGTGGAAATGTGGCAATCGAGCCATTGGCCATTACATTGAGAACTATTAAAGAATACACAGGGGTGTCCAAACTTTTTTCATGGGGGGCCGCATTGAAGTGTACATGAGGTCAAGGGCCATGGATCGGTGGTTAGTGCCGTGAAACCTTTGACTAGCAGAGGTTTAAAAATTGTGTCCATGCACTAGGATATTTAGGGGAACAATGGAGCATAAAGTTTCACTGCACGCTGACGATTTATTGTTGGACAAAGCCTAAAGAATCTCTCCCAGTTAGTATGTCTGTTTTAAAAGATTTTGGACTTATATCAGGATAGAACCCATTTCTCTAAAAGTGTTCTTTTTTTGATAAGTCGTTCAGCCCAGCAATTTAATGCCATATTTAGCTCTTATCCATTTCAACAAATTTTAGGGTTTAACTTTACACTGGAATTGTGTTTTTTTAAAACATAATTTCACTACATTGTACGCACAAACAAAACAGAATTTGTACTAATGGGGCAACCTCCCAGTTTTCCTAGTGGGAAGAATTAACAGTGGGAATGATCCTGCCAATATTTTCTTTTCTTTCAATGCATAACTTTATTACTACTTTTTCACAAAACTGGACAGTTTAATTTCCCCAGTTCATTTGGAACAAAAAGACTCCTAGGATTAAGAAAGCTTTTTTTACAAAGACCAAAGGAACTTGGTGGAATGGGATTGCCTCGCTTCAGATTCTACTACTGGTCCTGTAATACCGATCTTTGTCTTTCTGGTGGATTGAGATGGAGAATCAGAGCTGTCACACTGTAACAGGTCATGCTGTATCGTCGTCCAATACTGCCACTTTAAGTTGGATGTGATTTTCTTTGTGGGCGTTTCTTTGCGGTGGGCCAATGGCCATGTCTTAAGTTAAGTGGGAAGTATTGGGGGCGGGATTTCAATTATAAAACACCTGTGCACCTTCTGTTCCTTTTCTCTGGCGCTCTGTTTGCATTGGTGTTCAGTAGTGATGGGAAAATGAAGCCCCATAGCCAACTGCGTCACACACGGTTCGAAGCATCAAGGTGCTTTATTTGCTCCACTACGCCATCATGTGTACAAAAAAAATTTATAACATTGAAAGACAAAATTTGAGATTTTAGAGAGTTGTGATGTAAAATGTGCTTGTGTTACTTTGCTTATGTCTGTGCTTATGCAACAAGTAAATATGTTTAATAAAGACAAACATTAAATGTATTCATTTTTATTTAGAAATAATATTTTTTCTAAAGTATTTGGACTCCGGCGGTTTCTTTTTTTGCAAAAGATTTTGCCTCTTTCACAGGGCACAGAAGATGCAGGAGTGCATAAATAAAGTATTCTGAAGCATTCAGAAAAATGTGAACAATAAAAATGCTGTGTTGTCATAGTATATCTATTATTACATAATTATTGCTATGCCTTACCTTATTGGGTGAGATCAGCTCAAAATGCTCCCAAACTGGGGAAAATCTCTTCTTTCTAGCTGGTTCCATCGCAAAACAATGAAGCTCAAATAGAATACGAAAAGAAGCGGAATAACCCAAAGACACAAAGTGTGAGGGGGAATCCATTGCGTTTCACGGACGCTTTTATTTTGAGTCGCGCTTCACACCCGCGAATCATTTCCTGAATCAGGCACGTGGTACGGCCACTTCCCGAGGCTTCGAACGTCGTCAACACACGCATCGATACACGCTTCAATAGACACGCCCCTAGATTACTCGGCACACGCTTCGAAGCCTCGACACATCACTAGTGTTCAGGGTCGTCCAGGCTGGTGGAAAACGAGTCGGCTCGCGGACAGACTGAGGCACGCTGGGGATCCAACGCCAGACCAGCCGCGCCAGCTGTTAGACTGCAGAGCTTCCCCTTGCCGACCAAAAGCCTGGACCCCCAAACCAACTGGACCCCCTTCAACTTACCTCCTCCTCCCCAATAGATTTTAAAACTTTTTTTCCAAAATAAACAAACTTAAACTCTTTCGTTGTCCTGGTCTCCTTCGACCCTGGTGATCGAACCATAGAGGGTGTATGAACACTACATCGTTACAAGCATTGATTTATTCTTAAGGACCATTACCCCCAAGGTCAAAAGTCTTGTAGTCTCTCGTACTGTAAAACATTGGCATCAAATTAAAAAACATTTTAAATGGCAAGATATTTCAGTATAAACCCCATTTACACTTAACCATGAGTTCAACCCAGCACTTCGGGAAGCTAGTGTGTTTGAGTAATTTTGTCATGTCTCTGTAAACCTGTAAGGAGATATTTTGACAACCGCACAGCCCTCAGTGTTGGAGAGAATACTTTGAATTTGTTTTAGATTGATTGGTCTACTGTAACTTCATTTAACTTTTATTTAAATTTGAGCATGACGAGGAGCCAGTCATGAAGTTAAAGTTGCTTTGTACATTCTAAAGCTCCCAAACCAAAGGTTAGTAAAGTATGTTAAATTAACATAGGACAAAGATTTTTAGTACACATTATCTGTATGTGGTCTAGTAATAATATATGCATTTGCAATTACTCAAATTGGGTTGGTCAGCATGAGCAAATATGTTAACAGTCACAATAGTGACCGATGGGATAACTATCAAGTTTATTTGCAGCGCCCAACTTGAAAGGCTTCCTTTCTAATGTGAAGGTTTAAAAACAACTGGACTTCACTCCAATGAACAGGCTTCTTTTCGTTTGGATTTTTACTTGAAGCTGTACACCATGCAGCATGAAAACATACAAAACAAATGTAAATATTCATTTAAATTGTAGTTCTTTTAACATTTTAACCACATTTTTAGTACTTTACAGTTTGCATGTAATTTTAGTTTTAGTAATTGCTTTTAGCTTTTATTAAGCATTATGTTGTTACACACACACAATCATGGCTTCTGAAATCAGTTTTAACTTAAATCACAGTTTTAACAATAGCACCTGTTTGGGCAAACAAAACCAGCCAAAGAAACAGAAACCAAAACAGAGCATTTTGCCCTTACCGGCTGTCCTCCACAGTCTTTAGAAAGGCTTTTTCCCTGCACTTTAGTCCTCTTGGAGGCTTGGTTTTGACTTGGACATGTAGCAGCTCTGGCTGGTCCTTTGTGTGTTTCCCAAGAGGCAACACCTTGGTCTTGATTGGATCATTTGATCCACCCGGTTGCATTGTCTGCTGTGGGCGGGAGGAGGGGAGAACACAGAGCTGGACAGCACAATAACATGAACACACATACATTCTATATGTACAAAATTCTTGTTTCTAACTTTAACTTTTTTCTTTCTTTTAGATTCACTTCAAGTGCAGTTCTGGATATTTTGGACCTATGGCCCAGACAAGGCATGCAACATTGCAGTTATCCCTCAAAGCAAGAAAGATGCCATCCTCAGTGATTGTGGTAGTGATGGGTCAGGTATGGATGATGAGGGTGAGATAGGACATTTGTCAAACATATGCTGAACTTATGAGAACAGATGATGAGGCCCTCTAGGAGGCATACAAGGCAGCCACACGAGCCAAGGGCAAAACTACAGGATCAAGACAGAAACAGCAACAACATCAGATGGCTCAACACTCCCCACCACCCCATATCCACCACCCTCAACTGTTGAAGAGCCAAGGTTCTCCAGCCACCAGAGGAGGAACAAGTCTGAAGAACCTCAGAGGTCCTCTAGCACAAAGTCACTATCCCGTGGAAGGAGATCGATTCTGGCTGCTTCTGTACAACATCTGGCAAGATAAGATTTCACTGGCCAATCAAAACCTTTGCATGTGACTAATGCAATACTTCAGTGCACACTGAGGGTTCCACGATATACCATGGAAAGCAGAAAAGAAGATGGAAGTGAATGTACATGGATGAAAGGTCCAACAAATGAAGAATATTGAAGTTGTGTTTGGGAAAGATTAACAGAGTAGACATATTGCACGGCAGTGGGACTGACAGATCAAATATCAGATCATTCATTGTTTTTGTCATCCAAATACACAATTGTTACTTTTATGTTCTGTTGCTGTAATAACAGTCTGATTATCCTCCATCCATCCATCCATCCATCCATCCATTTTCTTCCGCTTTATCCGGGGCCGGGTCGCGGGGGCAGCAGTCTCAGCAGAGATGCCCAGACTTCCCGATCCACGCACACCTCCTCCAGCTGTTCTGGGGGGACCCCGAGACGACGAGGCCAGCACGGAGACATAGTCCCACCAGCGTGTCCTGGGCCTTCCACGAGGCCTCCTCCCAATAGGACATGCCTGGAACACCTCCCGAGGGAGGCGACCAGGAGGCATCCGGTACAGATGCCCTAGCCACCTCAGCTGGCTCCTTTCGACGTGGAGGAGTAGCGGCTCGAGTCCGAGCTCCTCCCGGGTAACTGAGCTCCTCACCCGATCTCGAAGGGTGCGCCCAGCCACCCTGCGAAGGAAACTCATTTCGGCCGCTTGTATTCGCGATCCTGTCCTTTCGGTCATTACCCAGATCTCATGACCATAGGTGAGGGTGGGAACGTAGATCGATCGGTAAATCGAGAGCTTTGCCCCCTGACTCAGCTCCTTCTTCACCACAACAGTCCGATACAGCGACCGCATCACTGCTGACGCCGCACCGATCCGTCTATCGATCTCACGCTCCATCCGTCCCTCACTCGTGAACACGACCCCGAGATACTTGAACTCCTCCACTTGAGGCAAGGACACCCCACCGACCTGAAGCGGGGAAGCCACCTTTTTCCGGTGGAGAACCATGGCCTCAGATTTGGAGGTGCTGATGCTCATCCCGGCCGCTTCACACTCGGCTGCAAACCGCCCCAGTGCGCGCTGGAGGTCCTGATTTGAGGAAGCCAACAGAACAACATCGTCTGCAAACAGCAGAGATGAGATTCTGAGGTTCCCAAACCGGACACCCTCCGGCCCCTGGCTGCGCCTAGAAATTCTGTCCATAAAAGTAATGAACAGAACCGGTGACAAAGGGCAGCCCTGGCGGAGCCCAACACGCACCGGGAACAGGTCTGACTTACTGCCGGCAATGCGAACCAAGCTCCTGCTGCGGTCATACAGGGAACGGACAGCCCTTAGTAGAGGGCCCCGTACCCCATACTCCCGGAGCACCCCCCACAGGGCACCACGAGGGACACGGTCGAACGCTTTCTCCAGGTCCACAAAGCACATGTGGACTGGTTGGGCGAACTCCCACAAACCCTCGAGCACCCGATGAAGGGTATAGAGCTGGTCCAGTGTTCCACGACCAGGACGAAAACCGCATTGTTCCTCCTGAATCCGAGGTTCGACTATTGGCCGGATCCTCCTCTCCAGCACCCTGGAATAGACCTTACCAGGGAGGCTGAGAAGTGTGATCCCTCTGTAATTGGAGCACACTCTCCGATCCCCCTTCTTAAAGAGGGGGACCACCACCCCGGTCTGCCAATCCAGAGGCACTGTCCCCAACCGCCACGCGATGTTGCAGAGACTTGTCAGCCAAGACAGCCCTACAACATCCAGAGACTTAAGGTACTCGGGACGAATCTCATCCACCCCCGGGGCCTTGCCACCGAGGAGCTTTCTAACCACCTCGGTGACTTCAGCCTGGGTGATGGACGAGCCCCCCTCCGAGTCCCCAGCCTCTGCCTCCTCATCGGAAGACGTGACAGTGGGATTGAGGAGATCCTCGAAGTACTCCTTCCACCGCCCGACCACATCCCCAGTCGAGGTCAGCAGCCCCCCACCCGCACTGTAAACAGTGTTGGTGAAGCACTGCTTCCCCGTCCTGAGGCGCCGGATGGTTTGCCAGAATCTCTTCGAGGCCGACCGATAGTCCTCCTCCATGGCTTCTCCAAACTCCTCCCAGACCCGAGTTTTTGCCTCTTTGACCACACGAGCTGCAGCACGCTTGGCCTGCCGGTACCTCTCAGCTGCCTCCGGAGTCCCACAAGCCAACAAGGCCAGATAGGACTCCTTCTTCAGCTTGACGGCATCCCTTACTTCCGGTCGCCACCACCGGGTTCTGGGGTTGCCGCCGCGACAGGCACCAGAGACCTTACGGCCACAACTACGAGCAGCCGCATCGACAATGGAGGAGGAGAACATGGTCCACTCGGACTCCATGTCCCCTACCTCCCTCGGAATCTGGGTGAAGCTCTTCCGGAGGTGGGAGTTAAAGACCCTACTGACAGAGGGATCCACCAAACGTTCCCAACAGACCCTCACAACACGTTTGGGCCTGCCAGGTCTGACCGGCTTCTTCCCCTGCCAGCGGATCCAGCTCACCACCAGGTGGTGATCGGTTGACAGCTCAGCCCCTCTCTTCACCCGAGTGTCCGAGACACACGGCCGGAGATCAGATGACACAACTACAAAGTCGATCATCGACCTCCTGCCTAGGGTGTCCTGGTGCCACGTGCACTTATGGACATCCTTGTGCTCGAACATGGTGTTCGTTATGGACAAACCGTAACTAGCACAGAAGTCCAATTACAGAACACCACTCGGGTTCCGATCGGGGAGGCCGTTCTTCCCCATCACCCCCACCCAGGTCTCACTGTCGTTACCCACGTGGGCGTTGAAGTCCCCCAGTAGAACAATGGAGTCCCCAGCCGGAGCACTATCTAGTACCCCCCCCCCAGGGACTCCAAGAAGGCCGGGGACTCTGCACCGATGTTGGGCCCGTAGGCCGAGACAACGGTGAGAGACCTGTCCCCGACCCGAAGGCGTAGGGACGCGACCCTCTCGTTCACCGGGGTGAACTCCAACACGTGCCGGCTGAGCTGGGGGGCTATGAGCAAACCCACCCCAGCCCGCCGCCTCTCCCCGCGGGCAACTCCAGAAAAATGGAGCGTCCAGCCCCTCTCCAGGAGTTGGGATCCGGAACCCAGGCTGTGCGTGGAGGTGAGCCCGACTATATCTAGCCGGTATCTCTCTACCTCCCGCACGAGCTCAGGCTCCTTCCCCCCCAGCGAGGTGACGTTCCATGTCCCGAACGCCAGAAGCTGCGCACGCGGACCAGGTCGTCGAGGCACCTGCCTTCGACTGCCACCCAGTCCTCTCTGCACCCGACCCCTACGGATCCCTCTGCGGGTGGTGGGTCCACAGGAAGGCGGGCCCACGTCGTCCGTTCGGGCTGTGCCCGGCCGAGCCCCGTGGGCAGAGGCCCGACCACCAGACGCTCGCATTCGAGCCCCAACCCCAGGCCTGGCTCCAGGGTGGGGCCCCGGCTGCGCCATACCGGGCGACGTCACGGTCCTTGTTAGTATACTGTCCATAGAAGTCTTTGAACTGCTCTTCGTCTGACCCGTCACCTAAGACCTGTTTGCCATGGGAGACCCTACCAGGGGCATGAAGCCCCAGACAACATAGCTCCTCGGATCATTCGGGCACTCAAACAACCCCACCACGTTAAGGTAGCAGTTCACGGGGTTGTCTGATTATCCTGTAAAATAATAATGCAAAATCCATCCATCCATCCATCCATTTTCTTCCGCTTTATCCGGGGCCGGGTCGCGGGGGCAGCAGTCTCAGCAGAGATGCCCAGACTTCCCGATCCACGCACACCTCCTCCAGCTGTTCTGGGGGGACCCCGAGACGACACCAGGCCAGCTCGGAGACATAGTCCCACCAGCGTGTCCTGGGCCTTCCACGAGGCCTCTTCCCAGTGGGACATGCCTGGAACACCTCCCGAGGGAGGCGACCAGGAGGCATCCGGAACAGATGCCCTAGCCACCTCAGCTGGCTCCTTTCGACGTGGAGGAGTAGCGGCTCGAGTCCGAGCTCCTCCCGGGTAACTGAGCTCCTCACCCGATCTCGGAGGGTGCGCCCAGCCACCCTGCGGAGGAAACTCATTTCGGCCGCTTGTATTCGCGATCTTGTCCTTTCGGTCATTACCCAAATCTCATGACCATAGGTGAGGGTGGGAACGTAGATCGATCGGTAAATCGAGAGCTTCGCCCCCTGACTCAGCTCCCTCTTCACCACAACGGTCCGATACAGCGACCGCATCACTGCTGACGCCGCACCGATCCGTCTACCGATCTCACGCTCCATCCGTCCCTCACTCGTGAACATGACCCCGAGATACTTGAACTCCTCCACTTGGGGCAAGGACTCCCCACCGACCTGAAGCGGGAGAACCACCTTTTTCCGGTGGAGAACCATGGCCTCAGATTTGGAGGTGCTGATCCTCATCCCGCCCGCTTCACACTCGGCTGCAAACCGCCCCAGTGCGCGCTGGAGGTCCTGATTTGATGAAGCCAACAGAACAACATCATCTGCAAACAGCAGAGATGATATTCTGAGGTTCCCAAACCGGACACCCTCCGGCCCCTGGCTGCGCCTAGAAATTCTGTCCATATAGGTAATGAACAGAACCGGTGACAAAGGGCAGCCCTGCCGGAGACCAACACGCACCGGGAACAGGTCTGACTTACTGCCGGCAATGCGAACCAAGCTCCTGCTGCAGTCATACAGGGAACGGACAGCCCTTAGTAGAGGGCCCCGGACCCCATACTCCCGGAGCACCCCCCACAGGGCACCACGAGGGACACGGTCGAACGCTTTCTCCAGGTCCACAAAGCACATGTGGACTGGTTGGGCGAACTCCCACAAACCCTCGAGCACCCGATGAAGGGTATAGAGCTGGTCCAGTGTTCCACGACCGGGACGAAAACCGCATTGTTCCTCCTGGATCCGAGGTTCGACTATCGGCCGAATCCTCCTCTCCAGCACCCTGGAATAGACCTTACCAGGGAGGCTGACCTTACCAGGGAATGCAAAATAGTTAACAAATCAAGAACTTAGGTCTGTAGCCTTAGCTTGACATAGCACGTGAGTGAAGTGACTCACAACAAAGGTCACACTCTAGATCTAGTCATTACAAAAGGTGTTAATATATCAAATGTGAATGTTGTTGATGTTGCTTTGTCTGATCATTTTTGTGTCTTCTTTGACCTGTCTGTTACACCCAAACCAGAGGCTGGGCCTGGAGTTATTCAAAGAAGACACATAAATGATACACCAAGGACACAGTTTATGGAAATGATCAGATTTGAAAATCCCCCATGTTCTAATGTTGATAATCTGTTGGACTCTTACACATCAAGCGTCTTAAATGTTTTGGATACTATTGCTCCTGTCAAGGTTAAAATGGTTAACAATAGACAAAGGGCACCTTGGAGAAGTGAAGATTCGGTCAGGGCACAGAAAAGGGAGTGTCGAAAAGCCGAACGGAAATGGCGCAAGTCAAGCTCCAGGTTAATTTTGAGATATACAAAGAAATGCTTTGTGAGTTTGTGACCCGACGGGGAGGAGGGCGCTATATCTTACCAAAGATGTTACAATTTTCCGCCCCAAATATCACTTTGGCTAAACTCAAAATTGCCTTAGAATTGTCGACAACGCCAGCCCAGAATTATACTGGGCAAATACTAATATCCCCACGCTAAAAGGCAAACACAGGTTCGTATTAACCGAGGACAGAGACAATAATACAGTTGGTTGATTTATTACATTCTTCGTAGATACACAGGTATTATTTCGTGTAGATGTCACGCAATTGTCCTTTTGTTTGTTTAGTCCTGTTACCGGTCTATGTCAGTACACACAGCCTCGACCACCACACGAGTCGTGGACCAAGTGGAATGAGCAGAGAGAAAGGGAGGCTCTCCCGCCGACCAGCAGCCTAGGAGGGTACCACAAGTTAAATCTACAGTACATATAAAAACAGTTAAGAGGGAGACTAAACCTTACATACCGGGTGGCTGTGATCACCTAAGCCCCATTGATACACGCGCGAGGGCTACAACCGCGACGCCAACCTCACAGCCGAGAAGCTGCAAACAATGCGGCGTTAGCTCCGCGCACAGCTGATAGTTACGAACAATGATCGTGCCGCCACTCACCGAGAGCACATACTACACCGCATGCTCCGAACACTGGGCTTAACGCCTTGAGACAGTGACATTTCCTCGTTCTTAGCGACACTCTTCATTCATCCAACACTACGCTCTCACAGCCATGCTAGCTCCTGGTCGGCGGGTGACGTCACAGAGGGGAGAGGTCAGGTGGGACGAACAAAAGGAGACTGCGGCCCTATTTATACCCCGCAAGGCAACCACGCATCATTCATACTGCCACAAGTTCAACCAGATTTTGCGTGGAGAAAGGGAGAAGTACTTCTCTAAAAACATCGCAAACTGCAGAAACAATTCTCGTGTTCTGTTTTCCACAGTGAACAGATTAACTAACCCTCCAGTTTCACTGCCCTTAGAACTAATCTCTACATCTAAGTGCAATGAGTTTGCAATATTGTTTTATGACAAAGTCCAAGGCATTAAAAATGCCATAATTTCAACAACACAAATAGCAACCCTGCCACCAGATAAACACCTTGAGCTGACACATTTCACACCTGTTACTGACAAAACAATGGAAGAGGTTATCTCCGGTCTGAGTTCATCTATGCGGGCCACTTTTAAATGGCCTGCTGCAAATTCCAAATCAGAGCAATCAAAGAAAAAATCCAAAAGACAAACAAAAGATGGCAGAGAAAAAGAAAAGCAAGGGCTCAAAATGTCAGCCACAGTGGGGAAATTATTATTTATTTCTGCACAGAGGTAAATGGGAGATGTGTTTGTTTAATCTGCAGCGAGACTGTTGCAGTAATGAACACAGTGTTAATAATCACAATTCCTAATAAATTCAGTCAGTTGATCAATCTATCAATCAATCAAATTTTATTTGTATAGCGCCTTACAACAGCCAGAAGGTGCCCAGGGTGCTTTCCAGTATAGAAATAAAAGATACAATAGACATAAATAAAAACACAAATGTACATAAAACAGCAGTCGAGTCAGTGGCTATGCATCAAACGCTTGTCTTCAACTGTGATTTAAAAAGACTCAACTCAGTGATGCTTTGAAGCTGAAGTGCGTTCCACAGCTTTGGGCCTTGGACGGCAAAAGAACGGCCTCCAAACTTTTTGTATTTGAACGTGGGGGTGACCAGGGAGGTGTGTTCAGAGGAGCGCAGAAATCTGGCTGGTTGGTAGACCGTTACTAAGTCGGCGAGGTAGGCCGGGGCCAGGCCATGGATGGCCTTGAACACAAACATCAGGACCTTAAACTCCACCCTAAACCGCACTGGGAGCCAGTGGAGAGCGAGGAGGACAGGGGGGATGTGTGAGCGTCTGGAGGTGTTGGAGAGAAGACGGGCTGCTGCGTTTTGTACCAGTTGAAGCCGATTGAGGAGTGAGTGGTTGAGTCCAGTGTAGAGGGCGTTACAGTAGTCTATCCTCGAGCTGATGAAGGCATGAATGGCTTCATGTTAATATTTTTTTTCACGTTAAGTTACTCGGGGCTATACATCTCAGTCTGTGCTGGTGAGTAACTGGTATTTCGCTGTGGATTACCTTTTTTCTTTTGTTAAAAATAAATGAGAATCCATTAATAGAAAGCTCTGATGAACGCTTTTTTTTTCTACTTTAAGCATATTCTGAGCTCGAAATTGCGACCATTTTATCCGCATATGCTCCCAAATGTATGCCTTTGCGATCTAAAAATAGGATTACTCGCATGTTTGCGACTCCCAGCGTAAAATGCTCCGGCCCACCTTAAAAGAAAGCCTTCTCGTAGTAAACTATGGTCTGTCCTCTCTTTTGGCTCCCAGTCAGAACAGAGAAAGTCGGGGGTTGGGAGGCACAAAATCTGGTGTCACATTTACAGTGTTAAAATATAATGAGTTTTGTAGATTTCAGAATCAATGCAAACACCTAAAATAACACATCTAAAATGCAACAGAAGGCTGGAAGTGAGGATGGTAATGACAACTGGGAAGTAGCAAGATCACAAAGTATAATATGTACTGCATAATAACGTGCCTTTATAACATAAAAATAGTTATGCTATGTTACACTAGTGATTCTAGTAATGATCATCATGTGTTACTTGCTCTGTACTAGACATTGTACAAGGAATGAAACAGCTGTTATTGTGTTTTGTATCTACTCGTTTCTGTTTATTACTGGATGAGTTAAAATAGTGCCTTGTAAGTTTGGTCTGTGTCAAAATAGCCGATGTGGTGTGATGTTTTATAATTGACTGGATAATATACATATTGTGAGTGTTGTAGTACATTCCTTTGCTGTTGTTTCTTTATTTAGCTGTTGTTTCTTTATTATTGTTCTTTATTATTTGTTGTTACCTTGCACTACCTTCCTTGCTTTGATTGTTAAATGAAAATGCTGTTGTTTTTATTTTGGGGGTGGAGCTTATAAGCCTTTTGCATCGGCCCACTCCTTTTGAGCAGACTAACTGCTCAAATAAACAAATAAACTCTGAGCAGAGCTGGTGGGTGACGGGGTGTGGCTGGTGTTTTGTCCTGCAGATATTTAGAGATATACTTGCTGTTTCCTCCTGTGCCCAAGGATGTGCCCTGGTTTCTGTTTGCTCCGTCCTGGTTCTGCCTGCTGTCAGCCTGCTCCCGTCACCTCAGCCTCTTCAGTTTTTTGTCAGCAATAAATTGTTAAAACCTTTCCTGCTTCCGCCTCCGCTTTGGGGTTCCTCCTCTGCAAACTCTAACATTTATCTCATTTTGACAAATGAGCTAACCTTAATAAAGAGAGGTGACATGGGGTCACGTCTTGCTGACCAATCAAATGCCATGGCTGCAGCCGAGGCAGGAGGATAAATATCTGTGCTTCCACGAACATTGTGGTCAAATATATTCGTTTAAATTTCCAGGTGCAGGTGGCACAAGCTAAATGAAATGTCGTCTTATTGGGTATAATGTGTCTGAAAATGACACATTATATATAAATTGTAATATAGAAAAGCAGAAAGTAAGTCATCTTTACTTTTATACTGCACAATGCTTTGGCCTACATGAACATGCTTTCTCTCAGCATTGTACAGGAGGAGGGATTACGAAGATTGTGTATGAAGGAAAGGCTAAATGGCAAATGTCTAGAGCAGGGGTGTCAAACATACGGCCCGCGGGCCAGAACCGGCCCGCCAGTGGGTTCAGTCTGGCTCACGGGATAAATATGCATTATTAAAGAAGAATAAACTTCATTTTCTTTAAAATGTGCAGTTCTTATATTGTCCGCTAGGGGTGCTGTGTTTGAGTCAGTTCTATCGCTTTACCTGCTTTTTCTGTTGACTCTGGCACCCTCTTCAGTGAAATGTCTTTGTCAAAAAAGAGAAAAGTGAACACATAGTGTCGGATTTTTCAAGAAAAATGGACCTCTTCCTATATGTTCACGGAGGTGAATGGGAAACCCGTGTGCCTGGTGTGCATGCAGCAAGTTTCGGGGCTTATGGAATACAATATTCGGCGCCACTAAAAGGGAAAATTCATTTCATATAAAGATTTGTATAATTTACTTCTTCTTCTTTGCACTAATACAAAGAAAAAAAGTGGACTTATTGTTAGTTCTATGTAATTTTGGAATGAGTTTACTGGTCCCCTTGAGATCCGATTAAGTTGTATACGGCCCCAAGACCAAAATGAGTTTGACACCCCTGGTCTAGAGGTTGAATAAAGTCATGCAGCACAAGAAACAATAAACATACCGTGCAAAACATGTGCAATAGCACCTTATATACTCCTGTTCAATGATCACATGTGTAATGTGTGGGATCTTTTCTGATAACGCACTCGGCCTTAAAGAACACACTGCTTTATGTGTAAGGAGATTGTAGTGACACACTGTAGCCAAGAGGTGGCAGCATTTTACCACGTTTGAAAGTGAGAACAATCCTTTGACAAACATTCTGGAAAGGTTTCTGCAGTAGGGCAAGAGATATGCTTAAATCAGGACAGATCATGGATTCATATGTACTGCAACACATATGGGTCCTACTCAACTCGTATTGTGACAAAGTACAAACAAGTATGGTCCAGTTTTAGGAACTGCAATACCCTACCCAGAATAAACAAACAGGTCACAAAATATTCGGAATCCGGAAAGTTAGGAACAATATTGTACACTTTATGCAAAATGACATGACTTTTTAATACTTTAAATCTATGTTGTTTCTAAAAGATGTGGAAATGGTAGATTAAGCTGAAGATGGGAGTCACATTTGGATATTGTGTAAACCGAACAAAATAGAGAAATTCACTAAAACATGCAGACAACATGTGTTTGTTTGATGGAAACGTAGATTTAATGTGTTCTTGAAACAACTGTAATGCTTTTCAGTGACATTCAGGGCATCCATTTTGGCACAGTTCCTTCAATGGCTCGGAAACATTGGTGAATCATTTGTCCTTCTACCTACCATTCTTAGGAAAAGTCCTGGAGAAAGTAATCTATCAACAGCTCACTTACTTTCTCCTATCTAACAATGTGTTTGATACTTTCCAGTCAGGATTTAGGCCCCTCCACAGCACTGAGACAGCTCTGATCAAGGTGACAAATGATATCCGTATGAACACTAACGCAGGTAAGGTCTCAGTTTTAGTTCTGCTGGACCTGAGCGCTGCCTTTGACACAGTGGACCACGGGATCTTACTTCACAGGTTAGAAAACTGGGTGGGAATCTCTGGTACTGCGCTAAACTGGTTCAAGTCCTATCTGGAGGATAGGACGTACTTTGTCGAAATTGGCAACTGTGTCTCAGACAAAATTTCCATGACCTGTGGAGTCCCCCAGGGGTCAATCTTGGGACCCCTCTTATTCAACTTGTACATGCTTCCATTGGGTCAGCTAATAAACAGCAACAATGTGTCGTACCATAACTACGCAGATGACACTCAGATCTACGAGTCACTGACGGCAGGTGAACATGGGCCTGTAGATACTCTCTGTCACTGCATCGAACAGATCAGTTTGTGGATGCAAAACAACTTTCTCCAACTAAACTCAGACAAAACTGAGATCATTGTTTTTGTCCCACAGACACAAAGACAAAGTGTTGTCCGTCACCTTGAGTCTCTCTCTCTAAAACCAAAAAATCAGGTTAGAAATCTAGGAGTAATCATGGACTCAGACCTGAACTTAAACAGCCACATCAAAGCAATAACATCATCAGCTTTTTACCATCTGAAAAGCATTGCTAAGATCAGAGGAATAGTGTCAAAACCAGACTTGGAGACACTCATCCATGCATTTGTCTCCAGCAGGTTAGACTACTGTAACGGCTGCTCACTGGCCTTTCTAAACGAGCTGTTAGAGCTGCAGTACACCCAGAACGCTGCTGCTCAAGAACCAGGAAATATGACCATATTAGTCCAGTGCTCCGGTCTCGGCACTGGCTTCCTGTCACTCAGAGAATAGGATTTAAAACAGCTCTGCTTGTGTACAAGTCGTTTCATGGTTTAGCACCAAAGTCCATCTCTGACATGTTAGAGCCGTATGAACCATCTCAGGCCCTGAAAACTTCAGGGAGGGGTCTCCTGGTGGTTCCCAGAGTCAGGACTAAACACGCTGAGGCTGCGTTTCAGTTTCATGCAGCTAAAATCTGGAACAGTCTTCATGAGGATGTGAGACAGGCCTCAACTCTGACAATGTTCAAATCCAGGCTGAAAACAGCTCTTTTTACCCGAGCAGATGAAAACTGAAAGTATTTTATCTGCACTCTTGCCTTTTACTGTAATTGATTAACTTTTATGTTTTAATGATTGATTTGATCTGTTTTCTTGTAATTTTATGCAACTGTGAAACACTTTGAATTGCCTTGTGTATGAATTGTGCTCTACAAATAAACTTGCCTTGCCTTCTCTGACTTTATTGAAAAAGTGGGACATTATGTAAATAGGTGGGACGGGGGACCACCTATCCCAAAAGAGGGACAGGTGGTCACCCTGGCAATTAAAGAGGAAGCCATTAAATTCAAATGTTTACTGTGGTCCAAACTTATTCCTAACATATTTGTAGCAACCCAATTCTTCACCGGGACGAGTTTATAGGCTCATTTCACAACTGGCAGGGTCACTTTTCAGGGTCAGCGTCACAGAGGTGATCGAATCCTAGCCTGCAAGTTTATGAAATTGATACAAAAGCTTTATAATAAGATGCAAAGTGGGTTTTTTTCCCCACAAAAAATCAGGTAATGTGCCTTTAAGTTATATGGACGGGGTCGTAAGTCCAAGCATAGGCAGCAATTTAGGTTTTTCCCAGTGGGTGCCCAGCCAAACGACCTGAACCACACACACAGAACAACACAACAGATGTAAACATGCTGGATTATAGCCACAGGACTAATTTACATCTGCCGCCCCATAAATACAGAAACTACAACAAACAATGTAACAGAAATGAATAATTACAAGAAAAGTAAAAGAAGAGTCACTTAATGGTCACAAGACTGGTTTGCTTTAAAGTGACTATACGGAGTTTAAAAATGTAAACATTAAGTATTTTCCTCTCCCTACGTGTTCCAGCCATGTCCTATAGTGCAGAATGAGCCCAGACCTGTTCACCACAACTGCCTCGAAAATCCTGTCACTGTCACTCAAAAAGTCTGAAGCACCGTCATGCACGCGCTTAATATAGAAGCTGCAGTTACGCGTTAGACCTGAGGTGGCAGTAGTGAGTATATAAATGATCAACTTGCCTCTAGTCCCTTTAAGCCACACTCGGAATTTGGTTTTAAATATAGGAAATGTGGGACATTCCCTAACAGCGAGGGGGAGACTGTTCCATAACTTACAGGCCATCACAGACGGAGCCTTTTGTCCAAAGGCTGTTCCTCTGAAAGGACCTCACAGTCGCCTCTAGAGGAGGCCTGTGTCCTGGCACCACTGCGAGACTCTTTGCTTTAAAGAAGTCCGAAAGGGGAGGTGGGGCTAATCCATTTAACACTGTAAACAAAACAGGCATATTTAAAATGTTCAAAGTTGTCTAGGCTCAATAGATTAATATTAACACTTTTAAGGCATTTTTGTAGAGCGATTCTATATTCAATATATTGAATATTGTTTTACAATATTTCTGAGCTGTCTGACCCTTTTACAATACAACAAGAGTCTTTCTAAAGAGACCACGTGCAGGCTACAACAATGAAGAACTGCAATTCACATCGGTACTTCCGTTGTATTGACACTTCCGGTAGACCCCGACGTCCGTTCTAAAATATGCCGTACAGTAGATTGATTTGTGTAAAATATCATTGTTCATTTGCAAGTCAACACTGCACTGTTTCTCTGCGCAGCCTATGAAAAAGGCTTCGTGTTTGCGTAGAACTGATTTTCTCTGAACGTCTGCAGTCCTATGTAAAGTAAGTAAGTGCTTTATTTGTCTTTGTACAATTGTACGTTGAATTCAGGTGTCGGGTTAGTCCTGAGCCGCTGTGGGCCGACCTGAGCAGCATGTTTTTGAAGGTCGGGGAAACTGGAGTACCAGTTCAGTCTCCTCTAATCCTCTGAAACGATGCACCGCCTCTTGGGTTTGTCCCTGTTTCAGAGCGTGGTGTCCTGCACTGGTCAGCTCCTCCTCCTTCTTATTCCTCCTGTGCAGCTCCCTCCGCTCCACAAAAGTCTTTCACCATCTTCTGAAGAGCGTAGCAGACCAGTCTTATTTTCCAGTGAACGAACATTAGCCAGAATATCCCTACTAGGATAGTTCTAGTAGCCTTAAGGCCCAATCTCAATTCTCCCCCTTAGCCCTCCGCTTAGCCCTTCCCCTCCGGTTTGCGCGTTCACGAGAGACGAAGGGGTGTCCCAATTCTATTTTGCGGTGAGGGGAAGGGGTGAGGGAGAGGGCCACATAGCCCTTCCAGCGAGGGTTTTTCAGATGCAGACTTCAGACGAAGGGGTAGGAGGAGTTTCGTGTTTACACGCAACAAGGAAATATGGCGCCGCAAGAGTTGTACAACTGTAAGCATATTTTGCTCAATAAGTTATAAAAACTTTTTTTTTTGTGTGTGGATAATTTCGAAATGTACATATTACGCCTGAATGTAGGTTGTCAGACGCATGTAAATCGCACTGTTGTTGTTGTTACGGAGCCTAACGTAACTTTTCATATAAACTAGCCTAATCTTAACTACGATTATAGCGTTGTCATTCTCCTTTCTGTTGTATCGTGAGCTCTTTAATAAGTGTGTCTTTTCAACAGGGTCCCCTGAACTAACTCGGAAACTGATACGCTTCAGAGCAGAAAATGAGGAAAAGTTTCTGAAGTCCCAATATGGCGCAAAAAAACAATGGGAGTACGTCATTTTATACATGTATTACACACAGTAATGTTAAAATAGTTGCATGACATGATTTATTATTATTTGTTTAGGATCTTTTTAAAGGAGAAGGGGCTGGATGGAGTTGTTCCTCCCGATAAGGCTTCAAAAAAGTGGGAAAACCTTAAAAGAAAATCAAAACAACCGGCAGCATGGCGCACAAGAAAGTCCGGTGGACGTCGGAGATGGAGGACCAACTCGTTGACCTGTGGCAACACCGTGAATGTTTGTACAACTTAAAGAATATCATAACTGAAAGGACAAAAAGAGGAATTGGGCAGAAATTGCTGCTGCACTTGAGATACCAGGTCATGTTTACCTACACTACCCATCGCTAGCATGACGATAACATTCATATATACAAATGTCTCGTGTTTGTTCATGCCAGTGGAAGAAGTGAAGACACGGGCCACAACTTTAAGAACCCAGTTCAGCAAGCTTCTGAAGACTAAAAAAAGTGGCACTTTTGAAAAGCCATTAACAAGCAAGCAACGATGGCTTATGAAGACACTGATGTTTCTGAGGAAGCATGTCACCCAACGTGCCACTGAAAGCAGCGTATGTACCCTAATTGTTGACTGTTCATCAATATTTAAGTTGTATGTCTAAAAATCCCTTCATATATTTGAATATAGCTGGCTCAATCAATTAAAGATGGCCTGGCTGCAGAGAAAGACCCCTTGAGTGATCCAGATGACGACATCTCTCTGATGTCTGACGAAACATCTGCTGAGGAACCGTCTATTTTACAGAATGATGACCTTTCCCCTCCTGTACCTCGTACACCTACTGCGAAGAAACTAAAGAAAAGCCAATCTGCTGATGCCATTGAAATGGAAAAATTGAGAATTTTACAGCAGATGTCAACTGCTATTAAGGCTGGTAGAAGCAAACCTATTGCTGATAGTGACAGCAACTTTGGAGCACAAGTAGCTGAGGAGTTGAGGTCAGTTCAAAACACTGTGGTAAAGACAAGACTAAAGAGAAAAATAATGAATGATTTATATGAGGCTCAGGAGAATGATGCACAGGCAGGCATCTACTTCATACCAGCTGCCACCTAGTATTTACCCTGTACCCACCTCTGTACATATGCCAAATACACAACCAAACCCTCTACACACATATACAGCTCCACAAGAACCACCTCACCACATGCCTCTACTCATAGGTGCACACATGCTATCGAATCAGTACCAGCTTCAAAATAATGAGACCCATAGCTACAGGAGAATGCTAGAAGAGTTGTGAAAGTCATACACGCTATTGTTTCAAATGCGTTACCATTTCACTGTGACATGAACAAATGTTTTATTGGATTGCTTATATCCTGAAGCGACTAATAAAGTTATTTATTTTTCCAAGCAGACTGTTTGTTTTACCAATTTTTACCTCTACCCAAGTGTTGTGAATTAACTTTAAATTCAAATTCTGGAATTTCCTACAAGGAGTAGAAAAAGTAATATAAAATGATGTCATTACAATATGAAGATGTTAAACCATGTCATGCAGGCAGTTTAATTTGTTGCTCAGGGATTTCAAGTGGCACTAAATATCAAATTGTTAAATACCAACAAAGGTTTTTTTGTACACCTTAAAATATTGAAGTTAGTTAAGGCAGTTCAGTGTCAATTTTTTATTCATGTTCGATTTCCAGACTCTTACAATTTGTAACTTATACTGAAGAAACAAGTAACAAAAAAAATGCTGTATTTGCAGAACTATACGTTTATTAATGCAAAAAGGGAAAAAGAATGACTGAATATTGAATGACATGTTTGAGCCTAAATGTAGTTGTCCTGCCAGGAAACCATGCCTGCACATGAAACAAAGTAGCCCTTCAGCTTGTGCGGACAGCACAAACGGAGTCACAAACCGATATCATTTTTCAACAGAAACAACAACCAGACAAGAACAAAAAGGAGGCGGAACATTACATTTAAGTAATTGTCTTTAGCAAAAATGTCAAAATATAAGTCTGCCCTTGTTAGTTGGGCGAAGGGACCTGATAAAGATAAAACCAGCATTGTTCCCGTCGGTTGCATAATTGATTTTGACCCAGATGCTGCAACTGACACGACATATCTTGTTGAATGTCAAACAACTAACAGCAAGAGGCCTGCTCATGGATGGCCCGTTGAAGATGCTGTCATTATTCAGGGACAGGTGAAACGTCACTTTCCACACCTTGCAGACCTTCACAAGTACGTTTTTGTTAATTGCCATTTTTGTAATACAGGGTTTCTGCAGGGCATTAAAAACCTTTCGGTCATTAAGTGAAATTTGTCAAAATCAAGGCCTTGAATGTATTTAAATTCGCATTAAAGTAGATTCAAAACTGGCATTAAATGGAAATGTATGGGGAAATTATTTTACCAGCGATTTAGAGGCTGCACAAAATGTCTTTGTTGTCTGTATGCTTACTTCATTGTGTGAATAAAGCACCTCAAAGGCACGTTTTTGGGAACATTAATTAATTTTTTTGATCTGTTTAACTGTGTCAAGCCTACTCTTGACGTAGCCTCAGTGGACAAATAGCCACTACAGCTATAATAATGTGATTGTGCTTTATATGTGTTCTATGGCAGGAGAGCTGCTCAGTATGGAGTATCTGTACAGTGTCTGCGTACACTGGTGTATGAATGAGAGAGTGAATGGGCCCCCTATGAGAGACCAACAGGCCCGTTTGGGACCATGAGGCCGTCCTCCCGTGGACCCACCACCTGCAGGAGGAGCCATAGGGGACAGGTGCTATGTGACTTGGGCAGCTCCATCAGCTGCCCCCACGACCCGGCAACGGACAAGTGGGAGAAAATGGATGGATGGATGTAAAAATATCTGAAAAACCGCGGAAAACCCGTTGACATACGGCGCGGCTGGAATGTTCAATATTGTTTACCAGTAAACAGAGCCCATATGCTCCCGGAATGATGAGAAACCCCCCCTTTGTCCCCCTCTTATTGAAAAAGCAGCTCAAAGAGCCTTGGATTTGAGATTGTCATTCAAAATTGTGATTTTGATTTAAAAAAAAAGATAGAAATTTTATATTGAAAAACAGCAAGGCAAAAACTGCACAATTCACCCTGACTCCCGTGCAAAGAATCTTTTATATGTTTTGCCGCTCCCCTGTTGAGTGTCCACTGATTGTGGGCGGAGTTTTCCAGCAAGAATATAAATGGTTCCTGTCAAGTCGTAACATCTGCACCCGTGCACCTGCATTTGTCAGACATGAATCTAGATCTCGCTTGCAAGGAGAACTGTAGCTTCCATTCATCATGTTCATCATGTTATAATACCAGTAAACAGAGCCATGGCTTAAAGTTTTCCGGCACCGTGCAGCCCGTCCACAAGGAACCAACCTGCTGTTTACATAAAATCTAGATCTCTACAAACTTAAACTAATCCATACATGTAGTCAGTACATCTCTAGCTTTTAGCCACTTCTTATTTGAGAAAGATCCGCCTCATATTTTCGGTTTTATGGTTAGATAAAGTTACGCTGGGTTTGTGGAGTGAAAAATAAACAATGCGATCACGCGCGGAGGGCGATACGTCGTAATGTCGGCCTTTTCCTCATGTGTATGAGCGCATTACAAAAGCAACTAAAGCAGAAATACAACAGGAGTCCAGGCTAAAGTTTGGACTTCAGTGATGTCTGGAGTCTGTATTCCTCTCTCAGCGCGAGGCTCGAACAGCTACAGACTGAGCAGGACCAGGAGCAGAGCTGACACAGGCAGCAGAGGGACTGGGGAGACGCTATGGGAGAAACACTAAGGACTTTGACTGTAAATTTAAAAAAAGTGTACATATATGTACCAGCCTTAAAAGTGTGTGTGTTGCTATAATAAACAATGCCTCCACCACCTGGAAAAGTCAACTTTGATTCCTGAAGACAAAACAACACCACTATACGCCAATATCTCTTCATTATAGCAATGGAAAAGAAATATTATACTGTTCTTTTTAATTTCTTTCTTAATTATAGTTGTTTTGTGCAGGGAGTAGTTGAAAAGCTCAGTTTACAAGCCATGAATCAAAACCTCTCCTAAATTTAAGCTGTATTATGTAAAACAAAGAAGAGCCATTTGGGAGCCAAAAGAGCCGAAAATCCCATCACTAGGAGCGAACACTACCAGTGAGACCCCTACTCCAATGACTGACCGCGTCTGATGTCTAGTTTGGATGTTTAATCAGTTTACACATTTATAAAATGTTAGTAATAACATCAATAATAATGGAAAAAAGAAAATAGTATATTCACTTACTATGATGTGGTATGTTTTTTTGTTTTTTACATTATCACAAATCCAAACTAGGGGTACTTGCAGAAAGGTCTTGGCAAGGTGAGGCTTTACATTTAAGTAACAATTCAATAGTCAGATGATGTATTTATTGCCAACAACTGATATAATAAACATCAGTTGTTGGCAATAAATAGATATAAATTATATGTATGAGCGTATAAAGGCGCTTATAAAAAACGCTTATTAGTGATCATTCTATGATTCATAGAAGTTCAGGCTCAGGAATTTTTTCAACTTTAACCCATGGATCTGGCTGAGTACCTGGTGTCCCTCCGTCAGGCACTCTATCTGGACGAGCAGCAGGTCACAGAGGTCATCGGTCTGTGGACTACTCTTCCTGATGGGGACAAAAGGAGGATCCACTATCAGCCCAGATGTCAAATGTCTTAAGCTCATAAGCTAGCTTTTTACTTTTAAAATACTTTTACTTCATGGCTGATATGGACTCTCTGCAGTAAAAAAATCCACTGAACCTCATAAAAATACAGCAAAGATACACAAAAGTATCCAGTAAAACAATGTGGACAGAATTTCAATAAACTAATACTAGTGGAAGGGGAGGTACAGTTTATGGCGGTGACCAAGGAAACTTTCAGAATAAGGTGAATAGACGCTTTGAGATTTGGATGCTTAATTGGAGAAAATGACTCATAATCCTCATCCTCAGGTGGCATTTAGCGGCGATAGAAACCGCACAGCGATAGACTGCAAACGATATAATTCCCCAGCCCAAATTATTGCTGTGACACATTCATTAAATTATAGAGAGACGGCGAGTGAAAAGACAGAGACAGGAGAGAAAGGTGAACAGCATGAACTGAGGCTTTGTCCACACTGTAATCCTGACCCGAGTAACTTCCCTCACTGTAAAACAACACTGCACTGCAGGAGTGAGGTGAGCGGGAGGAGATGGAGAGGCTGAGGAGGCTGAGGGCACTGCTCTTTCAAAACGTTATGTAAATGTTGATCACATTTCGAACCTGGATCTGAAATGTGGGGCAGCTGTAGCCCCGAGGACATCGCGGCTGCTCGGACCAACTTCCCGGAGTTGGAAATGACTTCTCCCTCTAACTTTTCCATTATAGCTGCACTCCGATGTGGCCGCGGGCTCCGCTCAGGCGCATGCATTATTCCATACCATTATTGCAGCTGAAGCACTTTTTGCAAAAGCTGATATTCGACGAACACAAACATCTGTGAATCACTTCAGCGGTAATTGAGTATTGACGGAAAATACCGATAGGTCCAGGTGATTCTTATCTGCAACTTTATCCTGCAGCTTAAAGTTTTTACAGATAATCCGAGGTGGTTAGTAATGAAGTCAAGACACTGGCCATGGTGAGGCAAGAAGGTGCCGGGTTCGATTCCCAGCTTTCTGTGCGGAGTTTGCATGTTCTCCCCGTGTCTGCGTAGGTTTCCTCCGGGTACTCTGGTTTCCCCTACCACTAAAAACATGAACAATAGATTGCCCTCTAGGACCAGGACTCCGCTGAAAAAGAGGTCCCTCATCCTAGTGGGACTTTCCTGGTTAAATAAAGGTTAAATAAAAAATCATATAGTACCGTACTTTTTTTTAATCTGTACTTTATAACTTTTAAGGTTCATTTAGTCAGACGCTAGGATCAGAGATGCAAAACGTATTCATGCATTTGTTTCATCAAGGCTGGAGTACTGTAACTGCTTGCTAACAGCATGTCCTAAAAAATCCCTGAAAGGTTTTCAATTATAGTTCAAAATGCAGCGGCAAAATTGTTAACACGGACTAAGAGAAGAGAACACATCACACCTGTGTTAAAATATGTCCAGTGGCTTCCTGTTGACTTTAGAATCAAATTTAAAATCCTGCTCCTGACATTTAAAGGGATATTTCAGGATTTTTGACATTGGGCCTCATTTCCTAGTTATCCAGAGTATTGTTGATGTCTGGAGATATTTTGTTCTTAAATTCATGCAGTTCTTATATTTGACGAGTCTAGTGGCGCTAGGCTAGGGCAAGGCTAAAGCATTTCTATGGTATCAGTTAGCCTGCATTAAAAACAGTCTGACTCACTCCACAGTGCACCATCTGTGCACATTATATAGTTTCAAAGGCAAGGCAAGTTTATTTGTAGAGCACAATTCATACACAAGGCAATTCAACGTGCTTCACAGTTGCAGAAAATTACAAGAAAACAGACAAAATCAATCAATAAAACATCAACATAAAAATTAATCAATTAATCAGTAAAGGCAAGAGTGCAGATAAAAAAATACTTTCAGTTTTCATATGCACAGGTAAAAAGAGCTGTTTTCAGCCTAGATTCCAGAGACCGGAGCACTGGACTAATATGGTGGTATTTCCTGGTACTTGTCAGGACTCGAGCAGCAGCGTTCTGGATGTTCTGCAGCTCTAACAGCTCGTTTAGAAAGGCCAGTGAGCAGCCGTTACAGTCGTCTAACCTGCTGGAGACAAATGCATGGATGAGTCTCTCCAAGTCTGGTTTTGACACTATTCCTCTGATCTTAATGTTTTTCAGATGATACAAAAGCTGATGATGTTATTGCTTTGATGTGGCTGTTTAAAGGAGCTATACCTGAATTTATTTTCGCCTTGTTAAGGAAAACGCATTTTAACCCATATAGTATGTAGTAAAAGCCATCATTTGATGCCAAATGAAGCTTCATTGATTCTGCCTATCCACGAGTCCTGGCTTTGACAGTAGGTGAATTAAGCTAACTTTGGATTTTCCGGGACGACTTTTCTGAGCCACTGGAGAGAAGGGGGGCGGTGCCATTTTGAAGAGGCCGCTCTTCCAAGCGCGTTCACGACGGAGTCTGTAGTAAACAGAGCAGCATGGCTTCCGAAGCATCAAAAAGTGGAAAAGTAGCTATTCCTCCACTGTCTGTCACCGCATACACGGCTAAACAGGCTAAAAGGAAAAAAACCGAAGAAGAGAAGAGGGACTTGAAGCGCAAGAGCGACGAGAGAAGAAATAAATCGCGTGTAAATCTTGGTGCATTATACCCAAGATGGAGAGCTTTGCGGGATCGCCTTGGACTGAGATTTGACTCAAAACTGGCTGCAGTGCTGCTCGACAGGTGAGGTGACTGCTGTGCATTACCTTTTGTGCTAAAAACATGTTATTGGTGTACGTGAAACGATGCTAACGCTAACATCAGCATGTCAATCGTATTGGTATTTTCTGCTATTTTCTCCGTTTCTGTTTTAATAGTTTGCCTAAGGTACAAACAAAGTAGAGCTTCGTATCTGGTAATCTAGTTTTGCCAAAGTTACCAGCAATAAACAAAAAGAAAAAACATTTTGTAGGGCTGTGTATCAACGTGTAAATTACGTTTTAATATTATGCTTGATCTCTGTGATTTTCACGCCTGTAGGCTATTGACAAATGTCACGTTAGCATAGCGCACAGTCAAACTTTATAAGGTTATCTACATACAAACAAAGGCTAAACGTGTCACATCACATAAGCTATGATTGCAATAGTTTAGGTACTCTTACGTTGGGTGTAAATTTATAATGCAACTATCACTCGCATACAATGTGTATCATGACAAATGTAAACAAGCTACTGTAGTATTATTGGCAAAGACAATGCGGGTTTAGGTAACAAATTACTTGGTGTAGCAATCATTACGCGGTCAGAAGAATGAAAAAAAAGCTCTGCAAGAGGATGTAAGTGTTGACTATTTATATATGAAAATATTTACCTGAGACGAAGCCATTTATCTCAACCAAACACTAAAAAGTCACTCGAAGACGTCTAAACAGAGTTCCCTCTCGTGCACGAGTATGAGATGTGCGTGGGGCATGGGGCTGAGAAAGACCAATTAAATCAGGGCGGGGGCGGTGCCAACAGTTCAAACTGAACGGTTCCTATCGATCATGGTTCTAAATTGGGCAGAATTAGGTATAGCTCCTTTAATTTCAGGTCTGAGTCCATGATTACTCCTAGATTTCTAACCTGATTTTTTGGTTTTAGAGAGAGAGACTCAAGGTGACTGATAACACTTTGTCTTTGTGTCTGTGGGCCAAAAACAATGATCTCAGTTTTGTCTGAGTTTAGTTGGAGAAAGTTGTTTTGCATCCACAAACTGATCTGTTCGATGCAGTGACAGAGAGTATCTACAGGCCCATGTTCACCTGCCGTCAGTGACACGTAGATCTGAGTGTCATCTGCGTAGTTGTGGTACGACACATTGTTGCTGTTTATTAGCTGACCCAATGGAAGCATGTACAAGTTGAATAAGAGGGGTCCCAAGATTGACCCCTGGGGGACTCCACAGGTCATGGAAATTTTGTCTGAGACACAGTTGCCAATTTCGACAAAGTACGTCCTATCCTCCAGATAGGACTTGAACCTTACCTGCGTTGGTGTTCATACGGATATCATTTGTCACCTTGATCAGAGCTGTCTCAGTGCTGTGGTGGGGCCTAAATCCTGACTGGAAAGTCAAACACATTGTTAGATAGGAGAAAGTAAGTGAGCTGTTGATAGATTACTTTCTCTAGGACTTTTCCTAAGAATGGCAGGTTTGATATGGGTCGGTAGTTGTTCAGTACCTTGGGATCAAGGCTGCTCTTCTTTAGAAGAGGCTTAATGACCGCGGTTTTCAAAGCCTTTGGAAATGCTCCAGTCTCAAATGAGATGTTAACTAACTGAACAAGTTGTGGTAACAAGCTGGTCAGCACAGACTTCAGAAATCTAGTGGGTAATTCATCAAGGCAGCATGTGCATGAACTCAGACCGGAGGTAACCTCTTCCATTGTTTTGTGAAATGTGTCAGCTCATTAAAAAATATTGCAAACTCATTGCACTTAGATGTAGAGATTAGTTCTAAGGGCAGTGAAACTGGAGGGTTAGTTAATCGGTTCACTGTGGAAAACAGAACACGAGAATTGTTTCTGCAGTTTGCGATGTTTTTAGAGAAGTACTTCTCCCTTTCTCCACGCAAAATCTGGTAGAACTCACAAAGCACACAAAAATGATCAGATAAAGCAACATCAACAACATTCACATTTGATATATTAACACCTTTTGTAATGACTAGATCTAGAGTGTGGCCTTTGTTGTGAGTCGCTTCACTCACGTGCTGAGTTAAACCAAACATTTCAAGAACATCTCTAAATTATTTTGCATGCCTGTCATTGGTCACATGACAGAAAGATGACACAAAAAGTTTTTTATTATTATATTTTTTTCACTTTTTTCAGTTAGTGGTTGTGCATTTATGGTCAAACAACTGAGTTTGCTCTTTTTAAATCATAATGAAAAAAACAAACAACCCCTGATCAAAACTTTACATACCCCAGTGCTTAATACTGTGTATTGTCCCCTTTAACATCAATGACAGCTTGGATTCTTTTGTGGTAGTTGTGGGCCTCTTTATCTCCTCAGATGGGAAAACTCGCCGTTCTTTTTGGCAAAAAAGCCTCCAGTTTCTGTAAATTCCTGGGCTGTCTTGCATGTTTGAGCTCTCCCCACAGTGGTTCAATGTGATACTGAGGTCAGGAGACTGAGATGGACACTAACAGAACCTTCACTTTATTCTGCTGGACCAATGAGAGGTCGACATGGCCTTGTGCTTTGGATCGATGTCATGTTGGAATGTCCAAGTGCGTCCCATGCGCAGCTTCCAGGCTGATGAGGGACACTTGTCCTCCAGTATTCTTTAATAACATGCTTAATTTATCCTGATATCAGGTCCCCTGTAGCTCACACATCCCCCAAACATCTGTGATCCGCCTCCGTGTTTCACTGTAGGAATGGTGCACCGTTCACCAGAGGCCTTGTTGACTCCTCCAAATGTAATGTTTATGGTTGTAGCCAAAAAGTCCCATTATGGTTTCATCATTCCAAATGACATTGTTTCAGAAATGTTTTCACCAAGTTATTTGTGGGTTTTAATTTACATCATGAACAATTCTCCTGGCAGTTGTTGCTGACATTATTGTTGGTCGACCTGTATGGAGGATTGAAAGTGCCACAATTAAATAAATAAATACACCATTAAATAATTAAATAAATGTGTCATTAATTAATTGTTTCATTCATTAATTAAATATGGAATTACATAAATAAATGCACCATTAAATAATAATGTCATTAATTAATTAAATATGGAATAAATCAATCAATGTATAATTAAATGTGTAATTAATTAATTAAATTACCAATGATGCTGTGTAAAAATCTATATATATATATAATTATTTATCTATTTATTTAATTATTTCATGGTCCTGTGTTGCAGTGTTTCATGAATTAATTTTATCTGTCAAACTCGCCCATCAAAGTTTGAGGGGTGGGTCCTAACACCTGATTGGTCACCCTGCTCATCGAGTCACGGCAAATCAATTACAGAATAATGGATTGACGCAGACTAGTGAACATGCTCCGATAGGCTGGGTGGCGCTATTCACCCGTACGTTGGTTTGAATACTCAAGCAAAAACAACTAAACACAAGCCTCGGGCAAGTAAACCCGGTTCTGTTTGAGCAAAGCATCGGAGCCGTACGTCTTGTTCATTATCGATCCCTCTTATCGATGCTCCCGCTCTGAAAACACTCTTTTTGCACCGCGGAGCTACACGCACGTGCGTAATGACATAGCTCTCCGGTCTGTTGACCCCGCTTCGAAGTAAGCAGGGAAACATCGGCCCAATCTCAATTCTACCCCTTTCCCCTCCGTTTTGCGTGTTCACGAGATGGAATGGGTGTCGTCAATTAAAACAGTCCATTGTTATAAACATGTCAGTTCTACGTTTTCGCTTTGCTGCTGCGAACGCTCCGTTTATTTGCGCTGTTTCTTTCCAAACTTTCGATACGTCGCTATTGACATGACACACCGGGTTCAGTGCCCCGCTGCTGTCTCCCCGTGCCGCTGTGCTCTGAGCCCGGGTCCGAGACGGTCTGTCCCCGCTCTGAGCGCACCTCAGCGGACTCCGCTCAGGCCCGGGGCTCAGAGCGGAGTCTGCAGCCTCCTGTCCACGCCTGTCTACCCGTCCCGCTATGTGTGCGCTATATGAGCGGATCGGCTGATCTCTCGCAGCTCTGGCTAACGGGCCGCAACAACAGAAGGGGTTCACACGGACAGGGGGAAGGAAAATGTGGCGTCGAAATAGATGAAGCAGAAATAGATGAAAATGTGTCTGTTACAAGTTACAGACACTTGATGAAAAGTACAAATGTTACCATTATATTTGAGGATGCCAGGCAGGCTGAGTGCCAGCAGGAGCCACAGTATATTTGAAAACTTACTTAATTTAATGAATATTTTTTCTTATTATATATCTGAATACAAAATAAGCTCTTTAGCATCAAAATTCAAATCCAACATGTCGGTGTGACGCACCAGGACGGTCAACAACTTATGACTCCATTTGTTTACAGTTTAAAATCTATCATCAGCTTTTTAATTACAGAATGACCCCCTTTTCCCAAAAGCAGTTTCGACAACACAATCCTGAGCTCTATGCACAAATTTTGAAGGCAAAACATTTTCACTCCCACCCAGGGGCGTAGCACCAAATTCTGGGTCCTGGGTACCAACTATATTGGTGAACCCCCCTTATATTTTATGTTTTTAACCACATAATAGTGGTTTAGAGATTTGACAGTACATTTCATTTATTTTCTATTATAACTTTATTATATACAGCCTAACCAGGTGAAACAATAGGTCGACCTAAAAAAATGCTTCATTTTACAAACAATAATGATACTAAGGAACAAAAAAAGGGGATCTGAGGCACTCCGACTGCAATATAATAATGATACTATATGTTCCCTCTGTGGCTCACAAGCATGAACTAAAAACTGGCATGAACTTCAAAACATATTTGAAGCCTATCTTCAAGTGTATTGTCAGTAAATTCTTGTTCTAAAAAGTTACGCTGGTTAAGGTTAGATGGCACGACCCCGCCAGCTTTTCACTAGAACCACGTTGACTCGTCTCCAAAGCTGTCGCTTTTGTCACTGTATTGGCTTGATGGCAGTCAATTACAATAAATATAAGGAAAGATAAACTTGGGCCCTGGGTACTCAGTACCCTTTACCCCCCCAGTCCGACGCCCATGCTCCCACCGTTTAAATGAAACCTCCACGTATCGCAGCTCGGCTGCTTGTTTCTGCCATAAACCTTTTCTCCATATTTGCAGTTTACGTTTTACAGGCTGCACTCAGAGGCAATTTTCCTCCCACTTCTAAACCACGTCATGCTTTTGATTATCTCCTGACACAATCCAATCTGCGGCACAATTATCGCCGCGCGTCAAATAGGAGGGCCACACATCGTAGCAGAGGGAGCTTTGGCAATTTACCTCAAAAAATTGGCTCTCGCAAAATGTGCTTCAACTTTAGATAACGGAAAGATGTGTGGAAACTTTTCTGCAGCGCTGGTTGTGAGGAGCTTACAAGATTATGGTGATGTTGATGAAGAAGGAGACGCAGAGATGGAAGGTTCTTAATGAAGCAAATCCACGACTAATTGGAATAAGAAGATCAGGAATCCAGGGATGTATTTAAGGGATCCAGGCAGATTTGATTAGGTTAAATGACTGAGCGGATGTCGGTGGCGTCTCTCGCCGCTACATTCACTTCTATGAGCCGCAGCCATCAGCTGCATCAGCAATAGTCCTTCGCGGAGGCTGCATTATAAACGCTGATATTTTCACAGTACATCCACGATCTACTGGGGAGTGGGGGGTGAACATGTGCATTTGTTTTTTTTCACGTTTACAGCCAAACGAGGGCTGGTCTGAGCCACAGCAGACGGCTGTAGCTCTTTCTGTCTCGAGACATGAACATTGTTTAGCTCACGATGGGGTTAATTAAGTTTTTAGTTTGACCTGTGAGAGCCTAAGGCTTAAGGAAGAACACAAGGCAGCGTGATATAAACTAAATGAAGGTCAGCGGCGCTCCCATCAGAGCAGTCACCTCCTCTTGCGACGCCCTCTCATCTCACATATTACATAGCTCCGCCACTCAGAAAATAATCCGCTAGGGGCCTGCGCCCCCTCCTGCCCCAGCACAAGATCTGGCCCATGATCTTTGCTCCTGATCTGTCCTGTATAACCTGAACCTCTGCTGCTGTCACGTCCCCCCTCCCTATTCTCAGAGGTCTTTTGACCCCTAATTTTCACCAAACCATCAGTGCCCCAGGATGTTTCTACTGGATAAAGCTGAATCTAAACTTGACCTTTTTTCCCCTGGGAACCGGTTCTGTTTGTTAATTTTATGGACAGAATTTCTCGCCGCAGCACATATGTTTGCAGATGATGTTGTTCTGTGTGTTGTAGTGTGTGTTTTGTCTGTCCTGTTTGTTGCTGCTGTGGGGGTGTGGCATTGGGATCTGCCTCCTGTTCCCTGGTGGGTGTGGCTCCTCCTCCTCCCTGGCTGGCTAATGGGCACACCTGAATCCATTCAACTCATCACATGCAGTATTTAAGCACGGGCTCTACTTCACATCCCTGCCAGATCGTCAGTCTACTTTTGTGAGAAGACTCTTCAGGCCTATTCAGTATAGCTGTGTTTTGTGACTCTATTTTGACACTAATAGTGTTTTTTCCTGCTCCTCGTCAGCTCTCCGTGCCTGTTAGCCACCATCCTGCCATACTCACCTGCCCGCACTGGATACCAGCTCGTCCAGCACCAGCCCCAGCTCTTTCCAACCTGCTCCACTCCGACCTCCTCCATACGGCCAGCTCCGAACCACTACCTCCCCAGCCTCACCCACCTATCTTCAGCCATTTCCCTATTTGTAATAAATCTTGTACCAACTTTCTCTCCGTCTACTTTTTGGGTCCGCCACCATTAGGTCATAACACTCTGGGCTTCATCAAATCAGGACCTTCAGCTGCTCTGGGGCAGTTTGCAACCGGGATGAGGATCAGCACCTCCAAATCCGAGGACATGGTTCTCCACCGAAAACCGGTGGTTTTCCCCCCAGGTTGGTGGAGAGCTGGGCATAGGCGACACAGGCGGCCTATGCCGCAGGCAGATGGCCTGCTGATCTCTCATTTCTTATTTCATTACAATGTTAAAGATTTTTGTGTGTGTGGATGTGTGTATGAATGTGTTAAGTAATGTGAGGGTTTTGGTGGAGGCTCAATGGGAAACTAAAAGAATAAATTCAGAACAAATATCAGATGATTAAAGACCATATTCTGTTGCAAAAAGGTTTTTTTTAAATAGCTCATTTAAACGTGTGCAGCTTAAGATATAAAATATGTGATATTCAGAATACTCTACAAAAATACAATTTACAGGTATTAGCAATATCAGAAACGCATCTGGATGCAACAATAAATAGCCCTTTATTACATATAGATGGCTATAATATTTTTAGGCTGGACAGAAATTTACATGGTGGAGGTGTAGCTTGTTATGTCCAAAATCACATCCCAGTCAAAGTAAGATCAGATCTTAACATCGCAGGAGTCGAAGTACTCTGGTTACAGTTACAGTTACCTCATCTGAGGCCTATTGTCATTGGATGTTGTTGCAGACCACCGAAGGCCGCTATAATGTATCTTGATCAAATATGTGAAATGCTGGACATTGTATGTGATACAGGAGGCGAAATTTATTTTTTAGGAGATTTAAATATTGATTGGAAATTGGAAAGTTGTGCATTAAGAAGCAAATTAATTTCATTTGCTAATACTTGTAATTTGTCACAACTTGTCAGTGAATTCACAAGAATACATTTAAACACCGATGGTACATGTTCAGCAACTATTATCGATTTAATTTTTACTAATGTGGCAGAGTTATGCTCTGAGGCAGTATCTATTCCAGTTGGCTACAGTGACCACAATGTAATTGCAGTTATGAGGAAGACAAAGGTACCTACACAGGGACAACAATTTATTTGTAAAAGGACTTTTAAACATTTCAAAGAAAATGATTTTATAGCAGAAGTAAGCAACATAGATTGGTCAGAGGTACTACAAGAACAAGATCCAGATAAGGCAGTGGTGGTCTTTAACAATCTGATAACAAAGGTGATTGATAAACATGCTCCAATGAGGAAACAAGCAGTGAGAAATGTTTCTGCTCCATGGCTGGACAAAGACCTGAAGCAATACATGAAGCTCAGGGATAAAGTCAGAACAGAGGCCATAAAAACAAATCAATTGGCAAAATGGAATGAATATCGAAAATTACGAAATTTTGTCACCAAATTAAATAAAAATAAGAAACGCCTATATTATCATAAAAAGATTAATGAGGTTAAATCGGATAGTACGAAATTATGGAATACATTAAATGAACTTATGGGCAAGAAAACAAGATTTACTCCTACTTTTTTGGAGGGAGACGGAATATATCTTACTAAACCAAGGGAAATTGCTAATTACCTGAGCCAGTCTTTCACTAACAAAATAAAAACAATTAGAAATGACATGGCAGTGAGACAGGAAGAAAATATTACTTACCAATTAATAAGAAAATATATAATGCAGACCAAAAATATTACATTCAAATTTGCTGAGGTGACAGAGGATGATGTAAAAAAATTGTTGAAAGAAAGTAAAGAAAAACCCTCTGGTGCTGACAACATTCAAATCAAATCAAATCAAATCAAACTTTATTTATAGAGCGCTTTTCATACAAAATGTAACACAAAGTGCTTTACAGTGCTTAAAAATCATTAAAAATAATAAAAATCGTCCCCACCAGTAAATATACATAAATAACTACAACCCCACCACCCACCACCCGCACACACAGACACACAGACGTACAGACAGCCCAGCAGTTAAAAGTCTTAAATAAAAATGGACATAGAGTTGAGTACGTAAGGCTGGGTACAGATGGACCGAAAGAGGAAACATCATCCAAGGAGCCGTCTGCACCAGGAGCAGCCCATCGCCCACAGCCACAGAGCGCCAACCCAGGGGGCCCGGAGTAGGTGTAGGAGAGACGTCCTACCTCCATCCAGGCACCCCCAGGAGAGCGCCCGCACGGCCACAGCCAACCAGCACTCCCGGGGCAGAGGGCTCCCTCAGAGGAACCACTAGGAGAACATAAAAAATAAATGAATAAAATAAATAAAAATAAATAAATAAATATTTAATAAGAGATACATTAAAAACAGCTAAAACTGTGCGTGAAATAGCACAGGATAAAAGAGGGAAAATAAAGAAATAATAGAACTAAAACCGGTAAATAAGGTTAATATAAGTAAATATTAATTAAAAGCTAAACTAAAAAGGTGGGTCTTGAGCCTGCTCTTAAAAACATGAACGTTCTCTGCGGTCCTGAGCTCCTCTGGCAGGTCGTTCCAGAGGCGAGGGCCATAGTATTGGAAAGACGCCTCGCCGTGAGTCTTTCTGTTGACTTTAGGAATAACTAGGAGACCCCTGCCAGAGGAGCGAAGGGACCGCGAAGGCTCATATGGTAAAATCAATTCTGAAAGATAAGAAGGACCAAGACCATTAAGACATTTAAAAACCATTAAAAGAACTTTAAAATGGATCCTGAAACACACGGGGAGCCAATGCAGTGACTCTAAAACCGGTGTAATGTGGTCCCGCCTCCTGGTCTTCGTCAGGACACGAGCTGCTGAATTTTGTAAAAGTTGTAAACCTGAGATACTCTTTTTGGGAAGACCAGAAAGCAGGGCATTACAGTAGTCGATACGACTGGTGATAAAAGCATGCATTAGCGTCTCCGTGTTGGCCCGAGAGAGAATGGGGCGGACTCTGGCTATGTTCTTTAGATGGTAAAAACCTATCTTTGTGATATTCTTAATGTGTGGAATTAAAGTCAGCTCAGAGTCAAAAATCACACCCAGGTTCTTCACCTGTGAGGAAGGATTAAAAGACAATGACTGTAGTTTGGGTAAAAGTTTCTCTCTCTGGGCCTGAGGACCGATGACTAAAACTTCAGTTTTGTCCTGGTTAAGCTGGAGAAAGTTTTCTGCCATCCAGGATTTGATATCTAAAATGCAGTTAAAAAGTGCATCCATTGGCCTGGTGTCCTCAGGAGACATGGAGATGTACAACTGTGTATCGTCAGCGTAACTATGAAAGTTGACTCCATGTCTCCTGATGACATCACCAAGAGGGAGCATATACAGGTTAAAAAGCACTGGGCCTAAAATCGAACCTTGAGGCACACCACATGTAATATTATGGACCTTGGAGGAGCAGGTATCCACACTCACCATGAATGTCCTGTCTGTGAGGTAGGATGTAAACCATTTGTGGACAGCACCAGAGAGGCCGATGTGTTTTAAACGAGTTAAAAGAATAGTATGGTCGACTGTATCAAAGGCAGCGCTCAGATCCAGTAGAACCAACACTGTCAACCTTTTGGAATCATAATTTAATCTAAAATCGTTTAAAATCTTTAAAAGGGCTGTCTCGGTGCTGTGGTTTACCCTAAAGCCAGACTGAAATTTCTCAAGGACGTCATGTGCATTTATAAAGTCGCTAAGTTGGGTAAAAACAAGTTTTTCTAAGATTTTGCTTAAAAATGGTAAGTTGGATACCGGTCTAAAGTTGTTAAAATCATTACGGTCCAAATTGCTCTTCTTCAGCAGAGGCCTCACCACCGCCCCCTTAAAGGCAGCAGGGAAGACCCCCGTCTGAAGGGAGCAATTCATCATGTGTAAAAGCTCGTCTCTAAGAGATCCATAGAAAGTTTTAAAAAACGGGGTTGGGACCGGGTCTAAAGGACATGTGGTGGGCCTCACTGAGGAGAAAACTTTATCAAGCATCTCAGCATTAACCTGGACAAAACTGTGCAGTGTTTCCTCTGGAACAAGTAGACAACCAGATGTATTTAAAACCGTGTTACTTTGAGTAGATAAAATATTACATCTGATAGTGTCTATCTTTCCCCTGAAGTGGTCTGCAAACGCCTCGCAAAGGGAGTCACTTGGAGTAAAATTGGTCTTGTTAAAATCAGGATTGATTAGATGTTCTATTGTAGAGAAGAGTACCTTGGGATTGTTTTTATTATTGTTGATAATTTTTGAGAAGTAGTTGTTTCTTGTGTTTCTTACTGTGTTATTGTAGGTTGATTGTTGTTCACGGAAGATTTGGTAGTTTATGGTAATTTTGTTTTTTCTCCATTTTCTCTCTGCCACCCTGCATTGTCTTTTGAGTTGTTTAATTTCCTCATTCCTCCATGGAGTAATTGGTTTTGTAGGGAGTTTCTTGGATTTTAAAGGAGCGATAGAATCAAGCGCTGACTTGAGTTTGCTATTAAAATTTTCAAAAATAAAATCACAGGGGGCAGGTAGAACAATAGGAGAATATTTCTCTAAAACATCAATAAAATTTGCAGCCACTTCAGGGGTGAGATGACGTTTCCTCACAGCTCTTACCGAGGTCTCCCGCTGGGTAAAACTGGTGATATTAAAAAACACACAGTAATGGTCAGAAACAGCCAAGTCAATGACAGAAGACACAGCTGTGGACAGGCCATACGTGATGACCAGGTCCAGACTGTGTCCTCTGTCGTGAGTTGGCTGTGTGACGTGTTGGGTAAAATCCATATAATTAAGAACATTTAAAAAATCCCTAGCAACAGGGTCTAAAAGATTATCTATGTGTAGATTAAAATCACCAGTTAAAAGAATCATATTAAAAGAGCTATGTAAAAGTGATAAAAACTCAGAAAATTCCTTAACAAAAAGAGGGCATTTTTTGGGGGGTCTGTAAATAGTGACACATAAAATGGGGGGATTGCTAAAAACAACTGCATGGTGCTCAAAAGTGGGGAATGGATCAAATAAAATAGGTTTGGTGGCAATAGTGTTTGTACATATGGAAGCAGTGCCACCTCCCCTTTTCCCATTCCTTATTGAAAAGGTGCTGCTAAAATTAGGTGGGGAGGCCTCAGCAAGAACCGCGGTCGCATCTGTACCCAGCCAGGTTTCAGTTAAAAACAAACAATCAAGATTATTATCTAAAATCAGGTCATTCACAATAAAAGACTTCTTCTGCAGAGAGCGGACATTTAAAAGAGCCATGTTTATTGTGGTTTGAGATGGATTAGCTGTGGACTGTGGGGGGGCTTTGGGGAGGGGTTTTAAAACGTTAATATGGACAGGATAATTCCTGTCCATATTAACGGGATAATTGCATGGAGGGTTGTGTTGTGTCCGCTCTCTGCTAGTGATGACAGGGATGGTTTGTGAGGGGGGCGTGGAAACGATAGGAGGGGGAGTGTTGGCGGAGGCCGCACCTGCGCGTGATTGACTGGAGGCAAACCGTCAATCACGCGCAGGTGCGGAGTGGACTGCCAGGGTCATTGAGGTCAGACTATTAAAGATGGTAGTAGATTTTATTCTGTTGCCTGTTTCTCATACAATCAATTTAAGTTTAAGGAAAAACATATTTCCATCACCATGGAAGATGGCAAAATGGATCCCTTTAATTAAGAATAATAAATAACCATTGTCAGGTGAGTGACTTGAGCTACTGACATGTCTGCAGCATAGAGAGGCAGCTCCCGACTCAGGATTTGTAAAACACCTTCAAGCAATATTTATCATGAGAATATACTAAGGTGATATCCTATTTAAGGGGACTGGATTAGATGTTGACCAGAGGGAAATCAAAGCTTGGAATTAACACGTGTGAAAACTGCGAAGAAGTGGAAAGTACATCGGAGCTAGCAAAGAAGCTACTGTCAGGACTTCCGGAGTGACGTCGGAAGTGAGCGCTGTGTTGTGCTGCGGTGCTAGCGTTAGCTCTGAACAAACGCAAGAAAATGCCAAAACCGACCAAAACAGAGGCGAGGCAACAGGCAGATTCGGCGGCGGAGGAGGACTATGTAAGCCTCAGTCGAGTCACTGAACTCATGGAGCAGCAGAGGGCCATGTTCAGGGAATTAATTCAACAACAGCAGGAAAACTTCAAAGGATTTATCAAACTTATCATGGAATCAACAAACACCCGCATGGATTCACAGTTAAAAGACATTCAAGAATTAAAAACAAGCCTGCAGTTCACGCAAGGTGAGGTGGACACTATAAAAGAAGAAAAAAGGAAACTCACTGAGCGCACGGACACAATACAAAACGATTTCTATAAAGTATGTGACAATCTGCATATAATCACGGATAAACTGGAATATTTGGAGGGGCAGAGCCGCAGGAAAAACCTGGTCTTTGAGGGAGTGTTGGAGTCGCCTGGGGAGACCTGGGCTGACGCAGAAGAAAAAATCAAACAATTGCTGAGGGAGAAACTACAACTACAACACCCGGTGGAAATGGAGAGAGCCCATCGCGTAGGGAAACCTGGCGGGAGAGACTGGCCGAGACCTATCATCGCCAAACTACTGCGTTGGAAGGATCGAGAAGCAATCCTGCAGCGCGCTAAACAACTCAAAGGAACTAAAATCTACATAAACGAGGACTACACGGACTCCATTAAAAGGAAAAGAAAAGAACTGATGCCGGAGATGAGAGCTGCACGGGAACGAGGAGACATAGCTTTTTTGCGCTATGACAAACTCATTGTACGTCCGCGCACCAGTACACCAAATCAAGCTTAAACACCTGGAAAAACGTATGGATTTTGGTATGTAAAAACACATAATTTCACATGTCCTGTAATACATTTACTCACTCAATGATGTCCAATCATACTTCATATGCCACTGACGGCAGTGACCTAGGATTACAGCAAAGGATTTTGGACTGTGAGCTCTTGGAGTTAAAAACTTCAGAGTACACTGAACATAATGCACTGGACTTGGAAGATCAGTTGGACCCAGATAACCTGTTCTTAACATCTAACGCAAATAGTTGCAAATACTACACTGAGAATGAATTTAATATCTCTGTTAAAACAAAAGGGAAATTCTCAATTATCCATTTCAATAGTAGAAGCATGTACGCGAATTTTGACGCAATCAAAGAATACTTACAACAGTTTGAGAAACCATTTAGTGTCATTGCAATATCAGAAACATGGTTTAATGAGGATAGAGGCATCGTTTTTGAGTTAAACAGTTATACTTTAAACTATGTAAATAGAACCAATAAAGGGGGAGGAGGAGTTGCAATATATGTCCACAAGAAATTTAAATATAAAATATTAGAAAAAATGACAGCATCAATAAACAACTTGCTCGAATGCCTATCAATAGAAATTATCAATGCAAAAAAGAAAAACATAATAGTTAGTTGTTTATACAGGTCACCGGGCTCATGTGTGGAAACATTTACAAATTGGGCAGAAAAAACGTTCTCAGAATTGAGTAACAAGGTATTATTTATCTGTGGGGATTATAACATCGATTTGATAAATCCAAATAAACATAAGACAACTGATGAGTATATTAATAGGATGTACAGTATGAGTTTATACCCGACTATCACAAGACCTAGCAGATTAACAACGCACAGTGCTACCCTCATTGACAACATTTTTACTAATAATATGCAGTTCACAAATGTCAGCGGTCTAATGGTTTGTGATATAACGGATCATCTGCCCGTATTCACGGTGTATGGTGATAATGAGTTAGAGCAAAAATCACCTCAAAAATATTTTTATAAACGTATAAGAACTGAGGATACAATTTACTCACTCTATAGTGACTTAACAAAACAAGATTGGAACGAGGTATATAACAAGAATGATGTAGACGGTGCGTACGATACTTTCATGGAAATTTTCAGTGTAGCATACAATAAAAACTGTCCAATTCAGAAATACAGTAAAAACAACAAAATGACTAAATGTCCGTGGCTAACCAAGGGTTTACAAAATGCTTGTAAGAAGAAAAACACTCTATATAGACAATTCATTAGACTAAGAACCGAGGATTCTGAAAGTAGATATAAAATATATAAAAATAAACTGACCAATATATTAAGGAAGGCTAAGAAACTATATTATGCCGATCTGTTGTATAAAAGCAAGAATAACATGAAAGGGGTATGGGGAATACTAAACACTATAATCAAAGGTAATGCAACAAATAATTCATATCCAAACTATTTCACTGATGGGACCAATGACAATCATAATATGAATGATATTGTAGAAAACTTTAATAGTTTTTTTGTAAATGTTGGACCGGATCTGGCAGCAGAGATTCCGGTGTGTAGTAACAACGAAATGGAGTCATTGATAGACATTAATTCAAAAACGATGTTTTTGTCTGGAGTAACTGAAACAGAAATAATAGATGTCGTTAACGGGTGTAAGAACAAATCGTCTACAGATTGTTTTGATATAGATATGACACTGGTTAAACAAATTATATACAGTATCGTGAAACCATTAACTTACATATGCAACTTATCGTTTCAAACAGGAACATTTCCAAATAAAATGAAAACTGCAAAAGTTATACCTATACATAAAAATGGGAACAAACACATCTTCACCAACTATAGACCTGTCTCTCTGCTCCCCCAGTTTTCCAAAATTTTAGAGAAACTTTACAACAGCAGAATGGATAATTTCATAGATAAGCATAAACTAATTAATGAAGGTCAGTACGGGTTTAGGGCAGCAAGGTCAACTTCAATGGCCATCATCGATGCAATAGAAGAGGTTACTAATAGCTTAGAGGGAAAGAAACATGCAGCTGGAATATTCATTGACTTGAAAAAAGCATTTGATACACTAAATCACTCAATATTACTAAAACAATTAGACAGATATGGCATAAGGGGAGTGGCTTTGAGCTGGATGCAAAGCTATTTAAATGGGAGACAACAGTATGTGAAGATGGGGGAGTTTACATCAGGGTGTTTGGACATTAGTTGTGGGGTCCCACAGGGATCGGTTTTAGGACCAAAATTGTTCAACTTATATATTAATGACATTTTTAATGTGTCTAAATTATTAAAATTAGTGATTTTTGCAGATGACACAAACATTTTCTATTCAAATGACAATTATAGTACTTTAGTAACTAACATAAACTGTGAATTAAGGAAATTAAAAACATGGATGGACAATAACAAATTGTCCCTCAACCTAAATAAAACAAAAGTAATGTTTTTCGGTAATTATCATGGAAAACCAGACTCAGTAATTATAGACGGTGTAGTTTTAGATACAGTATCAGAAATTAAATTCTTAGGAGTCACCATTGACAGTAAATTAAGCTGGAAACCACACATAAGACACATAAAAGGTAAAGTCTCCAAAAGTATTTCAATCATTAATAAAGCAAAGTTTTTCTTAAATTACAATGCATTATTTCTATTATATAGTTCATTAGTCTTGCCATATCTAAATTACTGTGTAGAAGTTTGGGGAAATAACTATAAAAGCTCATTACACCCCCTTGTTATGCTCCAAAAACGGGCTGTAAGAATTATACACAAAGTAGGATATTGTGATCACACTAATATATTATTTCTGAAGTCTAAACTGTTAAAAATGAATGACTTAGTTGATTTCTCTACTGCTCAACTTCTATTTAAAGCCAACAAAAATGTACTACCTGCAAGGATGCAAATGCTTTTTGCACGCAGAGAAGGGGGATATAACCTGAGGGGGTGTGATAACTTTAAGGTTCAAGCAGTGTCTTCCACTAGGAAAAGTATGTGTGTGTCTGTATGTGGAGTTAAACTCTGGAACAAATTGGGGGCAGAATTAAAACAATGTCCAAATATTCATAATTTCAAATCAAGATATAAAAAAATTGTATGGTCAAAGTACCAGAAGGAGGAAATGAGCACTTGACTTGATTGCTAATGGGTGCTACAAAGTGCTGTAAAGGTCAGATATAATTAAGATTGTTCCTCTATAATCAAAGAGGGTTGCTACTTGGAACGGTTGTCATTCTATCGCTCAAATTACAAATGGAGAATTAGGGTTGGCAGGTTATGGATCTGTTGAGAGGAATCCTCCCAACAGGCTCTAAACCTTGTCTTTTAATGACAATGATACCAATTATGATAAGGGTGGATAACCAAAACAGTTGTGAGGGGCTAGTAAGGGGACATCCCTTTCCCCAGCTAAAGGCGGAATACCTGAGAGTGTGTCGTCAAAGAGGCACAAAACCAGGCGGAAACTTGGTAATCTATTGTAGTCAAAAAGGAACATTGGCGGATGCACCACTCAGCATAGGAACATCATTTACAAAATCAGCTGTTAGGGCAGTCATGTGGGGGTTTGTTAGTGGGGAGCTACTGCCCTCTTCAACTGGCCCGCTCTACACTCTGGCTTTTTAATGCACTACACTATGCAGGGCTTACATCATACTTCACATATAATTCAATTAAATAAATATATAAGTTGAATGGTTTAAATCTGTGAATTGATGGTGGAAGATAGAAGAGTCGTAAAAATAACGGAAGAGTTAAGGTAACAGAGTTATAGGACTACGCGTTGGGTTCATCCCTCTAAAAGCCGTAAGGTACGTGGCTAGGACCTCCCAGATCCGTGGACACACGGAACAAATACTACAGAGTTGGGGACTGTAGAACTTAAAGGGTCGAGGACCCACAAGAGTACTTAAAGGGTCGTGGACCCAGGGTCGTGGACCCAAATAAAGAGTACTTAAAGGGTCGTGGACCCAGGGTCGTGGACCCAAATAAAGTGTATTTAAAGGGTCGTGGACCCAGGGTCGTGGACCCAAATAAAGAGTATTTAAAGGGTCGTGGACCCAGGGTCGTGGACCCAAATAAAGTGTACTTAAAGGGTCGTGGACCCAGGGTCGTGGACCCAAATAAAGTGTACTTAAAGGGTCGTGGACCCAAATAAAGAGTATTTAAAGGGTTGTGGACCCAAATAAAGAGTATTTAAAGGGTCGCGGACCCAAATAAAGAGTATTTAAAGGGTCGCGGACCCAAATAAAGAGTATTTAAAGGGTCGTGGACCCAAATAAACAGTATACTTTCATGAGGAAAAGCACGTAAGTTTACAATGAATAAAGGACGAAACGAAGGTAAGAGAATGTGTGAATTAAAAACTTGTGAAGAATGGGTGAGGGATTTGGGAAATTCCTCACCATGGTGGAAATGGTAATAATAATGATAATGATAATAATAATGATGATGATAATTTAAACCCAAATTAAAATTATACTGAGGATGGTAATGACAACTGGGAAGTATCAAGATCTCGTTTTGCATTCTTCTGCTGTTGTTTCTTTATTTAATTGTTGTTCTTGTTGCTTGTTCTTGCCTTGCCCATGTTCCCTTGTTTGTGATGTGTTATATGTATATGTTATTGTTTTATTCTGGGATGGGCGCTTATAAGCCTTTGGCTTCGGCCCACTCCCTTTGAGCAGACAAACTGCTCAAATAAATAAATAAAAAAAAAAAAAAAAAAAAAAAATAGGTCAAAATAGCAGACCAATACGCTTGTTACCTGCATTAAGCAAAATTATGGAAAAAGTAGCATATGACCAAATGCAGGAATATTTTACAGCTCAGGGATTAAATACAATTTATCAGCATGCATATAAAATGCATATAAAATGGATAAAATGGGTCACTCCACAACTACTGCACTTACTCAGATTACCGATCATTGGTTACAGGAAATTGATAATAAAAAGATGGTTGGCACAATATTTTTAGATTTAAGTGCGGCTTTTGATCTTTTAGATCATACAATTTTACTAAATAAGTTGAAATGTTATGGATTTCAGTTGCCTGCCTTAAAGTGGTTAGAAAGTTATCTAAGTAATCGGGAGTATAAAGTTTATTTTAATGGACATTATTCTGAGATTGGACATATGGATTGTGGAGTGCCCCAGGGAAGTTGTTTGGGACCCCTTTTATTTTCGATTTTTACAAATGATCTTCCCCTGGTATTAAAACAGGCAACCATGGCTATATATGCAGATGACACAACATTGTCTGCGTCTGCACAAACAGACTGCCAACTTAATAACATTCTACAGGAGGAACTGACTTTAGTAACTCAATGGATTAGAACTAACAAATTAGTGGTTAATGTCGAAAAAACTAAATGCATGGTAGTTGGTTCAAAACACCTATTGAAAACTACACCGATGTTACATCTGACTTCAGGAAATACGAGAATTGAACAAGTAGATCAAGTAAAATTGTTGGGAGTGATTGTAGATTCTAGACTGTCGTGGACCAGTCAAATTAATTGTGTATTACAGAAAATGGGGAGGAGTATGGGCATATTTAAATATTGTAGAAAGTGTATTCCTCGGTGGTTGACCAAACAACTAGTTCAATTACTTGTACTTTCATACTTAGTCTATGCATCAGTTGTTTGGTCAAACACAAGTGAAAATAATTTACATAAGTTACAAGTAGCTCAAAATAAAGCAGCACGGATTGTTTTAGGTTGCCCATACAAAACCAATGTGAGGACAATGCATGATAGTTTGGCGTGGTTAACAGTCAAATGTAGATTAAAGTATAATAACATTTATTAGGAACATTATTATGACAAAAGTACCTAAAGTCATACATAATAAATTGTATTTTTTCTCAGATAATCATAGTTATGGAACACGTCAGACCTGTGTAACAAGGTGTGCTCTACCCTGTTGTAAAACTAATCAGATGCAGCGAACTGTTTGTTACAGAGCCATGGTTGCCTGGAATTCTTTACCAGGATTTTTGTTGTTGGAAAACAGCAAAAGATGTTTTCAAAATAAACTAAAGGTGTTTTTGTTTACACAAGAATGATTTTGGATTAATACGGTAACTAACCATGTGATAGGCAAGTTCCAAGCTGGTGCTGTAATGGGATCCGTGGGCAGTCGAGTTGTTAGGTTGAGATTTATGTTTCATACAAAACTTCAAATGTTTTGATTACTGTAAATGTTTTACTTTTGTTTAGGTAATGGATTTTTCGTTTTACTTTGTCAGATGGAAATGGTAAAAATGCTGTTATTGCTGTTTTAGGTCGATTCTACTTATCTATTTTTGGTTTTATGTGATATCGTTGGCCGTATGGCATAATTGTTTAGGTCATTTTGTATTGTTGAAATGGTAATGAGGAAAAACAATGTGTTTCCTATAAAATGTCCTTTACATGTTTTACAGGCAAAGATGAGTCGGGCGGTTGTGCTGTGTGGCTAGCGACATGTTCTGTTCGGTTTCACATTGAGCTCCCACGGTTGGTTTGTGTGTATGTGTGTGTGTGTGTGTTGTGGTTTTGTTTGTTTTGTTAAGTTGTAAACATTTGTAATGAAAATGAAGGAGACCCCAGGTAGAATAGCCCCTGCAATAAGTCAGGAGCTAATGGGGCTCTCAATAAAATGAAATGAAATGAAATGAAATGGCTAGGGTGCCATCTGCCTGAGGTGGTGCTGAATTGCGCTTAACATTTTCAACTCCATGCTCCCGCCATCGACAATATCGCCGATTTTGGGTAATGACTGAAAGGATGTGTCACACAGCACATTTTCTCCAGTTCAACCTTATCCAAATCTAAAAGCTTCTTAAAAAAAACCCCGTCAAAATAGTGACAAAACCAAAAAACAATGCATGTGACAATGCAAGGAATAATCTTAGATCAGTTTGTTGGTCTTGGCTTTCAAATTAGGTGTTACTCTGGCCTATAGGCTGTACGCTTTTACATATGGGTGAAGCTGAACTGGAGAAAATGTGCTCGGTTAAGAGGTTAATATGGGAGATATTCGGGCTATCATAATACAAAGGTACACTTTTATTTCGGGGAAACCTTTTGGCTATAGCAAGCAAAGTGTTCCCTAAACCCCCCCCCTCGGCCCTCTCTTTAGTGTTGTGCCTGTCTTCCCTGTTCATTTATGTGGGGGATGGAACGCTGAATTTAAATCTGGTTCGGGAGCTATTTGTAGGAACAGGCTCGGCACGCGTAAAATCACCAGGTCCTCTCCTTATTGCCGCATGTGCCATCCTGTGCTTCCTGTTTGTTTGGGTTAAGTGATCCCTGGGATTAAACTGACAGGCGCTGCAGCATTGCGCCCTCCAGGGCCGTGGGAAGAGACTTTTGGATAGAGGGTGCTGAGAGACAAGATTGCCCCCAAAAACGCTATTTCTGTGTTTATTTCCTATGTCTTTAATATTGCATGTAATGCGTAAATGATCCACCAGGGGGTGCTGCAGCGCCCTCAGCACAGTGGGAACCCAGGGCCAATCCTGTCGCATTTTTCCAGAATGCGACAGGATTGGCCAATTCTCCTAAAACACACCACGCGATTATCGTGATCGACCTTTATTAAAATCACGATTAGATTAAAATGTTATTAATTGCCCAGCGGTTATGTTGTTAATTTTCAGTATGAGATCCAAAGAGTTATCACTATCAGTGAAGCAAGCCATTATTAGGCTAAAAAATCAAAACAAACCCATCAGAGAGATAGATTACTTTATTAGTTTATTTGAGCAGTTACAATTCTGCTCAAAGGGAGCGGGCCAAAGCAAAAGCTTATAAGCTCCCACCCGACACCGACAACATTGCAATAAAAACATTGAACATTAGAACAATGAAACATGAAAAACATAAAAAGTAGTGGTGGGCCGTTATCGGCGTTAATGTGCTGCGTTGTCGGGCGATAAAAAAAATATGGGCATTAATCTATTCTCAAAGTTGAGTTGGGAGTGGGATCTATACTACGCTATGATGACTCACGTTGAGCTCCTCGTGGAGCAGCGGGGGAGATGACCGGGCTGAGGAGGAGACTGTGTGCGTGATGTCGCTGCCGTTCGGAGGCGGTCCAGAGCGGAGCTGAGTGAACAGGTGGAAGACGTGAGTGACGGGGCTCCTGTAGCCGCCTCGTCACTCACGGACCCCGCGCGCCTTTTACTCTCCTATGGCCCGGGACGGCGCTGGCGCTGGGAGCGTTTCCCCAGAGCCACGCTCTGAAACAGTTTGCCCGCAGGCCGCGCTCACGTCCCGCGGTCATGCATTCACAAACTGTCCCTCTGTCAACCCTACACTCCTCTCTCCCCCCCCCCCACTCCAGCAGTGACTTTTGTTATAAGCATGTTAACGCTATGGGACGCCAATGTCAAATGCTATGAGGAAATGGCCTGGGGCGCCGCTGTCCCTTGCGCGCCGAGTCCGACTATATATTTTTTTCTCTCTCGCCCCGTCCTTTATTATCATAGTTTTAACAGCTTTCTTAAGCAGCTTGTGATGCATTTTGTAAACAACTGGTCTCAATTTTAGTTATTATTTTTGGGTAGCACATATTTCGTCAGAAATAAAATAAACCATTTTAATCTATAGATTAATCTAGATTAATTTCAAAATTAATCTAGATTAATCTAGATTTAAAAAATTCATCTATGCCCACCCCTAATAAAAAGACACATTAATATACATATTACACTCAATACTACTATGTACACCCCACAACTACAACAACGCTCCCACCCCATGCACAACATCCGGCACAAAGCAGGCGACAAAAGGCTAGAGGTGGGAGATATATCGTTTAGACGATAATATCGAAATTGTTGTCTGGACGATATGCAAAAATGGATATCGAGATAATATTTCATAATTTGTACAATACGACCCCCAAACATGAAAAGAGCAGAAGGAAGTTAAAGAGAAAACAAATAACGCACACTATAACCTTCTAAACAATTATATGCAGCAACTTTAATACTGTCGGGTTTGGTTTGACTGTATTTTATGTTTTTTTTGTACAAAATCACAATCGTTCCTCAATTGCACGCGCGTACGCTGCTACTAATTTGCAAAACAACGACGGAGTTCTTACCTGTGTGTTATGGCGTTTCTTAGGTTGAAGCAACAATCCAAAGACATAAAGAGTAAAGCTGATGTACGATTAATAAAATAGCTGCTAAAAAAGGCCAAATCTGCGTTGTTTGCGAAAAACTGAAGTCTAAAGTTAAACATTTTTCTTAACCGTCTGTGGCGTCCTCAAGTGGCGAGCTTCGTGATTGTATCATTAGAAAATTGGGTTGTATAATATAATGAGTCCAAAAGATGGAATACATTTCCCCAAGAGATCCACCGGAATAGCCTCCGAACAGGGCTGCTTTTAACTTCTAAACAGTTTTATTTATTATTACGGGGAACTGCCCATAATGCCTCAGTGGGGGTCAGAGTGGCCCTGACGCTTACGTCATTACAGCGTGCCGTTAGTATGTTACCATCAATCACTTGTTACCTAGCTTCAAGCGCAACAACAACACAAAAATGAGCGAAGAAAGCGAAAATACACAGTCATCCTCAGAACCAGTGCCAGAAGAGCTAACAGCGAGACGTGGGGCAACTTCTTTAGCCTGGAGATGGTTTGGTTTTGACAAAAAAGACGAGCGTCAAACGTCGCCCATCTGTAGAATTTGTCGCAAGGAGATCACCGTAAAGCAGAGCTCCACAACCAACCTCTACCATCATCTCCGTACCACGCACAGAACACAGTTTGAAGAGTATGAAAGGCTTCGTGATGAACAAAAAAGCACCGCTGCTACAAACCCGGTACCAAAAAAAACCCATACACAACAGACCTTGGCAGAAACATTCACAAAGAGAACGCCATATGACAAAAAAAGCGAAAAGTGGAAAACTATTACAAACTCTGTAACAAGTTTTTTTGCGAAGTCTATGTTGCCAATTCAATCAGTCGAGAAGGATGGGTTTACGAGTCTTGTCGACAAACGCTGTCCCATAAATTGCAGAAGGTCACGTATTATGCCACAACCTCTGATCTGTGGTCCAGCAGAACCACGGAGCCGTACCTATCTCTGACAATACATTTTGTCAATGAAGAATGGCAACTACAGAGCTATTGCCTTCAGACATCTTACTTCCCAGAGGACCACACCGGTGAACTTATTGCTCAAGGTCTAAAAGATGCCCTGTCCTCATGGTCTTTGGACGATGAACATATGGTTTGCATGACCACTGACAGCGGGGCTAATGTGGTCAGTGCTCTGAGGATCAACAACTGGCAGCGACTTCCATGTTTTGGCCACAGACTTCACATTGCCATTGGTAAGTATTTGAAATGTACTATAATAACCATCTATTGATAATATTAGTTAAATTTAAATATAAAAGAACAAAAAGACTTTATTGAATAATATTTTATTATTTTTAAAAAAGTTGTGTTTTTGTTCCCCCCGCAGAGCGGAGCATGCGAGATCCCCGCATTGACAGAGCCTTAGGAGTCTGCAGAAAAGTTGTGGCAGCTTTTTCCAACAGCTGGAAAAAAAAAAGCTCTGGTAAAAGTACAAGAACAGTTAAATCTTCCCCAACATGCACTCATAACAGAGTGCCCCACAAGGTGGGGCTCAAGGCAGCGGATGATTGAAAGGGTTTTGGAGCAGCACAAGGCCATACAACAAGTACTGTCTGAAGACAAAAAGCACAGGCACCTGATTCCTACATGGCAAGATGTTGACGTTTTGGAATCAATCAACAAAGCACTTGGTCCCTTGTTGGAGTTCACAGATGCTCTGTCCGGTGAGCAACAGGTCACAGTTTCTTACGTCATACCTGTACTGTCCTTGTTCAACAACGATGTCCTGGCAGTTCAGTCGGATGATACAGACTTGACCAAAGACATCAAACGATCCATTCTGACATACCTGAACAGCAAATTTGCAGGAGACAATGTGGTGGAACTGCTAGCGATGGCGTCTACACTTGATCGTCGATTCAAACATCGCTACAATAAGGATGAGCAAATCCTGGCCATTGAGAGTGCAATTAAAGCTGAGCTTATGGCCCTGGGAAATGAGGAGGACAACCCGGCTGCAACAGAAGCAGCAGCAGCTGCAGCATCTCATTCCACTACAGCAGTACCTGAGGATGAAGGCACCAGTGAGACAAAGAAATCTTTTGGAAGTTATTTTAAAAACACACAGCAAGCCAACAGGGTAGAGTCTCTCCAAAGTGTAGTTGAAAAGGAAATGCAGAGCTACCTCATGATACCTGAGATAGACAGTGACACAGATCCATTAAGCTGGTGGAAAACTCAAGAAGTAAATTTCCCTAGAATTGGGAAATTAGCCAGGAAGTATCTGTGCATCCCTGCTTCAAGCAGCCCTTCAGAGAGGGCATTCAGCACAGGGAATGTGGTTACATGTCAGTGAGCTTCTCTGAAGCCAGAGACTGTGGACAGGCTGGTGTTTTTGTCCCACAATATTTAGTTTAGTTTAGTTTATTTGTTTATTTGAGCAGTACACATAGTGCTCAAAAGGAGTGGACTGAAGCAAAAGCTTATGAGTGCCCACCCCCAAGTGCAATAAAATAAATAAAATAACAATAATAAAAATAAAAAAAGAACATTTCAGAACATTTCAAGCAGCTACATTCATACAGACCAACTTACAACTTACAAAAAAAATATATGAACTGTTTATACAATTAATTGAAACAATGCAACTACAACAACAATCCCGTTTCATGCACGATGTCCAGAACGAAGCAGTCAAAAAAAAAAAAAAAAATGTAATCCATAATATATTTCTTTCAGATTTTTACCCTTGATAACCGAGAGTTACTTTTATGTTATGAAGGTACATTTATAGATATTATACTCCGAGATCTTGATACTTCCCAGTTGTCATTACCATTCTCAGTATAAGTTTAATTTGGGTGTAATTTTCATAATCATTATTATTATATATTTATTTAATTGAGTTATATATGAAGTATGCTGTAGCCCTGCATAGTGTGGTGCATTAAAAAGCCAGAGTGTGAGCCAGTTGAAGAGGGCAGTAACGCCCCGTCAACAAACCCCCACACGGCTGCCCTAACAGCTGATTTTGTAGAATATGTTCCTATGCTGAGTGGTGCATTAAAGGACAAGGTTTAGAGCCCGTTGGGAGGGTCCCTCTCAACAGATCCATAACCTGCCAACCCTAATTCTCCATTTGTGAATTTGAGCAATAGAATGACAACCGTTCCAAGCAGCAACACTCTTCCTTGAATATAGAGGAAAAAATACACATAATGGATCCTACTGCTCACCCTAGTGGCAACACATTTCTTCTTGTCTGTATATTTCAAAAGTCTTTTGTTTGTATTTAAATTTGAACAGGTTGATGTTTGGACACAATATGAAGAAACTGTAAGTCAAAGAAACAGTTGGCTGCTTTAGTTTTTTGTGTGAAAGTTTATAATACTTGAAGTAACAGGTTAAGATTTATATTTATATTATAGACATCTGCATTTTGGTCTTTATGTTCATCATATTATGTTAGACAATGCAGTATACTAAACTTATTACCAGTGTTGAGTAAAAGTACAAGTAGTTCTACTTGCTGTAGAAAATACTTTAATGCTTTTTACTTTGGAACCTTTGGAAAAACGTAGGATTAGAAAGTATTATATTAATCTTTCAAATATAGAAGAATAAAATTTACTTTGTTACTTACTGTTACTGACCACCTCTACTGCATGTTTTACACTTACAGTTTACACTGGCGTTTACCAAAGGAGTTCTTTGTCATTTCAAAAGCATGTTTGCTTTATTGCACATTTTACATACAAGGCGCATTGAGTTGCCTTGTGTACGAAATGCGCGGTATAAATAAAGTTGCCTTGCCTTGCCTTGCCTTACATCAAGAGCGATATACGTGTTATTTTGTTCCTTTTGTCTTTGTCATCTTTTATATTAATATAATGTGCAAAAAATGTTATATTGTGTTGTGTTCTAATGTTTACAAGTTAAGTTAAGCTATAAGTTAATTTATTACGTACATATATTGTACTGAAAGCACTGTTCTTTTATTACAATAAATATTTAGTACAGTAACTTGGTTCATGTTTAAATCAATAATGTCTCATATCTTTATGTACTAGTAATTCTATACAATCAGGGACGGCTGGTATCAATGGGCTAGGTGGGCTAAGCCCCTCCTGTCATTTTTTGACATGAGAAAGAAGAAAGAATAAGTTGTATTTTTCATTTATTATAGTTAATTTTATATCCTAACTAATCGCCTAGTGTCATTACTGTGTATAATCATTGTAGTTGTATACATCTGATCATGATTTTGACCACAAGAACAAAAAAAGGGCTAGTTCTGATTAGTCCCGAGAACGCGCATAAATATGACAGTGATCGACAGATGGCAGTGCCGCAGGTCCCGCCTCCACCACATACACACACTCGGCTCTGGGACTGAGCTGGATTTAGCCCCGGACCCAATCACATAGCACGCTCACCACGCTGAAGACTCCTCATTGGTTACTTTCACTCGCGGTTTCTGTAAACACTATGAAGAACTAGCTAATAATACCGGTGGATCACTCGGATATTCTTCGTTTTTTGGACGACTCCTCGCAACGGGACTTTTTTGCTGGCGACACAAGATGAAGTGTGGAAGCTGCTGTGCGTTTATGTACGTAAGGAGGACGCTTCTGAACGCGGGTGAGTCCATGTTTACGCCACAGTTTACATCTCGCTTTTGTTAACTTTAGCAGGACATAAACGACTCCTTTATGCTCTCATATCATTTGGGTGAATTCATTGTTAGGCAATCTTCTGCTTCATAGTCTGCTGTTTAAATTATGTTTTGGAGCCGTTTGACTTTTGCCTTAATGTTGGTCTGATGCTCTGGGAATAAGCGTTTGCAAAGCTTGTTCCGTGAGTATTTGCTGATACGTGGTCACATGCTTCTTTTTAGTCTGACAAGTGGTGGCAAATGCGTTTAGTAGATCTGATAGTAAAAATAAAAAAAAGCACGAACATTTTGTGCAACAGCCCCATCTAGAGTTTACATCACCAGCCGCCACTACAATAATAGGTCAGACGCAAAAATGTTTGCACACATTTCTTTGAAGGATTGCAAAAATATCGTCTAAATATCGATATCGAGATATTGAAAAAAAATATCGAGATATTCATTTTTGTCAATATCGCCCACCCCTACAAAAGGCCATTACTTAGTTACAGATGGTTATCAATGCCAAACAGTCAACATTCCTGAAAGTCACTAGTTATGAGTAGGGATGGGTACCGTTGGATATTTTTCGATACCAGTACTTTAACGATACCTAGTTTTCGGTGCCGGTTCCTGAACGGTGCTTTTTTCGGTTCCTGTTTTTCGCTACCCTGATTGAGTCAATGTAAAAATGACCTATATTTTGCAAATTTACACATTGTGATTTTTTTTTCTTTGTTATACCATTTTCAAAAACATACCTGGAGTTGAGTTTATTCCTTTGCGCGCATGTTTCAGTATTCCTGCATAGGTCTGCTTCTCGTTTGAAGTCAAAACTGCTTGCCCATACTGAACCAGCATGTTGTCCTCCATGCTTTCTGTCAAAGACTAAAGACGACTGGTTCAGAACTTCTGATCATGGCTGTCTAATAATAATCTTCTGCGCTCGTCATCTTAGCATATTAAGTTAGCAAATGTTTTTCCTTATTAAACTTCTTTGTGACTTTTCACAGCATTTTAAACCCCGATTGCGCCATCTGCTGGCATGTTTGTAGCTAACACTACACTCACAACGTAAAAAACTACTAGAATTAGGTTGACATCTAAGGTTACGTGTATATTGCTTTTGAAAAAAGCATCATATACCGAATTTAAAACAAAACCATAACATCCTCGTCTCTAGTGCAAACAGCAAAATAACTTTATTTATGCAAACAGCTTTTCTGCTGTTATAGTAACAACAAAGTTTGAAAATAAGAATACTTTAACACTCACATATATAATCATAATATAGTCTCAAATGTCAATTGTAAACATTGCACTGTTTTCATGTTAAGTACTGTGAAAAACAGCTGTGCAATCAAAACAAAAACCTTCCTAAAACAAATAATTAGGCCCGAGCGGCCTGCCGTAGCAAGGGCCTATTGTAATCGCAACGCAGTGCGCGCAGCGCACTGAACCGAGGTGCGCGGAGCGCACGAAAACAGCGCGAAGCGCTGTCCCCATGTCAAACGTAAACTCACCGTGTAAAACAGTGACTGCCCACACCTCTGGTGTGGGCCCTTATACTTATAATTGCAGCAAAATGAATGGGGGTATATGGCCAACTGTCATACGGAGGTGGATGACGAGCGCGAAGCGCTCGTCATCCACCTCCGAGCCCCACGGGTGCGTGGGGGACTTCGAAAGCTTTCCAAAAATGTATAATATGTTGTAGTCGCGAAAGCGACTATATTGTTTTTGCAAGAAATATTATTATTTTTAGGCCCGAGCGGCCTGCCGTAGCAAGGGCCTATTGTAATCGCAACGCAGTGCGCGCAGCGCACTGTACCGAGGTGCGCGGAGCGCACGAAAACAGCGCGAAGCGCTGTCCCCATGTCAAACGTAAACTCACCGTGTAAAACAGTGACTGCCCACACCTCTGGTGTGGGCCCTTATACTTGTTATTGCATGAAAATGAATGGGGGTATATGGCCAACTGTCATACGGAGGTGGATGACGAGCGCGAAGCGCTCGTCATCCACCTCCAAGCCCCACGGCTGCGTGGGGGAAGTCGAAAGCTTTCCAAAAATGTATAATATGATGTTGTCGCGAAAGCGACTATATTGTTTTTGCAGGAAATATTATTAGGCCCGAGCGGCCTGCCGTAGCAAGGGCCTATTGTAATCGCAACGCAGTGCGCGCAGCGCACTGAACCTAGGTGCGCGGAGCGCACGAAAACAGCGCGAAGCGCTGTCCCCATGTCAAACGTAAACTCACCGTATAAAACAGTGACTGCCCACACCTCTGGTGTGGGCCCCTTATACTTATAATTGCAGCAAAATGAATGGGGGTATATGGCCAACTGTCATACGGAGGTGGATGACGAGCGCGAAGCGCTCGTCATTCACCTCCGAGCCCCACGGGTGCGTCGGGGAAGTCGAAAGCTTTCCAAAAATGTATAATATGTTGTTGTCGCGAAAGCGACTATATTGTTTTTGCAGGAAATATTATTATTCTTTCTTTCTTTCTTTCTTCTTCTGCTCTTTGAGCAGGAATTTGACCCCCTGAACATAGTCAAAAACTCACCAAACTTTGCCCAAAATTCAGATCCGGCGAAAAATTAATTAAAATATGTGTTTCGTTTTGGGGAAATAAAAAATGGCGCGACAGCGCCACCTACAAAAGTGAAAATACATTGCGCCTATGGGGAGGGGGCCAACATAAACTTTGTCGTAGAGCGTCGAGATTTGGTACAGACATTCGTCACGTGACGACAACCAAAAAACATTATTGTGGCCACGCCCCCTGACAAACCGGAAGTCCGCCATTTTGACAGGAAGTCCGGAAAATGCTGAGTCAGCGTTTTCGCTGACGTCGCATTTTAACGAACTCCTCCTAGAGCGTTTCACCAAATGAGCCCAAAATCGCTCCAGTTCATCTCAAGATGTGGGGCATCAAAAGTTATCCAAATTTTTTGGCTAAGTTTTACGGTTTGTTTGCGGCGAAGCCGCAATCTTTACGAACAATTTTGCGACTTATCGAAAACAACAAAATGCTCTAATTCGCACAAACGAACTCCGATTAAAAATCGGAAATATACATTTTATTGATCGTTCGCCCCCGGACACAACCAATGTGAAAAAGTGAAATTTGGTGCGATAGCGCCCCCTCCAGGCTGAATAGAAAAAATGCATTATGGGAAAAAAATTAGTTTCTCGGAAATTGATCAAATTCGGCACAATAATAGCTGATGGCATCCCGGTCAAAAAAGCCAATGAGACCCATACCATATTTTCTACGGTGTTGCCATGGAGACGACCGAGGTTCGCCATGTTATTCCAATGGGACTGACCCGCATATCACACATTATACACATTACAGCTCGTTAGCGCCCTCTGTAATGTTCTTGTGAACAGTGGTAAATTGAAGTACGGCCCGTAAGGGCCATCCGATGCTGCTTGTGAAATAAAAAAGATTTGGGGCGCGATAGCGCCCTCTGCAGGTTGGGGCCATCATTCACATGGAGACGCTAAAAATCTCGTTTTGATGTTTACTCACAAAGATTAATGGCTCATCAGGGCAATAAAATGTAGTGTGGCCACGTTGGCGCCCTCGGTAGGGTTATGGCACGGCAATGGAGGCACTAAGGGAGGCCTCCATTACATGGTTGCTAGGCGACCAACAGGTGGTCGGCCATTTTGGGAAAAATCGAGTAATCAGAGCCGAAGGCGCCATTTCTCGCCTTTGCTCTTTTATAATATCGACCTAGGGTGGCAGCGACATTATAACCACGTAGGGCGCGGCAGCGCCTCCCGGTTATTGCGGCGGCGTGCGGGAACCGGCGTCAACCAGCCACCGCGTCCCGCGAGGGCCTCTCGATGCCGCTTGCGGCTTTAATTAGGCCCGAGCGGCCTGCCGTAGCAAGGGCCTATTGTAATCGCAACGCAGTGCGCGCAGCGCACTGAACCTAGGTGCGCGGAGCGCACGAAAACAGCGCGAAGCGCTGTCCCCATGTCAACTGTAAACTCACCATGTAAAACAGTGACTGCCCACACCTCTGGTGTGGGCCCCTTATACTTATAACTGCATATAAGTATAAGGTACAGTGCGCGCAGCGCACTCAACCGAGGTGCGCGGAGCGCACGAAAACAGCGCGAAGCGCTGTCCCCATGTCAAACGTAAACTCACCGTGTAAAACAGTGACTGCCCACACCTCTGGTGTGGGCCCTTATACTTATAATTGCTGCAAAATGAATGGGGGTATATGGCCAACTGTCATACGGAGGTGGATGACGAGCGCGAAGCGCTCGTCATCCACCTCCGAGCCCCACGGCTGCGTGGGGGACTTCGAAAGCTTTCCAAAAATGTATAATATGTTGTAGTCGCGAAAGCGACTATATTGTTTTTGCAAGAAATATTATTATTCTTCTTTATTCTTTCTTCTTCTTCTTCTTCTTCTTCTGCTCTTTGAGCAAGAATTTGACCCCCTGAACATAGTTGAAAACTCACCAAACTTTGCCCAAAATTCAGATCCGGTGAAAAATTTATTTAAATGTGTGTTTCGTCTTGGGGAAATAAAAAATGGCGCGACAGCGCCACCTACAAAAGTGAAAATACATTGCGCCTATGGGGAGGGGACCAACGTCAACGTTGTCGTAGAGCGACGGGATTCGGTACAGACATTCGTCATGTGACGACAAACAAAAAACATTATTGTGGCCACGCCCCCTGACAAACCGGAAGTCCGCCATTTTGACAGGAAGTCGGGAAAATGGTGAGTCAGCGTTTTCGCTGACGTCGCATTTTAACGAACTCCTCCTAGGGCGTTTCACCAAATGAGCCCAAAATCGCTCCAGCTCATCCCGAGATGTGGGGCATCAAAAGTTATCCAAATTTTTTGGCTAAGTTGTACGGTTTGTTTGCGGCGAAGCCGCAATCTTTATGAAGAATTTTGTGACTTACCGAAAACAACAAAATGCTCCCATTTGCACAAACAAACTCCGATTCAAAATCGGAAATATACATTTTATTGATCTTTCACTCCCGGACACAACAAATGTAAAAAAGTGAGATTTGGCGCGATAGCGCCCCCTCTAGGCTGAGAAGAAAAAATGCATTATGGGAAAAAAATTAGTTTCTCGGAAATGGATACAATTCGGCACAATAATAGCTGATGGCATCCCGATCCAAAAAGCCAATGAGACCCATACCGTATTTTGTACGGTGTTGCCATGGAGACGCCCGGGGTCCACCATGTTATTCCAATGGGACTGACCCGCATATCACACATTATACACAATTACAGCGCGTTAGCGCCCTCTGTCAGGAGCTAGTGGACAGTAGTGATTGAAGTACGGCCCGTTAAGGACGTCTGATGCTGCTTGTGAAATAAAACAGATTATGGGTGCGCTAGCGCCCTCTGCAGGTTGGAGCCATCATTCACATGGAGACGCTAAAAATCTCGTTTTGATGTTTACTCACAAAGATTAATGGCACATCAGGGCAATAAAATGAAGTGTGGCCACGTTGGCGCCCTCGCTAGAGTTATGGCGCGGCAATGGAGGCACTAAGGGAGGCCTCCATTACATGGTTGCTAGGCGACCAACAGGAGGTCGGCCATTTTGGGAAAAATCGAGTAATCAGCGCCGAAGGCGCCATTTCTCGCCTTTGCTCTTTTATAATCTCGACCTAGGGTGGCAGCGACGTTATAACCACGTAGGGCGCGGCAGCGCCTCCCGGTTATTGCGGCAGCGTGCGGGAACCGGCGTCAACCGGCCACCGCGTCCCGCGAGGGCCTCTCGATGCCGCTTGCGGCTTTAATTATTCTTTCTTTCTTCTTCTTCTTCTTCTTCTTCTTCTTCTGCTCTTTGAGCAGGAATTTGACCCCCTGAACATAGTCGAAAACTCACCAAACTTTGCCCAAAATTCAAATCCGGCGAAAAATTAATTAAAATATGTGTTTCGTTTTGGGAAAATAAAAAATGGCGCGACAGCGCCACCTACAAAAGTGAAAATACATTGCGCCTATGGGGAGGGGGCCAACATAAACTTTGTCGTAGAGCGACGAGATTCGGTACAGACATTCGTCACGTGACGACAACAAAAAAACATTATTGTGGCCACGCCCCCTGACAAACCGGAAGTCCGCCATTTTGACAGGGAGTCCGGAAAATGCTGAGTCAGCGTTTTCGCTGACGTCGCATTTTAACGAACTCCTCCTAGGGCGTTTCACCAAATGAGCCCAAAATCGCTCCAGCTCATCCCGAGATGTGGGGCATCAAAAGTTATCCAAATTTTTTGGCTAAGTTTTACGGTTTGTTTGCGGCGAAGCCGCAATCTTTACGAAGAATTTTGCGACTTACCGAAAACAACAAAATGCTCCCATTTGCACAAATGAACTCCGATTAAAAATCGGAAATATACATTTTATTGACCTTTCACCCCTGGACACAACAAATGTGAAAAAGTTAAATTTGGCGCAATAGCGCCCCCTCTAGGCTGAGAAGAAAAAATGCATTATGGGAAAAAAATGTGTATCTCGGAAATGGATAAAATTCGGCACAATAATAGCTGATGGCATCCCGATCCAAAAAGCCAATGAGACCCATACCGTATTTTGTACGGTGTTGCCATGGAGACGACCGAGGCTCTCCATGTTATTCCAATGGGACTGACACACATATCACACATTATACACTATTACAGCGCGTTAGCGCCCTCTGTAAGGAGCTTGTGGACAGTAGTCATTGAAGTACGGCCTGTCAAGGCCGTCTGATGCTGCTTGTGAAATAAAAAAGATTTGGGGTGCGCGCTGGCGCCCTCTGCAGGTTGGAGCCATCATTCACATGAAGACGCTAAAAATGTCGTTTTGATGTTTACTCAAAGATTAATGACTCATCAGGGCAATACAATGTAGTGTGTGTGCAATGGAGGCACTAAGGGAGGCCTCCATTACATGGTTGCTAGGCGACCAACAGGTGGTCGGCCATTTTGGGAACAATCGAGTAATCAGCGCCGAAGGCGCCATTTCTCGCATTTGCTCTTTTATAATCTCGACCTAGGGTGGCAGCGACGTTATAACCACATAGGGCGCGGCAGCGCCTCCCGGTTATTGCGGCGGCGTGCGTCAACCGGCGTCTACCGGCCCATGAGACCCGCGAGGGCCTCTCGATGCCGCTTGCGGCTTTAATTTTTCTTCTTCTTCTTCTTTCTTTCTTCTGCTCTTTGAGCAGGAATTTGCACCCCTGAACATAATCAAAAACTCACCAAACTTTGCCCAAAATTCAGATCCGGCGAAAAATTAATTAAAATGTGTGTTTCGTTTTGGGGAAATAAAAAATGGCGCGACAGCGCCACCTACAAAAGTGAAAATACATTGCGCCTATGGGGAGGGGGCCAACATAAACTTTGTCGCAGAGCGACGGGATTCGGTACAGACATTCGTCCTGTGAGGACAAACAAAATATATTATTGTGGCCACGCCCCCAGACAAACCGGAAGTCCGCCATTTTGACAGGAAGTCGGGAAAATGCTGAGTCAGCGTTTTCGCTGACGTCGCATTTTAACGAACTCCTCCTAGGGCGTTTCACCAAATGAGCCCAAAATCGCTCCACTTCATCTCGAGATGTGGGGCATCAAAAGTTATCCAAATTTTTTGGCTAAGTTTTACGGTTTGTTTGCGGCGAAGCCGCAATCTTTACGAAGATTTTTGCGACTTTCCGAAAACAACAAAATGCTCCCATTTGCACAAACGAACTCCGATTAAAAATCGGAAATATACATTTTATTGACCTTTCACCCCCGGACACAACAAATGTGAAAAAGTGAGATTTGGCGCGATAGCGCCCCCTCTAGGCCGAGAACAAAAAATGCATTATGGGAAAAAAATTAGTTTCTCGCAAATGGATAAAATTCGGCACAAAAATAGCTGATGGCATCCCGATCCAAAAAGCCAATGAGACCCATACCGTATTTTCTACGGTGTTGCCATGGAGACGCCCGGGGCCCACCATGTTATTCCAATGGGACTGACCCGCATATCACACATTATACACAATTACAGCGCGTTAGCGCCCTCTGTAAGGAGCTTGTGGACAGTAGTCATTGAAGTACGGCCCGTTAAGGACGTCCGATGCTGCTTGTGAAATAAAAAAGATTTGGGGCGCGCTAGCGCCCTCTGCAGGTTGGAGCCATCATTCACATGGAGACGCTAAAAATCTCGTTTTGATGTTTACTCATAAAGATTAATGGCACATCAGGGCAATAAAATGTAGTGTGGCCACGTTGGCGCCCTCGGTAGGGTTATGGCGCGGCAATGGAGGCACTAAGGGAGGCCTCCATTACATGGTTGCTAGGCGATCAACAGGTGGTCGGCCATTTTGGGAAAAATCGAGTAATCAGCGCCAAAGGCGCCATTTCTCGCCTTTGCTCTTTTATAATCTCGACCTATAGGGTGGCAGCGACATTATAACCACGTAGGGCGCGGCAGCGCCTCCCGGTTATTGCGGCGGCGTGCGGCAACCGGCGTCAACCGGCCCACGAGACCCGCGAGGGCCTCTCGATGCCGCTTGCGGCTTTAATTTAAAATGTTCTACAATTGCAAAACTATGCTTTTGAAAACTGAAAATACTTAAATAAATAAATAAACAAACAAAATACACTTAAAAATAAAAACAAATGTCAAACATTTTTTATGTTTAGAGGATAAAGTGAACCTAGGAGTTTTTTTCAGAAATATTAGCATGTCTGCTTTGTCTGGAAGCAGACGGGCCCTTTCCTGGCTTATGGTATCTCCTGCTGTCGAAAATGTGCGTTCTGATGGAGTTGAAGAGGCTTGTGCACACAGGTACTTTTTCGACCAACTGTACAACGATGGCAGAGTGTCCTTCATGTTCCACCACCACGCTACAGGGTTGACGGAAGACAAGGATGAGGGAAGACCTCTGTACAGTTTTATTTTAGACCCTGTTGCTAGGGATTTTTTAAATGTTCTTAATTATATGGATTTTACCCAACACGTCACACAGCCAACTCACGACAGAGGACACAGTCTGGACCTGGTCATCACGTATGGCCTGTCCACAGCTGTGTCTTCTGTCATTGACTTGGCTGTTTCTGACCATTACTGTGTGTTTTTTAATATCACCAGTTTTACCCAGCGGGAGACCTCGGTAAGAGCTGTGAGGAAACGTCATCTCACCCCTGAAGTGGCTGCAAATTTTATTGATGTTTTAGAGAAATATTCTCCTATTGTTCTACCTGCCCCCTGTGATTTTATTTTTGAAAATTTTAATAGCAAACTCAAGTCAGCGCTTGATTCTATCGCTCCTTTAAAATCCAAGAAACTCCCTACAAAACCAATTACTCCATGGAGGAATGAGGAAATTAAACAACTCAAAAGACAATGCAGGGTGGCAGAGAGAAAATGGAGAAAAAACAAAATTACCATAAACTACCAAATCTTCCGTGAACAACAATCAACCTACAATAACACAGTAAGAAACACAAGAAACAACTACTTCTCAAAAATTATCAACAATAATAAAAACAATCCCAAGGTACTCTTCTCTACAATAGAACATCTAATCAATCCTGATTTTAACAAGACCAATTTTACTCCAAGTGACTCCCTTTGCGAGGCGTTTGCAGACCACTTCAGGGGAAAGATAGACACTATCAGATGTAATATTTTATCTACTCAAAGTAACACGGTTTTAAATACATCTGGTTGTCTACTTGTTCCAGAGGAAACACTGCACAGTTTTGTCCAGGTTAATGCTGAGATGCTTGATAAAGTTTTCTCCTCAGTGAGGCCCACCACATGTCCTTTAGACCCGGTCCCAACCCCGTTTTTTAAAACTTTCTATGGATCTCTTAGAGACGAGCTTTTACACATGATGAATTGCTCCCTTCAGACGGGGGTCTTCCCTGCTGCCTTTAAGGGGGCGGTGGTGAGGCCTCTGCTGAAGAAGAGCAATTTGGACCGTAATGATTTTAACAACTTTAGACCGGTATCCAACTTACCATTTTTAAGCAAAATCTTAGAAAAACTTGTTTTTACCCAACTTAGCGACTTTATAAATGCACATGACGTCCTTGAGAAATTTCAGTCTGGCTTTAGGGTAAACCACAGCACCGAGACAGCCCTTTTAAAGATTTTAAACGATTTTAGATTAAATTATGATTCCAAAAGGTTGACAGTGTTGGTTCTACTGGATCTGAGCGCTGCCTTTGATACAGTCGACCATACTATTCTTTTAACTCGTTTAAAACACATCGGCCTCTCTGGTGCTGTCCACAAATGGTTTACATCCTACCTCACAGACAGGACATTCATGGTGAGTGTGGATACCTGCTCCTCCAAGGTCCATAATATTACATGTGGTGTGCCTCAAGGTTCGATTTTAGGCCCAGTGCTTTTTAACCTGTATATGCTCCCTCTTGGTGATGTCATCAGGAGACATGGAGTCAACTTTCATAGTTACGCTGACGATACACAGTTGTACATCTCCATGTCTCCTGAGGACACCAGGCCAATGGATGCACTTTTTAACTGCATTTTAGATATCAAATCCTGGATGGCAGAAAACTTTCTCCAGCTTAACCAGGACAAAACTGAAGTTTTAGTCATCGGTCCTCAGGCCCAGAGAGAGAAACTTTTACCCAAACTACAGTCATTGTCTTTTAATCCTTCCTCACAGGTGAAGAACCTGGGTGTGATTTTTGACTCTGAGCTGACTTTAATTCCACACATTAAGAATATCACAAAGATAGGTTTTTACCATCTAAAGAACATAGCCAGAGTCCGCCCCATTCTCTCTCGGGCCAACACGGAGACGCTAATGCATGCTTTTATCACCAGTCGTATCGACTACTGTAATGCCCTGCTTTCTGGTCTTCCCAAAAAGAGTATCTCAGGTTTACAACTTTTACAAAATTCAGCAGCTCGTGTCCTGACGAAGACCAGGAGGCGGGACCACATTACACCGGTTTTAGAGTCACTGCATTGGCTCCCCGTGTGTTTCAGGATCCATTTTAAAGTTCTTTTAATGGTTTTTAAATGTCTTAATGGTCTTGGTCCTTCTTATCTTTCAGAATTGATTTTACCATATGAGCCTTCGCGGTCCCTTCGCTCCTCTGGCAGGGGTCTCCTAGTTATTCCTAAAGTCAACAGAAAGACTCACGGCGAGGCGTCTTTCCAATACTATGGCCCTCGCCTCTGGAACGACCTGAGGAGGAGCTCAGGACCGCAGAGAACGTTCATGTTTTTAAGAGCAGGCTCAAGACCCACCTTTTTAGTTTAGCTTTTAATTAATATTTACTTATATTAACCTTATTTACCGGTTTTAGTTCTATTATTTCTTTATTTTCCCTCTTTTATCCTGTGCTATTTCACGCACAGTTTTAGCTGTTTTTAATGTATCTCTTATTAAATATTTATTTATTTATTTTTATTTATTTTATTCATTTATTTTTTATGTTCTCCTAGTGGTTCCTCTGAGGGAGCCCTCTGCCCCGGGAGTGCTGGTTGGCTGTGGCCGTGCGGGCGCTCTCCTGGGGGTGCCTGGATGGAGGTAGGACGTCTCTCCTACACCTACTCCGGGCCCCCTGGGTTGGCGCTCTGTGGCTGTGGGCGATGGGCTGCTCCTGGTGCAGACGGCTCCTTGGATGATGTTTCCTCTTTCGGTCCATCTGTACCCAGCCTTACGTACTCAACTCTATGTCCATTTTTATTTAAGACTTTTAACTGCTGGGCTGTCTGTACGTCTGTGTGTCTGTGTGTGCGGGTGGTGGGTGGTGGGGTTGTAGTTATTTATGTATATTTACTGGTGGGGACGATTTTTATTATTTTTAATGATTTTTAAGCACTGTAAAGCACTTTGTGTTACATTTTGTATGAAAAGCGCTCTATAAATAAAGTTTGATTTGATTTGATTTGATTTGATCTCATCCTTGAGCTGGTCTGTTGAAGGGACCACAGGAACCACTTCAATTCGATCCTCTTCAAAGAACAATTCTTCCATGGCTGAAAGCCTTGTTCGCTAAGCAGGAAACAATTAAATAATATATATTATATAGTTGTCTTCTAATAAAGCGACAACAAAAACATCTACGTTATCCACACCTTCGGCATTGTGTCTCCATCTGTGTGCTTATCCTCTTCCACATTTGATGCTGGTGGTCTGTTCTAAAACAATAACTAAATGTAGTAACACAAACAAAAATCAAATCATCATTTAACAAAATAGAAGACACCGCAGCACTGCTCACCTTCGAGGCTTCTTGATCAAATTTCTTGGTGATCTCCTCCTCTATTGTTGACCACACATGATCTTCTGCTTTCGTCTTAAATGTAGGGTCCAAAGCCATGGCTTCTTCCAGAAAAGCCTTTATGCCCTCCCCCTACAAAGTATGTATGTGGTTCTATGAACAGAATGACAAAACCATTGTCTATAATTTAAACAGTAAACACACACACCTGATATTGCTTGGAGAGGTAGTCCCAAACCTTCCCCTTTATGCTTTGAATGAAGGGAGAGTCATTTGGTTCACTGAAGAAATGTGCCTTCAGTTTACTTGGTATCGGCAGGATTTGGCCAAGTGTAGGGCTTCTTTCTGACGACACGCATATTGTTGATGTATAAAGGATCTTCATTAATTTAATGAAGTCCTCTGCCTTCCGGAAATCCTCATCTGATATACGATCAAGTCTACAAAAAGGATCAAATACAAAATGCAATATATCAAATAGTTTAGATAATCATCACCTCTTTTTTTTTTCCAGTTTTAATCGCCTGAGTGATACCTGTCTTTCTCAAATGATTTTTTCAAGCGCGGGTCCATCGATGCAGCCTGTATAGCAGGATACTGCTCAATGAAGCGCTCTACCATCAGATACAGACTATTCCATCTTGTTTTCACATCGAGGAGAATAGAATGCTCAGGAAGGCCTGTACGAGATTAGCAGAAAATGTTTTAGATAAAATTTAATAATTTGAGAATTTTAGCAATGTAATAACAAACTCACCCAAGAGCTGCTGCTTCTCTTTGAGGACTGGCTTGGCCAGACTAGATCTTTTCAGCCAGACAACAATGGCCCTTAGTCGCCCAGCCCACTTTGACACACTCAAAACATTGTATATCTTTTGGGCAGCCAGGTTCAGGGTGTGGGCAAAGCATCCAATCTTTATAACATTCATCTTCCTCACTGCAACATCCATATTTGCTGCATTGTCTACTGTTACAGCAACCACCTTATCCTTCACGGAAAACTCCTCTAGAATGTCTCCAATTTCCTCAGCTATCACTTCACCTGTCTGTGAAGTGTATACTGCCCTAGTGTGAAGACTTTTTTCTTTCAGTTCATTCTCAATAATGTAATGAATGGATACTGTTAGATAGTGGTCCTGTGCTAGGCTTGTCCACCCATCAGCTGTTATGGCCACTTCTGGGACATTCTGAAGCTCTTGGATTAGATTTTGCTTTTCAATGGAATACCAGGCCGGGATGAGTGTATTTGAGAGCAGGTCCCTGCTAGGGCAGTGATATTTAGGATTAAGAGTTCTTGCCATGTCCCTGTAAATGACATAAGCAATCAAACATTAGCATAGTGTAAATAAATGCAATAAGATATTGATGATAATTAAAGCTGAATTAATAATCATACATTATTCTTATCCATCTTACCTAAACCAAGGACTCTCCACAGATGAAAAGGGAAGTAAACCTTTTACAATGTAGGTTGTAACTGCCCTGTGACACTCCTCTTGTCTTTCTTTCGACATCTTTCCCCTTTCAGCCAAAGTAAAAGGATTGTCAAGACTGGTTGGTGTCAGAGGTGTTACTGGAGTTGATGCTGTGGGGGAAGGGAGATGACCAAACGTGAGCACAGGGCAAATTACGTTAATGTAATCGTTTATTCTGTAATATTTGGCATCATCATGTCCTAAGAATAAATGTATCCGAACACCAAAATGCATTTGAGACATAATATAACTGCCACGTTTAATGACAAGCACGGGACAAAAAGTGTTTAACTTTTAAAAGCCCAAGGCACAGCGAAGCACAGCCAAGTAAAGTTTTAGCAGGACAACTTACGTGAACTTTCCGTAACATCGCGCTCTTCCCCGGACAAATCTACGAAAGCACTTGCCGAAGTAGAGGCTTGTTGCGGAGGTGGTGGAGTACGCCGTTCAGGTTGTTTTTTCAAGTCGAAGACGGTGCATGCTTCGGCTCGCAGATTTATCCTGTGCGCCGCGAGCAGGTGTTTTATTAAATTGCTGGTATTGCCGTCCTTTGCCTCAATAGCCTTGTCGCAAATGTTGCATCTCGCTTTGTCATCATTACTTGACTTAGTGAAATGGAGCCAGACCTTAGACTTTTTCGGCATTTTCTTTTCTTCAGAGTTCAGACTCACTCGACGCACGTTACGCTAAACAAAAGTTTTTTCTGAGTAAACAAGAGGGGGTGGGGCTACTCCAGGCACAGTGCAAAGCCTTATTCACGTGACAAGGGATGTGTTATCATGCCGCTGTTGAAGGACAACGCTTGAGTCAACATACGCAGATGTTTAAAAAACAAAGAACCGAAATTTGGCATCGTAAGATTTTAACTTTTACGATACCACTTGGAACCGTAGTTTTTCGGTCGGTTCCAAGTAGGCATCGTTTAACGGTACCCATCCCTAGTTATGAGTTAAAAAAAGAACAAATACATATTATCCGTGATCTTGCTACTTCCCAGTTGTCATTTCCATCCTCAATATGGTATTGATTAGTGTACAATTTGGCTTGGTTGCTTCCTTTTTATTTATTTTTCTTTTATGTACAATGAAATGATGTAATACGTAAGCCCTGCATAGTGTAGTGTGTTAAAAAGCCAGGGTGTAGAGCGGGTCCATTGAAGAGGGCAGTAGCTCCTTCTCACCAAACCCCCACCCAGCTGCCCCAACTAGTTGATTTGGTAGATGATGTTCCTATGCTGTGTAGTGCGTTAAAAACAAGGTATACGAGCCCGTTGGAAGGGTCCCTCTCAACAGATTTGGAGCTCGCCTCTAATTCTCTATTTGCAATATGTGACCCGCCGTGGAATCCAACGACACAAGTCGGCAGCTTGCGTCTCGAGAAAAATGTAAACAAAGTTTTTTTTTTGAAAATTGGTGATTTTCACTTTTTTGCAGAATCGTTCAGTTGAAGTCACGAAGAAGCCTCTCCATGTTTAAGCTACCAGTATTGGTATATTTAAAAGTGTAAACTTTTAGATTCAAACCTGCTTGTTTTGGGAGATTTTGGAGCGCGCTGTAGGGGCGTGACTTTGTCTGTGTGTATTTACATACACACAGACACATACACACCTCCTCCGAGGAGTCACAAGCTTCCCCTGTGTCTCACGGAGGCTATCGCTACTTGCACTGGAAAATGGATTTACTACGAGTTTGCTGAGCAGAAGGCAAAGTATACTTCAGACGGGTGAGTGAAAGTTTGTTTTTTTATCGCTTGTGGCTGCTGTGCACTCGTTTTTGACGAGTCTATTGTGCTGTTGGAAGCTAACGGCTAACGTCTAAGCTAACGTGCAGCTGAACCTGCTTTTTACACAAAGACCTCTCCCAACCTAAACTACTCCATAAATGTAGTCAGCGCATCCCTAGCTTTCAACCACTTCTTATTTGAGAGAGATCCGCTTCATATTTTCGGTTTTATGGCCAGAAAAAGTTACGCTAGATTGAGGCAGAGCTGACACAGGCAACCTGGGGAGAATCACGCAGGATTTTGTCTGTAAAGAGTAGGCTACACTATGTCCATCACTATGGCCTAGTAAACATCAAAGTTTGTCATTTTGTGTTCATTCTAAAAACACAATACGTTCTCATGTTTAGACTTTCGCATACCTATTGTTATTAGCTAGCACAGGACACTCGTTCTGTGCTAGCTATCATGTTTAGACTTTCTCATACCTAATGTTGTTACGAGTCCCCGAGTCACTCGGGACCCTAGTTAGCATCACCACAGGCTTTCGCTTCCACCCAAACACACTTATTATATATCAAAATGTCAAGCAGAGACTCCTCAACAAAAGTATCCAGTCCAAACTCAAATCAATCTAACAGCTCAAACCCCTGTCAGCATTCTTGAATTGAATGTGATGCTAATAATTTTAGCCAGTGGTGGAGGAAGAACTACTTACTTTTCTTACCACGGATTTAATAACGTTAAAGTAATTCCTACTCTTTTTCTTTTTCAGCATTGGCAACAACACACTGGCGGAGATAGTTCAACACTATGAGGAGAATGGAGCAAAACCACGTTTGAGGAAGAGGCTCTCACTGCGTCCACCAGCCAGGTTCATCAGCCCTGTGGAGATCAATAGAGTTGTGGACTTCATAAAAAACTATGCAGAAGACAATGCAATCATGTTGCCGACAGCCTGGGCATAAACTTTGGCATGTGAAGTTGCTGCCAACTCATGTGTTCAAGGCCTCAGTGTGGCGTCTCTACGTGACGACTGCTAAAGAGCTTGGTATGTGTAAACATTTATTTAGACGTCCGTGCAGTATTAATGCAGTATTAGCAATTACAATACAATTAATCATAAGCAATATCTGTTTTTAGGTGAGCGTGCAGTTGGTAAAACCAGCTTCAAAGCTCTGTGGAACCAACTTCTCCCACACATCAAAAGTTGCCGGCCGCGCACAGATCTCCGCTGGCAGTGCCAAAGCAATAACGAGCAGCTGATACGAAGTGCAGTTTTGATTTTGCGATGTATGCATGAGAATAAGACACCTGAAATTAATGCAGAATAGCATGAAAAGACACATTTCATTTAATCTAATCCAAGTTCCCTCTCTTCCCTGTCTCCTACAGTTACACTTTCCCTCAAACCCTCTCCAGCCAGGACCAATGTACTTCCTGACCCCACGGAAATGTTGAGGTACATTCACTTTACTTTACTGACTTCAGTGCTGTTTTCTGATTTGCTTCAGTAAAACATTTAACTAAAGATTGTTGTGTTCGTCTGTTGGAAGGAAAACCAAGATTCAATGAGTTCAATTCAAGAAAGATTTATTCCCTGTTGTTTACAATTCTAATACAGAGCTCTGGGTGCTTATCTAATTCTCCCTGCAGCCGACATCTAAGCGGGGCTTACGGCAGGCGCTCTGCACTGCCCATGTCCCTGCACCCAGCACATAAAAACACAATCATTAATATTCAATGAGACATGTGGTCTTCTTCTCCACGTATGATGTTTTGGCGGGTGGCGCCTCCTCATTGATAAGGTACCAATTATCCCCCCGTTTTGGACTGAGGGAAATCCAGTCCATCTAAGAGAGCCATGTAAGCGTGCATGTAAATACAACCTGTATCCCGGGAACCAACACTGTCCCAGACCACCAGCCAAAGCTAAGATGAGTCCAGGGGTTTAAAACCAACCACACCTGCAGGAGACTTCAGACTAGTGTAGTGCAAAGCAGACAGAGTTAATATACAGAAAATTACAAGTCCGCAGAGCGAACTTGAGACGGATGATACCACTTTTGTTCTTTCCCTTCCAACTGCATCTTCAGATACACAGCAGTGGAAGCGAAGGGGTCCTCATCAGGTGGAATCACAGCTTTCTCCTGCGCCTGTTTAAAGAGACTAGATACCAGAGTATGTTATTGTTCCCAATACTGTCGATTAAATGGAGGTAATGGAACTTCCTCATGAGGTACTAGAGTAGAATTTGGTCCAGGCATCAATCTGCCAGTCAGGCGTTCATAAGGAGAGTAGCCAGTGACCCTATTAAGAGTTTGGCAGACTGACAGAAGTGTGATTGGTAGGGCTTGCTGCTAATTGAGACCAGTCGTATAATACATTTTGCCCAGTTTGTCTTTCAAGGTTCAAATTTGTGTTTTAGGCCTAACATTTTCTCAACCTTGTGCAGATCTGCATTTTTTAAGTGTGTTCCGTTGTCTGATCTAATCAGAGCAGGGAACCCATGGCTTAGAATGTAATAATTCAAGAAGGCCTTCACAACCAATTTAGAGTCTTCGTGTGCCACTGGATAGGCCTCAGGCCAACCAGTGGAAGAGTCAGTGCTCACAAGAAGAAAAGGCTTACCGTTCCTGGCCAGAGAGCAGGTTGAAAAGTGCCAGGAGAAGGTTTTAGAGTCGGCTTTGCGTTGAAGTGCTGACATATTTGGCACTTATTACAATGAGATCATATCTCCCATGTGAGGATGCCACCACTTGGCCAGCCTAGATGTCCTAGCTTGGGCACTCACATGGTCGGGGCCATGCGCCTCAGACAAGGCTGCATGGGAGAGGGGACCCTGAAGGCCCCTCCACAATCCCCTGCCGTCCTGGACGGCGCCTGACTGCACCCACATGAGTTTCTCCTGAGGACTGGCCACATCTTGGACAGTCAATTCAGGCAAGAACTCACCACATGGGGGTCAGGCTTCTGAACATAGGCTCCCTGAGCCATTAAACAATGGCCACTTCCCCGTGGCCTCTGCAGAGCAGCATCCAAACGCTGCACCAGAGAGATGGACAACTGTCCCACCTCGAGCAGTTCTCAAGTCATTTCTCTTCCATTTCAAGTCCACTGTAGTAACCCCTACCGCATACGCTGAATCACTATACACCGTCACTGAGTCTTTCTTGGCCAGTTCAACGGCTAGGGCTAGCAGTTCAGCTGCTTGTGTGGAGGGGTGATCATCGAGTGTCCCAGAGGCCAATTCAACATACTCACCCTGTGGTGTACGTTTCATTACAGCATATTCAGCATGTAAAGTTCCAGAGTGGTCTCTCCAACAATTTGTCCATGGGCTTAGCTAATTTTGACACTTCCAATTCACAGTTGTGGGGCTCACCAGTCGTTCCAACATGTTTGTGCTCTCCTTCAGCCATGTTGGTACCTTCTGTTCTGTATTGGATGTTGGGTTGAATCAGGATATTCAAAACACGGGTCTGGCGCAGCGCAAATCGTGTGCCATTCAATAAATCGTGTGTCACTTTTTTTACTGGGAGGATGGGGGTGTTCCACGCCAAGTCAGAGGTTTAAAGGACTCCTGATTCCAAGAAAAACCCTTCCTCATTGTTTCTTCAATCCTGTCAGTAGCTTCAGATTCAAGCGATATTAAGGTCTATTTACAACTTGTGATTCATCAATTACAATTTTTATATGGTCAAGGGAGAAACATCAATCAACAGCAGCAGGTCCTTTGGACCAAACAGATATGGGGAGATCAACGAGCATTGGAGCAGCTTATCATGGTCTGTGGCTTCACGACCATGGTGTCTGGAAATGACTTCATGAGCAAGGACAGACATATCTGTAATTTATGCACACATTATGTATGACTTACTGAAGGGAGAGTACTGTACATTATTCACTTCTGTGTTCGTCCAATCATGTACCATTGACAGTTCCCTTACCATGGGTCCAAATTTACGGGCCTCATGACGTGGTGAGAGCGCCAAGGAGATGTGAGGAGCAGTTTCAGGATCCATTTTTCCCATGACCAAAGCGTGAGTGAAACAAAAGATTGGTAAGAAAATGAAGTTTTAATGCTATACTTATGTCCGTTTTGGAACATTAATTCATTCATTCCACGACACCATGATAGAGAATTATGTGTTTATGAACTGATTGAAAAATATCTTAATGTACCAGATAAATATGGTCTTTAGGACCTGATGATGCTGGTTTATTTACTAAATTTAATCAATAATCTTTAAGTTACAACTAAATGCATTTGTCTGAATATCTCAATACAAAATGTAAACGAAGCCTTAGAGGGCATTGATATGTTGATAGATTTGTGAAATGCTGGAGTGTTGGAACTCTATAGCTATAAATTAGAATAGATAAAACTAAAGTGTATGAAATTATGTCTAAAAGCTGAAATGAATTGGGTTTCGGCCCGTTCTCTTGCTCTGCTCCTGGCGTCAATCCGTGAGCGGATCGAGAGGAAACTCTTATGAACGTCATACAGGCCATTTTGATGCCTGAGATCAGGCTCCTCTTTGATTCCACGGGAATCCAGTGGACACTGATCTTAAGATTGTATGTTATAATCCCTATTGAAACCATCTACACATTAGTTTTTTAGTTTATTTACTCAGGTTGGAGGTGATTGCTGTTCTCACTTCGGGAGCTGCTGAGAGCTCCTTCCCAAGCCTGTCTGAAGGTCCTCTGCCGCGATTGGACTGAACCAGTGCTGGTCTGATCCCTTTTGAAGCCATGGCCAGGACCTGTCCAGGTCGCAAACCAGACGAGTGGTGTCACACCTCTCACTCGCCCTGTCGACCCAGTTATACCCACCTTCAACCTCCCTGGACTGACCCTAACATTTATTACTTTGTCTATTTTCTTTGTGTTGCTATATATATTGTGTTGAGACTACAGGTGCTGAAGGTATTAAAGGACCTGTATCATGCTATTTTAAGCCATTCCAAAGTAAAGTATAGGCATTTATATGATATATTGTACCTCTACCACTACGGAGCACTCATTTTTGTGATAAATATAAGTATTTTCTGGAGGTATTTTTCCAACCCGGAAGACAAAACGCTTGGATTCAGTTAACTCCGCCCCCTCTCGCCGCTCATACAACTTTAGCAGTAGTAGAAATATATATATATCACAGCAAAAAGTGAAGTTATTTCATGATGCCGTTATAAGGAGTTAACATGTGCAACACAGCTTCATGGCTAAATGGCTAGCACACACGCTAACACACACGCTAACATGCATTTTGATCGACTCACCACTCTGATGTTTGCAGTATGGGATTTGCGTTGGTTATAAAAGTTAATCCACTTTGATTCTGGCCAAGGTTCATCAAGCATCCATCAGCGACAGGCACAGACAAACACTATTGTGGCTGATAGTCGCTGAATCCCGGAGGGAAATGCCAACTTCTATGGCCTCTTCTTTGGGAAGGTTGAATAAAGTCCAGTCCTCGCAGCCAAACGCGGTTTTCTCCGTGACATTATCGTGAGGTAAGAAAAAAGAACAGGTGTCCAGACTCCAGAGTAGGTTAGAAAAAGCTCCCTCTTCACAACTTTCGGTGCAACATGACATGACCATCTGTTCGGACGCTCAGGGGGAGCGTTTGTTTTCGGTACAGGGGCAGCGCAGCGTCAGGCACTTCCTTTTTTTTTCTTTTTTTCTTTTATTTATTTTTTCTTACGACAGAAATAATGAAAAAAACTGTTTTACAAATAAAAATCATGCCGTAAGGCATTAGATTACAGACGACGAGCACTTCCGTTCCGCTGTGACGACACAACTGAACATGCCAGTGGTTTACCAGGAGAGGGCGGATCAGCTGCTCAGAGCGCAGGATTCAGGAGGATTACTGAGAACTGCGTGAATGAATCCAAAAACCACTCTGGGGGTGTTTTTGAGAAGGAAATAGCATAACAACATGGTTAAAAGCTCAAAAAAGTCGATTTTGCATGATATAGGACCTTTAATCTCCAGTGAACTTTGATTTGGTTTGTTGTGTTCCCTGTACGAGGAAAGAGGTCTCACTTGTATTGTAGGATGTTTACATGACTCTTTATTGGACTGAGTTTTCCTCAGTCAAGAGGGGGTGTTAATTATATGGGAAAATTATTATAATTTGGTTTATTTTGGCATGGGAAAGAACTGATACAAATATATCTAAAAGAACTGAAACAAATACATCTAAAAGACAAAAAAACGAGAACATAAAGTGACAAATTGACAAATGTTATGGCCAACTAAGATGGGTTTCAGATAGGTAAATCAATTTATAACACTCTGTTTTTGGCGTTTGCTGCAATTCTGAAGTGCACACAGAATCTGCAAATGTGGAAAACATGAAGCTAAAAAAGAGAGTTTTTCTCTGTAGATTGATGAAACCTGAATTCCTGAATTTTCCAGATAAAATTGACCCTAGCATTCCAACAGATAAATTAAGTTAAATAGGTCTTTGAGTCCAGCCATAATTTGCAAGATTAGCTGGCATGGTCGTTCTCACGGTGAGCGGCCCTGATGAGAATTTTTTTTTGTAATTTTTTGTCTGTTCTTTTGTGTTTCTGTTACAGATCTCTGTTGGTTCCTTGTCTCTGTGGGTGCTTGTAAGTGGTCGTCATTATGAGAGTTTTTGACCCAAATCAATAAAGTTTTATTTCTGAAGCAATCAATCAAAGTTGACCAAAACATGATGTAGAAGAATAAACAATAAAAACCACCCTTAGTGGTGAGTGTATGTTTTTATAGCGGCCGCCGAGGAAGCATGGACCGAGACAACGACCTGACAGAACCAAGGCAACCAGTTGAAGGACATACATCTGTCACTGTGATTTCATATGACAAATATTCAATCTGATTTGTGATCTCTTTTATAGAGATCAAAACGGCGAATATTGGATTATTTATATACATATTTGTCATATTAGGTTTTAGTGATTATATATAAAACTGTGTTGATCTGTAAACTGTGCTTTGAGATACATTTGAATCTGGCGGACATTTTGTTGCTTGTTGTATGTATGGTTGATCCACTGCTACAAAGATTGCTATTATAAGCGCCAAATCATCATTATTAGTTGTTTTAGTAATTTTTTGCTCACTCACCTCAGATTGGCGCCCAAAATCTCCGGGTTGGCTGGGCAGCAGTGTCGGCAGCTCCTTCCTCAGTTGTGGAAGACGAAGGGCGGGGACAGCCTCGCTCTTCAAAAGGCGCTTCTTAGCAAAACCAGCTCAAACTCCATCAAGTTGGCGAAGGAATCCCGCGTAAAATGATTTTTGCAAACTCCAGCATAAGGCGGGAGCTCGCAGCTTTCCCCCAGGCCAATTACGCGTAACCACTGGCGCCTAAAGTCCAAGTCCTGTGGAAAGTAACACTACACTTTCTCCTCATCCTAACAAACAAGATACAACTCACACTACACGCTAATATTACACACAATAACACGAACAACAATTAATGCTAACACCTAGTCTATACTAAAAGCACTCCGTTAATCTAAAGTAACACACAATGACTAAATAAAACTAACCACGCTATTAAACTACCTGACTAAAGTAACTACACTAGAAACGCTGCGCTAAAGAACTAACTAAATACTATGCTAATAAATTGCTAATGTAACCTGGGCGAAAATCGGCAAATAATATCTAGTGTGTGAGCGTTTATGCGTCACTAGGGTCATGACCTTACGCCTGTCACGTGACCGCGGCTAACCTATTGCGTAGCGGTAGCACGTCTTATAAACCGCCGGGGCCGTTCTCAGTCAGTAGGGTGTGGGATGCACAACGAACAGCTGCCACAGGTCAGTCTTTTAGCCGTTTATTTTTGTTCTTTAAATTCCTCTGTCGGGCGCTTACTCGGCTGTATTGCTCCTGTAGTCCTCGTCTGCCTTGGGAGTAGGAGCCGGTTGATCGCGTCGTGCCGGAAATAAAACGGGTCTTGGTGAGTTGTTTGTTTGTTATGCTATTAGCACTTAACATTTGCTCCAGGTGCCAACACTGGATTGGCTACGTAGCATCTCGGCTTTTAAATGGATGAATACAGTGCTGGTATTGTCTATCCCTTTTACATGGGATGGATTTGGAATATAATGTTTATTGTGTACACAAGAATGAAGTATGATAACTAGCTAGTGATGTTTTGATATTGACATGGTCCTGTTCATATCGCACAGGCCAGGTTTACCTGTGATGGTAACCACGGATCCGATGGCGAGCTAAAAGTCCTAGCCTTGGAGCGGAAGAAACCTCTACATCTCTCCCAGTTCGGGTAGGAGGCTGTGGACAGCCTGTTCACCCCACCCTCTCACTCCACACACACACACACCTGCGCTCTGGACTATAAACTATAAACAGTCGCTGAACAACCCAAACGAACTGAACTCTATGCGCAGCCGTGTAACCAGCGTGCCGTTTATCCCGCGTGTGTGTGGCTCAGAGGTCACTACCTGTTACCCACGTTGTGGGTAACAACGTTACTCTTTTCTTTCTTTTCCTGTTGTAAATATACTCTGCAGATTGTACATATTGGGTTAATGTTTTCTTATTTTGTTATTTATCATTTAAGTCACCAATACATATGGTACCATCACCAAAAGAAACAAATGTCTGATGTTGATTATTGGGCCACTACCTCCTTGAGCTGAACCTAATCTTCCGATCTAGCCTAATACCGTACGATATCTATAGTGATTGGCCCATGTCCATGCTACACTAACCTGAAAATCGATGTAAAATACTCGCTCACTATTCCAACTCCAACTCGCTACGGGGGCGTGTGCGAGACTTGGCTGCTTTTATACCCCAAGCAGCCGAGCGACAGACGTCACACACACAACGTGACGTCACACAGCACAAAGTGACGTCACACAGTGACGGTTTTAGGCTCAAAAGTGAGATTTTATTTAATTTGCACAAAAATGTCAAAAAATTGAGCAGGACATGTAGAGAGCACTATAAGAAACATGTTCATGCAGTTTATAAGCTCAAAAAAGTTGATTTGGTGCTTAGTTGTCCTTTAACATTTAACGTTTAAATTTATGCAGCGACTGGATGAGTCTGAGAACATCATCATACAGACTCTGAGTAACCCTCAGCTGAGTTGTTGTTGCCAGATCTCTGAGTTGAGGGCACATTGGATGGAGAGACTGTTTGTATAATCTATGGACTAATTATCTCATTTTATTTTAGGTTTATGTCTGTACTAAATAAACAATGATTTGCACATTTTCCTGACTATTTGGACCTAAGTGTTTCTTGAGAGCTGAAGTGGAATTTCTCAACTGTGAGATCAATAAAGTCCTATTGTAGTACCGATCAAAAGTTTAAGACCATTTGAAGAATGGTAAAATTCACATTTTGCATGGTTGGAAGCTGTTATGCAGCTGATTAAAAGGTTAGGACCACAGTCGACTCCAGTAATGGTTTTCATTTGGGTCGAGGAGCTCCAGTAGTGCTGTGGAGCATCCAAGTGCTCTTTCGCAAACCAAAGTTGTTCCAAAGGAACACACAACGTCATGTGTGGAGGTAAAAATGGAACAGCACACCAACATCAAAAACCTATTCCCACTGTGAAGTCTGGAGCAGGAGAATCATGGTGTGGGGCTGCTTTGTTGCCTCAGGGCCTGGACAACGTGCTATCATCAAAAGAAAAATGAATTCACAACTTCAAAAAGATATTTTGCAGAAAAACCTGAGACATTGACAACATGCATGTGAATAAGTGAGTGAACCCCTGTATTCAATATCTGCTGATTCTTCTTTTGCAGCAATAACTGCTTTCCTGTAGTTGCAGATTAGACGCAACGATCAGGAAGAATCTCGGACCATTCCTCTTTACAAAACTGCTGCAGTTCAGCGAGATTCAGGCGGTGTACTTACTTATTCCTCCCTGTCCTGTGAATGTTTACATGTTATGGCCAATAGAAATATGATGAAATCTAAATGTTTGGGTGGTATTAGTTTAAGCAGACACTGTTTACTTATTATTATGATTTCGATGAAGATCAAACCACATTTTATCACCAATTTATGTGAGAAATTACAAACAGTGTACTTACTTTTTCTTCCCACTGTAAGTGTCTGTGAGGTTGGAAGTCGATCATTAACTCATCAAGATACTGGAAAAGTGGAGATGGGTTTCAAAAGAACTGAAGCTGTTTCTCTGAAATCATGTGACACGCACGCACGCACGCAGACACACACACGCGCACACACACACACACACACACACACACACACACGTAGTATCTGCACTTTTACTCAGGTAATCAAACAAAGCACGTTGACCACCTCTGTATAGAATACAAAGGGGATTTATTAAGATACATTTACTTTGTTGAACGTAAAAGTGAAAGTAAAAGTGAAGTAAATATATATCTACGAACATTTCTAGAAGCATTTCAGTAATAGCAAAAGCAAAGCACATTTTAAACATCAAAGCTCTACATACCTTATACTGTTCTCTGATTTTGCCCTATTTATATTATTGTACTGTGGTTTGGGGTAGTACTTATAAAAACACAGTTAAACCAATAGTATTGTTGCAAAAAAGAGCTATCCGAGTAATTCATAAAGTTGGGTTTTTGGACCACACAAACTCATTATTTTTAAATTCAAAGATCATGAAGTTTTGTGACATTGTTGAGTTCCAAACAGTGCAGATGTTATTCAAAGCAAGGTATAAATTTTACCAAGCCAAATACAAAGAAAGTTCCAAGAACGTACTGGTTGTTATGAATTACGTGATGAATTAAACTTTAGGATTCCAAAACATAGCACAACTTTGAAAAGTTTTAGCCCAACAGTTAATGGTGTACAATTGTGGAATAAACTGGAGATGGAATTGAAACGAAGTCCAAACATCAACCTGTTCAAATATAAATACAAACTAAAGACTTTTGAAATATACAGACAAGAAGAAATGTGTTGCCACTAGGGGGAGCAGTAGGATCTATTGTGTGTATTTTTTCCTCTATAATCAAGGAAGAGTGTTGCTGCTTGGAACGGTTGTCATTCTATTGCTCAAATTTCCAAATGGAGAATTAGGGTTGACAGGTTATGGATCTGTTGAGAGGAATCCTCCCAACGGGCTCAAAACCTTGTCCTTTAATGCACCACTCAGCATAGGAACTTCATCTACAAAATCAGCTGTGTTGATGGGGAGCTACTGCCCTGTTCAACTGGCCCGCTCTACACTCTGGCTTTTAATGCACCACACTATGCAGGGCTACATCATACTTTATATATAACTCAATTAAATAAATATATAATAATGATAATGATAATAATGATAATTAAACCCAAATTAAAATTATACCAAGGCTGGTAATGACAACTGGGAAGTAGCAAGATCTCGGAGTATAATATCTATTAATGTAATAGATATTAATAACATAAAAGTAACTCTCGGTTATCACAGGTAACAATCTGAAAGAAATATTATAATGATCAAATTTTTTTACTTGCTTTGTACTAGACATCGTACATGAAACGAGATCATTGTTGTAGTTGTGCTTTGTTTCAATTAATTATATATATAATTATTTTATTTTTTTGTAAGTTGGTCTGTGCGAATGTAGCTGCTGAAATGTTTCAAATTCTCTTTGGATGAGGTCTTGTTGTTTTGTTTTTTCTGTACCATTGTGTGAAATGTACTTTTGTTTTGCACTGAATTTGGGGGTGGGCGCTCATAAGCTTCTTGCTTCAGCCCACTCCTTTTGAGCAGAATGTATACAGCTCAAATAAACAAATAAAATAAACTACAAGGGTTTGTAAAGAAATGAAGCTGTTTCTGTGAAATCATGTGACCCGGACACACACGCCACACCCCACCTCACTCCATCTCTCTATAAAACCAGGCACAGTGTGACAGTCTCACAGGCACCTGCTGAGCACCACAGACCGAGGTAAGCACATTTCACATTTTGAACTTTTTATTTTCATTTTTACACTTTTTGGTCAATAATCTGTTGAACTGCTTCAATTTAGTTAAAACTGCTCCATGCAAACTGGAAATACAGGTGCTCGTCATATAATTAGAATATCATGAAAGAGTTCATTTATGTCTTTAATTCAACTTAAAATGTGAAACTAATATATGATATAGACTCATTACATGCAAAGTGACATATGTCAAGCCTTTATTTGTTATAATGTTGATGATTATGGCTTACAGTCCAATTTCAAAATATTCAAATTTTCTTAGATTTTTAATTTGGGGTTTTTACAAGCTGAGCCATAATAATCAAAATTATAAAAAATACAGGCTATATATATCTCACTTTGCATGTAATGAGTCTACCATATATACAACTGATTTAATTTGTAACTGACATTTTTCATTTTAGACAACTAGAAACAGTTGTCTGAAATTAAAAACGTCAGTTACAAATTAAATCAGTTGTGTCAACCTGAGAATACAATTCAACTAAAGAGGTGAATCTGAAATTTCAAATCGATTACATTGGAAATTGGTTATTGGTTACACATACAATTTCTTGGCAGCCCTTGGACTTAGTTTTTTGAGTTGAAACAATTTTACATTTTACAGTGTACTAATACGCCTTGAACTTTTGCACATTTTGTCATGTTTACAACCATAAACATAAAGATTCTATTTTGAATTTTTTACTGAAAGTTCACACACAAGTAACATACAACTGTGAAGTGAAAGCAAAATAATACATGATTGTTATTTTTCAAAAAATATAAAAGTTGGGAGTGCATAAGTATTCATACAGCATAAATTAATACTTTGTGGAACCCCCTTTTGCTGCAATAACAGACACTGAGCACCCTCTCCATAACGTCTTCCATCTCCTCCTCTCTGGACGCAGATACCGGACACTTAAATACAACAGGGCCCGTTTTAACAGGAGTTGTGTCTCATCGGCAATCGCCATTCTCAACAAGGTACGTCACCAATTTATTTGTCAGACCTTGTTTAATATTATCTTTGTTTACTTCTGTGCTCTGTGCACCCCCTTTTGTGTTAAATGTTGAATGTGATGGTGTTGACTTGACAGCTGTGGAAACAAATTTACCGCAAGGGACAATAAAGAATCTAATCTAATCTATGATGACCTCTGATACATTGTACCTAATAAATGTAGTTGTGATTGAGTGGGACACTCTGAGGGGGATAATAGTGGTCTGACAGTTTCCTTGGACAGGGCTCCAGTCAGAGAGAAGGGCACGGAGAAGTTATTCCAGCAAACTTTATTATTTTGTTTGGGTACAGGCAGGGATGATGGTGTGGGTACAAATATTGGTACGTATGTGTAGGTGTGTGTGTCCACAGAAAGAAACAAAGAATAAGATAATATAAATCACAATGTACAAGAGTATATAATAATATCCAATACAATGATAAACATCTAATTAGCGGTGCACCCCGTGCGCCATACAAGTGTGGGACACATGAACTGGGAGTGCAGAACTACACTTAGGTGCGTCTGGCAGCGGCACAGAGGCTAAACACGATTTACAGGTAGCAATAAAAGGTATAACTAAAAGATGGTACCCCAGAATAAAGCTTAAGGCTGGTATAATATATCATTCATTTCATCCATCGAAAACATTATTCCAATCACCGCCAATTAGGGATGTCAAGATTATCAGGTTTTACGATTACCACGATTACAAAAGGAAATGTGTAGGTTATCCGTAAGTATTTCAGAAGTCACGGTTTACCGCAGGAATTTTTCACGCTGACGCACGAGCCGCTACACGCCATAAACAGCGCGTAAACTCACCGGTAGTTGAGCATAGCAGAAGGACGCTCTCCTCCAGTGTTGTATCCACCCAAAAACGATTGAAGTCAGCAGAGTGGGACCTCTTTAGGATCCAAAACATGACCACGGCGTTGTTGTTGTCGATGGACGTCCGTTATGCAAACCCTGTCGTCAGAAAGTTGCAGCAAAAGGCGCTGATATCGGCTACGTCGAATATAAACTACATCTTGGAGATAATCCTTCGCTGTGAATGTCCAGGTCAAGGTAACAAAATGCATAATTCCCCAAAAAGTTGTCCAAATGTTCGGAAATAGCCACAACTGGCTCAGGATGTAAACAAAAGGCTAACGCTCCGCTCTGCTTCAGCACGACAGAAAGGAAAGTGAAACCGCACATGTGGAAATCAGCTGTTCTAAAGAGTCTCCTTAGTCACTTTGTAAACACGTTTCATTCTCTGTTCATCTATATATATAGTCAAATAATTATGATAATTATGGTCATTATAAAGAAGTAAAGTTGACATTGTTTTGTATTATTAAATGTAGGCCTATTTAGTTTAATGCAAAACAATCTTAAAGCATTTTTTATTTTTAGAAACAGTGAATGTTTACAAGTATTAAAAAGCTTTTTAAAGACAAAAACTAAAAATATCAGTTTGTGATATGTTTCACAATAATCGTGACTCAAAAAATTGACATCGTGACACCCCTACCGCCAATGATCATATTTGGCGTTTCAAATTCCACAATCAATGATGTTAATTTAGAAAAGAAAGCGTAGATATTTACAATACAGACAGCTTCACCATATAGAGAACCATAATGCTAGAACATAACAGCCATTTGGATCTGATTCAACATTTAAAGGGAGATTTTTATGAATTAAAATCGCAACCCCACAACTTTTACCGTTAAAGGAGGAAGAGTACATTTTGGCCCACCCAATCTGTCTTTCCCCCTCTATTCTGACTGGCCTGCAATTGTCACATGACAAGCCAATCAGTCCACATAAATACAAGTGCATCTGTGGCACACATTGTCTGATGTCTTGATATCCTTACTAAATAATGATTACAAGATTTTTGCCTCAATTGTTGCTAAAAGGCTGAAGAAGGTATTAAACTCAATTATTGAAGAAACTCAGTCAGGATTTATGACAAAAAGACATATAACAAATAATATAAGGCTGGTTATGGATTTTCTTGATTATTCTGAAATGTTGGATGACAATGGCTTTATTTTGTTCCTTGACTTCTACAAGGCGTTCGATACAGTGGAGCATCAGTTTATTTTACAAGCGATGGGGAAATTTGGTTTTGGGAATTATTTTGTATCTGCCATAAAAACCCTGTACACAAATGGTAACAGTTCCATCAAACTCTCTGGTGGCACATCCCCGAGATTCAATCTAGATCGTGGTATAAGACAAGGGTGCCCAACGAGCCCTTACCTCTTCTTAATTGTGGCACAGCTTTTGTCATATCATATCAGAGCCAAGGCTGTAGAAGGAATCTCTCTCATAGGTAAAGAAATACTCATAACACAATTAGCAGATGATACTACATTATTCTTGAAAAACGAGAGTCAAATCCCTGTAGCCATCAATGTAATTCAGGAATTTTCGGTGGCGTCTGGTTTGTGTCTGAATTTAAAAAAATGTGAACTTATGGCAATAAAAGAATGCAAAAAATCAGAAATCTATAACATCCCAGTTAAAAGCGAAGTACAGTATTTGGGTATTTTAATCACTAAGGACCAAAGCAACAGAAGCACTTCTAATTTTAACCCAATCATACAAAAAACACAGAGAAAATTGAATCAGTGGCTCTTGAGGGATCTGTCGTTAAGAGGGAGAGTCCTCCTCACTAAGGCAGAGGGAATCTCACGACTAACTTATGCAGCCTTGGCTCTGCATCTTAGTGACAAGACCCTCAGGGAAATTGATAAAATTCTATTTGACTTTGTTTGGAAAGGTAAAACCCACTATATGAGAAAAGCGGTTGTTATGAATCCTTATGAAAGCGGGGGGCTTAACTTCTTGGATTTTCAAACTCTAAATAACACATTTAAAATTAATTGGATAAAACAAATATTTAAAAACCCCACTTCAGTTTGGAATATAATTCCCTACCATTTATTATCCAAACTAGGTGGCATTAACTTTTTTCTTACATGTAATTTCAATATTGATAAAATTCCTGTGAAGATGTCAGCTTTCCATCGTCAGGCTTTTCTTTCATGGTCTCTCATCTACAAGCACAATTTTTCTCCTCACAACTACTTAATATGGAACAACAAAGACATTTTATATAAACGTAAATCTCTCTTTTTGGAATACTGGTTTCAAAACAACATCAACTGGGTTGATCAACTTTTTAACGACGAGGGGTTATTGCTTACATATGATGAATTTCTTAGAAAATACACTATCCCTGTATCTCCAGGTGATTATGCAAAGGTTTTTGGAGCCATCCCTACCGGTGTATGCATGTTATTTAAAAGTCAGTACAGGCTTGACGCTCAGAAACTATCTCTTCTATTACCTAAGGATACACTTGCAGGGAGGGTTTGTCTAGCCAATAACCCTACCAATAACAATCGTGCTATAAGAACCATGTTCCAAAAAGAAATAACAACAATACCCAGTGCCATTTTTCACTGGAGTGTGTTTGTGGATGATATACCATGGAAGAAGGTCTGGCTTTTGTCTAATAGATATTTAGTAACAAACAAAGTAAAAGAAGTATCCTTCAAACTCATTCATAAGTTTTATCCTTCAAAATGTTACATCAAAAACAGATTTAAGAAAGAAATTGATATTGACTGTGGTTTTTGTAAAGAATATCCTGAAACCATTGTGCATCTTTTCTGGTACTGTCCAAGTGTTGCATTATTTTGGCAGAAATTCTGTGACTTTATTCATGAAAGTATTGAAAAGCATTTTGTTCTACATTGGAAGAGTGTATTGTTTGGTTTGTTTGAATCTAACTTACAAAACAGTAACTCTATTTACTTAATTAATCTTTTATTATTGATGTCAAAGTATCATATTCATTCATGTAAATTTTCCGGGAAAAGGCCGTGTTTCTCTGCCTTTTATAACGGTTTCAAACAATACATTCTCTCAATTAAAGGTTCTGAAAATCAGAAGGCAATTAAGACCGTTGAGTGCTGTACTGCGTTGAATGTCCATCCATCCATCCATTTTCTCCCACTTGTCCGTTGCCGGGTCGTGGGGGCAGCCCAAGTCACATAGCACCATGCCCCTATGGCTCCTCCTGCAGGTGGTGGGTCCACGGGAGGACGGCCTCATGGTTCCAAACGGTTCCAAACGGGCCTGTTGGTCTCTCATAGGGGGCCCATTCACACTCTCATTCATACACCAGTGTACGCAGACACTGGAGGCAAGGAGGGTGAAGTGTCTTGCCCAAGGACACAACGACAATGTGCACCTTCAGGAGGCGGGATTTGAACCCCCGACCTTCCGATCATGAGCCGACCCGCTCTACCATCTGCGCCACCGTCGCCCCCAGTGCCCCCGTTGAATGTCTTCATTTAAATCTTGACCCCCCTAGCATTAGAATGATGTTGTGTGTTTATGTATTTATTTATTTTGTATTTATTAATTATTTGTTTATTATTTCTTTTTTTTTTTCGTTGCTCTCCTATCTTCTCTATTTTTCTTCCTGTTTTTATTTATTTTTATTTTTCACTAATTTTTTTTACAATTTTGCACTGGTCCAGCTAAGCATCATTTTAATGTCTACTGGTCATTTCCATGTGCATCTACTGAGAAATGTTGATTGTAATTGACTCAATGTTTTATACTTTGTTATCTCTGTCAACTTTGTATTAATAATAAAAAAAAAAATAAAAAAAAAACATTGTCTGATGAAGGACCAAGACGTCACCAAGGTGTAAGCAATAATACATTTTTGCTTGGGAGAATATATACACTTTTGTAATATGAATATTACTATTATAATTAAATATTATTATATTATTATATTATATTATTTTAATTATTACATGTTTTTTCTTGCTGCTGGATAACAAACATCTCTGAACTGACCTTATTTCGGCCCTCTAGGTCACTCGATATAACTTTAGAAACACAACTGAGCCCTAGCACCATGTCTTGTGAAGCTGAGTGCAAAAGTAGATAAATATAGAATAAAAATGAGAACTTCAGACCATTATTTGCCAAGGTATGGTCATGTGTAAAATGCCCAATGGAAACTCCCCATATAGGACTTTTGGTTACCCAAAATGCACAGAGAATAAAAGGCTTACTGTGTGGCAACCTCTTCGTGTAGAATCATAATGAAATTAAATCAAATGAAAGGTAACATTCTGATGTTACTTGAAGGCTATTTGGATTGTATGTCAGGGGTTCTGATATACATAGAATATAGAATGAATACACAAAATATGGAATACCTTCACAAAAGACCCCTAAAACAGTTGACAATGCCTAAAAGATGCCTCTCCAGTATCCCTCGAGGTTAACACAAGACCAAAACATATGGAGCAATGTAGCCTCACTGATCTTGCATCTGTCACAAGAAGGATCTGTTTGAGTAAAATGTTTTATATTTAGACATATGCACCCGATGCACAACCTTGAACTGAATCAAAGAGTGGCGTGTGCACATAGAGGTTGAATGAACCTGTTTTAAAATATTGGCTCATAAATCATCATCCATAGTCATCTGGAGGTCTTTCTCCCATAACTGGTGAGTTTTTGAACTAGAAGGAGAAAGTGAAATGCACATAATTTAGATCTGACAGCGGGGCAGCCGCTGTGAAGCGCTCCAGACTCGCCACTACGGTGACGGCAAGCGCTCAACCTCCAGCGGGCTCTCAGCAGTGGGATGCGTTTTTCACTGCCTCTCCTGCGCGTTATGGGCGCACTGCAGCACCACGCCGCTTTGGCTCTTCGCTGACCGGGCCCCGTGCCCCAGTCGTTGGCGCTATGCAGCGTCAGTCCGTGAACAGGACTAACGCGCCGCTTCCGTACACGCTTCCCCCGCCGCTCCCGGTTCTGCCACGGGGCAGCAGGTGTGAACGATCTGATTTTCTCTCCGTGGCTGCTCGTATCAGTGATACGCAGCCCTTTCGGGGGGGGGGGCCGTGCTTCAGCCCGCTACGGGGCCTCGAAGCGGCGAGCGGGCTGGCTCTTCAGGATCCAAATGTGGTACAGCCTCTAACGCTCTACTTTCACATGTGAGTAAGCGCTCTCACCCTGGCTGACCAGGACGTTGAGGAGTGGCTACGCTCTGCAGTTCGCTCGCCGTCCTCCCCCATTCAATGGGGTCCTTCGGTGTGTCCCTCTGGGACCGACACCTTGCTGGAGGAGGTTTCCTCCTTCCTGCGCGGCGGCGCCATTTCGGAGCTGCGCCCGGAGGAAGCGATGGCGGGTTTTTACTCCCCTTACTTCTTGGTTCCCAAGAAGAAGGGAGGAGTAAGACCCATTCTGGATCTGCGGGTCCTCAACAGTCACGTGGCCACCGGGGGGTTCCGCATGCTGACGGTCAAGCACCTCTTGGAAAGTCTCCGCCCTGGGGATTGGATGACGTCTATCGACCTCAGAGACGCCTATTTCCACATCCCCATTCTACAGAGGCACAGGCGGTTCCTCAGATTTGCCATCGGGGACCGGTGTTTCCAATACAACCGTCTCCCGTTCGGTTACTCCCTCGCCCCACGCACCTTTTCCAAATGCGTGGAGGCGGCTCTGGAGCCTCTCCGTCGCCTAGGTCTCCGTATTCTGACCTACATCGACGACTGGTTAGTGCTCGCGTCCTCTCAGCAGGAGGCCAGGGAGCACACGGCTATGGTCCTGCAGCACATTTCGAAGCTAGGCTTTGTGGTCAATCAGGAGAAGAGTGTTCTCCACCCGGCCCAACAGGTCATGTACCTGGGGCTGGAACTGGACACACAGAGCATGATTGCTCAGCTCTCCAGTGAGAGGCGGCGCACGCTCCTGGACCTAGCTCGGAACCTGATGGCCACTCCATGGGTCCAGTCCCACAGAGTGAGGTCTGTCTTGGGCATGATGGCTGCAGCCCACCCGGCGGTGCGCCTGGGGCTCTTGCAAATGCGGAAACTTCAGAGGTGGTTCTGCCGCCTCCGCCTTCACCCGAGGCGGGCAGTGGTCTCGCTCTCCCCAGCGGCTCGGGAAGACCTCCAGTTCTGGCTGGCCCCCGGCTGACTCCTACAGCAGTCACCGCCAGATGATAGCAGTGCAGAATGTATTGCTTCACTTCCTTCCGGATCTACGGGGAATGTTTTGGTCAGGTCGGACAACACAACGGTCGGGGCCTACCTGAACAGGGCGGCGGAGATTCTGCTATGGGCGGACACCCGCCTAGCCTCCCTGAGAGCATGCCATGTGCCCGGGTTTCTCAATGTCGGGGCAGACAGGATGTCTCGAGGCGGCCCACTGCGCGACGAATGGAGCTTGTCACCCGAGATCGTATCCCAGGTCTGGCACCGGTTCGGTCAACCCGTGGCCGACCTTTTCGCCAGTGCAGAGAACGCACAGTGCCCACTCTGGTTCTCGCTCAGGTCGTCAGACGAGCCGCCTCTCGGGGTAGACGCTAGGGCTGGGCGATATATCGATATTTAAGATATATCGATATATTTTAAAAAGAGATATGGAATTAGACCATATCGTATATATCGATATAGTCCAAATTTGCGCTGTAATACTTGCTTCAGGCAACCCGCTGAACGGAGCTCTGCACTGCTCCCAGCGCCCCGGCCCCGCCCCTCGTCGAGGGGAGAGGGGAGAGAGGGGGGGGGGCAGCCGGCACTCTTCAACAAACATGAAGAAAGCAACAATGTCTGTGAAGCGTGCGGAGGAGAGCCATTGAGGAGAGCCCCTTGGTTGGTAAAACAAAAACCAGTGGCTCAATCATTTGGAGATGGTTTGGACAGAAGTGAATGTAGCGGCGAGATATGGCGGCGACGTGCGCCATGTGCTTTTGTTTACGTGCGCTGCGCCATGTGCTTTTGTTTACTTACTGTGAAAATATCAGCGTCTGTAATGCTGCCACCGCGAAGGACTATCGCTTTTTCCCCGTTAGCATTGCGTTAGCCTCAGCGCTAATCACTCCAGTCCCTCACTGATACCCGCTCTGATGATGACAGAGATGGTGAGCCTGTGCTGCTTGTAAAGAGTAAAGAGTCGTTTGTGGCTCAGTTTAGGAGCTTATGTTTGGGAATGCTTTGGATAAAGATAAGAACTTATCTCAAAACCACTGACTAAAACACAGTTAAATCAAGAGCAAATATCAAGAAATTATTTGGGCTATTTATTTATTATATTTCATGATTATTAAGGACTAAAAAGTAAGTAATACTTTAATAAGTCATATTTCATTGTCTCAGTTTAGGCTTTAGTTTAGTTATATGCAACATAAAGTTACTAACAGCAAATGGGGTAGAAGAAAAATAAATAAATAAAATAAAAATTGCAATATTTAATATTAAAACACTCCTATTTGGCAGTGACTTTGACTTAACATTTCATTTCACAGCTCTCACTTTGTGGAAAAAATATCGGGATATATATCGTATATCGATATTCAACCTAAATATATCGGGATATGACTTTTGGTCCACATCGCCCAGCCCTAGTAGACGCCATGGCTCACAGGCGGTGGCCGACAGGCCTCCTGTATGCCTTCCCACCGCTCCGTCTCCTCTCTCTTCTCCTCCGCAGGGTGAGGTTGCAGGGCCTTCACATTTTAGTGGTGGCCCCAGACTGCCCCAGTGCCAGGTGGTATCCGGACTTGGTGCAGACGGCGGTCAGGGATCTTTGGCCCCTCCCCGACGCCCCCGATGCACTGTCTCAGGCGGGGGCGCCCTGTGCTCCCGCCCGATTCTGGGCAGGAGGCTCATGGTCTGGATGCTGACCGAGTTAGGCCTCCCCTCGGCAGTGGTTTCCACTATCCAGCAGGCCAGGGCTCCTTTAACGGTGAAGGCCTACAGGTCCCGCTGACGGCTCTTCACCGCGTGGTGCCAAGAGAGGGAACGGGACCCCAGCTCCTGTTCGGTTGGTGGGGTCCTCGAGTTCCTGCAAGGGCTCTTGGACAGTGGCCAGGCTGCGTCCACCCTGGGGGTGTTTGCTTCAGCCATTACGACAGGCCACCAGGGTTTTGGGCGTTACTCAGCGCGCAGTCACCCACTGATTAAGCGCTTCCTTCGGGGCGCGTGCAGAGTGAGGCCACCCCCTAGGCAGGTGGTTCCTCCATGGGATCTCCAGACGGTGCTAGATGGCCTGGTGGGACCTCCATTTGAGCCTTTGGAACATACAGAGATCCGCCTTTTATCGTTTAAGACTGCCCTCCTCTTGGCGTTGTCCTCCACCAAGAGAGTAAAAAATAAAAATAAAACACACATTTCTTTCTTTGGTTTTTTGTCATTTAACTTTTTTTGCACAAATTATTGGCATTTTGCAGGATTTCATTAATGAGCGACCCAGCCCTTTATAAAGCAGAAGAAAATGGATGGATGGATGGAAATTACATTTGTCACACCAGTGACGTGATGTCACACCACATGACCAATGCCATCACTACTGAGGACAAAAAAGTCCAAAATATAGTAAAATATACATTATAATGTATAATGTATAATGTTATAATCCTATCTGAATTAAGACATTACTTAAAGGTGCTTCATCTAATTTTGTTATGTGAAAAAACAAAACAAAACCTGATATTAGTGAGTTATTGACCCTTTAGTGGGCCCATGGCTGCATCCGTAATGGACGTAAGCTCCACTCCCATTTTTACACCAGCAAGATAGAGGGTGGGCCGGGCAGGTACCATTAAGATGAGTTAGTTGGACCATTTTTTTTTTTTTTTTTTTAACTCTTTATTTATACAATTTTCACATAATATCGAACAAAACAACAAAACAGAGAGGGTATTATAGTTACAAGGATCACTTTCGCACTTGGGTCTTATATATTATCCATTTCTTCCATCTCTGATCAAATTTGGCAGTTTTCAGTCTTACGTAGTGAGTGATTTTTTCCATTGCATAGATTTCTTCCATAATCTCTTCCCATTGTGACAATGTTAAAGGGAGACTCTTCAGCCAGTTCCTTGTGATAGTTTTTTTGCTGGCCAACATCATGGCTTTGTAGAGGTACAAATCCTCAGGTCGTATAACTGAATTTGGTAGACCAAGATACATAGATTGAAAGTCATTGGAAATCCCATAGCCAAAGATGTCCTCTGTTACTTTCGCTATGTTTTCCCAAAAGGTTCTGACGTTGGGACAAGTCCAAAATACATGAGAATGATTGGCACTCAAACTGCCGCAAAGTCTCCAGCAATGCTGGGGGGTTTTGAGCTGCTTACTTTTGATATGTGGTGTAATAAAAAACCTTGTAATGTTTTTCCAGCCAAATTCTCTCCATTGTTTTGAGCTGGTGGAAGTGTGTTGTAGTTGACAAATAGAGTGCCAATCATCCTCTGACAATCTGAGATGTAGTTCAAATTCCCACTTTTGTTTTATATACAGTGAGTCAGTACCGTTACAGTTCTGCAGACATTTATACAGTCTCGATACAATTTTTGAAGGTAATTTTTTGTATGCTCCCGACACCATTTCTACCAGCTCACAGCCCTCTTGTGAGAGGTGGGTCTTTATCTCTAAATTATAAACGTGCCGTAATTGGAAGTACCTAAACAAGTCTGAGTTGTCCAGGCCAAATTCCCTCTTTACTTCTTCGAAAGACTTAAATACTGTCCCTTTGGTTAGCATACATACTGCAGTGAGTCCCTTTTCCGTCCACTTTCTAAATGTACTGTCCAACTGGCCACTCTTGAAATCAGGAGAATAGGAAGGCCAAATCAAGAATTTACAGTCACCTTCAAATTTGAATTTTTTCACTGTATCCCACCAAAACTTAATGGTTGTTCCGACTATGGGATTCCCCTCTTTTAATTGTATACTAGTTTTATCACCCAGTCTTGATTGAGGTTGGGATGTTGGGATATAGTTAATTTCAATTTGTTTCCATTTAGAATAATATTTTGGGGAGCACCAATACACAATATATCTCAATCGGGCAGCTAAAAAATATTCTTTGAAATTTGGAAGGGCGAGCCCCCCTTTCATTTTCTCCAGCTGAAGTGTCTTAAACCTAACCCTTGGTTTTGCCCCTTTCCATATAAATCTGCTCACTTGTTTATCCCATTTAGCAAATTGAGAGTCGGGTATTTGAACTGGTAGGGATAAAAATAAGTACAACAATCGGGGTAACAGATTCATCTTTATCACCTCTATCCTGGAACTAAAATCTAAAACTAGGTTTGCCCAATTTGTCAGATCCCTCTGTATTGTCTCATTTATTTTACTGTAATTAGCACTGTATAATGTACTGAGTTCTCGCGTCACAAAGATCCCTAAATATTTAATTTGTTCTGAATCCCATTTAAGTTTGTATTTTTTCCTAATTGGTTCAGCTGGACTATAATTAATACAAAGGATTTGCGTCTTGGTAATATTTAATTTATAGCCAGATTTTTCCCCAAAATCTTTTAAGATGTTTAAAAGTTTAGGAAATGTTTGATCAGGATTTTGAAGATATATTAATACGTCATCTGCAAAGAGACTTAATCTTTGTTCTACGTTGGACACCATTACTCCTTTGAGCTCTGGTGTTTGTCGCATGTACTGAGCCAAAGGCTCAATAAACAGGGCAAAGAGGGAGGGGCTTAAACAGCAGCCCTGCCTACTCCCTCTGAAGAGCTCAAAGCTATCGGTCAAGTCGCCGTTTATTTTGATTCTTGCCATTGGCTTATGATATAGGGCTTGTATACACTTAATATTAGTATCATTGAATCACAGTCTTTTAAAAACTGCGAAAAGGAAATTCCAGCTGACTCTATCAAAGGCCTTTTCGGCATCAAGGCTTACTAAGGCTGTTGGAATATTTTGTTTATTAACTTCGTTAATTATGTGAAAGGTACGTCTAATGTTGTCTTGGGCTTGACGCCCCTTAATAAATCCTGTCTGGTCCTCATCTATTAAATCAGGGAGGAAAGACTCTAATCTTTTTGCTAAAATGGAGGTAAATAATTTATAATCAACATTTAGAATGGATATAGGGCGGTATGATTCACAATATTCACAATTTTTTCCCTCTTTTAATATGACTGAGATAATAGCCTCCTTCCATGAAGGGGGGCACTTTGCGTGTTTTAGCGTACAATTAAATGAGTCCAACAATAAGGGGATCAAGTCATCTTTAAATGCCTTGTACCATTCATTGGGAAAACCATCACTCCCTTGGCTTTTATTGCTTTTCAATCTACTAATTGCCTTATCAAGTTCTACATTGGTAATGGGTCTAGATAACGCCTCGTTCTGAGTAGTTCCTATGGAGGGGAGATCTAAATTAGACAAATAATCTTCAATTTTGTTCTCGTCTACTTGTTCAAATTGGTCATACAAGGTTTTATAATAGGTTTGAAAAGTATCTTTAATTTTTCCTGGATCATAATTTATTTCTCCAGATGAAAGATCCCTGATTTTGTTAATTGAATTTCGCATTTGTTGGGATCTTAGACGTCTAGCCAATATTTTTGTCGCCTTTGAGCCTGATTCATAAAAGGTTTGTTTTGTAAACCTCATTTTCTTGACAATCTCCTCTTTTGCTAAATCTGACAATTGGATTCTTATATCGTTTACACATTCGGCCAACAATTCACTTTTATCTGAATGCTGTTTTATTTCCAGCTTTCTCAATTGTTCTTCTAATTTCGCCTGAGTTAGTCTTTTCATTTTATGAATATGAGCTGTTCTTGAAATCAGTTTACCTCGCATCACAGCTTTTACGGTGTCCCATATAATAATTGGTTCTATATGATCATCCTTGTTGTCGGAAATACAATCTTGAATTTCTTTTTTTATTTCCTGCACAACCTTTTCATTGTTGAGAATGTTGATATTCAACCTCCATGTTGTTTTCCTAATTAGATTACTTAGATGAATGGTTAAATGGATAGCATTATGATCTGAAATATCTGCTATTCCTACACTGCAGTCTATGACGCGGTGTCGATCAGTAGTATTCATCAGGAAAAAATCAATCCGAGAGTGGACCTTATGAGCTGCTGAATAGTGAGTATAGTCCCTTTCTAGAGGGTGGAGAGCTCTCCAAACGTCAAACAGATCTGCCTCCTTAATTAGTTTTTTTAGGTCTTTTGATTTATTACTTATATACTTTTTTTTACTGGTTAAATCCTTAGCTTGGTTTAACACGGAGTTCCAGTCACCTCCACTAATCAAAATTCCCTCACTGTTGGTGGTTATCTTATCAAATAGAAATTGAAAACATTTCCGGTCACCCTCTGGAGGTGCCTACACATTCACCAAAAAGACAATAGAATTGTCAATCCTGCCTTTAACAATCACGTATCTACCATCCTTATCACAGTCTTCCTCTATTAAATCAAAATTAACAGAATTAGGTATTAGGGTGATTACTCCTCTCCTCCTGCTATTTTTAAAAGCACTAGAGAAAGAATTTATATAGCCAAACTTTTTGAATTTCTCATGCTCTTCTTTTGGCAAATGCGTTTCTTGGAGGAAGATCACTTGTGCTTTACACCTTTTTAGTTTAATTAATAACCTACTTCTCTTAATTGGGTTGCCAAGGCCATTTACATTTATTGAAACAATGTTTAGTTTACCCAAGCCACTCATGTTTAATGAACAAGTAGAAAATAAACCCTGCAAATGAACATGAACCAAGAACAATAACTTCAGAAACAATACAAACAGAACAATACCTGAGACTTCCATTCAGTGGGTTAATTCTCTGTCCCACCTTGACCCTGTTGGAAGGTCTAGGGCTAGCTTCCCAGAAAAAAGGGCGCCCTATGCAAGGATTAAGAGGCGTTGGAATCTCCTCCATCCTTGATGTCCAACTTTATAGCGCTATCTTCTGGTGCCACTCCACTAAGTCAGTGAATGTGGGAAGGCTGAGTTAGATTTGTGTTTATGGAAATTCCCATTTACTAGACATCAATGTCCGCCTCTTTGATACTGCTTCAATCTGTCTTTAGCCCTTTGCGCAACTGCTATATTCTCCCCGGAGCTCTGGCCCTTCCGCTGCCATCCATCCAACTTCTGAAGCCAGAATTCCGCATCTTCTTCAGTCGTAGCCGGCAACTCAACCTCGAGTCCTCGCCTCCGTAGCTCAAGACCAGCTTCGCGAGCGGAGCTGTATACTTTAGCACCGTCCTCCCAGTGAATACGCATGTTTGTGTACGGCGTTTGAAAGCGTATGCCTTTTTCCTTCAGCACCTTTTTTATCTTTTGGTACTCCTTTCGCTTTTGGACAACTTCTGATGCAAAGTCGTGGTCAAAATAGATGTTCCTGCCGCTTAATTGGATTACTCCCCTTTTCCACGCTTCTTTTAGTATCATCTCTTTAATAGTGAATTCCTGGAAATTGACGATGATGGGTCTTGGGTACTGGGCCGCCTGGTGAGGACTCTATGGGCTCGCTGTATTTTTAGGTCCAAATCAGTTGGTAAGTGTAGCTGGCGCTGGAGTAACTCTGCAACAAATTGCGCCATTGAGGTCGGCTTTTCCCGATCATCTACTCCAAAGATCCTGATGTTATTCCTGCGGGATCTTGATTCCAGGTCGGTCAATTTGTCTTGAAGGCCCCTTTGTCGCTTCATACTCTCAGCCATCGCATGGGCCAAGTCCAGTGTCACGTCCTCAACATGCCCGACACGAGACTCCGCTTCCTCTACTCGGGCTGTCAGGCCTCTCATGTCCTCAGCCATCGTATCCAGTTTGCCACATAGCTCCTGCTGTAGAGAGGTGATGTCCTGTCTCACTATGTTGTTGTCTTGTTTCAGCTCAGTTTTGAGTGATTCAATTGCTTGGAGCAAGTCGTTCGCTGTTACGCCACCTGTAGCTGGATTAGCATTAGCTTGCAGCTCTGCGTTGCTAGCCTTTAACGACGAAGCGTTTCTATCCCGAGTTTTCGACATTTTCAATGATTTACAGCCTTCTTCTTTTCTTGTTCCACCTTTTGCGTGTTAAACCAACAAAATGAATGTACCTACGTCGAGTTTATGGTGGAAAAGACTATCAAAAACTGTGGAGCGCACACCAAGCACGTCTTGTCCCTACGCCATGACACCGGAAGCTCAGTTAGACCATTTTAACTCCCAAACCTACAACCAGTTTTTAGAAGACGCAATCAATCAATCAATCATCCATCCATCCATTTTCTTCCGCTTTATCCGGGGCCGGGTCGCGGGGGCAGCAGTCTCAGCAGAGATGCCCAGACTTCCCGATCCACGCACACCTCCTCCAGCTGTTCTGGGGGGACCCCGAGGCGACACCAGGCCAGCTCGGAGACATAGTCCCACCAGCGTGTCCTGGGCCTTCCACGAGGCCTCCTCCCAATAGGACATGCCTGGAACACCTCACGAGGGAGGCGACCAGGAGGCATCCGGAACAGATGCCCTAGCCACCTCAGCTGGCTCCTTTCGACGTGGAGGAGTAGCGGCTCGAGTCCGAGCTCCTCCCGGGTAACTGAGCTCCTCACCCGATCTCGGAGGGTGCGCCCAGCCACCCTGCGAAGGAAACTTATTTCGGCCGCTTGTATTCGCGATCTTGTCCTTTCGGTCATTACCCAGATCTCATGACCATAGGTGAGGGTGGGAACGTAGATCGATCGGTAAATCGAGAGCTTTGCCGCTTGGCTCAGCTCCCTCTTCACCACAACAGTCCGATACAGCGACCGCATCACTGCTGACGCCGCACCGATCCGTCTACCGATCTCACGCTCCATCCGTCCCTCACTCGTGAACAGGACCCCGAGATACTTGAACTCCTCCACTTGAGGCAAGGACACCCCACCGACCTGAAGCGGGGAAGCCACCTTTTTCCGGTCGAGAACCATGGCCTCAGATTTGGAGGTGCTGATCCTCATCCCGGCCGCTTCACACTCGGCTGCAAACCGCCCCAGTGCGTGCTGAAGGTCCTGATTTGATGAAGCCAACAGAACAACATCGTCTGCAAACAGCAGAGATGAGATTCTGAGGTTCCCAAACCGGACACCCTCCGGCCCCTGGCTGCGCCTAGAAATTCTGTCCATAAAAGTAATGAACAGAACCGGTGACAAAGGGCAGCCATGGCGGAGCCCAACACGCACCGGGAACAGGTCTGACTTACTGCCGGCAATGCGAACCAAGCTCCTGCTACGGTCATACAGGGAACGGACAGCCCTTAGTAGAGGGCCCCAGACCCCATACTCCCGGAGCACCCCCCACAGGGCACCACGAGGGACACGGTCGAACGCTTTCTCCAGGTCCACAAAGCACATGTGGACTGGTTGGGCGAACTCCCACAAACCCTCGAGCACCCGATGAAGAGTATAGAGCTGGTCCAGTGTTCCACGACCAGGACGAAAACCGCATTGTTCCTCCTGAATCCGAGGTTCGACTATTGGCCGGATCCTCCTCTCCAGCACCCTGGAATAGACCTTACCAGGGAGGCTGAGAAGTGTGATCCCTCTGTAATTGGAGCACACTCTCCGATCCCCCTTCTTGAAGAGGGGGACCACCACCCCGGTCTGCCAATCCAGAGGCACTGTCCCCAACCGCCACGCAATGTTGCAGAGACGTGTCAGCCAAGACAGCCCTACAACATCCAGAGACTTAAGGTACTCGGGACGAATCTCATCCACCCCCGGGGCCTTGCCACCGAGGAGCTTTCTAACCAGCTCGGTGACTTCAGCCTGGGTGATGGATGAGCACCCCGCCGAGTCCCCAGCCTCTGCCTCCTCATCGGAAGACGTGACAGTGGGATTGAGGAGATCCTCGAAGTACTCCTTCCACCGCCCGACCACATCCCCAGTCGAGGTCAGCAGCTCCCCACCCGCACTGTAAACAGTGTTGGTGAAGCACTGCTTCCCCCTCCTGAGGCGCCGGATGGTTTGCCAGAATCTCTTCGAGGCCGACCGATAGTCCTCCTCCATGGCTTCTCCGAACTCCTCCCAGACCTGAGTTTTTGCCTCTTTGACTGCACGAGCTGCAGCACGCTTGGCCTGCCGGTACCTCTCAGCTGCCTCCGGAGTCCCACAAGCCAACAAGGCCAGATAGGACTCCTTCTTCAGCTTGACGGCATCCCTTACTTCCGGGCGCCACCACCGGGTTCGGGGGTTGCCGCCGCGACAGGCACCAGAGACCTTACGGCCACAACTACGAGCAGCCGCATCGACAATGGAGGAGGAGAACATGGTCCACTCGGACTCCATGGGCGGCACGGTAGTACAGCGGTTAGCGCTCGTGCTTCACAGCTAGAAGGTCCTGGGTTCGATTCCCACCTGGACGGGGCCTTTCTGTGTGGAGTTTGCATGTTCTCCCCGTGTCTGCGTAGGTTTCCTCCGGGTACTCCGGTTTCCCCTACCACTAAAAACATGTACAATAGGCCCAGGGACTGCAGGTGGAAATTAGCACAAGTGCTATAACCTGGTACAATGCATCTCTCCTTTCTGAGGCTAATGTAGATTGTACACTGTCCCTGTTCAAAAAATAAAAAACAAAATATATGTCCCCTACCTCCCTCGGAATCTGGATGAAGCTCTTCCGGAGGTGGGAGTTAAAGACCCTACTGACAGAGGGATCCACCAGACGTTCCCAACAGACCCTCACAACACGTTTGGGCCTACCAGGTCTGACCGGCTTCTTCCCCTGCCAGCGGATCCAGCTCACCACCAGGTGGTGATCGGTTGACAGTTCAGCCCCTCTCTTCACCCGAGTGTCCGAGACACGCGGCCGGAGATCAGATGACACAACTACAAAGTCGATCATCGACCTCCTGCCTAGGGTGTCCTGGTGCCACGTGCACTTATGGACATCCTTGTGCTCGAACATGGTGTTCGTTATGGACAAACCGTAACTAGCACAGAAGTCCAATAACAGAACACCACTCGGGTTCTGATCGGGGAGACCGTTCTTCCCCATCACCCCCACCCAGGTCTCACTGTCGTTACCCACGTGGGCGTTGAAGTCCCCCAGTAGAACAATGGAGTCCCCGGCCGGAGCACCATCTAGTACCCCTCCCAGGGACTCCAAGAAGGCCGGGTACTCTGCACCGATGTTGGGCCCGTAGGCCGAGACAACGGTGAGAGACCTGTCCCCGACCCGAAGGCGTAGGGACGCGACCCTCTCGTTCACCGGGGTGAACTCCAACACGTGACGGGTGAGCTGGGGTGCTATGAGCAAACCCACCCCAGCCCGCCGCCGCTCCCCGCGGGCAACTCCAGAAAAATGGAGCATCCAGCCCCTCTCCAGGAGTTGGGATCCAGAACCCAGGCTGTGCGTGGAGGTGAGCCCGACTATATCTAGCCGGTATCTCTCTACCTCCCGCACGAGCTCAGGCTCCTTCCCCCCCAGCGAGGTGACGTTCCATGTCCCGAACGCCAGAAGCTGCGCACGCGGACCAGGTCGTCGAGGCACCTGCCTTCGACTGCCACCCAGTCCTCTCAGCACCCGACCCCTACGGATCCCTCTGCGGTTGGTGAGTCCACAGGAGGGCGGGCCCACGTCGTCCGTTCGGGCTGTGCCCGGCCGAGCCCCGTGGGCAGGGGCCCGACCACCAGACGCTCGCATTCGAGCCCCAACCCCAGGCCTGGCTCCAGGGTGGGGCCCCGGCTGCGCCATACCGGGCGACGTCACGGTCCTTGTTGTAATATTGTCCATAGAAGTCTTTGAACTGCTCTTCGTCTGACCCGTCACCTAAGACCTGTTTGCCATGGGAGACCCTACCAGGGGCATGAAGCCCCAGACAACATAGCTCCTCGGATCATTCGGGCACTCAAACAACCCCACCACGTTAAGGTAGCAGTTCACGGGGTCGTCAATCAATCAATCAATATTTATGAAGCACCTTTCATCCACAAGTGCATCACATTGCTTATTCGTCTTGCATAGCTACTTTACATTGTGGACCTGCTTTGACCACACCCCCTGTAATTGTAGGGGGTGTGGTCCTTGCAGTATGTGAAGAAAAATAACAATATGGTCACTTATTGTTATTAAAAAAAACTCACTTGCATAATAATCGTGCACGTGGTGTTACACACAATGAGAAAAAACAACTTTAGTACAAATTCATATTTGTGTAAATATTCGACAATGGAACAATCAAAGTCCGCATCAACTTGATTTCTACAGCATAACTTACGCAAGCAAACAGGAAGGGGAGTCAGTGGCGTTATTAGCAGGTTTGCGTTAATATTCAAAAATAATTATGAATCACAAAACTCACTGCCGATGTGTTTTTGGTCATTTACCGCTGATTAGAAAAAAAACTCTGCTCTCCCGGGTGTCGCCCGTTGATTGTTATCGAGGGGACTTCCGCGTCCCAAGCGTGAAGCTGCTCGCAAACAACACGTGACCGCAAATAAAAGATTCTGATTGCACGATCCGTTTGAGTTCGGCATGAGCCGCAACAGCAGCTCCCTGCCCAGACCGATATGCCCCGATATGCCCCGGGTATTAAATATTTATTTATTTATTTTTATTCATTTATTTTTTATGTTCTCCTAGTGGTTCCTCTGAGGGAGCCCTCTGCCCCGGGAGTGCTGGTTGGCTGTGGCCGTGCGGGCGCTCTCCTGGGGGTGCCTGGATGGAGGTAGGACGTCTCTCCTACACCTACTCCGGGCCCCCTGGGTTGGCGCTCTGTGGCTGTGGGCGATGGGCTGCTCCTGGTGCAGACGGCTCCTTGGATGATGTTTCCTCTTTCGGTCGATCTGTACCCAGCCTTATACTCAACTCTATGTCCATTTTTATTTAAGACTTTTAACTGCTGGGCTGTCTGTACGTATATGTGTCTGTGTGTCTGTGTGCGCGGGTGGTGGGTGGTGGGGTTGTAGTTATTTATGTATATTTACTGGTGGGGACGATTTTTATTATTTTTAATGATTTTTAAGCACTGTAAAGCACTTTGTGTTACATTTTGTATGAAAAGCGCTCTATAAATAAAGTTTGATTTGATTTGATTTGATACAGAGGGGTCATTCTGGATGCCAGGCTAGTCTCTCTGTGCACACCCCTGGTGCAGAGGACTGTTATAGTTTCATACTCTTGGTTCTCGTTCTACAAGAATGATATAAAGTGTGACATGTTGTCTGCTCTTACAGTTTAATATTTTGTAATGTTTCTTTCTCTTGTAGGCTAAAATGGCATCCTATTTACTGAAGTATATTCAAGAAAGCAAGAAGATAGACAATGGGCCCCCTGTCCGTTATCAGCTGATGTTAAAAAGAGTGAATCTGGACAAAGAAAGCGACAGAGAATCTAAACTCAGGAGATTTACTCTTGGAGAACGAGATCCTCGTTACCCAAACAGGTCCCTCCTCCTGGTGGGAGCCACTGGATCTGGGAAGTCCACTCTGATCAACGCTTTGGTCAACTTTGTGATGGGGGTGGAGTTAAAAGACAAAATTTGGTTTGAGATCATCGCAGATGAGAAGGACAAGCCTCAGTCAGAGAGTCAGACCTCTGCAGTGTCTGTTTATGATGTTTTTGGATTCGAAGGAAAAAAGGTCCCTTACTCCCTAAGCATCATCGACACTCCGGGATATGGAGACACCAGAGGAATAGAATATGACGATATCGTGACAAAAAAACTGCAGGACCTGTTCAGTGTCCCAGAAGGAGTGAATACAATCGATGCAGTGGGTTTGGTCTTGAATGCCACAGAAAACAGGCTACATGAGAGAATGGCCTACATCTTCAACTCCATCACCTCTCTATTTGCATGTGACATGGAGAATAACATTGTGGCGATGATGACTCATTCTACTGGAGGGAAACCCAAAGCTCTTCAGGCTCTGGAAGCTGCAAAGATTAGATGTGCCAGAGACAAAAATGAGCCAGTCCATTTCAAGTTTAACAATCAGCAAACGGAGAGGAATGAAGACAACAGTGACGATGAAATGGAGGCAGAAATGGCATTTGCAGTTTCAAACAAGGGAATGAAGAAGTTCACAGAGTTTCTGACAAAAACAACATCTCAGCCCCTGAAATCAACAGTGGAAGTGATGCGAGAGAGAAACCGCCTGACGGCCTGCATCCAGAACGCCAAGGAGCGAATGGCAACTATAGAAAAGAAACAGAAGGCAATCAACCACAACATAAAGGAACTGGCTAAGCAAGGAAAGCTGATTAAGGTGAACCAGGACATTATTATTACCATACAAGAAGCGTACAAAGAGAAAGAAGCACTTAGTGGCTGGTGGGACAACAAAGCTGTAACCTGTAACAACTGTGAGGAGAACTGCCATCACCCAGGATGCACCTGGGCCTGGGGTCCTTCCAATTGTGAGGTCATGCGAAAAGGGAAATGTACCTCCTGCTCTGGGAAGTGCCTCGTGGAAGTTCATGTGAAAGAGAAGTGGAGATATGTGAACAAAACCAGGACCATACAGAAGCCAGCCTCAGAACTGATGAACCTGGAGAAGGAGATGTCCAACCTTGTAAAAGAGAAAAAGCAGTTACTAAATGAAGCCTTCCAGCACATTGAGCAGCTGGAGAAGATCGCTCTGAATGTGGATTCAGTGTCCACTTTTCAGCATCTGGAGTTTCTGATGAAGAAGATGGAGGAGGAAGGAGACACGGCGAAGGTCAAGAAACTTAAAGAAATAAGAGACAGGATGGATGAGAAGAACAAGGCAGGAGCCAATTACTTCATGAAACGTTTAAGACATTGAAAAAGTTCATTAAGAGCCACATTTAAATTCAATTAAAATATAAAGAGAAACACAGCGTTTCACTTTAAACAGATTTGCCTCTTTAATTCTAAAGAAAACAGCAGCTCTTGTAAATGTGGCAGCCTTCTTGCTATTGCAACTGACTCAGTGCATCGAGCTAATGGTAACTGCAACGCCCAAGAAGAGACTTTGGATCCAGCACGTCAAAATAAAAGCACACAGCTCGTCTCATTCATTAGTTCCACAGGTTTTTGCTACATTACAATAATATAATTAAATACACACATTGGCCCTCATTTATCAACATTGCGTAAAAAAATGGTGTATGCGTAGGTGTATTTCCGATATACGCCAGAAGGCGCGTGACATTTATGAACCCGTGCTTTCCGCTCAGATCTTGATCTCGTACGCAAGCTCAGCTGATGGTAAATGCCACGGAGAAATCCTAGCGTCATTTGAATGAAACGCCCACAAATATTCAGGCCTCACCCACGGGTTTTACGGCACGCACGCACAAAACACGGCAAAAAAGAACATTTCTCCAACCAGGAAATGATAAATAGTTGTTCATATGATATTAAAAAATCTGTCAGTAACCTTATAGCCAATCCAAGATCACATTTACTAATAAAAAAAAGAGGGAAACAAAGAAATAGGCTAATAATAAAAAGTGACCTTTATTAAATAAACAGTAGGCCTAAATAGCCTATATAAAAAAGGGTATAAAATAAGACCACATAAAAAAAAAAAGCGTGGATACAACGCTGCAGTCAGAGCAGACTCTGGACCATGATCTGAACAGCAAAAAGCAGCTCAGCTCTGCGGACTCAGCGCTACAGCCGGGGGAAGAACTACTCGCCTTTCGGCCTGAGCAGAGCTTTCCTCCGGGAGGAAACAGGTGCACGGAGAGCTGACAGCCGACCAGAACCTAACCAACCCGTCCGGACCGAAGACAGCCCTTCGAGACGTGTTTCAATCATTCCCCTGACGAGAGGAAAGGGCGCGGTCAGCAGACCCTGTGCTCTGCTCAAACCCGGACTTTATGAACCCGTCCGGACCCACGAAAGCTGTGGGGCTGTCCAAGGATTTGTTTGACGCCCGGGATACTCGCGAGCACGGAATACGGTCCACAGACTCAGCGCTCAAACCAACCAGAACACGGAGAATGGCCTCGTACAGCCAGGTGAGTCCCGGGACACGGCAGCGGCCGCGGTTGTGAGGCGGGGAATCCACACAAAGTGTCTCTGGTCCAGGTTCTAGTGTCTCTGGTCCCGGCTGAGCCTCTGGGCTCGGACCCGTGTCGATGCAGCGCAACATTGAATCAAAGTCTGCCCATAAACATTAACGCTGTCGCCTTGTTTCATGTTTAAATTACTAAAGAGGATCATATGCGATGTGGCGATGCATTCATGCTGTTAAAAACTGTTTTCCTGAGCTGTTTAGTGTTTAGTTAAATTGGTGTATCGTGTACACCACCTCCTGACTTGGTGTAGGATCTGAGCACACCGTACGCCAGGTGTACGGTGCGCTCAGATTGATAATTGCCAAAACATGCGGACATTTTTCGTAAAGCCCACATACGCTCTGATTTCACCGTACGCAAGTTTGATAAATGAGGGCCAATGTAAGTGCCACTGTAATGCTAACGAGACACATGTCCGCTCTGACTTTATTCAGTGACAATAATAAAAAAAAGATGTGAAGCAAAGCAGCATGTTTACGATAAGGACAAGTCTTTTCAGAGCCAGGTTTCCACTTGTAACAGTGTGAGCAGATAAACAGTGGATTTTAAAGGATAAATCGCCCGCACTTTAATCATTAGAAAGATGCACGGATAAACCAGCAGGATAATGCAGCAATTAGCTTAAAGTACAGACATTTGTGTTAGCAGCAGAGCTAAAGTTAGCATTTGACCTGTACAAAAATAACAGGCCTTAGAAAAGTTCCATGTTATCACCGATCCATAGGGCAAAGGGGCAAAAATGATGATGAACAACCTAAGGCTTTTATCATCACAGCAACTTCACCATTACTTCACCAAGGGCCGAGCTTTAGGGCGTTTTCACACAGGCTCCAGTTAGGTCGAGCTAACGGGACTTTCAGCCCGAGAGTGGCACTTTAGGGTCAGTGTGAATCCAACCGCAGCGCTTAACGACGGTCTAGCCCGACCTACAAAGCGCTCCAACATGTGTGAAAACGGCCTCAGAGGCGAGCCGTGGCTAAGGGTGTCAGGAGCAACAGGGGGCGAGCGAGGGAGAAGAGTGAGAGGAGAGAAAGCGCGAGGATCAGCCAAATCACCCCAACATTATTTTCTTTCAGTTGAGAGATTGATTTTTCGTCTGTTAATAATTAGGCATAAAGAAAGTTGAATGAACTGCTGAACGAACAAATGAATGAGACGGTGATTTTATTTTGGCGTGCTGGATCAAAACCGGAAGTCACTTCTTGGGCGTCGGAGTTACCATTAGTTTGAGTCAATTAGACTAAATCTAACGAGAGAGTTATAAACTCACTGTTACCATGGAAATCCGCCATGTGTCTGTATGAAAGACAACAAAATCCATCAACTAACATAAAGGTAAAAACAATATAATAGAGAAACTAGCCATGGAACCAGTTTGTGGATCACTATATACAGTATATATTCATATTAACGGTGCATGGATAAATCATGCAGCTATTTGATCATTAATTACAGCATGTTGAAAACTTTATGCAGGATGTAAATACTTCCCCAGAGGAGACTTCTGTTTCTATACGTGTTTCAGAAGCTAAAGACTAAAGACTTTCATTTATTCATGAAAAATACTCGGCTGGATGTTAAGTTTTCATGTGTTGTTTTTAAATCTTCTTTTAATTTAATGTCCATTAAAATGTGGACAGGAAGTTACTTTCAATGGCCAACAGAAAGTTAGCCAAAAACATTCTGCGCACACTGCAGTGTCTTCGACAAAAGAATACAAAACAAGGAAGGCATTTAGTCCAATGTTGTCCGTCGAATGTTTCTTGAAAATAAATTAAATAGTAGTCTCCTCTCCACACTATGGATTTAATCATTCGCAATACATTTAAAGTAATTAGGGAACCTTTAAAAGGACATTTTATCAAAATGATTTAATGAGAGAATCACTGTGAAGTGATCTATTATACTCCTGTGGAAAACTCAACCAGGACTCAATCTGGACTGAAACGGGTCTAAACCAGTGTGGACCTAGCCTGGTTTTACCAGACCCTCGTACTTGTTTCGTACAGAGGGTCTGGACTTTCTCAATTGAGCTCCGTTTACAAGTTTGAAACGATTGGGTCTGATTTTACCCAATCGCTAGCGTTTGGTTGTGAAGTAATGCGCCCGGCCGAGTCAAGCTATGCTTGACGTCACCTACAACACCCGCCTCCCCCGCTCGCTGAATGGTAGGATGAAATTCAACCGATTGAATCGCAGCCATTGAGATCAAACCCAGACGTACATGTAGGGAAAGATATTTGACCGGAGTTTACGGATGGCAAAGGCCAGGCTAGTGTGGACCAGCTGCCGATGTGTCCAGGACTGACGAACTTCATGCAGTTCAGCTCAAACTCAACTCAAACTCAAACTCAACGCCAAAGGCCAGGCTGAGCCAGGACTTCATCCGCCCATGAAACTCTTCCACGAAATAAAGTACAATTTGAATTTTGCAGGAGCTATGAAAGAGCTGTTGTTTCTATGCTTTTGTTATGCATTAAGCAGCTTTCTCATATTCATCATTTTGTTTTGCTTTGCCTAACTAGTAGATTTATTACTGCATGTCAAGTTTATCATTGTATCGCTTCAATAAAAACAGCTTTAAAAAATAGCCGCATTATTGATTCTTGTTGGTAATTTTATTCCCCTTTCCTAGTTCAGGTTATTTTTATTGTGGCTCAATTTGAGCTCAATATATTCAAATTCATATTCATTTACATAACCCCCTGTGAGCTGATTTGTCTCTATGCATCTTGTTCCCTTTCCTTATTATATACTACATTATTGTACATTGTAGTTCAAATGTGCCTAGTTTCTCTCCTTATTAGTTATTTTTGTTTTACAGAAGTTATTAAGTGAAGAGAACTAGACTATGACACAGGTTTTTAGGGAGAATAAATGTATTCCAATGAGAAGCAAAACAACAGAGGTGATATTAAAGGTGCATTATGCAACTTTTTATGTGGATATTTGTGCGTATTTGACCTTGTAGTGACCCAGTGGCTGTATGAGTGGTCAGCATGGCGCCTTTACGACCATCACAGTGGTCTCTACTGTGCTCCAGGATCAATTGTGTGGAAGGTTTTCTCTGCTGACGGTCTCTCTCACCGGAAAAACCTAGGCTGCATCTGAAACTATCAAATTACAGCCTCTAAGTCCTAACACTAGCAACTAATTCTTAACCTTTCATGGGTCAACTGCAGTTAGTGAACTAGAGCTTCAGCTGCATTTGCCCAATTCCACCGTCCTTACCCAGAGGAAGGGGAAGTGACATCACCAACAGCTGTTTTTCTTCTTCTTTAAAGTAATTTAAAACACTGACATGTGACTGTGCTGTGGTGACGACAACATGTCTTTTGTCACTTTTATAACGTTTTTTTCATTATTGTTCTTATTAAATGTGCACCTGTCAATCAACAGTTGTTGCACCTGAATCACTGGAGGGGGGTGGGGGTATTGGCGGTGTGGTGGCTAATGGGATGGCACATAGCTCCTAATCACTGGTTAGTTAGCATCAGAGGTCCCTACGCTAAAGTGGCTATGATAGTTAGCATTGAGGCTCCTTTCCCTAACTCCTTCCTCACTGACAGCCCAATTCAGAGGCTTCTTATCATGGCGGACGCTGACGCACATCCGGTTCGGCGTAAGACCTCTTACCAATCTGCTCGTTTCGGACGGGGCCCTACAGAACAACTGATCCTGGAGCCTTGTAGAGACCACCTGACCACTCTTACGGCCACTGGATCACTACAAGGTCAAATATGCACAAATATCACTTACACTTTTTAACAGATACCATCTGTTGTAAGTCACAATGATCATTTTATTTCGTTTGCGTAGCCACAGCTTTATGACATACTGGAAAGACAACAAGAGAAAGTGACTGAATAGTATTTTTAAGAGATAAATATCTATTACTTTTGTTGTCGCTCGAATTGGCTGTGGGGAATCCTAAAGGTCCAAAGCCGATCAATACATTTACACAGTGCTTCGTTGTAAAAGCTGCAGAAACAACTTGGTTTCCAATACAATCAAGAACCAAACAAAGGCAAGGATAAAGGGTGTTTAAAATGATTAAAAATATAAATGAAAAAACATCAGAGATGGACAGTTGAGAAAGGCCCAATTCAAAGTTAGTAAAAAGGTTAAATAATAAAGATTTGGGACCAATTCAACGGAGGTCAGCTGGACAATAACTGAACTCAATCAAACCGACTCCAGAGAAAGAGCAAAGGCTGCTCAAATAGGGGTGCAGTAACTTAAAATCAACACAAGAGGGAGGTATGACACATTGAAGCAACACAAAATAGTAACATGGCACAATTAGCTTATAGAGCAAAAGTAAGAATAGCTACAGTTCAACATAAAATAAAGAGTGATTTCAAACTAAACAGATAACTAAAATAAACAAATAGTGTTAGCATCAGTTCATCGTTCATTGTTGAAGTGGCCTCCAACCCCTCCTGCCAATCAAATATACAGTACCAGTAAAAGGGTTAGAAACACTTTTTTCATGTGTTGGTTTTTCTATAATTTCAAGATTATTTCCATAGTAGATTTTCATTTATAAATGAACACATATGGAATTGTGTTTTAAACGGAAAAAAAATAAAATAAAAGTTCAAATAGATTCTTCACAATAGCTTTGATAACTGCTTTTTTTCATTGAGCTTTACGATGTCAGAAATGGTTTTCACTTTACAGAGTGTCACGACCTTATGAAGCTCAATGAGAAAAGGCCAAGAATAAAGAGTGGACATTTTGAAGAATAGAAAGTATAAAACATAGGTCGCACTTTATTTTTCTCTACCCTTGATACATTGGACCTTCCAAATTTAGTACAGTGTAATGTGCTTTGTAACAATCTGTAATAACTTGTATGGACAATGGAATAAGGTGTATGAGTACTTTGGAGGTACATACCCTGAGGGTTAGACTTAGGGTCTTATGTGATATTACATCACATAAGGGAGGCGACCTCCCTCTCTCCTTGTGCAGCAAGTGAGTGTTTTGCCTTTCTCTGCAAACTGCATTTGTGGTTTCTGTGTTCCACATTGTTTTTCTGGATACTTTTGTACGTCTTTGCCGTGTTTTTGTGGAGTTTTTTTAATTTTTTTATTAATTTATTTATTTGAGCAACAGATACATACAGGTATGATACACATGTTAAATACAGAAATTTTTAACAACATAAGTATTTGTAGTTCGATTAGATTCATTAGGTCTTCTAAGAATTATGCAAGCTTTCTTTCCTATAGACAGACCAAGTGTTAGTTTTCGTACCTGACGGTTTCGGCTACAACTGTGGCCTTCCTCAGAGGTTTACATAAGTATTTGTGTTGCTCAAAGGGGGTAGGAAGAAGTTAGTAACTTATGAGGCCCTACCCCTGCTTTCAGTTGACTTACACTTAAAACTACTGCTCACGGCAAAATCATTATCAAATGTGTATTTAAGCTTTAACCATGGGATCTAAAATGGTCCTGAAGAAAGCAGCTTTTTAAAGGTAAACAAAATGCTAGCTTATCAGCTAAACCCATTTGAGACCTACACATTTCTTCTTCTGAGACACTGAAGAGGCACCAAGAGCCCCTCTGCAGCACAGTGGAGGCGTCACAAGAGGAGCTACAGGAAACAAAACGAGAGATGGTGAAAGACTGTTGTGAAGCAGAGGGAGGAAGAGGAAGGAGGAGCTGACCAGTGCAGGACACCACGCTCTTAAACAGCGACAAACCCAGGAGGCGTGGCACCATTTCAGGGGATCAGAGGAGACAGAGGGCCTCCAAGGTCATGCGGGTCAGGTGGACACACAGTGGCAGCTCAGGACTAACACCTGAACACTGTTTAGTTGTACATTTGTACAATGACAATAAAGCACTTACTTACTTACCTACTTACACTATGTACCTCCAAACTACATATACATAATATTCCATTGTGTTTCTAACCCATAGGTACAAGTTATTACACATTGTTGCAGCTCATTACATTGTAATACATTTGGCAGGTACAATGGTAATGGTATCAAGGGTAGAGTCAAATTAAATGTTGCCAAAACATATTTGGAGTTATTTCACTCTGTTATGTTTCCCACATAATCCCATGTGTTCATTCATAGTTTAATGTCTTCATTGAGAATCACGAAATAGTGTAGAAAATAAAGAAAATCCAAAACATAAAAAAGACTTAAAAGTACCAAGGGCCGAACCTTCCACTTGTAGCCAGGGGTGAAAGCCGGTACGGTCCGGTACTGCGTTCCGTTAAAGATTTGCCGGTGGTCCCGCCGTACCAGGAAGGAGAAGAGGCGCGCTCTCTCACCTTCCGCACAAAACAGTCTGCCAATAATATTACACCGTGAGCTCAAATGCGTTGAAGTTCAGCCACTTAAATGCGATATAGAGAACGGCAGACTGGATCTCATCTGCTCTGTCCCTGAACTTTCTGCACACACGTTAACGGCGCAGTTTTGCCAATTTGGCTGCGGGCCACGGGTCCCCCAATGTGCGTCTTTACGCATCACAGAACAGAGCCGTCAGCACCACGGCTCACACGCGCTCCTCCACCTAAAGCTGTCCCATTAGAATGAGAGTCCCCTCATACGGGCTCTTTTGGCTTTTCTGGTTTTCCTTCGCGGGACACTTTCACAGAGTGTAGACTTTGTTTACCTGCGAACAAAGGAGGAGCGAACCAATCCACGCTGGGTCCGCCGCCTCGCGCTCTCGAATCTCTCTCAAATGTCCTGTTTATCCATGTCTTGGAAATGTTCAATCCTTTACCAAAACAACGGTAAATATTTCTAAAGTTCCCTGTTTGTCAAGTAGCATAATAAGAACTGAGCGCTTCCTGTTAACCTTACAAAATAAAAGCAAAAGCCTTTGTTGTGAAAGGCATGACATACACGAGGATCTAAAGTTAGATGCAAATACTCCCCTCTCTCCGTTTTGATTTTCTTTCAAAATCGTTTTGGATATTTGTTATTCGTCCACAGACACGTGTGAATCCCGCCTCCTGAAGGTGCACATTGTCGTTGTGTCCTTGGGCAAGACACTACACCCTCCTTGCCTCCAGTGTCTGCGTACACTGGTGTATGAATGTGAGTGTGAATGGGCCCCCTATGAGAGACCAACAGGCCCGGTTAGAACCATGAGGCCGTCCTTCCGTAGACCCACCACCTGCAGGAGGAGCCATAGGGGCTGGTGCTATGTGACTTGGGCAGCTCCAACAGCTGCATTCAGGTACAGTTACTGAATACAGTAATATTAAAGGAATACATTAAAGTACTCGTTCATTAAATTTCAGTTTCATAATCATAACATTAAGACGACAAAAAGGGTCAAAATGGCCGGGGAAAGGTTTAGCTCTGTCCTTTAGGGCTGTGGGCATTTGCAAAGTGCTTTTTTTGTGTTTCCACATTAGTGGTAAATAAGCTGGTAACAGGCCTGTAACAACAGCCTAAACATCTTCTTAATCATATGCAGCATTTAGGCATTAACATTATGAAAATCAACATGGAAGTATTCGGAATATACTCTGTTTGGACTAAGCAGTGGAATACGTTACTAAAGTATTCTCCCAAAACTGGGTATATTATTTATTTATTTATTTATTTATATATATATATATATATATATATATGACATAGTAACATAGTATAGTGACATAGTCCCTCCTGGAAGCGCCACCTTAACGTGGTTGGAGGGGTTTGAACCTGAATGATCCTGGAGCTCTGTTGTCGGGGGCTTCGTGCCCCTGGTAGGGTCTCCCATGGCGAACAGGTCCTAGGTGACGGGTCAGACAAAGAGCGGTTCAGAAGCCCCTTATGAGAGACCAACAGGCCCGGTTAGAACCATGAGGCCGTCCTTCTGTGGACCCACCACCTGCAGGAGGAGCCATAGGGGCTGGTGCAGCTCCAACAGCCCCCACGACCCGGCAACGGACAAGTGGAAGAACATGGATGGATGGACATAGTACCGGCAAGAAAAAAAAAATGCTACTTTCACCCAGCTTGTAGCCCAAAGTAAAGCACCACTTTCCACAAAGTAATCTAATTCATTACTCTCCCCGTCGTTACAACGCCGTTATCGTTACTGGACATAAAACTATATTGATTGAATAAACTGTGTAATCCGAACGCACCCCTGGCTCACAGCTAGTTAGTGAGGAGGCGGAGTCATGTCTCAGTCATTCCACGTACACACACACACACACACACACACACAACAGCTAAACCGAGAATCGATGGAGCAGCAGAGATGGTGGCGATATGAGCACTACTTCAAGTTTATTGCGAGCAAAGGCAAGAACGTACATGTAACGTGTACATTCTGTCCAGGGGTGAAAACTCTTTCCACATCCGTAAGTAACTCAAATGTAATGAAGCATCTCACAACGACACACGCGTCTACAAAGTTAGTGGCCAAACACACCAGTACCTCCACCACAGATGAAGCACGCCATCCACTGTTTACTTTTCTTACAAAGATAATACTTGAAGTGCAGTATAAACATCTTGCTGTTTGTCGACGTGCAATAAATATCAAAAGTTATACACAAACACCTGTCTGTTCGACTCATTCAATTGATTTGTGAAAACTGTACAAAAAAAACATTGATATTTAGCAACTTTTTTTTTTAAACAGTAACGCAAATAGTTACTTTCACTGGTAATGAGTTGCTTTCATTATAGAGTAATTCAGTTACTAACTCAGTCACTTTTTGGAACAAGTAGTGAGTAACTGTAACTAATTATTTTTTTAAAGTAACGTTCCCAACATTGATCATATATGACTAAATGGGGTGTTATCATATGAAATCTTTAAGGATTTGACAGTATATTCCACATTTTTAGAGTGCAGGTATTTGAGGTCTGAATTGTGTAATAATATTTCTGAAAATCATCTTAAGGGCCATAGGTTTTATGCTTGAGGGCTATATTTGGCCCCTGGGCCAGACATTACCTACCTCTGGTTTATGGGTTTATTATACCAAGGACATTTCCGGTACTTTCTATTAAGCAACGTAAATACAGATGGGAGCGCTCGACGGAAGTGAAATACTACTCCTGTTTTTGACGAGGGAACATCATGGTTTGAAGCTTAAATAAAGTCAACTTTGCATAATGACTCGCCCGTGTGTCGAAATGCCGGTTTACTCATGAAATATCTCATGTGTTTTCAGTTACGTATTTAATGCAGTGTCTCACAGTAAAGCGCAGAGTTCAACCGTGCCTCTGCGCCTCCTCCGTTTGTTCACTTGAGTTTGTTTTGGCTGGAATTGTGTGTAAATGAGGAGCGGCGTGTAGCGTGTCCCAGATACCGCCAAACACAGCCCTGGTTAAGTGAAGGCGTGTGCACAGGCCATTGGCTAGCTTTTCTAGCGTGAAGTTTCGTTCCAGGAAATCAAGAAATACAATTTATTTACATATTCTGAAACTATATAAAACCAAAGGGGTCAAATAAAGTTTCCACACGCAGAAACCCTGCAGTTTTTGAGAAATTTGAGTGTGAAATGGGAACTATTTTCTTCTGGCGCGTATGATTTTAGGGTCACCTGACCTAGTTCTGACCAATCAGCACATCGCGTTGACACCGCAAACCCGGAGGTAAACTGCACATCCCAGACGAGAGCCTTCACAGATACGGCAGCTGTTAGCGACTATCGTGATGAAAATCCTGCTTTCTGAGGCAAACTTTAGATCTCTGCAGCGAGAACAACTCGAGCAGCGTGGCCAACATTCACGAAGATCGTAAACCAGTGGATATCGCCCAAAGACCTGGTATAATCCCTGGTACAATGAACTGGAAACTTCCAACAAACTCCTCAAAGACATCGACAGATCTGTGCCAGGCAGAGACTCCTAAACCGGCAGCCAGGGGGCCGTCCTACTCGTGAGTACATTCTTATTATTGTGTCGCCTAATGTCAATACAAATAATGATGAAGCTCAGGAGAGCGGGAGCTACACACGTGTTGTGCCTCAAGGGTTATTGTGTTTGACCCGAAGACATTTATAGTTTGTTCTGATTCTGGGGTAGTTCCCCATTTGTCTGATTTGCTTTAGGAATGATAATATCAAATTAAAGCCGCAAGCGGCATCGAGAGGCCCTCGCGGGGGTTCGTTGGCCGGTTGACGCCGGTTCCCGCACGCCGCCGCAATAACCGGGAGGCGCTGCCGCGCCCTACGTGGTTATAATGTCGCTGCCACCCTAGGTCGAGATTATAAAAGAGCAAAGGCGAGAAATGGCGCCTTCGGCGCTGATTGCTCGATTTTTCCCAAAATGGCCGACCTCCTGTCGGTCGCCTGGCAACCATGTAATGGAGGCCTCCCTTAGTGCCTCCATTGCCGCGCCATAACCCTACCGAGGGCGCCAACGTGGCCACACTACATTTTATTGCCCTGATGAGCCATTAATCTTTGTGAGTAAACATCAAAACGAGATTTTTAGCGTCTCCATGTGAATGATGGCTCCAACCTGCAGAGGGCGCTAGCGCGCCCCAAATCTTTTTTATTTCACAAGCAGCATCGGACGGCCCTGACGGGCCGTACTTCAATCACTACTGTCCACAAGCTCCTCACAGAGGGCGCTAACGAGCTGTAATTGTGTATAATGTGTGATATGCGGGTCAGTCCCATTGGAATAACATGGCGAGCCTCGGTCGTCTCCATGGCAACACCGTACAAAATACGGTATGGGTCTCATTGGCTTTTTGGATCGGGATGCCATCAGTTATTATTGTGCCGAATTTTATCCATTTCCGAGAAACTAATTTTTTTCCCATAATGCATTTTTTCTTCTCAGCCTGGAGGGGGCGCTATCGCGCCAAATCTCACTTTTTCACATTTGTTGTGTCCGGGGGTGAAAGGTCAATAAAATGTATATTTCCGATTTTTAATCGGAGTTCGTTTGTGCAAATGGGAGCATTTTGTTGTTTTCGGAAAGTCGCAAAAATCTTCGTAAAGATTGCGGCTTCGCCGCAAACAAACCGTAAAACTTAGCCAAAAAATTTGGATAACTTTTGATGCCCCACATCTCGAGATGAAGTGGAGCGATTTTGGGCTCATTTGGTGAAACGCCCTAGGAGGAGTTCGTTAAAATGCGACGTCAGCGAAAACGCTGACTCAGCATTTTCCCGACTTCCTGTCAAAATGGCGGACTTCCGGTTTGTCTGGGGGCGTGGCCACAATAATATATTTTGTTTGTCCTCACAGGACGAATGTCTGTACCGAATCCCGTCGCTCTGCGACAAAGTTTATGTTGGCCCCCTCCCCATAGGCGCAATGTATTTTCACTTTTGTAGGTGGCGCTGTCGCGCCATTTTTTATTTCCCCAAAACGAAACACACATTTTAATTAATTTTTCGCCGGATCTGAATTTTGGGCAAAGTTTGGTGAGTTTTTGATTATGTTCAGGGGTGCAAATTCCTGCTCAAAGAGCAGAAGAAAGAAAGAAGAAGAAGAAGAATTAAAGCCGCAAGCGGCATCGAGAGGCCCTCGCGGGACGCGGTGGCCGGTTGACGCCGGTTCCCGCACGCTGCCGCAATAACCGGGAGGCGCTGCCGCGCCCTACGTGGTTATAACGTCGCTGCCACCCTAGGTCGAGATTATAAAAGAGCAAAGGCGAGAAATGGCGCCTTCGGCGCTGATTACTCGATTTTTCCCAAAATGGCCGACCTCCTGTTGGTCGCCTAGCAACCATGTAATGGAGGCCTCCCTTAGTGCCTCCATTGCCGCGCCATAACTCTAGCGAGGGCGCCAACGTGGCCACACTTCATTTTATTGCCCTGATGTGCCATTAATCTTTGTGAGTAAACATCAAAACGAGATTTTTAGCGTCTCCATGTGAATGATGGCTCCAACCTGCAGAGGGCGCTAGCGCACCCATAATCTGTTTTATTTCACAAGCAGCATCAGACGTCCTTAACGGGCCGTACTTCAATCACTACTGTCCACTAGCTCCTGACAGAGGGCGCTAACGCGCTGTAATTGTGTATAATGTGTGATATGCGGGTCAGTCCCATTGGAATAACATGGTGGACCCCGGGCGTCTCCATGGCAACACCGTACAAAATACGGTATGGGTCTCATTGGCTTTTTGGATCGGGATGCCATCAGCTATTATTGTGCCGAATTGTATCCATTTCCGAGAAACTAATTTTTTTCCCATAATGCATTTTTTCTTCTCAGCCTAGAGGGGGCGCTATCGCGCCAAATCTCACTTTTTTACATTTGTTGTGTCCGGGAGTGAAAGATCAATAAAATGTATATTTCCGATTTTGAATCGGAGTTTGTTTGTGCAAATGGGAGCATTTTGTTGTTTTCGGTAAGTCACAAAATTCTTCATAAAGATTGCGGCTTCGCCGCAAACAAACCGTACAACTTAGCCAAAAAATTTGGATAACTTTTGATGCCCCACATCTCGGGATGAGCTGGAGCGATTTTGGGCTCATTTGGTGAAACGCCCTAGGAGGAGTTCGTTAAAATGCGACGTCAGCGAAAACGCTGACTCACCATTTTCCCGACTTCCTGTCAAAATGGCGGACTTCCGGTTTGTCAGGGGGCGTGGCCACAATAATGTTTTTTGTTTGTCGTCACATGACGAATGTCTGTACCGAATCCCGTCGCTCTACGACAACGTTGACGTTGGTCCCCTCCCCATAGGCGCAATGTATTTTCACTTTTGTAGGTGGCGCTGTCGCGCCATTTTTTATTTCCCCAAGACGAAACACACATTTAAATAAATTTTTCACCGGATCTGAATTTTGGGCAAAGTTTGGTGAGTTTTCAACTATGTTCAGGGGGTCAAATTCTTGCTCAAAGAGCAGAAGAAGAAGAAGAAGAAGAAGAAAGAATAAAGAAGAATAATAATATTTCTTGCAAAAACAATATAGTCGCTTTCGCGACTACAACATATTATACATTTTTGGAAAGCTTTCGAAGTCCCCCACGCAGCCGTGGGGCTCGGAGGTGGATGACGAGCGCTTCGCGCTCGTCATCCACCTCCGTATGACAGTTGGCCATATACCCCCATTCATTTTGCAGCAATTATAAGTATAAGGGCCCACACCAGAGGTGTGGGCAGTCACTGTTTTACACGGTGAGTTTACGTTTGACATGGGGACAGCGCTTCGCGCTGTTTTCGTGCGCTCCGCGCACCTCGGTTGAGTGCGCTGCGCGCACTGTACCTTATACTTATATGCAGTTATAAGTATAAGGGGCCCACACCAGAGGTGTGGGCAGTCACTGTTTTACATGGTGAGTTTACAGTTGACATGGGGACAGCGCTTCGCGCTGTTTTCGTGCGCTCCGCGCACCTAGGTTCAGTGCGCTGCGCGCACTGCGTTGCGATTACAATAGGCCCTTGCTACGGCAGGCCGCTCGGGCCTAAAAATTAAAGCCGCAAGCGGCATTGGGAGGCCCTCGCGGGCCGCGGTGGCCGATTGACGCCGGTTCCCGCACGCCGCCGCAATAACCGGGAGGCGCTGCCGCGCCCTACCTGCTTATAATGTCGCTGCCACCCTCGGTGGAGTTTATAAAAGAGCTGGCAAAAGAAATGGCGCCTTCGGCGCTGATTTTTCCCAAAATGGCCGACCTCCTGTTGGTCACCTAGCAACCATGTAATGTACTTTTTTGTTCGGACAGTCATGACGCACGCGTGTACCAATTTTGGTTTGGCTGCGGCAAAGTTGACATTGGGTCGTTGCCATGGCAACACGGTGGGAAAAGGGGCGGGGCATCAATATATTTTTTATTCGGGATCACGTGACGGATGTCTGTACCAAATTTCATGCATCTACGACAAAGTTTAATTTTTGGCTCCATTCATTTTTATTTTGTGCTCTGCAGGGGGCGCTATTGCGGCAATTTTCAAAATTCCTATATCAAAACATCCGGGGTCGACGACTCGACCAACGATTCAAGTTTTGTTCAAATCGGCCAAAGTATGTGTGAGTTACGGCTGTTTGAACACGGCGGCGAGCGGCGAAAACGGACGCCAAATTCATGGCGTTGCCACGGCAAAACCAAAAATGCTATTAAAAAGTTTTTAATAACTTTTAATCTCCCACATGTGGAGATGATCTGGAGCGAACGGGGAGTCGCTGCGTTAAAAGCCCTAGGACGAGTTCGTTCAAATGCGTGGGCATGAAATGGCGCCTTCGGCGCCAAGTCCCTCTTCGGGCCAATATGGCCGCCATACTGTTGGTTGCCTAGCAACCGCGTAATGTGTTTTTTTGTTTGGCTTCACGTGACCAATCACTGTGCCGAATTTTTTTCGTCTACGACAAAGTACGTTTTTCAGGTTTTGCGGTATTTTGGGGGTGTTTTACATAGGGCGCAATGTTAACGTGGTTTTTCCAGGGGGCGCTGACGCGCCATTTTTTTGAATTTTTCAATTTTCTAAATGTGAAAGTTCTTAGAATCACGTGCTTGAATTTTGAGCAAAAATTCAGGACTTTTCGTCAGTGGGAAAGTGGATTTAGGGGGGGAGAAGAAAAATAATTAAAGCCGCAAGCGGCATCGAGAGGCCCTCGCGGGACGCGGTGGCCGGTTGACGCCGGTTCCCGCACGCTGCCGCAATAACCGGGAGGCGCTGCCGCGCCCTACGTGGTTATAACGTCGCTGCCACCCTAGGTCGAGATTATAAAAGAGCAAAGGCGAGAAATGGCGCCTTCGGCGCTGATTACTCGATTTTTCCCAAAATGGCCGACCTCCTGTTGGTCGCCTAGCAACCATGTAATGGAGGCCTCCCTTAGTGCCTCCATTGCCGCGCCATAACTCTAGCGAGGGCGCCAACGTGGCCACACTTCATTTTATTGCCCTGATGTGCCATTAATCTTTGTGAGTAAACATCAAAACGAGATTTTTAGCGTCTCCATGTGAATGATGGCTCCAACCTGCAGAGGGCGCTAGCGCACCCATAATCTGTTTTATTTCACAAGCAGCATCAGACGTCCTTAACGGGCCGTACTTCAATCACTACTGTCCACTAGCTCCTGACAGAGGGCGCTAACGCGCTGTAATTGTGTATAATGTGTGATATGCGGGTCAGTCCCATTGGAATAACATGGTGGACCCCGGGCGTCTCCATGGCAACACCGTACAAAATACGGTATGGGTCTCATTGGCTTTTTGGATCGGGATGCCATCAGCTATTATTGTGCCGAATTGTATCCATTTCCGAGAAACTAATTTTTTTCCCATAATGCATTTTTTCTTCTCAGCCTAGAGGGGGCGCTATCGCGCCAAATCTCACTTTTTTACATTTGTTGTGTCCGGGAGTGAAAGATCAATAAAATGTATATTTCCGATTTTGAATCGGAGTTTGTTTGTGCAAATGGGAGCATTTTGTTGTTTTCGGTAAGTCACAAAATTCTTCATAAAGATTGCGGCTTCGCCGCAAACAAACCGTACAACTTAGCCAAAAAATTTGGATAACTTTTGATGCCCCACATCTCGGGATGAGCTGGAGCGATTTTGGGCTCATTTGGTGAAACGCCCTAGGAGGAGTTCGTTAAAATGCGACGTCAGCGAAAACGCTGACTCACCATTTTCCCGACTTCCTGTCAAAATGGCGGACTTCCGGTTTGTCAGGGGGCGTGGCCACAATAATGTTTTTTGTTTGTCGTCACATGACGAATGTCTGTACCGAATCCCGTCGCTCTACGACAACGTTGACGTTGGTCCCCTCCCCATAGGCGCAATGTATTTTCACTTTTGTAGGTGGCGCTGTCGCGCCATTTTTTATTTCCCCAAGACGAAACACACATTTAAATAAATTTTTCACCGGATCTGAATTTTGGGCAAAGTTTGGTGAGTTTTCAACTATGTTCAGGGGGTCAAATTCTTGCTCAAAGAGCAGAAGAAGAAGAAGAAGAAGAAGAAAGAATAAAGAAGAATAATAATATTTCTTGCAAAAACAATATAGTCGCTTTCGCGACTACAACATATTATACATTTTTGGAAAGCTTTCGAAGTCCCCCACGCAGCCGTGGGGCTCGGAGGTGGATGACGAGCGCTTCGCGCTCGTCATCCACCTCCGTATGACAGTTGGCCATATACCCCCATTCATTTTGCAGCAATTATAAGTATAAGGGCCCACACCAGAGGTGTGGGCAGTCACTGTTTTACACGGTGAGTTTACGTTTGACATGGGGACAGCGCTTCGCGCTGTTTTCGTGCGCTCCGCGCACCTCGGTTGAGTGCGCTGCGCGCACTGTACCTTATACTTATATGCAGTTATAAGTATAAGGGGCCCACACCAGAGGTGTGGGCAGTCACTGTTTTACATGGTGAGTTTACAGTTGACATGGGGACAGCGCTTCGCGCTGTTTTCGTGCGCTCCGCGCACCTAGGTTCAGTGCGCTGCGCGCACTGCGTTGCGATTACAATAGGCCCTTGCTACGGCAGGCCGCTCGGGCCTAATTAAAGCCGCAAGCGGCATCGAGAGGCCCTCGCGGGACGCGGTGGCCGGTTGACGCCGGTTGCCGCACGCCGCCGCAATAACCGGGAGGCGCTGCCGCGCCCTACGTTCATATAATGTCGCTGCCACCCTAGGTCGAGATTATAAAAGAGCAAAGGCGAGAAATGGCGCCTTCGGCGCTGATTACTCGATTTTTCCCAAAATGGCCGACCACCTGTTGGTCGCCTAGCAACCATGTAATGGAGGCCTCCCTTAGTGACTCCATTGCCGTGCCATAACCCTACCGGGGGCGCCAACGTGGCCACACTACATTGTATTGCCCTGATGAGCCATTAATCTTTGAGTAAACATCAAAACGACATTTTTAGCGTCTTCATGTGAATGATGGCTCCAGCCTGCAGAGGGCGCTAGCGCGCCCCAAATCTTTTTTATTTCACAAGCAGCATCGGACGGCCCTGACGGGCCGTACTTCCATGACCACTGTCCACAAGCTCCTCACAGAGGGCGCTAACGCGCTGTAATGTGTATAATGTGTGATATGCGGGTCAGTCCCATTGGAATAACATGGCGAGCCTCGGTCGTCTCCATGGCAACACCGTACAAAATACGGTATGGGTCTTATTGGCTTTTTGGATCGGGATGCCATCAGCTATTATTGTGCAGAATTTTATCAATTTCCGAGAAACTAATTTTTTTCCCATAATGCATTTTTTGTTCTCGGCCTAGAGGGGGCGCTATCGCGCCAAATCTCACTTTTTCACATTTGTTGTGTCCGGGGGTGAAAGGTCAATAAAATGTATATTTCCGATTTTTAATCGAAGTTCATTTGTGCAAATGGGAGCATTTTGTTGTTTTCGGTAAGTCACAAAATTCTTCGTAAAGATTGCGGCTTCGCCGCAAACAAACCGTAAAACGTAGCCAAAAAATTTGGATAACTTTTGATGCCCCACATCTCGGGATGAGCTGGAGCGATTTTGGGCTCATTTGGTGAAACGCCCTAGGAGGAGTTCGTTAAAATGCGACGTCAGCGAAAACGCTGACTCACCATTTTCCAGACTTCCTGTCAAAATGGCGGACTTCCGGTTTGTCAGGGGGCGTGGCCACAATAATGTTTTTTGGTTGTCGTCACATGACGAATGTCTGTACCGAATCCCGTCGCTCTATGACAAAGTTTATGTTGGCCCCCTCCCCATAGGCGCAATGTATTTTCACTTTTGTAGGTGGCGCTGTCGCGCCATTTTTTATTTCCCCAAAACGAAACACACATTTTAATTAATTTTTCACCGGACCTGAATTTTGGGCAAAGTTTGGTGAGTTTTTGACTATGTTCAGGGGGTCAAATTCCTGCTCAAAGAGCAGAAGAAAGAAAGAAGAATAAAGAAGAATAATAATATTTCTTGCAAAAACAATATAGTCGCTTTCGCGACTACAACATATTATGCATTTTTTTAAAGCTTTCGACTTCCCCCACACACCCGTGGGGCTCGGAGGTGGATGACGAGCGCTTCGCGCTCGTCATCCACCTCCGTATGACAGTTGGCCATATTCCCCCATTCATTTTGCTGCAATTATAAGTATAAGGGCCCACACCAGAGGTGTGGGCAGTCACTGTTTTACACGGTGAGTTTACGTTTGACATGGGGACAGCGCTTCGCGCTGTTTTCGTGCGCTCCGCGCACTGCGTTGCGATTACAATAGGCCCTTGCTACGGCAGGCCGCTCGGGCCTAATTAAAGCCGCAAGCGGCATCGAGAGGCCCTCGCGGGTCTCGTTGGCCGGTTGACGCCGGTTGCCGCACGCCGCCGCAATAACCGGGAGGCGCTGCCGCGCCCTACCTGCTTATAATGTCGCTGCCACACTAGGTCGAGTTTATAAAAGAGGCAAAGGCAAGAAATCGCGCCTTCGGCGCTGATTACTCGATTTTTCCCAAAATGGCCGACCACCTGTTGGTCGCCTAGCAACCATGTAATGGAGGCCTCCCTTAGTGCCTCCATTGCCGCGCCATAACCCTACCGAGGGCGCCAACGTGGCCACACTACATTTTATTGCCCTGATGTGCCATTAATCTTTGTGAGTAAACATCAAAACGAGATTTTTAGCGTCTCCATGTGAATGATGGCTTCTACCTGCAGAGGGCGCTAGCGCGCCCCAAATCTGTTTTATTTCACAAGCAGCATCGGACGGCCTTGACAGGCCGTACTTCAATGACTACTGTCCACAAGCTCCTTACAGAGGGCGCTAACGCGCTGTAATAGTGTATAATGTGTGATATGTGTGTCAGTCCCATTGGAATAACATGGAGAGCCTCGGTCGTCTCCATGGCAACACCGTACAAAATACGGTATGGGTCTCATTGGCTTTTTGGATCGGGATGCCATCAGCTATTATTGTGCCGAATTTTATCCATTTCCGAGATACAAATTTTTTTCCCATAATGCATTTTTTCTTCTCAGCCTAGAGGGGGCGCTATTGCGCCAAATTTAACTTTTTCACATTTGTTGTGTCCAGGGGTGAAAGGTCAATAAAATGTATATTTCCGATTTTTAATCAGAGTTCATTTGTGCAAATGGGAGCATTTTGTTGTTTTCGGTAAGTCGCAAAATTCTTCGTAAAGATTGCGGCTTCGCCGCAAACAAACTGTAAAACTTAGCCAAAAAATTTGGATAACTTTTGATGCCCCACATCTCGGGATGAGCTGGAGCGATTTTGGGCTCATTTGGTGAAACGCCCTAGGAGGAGTTCGTTAAAATGCGACGTCAGCGAAAACGCTGACTCAGCATTTTCCGGACTCCCTGTCAAAATGGCGGACTTCCGGTTTGTCAGGGGGCGTGGCCACAATAATGTTTTTTTGTTGTCGTCACGTGACGAATGTCTGTACCGAATCTCGTCGCTCTACGACAAAGTTTATGTTGGCCCCCTCCCCATAGGCGCAATGTATTTTCACTTTTGTAGGTGGCGCTGTCGCGCCATTTTTTATTTTCCCAAAACGAAACACATATTTTAATTAATTTTTCGCCGGATTTGAATTTTGGGCAAAGTTTGGTGAGTTTTCGACTATGTTCAGGGGGTCAAATTCCTGCTCAAAGAGCAGAAGAAGAAGAAGAAGAAGAAGAAGAAGAAAGAAAGAATAATAATATTTCCTGCAAAAACAATATAGTCGCTTTCGCGACAACATCATATTATACATTTTTGGAAAGCTTTCGACTTCCCCCACGCAGCCGTGGGGCTCGGAGGTGGATGACGAGCGCTTCGCGCTCGTCATCCACCTCCGTATGACAGTTGGCCATATACCCCCATTCATTTTGCTGCAATTATAAGTATAAGGGCCCACACCAGAGGTGTGGGCAGTCACTGTTTTACACGGTGAGTTTACGGTTGACATGGGGACAGCGCTTCGCGCTGTTTTCGTGCGCTCCGCGCACCTAGGTACAGTGCGCTGCGCGCACTGCGTTGCGATTACAATAGGCCCTTGCTACGGCAGGCCGCTCGGGCCTAATAAATAAAGAAGAATAATAATATTTCCTGCAAAAACAATATAGTCGCTTTCGCGACTACAACATATTATGCATTTTTTTAAAGCTTTCGACTTCCCCTATGCACCCGTGGGGCTCGGAGGTGGATGACGAGCGCTTCGCGCTCGTCATCCACCTCCGTATGACAGTTGGCCATATACCCCCATTCATTTTGCTGCAATTATAAGTATAAGGGCCCACACCAGAGGTGTGGGCAGTCACTGTTTTACACGGTGAGTTTACGTTTGACATGGGGACAGCGCTTCGCGCTGTTTTCGTGCGCTCCGCGCACCTAGGTTCAGTGCGCTGCGCGCACTGCGTTGCGATTACAATAGGCCCTTGCTACGGCAGGCCGCTCGGGCCTAAAAATAATAATATTTCTTGCAAAAACAATATAGTCGCTTTCGCGACTACAACATATTATACATTTTTGGAAAGCTTTCGAAGTCCCCCACGCACCCGTGGGGCTCGGAGGTGGATGACGAGCGCTTCGCGCTCGTCATCCACCTCCGTATGACAGTTGGCCATATACCCCCATTCATTTTGCTGCAATTATAAGTATAAGGGCCCACACCAGAGGTGTGGGCAGTCACTGTTTTACACGGTGAGTTTACGGTTGACATGGGGACAGCGCTTCGCGCTGTTTTCGTGCGCTCCGCGCACCTCGGTTCAGTGCGCTGCGCGCACTGCGTTGCGATTACAATAGGCCCTTGCTACGGCAGGCCGCTCGGGCCTAACTAGCTTTACCAGTTAGCCACACCAAAAATGGGTTTAAGCATGAAGACATGTATATGTATCAAAAGTACAGTATAATAGTAGTATAATAATGAACAAACCAAAAAGTAAATAAGAGTGCCACTGGTGAACAGGTTTATATTTTATTATTGGTGGAATAAGTATCTTTGGTGTGAGTTGAGCGATTCCAGGGGACTCACTTCGGCGTCTAATACCAGCCCTCGGGGCACTTTGCAGAATCACACTTTGGCTCTTTTGTCATTTTTGCCTTAACCAAGCACATTTTCTCCAGTTCGACCCAAACCTAAACCCAAATCTAAAAGCTTCTTCTTCAAAAAAAAAAAAACGTCAAAATAGTGACAAAAATCAAAAAGTTAAATAAAGGGTGAAAATGCAGCAAAAAAAAAAGCATAACACAAGTGACAAAAACGCAACAAAACGGGCAACAAAAATACGACAAAAAAGTGACAAACGTGGCGACAACGCAAGGGATAATCTTACATCAGTTTTCTCGGTCTCAGCTTTCAAATGAGGCGTTACTCTGGCCTATAGGCTGTAAGCTTTTATATTTGGGTAAAGCTGAACTGGAGAAATTATGCTCGGTTAAGAGGTTAATATGGGAGGTATTCGGGCTGTCATAACACAAAGGACTGCTTTTCCTATGATTCAAACACTCCCAGTTCCTCAACATATGTCACTTCCTGTCGGTGTCCAATAAGGAAGTGAAATGATAAACACAAAAATGTCAACATAAGTAAAACTAGGTGCTTTTTTTCATGCAAAAAAGATACAATTGTGTTCAAAACAAAGGTGTCATATGGTCTCTAAGCACTTTTGTCCCAGTTTAGGTTTGAACCAAAGAGTCTATGAATATCTGGCAAAGGGTCAACCCCCTGCACCCCTGTTGTTAATGTCATTTATCACTGATTTGAATGAAGCCATCTGGAGTACAGTGAGCCAATCACCACCCACTCCTCACGCACTGCTCAGCACGTGCACGCTCAGCACGTGCACGCTCCTGCCTTTCACATCATATTAGCCTCAGGTCGTCTTGTTTTTATTTTTTATAGAGCGTTGCTATGGCAGCGGGAGGAAAATGGCAGCCTTTCCTCTGACGCTGGTAACAACATACAGTGGGTTGCATAAGTATCGGCCCCCCCTTTAACTTTTCAACATTGTGCCACGCTATGATCCATAAACATAAATATTTTTTATTTACATTTTATGTGAAATACACACAGTAAGTGACACACAATCGTAAATAAACATTTATTTATTCTGTATAACGCCTTTGACAGACGTAGTCACAAAGCGCTACACATGAGACAATTATACAGGTGGCGTTCAGTTTCCCCTGACAGAAACGCACGCACATCATTCATCCTTGCCTATTGTACATGTTTTTAGTGGTAGTGGAAACCTACGCAAACACAGGGAGAACATGCCACCTCCACACAGAAAGGCCCCGTCAGGTGGGAATCGAACCCGGGACCTTCTTGCTGTGACGCACGAGCGCTAACTGCTGTGCCACCGTACTCTACCCTTGATAGATTGGGCCTTCCATATTTAGTACAATGTAATGTGCTTTGTAACAGTCTAATAACTTGTACCTATGTAGACTATGGAAAATGTATTAGTACTTTGGAGGAACATACCCGGAAGATTAGACTTATATACCTCTAAACTACAAATACATATTATTCCACTGTGTATCTAAACCAGGGGTCAAAAATGTAAACCCAGTGTTGGTCGGGGGCCGCAACAGCCTAAGTCTTTTTTGTTATGATTTAGCAACTTGTTGTTTGCTATAATAAACTATCTGCACATGTTTAAGCTTCCAGAGGTTTCTTCAGAGGTGAGCTTCTCCATCCATCCATTTTCTTCCACTTTTCCTTTGCAGGGTGAGTCACATTGCACCAGCCCCTATGGCTCCTTCTGCAGGTGGTGGGTCCACAGAAGGACGGCCTCATGGTTCCCACCGGGCCCCTTAAGTCTCTCATAAGGGGCTCCCGAAGGTGAGCTTCTAAATTTGAAATTAGAGACAGAAAATTAGTGTTTTTGTAATTAATCTCATTTTGGTTCAGTGCATCAATAAATGACCTTTCAGGAGTCCAATTTCTGTCTGTTAGCCTATTTAGAAGGACATGCAAAATGAACTACAAATGCCATTTTAATGTAGTGTAGAAAAGGCCCAACCAGGGACTGGAGTTGAAAATGAGCACGAGCCCCCTTACATAGGGCAGGTCATTACAGTGGCAGGAGGATCAAACCTGAACAGAGTGCTGAAATGTCTCCAACCGGGGGAATAAACATGGCAGCACTGAGTGGAGGTGGTAGCGGTTCCATAGCGCCATGAGGAACGCAGTCTGAGTGCACTTCAGCTCCGGGTGATGGTTTAAGGCAGGGGTAGGCGGGTTTCCTCGGTGAAGGGCCAATTTTCTTTGTCGTCAAAATACCAAGGGCCGAGCCTTCCACTTGTGGAAGTAAAGCACCACTTTCCACAAATGTGACCTGTCACGAGAACGAGGGACACAAGTCGGCTGACTCGCTTTCTCGCAAATGGAGAAATAAGGTCATTTTTTGAAAATTTTCGCTTTTTTGCAGATTCTGTTAGTTGAGATCACGAAGAAGCCTCCCTATGTTTGAGAACACAGTTTTGGTACATTTAAAAGCGTAGAATTTTAGGTGAACATCTCCTTGTTTTTCCTTCAGATTCTGGGGGTGTGTGTATTTGCATACCGGTAAGCGGCTTTTGTGTCCTTCTCTTTGCCCCCGCCCTCCAGGGCCCAGCGTGGCTACTTATTATGCATGCTCCATCCGAATGAGGCAATATGAAGTAGATTTACACTCTATTGTTAAGTTGTCGCCGCCATAAAACCTCACAAAGAAGAAGAAAGAAGTGGATTTATTAATCATATTTGGCGCCGCTTCCTCATGAAGAGCCTCGATAGCAAAGCAGCGACAGCGGGACAGAGGCGCTTTGCTCCCCACACAGGACAAGACTTTCCCGGTCGCAGCTTCAATGCTAAAAAAAGCACCAAACTGTAAGTGTAGTATCTTTTTATTACGGTGGATTCTGCGTACATTGATGAAAAATATACTTCCCCCGCACTGCCAACCTCGCAAAAATAGTATTTCAGGATATGGTCAACGTTTCGGCCCTGAGACCTTCATCAGGTCAATTGCAATTGGCCTGATGAATGAGTTCCTACATTCAAATTGCCACATCTTCTCCAAATAGGATCAGATTTCCATGTGTTACACATTGTTGGAAACTTTGGAGACTACACTTTCATAAAGTATGTCCAACTCGAAATGCCCCAAAACCGAGTCGTGTCCTCACTTTCCGTGATGGGTCACAAATGTCAGAGCTGAACAACATATATGACTAAATGGGATTTGACAGTATATTCCACATTTTTAGAGTGCAGGTATTTGAGGTCTGAATTGTGAAGTAATATTTATGAACATCATCTTAAGGGCCATAGGTTTTATGCTTGAGGGCTATATTTGGCCCCTGGGCCAGACATTACCTACCTCTGGTTTATGGGTTTATTATACCAAGGACATTTCCGGTACTTTCTATTAAGCAACGTAAATACAGATGGGAGCGCTCGACGGAAGTGAAATACCACTCCTGTTTTTGAAGAGGGAACATCATGGTTTGAAGCTTAAATAAAGTCAACTTTGCATAATGACTCACCCGTGTGTCGAAATGCCGGTTTACTCATGAAATATCTCATGTGTTTTCAGTTACGTGTTTAATGCAGTGTCTCACAGTAAAGCGCAGAGTTCAACCGTGCCTCTGCGCCTCCTCCGTTTGTTCACTTGAGTTTGTTTTGGCTGGAATTGTGTGTAAATGAGGAGCGGCGTGTAGCGTGTCCCAGATACCGCCAAACACAGCCCTGCTTAAGTGGAGGCGTGTGCACCGACAGCGACGAGATGAGACACACGCACCGGCTCAAATATCAATATCTGCTTTGAATGTTTCATCTGCTTCCTAAATGTTTCAATAGTGTGAAGGGGAAAAAAGTACATTAATACGTCAAAACTGATGCTCTTCAACAGTTCAATAAATATACTGAACTTTGACCCTGACAGGTAGAGAGGTCAGTGTTTAGATATGATAGAGAAAATATATCCATCAAATGCACTGCCCGAGCAAAGAAAAGTCTCCTTTACCTGGATGGAACTACGGTAACTGATCTGGGACTGATGCAGTTGGTCAGGTCTCGGTTCAGAGCAACACTATGTGCCCAACATTGTGAAAGAGTGGATCAGGGAGCACGAGCTACTTGGGGAAAAATGAATGCAACGCAATGCAGAAGCTCATTGAATGTGCTGTAAGCAAAGCTAAAGGCGCTACAACCAAATATTAGACCGGGGGGGGGGACTTTTTTGGTCATGCAGTGTAAATCAGAGGTGGGCAAACTGCGGCCTGTGGGCCAGATTCGGTCTCCTAGGTAATTTTGTCCAGGCCTGGAGTCTCTCTAGGGCTGGGACAATACAATGTTGTCACAGGCCTAAGTAATTATCATAAGTAATATGTTTACCTTAAAAAGTTTATAAACCAAATGCCATTTGACATTTATGTGTTAAGATGGGTTAAGATTTAAAAGTGCATTAACACAAAATGTAACAAAGTGCCGTTACTGGAAAACAAAGGAGTGCAGGGAAAAAAGGCCTCCAAACACAAGTATTGAAATGATTGCAATACTTGACGAAGTATCGATACTTGGTATTGCAGCAAAAAGTATTGCAATCCGATCCGATATTTTGTCCCAGCCCTACTCTCTACATAATTGATATCATTTTGGGGGCATTTTCCACACTGACTTGCATAGCGGTGTATCAGAGTGACAGTTATTCCAACCTTGTCATCCTTGATCTGGTGACTGGCAAAAAAGGTTGAACAAAGGTTAACTAAGGCAGCAGAATGCAGGGCAATAGTGGAGGCCGTCCTGCTGCAGCCTCATCTTCAAAGTGCTCACTAGATGGAGGCAAAAATGCCCCAAATGAAACTTTTATTAATTTTTAAAAATCCTTTTCTGGCTCCTACAAGGACCATCCCCTGTCATTCAAAATTGACATTAAAATATTTACAACAAAACTGTTAAGTCAGTGTATCTGCCATTTTGCTAACTTTACAATCACTTTACATCAGGTTTGTTATATATTTAATTTTAACAACATTTATAATTACCATTAAAGGGGCTATGTGGAGTTTGTCAGTGTTGTACTCGTGATTGCCCCCTCAGGCCAAACGTGTAACTGCAGCCTCGATGATGAGCTCGTGCATGAGGCGCTCAGACTGTACGAGCACCAGAAATAACAGTCCCGTCCTGGTCCATTTACAGATTTGCAGGCATGACTTCAACTGAGGTAAGAAACGTTACTGTTTTGTAAGATATTTAGACCAAATCAATTTAAGTGAATATTTTCCAAGATGTGATACTTGAGCAAATGCAGCAAAGTGAATTGAGTGAAGAAGCCAAATAATACAGATAAATGAATGAATGACGTTTGAAGGAGGAAAAAGAATACTTGTATACTTTGTATGCATAAATGTAGGCCTAAATGTAATAATAAAATAATTCCACTGGTAGAAATGCTACTAGGAAAAGCTCAATAAAGTCACCGTAGCTAACTTTTAAACTATGCTTGTAAACGGTACGACGTCCAGTGTATACTTTTGTAGTCGTTTCACTACTTATAAATCCGTGAACAGTCGTGCTTATTTTGCGGCCAAGAAAAGCTAACATTAGCAGCATTATTTTTGCCTTTGTAAATACAGCACCATTACCACCGTTACTACTCAAATATTTCGGCACAATTACTGTTATTACTGACACTACTAGTCTGTTACTAATACTACACAACTTGACTGGGGACGGACCGTCATTCCGACACACCACCATTCCGACACCCCGCTATCCCGACACCCCGCCATCCCGACACACCGTCATTACGACACCCCGCCAATCCGACACTTTTTGGTACCGCTATTCCGACAATCATTTTGAGCGTGTCTGTTTGCCTTCTGTCAACGCCACCTTCCCTGTTCATCCCCGCTGTCGGCCCAGGGGTGCAGAGGCTCGTGAGATGGTTTTGGGCAAAGGCAGTGACAGGTGCAGCTAGTCTGTGTTTCACCACAAAGCGCTGAAGTCCGCGGTTAATACGCCGCGCACTGTTGGACGTTTTCCACTCAGACACTGGAGCTGTCGCTCAAGGCTTTAAGACAAGCGCACGCGCCGCTCACAGCGCTGACCGAGCCACGCGCTCCCCTTCCTTCAAAACACTGTCCGAAAACAAGGCCTTCTCCACAAAGCAGCGCGCACGGGTGTGCGTATTTGGGGGGGTGCAGGCGCACCAGTTCAACCCTAAACTAAGTCATATGCTCCTGTCACTGTGTGACACGGGCAAACACTGACTCTATCAAGACAAACAATAGCAATAAACACACGCGCTTTATGTCACATGAGTCTGTGCGGCACATTCAGCCAGACTTTACTCCACAGAATCAGCATAAAAACACTCACTGTGCACTCCATCATCTGTCGTAGAACTCTTCACCTCTTTATCCACGACTCTCACTCGTCTGGTCCATCATTAGCTCCATTTGGCAAAACGTATTTTTCGTAATCCACAACAACAGGTCTGTCTCCACCTGCTGCACATGTCAACAGTTGTAAATAAGCCTTAAGCCAAGGCCGCGTGGGAGATGCGCACTTCTCACTCTCCCTTTTTTTGTCCACAAACGCGCGGAAATTCGGGACAAATAATTATATAACAGTGACTGAATGGAATTAAGAAGAGCTTTTTTAAATAAGTAAACCGTGTTTGTGCCACTGTTTCATCATTGCAGTTATGAGAACGATGCGAAAGACAAGTAGAAAAAAAAAAAAAAAACACGTACCAACGATCAGGGGAGACGCACAGGCATTGTCTCTTCATTCATCAGGCAAAACGTAAAACAATAATAATTGTTGATAATTATCTTGTGTGTCGGAATAGCGGCACGTTTCATAAAAGATAATGGTGTCACCACTCCGACAAAGGGTGAAAAAAATTGTCGGAGTGGCGGGACGTTTGATAATAAATGGAAACACCGCAATTCCGACAATTAGAACTCAATGTCGGATTAGCGGGGTGTCGGAATGGCGGGGTGTAACCCACTTGACTGTAGGTATAAAACTATTAGATCAACTAGTTGGGTAACTTCCAAATATGATTATTTATGACTTGTTTCAGTGAAGTTTGTAGAAAACAGCACGGACACTGTTGTTTTGAAGCATCGACAACACTTTTTCCCCACGTTAGAAATCATTTCTCACCTTTCAAGCAAAAATGACATTAACTGCGAGTTTTATGTCGTTGTGATTCTCTGATGTTTACTCTGGTTCTTTGCCTACGCCGATCAGACTCGACTTTCGCCTTTTTTGTCACACTCGAATAAACTCTTTGTTTCTTTTCGTTAGTCGGGGTCTGGGCTGGGGTTTCGATGGTGCTTGAAGCCGGTCTCCTTTAATTCTCCGCTAAATCCATCCTTCCAAAGTCACCACACGCTCGGCAGCGTCAGTATAGAGGAGATACAGCTAACGCTACAGCTAACGCTACAGCTAACGCTACAGCTGAGCGTGAACGCGCATGAAGTCATTACACATTACGCTGTTTGCTTGTTCGCCCCGAGGCAGACTCTCTGTTCAAGTGAATGTACATGTGACCAAGTGCTTAATACAATAAGAATTAGAGACTTTATAAATTGACAAAGAGTGCATTTATTTAGCAATAAATATAATTCAGCTGGGGTTAAAATCAACTTATCAATGAGCCATGCTTAAAACCAGGTTGTGCAAGTATTTGGTCATAGGAAGTTGCATAAATTATATTTACAAACTAAAAACACAGCAAACAAAATAGCCATTAAGAAGGCCCAAAATAAATAAACCAACTCAAGACCCCCAAATAAAAGAACACAACCCAACTATAGCCTAAGCCCAAACAATGGTTGACAAACAAAACCTGAGAGAAAAACAGTGACTGGCTAGTGGCAACTTAGCCGCAACTAGCTTGGCACTAAAAGAAACAATGATTAGTACAAGTGGAAATGGACAAAGCTTATTATTTGACATAGTTTACAGGTTAATAGTACCTCGGTTCTGGGATCACAATGCATGAACCTTTTGCTCTTGATGAGGCCTGCAGGTGACTAAGACCTGGCATGTGGACAATGACATGCATGTTAGGTTGTACTTTCCTTACTGTTCTAAAGTTTTATTTAGTTGAATTTTACCTTTTTAGTTAGATGCAATCTGCACACAGGTCATCCAGTGGTGTAAGCTCTAATGGCTTAGCTGCTCTCTGCAGTAGGGCAACAGTGAAAGGCCCAGACTTCCCACTCATTCCCATTTCAAACCTCTGTCCCCTCCCACCAACTTCCTGTTTCCTCCTCTACCCCTTCACATACAGAAACATAGAGGCCAGGGCTCATTCTACTCACCAGGGCATTGCTGGAGCAGGTATGAGGAAGACATTTTAAATTTGTATACATTTATTTGTGGTTAAACTTATGGATAGTCTTTTAAGTGAGTTCCAGATATAATTGATTATATTTCGCAATGGGAGAAAGTTCAGCAGAATTAAGGGCGGATATTGAGAATTATCTGAAATGTTGTAGTATAATGTAATATAAGGTTATTAACCTTATTAACCCTTGGCCCTATTCAAATAAAGAGGAAATACAAACAACATTTATGAGCTGTAGCTGTTATAAAGTTCATAAAGTTTTATAACTTGATATCATTATTTGTTATTAAGTATTTTGCTGCATGTTTTTGTCATAATGATTTCTAAAAACCTGTGTGAATTTTAAATTGTGCACCAAATATGAACAAATCTGGCTTAACACAATCGTCTTGTCTATCGTTTTAATTATTATTTACTTCTTTACAGTTACACAGACGTCTCCTCGCTCCTACATCAATTATTTCACAGTATCACCACGGAACCTTAAGAAAATCTGATTCTCGACCACAGGAAATGAATGGGACACGACTGGCACTGTCATATTCAGGTTAGTGTAGTCATGTCATACAAGAAGCGAGTTGAGTTTAGGGCCTAAAGTCCATTGATAAAAACGCTTTAGCCTCTAGCACCACCTGCTGTTGTAAAATTGTGTATGAGAGGGAGGTCTTATGGGTATTAAGTCGTGATTAGAAACGGAGGGGACACATGATTTTAGGTTGAACAGCAAACAATCAAAATGATCAAAATGAACGATGTTTTCAACACTTGGATCTGCTCGATCTTGGACTTCTGAAGGACCAGATTCCTGACAGTCCGGGGCTTGTTCTGATCCTGATGGGATTAGGAGAAGGATGGATTACAGGTCACACACCCACCGTGGGATTAACCATATCTACCTCACATGCACCGCCCGCAGCCCTGACCTTTACAGCGAAGGTCACTGGAGTAGGACACGGAGGGACTTTCTGTAGCTTAGGGACTCCTCATGGAGAAAACCTGATAACTCTGTCATGTAGAGCTCTACAATCATGTGCTGATTTATATTTCAGGCTTTAATGTTTTTGGCGCCTGGTAATCTTGAGATTGATAATGAATCAATAAAACTCATTACATAATGTTCATCTGCTGCTGACTGATTGTTTAGACATTACATCTGTCTGACATATTTTCCTGGTTATTGTTTCACTGTTTTAATGTTTGGTTCAGTCCTGAGAGGCAACTCCTGTTGTGATATTGGACGATACAAAACAATTTGATTTGATTTTGATTTGGAATAAGAGGACGAGCCCAAACCGTTACCAAACCTGAACCGCAGCACGTTCTTACTATGACCTCTGTTTAGATGCTTATTTATGTTAACAATTAAACTATGTAAATGTCTTATAAATGGAGTATTTCGCACCCCACTGCGACCAGTGTTGGGTAGTAACTGAATAATCAATTTGAGTAGCTGTATTCCAGTATAGTTACTCTTTCATGTGAGGGTATTTAGGACGCAGTTACTTTCTTAAAATCAAAGGAATGCATTGCGGTACTCAATCAAAATAAAAAATCCAAAACAATCAGCGAAATGTTAAGCTTTGTAATGCCTCACTTTTCACAATCAATGGTAAATGGTCTCAACGTATACAGGTGCTCGTCGTATATTAGAATATCATGAAAAAGTTCATTTATTTCTGTAAGTCAACTTAAAATGTGAAACTAATATATGATATAGACTCATGACATGCACAGTGACATATGTCAAGCCTTTGTTTGTTATCATTTTGATGATGTGGCTTACAGTCCATTTTCAAAATATTCAAATGTTATGAGATTTTTAATTTGGGGATTTTACAAGCTGAGCCACAAATAAAGGTTATACATATCTCACTTTGCATGTAATGAGTCTATCTCATATATTAGTTTCACAGTTTAAGTTGAATAACAGAAGTGAATGCACTTTTTCATGATATTCTAATTATATGACGAGCACCTGTATTTCACTTTTCTATCTCCATTAGACCCAAAGGCGCTTTACAGCAAGAATCCACTCACCCATTCACACGCTCATTCATACACCAATGTACACAGACACTGGAGGGAAGGAGGGTGAAGTGTCTTGCCCAAGGACACAACGACAGCATGCACCTTCAGGCGGTGAGATTCGAACCCCCGACCTTCCGATCATGAGGACCCGCTCTTCCAACTGCGCCACCGTCGCAATGATCTGTCACTCCGCCCAAAAACACAAAGATTTAAAACTCTTTGCGTCACAGTTCAATCACACGCCTGATTTATACACAAATATAAAGCAAATCAACGGGAGTATTCTAAGTATTCAGAATACAGTACTCAGTAAATACATTTGACTGTCTCTGACTGTGAGGGAAACCTATGGACACGACAGGAATAACTGGCCCGTCTGAGGCCCTGTCCATACGAAGTCAAGCTGAGGACCAAACGCAAAGATATTTTATCAATCCAGTGTATCGTCCATACGAGTCCGGCGTTTTGGGGGTCTGTAAACGAACATTTTCCAAACTAGGTCCCAGAGTGGAAAGATCTCAAAACGCCGTTCACGTGGCGCCGTTGTTACGACATCTCCGCAACTTTTACTAAAACGATGACATCACAGCACAGGGGTGGAGTCTGTTATCCATAATCTACTGACCTTAGAATGAGTTTTACTCATGGATCTGTGATGGTTTTACTCCGCTCCTCTTTGCTCCACTGGAGTCCGTGAGCCACAGGTGATAAGTAGAAAAACACGGCCGAGTCAGTCTGTGTTTTTGGACTGAGTCAAAGTCCGGTCACTGACAGATTTTTCTGCTTTAGTCCCGTTATGTCTGAAGAATAAACTCGCCTCCTCGTCTCTTCTGTAAATCGTAATCCTTGAATCCGTTTAATTTTCACTGTTTACTTTCCAGAAAGGTTTACTGCGCATGCGCCCTCTACATCTTGTTCTATTATCTGTGTGAGCGTCACAGCGCCTCACACAGGCCTGGCAGATGAATCACACCGTTTTCACAGACCTGAGTCGACCCATGTGGACGCACACATTTACTAAGCAGGCTTCGTGCTTACAAAGAAAGTTTCTGAAAATATAAGCGTTTTGTCTTCGTGTGGATATAGCCTGAGACTCATCAACATGGGCCCTCTGAAAATATTTGCTTATGTTTTTTTTGCTCACATCAGAAGGACCTCTCGCTCCCGTCCGCCCGCTCTCATCGACTTGGACTTCTCCACAAAACAACAGCCTTCAAAAGAAACTGTTGCTGAAAACGTGTTCAAGCTAAAACACACTCACCTTTCAACCTAAAACTGGAAAGCTTTGAATTGCAGTTTATTTATTTATCAATTTATTTTTTTTAAGCTAGAGGTCTGATCGTAAAAGAAGTCCGAAAATCGAGGGGGTTGAACTTTTTATCCTCAATCCGATCATTTACAACTTATAACAGTTGTGTTTGTGATTTATTCTCTTTGTGTGTTTTTAAGGTCAAACCTTCATGGATCATTTCAGTGCTCAAACTGTCCCCACTACACAGCAATTGTGCTGACAGCTCTAGATCCTTCCAGTGTGCGTGAACGGATCTTCGGAATGTTGGAAAACGTCCAGATGCATTGTCAGTGGAGGACAGTAGAACGCCTTCCACAGACGTGGTCACAAAGTGCTTTACATAGGCAGTGCTAACTACTGCGCCACTGAGCACCTGGATACGGACTCCAGGACCAACGGCTGGGTGACGAGACTCTCAGACCTGCCAACCCTGAGAAATGAGTACCACATCTGTTCATATCACATTTTAATCTCCTGGCCTATTTCCTGTATTTTCAAATATGTATAAATAGTACTGTGTGAAAGTGAAGCCCAACAAACGGGAGAAACACCAAACTATATCGCACTGAATGCAGTAGATGAGACTATGGTGAGAAGAGGGGAAGCATTCTGGTGCATTTTAAACAATAGAGAAAAGTGTAGCTGGTCATTTTGCTGTTGTGACAAAGTCATTTCTAGTCCTTCACTGTAAATGATCCTGATGTGAATTGATAAACATAAAACAATACAATAAAAAAATAAGCTAAGAACGTTAAACTATAAGGCTATAAGGGCATGCATAAAAAATATTAAATAAATAAGATCAAATAAAGTGACGTGTGGAAAGACAACAACAATTTGACATTGAACAACAGCAGGATTGTATATACAGATGTGTAGGCATATAAAGTGATATTATAAATGTGAATGCATTGTCTCTCCAACAGAAAGGTCTGATGCAAGTAAATACAAGTGGACAACGACAGGCGTACGAGACCTCAAGCACCAATCTGAAAACTGCAAAAGGCACGAATGTGGTCGCAGCCATCTGGACAACAGTTTAAAGCTACATTTTTTGGAGGGCTTAGCATCGCTGAACAGCTAGATGAAGGCTACAGGATCGGCATTAGAAGGCACCAAGAAGAGATGACGAAAAATCGACACATCTTGGCAAGAATGATAGACTGTGTTAAATTTTGTGGAGCTTTCGAGTCAGCTTTGAGGGGCCATGACGAGAGCGAGAGCTCCGACAACCCCAGGATAGTCCGTGGGTTGGTAGATTGTGTCGCCTCTCTTGATGGGGTGTAGAAAGAACATCTTGATAACGCAACTGTATTCAAAGGGACTTCAAAAACGATCTTCTGGACTGTATGCTGTCTGTTGTCAGGGAACAAATCATACATGAAGCTCAGAGCAGTGAGTTTATAGCCTGCCGTGGTGCTATGGACCTCTTCCAGCTGTTTGTGGAATACAATCTTAGAGAGGTATTTTCAGAGACTATTACTCACCTAAAGCTCCTCATCACTATACCGTTGACCACTGCAGAAGCTGAGAGATGCTCCTCAACATTGAAACAGATCAAAACCTTTCTCAGAAACACCATGACCCAGGAGAGACTGAATGCACTTGCCATGCTGTCAAGGGAAAAGAGACAGAGATGACTGACTTTAATCAATAAGTCATAGAAAAATTTGCGAAACAGAAGGAAAGAAGGGCCAAATTTATGTTCAAGTAGTGGTACTGTCCGTCTTCTTCCACTTGTCACATTGCACCAGCCCCTATGGCGCCCCCTGCAGGTGGTGGGTCCACAGAAGGACGGCCTCATGGTTCTAACCGGGCCTGTTGGTCTCTCATAAGGGGCTTCTGAACCGCTCTTTGTCTGACCCGTCACCTAGGACCTGTTTGCCCTGGGAGACCCTACCAGGGGTCGAAGCCCCCGACAACAGAGCTCCAGGATCATTCAGGCTCAAACCCCTCCACTACGTTAAGGTGGCGGTTCCAGGAGGGGGACTGTGTACCAGGGACCACTAATGTGGTTGTGTTTTGGTGTAGATTTGTTAGATTAGTAAGATTTTAGGTATTTGTTTTTCCATCTACAACTGCGCCCCCCTAAAATAAAATCACCAGCCGCCACTGAAACTGAAGTGACACTAAGTTGACATATGCAAGTATTCAGCAATTATAATGCTCAGTTGAACAGTTAACAGTACTTGTACATGATTAGCCACATTAGCGTAACTTTTTCAAGGCAATCGGTTTCCATGATTTTTTCAAGCATTTTTATTGGTTTACTTGGTTGGGACAGTGCATGTTAATGAACTTACATGGGTCTCATGCATGTAAACACGCCACACCAGATTGTAGCCTTGGGCTAATTTCCATCCGTCGTCCCCCATGCACATTCTCATTAATCCTGGCCTATGGGACATGTTTTTTTTTTGGTGGGAGGGGAAACTGTAGTACCCAAAGGAAACATGCAAACTCCACACAGAAAGGGGACGTCCAGGTGGGAATCAAACCCGGACCTTCTAGCTGAGAAAACCTTCCTTCTGACGTAGTAACGATACCTTGCACTTGGAGCGAAGGAGGGACACACTTCCTGGTAAAAGAGGCTCTTGGGAAATAGCGAGGTGCTGTGGAGGAGTCGTGGAGACTGGCTTTGGGAAGCCTGTGATAGAGAAAGAGAAAGGCCCTGAAAGGTGTGTGTGTGTGTGTGTGTGTAAAAGTGGGGCTATGCAATATAGTATTTGACCATGACATGTCACTCTCCCCTATGTGTCTGGGCATTAGCAGTAAATGTACGGTATACGATGTTCATTTTATGGTGGGTTGACCAAATTTATGTGAAATTCATATTGTTTAAACCAGACCAAACAGGAAAAGAATGGTTTGACAAAATCCTGACTGAAACTAACTACAGGAAGACCTTGTTAAAAATTTGAAATTAAAACTAAATTAAAACTTAACACCTAAACACCCTTATTATTCTTGTTATTTGGTTATTTAAAATGCACAAAGTTCCCGTCTGGCCGAGGACTGAACCCGGGACATTCTTCTCATACTCAGCAGGTTTACTGAAACAAAACACAGAGGATGGTTTAACTTTATAACATCACTAAAAGCTCTGAAAAGTAGATTTTGCGTGATATAAACACTTAGACTGCAGCCGGCCATATCGCCGTGTTCACTGTTTTACATTGAGCCGGTGACAGCTGCGGCTTGACAACAGCTCCCTGGAGGAAAGTCAAAGACATCTATCTCCTCTGCCTCTTCTACACGATAATCTGCCCTCGTAGCGCACAGTCATATTTCCACTCACACATGCAGCTCTCTGTGAAACCCCTGGTCCCTGTTTGAACGCTGACAGGATCAACGTGCTGAAAATATGTCCCGATGAGGCGCAGGTTGTCATGCATATGCGTCGTGTGGGTGTGAGTTTACAACAGCCCCCTGTCAGACGGTGAGGTGTGTGAGCGCTCCATGGATCGCTATAGGGGCCTTCTATAGGCTCCGTACAGAGTCATATCCACGCACCAGTGTTAGGGAGAATACTTACATTTATTAATAATCATTTTATTTTGCTTAATGCTCACTGGGAGAACAGGTGTATCTGCTGTGGCAAATGTGCAGCTGCTCCAGTAGCAGATTATTGCACTGGCAAATCGTGGCTCATGGTTTGAATGCACCATGGATCTGTTTCAGTCTGTATTTTTATGTGGGGCGGACAGTCTCAGAGCCGTGGGAAGACATTTTAGTTAGGGGGTCCTGAGGGACAAAATTTACCCCAAAAACACTTTTTCTGTGCATATTTCCTATTTATTAATATTGCCTGCAGTTCGCAAATTATCCACCAGGGGGTGCTGCAGCGCCCTCAGCACCCTGGGTTCCCACGGCCTTGGACAGTCTTTTCATTAACCATTGGGAAAATGGCTGCGTGACTTTGCATCCCACTCGACAGAGGAGTTTGGGAAAGTTTGACAAACTACAGCCTGTACCTTAGCTAACTTAGCTTGCTGCTACTGCTAACAACAAGCAGCCATCACTCGAAATGATTCAAAACACAGCCAGAAGGTAAGAGGACAGAACGTTCCCCTCCTCCATTGGGCTGCTCCCCCTGTACTTTATTTTGACTAAACTACTGTAAACAGGTTTTCTCTTTCTTACTAATGATGAAGCCGAAATTTGGATAACTCCAACACTGCGCACAACTTTGTAAATGGAATACTAGAATATTGTTATTGTTGTATGTTAAGTAGCCTTGGGCGTTTTTACGTGCCTGTTGGGGGCAGAAACAAGGGCAAAACTACAACAACATATGAAACTAAATCAGTCCCGTTGAGTCAAAAAGTTCCTTTCCCTGAACGAGAGCAAAGTCTCCTCTGGTGAGACACAAGTTCAATCGTCCATTTTTTCCATTTTTCCAGTTATAGGATTTTGTCCCCAAAGAATGTCTGACATACTTATCCAAATTCTTGGTGTGTGTGTTTTTAATGCGCAAAACACATTTCCATTTTGTTATTCGAGTGGTCAGAACGTAAATATCTCAGAGCACAGATGGAATGGAATTATATTTGCGCAGCGCTTTTCACATGACACAAGTCACCCGAAGCGCTCCCCAAACACGGGAGAGTTGAGGCTGAAATATCTATTATTATTTTTAGATAATTATTTATTTCCAGTTACGAACACGTGATTCCCACGAGTATGCACCCTTGGCACGTGAAGAGATACACCTTATTTAATCACAAGATCAAATATTGTGCATATTCCAGTCTTTAAATGAAGGTTCCTGAACATGTCTCACAGTGTGTGTGTGTGTGTGTGTGTTTGTGGGGGGGGGGGTCGACGACTGGACTCGCGTATCGTGTTTAGTGGGCGGCAGACAGACGCGACACAACCGTTTTTCCAGACTGAGATATGTTCATACCTGAGCTTAGACGAGTTGATGCGTACCCGTCTGGTCTTTGTGCCCGTGGAAGAGCGCGGTCACTTCTACTTTCACCCCCGTTTGGAGCCATAGGAACATGCTGGGAGAGGCCAAATGCTTCTTTGGTCTTTTTGCGTGACTGGGGGCACACACAAAGACCCGACAGATCAACTCGTCGAAGTTCAGATAAGAACATATCTCAGTATCAGTGTTGGGAACGTTACTTTAAAAAAGTAATTAGTTATAGTTACTCACTAGTTGTTCCAAAAAGTAACTGAGTTAGTAACTGAACTACTCTATAATGAAAGTAACTCGTTACCAGGGAAAGTAACTATTTGTGTTACTGTAAAAAAAAATTGCTTTATATCAAAGATTTTTTTAGTTTTTTTTTGTTGGCAGTTTAATAGTCAGTTAAACTGAGTAGAACAGACAGGTGTTTGTATTTATGTACTATCATGTACAAGATGTTCATAGAAACTGAATGGGGGGTAGAGTAGAGGGGGGAGCCTCTGTGACTGAATGGTATTGACCAGTATTTGTGCTGCTGTTTTATTAATGTAGGAATACGTGTCAAGTTTCTTTGCAGCGCCCAACTTGAGAGGCTTCCTTTCTAATGTGAAGGTTTAAAAACAACTGGACTTCACTCCAATGAACAGACTTCTTTTCTTTTGACTTTTTATTTGAAGCTGTACCATGCAGCAGGTGAAAAACCTTAGAAAACATACAAAAGGAAATGTAAATATATTGTAGTTCTTTTAACCACATTAAGTACTTAAATTAAAACAATTACATTAGTAATTAGCCTTATACATGTACACACAATCATGCTTTTTAAATCAGTTTTAACTTAAATAGTTTTACCAGTAGCACCTGTTTGTGCAAACAAATCAGACAAAGACATAAACAACAGAAACCAAAACAGAGCATTTTGCTCTTACCGGCTGTCCTCCACAGTCTTTAGAAAGGCTTTTTCCTGCACTTTAAATCCTCTTCGAGGCTTGGTTTTTTCCTTGGACTTGTTGCATCTCCAACTGCTCCCTCTGACTGCTCCTTTGTGTGTTTCCCAAGAGCAACACCTTGGTCTTGATTGGATCATTTGATCCACCTGGTTGCATTTCCTGCTGTGGGCGGGAGGAGGGGAGAACACAGAGCTGGACAGCACAATACGGCCGTATTCAAAGAGAATGGGGAGGAACAGGAGTAAAAGAAACATGAAACATGTGCTAACGCAGCCAATGATCAGGGCAGACTTTACGCACAGTCGCGTCTTTGGGTTAAAAATAAGTTCCAACACTAGATCAATGATCATCAACTCGATTCTCCCCCGCGGCCGCCCCGCGCTGTGGGGAGGACGAGCCGCGGGTCGGGGACACAGAGAGCACGAGCTCTGCACACACAGGCAGCGTGAGTCTCCGTGAGACTCCGCCCACCCTCTCCGCTGCTCTCCCCATGCTGACACCGCGGAGCTCATTCAGTCGAGTAACGAGCCACTGTGTTGACCCAGTAACGATAACGGCGTTGTAACGACGGGGAGAGTAATGAATTAGATTACTCCGTTACTGAAAAAATACCGCCGTTACCTAACGCCGTTCTTTTAAACGGCGTTATTCCAAACACTGCTCAGTATATAAAAGCGGTGGCCTGCTCCTTTAAGCCTGATTCTGAACACACAGGGGAAGCGTGAGCCAAAGGAGATATACCGTAGCTCATCCCTTTTCATTTCTCCGTCAAAACACGCGGCCATTACTCAACAACTAACGAATGGCCACAGCCTCATGCAGACCACGCCAAACAACACAACTTTGTGTCACCAAACGTCCACAAGACCAACTTTCTCGAGGTACGTTTCGACTGCAGACGGAGTTTAGTGGGACGTCCTGTGTTCCGACAATTCAGCTTCTTCTCTCCGCTGTCTCCGCCGTCACGGAAGTACTGTAGCTACGTCCCACTTCGGCGTGTCGCGTCTTTTTTCTCCGAGCAGAGTCTTTGGGATCCATTCATTTCAAAGAGCCGTTCAAAAGAGCCGGTGGGTCAAGACTCACCGGCTGTTATGCGTGGTCCCTCAGTCATTCTATAATCGGGCTAGTGTGGACCCTCCATTCTTCACCGAATCTTTGAAGACTGTCGTGTAGTCTGTGCTGGGCTTAACTGAAGGTGTAATCATGTTCGGCTTGTTCTGAAAGGTCTGCAGTGCCAGCAGCAGATGTCAGTCTTGCGCCCTCTGCTGTCATAATGTCCAGTATAACTATGTTTCACAACCACTTAGCCTTGTACAAAATATGATTCTAAGTTAAACTACAAGAAAAATTGAAGCTACGGCGTCCTTTACGGATCTGACTGGACTCATTGCACGTACAGTTGAAAGATGCGGCGCCGGTTTCTCTCGCTGTACATGACGCAAGAGTTTATCTCTGTGTCAGGAACACGGGCGCGTGGAGTCAGTCATCTCTCCTCCTTATCTCTCCTGCTTTCATCCCGCCGTGATAACACCCCCGTTCCCCTCGCTCGCTCTGGTTTCCCGCGCCCCACATTAAGCCCCGCTCCCCTCTGATATCACCCCACACCGAGGCTCCCGAGACCGGCCCCAGCGCAGCCCCCACGCTCATGCTTGTCCAACACGATGGAGGGATGTCCACAGAGAGAGGGAGAGACAGATCAAGGCGAGGGGGAAATTGAGATTAAGGCCAAGGGGAAATCTTTACGAATCAATATATCAAAGCCCTCCCACGGCCTCTGTGCACAGAAGTGAGTGACTGGTCCAGCCAATTATATGACACGGTTCACGTACTGTATTTACGTACACCATTTACGTATTTACGCCAATCAAGAGCGCCAATCTTTTAATAATGTCGAAATGACAGTGGCACGTCTACTCACCAGGTCAAATTACCAAAGACACACTTTTCTTTTAAGATGGATAGGCTGTCGGAGTTTGTGCAAGAAGAAGAAAAAAATTTGCAAATGGGAGAGATTTTTTCTTTTTCGAAGGAGAAAGGTCTGCTGTGCAAAACATGCTACCAGTCAGGATTTAGGCCCCACCACAGCACTGAGACAGCTCTGATCAAGGTGACAAATGATATCCGTATGAACACTAACGCAGGTAAGGTCTCAGTTTTAGTTCTGCTGGACCTGAGCGCTGCCTTTGACACAGTGGACCACGGGATCTTACTTCACAGGTTAGAAAACTGGGTGGGAATCTCTGGTACTGAACTAAACTGGTTCAAGTCTTATCTCGAGGACAGGACGTACTTTGTCGAAATTGGCAACTGTGTCTCAGACAAAATTTCCATGACCTGTGGAGTCTCCTAGGGGTCAATCTTGGGACCCCTCTTATTCAACTTGTACATGCTTCCATTGGGTCAGCTAATAAACGGCAACAATGTGTCGTACCATAACTACGCAGATGACACTCAGATCTACGAGTCACTGACGGCAGGTGAACATGGGCCTGTAGATACTCTCTGTCACTGATACAGGTGAACATGGGCCTGTAGATACTCTCTGTCACTGATACAGGTGAACATGGGCCAGTAGATACTCTCTGTCACTGATACAGGTGAACATGGGTCTGTAGATACTCTCTGTCACTGATACAGGTGAACATGGGCCTGTAGATACTCTCTGTCACTGATACAGGTGAACATGGGCCAGTAGATACTCTCTGTCACTGATACAGGTGAACAGGGGCCTGTAGATACTCTCTGTCACTGATACAGGTGAACATGGGCCTGTAGATACTCTCTGTCACTGATACAGGTGAACATGGGCCTGTAGATACTCTCTGTCACTGATACAGGTGAACATGAGTCTGTAGATACTCTCTGTCACTGCATCGAACAGATCAGTTTGTGGATGCAAAACAACTTTCTCCAACTAAACTCAGACAAAACTGAGATCATTGTTTTTGGCCCACAGACACAAAGACAAAGTGTTATCAGTCACCTTGAGTCTCTCTCTCTAAAACCAAAAAATCAGATTAGAAATCTAGGAGTAATCATGGACTCAGACCTGAACTTAAACAGCCACATCAAAGCAATAACATCATCAGCTTTTTACCATCTGAAAAACATTAAGATCAGAGGAATAGTGTCAAAACCAGACTTGGAGACACTCATCCATGCATTTGTCTCCAGCAGGTTAGACTACTGTAACGGCTGCTCACTGGCCTTTCTAAACGAGCTGTTAGAGCTGCAGAACATCCAGAACGCTGCTGCTCGAGTCCTGACAAGAACCAGGAAATACCACCATATTAGTCCAGTGCTCCGGTCTCTGCACTGGCTTCCTGTCACTCAGAGAATACCAAAGTCCATCTCTGACATGTTAGAGCCGTATGAACCATCTCGGGCCCTGAGAACTTCAGGGAGGGGTCTCCTGGTGGTTCCCAGGGTCAATAATAAACACGGTGAGGCTGCGTTTCAGTTTCATGCAGCTACAATCTGGAACAGTCTTCATGAGGATGTGAGACTGTAATTAATTAATTTTATGTTGATGTTTTATTGATTGATTTTATCTGTTTTCTTGTAATTTTATGCAACTGTGAAGCACTTTGAACTGCCTTGTGTATGAATTGTGCCCTACAAATAAACTTGCCTTGCCTTGCCTTGCTGCGAAGCCAAAATAATAAACAAGTTTTCAGAGAGAAAGGTCTGGACAGAATGGAAGCTTGACTATATCAAGCACTACATTCACTATACTCATTAGGAAATCTGACCCTGAGCAAGTAAAGGTTCTTATCAACAAGTAAGGCAATGTTAGGGAATCGCAATGGTGTTACAGCTTTATTAAAGCGGCAAATACCACACCTAACTGAAACACATTGTGTGGCCCATAGAGAGGACTTGGGCATTGGTGATACATCACGCATCATCAAACTGGCATCTCTCCTTAGAACAGTATTTTCCATGTTCTCTAGAACCACTGTAAAGAGGGGCAAATTGGAGGACCTCGCAAAGATTCTCGATGAGGATTTGTTGTCTTTCAGGCCTCAGAGCAAAGTGCGATGGCTGACGTGGCACCAAGCTGTGAATGTTGTTCTGAGAAACTACACTGTGCTTGAAGAATACTGCAATCCAGAGAGATAATCCAGTGATAACAGAGATCCAGTGGCAAATTACTGCTACAAAAAGCTTACTGATTCAAAGTTCAAGGTTACTCTCACTGCTCTGGGAGATGTTATGGGCTGGCACAACTCTGCTTTCTATTCAAAGACACAACCTGACTGTGATGGAGGGACACTGCTTTGAAAGAACAAAGATTGAGAAGTTGCATTCCGAATAGTTGAAGGATGAGAAGGATGTTCAGTGAAGTGACCGTGTAAAAGAGGCGAGAATATACTAGAGAGAAAAAAAGGAGCGTACAAGGCACACCCCCTCCCCCATCTTGGTGCCTCGGACCACATAACTATTATGTTACTGCCAGCATACAGGCCACTGGTTAAAGTCACTAAACCGGTTTGGAAACAGATTCAAGTGTGGAGTAAAGACTCTGTAGAGAAACTTAAGGACTGCTTTCACACAACGGATTGGAATATGTTCAAGCAGGCTGCCATTCACAACAATATCACTGATCTCCAGGAGTATACAGAGACTGTCACTGCCTACATCACCAAGTGCACTGAGGATGTTACAGACTCTAAGACCATCATTATCAGGTCCAACCAGAAACCTTGGATTACAAGTGAAGTCCTCAGGCTCATGAGGGTTCGGAATGCTGCCTTCAAATCTGGTGACAAGGAGAAACTGCGGACAGCTAGGGCCAACCTGTCCCGCGGCATCAAAAAAGCCAAGAAGCAGTACTCCAAAAAGATAACTGATCATTTCAGAGACAGCAGAGACACTCGGAGTGTGTGGGAGGGGATAAAGACCATCACAGACTATAAACCTCCTCGACAAACTTGTGACAGTGACACCTCTCTGTTGAACGCTCTAAATGAATTCTTTGCTCGCTACGAGGCACTCAACAGAACCCCGGCACAAAAGTCAACACCACCTCCTGAAGACCAAGTGCTGAAGCTATCTCCAGAGAGTGTGAGAAGATCTCTGAGCAGGATCAACGTACACAAAGCACCGGGTCCAGACAACATACCAGGTCGTGTACTGAAAGGTTGCGCTGATGAACTCACTGAAGTCTTCACAGACATTTTTAACACATCTCTGCAGCAGGCTGTGGTCCCAACGTGCCTCAAAGCGACCACCATCATTCCGGTGCCAAAGAAGTCACCACCCTCCTGCTTTAATGACTACCGCCCAGTAGCACTCACTCCAATTCTTATGAAGTGCTTCGAGCGGCTCGTCATGGAACATATCAAGTCTGTCCTCCCTCCCACCCTGGACCCATACCAGTTTGCTTACCGGTCCAATCGCTCAACTGAAGATGCCATCTCCACTGCACTTCATTCAGCCCTCACTCACCTTGAAACAAAGGACTCTTACGTTAGAATGCTGTTTTTAGACTTTAGCTCAGCATTCAACACTATAATCCCACAGCAGCTAATACACAAACTGCTCCACCTGGGGATCAACACATCACTGTGCAACTGGCTGCTGGACTTTCTGACGGGGAGACCACAGGCTGTACGTGTCGGCGGAAAGTCCTCCAGAACCATCACACTGAACACGGGAGCTCCCCAAGGCTGTGTGCTGAGCCCCCTCCTGTTCACTCTGCTGACCCATGACTGCGCTCCAAAGTACGACTCAAACCTCTTCATCAAGTTTGCAGACGACACAACAGTGGTGGGTCTCATCACCAACAGAGACGAGTCAAACTACAGGAGTGAGGTGAGCAGTCTGGCCATGTGGTGCACACAGAACAACCTCTCTCTAAATGTGGAGAAGACAAAAGAGATTGTTGTGGACTTTCGTAGAGCACGGGTCCAGCATGTTCCTCTAACAATCAATGGTGCTGCAGTGGAGAGGGTGACCAGCACTAAGTTCCTGGGTGTGCACATCACAGAGAACCTTTCCTGGACCATGCACACTACATCTCTGGTCAAGAAAAGTAATCAGCGTCTCTACTTTCTCCGCAAGTTAAGAAGAGCTAGAGTCCCAGCCTCTGTTATGTGCAACTTCTACAAAGGGACTATAGAGAGCATCCTGACCAGCTCCATCACTGTGTGGTTCTTCTACAGAGGGACTATAGAGAGCATCCTGACCAGCTCCATCACTGTGTGGATCTTCTACAGAGGGACTATAGAGAGCATCCTGACCAGCTCCATCACTGTGTGGATCTTCTACAGAGGGACTATAGAGAGCATCCTGACCAGCTCCATCACTGTGTGGTTCTTCTACAGAGGGACTATAGAGAGCATCCTGACCAGCTCCATCACTGTGCGGTTCTTCTACAGAGGGACTATAGAGAGCATCCTGACCAGCTCCATCACTGTGTGGTTCTTCTACAGAGGGACTATAGAGAGCATCCTGACCAGCTCCATCACTGTGTGGCACGGCGCCAGCACTGCCTCCTGCCGAAGGAGCCTCCAGCGCATCGTGAGAGCAGCGGAGAAGATCTGTGGAGCTCCTCTCCCCTCCATTAAGGACATGTACTCCACCCCTCTCACCCGCAAAGCCGTCAGAATCACCAGGGACCCTACGCACCCATCACACAGTCTCTTCAGAGTAATGCCTTCTGGGAGGAGACTGCGGAATCTACGGCCCAGGTCGACTTGAACAGTTTCGTACACAGGGCCATCGGGAAGCTGAACTCCCTGCCCTCCCTCCCACCCCTCTTCCCCCGCTTCACAATCAAGGATGAGAGAAATATAATTTCGAATCAGTCACATGGTTTGACAAATAAAACAATCTTGAATCTTGAAAAAAAAAACTCGCTTTATTCGTAAACTCTGTGATCGTATGAGACCATTCTCCACCCTCAGTCTGTGGAAGCCATTCAAAGTGATTATGCTGAATTCAAGTACATTATGAGGCAAAAACCTAAACAAGGGTCAATCAGCACATTCTCAGATATGGTGGCTGCAGCACTTAAATGTGAGGAGCTCTCAGCTTGTGTATATTTGTGCTACATTTCAACCATCCAGTGCAGATTGTGAAAGAGGCTTCAGTTTAATGAATCGTAACAAGACAGCATCCAGAAATCGTCTTGAAGTAGCACATCTGGACCATTGGATGCAACAAACAAAATGGCTACAAACAATTTGTGTAAGCCCCGATATGGGATGAATGGGAAAAAAATGATGAATTTGGTTCAATTGCGGAAAAAACGTAACTTTCAGAATTCTCAAAAGTAATAGTATAATTCTCCTAAAAGCGCTGAATGTTTTGAGGTATGACTCAATATAATTAATATAACAACATAAGAAGGCTGCGATAGTTGCTGAAAATCCACTCAAATGTGCAATCATATTAAAGAAGGGTGTTGGTGCTTTAATATGTGGTTAAAAGGAACACTGAGGATAAAAGAGCAACTGACTGGACTTGTGTAAGAGGGGCGAGCGAGGAGTGGATTACCCTGGTGAGAGAGTGCATAGAGAGAGAGGGGGAGAGGGCGAGCGAGGAGAGAGAGAGAGAGAGGGAGGGAGAGAGAGAGAGAGTGAGAGAGAGGGAGAGCGAGAGAGAGAGAGGGAGGGAGAGAGAGAAAGAGGGAGAGAGAGCGAGAGAGGGAGAGAGAGAGGGAGAGCGAGAAGAGAGAGAGAGGGAGGGAGGGAAGCGACTGCATCCTCGCACACTCCGCCACTGCTCCAGCGCCGGAGAACAGAGCAGCAGCAGCCGACGCAGCGACGCCATGGACCAGCCTCACCCAATCACCCCCGCTAGCGCCCCCATGGGACCACCCCCTCCTCCTTACCAGACATAAACGGGACACCCCCCCCAACCCCCCCTACCTTCCCCACTCACCCACCCATAACCCACCTTCTACTTGTTCTTTTTAAATGACCTTCTGAAAACTGCCTTTGGATTTTACTTTGGGACCATGGGACTTACGAGGAGGGGCTCCTCGGGAGCCGGCACCCCGCGGAGAGGGAGGTTATTCAGGGGGACATTTCTGCTGCTGCTGGCGTGCGGATGGAGGGTATCGGACGCGCAGACGGATGAGGGGAAGTCGGTGTACTTCTGGGAGACAGGTGAGTCGCGTTTTTCTCTCCGGATGCTCGGGAATGCTTAAACTGTCTCGGTTGTTGCGGGACGTTGTCGGGTCTCCTGCGGCGAGGGGCCGACGTTGGAGTGTCGGAGCTTGATCACCGCCAGGACTTGAGATGTTTGGGTAACTTTATAGAAGGAGTCACTGGTGAAGTTTAGAGATTGCTGGACTCATGTTAAGATTTCTAACCGATTGACACAATCTCCTCTTATTACGTTTATTTTTTATTTTTTTTTTATTGTATTTTTGAAAGACAATGATTTTGTGACCATCAATGAACTTTAATTTGGAACTGCTCATACTGCCTAGTTTTGTTCTAAAAGTTTTTCAAATGTAATATGGGAGAGCAGACTTGCCAAAACTGAAATGAATCAGCAACATTTTGAAATCTAATCTTGTTTATCTTAAATATCATTACTCTGTGGGTGGGTGTGAGTGTGCACGTGGTATCTGCACTCGGGAATTTTGGACACTTTGCCCCTTTTTTAATATACTGTATATATTCCAGAATGCTGTATCCATTTGCTGCCATGTAGTGGAACTCGCCTGGAGTTCCCTTTGAGCTTCTCATCTGTAACCGTAGCTCTCCCCCCCGCCCCCGCTTACCTCGAGTCCCCTGCAGATTGTTTGGAAAGTGGTCGACTGAAATGACTCGCGATTTTTTTGCGTGAGCACCTGACGCTGTTTGAGTTGTACTGGCGTTTACGCTGCCCATGCTAGGGTTGCCAACCGTCCCTTGAAATACGGAATCGTCCCGTATTTAAATCGGCTCTTTCTCCCCGTCATAATACAACATATCCATGCCTGTAAATCTGCGCTGGACAGAAGTCCACTCCTCAGAGAGAGACTGGAGAATAATCGTAAGATCAGCAGCAGCTCAGTCCGCTCCCCATGCGCGGGTTTAATGCGTCTCAATATAACAGCATTTATCGTGAAATCTTCAACTTTACGGACATAAACTAATCCATGAACGAAGTCTACTCTTCCCAAGCTTTAGCCCGCTTTGTATTCCACAACAATCGGCCTCATATTTTTTGGTTTTAGATATTATTTTAGGACGCATATTGAAAAGAAAAGGCACACAATCTTTCCTCTGAATCTGTCCGGTTTAAAAGCAACACAAACGTTTGGAACCCTGGTTAAAGTTGAGTCTTTAGTGTTGTCTGGCAACACTAAAGACTCAACGATGAGGAGCTACAGACGGAGGAGGAACAGGGGCGGAGCTGACACGGGCAGCAGAGGGACTGGGGCCCCTGCTGTGGGGCCCCACAGGGAAACACCAACACAGGATTTTGACAGTACATAAAAAACAATAAATACATCCTAAAAGTAGTCTAATTGCAGCTATAGAAATCAGCGTGCTTTTCTTTTTTTTTAGGAAAGTAATCGTAATGTAGAGCGTTCTGATTTTCATCACTGTATAAGGCTGATTTAAACAGCATATTCTTGATTAAAATTCACCTGGGGAGGACTGGCTGTTGCTGTAACTTTATTAGAGTATTTCAAACAAGGGCATCACTCTTTAGTCACGTTTTTTTACTGCTTTTTTACTTGTTTTTTTCCGGCATGTTTCTGTTGCTCTTTTGCTGCTCTTTTGTTGCAATTTAAAGATAAGATTTGGGTAAAGCCGAACTGGGGAAAATGTGCTCGGTTCAAGAGATTCAATATACAATATGATTGGCACGATGGAGAAATGGTGATGTAAAAATGGCAGTCTTTCTCGGTGTGGCACCACGACGCTCCGGCCGTGTCTGGTGAAGCTTTTTTCCTTATTGAAACGCCGCCTCGGAGTTTTACAGCGGCGATGATTGATGGGGAGACCCTCGCGGTGGACACGGGGCAGTGACGAGTAGTGCGCGGATTATGCGGGCAACGCCGGGTGATTGCGTTTCCATGAGGGGAACACGTATGTGGCACACTGAACACGCAACGATACGGTGCTGGAACATGTTCTTGTTGATGTTCCTCCGCGGGGATGTGTTGCACTTGAGTGACCCCCCAGTCTGTCTCGTTCTCAAGAGCTCACAATGCTCCTCACAGACCCGTCCTGATTGTCTACAGAACAGATCATTTCTTGCTGTGAATAACTTACTATGAGACGTCCGGGGATTATCCATTAGTGCAGAGAGGATGAAGTATCGTCGACTGGACTGGGTTGCTTTTGGCTCTACTCTGCTCGACCCACCCAAAAAAGTAGCCACAAAAAATAGGTCATACCCTCTAATATTTGGTCGTAGCGCCTTCAGCTCTGATTACAGAACATTCGCGGTGGTGTTGTTTCAATAAGCTTCTACAATGTCCAAAGATCCAGTCATTTCCTGTCAAGACCTTGTATTGAAGCCTTCTCCAGCACATCTCAGAGCTTCTCAATGGGGTTACGATCTGGACTCTCTGCATTTAGATGTGCTCAAGTATCCAGGTTATAAACAAGGATTTTAAGTTTCCTGGTTTTGCCTCTGTCCGTGTCAACGCAGTATCCTGATGCCAGTTTCCTGGATAAGCCCATATCCACGTTATTAGAAACCGGGATGCTCTCACAGGGATTCTCTGTGCTATGTAAACGCAGCATCCTGGTTCCGCACCGTCGCTGACGCACATTGAGCATGTGCGAATTTTCCAAACAGATATGGCAGGAGCTAAAAACATTTCTCCAGCGAATGTTGCTTTTACCTGGCCTTATCTTGTAAACATTTACAAAAAAATCACAGTAAACTTTACAAAACAACCACTACAAACAACCACCAGTTTTAAGTGTTTTCTTGGAAAGTTCTTCTGTGTTAGCAACATCGCTAAAGTGTTTATTTGTGCGTATTTGTCATTAGCCTATGGAGCCTAAATATCCAGGACACTGTAGTGGTTCATGTAAACAGGGTTACGAATATCCTGGTTTCTCGGACGCATGTAAACATCACATCCATGTAAACACACTCCATCTCACGCTCCCTGAACCCGGTCCTTCACAACGTGAGCCTGATGCATCCTGGTGTTGTCGTCCTGGAATGTGCCCTCACCATCAGGGAAGAAGAAATCCATCAGAATAACCTGGTCATTCAGGATGTCCAGGTCGTCAGCTGATCTCGTTCTTTGGGTGCATGGAGCGGCTGAACCTAAACCTGACCACGTGCAGCAGCCATACATCAGGACAGTTCATTACAGTAGATCCAGGTGGCTCCATCTGTCAGGCTGTGCAGGGGCTTCTTCTCGCTCTCGTCGTCACAATGTGCGACTCGTTAAACACACGAGCCCAATGTCTATGTGTTTTTCGCCAATCCTGAGAGGAGAATAGTCTGAGAATTGAACAAAGCCTCGCCGTTCCCTTGATATGAGGAGTGAGGAGTCCATTGTAAAAAAAGGATTCGTAAACTTGTCTCCTCTGTACAATGTCGTGTTAGGTCCAAAAGAGTAAGCACAACTGCCTCGACATGTTCCAAACTCAACAACTACTGTCAACAGATTTCCAACAGGGAGGTCATAACGCACCAACGATGTCACGATGGGACGGGTTGAGACATAAAGACACCTGGGCACAGCAATAGATCACAGACTGACACTTCAACAACCATTCTTCCTCAGAAAACTCCATGAGGCTAACCAGTCGGTTCTACAAATGCTTTATTCAGCCAGTCGTAACATGCAACATTGCAGCTATTACAGCTCCATTCACAGCAGTCCACTCAACCACATCATCATCGAGCAGGAACAGGAATCACTAACAGACATTTACATTCCTAATAAAAGACGCTGTGCCACACTCGAGTTCACTCAAACAGTTTAATAAAGCTCTCAATATCTTTATCTATGTCTACTGTATACTCAAAAATGTATGGCCCTATTCATTTGTTTTATAGTATCCACTCAAAGACGCTCTTTACAGCAGTCTATTATTTTGGATTCCTAACTGAATACAGTACTTTCATGTGCATGAGAAAGAAAGCATGTAAACTATGGAGGAAAGTCGCGCGGTTAGTGGGCGATCTCGAAGCGAGAGAGGGGGCGCTCTGAAGGGGAGGAGCTCACGGGAGGTGAGCGCTTTGGACCGTGGTGAAGTTGGTTACGGCATAATAGTAATAATAATGTCTTACACTTGTATTGCACTTTACAAGCCTGTATTACCAAGTTTCTCAAAGCGCTACACTGTCGGCATTATTCATTCACTCCATACTTGGTGGTGGTAAGCTACTGCTCTAGCCACAGCTGCCATTGGGGTAGACCGACGGAAGTGAGGCAGCCAATCTGCGCCATCGGACCCTCCGACCACCACCAACCACTCACTCACACACTACATTCACCTATGTCAGCATGTTACACAGACGGACTCTCTACCGGCTGCTCTGGTTAAGTCCTGGTTATGTGTCAATAAACTCACAATAGCACATTAGAACAATGCATTTAAGTAGGCCCAGACCCTTTTCACTGGGGTGGTCCAGGGGGGGCACGAGGACTGTAAAATATGAGTTTGTAATATTTTCCATTAATTATAACATTTTAATTGTTTTAAAGCACTTAACCTTTTGTGTGATACACAATAAAAAGTCTGAAAAATACCAAATTAAACATTTTAATGTTTTATAACTCTACCTTATCTCCTGAATGAAAACAAAAGCTGCCTAAAGAAAAATAATAATTGGTGATTAACATTACATTATAACACAATCCGACAATTTCAGGGGTTTGTGCTCATAGTGCTCTGCTCATTAAATGGTAGAGGACACACTGCCCCAAATATTCTTGGGTGGCCCAGTAGAACCCTGGCCACCCCTTAGAAACGCCCCTGCTCAAACAGTGTTTCTATTTTTAGGTTAATTTTTTGGGGTTATCCATTTTAATTTAAATGTAAACTTTTCTCCTTCATAGATTGAAGTTGAAATATGCTTACAAGCATTAAATTATCCATCCATCCATCTTCTTCCACTTGTCCGCTGCCGGGTCGTGGGGGCAGCTGTTGGAGCTGCACCAGCCCCTATGGCTCCTCCTGCAGGTGGTGGGTCCACAGAAGGACGGCCTCATGGTTCTAACCGGGCCTGTTGGTCTCTCATAAGGGGCTTCTGAACCGCTCTTTGTCTGACCCGTCACCTAGGACCTGTTTGCCATGGGAGACCCTACCAGGGGCACGAAGCCCCCGACAACAGAGCTCCAGGATCATTCAGGTGCTCAAATTATATATTATAAATTTGAATACGCATTATGCTAGTGATAGCAATTGGTGCCTAGTAACGTTAGAAAACCACAAGCCCAGGGGCCCAGTGTTCCCTTTACCGGTGCAGCTTCTCCCCTGCGTACGAATGAATGAATGAATGCTGGTGTGTGGAGCGGCGTGGGTGGATGCATATTGCACGGTGATTATTGCACGCGGGGGTGACAGCAGGAGCGCTTGATTAGATCAGTCGTGTGAGTCAAGAGTGCGGCCCACGTCAGAGCGCTCTGTGTAAAGTGTTCCGTGTGGGAAGAGTGCTCGGATAAGATCCACGTTTGGCATGTTTTCGGATGAAGACTTGAGGGAAACGCCGCGACAAGCAACAACAGGCAGCTCTTGAAGAAGCAGTTACAAATGAAGATGTGTTACTAGTAGTGATCTATTTTTTCTATCCAATTTTACACAGATGGAACTGAACGAACGCTAGAACAGCAGAGCAAACATTATGAGCGAAAGTTTTCCTTTTTTTTTCCTCTTTTCCTTAACTCAAGCCCAAAGTTTAGTTTACATGACGTGAAATTTCAAAGGATAAAATCCATCCCCGCTGCACACATTAGTCAATGTGATTAAGGCGGCTCTCAGCAAATTAGATCTCATTCAGTATAATAGAGTTTTCTCACTGGCTTCCAGAAAAATTTACATAAAATGAGCCAGGCTTTGAATTGGACAGATCCCGAGGTTTCGGTCACATTAAAGAGCCATGAATCCCATCACTCAGCCCAGTGTCTGACACGGAGAGAGGAAGGTTTGGGGAACTGGACGATGGAGCAAAGCCATGTCCGGACAGTGCCCAAGCCCTGCTAAATTATATTCAAGAAGTTCAGGAAGGACTGGATGGCTCTAACTACAACTTAAACAATACCAGCTCGTCTTTATCATTTGCGCTGGCCTTCAACACACATTCAATGAGATATTGTTCGTGTTTTATATTCATAATTACCTTTTTGTGTGCTCAGGCGGAGCTTATTGAAAATGATTCTGCCTCCATAGTTGGACTTGGAGTCAAAGTGCTCCATGTGATACAGTACAGGTTTTTTGATGGCCCAGGGTTAAAGCCCAGTAAACTGTATGCCATGTTCTTTAGTAATTGCAGTGATCTCTGCAAAGTCAAATACAAATAGCACAAATCATATCTTTATTTAACCCTTTTACTTGCCGTGCCCCTGATCAGGAGGTCAGGGCTACATTTAATTCTTCTTAATGCTATTTTAATGCCCAAACACTACATTTTAATGCCACAAATGGAGAAAAAAAAATCAGCGCAGATTTAATTTCTTATGATTTACATACATTCCATAAAACAGAGGAAAGAGAATTGGACGAAATGGGCAAAGGAAATTTCAGCCCAAACTGCAGCTGAATCTGTTCTAGATCAAAATGTTGGTATTGTCAATGAATTTATACAGTAAACAAATATTGAGCAATGTTTGATTAATGCCAGTTTTAATCCAATTGAATGCTTTTTAATGACATTTCAAGTCTTGATTTTGGCACAATTCAGTTAATGACTTTTGATGCTTTTTATTGCTCCCTGGTTCGGCGTTATCATTAGAGTTAGGAACGGCAAATGTGATGTAAGTTGTGATTCACTCACACAGATCTTACACATGTTTTTATAAACTAGAAGGTCTTGGTTCTCAAAAGAGTTTTTTATTTATTTATTTATTTATTTATTTATTTATTTATATCTATTAATCTTTGTGACATTACTTGGCCTTGTTGCTGTATTTTCCTGGTTAGCGCGTGCACACGTGCGAGAGATCTGAAATATATCAGATTACATTCATATCAGATCATGTAATCAGATTACGCAGTTCACTTGAATACTCCAGGACTCCAGAAATCAGATCATGATCCTATTTTGGGTCTGCATGTAAACGTAGCCGGTGTCCATGATTCTGCAACCTCATCTGCGTTTAGGGCAGCGTTTAAACTCCGGCACATCTGACCTTATATTTGAATTCAACTAGAATAATGTGAGGAATGTTTTGCCCTTTACTGTACTGTGGTAAATATCTCAAATGAACTCCATCAGCTGGAGCTTGTTACTTTGTGATAAAGAGGGGGATAGTTAGAACAACACGAACTGAGGAGGCGATGAATGAACCTTTTCCTGAATTCTGGTTTTAAAGGATGGTGAGGTTGAAGGTTGTTAGCATTTACTTTTCTACTGTAAATCACGTGCAAAAACCTGCCATTTCTGTCCCTTCGTCAAACACCTCACCCAGTAATTGTAAATCGAGACTGACTGACAGTCCACCTGTGGTCCCGCTCGGAACCAGTACGAGCAGACGTCAGCCCAGCGCCGTGTGTCTTTAAAGATGATGTAGCTGCGTAAGGAGATTAAAGCGGCAGGATTTAGCCGGGTTAAGAGAAGGGAGGAGAAAGGCGCGGGGGCCCGATTTAGCTTACATCCCCCCTCTGTGGGTCAAGTAGAGTGTGTAAAGGTGGACAGTTTGTAGGCCGCGTGGAGTCTCTCACCGCGTCAGGGTCACAGGCCGGTGTAGCCCTGAATGCTTTTGTGTTCATTTTTCAGCGACTGAAACCAGGAAGTGATCCGCCGTTTCTTGAAGTCCTTCATCGTTCCAGGTTTTACTCCCCACCGTAGGCCGCAGAATGCACCACACGTCTACTGCAAGCATTCAGATGGAGAGCAAAATGTAATTGTGTCGCTAGCATCTCCTGCACTCCATCAATCAGACCCTTCTGGTGCAGCGTTGCAGAGATGGTTGTCTGTCCGTAGGTTCTCCCATTTCCTCAGACTAACGGTAGCTCAGGGTGACCATCGTGTTCTTGGTCACCTCCCTGACCAAGGCCCTTCTCCCCTGATGGTTCGATTTGGACGGACGGACAGCTCTAGGAAGAGTCCTGGTGGTTCTGAACTTCTTCCATTTACGAATGACGGATTGCACCTTCAGTGCTCCAAGACTTTTTCTGTCCCCTTCCCCAGACCTATGCCTCGATACAAACGTGTCTCTACAGACAGTTCCTTTGACACCTTCGAGGTGCGTGTCTTTCCAAATCAAGTCCAATCGATTTACTTCAGCACAGGTGGACTCCAGTCAAGTCGGAGAAACCTCTCAATGACAATCAGTGAGAAAAGGATGCAGAGTTTTATTTTTAATGAATTAGCAAAAACTGAAAACAACTTTTTTTTTTCACTTTGTCATTATGGGGCATTGTTTGTGAGTGGATATAAAAATAATAATGAATGAAAATGTGGGAAGAGCCAAGGGCTGTCGATACTTTCCAGATGCACTGTAAATGATCAAAGCCGACTTGCCCAGAGGCAGGTTTACAAGCCACGATTACCCCTCACCTTCCGAGGCCCCGCCCCCTTCTCCTGTTGTCCCCTTTCTTCACTTCTTTTGACGACTCCCCGTGCCCTGGCATCCCAGCGTTCCTCATCATAGCTCCATTATATCATCGTTTACCTCCGTCAGCCGACCCTGCTTAAAGCGCTCGCCGACTTTTTTTTGCAGCGCTGGGAAATAGTTCCTGTGCGCAGATGTTTTGCATATTGATGAGATGCCCCCCCCCCCCCCCCCCCCCCGAGCGCGTGGGGGAATTGGGCTTTATATTGCCTCCCTCTCTCTCTCTCAAGATGATGATGTATCTGTTTTGGAGGGCTGAGGCGGTTCACTCTGAGGTTTTTCTATTTAAATGAGGCAGGAGCGTATAAAAAGTAATGATCATATCTGCCGTGAGGACAATGCCGGAGATGATGGCGGTGATGATGGGCCGCGGCTCGTGCAAAAATACACACCTGAATGTTCGCGTTTCAGAGCCATCCCCCGCCGTGTGCAGCTCGCGTTGTCAGGAGAATCTGTGAAAGCGTTGTAGTTGTGCGTGCCTCCCAAGCAATAGAAGTTTAGGAACAATAGAAGCTAATTTGTCCAACTGTGCCGAGCTGGAAGAAGTTGGAAATTGCCACGTGCTCAAATGGGCAACTGTCACAATTCATACATTTAGTAGCAATAAATTGCCAGACGTTTAGATCGATCTGTCTCTAAGAGTTCACAACTAGTGACTGGTTAAATCTGAGCCTAATAGATTGAGGGGCAGATCAGAAGGCAAAACTGCCTTTTGGTGGTTACAGGTGGTAACAAGTGGTAAATTTGGCTGGAATAATCCCCGGGCCCATACTCTTTCTAAAAGTCAAACTTTCAATGGCATTTATTTTTTCTCCACCTTTTTGCTGCAACAATATTAACGTATTGAATTACTATTGTGGCCATGTCAGGGTGTTTTGTACCAAATTCCATAATCCTGTCTCAAAGTGTGTGTCATAGTCTTTCAAATAAAACAGCGCTCAAAGGAGAGGTTTTTGCATCCAGGCAGCCGGAACAAAACATTAGGACCTTATACTAGGTTGAATAATAGTCAAAAATTAAACAAATGCATACAACGGGAAAATGCTATGACTTTAAAGAGCTTGAATTATCGGTATTTGTGCTGATTCTGAGGAGGTTTTATCGTCTGTGGAACAAGAATGATTTTTCTTGCCTTTGACTTTTTTGTGTAATTTCAAGGGGTTATGTCTTATTTTAAGTGAATTAATGCTCATTCCATTGGAAATCCTATTTGAAGACTGTCCGAACCTACTCAAAATCAGCATTACGTCAAGCCCATTTCAACCTGAATAGACTCAGAGACAGAATGCGATAGAACCATTTTATTGAACGTGAATCATGATTTGGGCTCAGACCCCGGGGGAAGATTGCAGTAATGATACGGAATACATGGCATTGATGGATGATCAAGGACACTGGTGGTGGTAGGACGAGACCTGGGGCGGCCAGTTGATGACGACGAGCAGAGCCGAGGAGAGACGAGGCGGAGGTGGGTCGCAGCACGGCTGGGAAACGGCCGAGTGACTGATCGGGGAGCTGAAGAAGGGGATCCTGGGCGATGCTTTGATTGTTAATGTTAATATTATTATTATTAATTTTGGGGTGTCCGCTTATAAGTCTTTTGCTTCGGCCCACTTCTTTTGAGCAGACTAACTGCTCAAATAAACAAATAAATAAAATATAAAAAATGGAAACACTTTTGCAAACTGCTGGCGCCCACAATAAATTGTTTTGGCAACTATTTTTATTTTCCAAACAGTGGATCCGAGGCAACATTTACCCTGATATTCAGTTGTTTTTTACCCTCATGATGATTTGATACTATATTGTCTTAGCATCCACCTCTTGTTCCATAATCACATAGTATGCGGGAAGGTCTGGATTAGATTAGTGTGCTGCCCAAGGACACGCGAGCGGTGTCACAAACATGACCGCAGGTGAGGAGCGCCAACTTATCCAGACACGAGTCCCTCCACTTCCCCAGGAGGAGCGGGAGAACCTCCACTTCCCCAGGAGGAGCGGGAGAACCTCCACGTCCCCAGGAGCCTCCACTTCCCCAGGAGGAGCGGGAGAACCTCCACATCCCCAGGAGGAGCGGGAGAACCTCCACGTCCCCAGGAAGAGCGGGAGAACCTCCACGTCCCCAGGAGGAGCGGGAGAACCTCCACGTCCCCAGGAGGAGCGGGAGAACCTCCACGTCCCCAGGAGGAGCGGGAGAACCTCCACGTCCCCAGGAGGAGCGGGGGAATCGCCTTAATACTCGATGTAAAGCAGAGGGTTTGAATTCCACAGTAACCTGTCTCTCCCTCCGCTGTGTGCCCAGCCCAGGTGATCCCTCCTGGGCAGCGGACGGGCCGTCATTAGCCCGCTGTTGCTTCGGTGTGCCGGTTGCCAGGTCGGAGCTGTCAAAATCATCACGATCGCCCAGGGACAAAGCAATTACAGAGGCACCAACAAAAGAGATGATTCAGTCAGTGTGGCAGCATTTCAGCCAGCCTTTTCAAACAGTGCAGGGGATACGCCGCACCCTTGACGGAGAACGGCAACCTTGAAAGAAGATAGGGGGAAATAAAGTTCACGGTTTTGATTATTTCTAAAACAAATGAACACAGTATTTGGAATAATCAATTATGTCAAAGTTAACGGTTTAACTGACGATTGATTAAAAGACAGTTAACTTATTGATCATGGATTATTTGCAAGTTAATGGCATCATGTGTTTGACCTAACATACTGCTGTTTCTAGAGCACGCGTTGCCAGAAAGACATGAGCACTTTATTACAAATTACAAATAAGCTAGCAGTTGGCCTTGTCACACAGATTAATTAGTTTATTGGTGAAATAAGAGCCAATGCTTTAAATGAGAGTGTTCTATGTCAGCCTAGTATTGATAATTAATCACAGTTCAAACGTTTTTTTTTTTCAGATGATCGATTGACTGGACTCGGGGGGGTCTCTAACAAAAAGAGAGAGAGAAGGTGATTTCAAATATAGTGCAATATAATGTCCATCAATCTTTACACACAACAACGTCTTCACTTTAGTAGCTCCTACAGACTCCAAACTGTCCAGTCTTGGACTTAACAAGATTTTGGAGTATTTTTTTTTCCTGAGAGATTTTTCAATATCGAATATCTTGAATATTCAAAACAATCTCGCAACTAATATATGAACATTACTGAAATATCAGCAATTTTGGCAATTTTAATGCATAAAATTGCCTATTTTTATGTGAAAACAAAAAAATGACAGAAGACTTGCATCCCCCCCCCCCCTCTATTTATGTCAATAATCTACAGCAAAAGTTTCAACTTTATTTCCAAATGATGACTTTTTTCCCTATTTACCTGCTGCATCTCGCCTTTGCCTTTTTTTTTAAACAAACCTAATTGAGTGTTTCCTGACAAACATTGCAGTTGAACCTATATATCGAGATCACAGACAGATTCAGTTCCGTCTAAAGAACAACATTAGCTGTTTGTTCTCAGAATAAATTTGCTGTATTTTAGTCTCGAGAGCACATTCAATTATGGACGTGTCTGCACATCCGGTGATTTCCTAAAGTCACGATGGGGATCCTTTATGCGGCTCATTAGGCCTGTGTAAGCAGCGAGCGTGTGAACTCACCGAGCAGATTGCATCAAACGCTGATCCGTCTGGCCAGAGTCACTCCCGGCGCTCTGATTGGGCCGCCGGTCGTCACCTGATCATTAAGGCCTAATCACTGCTGACTTATTGAATTACCTCCGACCGGTAGAAGTCTGACTGCTGCCGTGGATGACTGAGCGGCCTTTTATTTGGGGAAACATGTGCGGTGATAAGCTGTCGACCTGTGCAATTACTGTCTTAATAAAAAAACGCAAAACTTATATTGACAAGGGGTCAGTTTAGGCCTGCAGTATGTGGGAGATGGCGTGATAAATTCAGACCTTTAAGAGAAAACAGTACAGTCCCTAAAAAAATATATATCAGGACAAGGAAAGAGTGCAATATCAGCACTTTAAAGGGACTATACGGAGTTTAAAAATGTTAAAATGATGTATTTTCCTCCCTCTACATGTTCCAGCCATGTCCTAATGTGTGAATGAGCCCAGACCTGTTCACCACAACTGCCTCTGAATCCTGCACTGTCACTCAGAAAGGTGTTCATTCGGGTCTGAAGTGCCGTCATGCACGAGCTTAATATAGAGACTGCAGTTACGCGAAAGACCTGAGGTGGCAGTAGTGAGTATAAAAATGACCAACTTGCATCTAGTCCCTTTAAGGCCATATAGGGAGATAATTTAACAAACTGCAACTGGAATGCAGTCAATGTTTTGTGGTGTAATATGTGCATTACCTTTTCTTATGACGTGCTGCTGTTGGTTTGTTAGTAAACTACGAGGATGTGAGAAATGTTTGCTCTGTGCTGGGATATGTTGTTTTGATGCCACAGAATTATTTTTCCTGTTTGGGGACAATAAAGACTATCCAATCTAATGAGCCCATGACTGATCTAAAGTTAGATATCTGCCTACATCCACAGAAAGTATGGTCTGATCCTCATTGTTCAAACACTCGCATGATGGAATGTTGAATATACCAAGAGATAGTTGTGTCACTTCCTTGCGCACATATATCACAGTTATATTTCATGAAACAGTCATATTGAAGTGAGGCGCATGACCTTTGCGACGCACACATCAAGCTCTCTACGGAGGGGAAGACTTTAGGAGTTTAGAGTCTAACCGTCGATGGTTGTTCCGAGATAAGCAGAGGAGAACCTGCAAATTGTGAGCAGAAAATCTAAGATGGTCAAAATACAGATAGAGAAGAACCATAATCCCTGTCCAATCTCCACTTGTGCACCTTCTATAGAGAGACGATGAAGAGCATCCAAGCGGCATCACTGGGTTGTAATGTCACCTCCAACAGATCATCCCATATGAGTCTCAGCTATTCCTATATCCATCCCATGGGGGAGCAGCTTTTATAGGTTGGTTTGGTGATGATCTGAAGAGCCAAGGAGGATAAGAAGACACCATATCCTGATTTTTACGGACAAAGTGAAAAATCATATCGTGCACCTCTGTACACAGCGCACCTTTGGGCGAACTATAAAAAAGGAACATTGCAAAGGTTGCAGGTGGCCTATAACGTCGCTCCGCGTGAGCTTCTCAGAAGGCCGAGGTGGACCAGTGCGAGTGAGATGTTTGTCACTGCTGGAATAATCACGCTGCAAGTGTTAGATGCCGTTTTATTAAGTCTGTTAATACAGTCATTGGTTTAACGTTCACCTGTAGTTCCATTTGCTATCAGTGTAGAATGTGGAGGCACTGGAATAGCTGTCTTTTTAAAGGGACTGTGTTTTTGTATTTTGGTGTTGTTTGTTTATGATGTCTGTCTCTTTGGCCTTTAAGTCCGTAATAAAGTTGAATTGAAATGGAATTGAATTATACACAACAGGGCTTTACAGAGGCGGGACAGTTTGCTTTTTGCCATCGTTCAAATTGCGATTTCAATTAATCGTGATTCATTGTGCGTCCCTTTCTGCGAGTGTAATATTGGTCGGCTCTATCTCGAAATCGCTCATGTAGATTCCTGAATAATGCGCTGGCCTTTCTAAACTCCCACTACTTAAAGTGGCTTATTGATGCTGCGTCTGTTTCCCGCAGCGGGTGACATTTAGAAACGATTTCCTCATTTGTCTTCGACGCTCTGAGCAGAAAATACGGAGCTAATTGTTGCTTCATTCAGATCACACGGGGTTCAATAACTGTCACCGGGCGCTCTGTGCACTCAATAATTTGCTACACTTGGATAAATGCTAAGAGAGAGCCATTTATAATGAGCCACAGTGACACTGGCTAATGCTATTAAAGGCTACATAACAAAATGAAATATTGACCAGGAACTGACGTGTATTGGACTCTTGAAAATTAATCTGAGAGCGAATAAAACACCACTCTGGACCTGGCACATTCAATAGACTAGACTAGGGGTTTCCAAACTGGGGGTCGGAACCCCTCGAGTGGGCATCGCAAGATTTTTACAAGACAATTAAAAATAATTAAAAATATATATATATTTGAGTGAAATCAAGCCAAATATCAAAACATACAATCAAAACAGACATGCACCTTCATTTATTATTAATGCGAATAATATTTTACAGTGGGGGTCCCGAGTTGTTGGTCTGATGATTTCGGGGGTCGCAGCCTGAAAAGTTTGGGAATCTCTGGTTTAAGCCCAAACCTTTTTCCGAGAAGAACCCCTTGTGCAAATTAGGTCCGCCCCCCCCCAGTTCATATCTATCCATAGTATTAAAAGTAAAAAATAATGGGCATTATTTCAAACACACAAACAGGCTTTGTAATGCTTTCTGTGGATGTAGTCATGATTCAGTCATTTTCACCATTTCTTTTGCACAAATAGTATCTCCTATGACCCACTGACCGGACAAAGTTCCAGTCCCCAATTCCAGGTACCCCCTGCCCCCAGGTTTGGAACTACTGGTTTAGACTTGAGCGTTCGGGCCGCTGTCATTTACATTGAGCATTAGGGATGGGACGATCCACTTTTGTCACGATACTCAGGGGCCGTATCACGATACAGTAAGTAATTATGATAAGTAATATGTTCACCTTAAAATGTGTCAGAAGAAAGCAGACAAGTGGCCAAAGTTTATAAATCAAATTCCATTTGACATTTATTGAAGACTGAAAAGTGCATTTACACAAACTGGAACAAAGAGCTGTGTAAGTATGGAGGATTGAAAGTGCCACAATTAAATAAATAAATGCACCATTAAATAATTAAATAAATGTGTCATTAATTAAATAAATGTGTCATTAATTAAATAAATGTGTCATTAATTAATTAAATTACCAATGATTCTGTGTAAAAATATATATATATAATTATTTATCTATTTAATTAATTATTTCATGGTCCTGTGTTGCAGTGTTTCATGAATTAATTTTATCTGTCAAACTCGCCCATCAAAAGTTGTGGGCGGGGCTAAAGCCTGGTTAACTCAAATCTTGTCTAATCCATTGCTTTGGCCTGAAGTGTTTTTTGGAAACATGGCGGCTACGCTGATGGAGGACCTTCATGAGGTTTCAAGGGAGTTGGTGCGAGATATTTTAGACCTGGCTGAGTATGTGGAAGCAGGACCTGCAGACCCCGAGCATATACAGAATAAAGCAGAGGAATTTATTGAAGTTCTTGGAGTTATTTCCGCACTTTCTGACCAAGGCATTGACTGTAGAGTGACCGAAATTTTAGAAGAAGTACTCTACAGGGGTGCTAGTCGGAATGTGCCGTTGCCTCAATGCCCCGGTCGCAATGTACCGCATCCATTGGTTTTACCGCCACCTACCAGGCGGATGAGTGCTCTTTACGATTATTGAGAAACAGCAGATATTAATTTAAAAAAAAGTTATTTCTTGACATCCCTTGATGGAGTGATCGAGGCTTGTGTTTAGTTGTTTTTGCTTGAGTATTCAAACCTACGTAAGGGAGAATAGCGCCACCCAGCGTATCGGAGTATGTTCACTAGTCTGCATCAATCCATTATTCTGGAATTGATTTGCCTTGACTCGATGAGCAGGATGACCAATCAGGTGTTAGGACCCACCCCTCCAACTTTGATGGGCGAGTTTGACAGATAAAATTAATTCATTAAACACTGCAACACAGGACCATGAAATAATGAATTAAATAGATAAATAATTATATATATTTTTTTACACAGAATCATTGGTAATTTAATTAATTAATGACACATTTAATTAATTAATGACACATGTATTTAATTATTTAATGGTGTATGTATTTATTTAATTGTGGCACTTTCAATCCTCCATATGTAAGGAGTGTGTGATAAAAACACTTCCAAACACAAGTATTGAAAATATCGTGGTACCTGATAAAGTATCAATACTTGGTATTTCAGCAAAACGTATTGCGATCCGATATTTTGTCCCCGCCCTACGGAGTACTATTTTAATTGCAGCGTCGTGGGTTCGAGGTCCGAGTCCATTTTGGAGTTAGACTTTTAACCTCTCACACATGTTTAAGTCATCTTTGACCCTCCAGTTTCCTTGGTTCTCTCCTTAGCTCAGAAACAAAATAAAACATAAGCAAATATCATTGTAAATAAATGTATACAACAGATATAAATAAAAAATAAAAAAATGTCTTGGGGTATTTAAGTAGAGCCGCCACAGCCGACTTGATGAGCTAGTCCAGTCTGTAACACAGCCCATTACCAGTCCATCCTCCTGGTCCCTGAGGTCCTCTGGGATGTGCTTGTTGACAGGTTATTGTTAGACGGACAGTTCTTCATGTGTCTGGAACGCTGAAGTTCAACAGAGGTCAGGCCGGCTCTGAACCATAACATGTTATTACCCCTGTCCACTGAGGAGAGGCGGGACATGGGCTGTAGCAGAGAGACGGAGAGACCAGCTCAGGTCACACATAAAAAAGGCCGGCAAATACACTACCGTTCAAAGGTTTGGGGTCACCCTCACAATGTGAGCCATGAAATCTCTCCGGTAATAACCTTTGTTTCTCAGACTTTCAGAAGGAAGTTCACTTTTTCAGGCCATAAATCCAACTCACAAACGCTGATGCTACAGATTCTCCACAATAAAGGAAGGCCCGTTTTATCAGTTTTCATCTGTGCGAACATACAACAAGGGTTTTCTAATCATCAGTTAGCCTTTAACACAATTATGTAACACACTGTACCATTAGAACACGGGAGTGATGGTGCTGGAAATGCCACTGTACGCCTATGTAGGTATTTCATTGAAAAAATCACCAGCTTTCAGCTAGAATAGTAATTTACCACACTTACCCACTTGTCCAGACTGTTTTTTTTTTAATCATTTAATGTGACCCATCATTGGAAAAAAAAAACACTGCTTTCGGAGATATTTTTGCTTCCCATGAGAGAACTCTGAAGGCGACGTGCTCGGGACAGAGACGTCGAAATACAAATGACTATTGTCCGAGGGAAACAGACGCAGAGCCCGGACCAAAAAGGATCTAATCGGGGTTTTGCTCATGGCTTTTGCTGTTGCTTCTTATTTTAAGGTACCATCACTGTAAAGTACAAAATAAATATAACATTCTGAGTTTCAAAAACCTTATTAAATATAATCAAATTTCTGCTCTGTTTAAAGTAATCCATAACATCGCTGCTCCCCCTTTGGAAAATGTTTTCACAGGAGAGGTCGGCTCCATAACGCGCATAACCGCATCTGGTCAACAGTCATTCTCTTATAAAGCAGCGAGCCTTTGGAACGCTCTTCCAAACCAAACTATTTCATGCACAAACTATAGCACATTCATACGCCTGACCAAACAGTGGTTATTATCAAAGCAAACCTGTACGCACTGAATGACTGTGATATGAACGCTGTCAACTGTGAGTGAGTGAATTATAGAAAGTGCTTTTATGATGTGAGCTTCTATGTATTATTCTGTAAATATTTTATGAACTTTTGTAAGTATAACATCAACCTGCAGGGACTGCAGGTAGAAATTAGCATTTTTGCTATAACCTGGCACATGACATCTCTTCTTTTTTAGACTAATGTTGTTTGTGCATTGTCCCTGATCAAATAAATAAAGTAAAGTAAGGGTTTCTACGTCATGTTCATGAGTCATGGCTAAGTTTTGGTGTCAAATGCGTATAATAACTCTGTTAGTTCTAATTATAAGGGGGATGCCCTAGGGCCGGGACTATCCACCGAGCCAATACATATCACGATACTCAGGGGCCAAGCCGATACGTATTATAATACAGTATGTTTTTGTGATCAGTAATATGTTAACCTTAAAATGTATACAAAGTCATGTTTCCAAAGTTTATAAAACCAAAAGCCTGACTTTTATTGAAGTGTTTGATTGATTGATTGTTTATTCCGAGTTCAATGTACATAATTACATAAACATGCCTTTTAACTCGAAAAGGAGTCGGACAGGCCACGTTCAGTCAGTACGACCACAAATACACTTTGATACAATTTGATACAAATACAATTGAACCCTAACTCCTCCCCGTTGGTCTATATCTAAGCTGCGGGACCTTTGTCGCTGACGAAGCATCTTGGATGAGAGGCGAAACGTTCGAAGACTTCAACTACTGAGTACAGAAGATGAATCAAGTACCTTCATTGAATTTGATACTAGGTTTGGTCTGAGAAGTCTGATTCACTTTTTTTGTATTTTTGTTGTCATTTGTTTCCTTCTTTCTTTTCACATTGGCTTGTAGTATTTAACCAATTATGGGCACACAACTGAAAAGTGCATTAACACAAAATGTAACACAGTGGTGTGTAACTGTGCAGGATGAAAAGGCCTCCAAACACAAGTATTGTGATATTGCTGGCGTTCACAAAATCACAATCAAATGTTCCTATTTAGAGTTGGTCTGAACCAGACCGAGGCCCACCAGGATTCACCTCTTCGTCCTCGCACATTCACAACGCCTCGAAAGGAGCCGTATACGAGCTGAGCCAACGGGCCAGGATGTGGATCGAGGGGAGGTTGTGAACGCACCCTCACTCTCTGGTTGTTGCCACACAAGAACCTTCTGATTAAATCGATCACATGACACTTCTGGTAATCTCACTCGAGCCGCAGATCTTTCTTAAAAATCTCCCGGTGTGTGCGTGGTCTCGCGCTCTTCCTTCCACATATCAGTGAAGTCGGTTACCTGCTCACTTTGTGTCACGTCTTCAAAATAGCAGAAGACCTCCAGTGACTCCCGATACTGTAGCTCCCGTTTTTCTGACGCCAAATGGACTCAACGCGAGGTTAAGTTAGACGCCTGAAATGTGAGTGTGTTTTTTTTTCTCTCTGAGGCTGAGAAAAACAGCTTAAATCCACACTCGGAGAGGAAATCGATACTCCAATGCTTATCTGTGCTAATTGCAAATAAATTGCAGCCACTGGCGGTTTGCCCAGCCCCGTCCGCCGACTGACTCTCTGGGAAGAGCACATCCAGAGGGAAAATAAGGCTGCGAAAAAAACTCAGAATCTAAAGTGGAGATGTCATGCATAACTGAGGCTTAAAACATACTTTGGAGAAACCAAAGATTCAAGATCTGTGAAAACATGTGACAAGAATCTTCCCCATTCTCCAATCAGTGCTGTTTCCGTCCATGGAGGCTCTAACAAAAATAATCTCGTCGACGCACCTTTTTTTCAGGACGATAACGTGACGGTGACGTGTGGGAAAAAAAAAATTGCTCTTTGGTGAGAAAATGTGACGAGACGAAGTGGTTCGACTGATTGTTATAAACAACCTCAAAGCCACGATCAGAGGGAAGAGGAGTGGCCGACGTTCACAAAGAAATGCAGGACATTTCTGCCTATTGTACTGTACATATCCAATACATATCAACCTAAATTAATTAGTTGAAGTACTAATACCATACTTATTTTTTTAAATATAAAACAGACTAAAATCAAAAACTTGAGTTTTCTTTGATTAAAACTAGACTAAAACTATCACATTTTGAAATGACTAAAGTGTGACTAAGACTAAAAAGTATGACTGCTGCCAAAAACAGCACTGTCTCCCACCCAGGTATTAACCAAAGCATCTACTCTATGGCATGACTTTTTTTTATTTTAAGCACATAAAAAAAGAAAAGAGAAAAAATCCAACTACTGCTACAATGTGCATTTATATGAGTGCAATATGAGCCTTTATATTGAGGAGCAGATGATGCTCTGATTAAGTCTGTTAAACATTGTGTGTTCCATAATTCTGTTCAGATCATGTTTAGTTTAGCTCCGTTTATCTCGCAGTCTCACATCTTTACAGCAAAGTGAAGACACCTTATTTGAGCACAGAACAGGTTCAGGTTGTCTTACGGTTTTAGGATCCCAAATCTGATATGAACATGCTACTCATTTAGCACCATCTTTTCCTACGCATAGATTATTTCCATTTTGAAATCGTAAAACTAGCATCGGTGATCCAAAATAATTATTTTCAGTCTGTCTCAATAATGCACAGAAACAAACATCGTTGTTGTGGCAGAGAGGTCGACTGGCTGGGTAATGTTTGTGTGTGTTTGCGTAGGGAAACACACAGCGTAGACTTCCTTCCATGTCCTGGCTTAACCCTTATGAGTTATAAATGCACTTTGTGGACATCGCTCCCCCTTCCCTAAAGTCTCATTTACACAACCCCACTCTTGTTTATTAGAAGCAGGCGCGGGCATGTTTATTAAGTCCCAAATGCGATTGTGGATGTGATTGGAGTCAGTCAGGGCAGCCACCTTCTCCTTCACGTCATCATCCTCACGCAATAAACCTCGCCCAAACCTGTTCCTAATATTTTCGTTTGGTTTCTGAATCAGAGAGGAAGAATAATGGTGAAACAGATTTGACTTTTTCAGTTTGCTATTTCCTCTCAATTATCATTGACTCTTTACCTTTACCAATTTAACAAAGAAACATACACTCAACAAAAATATAAACGCAACACCTTTGTTTCTGCTCCATTTTTCATGAGATGGACTTAAAGATCTAAAATTCATTCCAGATACACAATATTACCATTTCTCTCAAACATTGTTCACAAATCAGTCCAAATGTGTGATAGTGAGCACTTCTGCTTTGCTGAGATAATCCATCCCACCTCACAGGTGTGCCACATCAAGATGCTGATCTGACATCATGATTAGTGCACAGGTGTACCTTATACTGCCCACAATAAAAGGCCACCCTGAAATGTGCAGTTTTGTCTCACAGCAAAATGCCACAGATGCCACAAGCATTGAGGGAGCGTGCACTCGGCATGCTGACAGCAGGAATGTCAACCAGATCTGTTGCTCATGCATTGAATGTTCATTTCTCCACCATAAGCCGTCTCCAAAGGCGTTTCAGAGAATATGGCAGTACATCCAACCGGCCTCACAACCGCAGACCACGTGTAACCACACCAGCCCAGGACCTCCACATCCAGCAGGTTCACCTCCAAGATCGTCTGAGACCAGCCACTCAGACAGAAACAATTGGCGATCTACGCAGAGCAGCGGCGTTACGGGGGAAAGACACTGACATACATATCGCTGAAATAGATACTGAACGCTGGGTTTAAAGCTCCAGATTGAGGATCCTCGTCATATATGTGCGCTGTAGAGGAGCGGCTCGCTGCCAAACGCTCGCATTAGCGTCCGACATTGCGTAGCAGTAAGTGGGCTTGGGTTTACGTCACTGACGGTGAAAAGAGGCAACTGTGCAGAAGTGCTTAGAACCGTGATAAAACGATCCCACAAAAATGACAGATCGTCAGCTCTGGAGATCATAAGACGGTCTAATATCGTCATATCGCCCAGCTCTAAGGCAAATGGTGGTCACACCAGATACTGACTGGTTCTGAGTCCCCAGACCCCCAATAAAGCAATAAACTGCACATTTCAGGGTGGCCTTTTATTGTGGGCAGTATAAGGTACACCTGTGCACTAATCATGATGTCAGATCAGCATCTTGATGTGGCACACCTGTGAGGTGGGATGGATTATCTCAGCAAAGCAGAAGTGCTCACTATCACACATTTGGACTGATTTGTGAACAATGTTTGAGAGAAATGATAATATTGTGTATCTGGAATGAATTTTAGATCTTTAAGTCCATCTCATGAAAAATGGGAGCAGAAACAAAGGTGTTGGGTTTATATTTTAGTTGAGTGTAGTTATGATCATAATCAGCGCTTTACAAAAATCACAAATTTAAACCAAAAACTCCATTACAATATATTATACAAAATAATGTAAAAATGAGCAGGGTTTTTCAACAGCTCTTTGAAATGAATGTATCTTGTTTTAATAGTATCACTAACAGGTGCTCCTCCTACTAAAAAAGTACAGATACAGGAGAAATTTGGTTAATTAGAAAGAACTGATCCCATAGACTGGTTCATGTTTATAAGGATTTTCTAAGAAGCCAACAAGAGAAATCAAATAGTCTGAGAAGTGATCTGCTCAGAGGTTTGGCATGCTTGATTTAACCTTTGAAATGTGTGCCATGCAAATAAAATAAACAAAAGTCATTGTTCATGCAATATCCTTTCACCCGTGGTGTAATAATAATAATAATGCCTTACACTTATATTGCGCTTTACAAGCCTGTATTACCAAGTTTCTCAAAGCGCTACACTGTCGTCATTATTCATTCACTCCATACTTGGTGGTGAGCTGCTGTTGCAGCCACAGCTGCCCTGGGGCAGCCAGTCTGCGCCATCGGCCCACCACCTGCCACTCACTCATACACCAGGGTACGCAGACACTGGTGGTGTCTGCGTGTCTACTTTGCATGCTGTTTTTTATTACAGTTTACTGTTACATGTGTGCTAAATGTTTATAAAACAGTCAAAAATACTAGTATACTGTATTTTTACCAATGGGATCCAGGTCAAACCGTTTACTAACGCCCATTAGGTCACGAGCGTCACATGAGATAAATGTGTTAAAACTACAGTACTGATACTGAACTGTGAGACAATAAATTATATTGCAAGTTTTCTGTCATTCTATGTTTTCATATAAAACAAAATAACACATTTAATACATAATAATTAAATGGCCAACATTGCCTCTATTTTCAATGTGAATAAATAAACGTGGGGAAAAAGGCCCTTGTGATGTCATGTTGTTGTTTAGTTTAGTTTGGTTTATTTGTTTATTTGAGCAGTATACATTGTGCTCAAAAGGAGTGGGCTGAAGCTTATGAGCGCCCACCCCCACATTCAGTGCAATAAAAAAAAGTACATTTCACACAATGGTACCGAAGGAACAAAACATCAAAGAGACTTCATCCAAAGAGAATTTGAAACATTTCAGCAGCTACATTCGTACAGACCAACTTACAAACTTACAAAAAAATATATAAACTGTTTATATAATTAATTGAAACAAAGCACAACTACAACAATGATCTCGTTTCATGTACGATGTCTAGCACAAAGCAGATTTTTACCCGTGATTATCGACTGTTACTTTTATGTTATAAAGGTACATTAATAGATATTACACTCCGAGATCTTGATACTTCCCAGTTGTCATTACCATTCTCAGTATAATTTTAATTTGGGTTTAATTATCATCATCATTATCATTATTATTATATATTTATTTAATTGAGTTATATGTGAAGTATGATGTATCCTTGCATAGTGTGGTGCATTAAAAGCCAGAGTGTAGAGCGGGCCAGTTGAAGAGGGCAGTAGCTCCCATTCAACAAACCCCCAAACAGCTGATTTGGTAGATGATGTTCCTATGCTGAGTGGTGCATTAAAGGACAAGGTTTAGAGCCCGTTGGGAGGATTCCTCTCAACAGATCCATAACTTGCCTACCCTAATTCTTGTTACTTCCTGGATAAATCTCCGGCTCGCTAGCGACAAAATGTCATAAAACAAACATCGTAAATGGAGAGTTTAGCCTCGGACGTTAAAATGTTGTGGACAAAACTAGCTAAAAAATCTCAACATTGACCAATGTGTGAAGAATTTATGTTTTTACCTGCGGCGTCTCATGTAAAGCAAAAGTACCTTAAACGTGACTGCTGACACTGTGTTAGTATGCTTGACCCCCAATACCACTAGGTTTCAGTACTTTTTGCTAAGATCCAATGCGTGTGTGGATTCATAAATAAAATAAAATAAATAAAATACAGTAAAAAAGCTTTCAAAATGCTAATCATCGTCAATTACTTGGTACTCGACAGGGGTGTCCTCATTCCCCCTCACTCTTCGCCTTGGCCGCACCTCAGCATCTGCCTCCCTGCGCCTCCTCGATCTGCGCCGAGAATAGGCCGCGCTAATTCCTCCATTGTACCACATCAGCGGCGCCGCGCGCAGAAAGAAAAGCGCTGGCTGCGAGCGTTCTCGGCCGCACTGCTGCATAATCGTGTCCCCTCGGAGATGCCTCTGCAGTTTATTTCACCGTGACCTCCCGTAACTTTCATTAGCACAGAACCAGAGGGTTAGGGAGACCCGTGGGGACAAAAAAAACGTGTGAATAATTTTAACAACCCCTCAAAAGCGGCAACAAATTTAACCGCGGATATTAATTAATTTTCACCAGCTTAATGTGTTCCAGGAAGTGCCAACTGTTTTTTTTGCTTGAAATTTGTTTTAACTCGTACGTCTTTTGTCCGAGCCGTTGAAATTAATCTCACAAATTGGAAGAGCTTGAAACTTGAAACGTTAACTGGGGCTTTATCGAGCGAAGTGGACTTCCTAACACACCGGCACGCCTCCGCATTAGGAAACTGTTCGGACTCGTGCAGCATTCTCCAGAGTGTCTGAGGACCAGGAGGCACCGACCAGTCGCCAAGCGCAGCCAATCAGTCTGCTCCGTCTCATACAAAAATAGAACTGGGTTGGCAGGAGAGCGACGGTCTAACCCAGTGGTTTCTTTTCACACTAAGTATACCGACTCGGAACACATTTGCTTTTCCAAGTGCCACCGGGACGAGATCGAGACCCAATCTGGACCAAACCGGATCTAAAAAAGAAGATTGAACTAGAGATGCAATTTTCTTTCTCATGAAAAGTTCAGGGGCCGGACTTTCCAATCGTGGCCCAAAGTGAAGCCCCGGTGTTCTTCATCATATTTGTCTACTATGCAAGTTGGGGGCATCCTCTAGGAAATGTCATGAACTTTGCTCTGGCATTTCTGTGAAAGTGACCCTGCAAGTTGTGAAATGTGCCGATAAACTGTGAAGAAATGTGATGCTACAAATACGTCAGGGAAGTTTCTAGGCCACAACTAAGTTTTAGCGGCTTCCTGTTTCATTGTTTGAAATAATAATCATACAAAAACCAGGTATAGGGCCTTTAACCTTTGTTTGGTCCTTGGTCCGAAAGCCATCTGAAGGATTTTTGTAGAAAGAAGCAGAACAAAATATGAATGTGTGGTAATTTTCAGGCTCATTTTTGAAGTGTACATTTTTTGATATTAGGGTCTTTAAAGGGTGCAAAATTGTAGGATCACACGAGGGTTAAGTAAGTGGTTAAATAAAAAGTCGACACACTGGTCCGGACGGAGGATGAAAAAGGCAAAGTCCTGTCCAGCTCCTTTAGTGGCAGCCGTGGATCAGGAGACTGTGGTGAACGATCGGCGGTTGCCAGTTCAGTTTTGCCATACTGCATGCAGTCCCATTTCCTCACCATTTAGTGCCGACTACACCCCGTCCCGGACTAAAAGCCATCGCGCTGCCGTGTCCTTTGGAGGTATTGTGAGTCCTGTGTCAGACGAGAGGAGAGGTGTGGCTGAGTGTGGCGGTGACATTTACAACAATGAGCCCCGTATTCAGCGTCTGCACCTCAGAAAGTCCTGGATAAAACCGCCCGACCAGCCAATATCGGCCTTTTCTTATCTCCACCTGTCTGTTCTTAAATCTCCACTCGTCTGTCCTCTTTTTAAGAACGTATAGTCAAATTGTTATTGTTAGCGTTACTTGATGAAATGCACGGCAGGTGATAATGTAGATTTCTCCCATAACCTATTAGTTTTAAGGTCAGATTTTATTGGAAATGAACTTAGAAAGGTCTCCTGATCTTTCATATGAAGAAAACTGCTCAGAATCCTGCTTATTAATATTTAGATTCATAATATAGCCTACAATTCAAATCTCAAAAGTAAACCTTCTTAATAAGCCTTTAGTTTTATCATCCTCCTGCTCAGCTGTGATTGACAATCGTCTCCATGGAGACTCAAGGGGAAAGGGGCGGAGTTACATGCTTGTAGCGGCTCAGAGCGGCTCAACGTGAGAGAAGCAGACCGGGGGGGTGAAGAAAACTCCATCGGGCACAAAGAAAACACAACGTGCGGCCTTTGTAAAGCAGCAGAGGTCATTAGAAAGTCGCTGGCTGGTTCTGCTGGTGTCTTTTTCGAAGACAGTCCCTACGGAGCGTCTGCAACGCCGCTAAATCTGCAGCACGGCGCACATCAGGCGGACATGCAGCCGCGGACACGATTTTACGATTAAGCCATTTTCCACATCGTCTGTTTTTAAAAGCATGAATTGATTGAATTAATTCGATTTATCGCCCAGCCCTAGTATAAAAAAGAAGAAACTTACCCAATACTTATTTCATGTAGTTTTGTTGCTAGCAAGCCCGAAGAATTCCAGGAAGTAACTACAACATCGCGGCCTTTTTCCCACGCTGATTGACATGTTTGGTAGTGTAGCATGAATTGCGACCGAGATTACGCTGCAATCCAAATATGGTCATTTCCTTTGTGTAAAAAGATAGAAAACTTGCAATACATGTTTTTTCTCATATTTATATCAGTAATGTTCCCGTCCTTTTTGGCCCCACTTCTCCTACTCTGATATTTTTTTTATTTTTATTTAAATGTCAGCGTTAGGGAGTGAGTTGTGTTCAAAGTAAAGCAGAGAAACCCTCAAATCCAACGTTTCGACCACAAAACATCGTTAAAATGCGAGCGTCTCGAGTCTCCTGCAGTTTACCCGGGATAATTGCTCTGTGACAAAGGTGAGCTTTGATGTTTAAGACGCAGAACGTTTGTGAAAGAAGAAAGAGACGCTGAGGCTATGTGACGACAACACGGTCACACGGCTCAGGCGCCCTCACGGCAGCACGTTTAAAAAAGGCCTGGCAGAGTTAAAGGTCAAGATTAGCCACAATTAAGTGTCCATCCAACACCCGCACACAGCCAGGGCAAACATGCAACAGCCAGGGGTGTCAGTAAGCTCCACTTCATCTGAGCAGTATGTTTGTGCAAAATATCAGATCGCAGTACTTTCTGCTGCAATACCAAGTATCGCATTTATCAAGTATCGCAATACTGTTTTTTGTCCTGCACTCCTTTGTTTTTTAAGTAACGGTTACACAGCACTTTGTTACATGCTGTGTTAATCCATCTTAACACTTTAATAGATATAAAATGGTTTATAAACTTTTGACATATTACTATTTGTTTTTTACACATTTTAAGATAAACATATTACTTATCATAATTACTGTATCACAATACGGCCCCTGAGTATTGTGATATGTATCGGATCGGGCCCCGAGTATCGTGATATGTATCGGATCGGCCCCTGAGTATCATGATATGTATCGGATCAACCCCTGAGTATCGTGATATGTATCGGATCGGCCCCTGAGTCTTGTGATATGTATCGGAACGGCCCCTGAGTATTGCGATATGTATCAGATCGGCCCCTGAGTATCGTGATATGTATCGGATCGGCCCCTGACTCACGTGATATGTATCGGATAGGCCCCCGAGTATCGTGATATGTATCGGAACGGCCCCTGAGTCTCGAGATATGTATCGGATCGGCCCCTGAGTATCGTGATATGTATCGGAACGGCCCCTGAGTATCGTGATATGTATCGGAACGGCCCCTGAGAATTGCGATATGTATCGGATCGGCCCCTGAGTATCGCGATATGTATCGGAACGGCCCCTGAGTCTCGTGATATGTATCGGATCGCCCCCCCTGAGTATCGTGATATGTATCGGATCGGCCCCTGAGTATCGTGATATGTATCGGATCGGCCCCTGACTCGCGTGATATGTATCGGATAGGCCCCTGAGTATCGTGATATGTATCGGATCGTGGCAAAAGTGTATTGTCCCGGCCCGGGTAAAAACGCCCCTGTTTTTCACAGTAACAGAGCCCTTTCATTTTGAGGGTCTCCTCCACTGCTGTCAGAAAGTCTGCCAAATGAATCGGGCCTCTGTGTAGACCTGTCCGTCTGGGATGGGAACTGCGTGGGAGGCTCCGCGCTGCTGCCGTGGGTAACCCTGGAGTAAACCGCGCTGCGCCGCGGATCCTCTGTCCGTGGTTTTTACGCATCGTCCTCACCGGCATAAGCCCTCATATCTGCGTTATTACCAGAGCACAGATACATTAGCAGATTACTGCGTTGTATTGACTTGTGTAACCCATTTGAGCGTGACATTTACTCGCTGACCCACATCTGCCCGGGCCGTGCCCATGGAGGGAGCGTGTGTCCTGGTCGGAGGAGAAAGCGGTAGGGGCGGGGGCTCGGATCGCGCGGCTTGATTGAAGTGGTTTGTGGAATAATGTGAATCGTGTTTGTTGTGGCTGGAAAAATCCTGATCTCCAGGAAGTATGGGCTGTGGAAGGACAGAATACATCATCACATCACATGCATTGTTCAGTTTATATTTTTCGTCTTGAAAAATAATATGGATTCACAAAATTAACCCAATCTAGTGAAGTTCAATTACTATTTTGACCAAATACCATAAGAACTGTCATGTGTGAAAAGCTCGGACTTTTAGCGCTGCATTTGCTGCTGATTAGGTTTATCTGATCACAGAAAAGGCTTCTCAGGGATGGGATTTATTTGACTGTCCAGCTGTCCACTCCTGCGTTTTAAATCTGTTCAAAGACAGGATAGTCTGGAACCTGGATTGTGTTTGTATTTATTTTGCTCTCCATTAGCTGTAACACGTACAGCTACTCTACCTGGAGTCAATAAAACATACAGTTTTAGAAAGAAATACCCCTTGATCCCAGATACATGTTTGTAAAGAATAGGAAAAGCCTGTATTCTAGGCTAGGGATTTATAGCTCTTCAATGGGAATCTTTGGGATCCGCTCAAAGAGCCATTCAAAAGACTGGCTCGATTATTTTTTATTAGTGTTTTATTATGATTTTTTTTAAAGACTTCAGCCTGAAAAACTCCCATTGTCTGGGAACTAGTTTGCTCAGAGGTTTGGCATTTTGATTGAAGTTACTAATGCTTACAGCGGGATTCATTTTAACCGATTAAAGAGTGTTTGGTGCAAAAACCTTTCACTTGTGGGTTTCTGCTATGCTTGTGTGCTGTTTTCCAGTGTTTGCTCAAAAAAATTATTTGTATCAAAAACATGTGTAAATCTCCATGCATTTATTGTATGGAATGGATTCTTTGTCTAATCCAAGATTTAAAGGGCAGGTATGTAGTAACCGATAACAGACCGATAACGTAATAACCTTATCGTTAACGTTGTCGGTCATGTCATGTCTTCTTTTGGGTTTGTGCAACATGCTAACAAGGAAAACACACTTTTTTTTTCTTTAAAAGCATTTCATTATAATATCATGCAAGGGTAAAAAAAAAAATATGGCTAAAGAACTCTGTTATTGAGTGGTTAGGCTGAACAATTTTAAAAACACCTCCAGTGAGCAATATATATATATATATATATATATATATATATATATATATATATATACATACATACATACACATTGAACTGTTCCATGCTGTTTAACATTGTTCAACAGAGCCAATAATTTACATAGCAAAGTTCTGTGTGTGTGTGTGTGTGTGTCTGTATATATGGTTTATGGAGCCAATTGACCTGACTACTCACCAGCACTACGAGAACCTAAGGGGATTAGCAGGACTATGCTACGGTCCTCATAAACCAAGATTTTGTATTTTAATTTTTAGCATATAAAGAGCATAATTTCATTGTTTTTCTGAAGTCCTTTTAATGCTCAATGATAATATATCATGCACATATCAAGTTTTTTTTAAATTCTTAGCTTTTAAAGACCATAAATTGAAAGTTTATTTGACGTCCATATAATACCCCAACCTGACTTCTTGTGTATGGAGTGTATGATGTGCTCCCCCTACCCTACTCTGGTGGTATTGAAGGCTCCATTGTGATTGGTTCTTTATGGGGACACGTGCGGGATATGTGTCCGGGCATGTTGAGTGATTTCGGAAGACATCTAATGGTAATGCGAAGAAGAAGGACCAAGAGAAAGTTCACTCCAAAGAAGACAAGAAAATATATTGGTAAGTATCTAGTCCTTGTTAAATATACGTTATCAAGTATTTTCTGAATGGAACTTAGCCCCGGCCTGGAGGATTTATCCCCGGGCTGGATGATATGGGGACCGGGCTATTGGGTTTTGGAGCTGGCTGTGGAACTTAGCCCCAGCCTTGGTGAGTTTTCCCCGGCCTGGATGAGTTGGGGGGTGTAGTCCGAGGAGGGGTGCTTAAGAGTGGGTCCGAGATGTGGGCTGTGTGTCCCCGGAGGTCCAGAGGAGTCAGGGGGGCGAGTGTGTGCAAGTAGGGCCGGGGTAGGAGTGCCCTGAGCCGGGTAGTGTAAGTGGAGTAGAGGGTGGGTCATTGTGGTGGATGTCGGTGCGGAGCTGGTAGCTTTAGGAGCAGGCTGGTCAGAGGAGGTCCAGAGGAGCCAGGGGGGCGAGTGTGTGCACGTAGGCCGGGGTAGGAGTGCCCTGAGCCGGGTAGTGTAAGTGGAGTAGAGGGTGGGTCATTGTGGTGGATGTCGGTGCGGAGCTGGTAGCTTTAGGAGCAGGCTGGTCAGAGGAGGTCCAGAGGAGCCAGGGGGGCGAGTGTGTGCACGTAGGCCGGGGTAGGAGTGCCCTGAGCCGGGTAGTGTAAGTGGAGTAGAGGGTGGGTCATTGTGGTGGATGTCGGTGCGGAGCTGGTAGCTTTAGGAGCAGGCTGGTCAGAGGAGGTCCAGAGGAGCCAGGGGGGCGAGTGTGTGCACGTAGGCCGGGGTAGGAGTGCCCTGAGCCGGGTAGTGTAAGTGGAGTAGAGGGTGGGTCATTGTGGTGGATGTCGGTGCGGAGCTGGTAGCTTTAGGAGCAGGCTGGTCAGAGGAGGTCCAGAGGAGCCAGGGGGGCGAGTGTGTGCACGTAGGCCGGGGTAGGAGTGCCCTGAGCCGGGTAGTGTAAGTGGAGTAGAGGGTGGGTCATTGTGGTGGATGTCGGTGCGGGGCTGGTAGCTTTAGGAGCAGGCTGTGGAACTTAGCCCCAGCCTTGGTGAGTTTTCCCCGGCCCTGATGAGTTGGGGACCGGGGTATTGGGTTTAGGAGCTGGCTGTGGAACTTAGCCCCAGCCTGGGTGGTTCTTTGTAGGTTCAAGTATTGTCTGTTTATCTTTCAGAGTGACACTGGGAAGGACCAAAGGCAGGAGATGGCACAAGAAAAAAACAACCCAGACTCAGACCCAGACTATGTGGGTGATGAAGATTTAGATGAGCTCCCCCATCCAAATATATGGCTGACACAAAAGTCGGATACAAGTGTTGCTCCTGCTTCTAGTGCACCGGGAACCAGCCAGCAAGGTAGTTCTTCATACACCTCAGAGTTGCATTCAGAGAATGGTCCACGAAGAGGAGACCCACAGCGGACAAGTTCCATAAATTACTGCTTTGTCTGCGGTAAGCCCCAGAAGAAAATATCGAGACATCTTAAAACACACAAGACCAATGCAGAGATTGTACAAGTCTTTTCCCTTACTGATGTCAAGTTTAGTTTGTTTAGTTTTTTTTTTTTTAGTTTAGTTTATTTGTTTATTTGAGCAATACACATTGTGCTCAAAAGGAGTGGGCTGAAGCAAAAAGCTTATGAGCCCCCACCCCCAAGTGCAATACATAAAAAAAGAACATTTCAAAACATTTCAAGCAGCTACATTCATACAGACCAACTTACAACAAACAACAAAAATATATAAACTCTTTATATAATTAATTAAACCAACGCACAGCTACAACAACAATCTAGTTTCATATACGATGTCTAGAACAAAGTAAGTCAAAAAAATGTGTTACTTAATATATTGCTTGCATATTTTTACCCGTGATTACAGAGTTACTTTTATGGTATAAAGGTACATTAATAGATATTATAATTTGAGATCTTGATACTTTCCAGTTGTCATTACCATTCTCAGTATAATTTTAATTTGGGTTTAATTATCATCATCATTATTATATATTTATTTAATTGAGTTATATGTGAAGTATGCTGTAGCCCTGCACAGTGTGGTGCATTAAAATGCCAGAGAGTGAGCAAGTTGAAGAGAGCAGTAACTCCCCTTCAACAAACCCCCTAACAGCTGATTTGTAGATGATGTTCCTATGCTGAGTGGTGCATTAAAAGACAAGGTTTAGAGCCCGTTGGGAGGGTCCCTCTCAACAGATCCATAACCTGCCAACCCTAATTCTCCGTTTGTGAATTTGAGCAATAGAATGACAACCGTTCCAAGCAGCAACACTCTTCCAGATTATAGAGGAACAATACACATAATTGATCCCACTGCTCCCCCTAGTGGCAACGCATTTCTTCTTGTCTGTATATTTCAAAAGTCTTTTGTTTGTATTTATATTTGAACAGGTTGATGTTTGGACATAGTTTCAATTCCATCTCCAGTTTATTCCACAATTGTACACCATTAACTGTTGGACTAAAACTTTTCAAAGTTGTGCTATGTTTCTGAATCCTAAAGTTTAATTCATCACGTAATTCATAACGACCAGTACGTTCTTGGAACCTTCTTTGTATTTGGTTTGGTAACAATTTATACCTTGCTTTGAATAACATTTGAACAGTTTGGAACTCAACAATGTCACAAAACTTCATGATCTTTGATTTTAAAAATAATGAGTTTGTGTGGTCCAAAAACCCAACTTTATGAATTACTCGGATAGCTCTTTTTTGCAACAATATTATTGGTTTAACTGTGTTTTTATAAGTACTACCCCAAACCACAGTACAATAATATAAGTAGGGCAAAATCAGAGAACAGTATAAGGTATGTAGAGCTTTGATGTTTAAAATGTGCTTTGCTTTTGCAATTACTGAAATGCTTCTAGAAATTTTTGTGGATATATATTTTATGTGAGATTTCCAAGTAATTCTGTCATCAATAATCACACCAAGGAATTTGATTTCATGCACTCGCTCGATAACAACACCTTCTATCTGAATTGCTTCCTGAGCATTGGAGTTACAGTTGCCAAATATCATCATTTTGCTTTTACTCAGATTTAAAGATAATTTATTTTGTTTGAACCACTTGTTGACACTTTTGAGTTCCAAGTTAACAATCCGACACAGCTGCTGTAAGTCGTCTCCTGATGCAAAAATATTTGTATCGTCAGCAAACAAGATAAATTTAAGTATTTCAGACGTTTTACAAATGTCGTTAATATACATATTAAACAATTTTGGGCCCAGAATAGAACCTTGAGGTAAACCACAGACAATTTGTCGACAACTCGACTGATAATCACCGATTTTCACACATTGTTTTCTATTTTTTAAGTAACTGGTAACCCACTGTAGAGCTACCCCCCTAATTCCATAAAGTTCTAGTTTATTAATTAATATATCATAGTTTATTGTATCAAACGCTTTACTCAGGTCAATAAATAACCCTATTGCACATTTCTTGTTATCTACAGCATTAGTTATTTCTTCAGTTATATCAAAGAGCGCGTGTGAGGTTGAGTGATTGTTCCTAAACCCAAACTGATTGTCCGAGAGTAAATTACACTTTTCAATAAAGCTGTCGAGTCTAGAGTTAAAAACCTTTTCTAAGATTTTAGAGAATTGCGGTAAAAGGGAAACAGGCCTATAGTTTGTAAAGAGATGTTTATCTCCTGCTTTGAACAGAGGAATCACTTTTGCTACTTTCATACTATCAGGAAATTGTCCAGTTTGCAACGATAAGTTACAGATGTAAGTTAACGGCTTAGAGATACTTTCAATAACAGTTTTTAAAGTTTTCATGTCCATGTCATGGTAATCGGTCGAAGTTTTATTTGTACACCCTTTAACAATTTCCAGTATCTCCTTTTCCTCCACAGGTTTGAGGAACAGGGACATAGGATTTGCTTCTATCAGATCACAATTATAGTTCTCAACGTTTGCAATTTTTGCAGCAAGGTTCGGTCCAACATCTACAAAGAATTTATTAAATGTTTCGACTACTTCATTCATATTATTTAAAGTGTTATCCTCATCTTTGAAATATTTTGGATAATTAATCGTTCTTGGTTTATTTCTAATTATTCTATTTAAGATGTTCCATAAACCTTTAATATTATTCTTATTAGTATCCAACAACTTATTATAATAATCCTGTTTACATTTTCTAATGATACCTGTCAGTTTATTTTTATATTTCTTATATTTATCCTCAGCTTCTTTTGTTCGGTTACTTATAAAGTTTTTGTAAAGATTTTTTTTTTTCTTGCAAGCATTTAGTAAACCTTTAGACATCCATGGTGTTTCTTTACACTTTCTGTTTTTACTGTATTTCTTCATTGGGCAGTTTTTGTCGTATACCTTTTGAAATACTCGCGTAAACTCATCATATGCCATATTTGTGTCATTCTCTCTGTACACAATACTCCAGTCTTGAGCTAAAAGCTCCTTTTTAAATGCATCAATAGTTTTCTCTGTTTTTACCCTTCTAAACCAATACTTGTTTTCCTCTTCATCTTTTACATATCCATTTTTATACATAACGAAAACTGGAAGGTGATCACTAATATCATTTATAATTAACCCGCTGACTGTATCACTTTCAATTTCATTTGAGAAAATGTTATCAATCAAGGTTGCACTATGAGTTGTTATTCTACTTGGTTTAGTGATTAGAGGAAACAGACCTATACTGAATAAAGTATTTATAAATTCGTCCGTCTTTTTATGTTTATATGGGTTTAACAGATCGATGTTGAGGTCTCCCCCCACAAACATGACTTTATGATTTAATCCTGAAAAGTGCTCCTCCATCCAGTTAGAAAAAACATCTATATCAGAGCCAGGTGTTCTATAGATAGAACTCACAATAATATTTTTCTTTTTTTGCCTTGTAATTTCAACAGTAAGGCATTCAAGTGTATCATCCACCACCATTGTCTTATTTTCCATTACTTTGTAACTATAGTTGGAGTCTATAAACATAGCTACGCCCCCTCCATGCTTGTTCTTTCTGTTCATACTTATAAATTCATAACCATCAATAGAAAACTCAAATTCTCTGTCATTATTGATCCATGTTTCTGTGATTAGAATGACACTGAATGGTGTGGAAAACTGTTTTAAGAAGCTTTTGATGTGGTCAAAGTTTGCATAGAGGCTTCGACTATTGAAGTGGATTACAGTGAATGCCTTAATGTTCTTAAGTTTACTATTGTACAGATCCTCTGTGTAGTATTGACAGTCATTGGTAGCTCTAGTAAAAAAGTTATTTTCCGGGTCGATGTCGATCTCAGTGTTCTGTAGGTCGTATTGAGAGAATGTAAAATCCTGGGAGTTTGCTTCAGCAATTCTCCTTATTGAAAAGTCCAAGTCGGTGCTTCCTATAGAACTATATGTATTACTGGACATGTGAAATTATGTGCTTTTACATACCAAAATCCATACGTTTTTCTCGGTGTTTATACTGGATGTGGTGTACTGCTGCGTGGACGTATAATGAGTTTGTCATATCTCAAGAAGGCGATCTCCCCCCTTTCTCGTGCAGCTCTCAGCTCCGGCATCAGTTCTTTGCGTTTTCTTTTTATTGATTCGGTGTAGTCCTCGTTTATGAAGATTTTTGTTCCTTTAAGTCGTTTGGCGCGCTGCAAGATTTCCTCGCGATCCTTCCACCTCAGTAGTCTGGCGATGATGGGTCTCGGCCAGTCTCTCCCGCCGTCGTGTTTCCCTACGCGGTGAGCCCTCTCCACCTCCACCGCGTGATGTAGCTGGAGCTTCTCCTTCAATATCTCCTTAACTTTTACCTCGGCGTCGGCCCAGGTCTCCCCGGGCGACTCCAACACTCCCTCAAATATCAGGTTATTTCTGCGGCTCTGTCCCTCCAGATACTCCAGTTTGTCCGTGATGATGTGTAAATTGTCACATACTTTGTAAAAGTCCGTTTGTAAAGTGTTTGTGCGCTCCGTGAGTTTCAGATTATGTTCTTTTAAAGTGTCCACCTCACCTTGCGTGAACTGCAGGCTTGTTTTTAGTTCTTGAATGTCCTTAGTCTGTAAATCCATGCGGGTGTTTGTTGATTCCATGATGAGTTTTATAAATCCTTTGAAGTTCTCCTGTTGTTGTTGAATTAATTCCCTGAACATGACCCTCTGCTGCTCCATGAGCTCCGTGACTCGACTGAGGCTTACGTATTCCTCTTCCACCGCCGAATCTGCCTGTTGCTTCGCCTCTATTTTCGGCGGTTTAGGCATTTTGCTCCCTCTCAGCAGGCCTGAATTTTCTTAATATTCTTAACGAATATTTTGATATTCTTAAAAACTTTTTTTTTTTCCGCGTTGGTCTAGCTTTGTCCGTCCCTGAAATCGGTCCGACCGGAAACAATCAAGGAGCGCAACAAACGGATTGAAAAAATTAGGAATAAAGGGAACTTTTTACATAATCAAGCAGTATTACAAAGTGGGAAAGGGCAATTGAAAGTGAAGCGACGATGCAAAAAAAAAGCTTTGGATGGAAAGTTTATTCACTGCATGTATTGTCAAGGCATGTTTCTCCGCAAAGAACTATGGAGGCATACTCGCAGGTGCCCTCACAAACCCGAAGATGCAAACCAAGAAGAGACGTCTGGAAGGAGAAGGATCCTCGGCTCTGCATCAGCTCAGGATGCCGCCTTATGTGCGCAAATCTCGGGTGGGGTTTGGAAGCTTCTCAGTGTTATGAACGTGGATGAAGTTGGATCAGTTGTGCGAAATGACTTCTGTATTCTCCAGTTTGCCCAGTCACTTTACAACATTCATGGACAGGATACAACAAAGTATGAATACATAAGACAAAAACTGAGAGAAGTGGGACGTCTGCTGCTGTGCTTGCGGACAGATTTCTCTGTGCCGACCCTGGAAGATGCTGTTAGGCCTGCAAACTTTGAGAAAGTGGTACAAGCGGTCAAAAAGGTAGCAGGTTTTAATGATGACAATCTTTCGTACAAAACCCCGAGCCTTGCTCTTAAACTCGGCCACACACTGAATAAGATCTGCGACATCATCCACTGCCGGGGCTTGATGGCAGAAGATGAGAAGCTGGTGAAGTATACTGAAACATTTAAGAAGTTGCTCAGTACCAAGTGGAAAGAATATGTATCTCACAATGCCCTTAACACACTGAGTGATGCCAAGTTTAATAAACCGTTAACCTTACCATTCACTGAAGATGTTGTGAAACTTCACAAGTTTTTGGAAAAGGCAGCAGAAGAGGCCACAAGCAAACTGCAAGAAACAGATGATGCTCAAACTTATGCCCGTCTTGCCATGGTGTTGCTCACACAAATCATTGTGTTCAACCGTCGGCGAGCTGGAGAGGTTTCCAAAATGCCTCTGAAACATTTTCTGGAGAGGGATAATCAACAACTTCATGCGGATGTAAGCCTTGGTTTATCGGACACAGAAAAGAAGCTCTGCCGGTATCTAAGTCGCGTGGAAATTATGGGTAAAAGAGGGAGAAAAGTTGCAGTTCTTCTCCCCCGACCTGTTGTCAATGGTCTTACACTACTCACAAATAAGAGGAAAGAATGTGGTGTGTCTCCCTCAAACCCATTCTTATTTGCACGACCCAAAGCACCAACCCATTATAGAGGAAGTGACTGCCTGAGACGTTTCTCCACACAGTGCGACACAAAGTACCCCGAGCACCTCCGGTCGACGGGTCTCAGGAAACATGTGGCCACGCTATCTCAAGTCTTAAACCTCCAGGAGAATGAGCTGGATCAGGTGGCAGACTTCCTTGGACATGATATCCGCGTACACAGGGAATTCTACAGACTGCCTGTTCCAACAACACAACTTGCAAAGATATCCAAAGTATTGCTTTTAATGGAGAAGGGATCCATTTCCTCGCTAAAAGGAAAGACGCTGGAGGAGATTGAACTTGAAGGTTTGTTAAATGTATCTCTTATCTGGGTGTGCATGTAGGGCCGGGGTAGGAGTGCCCTGAGCCGGGTAGTGTAAGTGGAGTAGAGGGTGGGTCATTGTGGTGGATGTCGGTGCGGAGCTGGTAGCTTTAGGAGCAGGCTGGTCAGAGGAGGTCCAGAGGAGCCAGGGGGGCGAGTGTGTGCACGTAGGCCGGGGTAGGAGTGCCCTGAGCCGGGTAGTGTAAGTGGAGTAGAGGGTGGGTCATTGTGGTGGATGTCGGTGCGGAGCTGGTAGCTTTAGGAGCAGGCTGGTCAGAGGAGGTCCAGAGGAGCCAGGGGGGCGAGTGTGTGCACGTAGGCCGGGGTAGGAGTGCCCTGAGCCGGGTAGTGTAAGTGGAGGAAAGGGTGGGTCATTGTGGTGGATGTTGGTGCGGGGCTGGTAGCTTTAGGAGCCGGCTGGGGATCTTAGCCCCAGCCTTGGTGAGTTTTCCCAGGCCTGGTGGCTTTAGGAGCGGGCTGATTGAATTGAATCCCCCTTTTGTTTTTAGATGAAATTCCCATCAGTGCAGATGAGGCCGAAGAGGAGAGTCACAGTGACTCGGGGGACTCTGCTGAGAAACAAGCGGCAACTGTGGTTATAGATGATGACCCGATCGACATAGCTGATGGAGATACCTCTGATTTTGAAGGCAAGTTCTTCTGTTTACTCTTGTAGTAGTCTTGCTCTGACTTATTCACATTGTTTTGTTTAAATTAATTCCTAATTTTCCTTTTCAGAGGCAGCACAGAGGCCTGCAAAGCAACCTGGACCAAAACGCAGAGTGACAAAAAGAGCATGGTCAAAGACTGAAGAAGCAGCTGTAATGCGGCATTTTAAAAAACACATCAAGAGAGGAAAACTGGCCACAAAAAATGAAGTAACTCAGTGTAAGCAAGCAGAAATGGCCTTAAGTCAGAGAACACTGCAGAATATAAGAGACTTTGTGAGAAATCGTGGACTAGCACATAAAAGACAACTAAAGGTAAAAGATGGATAAGCATGGAGTGTATGTATGAAGAACATTAAAACTTTTCCAGCCTCTAATTGTGGTTCATCCATCCATCCATTTTCTCCCACTTGTCCGTTGCCGGGTCGTGGAGGCAGCCGTTGGAGCTGCCCAAATCACATAGCACCAGTCCCCTATGGCTCCTCCTGCAGGTGGTGGGTCCACGGAAGGACGGCCTCATGGTTCCAAACGGGCCTGTTGGTCTCTCATAGGGGAATTGTGGTTCAGTTATGTTTAAAGTCCTCATAATTCATCTTTGGTCCTCATGAACCACCTTCTGGTCGGTGGCTGTGTATAGACAACCGTAGCTGATACAAGGATGTTAAATAGACCTAAATTTTTTTCAGATTTTTTACAGTTAGTCTATCCAGAGCTTATCTCTCTAGGACCTTGGGAAACCATAGTCCTCTTAAACCACACCAGGGTTGGTTTTTCCAAAAGGTCAACATAAACCATAAAACCACGTATGTGTGTGTGTGTGTGTGTGTGTGTGTGTGTATGTATGTATGTATGTGTATGTGTGTATATATATATATATATATATATATATATATTATTATTATTTTTTTATGTGTGTAAATGTAGCTATTATTTTGCAATTCAAAATGCATTGTGTTTAAAATTGTTCAGCCTAACCACTCAATAAAACACTGACATAAATGTGAGAGTTCTTTAGCCATATATATATATATATATATTTTTAATCCTTGCTTGATGTTATAATTAAATGCTTTTAAAGAAAAAAAAGTGTGTGTTTTCCTTGTTAGCATATTGCACAAAGCCACATTGTGTTGATACATCAAATAACTTGATTAATGTTGTTATTACGTTATTTATAAAAGGATTTTCTCGTTGCAAGGCCGATAATGTAATAACTTATTACAATCGTTATTACGTTAACGGCCTGTTCTAACGTTATCGGCTTATTACATTTTTAGACTGGTCACATGTATTACGTTATCGGCCGTTATTACGTCATTGGATCCTACACAGTATTATGATCAAATCCTGAGCGCTGGTGTCAGACATACTGTAGGAGACTTCTGGAAACATTCATTTGTATCCAATGTTTCATTTAGCTGCAAATTCAACAATGGACAAACATATGGGCTTTAAAACCAAGGGTCCAACTTTTTAACTCGTGACCCATTTTGACATCGCAAAAACTTACAATGCTTCAAAAAACAAATCTGTAACTATGTGGAGAGAGAGTAGCCAGGACGATCGTTCTCCAAATGAAGGGAAATGGTTTGAGTTTCCTCTCCGTACTTACCTGAACGTTTGCAGATGGTGCCACCACACAGTTAGTTCCTCCTAGAACAACAATTAAAAGCGTGTTTCAGCGCGGCGGTCCACGGCGTATTGTACTCCTCAACGGCGCTTCACCTGCGTCTCCTCAAACAGGCGCTGACAGATGGCGCGGCGTTTTTCCCTCTGCCGCTCCGATATCAAGGCTATTAACCATCACTTAGAGACCACAATTAAACTGATGTTCTCTCGGAGCTGCAAACATTTGTCACTCCCACGCACCCCCAACGCCGAAACAACAAGACGGATGACTGCGAACCCTTACAGAGAGGAGTCAGAGATCCACGTAATGAGCTAACGGATGTTTCTGGTTTCATAACGGAGCTCAATTGTGAAGATCCAGACCCTCTGTACGAAACGAAATGAGTATGAGGGTCTGGTAAAACCAGGCTAGTGCAACATAAAACATATAACACAGAATTTAGATAAAAATAAGCTATACAACTTTAAACTATACAGCTATAGGGGCATGCATGAAGAATAATAAAATAAATTAGATTAATAATAAAAGGTAAAATATTGTAAGACGACAACAATTGACATTCAACAACAGCAGGATTGCATTTACAGATGTGTAGGTCTGAGTCGGTGGCGCAGATGGTAGAGCGGGTCGTCTCATGATCAGCAGGTCAGGGGTTCGAATCCCGCCTCCTGAAGGTGCACATTGACGTTGTGTCCTTGGGCAAGACACTTCACCCTCCTTGCCTCCAGTGTCTGCGTACACTGGCGTATGAATGAGAGAGTGAATGGGCCCCCTATGAGAGACCAACAGGCCCGTTTGGAACCATGAGGCCGTCCTTCCGTGGACCCACCACCTGCAGAAGGAGCCATAGAGGACTGGGGCCATGTGACTTGGGCAGCTCCAATAGCTGCCCCCACGACCCGGCAACGGACAAGTGGGAGAAAATGGATGGATGGATAGGTCTGAGTCCATTTTCCTCTTGTTGCAAATTGAACCTCTACTTGGAACCTTGTTGAATTGTTGCTATTTTTCAGTTTCATGTGTGTCTCTAAGTTTGAGTCGTTCCCGTTACTGAACACAAAAACTCTTCACTGATTAATGGCACAGTCCGATGACATCATCATCAGGAAGTTGTTGCATTCAGGAGAACATTTCCCACAACTCTCTCTCTTCTATATTATACTGTGAACTGTTTGTGGACATTTGGGGACGTGGGTTCCAACGTTTCCAAGTTGACAGCCCTGCTTCAGGACGACGGAGAAACCGGAGAAACAGGAGAAAATAAAATGTGACTCTTCCAGCCAAAAAATGTAGAAGGCCTTTGGGAGCAGCTTGGAAAAATGAAAGACAGGGATCTACTGCGAACTCTCCCGCCAACGTCCTCCTCTCACATTGTGCGCGGTGGGCGTTTTTCAGTCCTCAGAGAAACACATTGTTTAAAAGCAGCCCTCCTCTCTTTTTGGTTTTTAGCAGAGCTCGCGCCTTCTTCTTTTAGCACCTGCTCGCGCGTGACAGATTGTGAGGGGCAGCGCTCTCGACGCGCAAACGCGAGCGCGAAGCGAGGCTTAAGTTGCGTCGGTGATGTTTATGAAGCCGTAATTAGCTCCCAGTCAAAAATCCATCGTGAATAAAACATTAAAACGCATGCATCAATACTTAATCCCGTCTTATCTGGAAGTGTCAGGGAAACGCAGATGTTTCCCCTTATCTTACGGCAAATCAAACATCAAGCACAAAACATTTGACAGATTTTAGTGCTTATTTTAACAGACTCGAATAGATTACTGCACTTTGTAACCAAGCACTTTTGCGGTCCACGTTGTACTGCAATGTATATATATCATTTCTTTGGGGACTGTCCATTGCTCCTTTTAAGAAGGTTGTTAGCACTGTAAGCATTATGGTGACATGTTAACCTCCATACCCTTGTACCCTTGTTTCTTCATCAAAAGTCCGTGAGTCAGGAGTCAGTGATGTGCACATGTTTGTGCTATTGTTGACTGAGCAACAGCCCCTGCTGCCCTCATACCGTCATTTATTTTTCTCCGTAATTATAATAATATCAAAACCAGAGTAATATATCAAAATATATATCATTCATTTTACTTACCTGATTCCATGCTGCTCATGACAGAGAGTAGGATTCGGGAGCAATTCATTTGCTTTGGGAGGGTCACAGTTTGTATTGTCAGGAGGTTAAGTTGAACTTTAGCTTTGTATTAACAAATACTGTTAAAGTGACATTTAGAAGTTCCTCCCCTCTTTGACCAAAAAGCCACCGCTAATTTTCAAAACGAGGAGAGCCGGAGCAGAATATACAAAAGTCAACGATCAAGCTCCTCCCCCTCCCTCCTGATTGGGACTTACAGGTTGGTTCACAGGAAAAGCTTGTCTCATTGGTCAAAGTGGTGTCCCGGGAATTCTGATTAGTTGCTGAAATCAGCAAAGGGAGAGACTTTAGAAAAAATATTATTATTAATATTATTGCTTATGTTGCTTCAAATTTCAAACCCCTAGACAAGTCTACGCAATCTATTAAAAGCAGAACTACGTAACTCTTGCCCCTAGAAGCCATAAGCGTCACTTCAGGTGTCGTTTTTTTACTCATTAATTGTCATGATACCATTAGTGTGTATTGGTGACTCCTACCCGGAGGCAACAAAATTGCAATTGTGGTTTTCTGCCCAGAGACACCAGGGGGAGATGAAAGACCCCTCAATCATTAACACTTGTATTATCCCTAGAGGGACTACGGAAAGGATTTATTAAGGTAAACAAGTTAGTTAGTACTGCTTTAAATGTGTAAAACATGTAAACTTACAGGCTATTACTTTAAGTGGTTGTGTAGAATCAGACACACTGTATCACTGACTCCCTGATGATGATGATGATGATGATGATGATGATGATATCAAATCAAACATAAATTAAATTCATACTCTCAAAAGGACTAACAATACATACCTGTCCCAGTCTGGAACCGAACTCTGACTGACGGTATAAAAGGTCAAACTAGGGCCCCTCCCACTAGCTGAGCAGTGGTCGTATAAAACGTCTGTGCACGTCTCTGTCTGGAGATGTAGTTTCATTCGTTCACGCTTTATGTAATTCCACTTGGATTGTGTCTTCTCCTGCAGAAGGGCTCCGATCTGCATTTCTTGGATCAGCAACAGTTTTCTTTGGCATTTTCTGCAGATTGTTATGTAACAGACAGCACCCTGGATGTATTAGTCTCTTCCACAACGCCTTTATGGAGCACCATAACCAAGCAGCTGGCATCATGTACAGGAACATCTTGTGAAGAGTATGGGCTGGAAACCCCAAGGCCAAAGTGGGAAAACACCTGTAGACTGAGTATACAAACGCCTGAGGGAGGCGTGGCTTCTCCCATAGTATTCAGCGCGGATCAAAACAAAGCTCATCCAGGCTAACCGTTTAGCCATGTTTTTGGCACACAAAAAAACATGGCTCCATCCATGTGGAGCCTCCATCCATATTTGGAAATAACACTGGCATATAGACTGTAAGCTCTCCAGTCAATACGCTTTGAGACTTGGATGTAAATAATTGTCAACCCTAACCCTAGTGTGGCAGTTAAGTGGTTATGAAAACAGCTGCAGTTGTGCTGAAGCGGCTCATTATCTGCACACGTTCATGTTGCTTTTTCGAAACCCACTGCGGGTCATATATTGACATGTGGAGAGAAAAAGTATCCACCCTCCTTCACACTCATGCACACATTCACACTCATAATAAAATAATTGTGTCCCTGTGAACTCAATCGCCTAGTGGTCACAATTTTGCTTGTCCTATTATTCCTTTTTTTAAATGATTACATTTTTTCAATGACGTTGTTCACGGTCCTTGGGAAACACCTCCAAAGGTGGTAGAGAGTGACCGAGCCAAGGTCCTGTGGGACTTCCAGATACAGACGGACAGAATGGTAATGGTGAACCAACCGGACATTGTGGTGGTGGACAAACCTTCAAAAGATTCAAAGATTTCAAGATTCAGAGATTTTTTATTTGTCAATCCATTTGTGACCCGCCCTGGTTTCCAGGGACACAAGTCGGCAGCCCGTGTCTCGAGAAAAACTTAAAGAAAGTTTTTAGTGATTTTCACTTTTTTTGCAGAATCGTTCAGTTGAAGTAACAAAGAATCCTCTCCATGTTTAAGCTAGCCGTATTAGTATATTTAAAAGCGTAATCTGTGTGTTTTTACATACTGGGTAAACACCGCGGAGGAGGAGACACCGCTGCTTTGGTTTATGTTGTGGACACAGGCAGTTTTATACATACGCCTATTGTCCATCAGTTTTCAGGTTGAAAGAGTCTTGTTTTGTCAGAGAGAGAGAGAGCGCACTGCCGTGGGGGCGTGTGTGGCTTCATGACTGTCATTTTTCGGCTTGCTTCTTTTCTCTTGTGAAATTATGGCTAATGTAATCTATAGGGGAGTTTTTGCTTAGTCTTTTTTTAATTAGACTATTTAATACTTTCTATATTTCTGTAATCTAGTTGTTATTGCTTTCAAGCAGATTTGTATAATAATCTTTCTTGCTAGCTCTTAATATAGTTTCCAATTTGTTTTTGTATCTCTTATATTTCATTTCATTTTTAGATGATCTATTCCTTAAGAGTTGTCTGTACAGTTGATTACACTATGTCCATTATCTACATCACTTGGCCCAACATACACATATAGCAACAACATACACATAACATGACATGACAGTGGGGAGCTTTACGGGGGTGTGGCTTATGTAAATGAGCCCTATTGTCACTCCCAACAGCAGAGAGGTGAGAATGGCCAGAAACTTCAGAGGCCGTTTAATCCCCTTTGAGCTTTTCTGAGGTGTTAACTTCAAATCACCGTTAGCCTCCAAATATCATCAGATTTCCATGTGTTACACATCGTTGGAAATCTTGGAGACTAAATCTCAAAATGCCCCAAACTGACTTGTGTCTCAGCGGCCTCTGAGAGTCACACACGACACGCCCCCACGGCGTGCGCTATTTCTTTGACAAAACAAAACTTTTTCAGCCTGAAAACTGATGGACAACAGGCGTATGTATGAAACTGCCTTTTTTGCGTGGCATTTGTTTGCTAAAGCCTGTGTCCACAACACAAACCAAAGCAGCGGTGCCTCCTCCTCCTCCGCGGGGTTTACCCAGTATGTAAAAACACACAGACAAGACACGCCCCTAGAGCACGATCCCAAATCTCCCAAATCAAGCCGGTTTGAACCTAAAGGTTCACGCTTTTACCAATACTGCTAGCTTAAATATGGAGAGGATTCTTCGTGGCTTCAACTGAACGATTCTGCAAAAAAGCGAAAATCACCAATTTTCAAAAAATGTGCTTGTTCCTCCATTTGTGAGAAAGTGAGTCTGCGACTTGTGTCCCTGGAAACCACGGCGGGTCACATATGTAACCGGACACGGAAATTGTGGACGCATGTCGTTTCTGGGGCATTTTGAGTTATGCACAGTTTATGAAAGTGTAGTCTCCAAAGTTTCCAACAATGTGTAACACATTGGAGAAGATGTGGCAATTTCAATGTAGAAACTCAAAAAAAATTTACATCTCACTTAGTAAAGCCACACCCCTGTAAAGCTCCCACTGTCCTGTCATGTCATGTGTGGGGGGTTCAGTCCTCAGGCCTTGAGTTCACTCACTCAAACACATATAAACTGATGGACAACAGGCGTATGTATGAAACTGCCTTTTTTGCGTGGCATTTGTTCACTAAAGGATTGTGTCAACAACACAAACCAAAGCAGCGGGGCCTCCTCACAAAACGACAAAAGGAAACACACGACACATGACGGTGGAGACGAGCGGATTCTGACGTGGAAACAGGCGGATGTTTTGTTGACAGAGCGAGACGTCAGAGATCAACTCAAACGCAGAATCCAAGCAGAATTGGGGTGGGGTTAATTAGAATTGAAAGAAAAAACATATTTCTATTTGTCAAATACCAGAAGAATGAGGGATCTCTCCGGTTGAGAGCCCCTTTAGGCCGACCTAACTAGAGCTGTGTGAAAATGCCCTTAGTGCTCTAGAGACAAATGTGAACCATTTATGTCGTTTTTGCCACAAAAACTGATGCATACAAGGAGTCATTAGCAACTATTCAAATTGTGGTTAATTCGGTTCCTGTCGTGACAACTCGCCCTGTGATTGGATAAATATGAAACGTTTGAGAGAGATTTGATTGGTTGTTCCTTTGCTTTTGAACAGATACAAAAAGCAGGAGTGGACGGCTGGACAGGCAACATAACTGGAGGAGTGGCTACAGCAGGTCTCAGGAAAAATACATCTCCAGAAAAGTGAAGCTCTGGGAACAACAAAGATACTGTGCAGAACTCTCATACTCCCAGGCCGACGGTAGAGGACCTGAGGCAGAGAAAGGGATTCATTCAGCAGTTAGTTGGAGTGGCCATGTTTTTAAGCTTTGTCCTTGCATGAATGTGTGGTTACTGAAGTGGATGAGTATTAGATGTATCTATATATCCGCTGCCTTCCTCATTAAGTCTGCTGTCGTGGTCATTTCTAAGTCCATAACGACCTGAGCAGGATGCCGGCGTGTGTGCACAGCTCGTCCTCAGCCTGGTTGTGTTGTTGCAGCCCGTGCCCTTAAGAGGCTCATTAGAGAATACGCTGAAGGAGGTTCCGGTAATGCATCATGGCATGTGTGACCCCGGCCCAACTCCTGAGGCTCAACCACACGGCAACACGCTGCAACCACATGTAACCTGCGTTTATTTATGATGGATCACGGATTAGTATTTATACGAGGTGTCGTGTGCTTTTGTAGGGAGACTGTGTTTCATAATATCAAATAAATTACTATATAACCTTGTTTTTTTTTCCACCTAAGGAAGAATAAGTTTAAAGAGTTACTAACCCCCCCCCCCCCCTTCCAGAGCCTCAGCCTCAGAGCCTCAGATTTGAAAATATTAACAGAAAAGGGGCGTTGACTGGAGGACTAAGGGGCGCGCGGGAGGGGGGAGGGGTGGGCGGGGTCTGGGTCTGTGATTGACAGGCCTGAGTGTTCCGACTTTGACGCGGCACCTGCAGCGCTACTCGTAAACAAAGTCCGATGGAGTTCCAGCGAGCTAACGTGTTTAGCAACATGTTCCACTGGGACAACTCTACAGCTCTCTCTACACAGGAGAAGCATCTCTACAGCTCTCTACACAGGAGAAGCATCTCTACAGCTCTCTCTACACAGGAGAAACATCTCTACAGCTCTCTACACAGGAGAAGCATCTCTACAGCTCTCTCTACACAGGAGAAACATCTCTACAGCTCTCTCTACACAGGAGAAACATCTCTACAGCTCTCTCTACACAGGAGAAACATCTCTACAGCTCTCTACACAGGAGAAGCATCTCTACAGCTCTCTCTACACAGGAGAAACATCTCTACAGCTCTCTCTACACAGGAGAAACATCTCTACAGCTCTCTCTACACAGGAGAAACATCTCTACAGCTCTCTCTACACAGGAGAAACATCTCTACAGCTCTCTACACAGGAGAAGCATCTCTACAGCTCTCTCTACACAGGAGAAACATCTCTACAGCTCTCTCTACACAGGAGAAACATCTCTACAGCACTCTCTACACAGGAGAAACATCTCTACAGCTCTCTCTACACAGGAGAAGCATCTCTACAGCTCTCTTTACACAGGAGAAGCATCTCTACAGCTCTCTCTACACAGGAGAAACATCTCTACAGCTCTCTCTACACAGGAGAAGCATCTCTACAGCTCTCTCTACACAGGAGAAACATCTCTACAGCTCTCTCTACACAGGAGAAGCATCTCTACAGCTCTCTCTACACAGGAGAAACATCTCTACAGCTCTCTCTACACAGGAGAAGCATCTCTACAGCTCTCTACACAGGAGAAGCATCTCTACAGCTCTCTTTACACAGGAGAAACATCTCTACAGCTCTCTCTACACAGGAGAAACATCTCTACAGCTCTCTCTACACAGGAGAAACATCTCTACAGCTCTCTCTACACAGGAGAAGCATCTCTATAGCTCTCTCTACACAGGAGAAGCATCTCTACAGCTCTCTCTACACAGGAGAAACATCTCTACAGCTCTCTCTACACAGGAGAAACATCTCTACAGCTCTCTCTACACAGGAGAAGCATCTCTACAGCTCTCTCTACACAGGAGAAGCATCTCTACAGCTCTCTCTACACAGGAGAAACATCTCTACAGCTCTCTCTACACAGGAGAAACATCTCTACAGCTCTCTCTACACAGGAGAAACATCTCTACAGCTCTCTCTACACAGGAGAAGCATCTCTACAGCTCTCTCTACACAGGAGAAACATCTCTACAGCTCTCTACACAGGAGAAGCATCTCTACAGCTCTCTCTACACAGGAGAAACATCTCTACAGCTCTCTCTACACAGGAGAAGCATCTCTACAGCTCTCTTTACACAGGAGAAGCATCTCTACAGCTCTCTCTACACAGGAGAAGCATCTCTACAGCTCTCTCTACACAGGAGAAACATCTTTACAGCTCTCTCTACACAGGAGAAGCATCGTGACAGAGGCCTTGAACCTGAGACTGCTCTGAGGCGCTGGGTTATTTTATTAGACGGATTCCTCTGTAATTTACAAAGCTAGCGGCTTAGCATTGAGCTCGATCGATTTTAGCATTGCAGCTAAGGGACCGAACAGTCCTTTCATAATTTACATCTATTTTAGATGTAGACTTTTTGCTGTAGTCTACGTAAGCATGGGAGATGTATCTCAGTGTCCTCAGCAGATAATGTGTGAGGTATAGAGATGTGACTATATGTATTACAAAGCTTTATTTTAGTTTTCTTACAGCAAAGTGTACAAAACATATCACATGAATAAAAAATATATCTTATTGTGCAGGAACACTGTCCTTTTGAAATGGTTTTCGGTTTGTCATTGAAGATAACACAGAATCCTCCAGGTCGTGTTTATCTAAAGGCTTGACTAAAGGTCTGTAACATTGTGGACCCAAAGACACAGTGATCCCCCTAAGTAAATAGCCCAAAGTCATTCCTATTACTACATTTTAGGTTTAACCAATGTAACACGTTAACTAAACTACCACTGAATGATCACTCTGTAGAGTGAAGGCTATAATAAAGTCTCTATTTTTATGCTTATTTAGTTGAATGATGAACAAATAATTAAAATTAAAGCCAATTTTCTTGATTCTGTACTTACTGGCGTTTACAACAGTTCAATTTCCCCATTCAGGCACTGTCATGACAGCTCATATCTCACTTGAGGTATAGCTGCACTCCATTCACTTGGTCTACATAGATGTGTGCAACACAGTACAATAAACAATATACACTAAAATACACACAATATTGACCACTAAAACCAATACTAACTAAGATAAATTCAGCTAACTAATCTAACAATAAAAGCAACTAATGACTAAATCTACAAAATTCAACAAGTAACAATGCTAACACTATACAATTATCTATAATACAAAATGCTATGCTAATAAAATAGAGAAGACGAGGAGAGGCCTCTCCTCTATGGCTCCAAGCACAACAGCTTTGGTATTTTTGCGTGACTGAGCGCACGCACTAATACCAGACACGTACGCACCAACTCGTCTAAGCTCAGGTAAGAACATATCTCAGTAAGTAAAATCAGTGGCCTATTCCTTTAAGACTCTCGAAAGTACTAATACACCTTGAACTTCGAATTTTTTACTGAAAGTTCACACACAAGTAACAGACAACTGTGAAGTGAAAGCAACATGATACATGATTGCGTGCATAAGTATTCATACAGCATTTTTCTGAGTGCATTAAATTGCCTTTATAACATTCCTAATGACTGCAGAAAGTTCACACCTTGCCCTAACCATTAAATAGAGGCCACCTGTGTGTAATCTACTCTCAGTATAATTCCAGCTGTTCTGTGAGGGCCTCAGAGCTATGGTCAGAGTGTATTGGTCACTAAACAACATCATGAAGGCCAAGGAGCTCACCAGAGAGGTCAGGGATAAAGCTGTGGAGAAGTTTAAAGCAGCGTTAAGTTATACAAAGATTTTCCAAGATTTGAACATCTCACGGAGCACTGTTCAATCCATCATTCAGAAATGCAACCAAGTGCCCCAAGATAACTCTGGAGGAGCTGGGACGTCCTGCCGCTGAGCTGGGGGAATCTGTACATGGGACAACTATAAGTCGTACTCTACACAAATCTGGCCTTCATGGACGAGTGGCAAGAAGAAAGCCATTATTGAAAGGAGGCCATAAGAAATCCCGTTTGAAGTTTGCTAGAAGTCATATGGAGGACACAGCTACCATGTGGAAGAAGGTGCTTTGGTCAGATGAGACAAACGTTATGTATGGAGCAAACCTAACACTGCTCATCGTCCTGAGTGCACCATCCCCAGTGTCAAATATGGTGGGGGGAGCATCATGCTATGGGCTGCTTTTCCTCAGCGGGGACTGGGAAGATGGTAAGAATAGTTGGGAAGATGGATGGAGCCAAATACAGGGACATTTTGGAGGAAAACCTGCTGGAGTCAGCAAGAGAACTGAGGCTGGGGCGGAGATTCACCTTCCAGCAGGACAATGACCCTAAACACAAACATCTACAATGGAATGGTTTCAAAACAAACATATGAATGTGTTAGAATGGCCCAGTCAAAGTCCTGACCTAAATCCTATTGAAAATCTGTGGAAAGACCTGAAAACTGCTGTTCACAAACGCTCTCCTTCTAATGTGACAGAGCTTGAGTTGTTTTGTAAAGAGGAATGGGCTCAAATGTCAGTCTCTAGATGTGCAAACCTTGTAGAGTCAAACCCCAGAAGACTTGCTGCTGTTATTGCAGCAAAAGGGGGTTCCACAAAGTATTAAGTCATGCTGTATGAATACTTATGCACGCCCCACTTTTCACTTTTCAATGTTTTTTTTAAATAACAGAATCATGTATCATTTTGCTTTCACTTCACAGTTGTCTATTACTTGTGTGTGAACTTTCAGTAAGAAATTCAAAATAAAATCTTTATGTTTATGGTTGTTGTTGTTCAAGGTGTATTAGTACTTTTGAGAGGCACTGTATATCAATGTCAAGTGATTGCAATATCAGAAAAAAAGAAACTAGAGAAATACCAGGGGTTCAGAGAAGAGCTGGAGAAGGCCTGGAGGGTAAAGGCAGCAGTAGTGCCCGTGGTCGTTGGGGCACTCGGGGTAGGGACCCCCAAACTGGAGGAGTGGCTACAGGAAATACATCTCGGTCCAGAAAAGTGCAGTGCCAGGAACTGCAAAGATACTGCACAGAACCCTCAAGCTCCCAGGCCTCTGGTAGAGGACCTGAGCTTCAAGGAAAAAATAGACCGCCCACAGAAAAAGCCAAAGAGAATCCTCCGCCATCATCAACACAAGAATTGCAGAAGCTTATCAACGCCAAAGCAAATGCCCGCCGTTAACAAAGACAGCAACGCTTTTCTTTTATGGCCAGGCAGTGTATTGCGACATTGTAAAGCTATATTTCCATACATTAACGTACACAGTGAAAAATGTCCCTAAGCGATGCCAAACACGTCCAAGTTGTTGTCAGATGAGAAGTGGCACATTTACAGTATGTTGACCTCTGCTTGTACTATCGGCAAGCGCTGGAGGGGGTCTTCCACAATTTACAGTGAAACACACTAGAGATGGAGGGGGCACATTATAAAACAAACATAATGTGAAAGATCCGCCATGTGTCTGGCACAGCAGCATAGAGTTACCGGAACCAGAACAGTGAACAAAAGAGCAATGGAATAGATACTAATTGATCTTTTAATGTACTCACTGATGAATACGACACACATACTTGGGTGAAGATCCAACACTTTGTTTTAAATGTTTAATTCTTTATTATTTTAGTTAGTTAAAGGAGATGTGACGCAAAGTTGACTTTTAGAGTACAAATCTGCTCAGTTAGGGCATGCAGTTTGCTGAAATTGAAATGTTTTCATCGTGTTATAATGTAAATCCTGACTAGCACAGTCTCTCAGTCCTTACAATGTGTTCTTAACATAGACATTATTTCACTTTTAAACATGAACAAACAAATCAATGCTGAGGTTTTAAATACACAAGTAACCCTTTGCAAAAGCCCCGCCCCCTTAGCCAATGCATGCTAGCTATGTTAAGAAGTGGTGTTTATCATATATCATAACGGGGGAGAAGTGCGTGTATAGGAATTCTTATTTGTACCAGTTCAGATCGTCCAGATCGATGCCAAATGGGTTGCCATGTGCAGTGGAGGAAAATATTAAAAATGGGTAACGAAGGGGACACTACAACTATTAAAGCTAAAGCACCAGTGTGCTTTAGGAAATCAGAAATATCCCCAGAGCTAGCTCTAATGCAACTGGCCCTATGGTGTGGACTGTCATGCTCTCCTTCCTGTAGCACTTAGGAAGTAAACGTGCCAGATATTGCAGCGACAGAAACAGCAATTTTGTGACAATGTTCAGCAACTCATGGAACTCTTGGCAAATGACTTGACGGATGATAAACGCAGGGGCGCCGGAAGTGGGGGTGCGGCAGGTGCTGCAGCACCCCCTGGTGGCGAAGCTTGAAAAATTGGAATGACAATAAAATGATAGCTTATGAATATATCTGGTAGCTGTTTTATTCTGTTCCACAACATTGTAAGCATAAAGCCTTGTTTGGGTGAAGGATGAAGAGGGATAATTTTAACAGTAATACATTTTTTATTTTTATTTTCAGTGCATATTGGCCAATCAGATTTGTCTTGACAAGATCGTAATATTGGACACAGCTGGTCTCATTAATGACAAGGAAAACTGCTGCTGTGTTATCCACACACAGAGACTCTTAGTCCATGCACTATTGCACATATTTAATCTACAAACTGCTCACAAGTGTACTTGTGTAAGGAGAAATGTGCACGCTGTAACTGCGACCCATGTGCGCTCCCTCGCTCTGCATGAACCTCGCTTGCCCACTTTTGCATCTCAAAGTGCTCCTCGGTGAAGTCTTCGGGATGATACAAGGTGTGTGCTATTTATGAACTCTTTTTCCGTTGTGTCCCATTGGTCAGTGACCGTATAAAACCTTTCTGTGGCCTGTTGTCTTTGTACAACAGATCAAATGCTAACTTTAGCTTGACTTATAGCGCTGATGCTCCAGACTAAACTGCTGCATTAGATGCCTGCAGAATACAGAGCCTGCCTTGTGTTGCATAATAGCTATAGAGTTCTATAACCCCCCGCCCCCCCTGCTGAAAACGTCTTCCAGCGCGCCTGGATAAACGTGCATTAGCTCGGCTCTAGTTAGCGGCCGGTATTTATTTAGTTTGTTTATCAGCTTTGAATGGCGAGAAACGACCCGTTCAAAGTGCGTTATTGGTTTAAATGGAAGGAGATCCAGGGAATGTCTGGCAGCAATGTATATGTGTGCGTGCTACATGTATGATTGGACAATGACTGTTTTGGGACGGGGTTTTGCGAACAGGTCAATTATGCATGATTTGTCCTGATTATCTTCAACAGAACACTTGCGTCAAGGCTGACTTCACTACTAAATAGCATCCTGAAATATCCTTTAGATTACTAACTTTTATCGCAGCAATGGCATACATACTCAAAGCTTATTGAGTCCCCAGTGTTTCTGCTCTTTTTGCTCTAAGCATCCTCGCTCGAACGAAAGGACATCATGAAGTAGCTGTAAACCATGTAAGATCCCACAAAACCCTCTCCTCCATGTGTATCTGTGAAGAAAACTAATCTGAAGCGCACAGCGGGGAGTGCGCCGCGGAGGAGAGCGAGAGCTGCAAAGGCCGCGCTGCTTCTGAACCATGGCTAATTGTGAGACAAAGCTTTGGGAAAATGCCATCGCTCTCCCCCGCGTTCACAGGGCGCGAGGTCCATTTTTCACCGGAGAGCGTATTGAAAAGCGGCTTGTCACAGCGCAGGAGAGGGAGAGGACGGGAGAATGGGCCTGAGCAGTGAAAAATCTCCATATAAAGCGGTGCTACAGGCAGTCCGGCGAACACGAGGAGCACAGCGGCGCAGGGGCTGGAGGGCAGGCCACCCGGTATCTCCACGATGTGTGAGGAAAGCTTGTTTTTGATCGCGTACAGGGAGGGGTGAGGTCAAATAAATGCTAGTTTCCCGCTGCTTTGTCTGCAGAAGGTCACAACATAAACAGCCGAATGAGGTTCAACTTCTCTAATCCAAAGCAAAAACACGTGTGTGAATGCTGGGGCGATAATGAGGGACAGATACGATACAATATATTCCATTCCTTATTCCACAGTATTAAATTAATATAGTTTTTCATTATAACACACTGCAAGATTTTTATCCTGCATTAATTTAATTTGAGTTTCCAAAAGTCTGGCTCTTTTGTGTAAATGAATCAGCACCAAATCTGGAATTTAATAGAACTATATTTAAGTCGAAAACATCTGTACATTTTCTTTCTATAACTGAGTTGAGTATCAAAAGTATTGCAATACATAGCTTCCAATATGGCAATATTGCAAAAACATATTTTGTCCCAGCTCTAATGAATGCCCTGAGTTGTGATGGGTTCCGAGTGACAGGCGAAACGAGAACAATATAACTTTTCGCACCGACTCTACATTTTAGTTCGCAGGACAGGTCTCACTCTTTTCACCATTCCTTCTCTCGGCCAACTCCAATAACTTTCAGCTCCGCTATACTAAGCATAATTACACAGCAGCTCGTTGTGTACCCTTAACGAGAATAGTTGAGGTGATGTAGGACACCCCTGCCTACCCTCCCGTTCACACTAACTTGCTTCATTGTGAAAGCTACGTTACTCTTTCTCCATGTGCGCCCGGAGAAGAGGCTATTCATTTTACGGCAGTGTGTTTGTAGGGCGGTATTTATTCTTTGGGTGTATAATCAAGTCTATAGCTGGAACTCTGGACTCTGATGAAGAATACATGTGCAATAATGAGCAGGGCTATTATCTGCCCTTAGATGTGATCTGTCTTTTCAAACTTGCTCACAGTTCCTCAGGGTTGGTGTGGAAATGATCATATCAATATATTAAAATGCAAAGAATGGTAACCTTTTGTATACATAGAAGCCTCCATGGAACAAGATAAAACTAGAGATACCGTGTTGTTAAGGGTTGGCTGTGATCAGTTGTTACTAGGTTCATCTTGTGGAATCATACAAACAAACCGTATATAGCGAGTTGGTAATCCTAGCTCTTAACAAAACTGCTTTTTGAGAAAATTGCTTTTACAATTAAACATCAACATCATCCATCAAATTTGGGTCCCATTTATAAGCCATCTTGCCGTTACAGATGTGGAACAAAAGAGACTAGGACGTAGCCATCTGCTGCGTTTTAAGTGTTTTATTTTATTGATTTATTTAATACGAGCATTATTTAACCAGGAAAGTCCAACATATTCACAATCTCTTTGCCCCAGTGGGGACCTCATTGCACATGGCTTTACTGTTTAATATTTCCATGTGTTCTATATATGTATTTTATGAATACTATTTGCCCACAAATAGTTTATTGTGTTCTGTTTCGTTGAAAACAGTAAACTGCCAAAGTTCCTAGTTGGACATAAATATATTATGTGGGACCGACTGCAATTGTTGACCCCTGAGAGAATTATTATATATTATTTTTTTTACCACATAGTTTTAAACCAAGGTTGTTGGTTCAATCCCCACTACCGGAGCTGATTATGAGACCATTTGCTCACAGCTTTAATCACGACAAATAATGACCATGGATAGTGAGTGAATATGTGACTGATTGGTTGGAGAGGCCGTTGACACTGATCGCCAGCCATGTCTCTGTCAGTCAACCCCAGAGTAGCGTTTTATCCCAGTGTGGGACAAGAATGAATGTCAGTGAAACTTGGAACTGTGTCATCTGCATTTGACCCATTCTTTAGTACTGGTGTTGCATGGGCAAACCTTCCTGGGGTGGATATATCCTCGCCAACTTTGGCCCAACAAGGACAGTCCCCACCGATATTTAAGTCCAGCTACTCTCATTGTAATGTGACACATGGGCGACGGTTTGCGTGGGGACACGCAGAGATTAATTGTGTGATCTTTCACGAAACCTTAAGTCAGATGTGGGCACTTTAGGCTCAGCAAAACCATGGCGATGTGTGTAGTTTAATTAGACTCAACTTTTACTCAAAGACAGATCAGAAATGAGTTATGCTCTTTCTATAACTCACTACAAGTGAAGTGCGAGGAGAGAGCGCCATGTTCTTTTGTGTCGCACGGGGACAAGAGACTGACTTGGTTACAAAAAGTATATATTCATATTTTTTAAGTTTGTAGGCCTTATTTTCTTCTTATTTATTGGATTAATGAGGGAAACAGGTGTGGCCAGGCAAAGGGAGAACAAGCAAACTCTACTCAGAAAGGTCCCCACAGCCTTTGACCCAAGATGCAGTGTGAAGCAAGACCCCCCAACCTCCGTACACCATATTGATCAGAAAATACTAGTGTTGCAGCTCCACAGCCAAGGGCATCTTAGTCAACAAAACAGTTTGAAAGATCTAGCCGGGGCTGCAGATGTGCATGATGACATAGTCTGTTCCGCGTGTTGCTCAGGGTCATTCTCATCCCGCTGAGTGGTTTTTAAAATGATCTGACATGACACAGCTTTGATCGGGAGCTATTGCACTGTCCCTGTTCATCTGTGTGTGTTCACTGTTATACGGAGCAGTAGTGAGGGATTTACTGTGAGGCTTTTCACAGGTTCTTTGGGAATCCGTTCGTTTCGAGGAGTCGTTCGAAAGACTCGCTCATTTTTATATTGATTTTTTTTTTTTATGACACCAGACAGAAAACTCATACAGTATGATCTAATAACTGATCAATGACAAGAACCTCTCTCTCGCAGTGCCAAATCAAGTGGCGTCGGCGTCCATGGAATGCTAATTGTCTCTCTCCTTTGCTAGTCTCAACATTTCAATGCTGTCCATTCCTTTCTAGTCAAATTATCCAGAATTACAAAGATTTGTTTGCCATCCTGTTGTTATGTCAATAAGTAGTAGTAGTTTATTCAGTCCAACAAATATAAGAAACAGTAAGCCAACATCATCGGCATCCTTATCATTTGTGACCGAAGGGTTTAGGCTGAAGTTTAATTTATTTTGTCTAACCCAGTGCACGGTTCAAGTAACACAACTGGAGACAAAAGCCCTTCCAAAGTAATACAAAACATTAAATATTTCACAAGTAATGAGGTAAGGCAAGGCAACTTTATTTATACCGCGCATTTCGTACACAAGGCAACTCCATGCGCCTAACAAAACAGTATCAGTAATAACAACATCTGTCAATACAGAGGAACATTTCATTTTCTTTGCCATTTCTGGTCAACCAAACTCCAACTGTGCTCTGACATGTCATACATTTTTAACGTATCAATCCTGAGCTTGAAATAAATAGTACATTTAAACTGCCTTTTAATGTTGTTCCATAAACTAGTCCTTTGTAAAGAAGTACCCTTCTATCTTTGTATTGTCCATTCCGTCTTTTGATCATTTTAAACAAAAGGTACCGGGAAAAAACGAGTTTTCCGTTTGGCACCGTATAAAGAATCGATATAAACGTCATCCCTTTTGAACGGCTCTGCAATGAACTGATCCCCAAAGATTAATCTCCCTGTGAAGAGCCGTGAATCTCCATCACGATCCAATACCCTACAGCTCCCCCCCCCCTCAGTGGGACACACCTGCTGCAGTGTTTCAGAGAAAGCAGAGGATTACACAGCCGTCACAGCTGTCACTCACCAACACCCCCCCGTCACCCCCTCCCCACAGTCCGACCCAGATATAAGCCGCTGTCACCCGTCGCCATGGAAACACGCGCGCCACATGATGACTCCCTCCACCTGGGCCCGTACGTTCACACACCAATAGACTCTGCGCCTATTTAGAGGGAAGGGTCCCCGGGGGTCGGCAGAGGAAAAGCGATCTCCGTGGTGCGCCCTCATATCTTCATATCCGAGCGGCGTGGGCGTATTGATTCCACCCAAATGCATTTAAGCCAACTGCCTTTCCACGCTAATCGCTGCAAACGCTGTTAGGCACAACATATACACTGGCCACCAAGGAAAGGTTGCATGCTCTAATTGACTGATTACAGCACCATTCGCTGTAATCAAAAGATCTAGTGTTGCATCCATTTTCCACAACGATCGTGTGTTGATGATGGGAGAGTGTGACCACTGCGCAAAGCTTCTCCAGCAGAAATCCACTGATGGAATGACTTGGTGATGTTCAGCTGGTCTCATTCTTTGGGCGTATAGTGTCGAGACAAAGCAAGGCACATTTATCCATACAGCGGATTTCAGACACAAGGTAACTCACGCACCTGACCTGGCCAACTGCAGCGACATTAGATCAGAGCAGTTGGTCACATCCAGGTGGAATCTTTATCTTTCTGGTCAGTGCACATGTGCATAAGCTAAGACAAGATAAGATACGCCTTTATTGATCTCACAATGGAGACATTCACATGAGCTCTCAAGAAACACTCAGGGGCTGCAAATAGACAATTAAAAAAGGGGAAAAAAGGTCTAAATAATGAAATCAGAACAGAATATAAAATGTAAAATGTCAGCATTGGCAGTGCAACGTTTACAGTCCTAGTTAGTGGTGGCCCGAGATACAAATCCCACGAGACGAGACAAGACACGAGATTTTTACATAATAAATAATATTTTGCAATTATGTTTCCTTTGTATGGAGTCATTGTATTATTGTGTTTGTAACACAATTAACAAACTAATCAGGATGGGAATTGATAAGATTTTAACAATATCATCAGGCTCTATTTAAGTGCATACAGTTTAATATTAGAACAAGGCTTAAAAGTTAATTTCAGGAGGTGGAGGAGGAGACAGGTTCAGATTTAGTATCTAAACAGTCTGTGCCCGACACTGACGCACCGGAGGCTTTAAACATTAAACAGAGTGATTCTACTGTAGTTAGGCTGACCTCTTCCTTAAATGTCCCGCTGGAATCATCCCTTCATATTCTGCGCACTGGCCTGCCCTCCCCCTCGTTGTCCGCCCGCACATGTCACATCCGCGTTGTTTTGCTTTTCCGTGGGCGTGTACAATCACAAAATAGACGACGGATCCACCCGACTCGCCGCGGCGTGCAGCGGTTAAACGTAGCTTCGTAAATGAAAGAGCAAGTAACGAGGTGCGAGTGTGGATCTGCAGGCGTGAATGTGCAGCGGCTCCAGTCTGCAGGTTTGAACGCTGAGGCGGTGGTTCCAAGCAACTGACCTTTTCTTTTTTAAGTTCCAATCAATATATAGCACACATTATTAGAGAGCTATTGCCTAAATATTCCCATGAGTCCTATAAGCAGTCTACAGGAAGAAGGTCGAAATTTCAGCTTATAAGAAAAAGAAAAGAAAAACAATATTACGAGATAATTTTACACTGTGATCTCGCGAGATCTCGTGCCACAAGATCTTGGCCCGTCCCTAGTCATAGTCCAGGTGGTTGATGAAGTGATGCTGATAGATTATTGTACGTAGTTATATTCATCAACCGTGTACATTATAAAAACCTTCAAAAGCATTAACATTTTGCAGTGGGCGGAATGATGACACAATGGTTAGTGTACAAGAAATGTACAAGAAATGTAGTGCCACATGATGATGTTTTGGATGCTGGATGTTGATGTTTTCTATGTGTCTTAAAGGTGATAGCAAAGACACATTTCCAATTGGGTGGACAATAACGGTTTCGTATTTGTTTTTGTCCTCTCAGCGTGAAGATCCATGGGTTTGATGTTCTCCCCAAAATCTGCGTATGTTGAAGTGGGTGAAGTGTCTTGTCCAAGGACACACCACGCTAGTATTAACATCGTTGATCTTTGGATTCTTCCCACTTAGACCAATGGTTCTTAAACTTTTTACACCAAGTACCACCTCATAAAATATATGAATCCCTAGTCCAGGTTTAGGATTTGAAATCAGGACTAAACCAGGTCTCAAAAGGGCTTGAAATGGATCTATCTCTCTATGGACCAAATGATGTCTTTGGTAGAATTCCGTTCATGTTATACAAGCTGGACCATGCACCAGTGGAGCATGTTTCCCACTGTGTCCTCTCACTGTGAAGAAGAGCTTGTTAAGTGGGAACTGTCATAAAACCAAACCCAAGCAGCATCTCCTCAGCAGACAGGGACACGAGCGAAGCCTGCGTACTGGGAATGCAAAACAAATACTAAAACAGGACTAGGAACAAAGACAAGACCAAGGGCTAAACCGAAGACAGAGAGGGGCTAACCCAGGGCTGAGTAAGACTCCAGGTTATTGGGGTTGAGTTCAGGTTCAAACAACTTTATCTCAGAAAACAACATTTAGTTACGGAAACAGCTGCAAAATCCCATTTTCCTCAACTCTTTAAAATAACCCAGAGTTCCATCGCTGGTAAAATGATGACGGTAGATGCTGAAAGCTGTCACATAATTAGGACTACACCAAAGCCAGAGGGTGAGCAAAACGCACTGGGAGAGAGAACGAGGTTGTCGCCCATGATGCACTTCTTATAAATTCATCTCAGAAGGTCCTAGAGGTCTTAGGTTCTCTGGGTCATAAATGGTGTTACATTATTTTCACTTAGACTACATTGGCAAATGCAACTGTGCCACAATGGACAATGTTCCGGTGTAACCGGACCAAAAGTGCGTCGGCCCACCGAGAAAAGTCCCGGTGCTCCCTATGGCCAGTCCAGCCCTGACATAAGCCAAACACAAGTCAAGGTCAAGGAATGGGCGAACTGGCACCAAACCATGACCAAAACTCAGGACAAAAGCAGAACTAAACCAAGGCTAAATAGGCAAGGCAAATTTCTTTGTAGAGCTCAAATTTGCACAAAAAAGTCATTAACAGAAAAAGAATGTATTAAACGTATGCGAGAAGGCAAATAAAACTCATGAAATATCAGTAGTCATCATTCAAACTCTAGAGTGCATGTGAAATACTCCAATTTACATTTCCAGCCTGGATTTTTGAACAATGTCTGTGTTTAGTGCTGACTCTGGGACCAGCAGGGGCCCGGGATGGTTCATATGGCTCTCAAAATGAGACACATAGCAATTATTGCAACATTCAAACATATAGCAATAAGGGAGAGTGCATCTTTCCCTGTATTACGCTGCCCAGGTTCAATGGTGTCAGATAAACGCTCGCTTGTTGTATGGGTCAAAATAGCGTTACTATACTGTGAGCTTAATCCCACTTACGCACCATAGGTCAAGAGTATTTAATGTCCGTGAAAGCGTTCATGTTGCCAGGCAGAACACAGGCGGGGGGGGGGGGGGGGGGGGGGGGGAGGCAGGTGCTGGGACATGAATCCTCGAGAAGAGGAGCTAATGGAGGGTGGCGCCGCATTTGACCCATGAAGATCGTGCATGGCAGGGGGGTGTAGTCTTTATGTGGGTGTGGGTTTTCCTGAAAGATATCGCAACAAATGTGGAAGTAAATGCAATAAACACATGCATGAATAATAATAAATATGTAAAATAATTAAATATATAATACATACACACATGAGCATTAATAAAAAATAAATAAAAAATGGTTGAATTAAATAAAGATCCATCCATCCATTCATTTTCTTCCTCTTGTCCGTTGCCGGGTCGTGGGGGCAGCTGTTGGAGCTGCTGTAAGGGTTGTAACTAAACCCTGATCCCTGATTAAGAGCGAGGCCACTCCAATATAGGGAAATAACACGCTAGAGCGTGGCAGAAATTTAGAAAAGGTTTTCTGCTTACCTTGTTCTGTGGCGCCTTCGTTTGGTCTGTCCAATTAGGGGAATCGCCCTGTTGTCTCATCTGAGGCTCTGATAAAGGAAAAAAAATACAATAAATATTTAAACAATAATAACAGCGATCCTCTCTACTCTTCTTGCAATTCTTCTCGCGAAGATATCCTGGTCTCGGCACCAATTGTAGGGACTTGGTTCGTTTGTATCACACGAGAAGAGTTATTTGGATATAGCCAAAGGAAACACTGGAGATGGAAGTTGTCACAAAGAAAAGGCTTTTATTGCCGTTGTTCCTAGTTACAAAGTTACAGAGCAGAATAACCAGCTGGTGACTTCAGAGAGAGAGAAGAAGTGAAGTCCAGACCTCCGTCCGTTCTCTTTTACCCTCGTCTTGCACTTCTCTACACAGAGAGGGTGACAGTCTATCAGTGAATCAGTTGTTTGTGTCTATGTGTTTGTACTTTATCTGTACTTCAGGTTATGTTCAGAATGATTATGGTGTTGACTGTTGTTTATCAGCTAATCTCACTGACATGGTCTTCATGTTCTGTAGCATGTGAGCAAAGCATGAGTCAGGAGCTTGTTCAGATTTCGTTAAAACCCTTACACTGCCCAAAACACATTGCACCAGCCCCTATGGCGCCCCCTGCAGGTGGTGGGTCCACAGAAGGACGGCCTCATGGTTCTAACCAGGCCTGTTGGTCTCTCATAGGGGCTTCTGAACCGCTCTTTGTCTGACCCGTCACCTAGGACCTGTTTGCCCTGGGAGACCCTACCAGGGGCACGAAGCCCCCGACAACAGAGCTCCAGGATCATTCAGGTGCTCAAACCCCTCCACCAATTAGTGCAATTTATTGCACGTTGGGGGGACCACCCCCAACGTTCTGGAAAATGTGGTGTCTGTCAATAAGGAATAAGTAGGAAATGTCACTTGTAATTCTGTGCTGAAACACTGAAACAATAATCGAACATCTTAAATTAGGAGTTTTATTTATATCTAGGTGAAAATGTATATGTTAAGAGAGCGTCTCTACTCACTAAATAAAAATGTTAAACATACATTCTCAGTAGCTGTTGAGTGTAGCCAGGAGCTAGTCTCTCCCTCTCTCTGTCCTGCGTTCATTTGTCCAGGAATAATATCATTAGCTCAGTGTTTCGTGTCCCTGGTGACCACGTTCTGTAATCCCAGCTTTGAGCTGGTTAAAGGGAGGTGCTCCAGATCAGTACAGAGACAGAGAGAGGGGATGTACAGTGGGTTGCATAAGTATCGGCCCCCCTTTGACTTTTCAACATTTTGCCATACTATGGACTAGGGGTGTTGACATCTATTTTGGTGGAAATATTCATTGCAGCGTCTCTCTTTGGTCCTGCACTTTTACGCCCGCCCGCTAGATGGCAGTGCACCGCGCAGCCCGCTTGAGTGACAGTTAGAGAAACACAGGAAGAGTTTTACCAAGGAAAAGAACGAGCATTAATGCTCCGGGGCTCTTTTAAAACTCTACATTTGGCCTCACTTTGGCTTTTACTGCAAAGACAGAGACCTGGATTATTACGAGAGCCACCAGCTGTGGGCAGATGTTGCTGAGTGTGTCGCCGCTGCGTTCGCAGAGGATTTATCTTCGTAGCATTTTATTACGGAATTAAACGAAGCTTAGGGGAAACCAAACACAGCAGGCTCATGTCAAACCCATGTCTCGCCACTGCAGTGACGGCACAGGTTTAAAAAGAGCCTGCTGTATTTAGTTTCCCCTCTGCTTCGTTTGTGTGCTACCGCTAACACAAAACGATTTTGAAGGTCTGAGCGCTATCGTCGCGGTGATGCCCATGTTGTCATTCCCTGATCTACGAGTGACACCCGTTGTGGAGTAGAAAATATTTTAAATGCCCCATCTGAGTTATTGTATATTTTATGAAACCCATAATACTTATTACTGATCGCTAAGGACTCCCAACTATAGAAATACTAGAAAACGTGCATCCCCAGTAATTGGTTTCATTACTAGGTTTCCAAGCAATATGTTTTCGTTCAAAGTTGCATAATCACCATAAACACACAGTCACAAGCACATTAGTGAAAAGCATTTATATCATAAGAAAGATAGATAGATAGATAGATAGATAGACAGATCAAATCTACATATCTAATGAAGGTGGACTAGATTACTGAATAGTTGTTTCCAAAGTAGTAAAAAAACATAATCGCAATAATTGTCTAATACTTCAATATCGGGATATATCATATCGTATCGCGACCCTTGAATCGGGTTGCGTATCGTATCGCCAGAGACTTGGCGATACACACCCCTACTATGGACCATAAACATGACAGACCCACACTAAGTGACATACAATCTAATGTCAGCTCAAATGCAGCTGCTCTGTGATGTTCTCAGAGGTCTGTTAAGAGACTATTGGGGAGCAGGTAGCATCAGGAAGTCCAAGAACACACCAGACAGGTCCGGGATAAAGTTATTGAGAAGTATAAAGCTGGGTTAGGTTATATAAAGATTTCCAAAGCTTTGAACATTTCTCAAAGTACAGTTAAATACACCATCCAGTAATGGAACGAGTATGGCATACTGGCTTTATACTTCTCAATAACTTTATATTGGACCTGTCTGCTGTGTTCTTGGATTTCATTTCTGCTCCCCAATAGTCTCTGAACAGACCTCTGAGACCATCACAGAGCAGCTGTATTTGAACTGAGATTAGACTCTATGTAGTCATTAGGTCAATAAAAAAAATAAAAAAATCATCTAATTTCACTTCACGATTGAGTGTCACTTAGTGTGTGTCTTTCACATAAAATTTCAATTAAATATATTTATGTTTATGGTCTATAGTATGGCAAAATGGCAAAAAAGTTAAAGGGGGGCCGATACTTATGCAACCCACTGTATGCGCTTGACCTCTCTCCAGTATGGCAAAAAAATAAAAAATAAATCAAAAAATTTGATTTAAGATAGCAATAAATCTAAAGGACATTACTTGGCTGTTTTACTACATACAGTATGTATTGTCAAAATAGAAAAAAACATAGGGGCTAAAACACATTCATTTTGGAAAAAGTTGCTAGTTGAATTCAATTTTCTTACAAATATCAAAATGATCAAAGTCCTCCATCATCATCATTCCTCTGTTTGATGGACTGTTACTTGCTGCTACCTGTAAAAACCCTGTATGAACTAATAAAAGCCTAATTATTAACTTAATAACTAATAGGAATGAGCAAACTAAGCAAATGAGACCTTAAATCCGGCCAAGACCCAAATGCATCTGCTTAATAGGAGATAATAGAAAAGAACAACACACATATTTTCACTGCCATAAAGGAAAGTAATGCATAGGTGCTGCTGTGTCCTTTTTTGTTTGATTTGACAGTCTATTTTAGAATATACTTGTTTAAACCGCCCCAAACCACGACTGGACTGGCCCCTTTGGCAAAAAATCCAATGTGGCCCTTACGTTAAAAGGTTACCAATACCTGTTTTTGGTTATTGGGTCATTTTGTGTTAAAGGAAAGAAATGTAACAACACAAATCCTATACCTAACAAAAAAATAAAAATCCTGGTAATATTTTCAAAAACGCTGCCTTCTGAAAGCACCCGTCCGCGTCCCCCCTGCCCACGGGGTCTTCACTCTTCAAAGAAACCGTGATGGGAAGCCTGTCCGAAAATGAGGTGAGCGAGCAGCACAGATGTCAGTCCTGCTCCAATGATTGCCTCTCGCGCTGTTAGACGAGGCCGTTTAGAAAAATGAAATAGCTTATCACGGTGTACTTCAGTGTCCACTCCAGCGTGGGAATTCTCTGCTGCGCTCACCTTGAGGGGTGCTTGACTCGGTAATGCGGGCTTGTCGGAGAAGATTAGCTCTCTTCCGTAGGCTGACCCCGATGTAGAATGGGTGTTTGGATAAGAGGGAAGGGAGATACAGGTTAGGTGCAAATAAATGAGCCAAGTGAAGATAGATAGATAGATAGATAGATAGATAGATAGAAAGATAGATAGATAGATAGATAGATAGATAGATAGATAGATAGAAAGATAGATAGAAAGATACCTGGTGTTCCTCAGGGATCCGTCCTCTGACCCTAATAGAGTAATATATATAATATATATCATGGCTGGAAATGTATATTTTAGACTTCATTCATATTTGTAGCTGACATTCAGACTACCTGTCAAAAGCCACACTAATACTGGGCTAACTCTTATCAATGTATTATTGATTTAGAATGGCTCCTGTAAAAATCGTTTATATAAAGAAGGGGCTTTGAGCTGTCTAGGATAAAAGGGTGACTCGTTTTAGCCAATCGAAGCAGTAAGAAATACTATGACACGAAATAATAATAAAAGTGTGATATTCAGTGAAAATTGTATTTTATAGAGTGTTTTGTGTGTGTGTGTGTGTGTGTGTGTGTCTGTATATATGGTTTATGGAGCCAATTGACCTGACTACTCACCAGCACTACGAGAACCTAAGGGGATTAGCAGGACTATGCTACGGTCCTCATAAACCAAGATTTTGTATTTTAATTTTTAGCATATAAAGAGCATAATTTCATTGTTTTTCTGAAGTCCTTTTAATGCTCAATGATAATATATCATGCACATATCAAGTTTTTTTAAATTCTTAGCTTTTAAAGACCATAAATTGAAAGTTTATTTGACGTCCATATAATACCCCAACCTGACTTCTTGTGTATGGAGTGTATGATGTGCTCCCCCTACCCTACTCTGGCGGTATTGAAGGCTCCATTGTGATTGGTTCTTTATGGGGACACGTGCGGGATATGTGTCCGGGCATGTTGAGTGATTTCGGAAGACATCTAATGGTAATGCGAAGAAGAAGGACCAAGAGAAAGTTCACTCCAAAGAAGACAAGAAAATATATTGGTAAGTATCTAGTCCTTGTTAAATATACGTTATCAAGTATTTTCTGAATGGAACTTAGCCCCGGCCTGGAGGATTTATCCCCGGGCTGGATGATATGGGGACCGGGCTATTGGGTTTTGGAGCTGGCTGTGGAACTTAGCCCCAGCCTTGGTGAGTTTTCCCCGGCCTGGATGAGTTGGGGGGTGTAGTCCGAGGAGGGGTGCTTAAGAGTGGGTCCGAGATGTGGGCTGTGTGTCCCCGGAGGTCCAGAGGAGTCAGGGGGGCGAGTGTGTGCAAGTAGGGCCGGGGTAGGAGTGCCCTGAGCCGGGTAGTGTAAGTGGAGTAGAGGGTGGGTCATTGTGGTGGATGTCGGTGCGGAGCTGGTAGCTTTAGGAGCAGGCTGGTCAGAGGAGGTCCAGAGGAGCCAGGGGGGCGAGTGTGTGCACGTAGGCCGGGGTAGGAGTGCCCTGAGCCGGGTAGTGTAAGTGGAGTAGAGGGTGGGTCATTGTGGTGGATGTCGGTGCGGAGCTGGTAGCTTTAGGAGCAGGCTGGTCAGAGGAGGTCCAGAGGAGCCAGGGGGGCGAGTGTGTGCACGTAGGCCGGGGTAGGAGTGCCCTGAGCCGGGTAGTGTAAGTGGAGTAGAGGGTGGGTCATTGTGGTGGATATCGGTGCGGAGCTGGTAGCTTTAGGAGCAGGCTGGTCAGAGGAGGTCCAGAGGAGCCAGGGGGGCGAGTGTGTGCACGTAGGCCGGGGTAGGAGTGCCCTGAGCCGGGTAGTGTAAGTGGAGTAGAGGGTGGGTCATTGTGGTGGATGTCGGTGCGGAGCTGGTAGCTTTAGGAGCAGGCTGGTCAGAGGAGGTCCAGAGGAGCCAGGGGGGCGAGTGTGTGCACGTAGGCCGGGGTAGGAGTGCCCTGAGCCGGGTAGTGTAAGTGGAGTAGAGGGTGGGTCATTGTGGTGGATGTCGGTGCGGAGCTGGTAGCTTTAGGAGCAGGCTGGTCAGAGGAGGTCCAGAGGAGCCAGGGGGGCGAGTGTGTGCACGTAGGCCGGGGTAGGAGTGCCCTGAGCCGGGTAGTGTAAGTGGAGTAGAGGGTGGGTCATTGTGGTGGATGTCGGTGCAGAGCTGGTAGCTTTAGGAGCAGGCTGGTCAGAGGAGGTCCAGAGGAGCCAGGGGGGCGAGTGTGTGCACGTAGGCCGGGGTAGGAGTGCCCTGAGCCGGGTAGTGTAAGTGGAGTAGAGGGTGGGTCATTGTGGTGGATGTCGGTGCGGAGCTGGTAGCTTTAGGAGCAGGCTGGTCAGAGGAGGTCCAGAGGAGCCAGGGGGGCGAGTGTGTGCACGTAGGCCGGGGTAGGAGTGCCCTGAGCCGGGTAGTGTAAGTGGAGTAGAGGGTGGGTCATTGTGGTGGATGTCGGTGCGGAGCTGGTAGCTTTAGGAGCAGGCTGGTCAGAGGAGGTCCAGAGGAGCCAGGGGGGCGAGTGTGTGCACGTAGGCCGGGGTAGGAGTGCCCTGAGCCGGGTAGTGTAAGTGGAGTAGAGGGTGGGTCATTGTGGTGGATGTCGGTGCGGAGCTGGTAGCTTTAGGAGCAGGCTGGTCAGAGGAGGTCCAGAGGAGCCAGGGGGGCGAGTGTGTGCACGTAGGCCGGGGTAGGAGTGCCCTGAGCCGGGTAGTGTAAGTGGAGTAGAGGGTGGGTCATTGTGGTGGATGTCGGTGCGGAGCTGGTAGCTTTAGGAGCAGGCTGGTCAGAGGAGGTCCAGAGGAGCCAGGGGGGCGAGTGTGTGCACGTAGGCCGGGGTAGGAGTGCCCTGAGCCGGGTAGTGTAAGTGGAGTAGAGGGTGGGTCATTGTGGTGGATGTCGGTGCGGAGCTGGTAGCTTTAGGAGCAGGCTGGTCAGAGGAGGTCCAGAGGAGCCAGGGGGGCGAGTGTGTGCACGTAGGCCGGGGTAGGAGTGCCCTGAGCCGGGTAGTGTAAGTGGAGTAGAGGGTGGGTCATTGTGGTGGATGTCGGTGCGGAGCTGGTAGCTTTAGGAGCAGGCTGGTCAGAGGAGGTCCAGAGGAGCCAGGGGGGCGAGTGTGTGCACGTAGGCCGGGGTAGGAGTGCCCTGAGCCGGGTAGTGTAAGTGGAGTAGAGGGTGGGTCATTGTGGTGGATGTCGGTGCGGAGCTGGTAGCTTTAGGAGCAGGCTGGTCAGAGGAGGTCCAGAGGAGCCAGGGGGGCGAGTGTGTGCACGTAGGCCGGGGTAGGAGTGCCCTGAGCCGGGTAGTGTAAGTGGAGTAGAGGGTGGGTCATTGTGGTGGATGTCGGTGCGGAGCTGGTAGCTTTAGGAGCAGGCTGGTCAGAGGAGGTCCAGAGGAGCCAGGGGGGCGAGTGTGTGCACGTAGGCCGGGGTAGGAGTGCCCTGAGCCGGGTAGTGTAAGTGGAGTAGAGGGTGGGTCATTGTGGTGGATGTCGGTGCGGAGCTGGTAGCTTTAGGAGCAGGCTGGTCAGAGGAGGTCCAGAGGAGCCAGGGGGGCGAGTGTGTGCACGTAGGCCGGGGTAGGAGTGCCCTGAGCCGGGTAGTGTAAGTGGAGTAGAGGGTGGGTCATTGTGGTGGATGTCGGTGCGGAGCTGGTAGCTTTAGGAGCAGGCTGGTCAGAGGAGGTCCAGAGGAGCCAGGGGGGCGAGTGTGTGCACGTAGGCCGGGGTAGGAGTGCCCTGAGCCGGGTAGTGTAAGTGGAGTAGAGGGTGGGTCATTGTGGTGGATGTCGGTGCGGAGCTGGTAGCTTTAGGAGCAGGCTGGTCAGAGGAGGTCCAGAGGAGCCAGGGGGGCGAGTGTGTGCACGTAGGCCGGGGTAGGAGTGCCCTGAGCCGGGTAGTGTAAGTGGAGTAGAGGGTGGGTCATTGTGGTGGATGTCGGTGCGGGGCTGGTAGCTTTAGGAGCAGGCTGTGGAACTTAGCCCCAGCCTTGGTGAGTTTTCCCCGGCCCTGATGAGTTGGGGACCGGGGTATTGGGTTTAGGAGCTGGCTGTGGAACTTAGCCCCAGCCTGGGTGGTTCTTTGTAGGTTCAAGTATTGTCTGTTTATCTTTCAGAGTGACACTGGGAAGGACCAAAGGCAGGAGATGGCACAAGAAAAAAACAACCCAGACTCAGACCCAGACTATGTGGGTGATGAAGATTTAGATGAGCTCCCCCATCCAAATATATGGCTGACACAAAAGTCGGATACAAGTCTTGCTCCTGCTTCTAGTGCACCGGGAACCAGCCAGCAAGGTAGTTCTTCATACACCTCAGAGTTGCATTCAGAGAATGGTCCACGAAGAGGAGACCCACAGCGGACAAGTTCCATAAATTACTGCTTTGTCTGCGGTAAGCCCCAGAAGAAAATATCGAGACATCTTAAAACACACAAGACCAATGCAGAGATTGTACAAGTCTTTTCCCTTACTGATGTCAAGGAGCGCAACAAACGGATTGAAAAAATTAGGAATAAAGGGAACTTTTTACATAATCAAGCAGTATTACAAAGTGGGAAAGGGCAATTGAAAGTGAAGCGACGATGCAAAAAAAAAGCTTTGGATGGAAAGTTTATTCACTGCATGTATTGTCAAGGCATGTTTCTCCGCAAAGAACTATGGAGGCATACTCGCAGGTGCCCTCACAAACCCGAAGATGCAAACCAAGAAGAGACGTCTGGAAGGAGAAGGATCCTCGGCTCTGCATCAGCTCAGGATGCCGCCTTATGTGCGCAAATCTCGGGTGGGGTTTGGAAGCTTCTCAGTGTTATGAACGTGGATGAAGTTGGATCAGTTGTGCGAAATGACTTCTGTATTCTCCAGTTTGCCCAGTCACTTTACAACATTCATGGACAGGATACAACAAAGTATGAATACATAAGACAAAAACTGAGAGAAGTGGGACGTCTGCTGCTGTGCTTGCGGACAGATTTCTCTGTGCCGACCCTGGAAGATGCTGTTAGGCCTGCAAACTTTGAGAAAGTGGTACAAGCGGTCAAAAAGGTAGCAGGTTTTAATGATGACAATCTTTCGTACAAAACCCCGAGCCTTGCTCTTAAACTCGGCCACACACTGAATAAGATCTGCGACATCATCCACTGCCGGGGCTTGATGGCAGAAGATGAGAAGCTGGTGAAGTATACTGAAACATTTAAGAAGTTGCTCAGTACCAAGTGGAAAGAATATGTATCTCACAATGCCCTTAACACACTGAGTGATGCCAAGTTTAATAAACCGTTAACCTTACCATTCACTGAAGATGTTGTGAAACTTCACAAGTTTTTGGAAAAGGCAGCAGAAGAGGCCACAAGCAAACTGCAAGAAACAGATGATGCTCAAACTTATGCCCGTCTTGCCATGGTGTTGCTCACACAAATCATTGTGTTCAACCGTCGGCGAGCTGGAGAGGTTTCCAAAATGCCTCTGAAACATTTTCTGGAGAGGGATAATCAACAACTTCATGCGGATGTAAGCCTTGGTTTATCGGACACAGAAAAGAAGCTCTGCCGGTATCTAAGTCGCGTGGAAATTATGGGTAAAAGAGGGAGAAAAGTTGCAGTTCTTCTCCCCCGACCTGTTGTCAATGGTCTTACACTACTCACAAATAAGAGGAAAGAATGTGGTGTGTCTCCCTCAAACCCATTCTTATTTGCACGACCCAAAGCACCAACCCATTATAGAGGAAGTGACTGCCTGAGACGTTTCTCCACACAGTGCGACACAAAGTACCCCGAGCACCTCCGGTCGACGGGTCTCAGGAAACATGTGGCCACGCTATCTCAAGTCTTAAACCTCCAGGAGAATGAGCTGGATCAGGTGGCAGACTTCCTTGGACATGATATCCGCGTACACAGGGAATTCTACAGACTGCCTGTTCCAACAACACAACTTGCAAAGATATCCAAAGTATTGCTTTTAATGGAGAAGGGATCCATTTCCTCGCTAAAAGGAAAGACGCTGGAGGAGATTGAACTTGAAGGTTTGTTAAATGTATCTCTTATCTGGGTGTGCATGTAGGGCCGGGGTAGGAGTGCCCTGAGCCGGGTAGTGTAAGTGGAGTAGAGGGTGGGTCATTGTGGTGGATGTCGGTGCGGAGCTGGTAGCTTTAGGAGCAGGCTGGTCAGAGGAGGTCCAGAGGAGCCAGGGGGGCGAGTGTGTGCACGTAGGCCGGGGTAGGAGTGCCCTGAGCCGGGTAGTGTAAGTGGAGTAGAGGGTGGGTCATTGTGGTGGATGTCGGTGCGGGGCTGGTAGCTTTAGGAGCCGGCTGGGGATCTTAGCCCCAGCCTTGGTGAGTTTTCCCAGGCCTGGTGGCTTTAGGAGCGGGCTGATTGAATTGAATCCCCCTTTTGTTTTTAGATGAAATTCCCATCAGTGCAGATGAGGCCGAAGAGGAGAGTCACAGTGACTCGGGGGACTCTGCTGAGAAACAAGCGGCAACTGTGGTTATAGATGATGACCCGATCGACATAGCTGATGGAGATACCTCTGATTTTGAAGGCAAGTTCTTCTGTTTACTCTTGTAGTAGTCTTGCTCTGACTTATTCACATTGTTTTGTTTAAATTAATTCCTAATTTTCCTTTTCAGAGGCAGCACAGAGGCCTGCAAAGCAACCTGGACCAAAACGCAGAGTGACAAAAAGAGCATGGTCAAAGACTGAAGAAGCAGCTGTAATGCGGCATTTTAAAAAACACATCAAGAGAGGAAAACTGGCCACAAAAAATGAAGTAACTCAGTGTAAGCAAGCAGAAATGGCCTTAAGTCAGAGAACACTGCAGAATATAAGAGACTTTGTGAGAAATCGTGGACTAGCACGTAAAAGACAACTAAAGGTAAAAGATGGATAAGCATGGAGTGTATGTATGAAGAACATTAAAACTTTTCCAGCCTCTAATTGTGGTTCATCCATCCATCCATTTTCTCCCACTTGTCCGTTGCCGGGTCGTGGAGGCAGCCGTTGGAGCTGCCCAAATCACATAGCACCAGTCCCCTATGGCTCCTCCTGCAGGTGGTGGGTCCACGGAAGGACGGCCTCATGGTTCCAAACGGGCCTGTTGGTCTCTCATAGGGGAATTGTGGTTCAGTTATGTTTAAAGTCCTCATAATTCATCTTTGGTCCTCATGAACCACCTTCTGGTCGGTGGCTGTGTATAGACAACCGTAGCTGATACAAGGATGTTAAATAGACCTAAATTTTTTTCAGATTTTTTACAGTTAGTCTATCCAGAGCTTATCTCTCTAGGACCTTGGGAAACCATAGTCCTCTTAAACCACACCAGGGTTGGTTTTTCCAAAAGGTCAACATAAACCATAAAACCACGTATGTGTGTGTGTGTGTGTGTGTGTGTTCTCTGAAAAGTAAGCAGTGGAAAGTGTCATAGAAATCTGAATCATTGACCTTACACAATCATGTTACATATGCCGTATAAACACCTGATTACACACAGTTGTACAACATGACATCTTTGACAGTTCCCACCTTTTCCTTTCTGAGCATGTTTGTTTGTGGACAGTAACTCGGGCGCCAGCAGCTGTGCAGTCTGCATAATGTTTTCAAGCCTCGCCATGACGCGCAAATGTTTTTCAGTCCTGCTGCTCTCGTTGTAATGGGACAGGGGCGCAGGCTTGCGTGGGGACATCTGTAGATCTTCTCATTGTGCAAACTTTCACATACACTTTACACCAGGGGTGGGCAATTAATTTTCATAAGGGGCCACATAAAAAGCCTGAAGTGAGTCGGAGGGAACTTATTCTGCTCAACTTTATCTGATTATACATTACACTGAATAGTGTATTTCGAATAGCTGATACTACTGTTATTATAGGACTATTGATTTTAGCCATATCAAGCCAAGCATGTGTGAGCATCGTTATTTAAGCTATTCAACTTCTTATCCTCGTGAACTTTTACCGATCGCACTGAAAGCACCTCTGCGTTTGAATGAAATGAAGCGATCCACTGTAGCAGGGGCCCAAACCTTGGTAACACCATTGGCCCACGCATGCTAAAAGTGCTTATGCAAACTGCATGTATAAATGCTGGGTGTGCCTCTCCACAAGTCAATAAGCCTTCATAATAATAATAAGAATGCCTTACACTTGTAGTGCGCTTTACAACTCAGTATTACCAAGTTTTTCTCAAAGCGCTACACTGTCGTCATTATTCATTCACTCCATACTCGGTGGTGGTAAGCTACTGTTGTAGCCACAGCTGTCCTGGGGTAGACTGACGGAAGCAAGGCAGCCAATCTGCGCTTTTATTCAAAGCTCGCCACACAAAAATCCACTACAACTCTATTACGACGGTGGTCCAACAGGTTTTGCTCACATAAGAGGGATTGCAATCAAACCCAAATTGCCATGTGAATGGTTTGCAGTTAGCAAATCATAAACGCGCGATTATTTGGATCAGGGGTTGTCTCTCTCTGTCTGGGTCTGGCTTTGAGACGTCCCTTTCATCATGTTATGGCAAAAAGGTGAGCCCCCCCCTTTCACACTGCCGTGTCCCGACACATCCATCAAAATCCACCATCAAACCCATTTCAGCCAAACCATCATCCCATCATTCCCGTCAGCCCACGTCAGATGAGATTGGATTCCCGGCGCAGGTATCGGCGCGGTAAATGCTATTAGCGCTCGGTTCAAAGCGCGGCGACGTTCTTATCGTGGGCCCCGAGAAAATAACTTTTTATTACCCGCAAATCTCATATCAAAGAATCCGCTCGGGCCACCGCGGAGTAGTCAGGGACGGGGCGGCGGAGGGGGGAGGGTCATGGGCGGCGATGGAGGCGCTTTGATTCCACGCCCGCAGAGGTCTTTGAAGGCAGCACGGCGGCAGCTACAGAATGTGGGCGGACGGCCGTGAGTGAAAAATACTGAAAAAAAATACCACGCGGAAATAAGAGTGAGGAGGATGTTTAAGAGTCGATATTATGCTGAACCGATTGATAAAAAAAAACATACCTGGGGTTGTGTTTTGCGTAAACCTGCGGATCCACCATCTCAACACTGGGGGCGGGACATCTGCAGCTCGTCTCCATGGAGATGCGGACTACAGGCTTAAATAGGTTAGGTCCTCATCCAAATCCATTATTGGATTACTCGACAGAAAAGACTTTTCTGTGTCGTGCAGGTTTTGTAACGGCAACAGTAGAATCCTTTAAATGAAATGACGAGCTGGAATCAATCCAAAAAGACATCAATATATTCGTGAATTGATTACATTAAAAAGTGAAGAGCGTAGTTAAAATACTTTCAATGTCATATGCCGTTCAAAACAAAAAGAACTGTTGAGTTGAGGTCTGTCTCGCATCTTCTGGACGTTTGTTCTGGATTGTAGCTGCGTAAAACTGAAATGCACCGCACCGTTCTCCTTCATGACTCTGGGACAGGCGGGAGGCCTCTCCCTGAGGTTCTCATCATGTTTAGTCCTGACTCTGGGTCCAGCAGGAGACCAGTCACTCTTTTCATACACCCTGTTCCATACACGTTTATGTGTTGGATGTGTTGTAAAGGCAAGAAGCAGCACGGCTCATTAGCGACCCCTTTGGCTTAAAGCTGCACTACCCGAATCAAACCATGAAAGTCGTAGGCTGTTGTGCCTAAACTCGTTTCTAGCTCTCGCAGACCCTCCACAGCCCGATTGTTCACTTGAGTTCATTAGAAGCTCGTCTTAGCCGGAGTTCATAGCGTGACAGAGTTGACACGTGAAGAGGGCGGAGCTAACACTGTGCTAATTTAGCCTCTGACTTCCTAGTTCACGCTGGAGGAAAATGCCATATATTTAGACACAAGACAATCTAACATTTCCATATTAACATTCATTACTTTTTTGGCTTATACTGGAACATGCAATATTTTTCAGGTAAATACAAATAAATAAATTGCAGCAATAGACCTGATTAAAGCGCGTCGAGCACTTTGAATCAATTTGATCCTGTTGGTTGCCCCTGTTATTCTTCGAGCACACAGTCTCATGTGGTTCCCTCGTAGCTGCTGAACTACCGTCTAATTGCTCCTAATGAATATAAGCCTGCTCGTGGCGACCCGTGAACAGGTCTGGAGTGAGAGTAAAACGTTACTGACGAGAGCATCTGTCTGCACCTTCATCAGCCCAAGTATTCCTCACACCTCTGATAACATGTCTAACGCGTCGGGACGACTGGCATTTAAATCCTCTATTTATCTGATCTGGTGTTGACCTGGGGCATCATCTGGAGCGCTTCTTTCCGTGCCCGTTTCGCCACTTGGCCCTCGGCTCTGTGAACTCTGCTGTGAGTGTGAGGAGGACGTGGAGGATCCAGTGGGACTTGGCTGCGGCTCAAAGTCGGAGAACTCTATTTTAGCACAGGCTCAATCGACCGCGGGACGGTGGGAAATGGTGCTGAAGGGAGAGAATATCCAAAAGGAATTTAAAGGTGATAGCCAATGGAAGATGACACTTTAAAGGCAGAGCTGATCGCAAAAAGGCTTTTTACAGCAAGTGGTTCTCAACTGGTGGGTCGGGACCCAAAAGTGGACCGCAGGGCCATTTTCGTCGGTTCGCGAAGTGAGCTTTACGGAGAGGACATTTCTTTCAATGGCTATATGAACAGCAAGCCTAATGTTTTTTAATGCCCACATACTGTATTTCTAATGCCAAAGAAAATACTTTGTACATATTAATTTCTCAAGATTTGAAATCATTCTGTCAACCAGCAGAATGAGGGAAATCTCAATATTCAAAAGCATATTGGACACACCTCAGGAACGATAAATAGTGCACAGTTTCAGTTCATTTTAAACCAAAATGTCTGTATTTTTGACAAACCTGACTAGTAATAATAGGAAGTTGCAAGTCTGAATCCGATTCAATGTTTTTTTAAGGCACAATTCATCGAATGGCTTTTAGTGCCAGATCTTGTGCCTCCATAAACACAATGTGGTACAAGTGTGATCTGGCATGTGGCGGAGGTTTTTACGCTGAAGGCTGCGCCACCAGGGAGAGGGTGTTCTTTAAGAAAAAGAGGCCGACAAGCAGCTCTTCTGTGGCAATCTGGACATTGTTTTCCTCTTTACATCCCGCTGCTTTGTATTCTTCCTTAGAATCGATGTCAAATTGAAAACAAAAGCGAAATGACCTTGAAAAGTCTGCTTGAGCGTACGCACGGGTACACTTGGGTACAGTAGATCAACGCGCACACCCCAACACCAAAACAACAACAACAGTTTCCCATAAACAAACCACACACTCAAGTGCCTCAACACCACGTCTGATCTGCGTTTCCAGGTGACGTTCACATCACTGTCAGAGTTTACCTCCTGATGAAGGAAGAGCATCAGTGCTGGTCATTGTAATAAACCTCATGTTTCCTTTTCACATTGTTGCTCCTCGTGTCGGCTACAGCTCACTCCAAGAGAAAGAAGCGCATTTCACAAACGGGGCGCATAGCAAACTTTTTATATATTTTTTTAATTCAGCCGCTCCAAGAATCCTGCAGCTGTAGCTCAAATGTTCCAATGAGCTACAGTTTTCTTGAAACGACCGCATAAATCTGCAACTCCTCCACAGCCAATATCCATCCATCCATCCATCCATCCATCTTCTTCCACTTGTCCGTTGCCAGGTCGTGGGGGCAGCTGTTGGAGCTGCACCAGCCCCTATAGCGCCCCCTGCAGGTGGTGGGTCCACAGAAGGACGGCCTCATGGTTCTAACCGGGCCTGTTGGTCTCTCATAAGGGGCTTCTGAACCGCTCTTTGTCTGACCCGTCACCTAGGACCTGTTTGCCCTGGGAGACCCTACCAGGGGCACCAAGCCCCCGACAACAGGGCTCCAGGATCATTCAGGCTCAAACCCCTCCACCACGTTAAGGTGGCGGTTCCAGGAGGGGTTCCAGGCCAATATCCATTAAATCCTTATATTTGGTAACTTTGCGCATTCGAGCTCATCGTGGATCTGCAGCGGAGGGACAGTTTTATTTCTTTCATCTTTATTAAGCATTGCGCACTGCATAGGCATGTTATTAAGCGTTTCTGTCCACCCCCTGCCCTGCCTACTTTTTGCGCCAGGTAATGAGACTGAGTATATAAGACCAGATTACAAGGAGCGCCACCCGTCTGCGCAGTCGTCTGCTCTACAGCCTGCGCTGTGAACCACAAGATCTGCAGGAAAGTACAATATTATAACAAATTCCAACTGCAAGGTGTTTCATGCGTTGGAAAAGCTTATTATTTGGGTCTTGTCATAATGGGCAAGAATCACTGTTTTATAGGGTTCACGCAGAAGTCAACTGGCCTTTCCTAACATTTTTCCCATTTTGTCGTGCCTCTAGCCCCTTGTCACGGAAGCACTTTTGATCCATGTGTTACTGTAAAAACATGAAAATACCAACAGTAACGTCTCTACAAAACAGAATCCAGCGTATTCTCCCCCCTGTATCCCACTCACAGCGATTACAGCATAATCCATATTTAATGCCTGCCCCCCGCTGCCCTCTGCCTGGCCCCCGGTGCGCTCTGATTAAAACTCCCCCTGCCCAGATGTTGTCCCGCACCGGTCAGAGGTGCCGCCTGTGATTCTTCCCCCAGCGGACCCGGAGGCATTGATCGGCGCGCCGCCTGGCTCCATCACACTTACAGGAGCCATTATCGGCCGCCGTTCAGAGGCGTTCTGTGGGGAAACACCGTGTGGACGGATGACAAACGGGCCGGTGGAAGACTAAATGCTTTTGATCGCGGCCTACAGGGAACACAGCCAATGTGTGAAGATGTTCATGACACTTAATGACCCCATCATTTCCTCCTCACAATCACGTCCGGATTTGAGTAGTTTTCTTTATGGATCACATTCTGGTAAATACCGTTTGTGGTCTTAGGGCTTGGACATGATTTATTGATTTGTATTGATTTTTTTTTGTTGCTATTTTGAACCCAGTGTGTATACCATTCTTAAGCCGTCACATGTGCTTGGTGGTCGCAGATGTTTCTCATCCAAGAAGCTTCATCAGCAACAAATGACCTTTTTGACAGACAGCGAGCTGGATATACTGTATACCGAGCCAGTAGGAGGCGCATTGTTATCATGAACTTCTGCAATGTCACAACATTTATTGCCGTCCAGTGGTGTATTCATTTTTCACCAAGGGTGTATTGATGATGGGAGAGTCTGACCACTGTGCAGAACCACTGATAATGTTATTTTGTCATCTTGAATAATATTTACTTGAGCTTTCTTTTCAGAAGGCTGGGTGTAAGAACATATTTAGAATAGTTTTTATTTATACAGGGAGAGTGTCCGATGTATCGTTGACCACAAAGGAAAGATGCTTGTTCCGGTTACAGCAAAGAGGCTGATTTCCACCTCGTCTCGTCAGGATGTTTGACCCTTTTTGGGCTGAGTCATATACCAAGCGTTTTGCTCATGTGCAAATTCAGTAGCCTGAGCTACAGTGGATGGCAGCCCTGTCGTCTGTGCATTATCTTTGTTATGCAGCATTCTCCCCTTCACATATCAGATTTGGGCCTAAAACTGTAATGCAGGCCATTTCAAAGGAATAGCCATATGCTGTTGTCCAGCCAATTTAGCACCTGCCTTGATAAATGACCCCAAGTGTATATTGATATTGGTGGCACGGTGTCACAGCGGTTAGCTTTTGTGCTTCACAGCTAGAATGTCCTGGGTTTCGATTCCCACCTGGACGGGGCCTTTCTGTGTGGAGTTTGCATGTTCTCCCCGTGTCTGCGTAGGTTTCCTCCGAGTACTCCGGTTTCCCCTACTACGAAAAACATGTACAATAGGCCAGGATGAATCAGAGTGTGAGTGTGGGACAACGGATTCAAATTAGCCAAAGGCTAATGGCGTGTTTATGTTCATTAACATGCACTGTCCCGACCAAATAAACAAATAAATAAAGTGTCTTAAAAAAATATATTATTATTATTTACACACATTTCATTTAAAGTAGGTTGAAACATCAACCTACTTTAAAGTTTATACCCACCAATTTCCACACATGTATCACTTTTCACATTTGCGGAGGATCTGACACTTTCCAGTTGAAGCTCATCAGTATGCACAGGCGTTCAACACAAGCTGAGCAGAAGCTTGTTTTTTTAAGTTTGTTTCGGTAACACTTTATTTTACACTGCCCTTGATACATCGTACCAAACTAAATTTAGTGCAATGTAATCTGCTTTTTAACAATCTGTAACGACTTGTACCTATGTAGTACAAACACAATGGATTCATGTGTATTTGTACTTTTGGAGGGACATGATGTAAAACACATACGACCCTTGGGGTTTGGGAAGTATCACACTGGCCTGTAGGCTGTGAGCTCCTCTGTCAGCATGCTTTGAGATTTGGATATGCACAATTGCTAAACGTAACCCTAAACTGGCAGATTCCAGGTTAAACACACACACGATTTAAACAAAGCACATGCAATCATCTCTGTCCTTGAAATTACTCAGCGGCTCTTCTGGCAAAAGCAGTTTTACATTTTGGGACGCTGTTCTCTCGTCGGAAAGCTTGGGTTCTACTGCCGCCTTTGTCATCAGCATCATCTGCCTGCTGTGACATCTCATGTATCCGTGTGTTCCCGGGGGTAGCAGGTGAATCTAGCCATACCCGAGCCGACATGACTTTGTATTTGGCCAAAGCTGGGCCATGTTTATTTTTTTGCTGGCTCGAGTGCCGATATTTCAAAGACCACGCAACAATGTGTGAAGGGGAGCTGGTAAAAAGGGGGGGGGGGGGGGAGAGAAGTACCTTTAATTCTCTTGTTTATTACACCAACTTGAATTGGACTTTCCTTTGTGCCGGTGCCCTGCTGTGATCACAGGATTCTTGTTGCGTAATTCTGCCTCCACCTGACACGCACTCCCCCCTCTCTCTCCTCAGGCTTTGTTCTGGGGTTAATTCATGGTGGGGCGGGCGGCGGTGGGCGTCTCACTCCCGCATAACCGCATTAACCGTATTCCGTGTGATGGCGTTGATGAGGACGTAGATCACATGAGCGCTCGCACTTCAAAAGCGACGCGTGCAGAAGTCGAGATCTTATGGCGGGGGAGAGGGAATGTCATGTTCGGATGCATTTATTCTTTTTATCCAACCATCAGTGCAGTGCAGTAAGGTTTACACTGAACTTATTATGTGCCTGATTTAGAGTGAAAAGGTGCACATTCTCTGTCATCCAGGAGCAAACAGCTGATACGCCTCCATCCTGTATATACACTCATTATATTTGCTATTTTTAGAAAAGTCTATTGAATTAACACAAATGAAGGCTGCCTCTTTACATACAGCTATAAACTGCAGCATAAGAATCTGATTTGATAAATACACTGTCTCTAAGAAATCGTCGTCATGTCTGAGCACCAAGGTTTGAAGAGGACAGTGGTTCAAATTCAAATTCATTTGCAGAGAAAGTGCCAGTACGGGCCCGATAAAAACAGCACATCCACAGACATACGACACAATCAACATGTGCAATAATAAATACAGTAAAAACAATATAGTGGCCTGTGATCGACCAGGTCCACACAGTCATTTATTCAGCAGGCAGATGGAGGTAGGGAGGAAAGTAGAGATCTTTGTCCTCAGAGGGAGGGACCTGAACCTGCGCCCTACGGCAACAGGGCGTAGTGAGAGTGCAGAGTGTGTGAGGGGTCTGTGGAGATCTGGGTTCCTTTCCTCAGAACTCTGGAGTTATAGATGCTACTAAGTGATTCCTGCTCCTGACCAATGATTTGATTGCTGATTTTGGGTTTTCAGGTGTTTGAATGATACAAAGAAGAGCTTTTGGAAATGGAATAGACTCACTCCATGTTTGTCTTCATATGCTGTAGTATATGTGCAGTATTACAGGGTTATACTGTTTTCAGAGTCTGTGCCGTGTGTCAGTCTGTAGAGAATAAAACAGGAGATGGAACATATCAAGTCTGTTCTCCCTCCCACCCTGGACCATACCAGTTTGCTTACCGGTCCAATTGCTCAACTGAAGATGCCATCTCCACTGCACTTCATTCAGCCCTCACTCACCTTGAAACAAAGGACTCTTACGTTAGAATGCTGTTTTTAGACTTTAGCTCAGCATTCAACACTATAATCCCACAGCAGCTAATACACAAACTGCTCCACCTGGGGATCCACACATCACTGTGCAACTGGCTGCTGGACTTTCTGACGGGGAGACCACAGGCTGTACGTGTCGGCGGAAAGTCCTCCAGAACCATCACACTGAACACGGGAGCTCCCCAAGGCTGTGTGCTGAGCCCCCTCCTGTTCACTCTGCTGACCCATGACTGCGCTCCAAAGTACGACTCAAACCTCTTCATCAAGTTTGCAGACGACACAACAGTGGTGGGTCTCATCAACAACAGAGACGAGTCAAACTACAGGAGTGAGGTGAGCAGTCTGGCCATGTGGTGCACACAGAACAACCTCTCTCTAAATGTGGAGAAGACAAAAGAGATTGTTGTGGACTTTTGTAGAGCACGGGTCCAGCATGCTCCTCTAACAATCAATGGTGCTGCAGTGGAGAGGGTGACCAGCACTAAGTTCCTGGGTGTGCACATCACAGAGAACCTTTCCTGGACCATGCACACTACATCTCTGGTCAAGAAAAGTAATCAGCGTCTCTACTTTCTCCGCAAGTTAAGAAGAGCTAGAGTCCCAGCTTCTGTTATGTGCAACTTCTACAGAGGGACTATAGAGAGCGTCCTGACCAGCTCCATCACTGTGTGGTCCTTCTACAGAGGGACTATAGAGAGCATCGTGACCAGCTCCATCACTGTGTGGTCCTTCTACAGAGGGACTATAGAGAGCATCGTGACCAGCTCCATCACTGTGTGGTCCTTCTACAGAGGGACTATAGAGAGCATCCTGACCAGCTCCATCACTGTGTGGATCGTCTACAGAGGGACTATAGAGAGCATCCTGACCAGCTCCATCACTGTGTGGATCTTCTACAGGGGGACTATAGAGAGCATCCGGACCAGCTCCATCACTGTGTGGTCCTTCTACAGAGGGACTATAGAGAGCATCCTGACCAGCTCCATCACTGTGCGGTTCTTCTACAGAGGGACTATAGAGAGCATCCTGACCAGCTCCATCACTGTGCGGTTCTTCTACAGAGGGACTATAGAGAGCATCCTGACCAGCTCCATCACTGTGCGGTTCTTCTACAGAGGGACTATAGAGAGCATCCTGACCAGCTCCATCACTGTGTGGTTCTTCTACAGAGGGACTATAGAGAGCATCCTGACCAGCTCCATCACTGTGTGGTTCTTCTACAGAGGGACTATAGAGAGCATCCTGACCAGCTCCATCACTGTGCGGTTCTTCTACAGAGGGACTATAGAGAGCATCCTGACCAGCTCCATCACTGTGCGGTTCTTCTACAGAGGGACTATAGAGAGCATCCTGACCAGCTCCATCACTGTGCGGTTCTTCTACAGAGGGACTATAGAGAGCATCCTGACCAGCTCCATCACTGTGTGGTTCTTCTACAGAGGGACTATAGAGAGCATCCTGACCAGCTCCATCACTGTGTGGTTCTTCTACAGAGGGACTATAGAGAGCATCCTGACCAGCTCCATCACTGTGTGGCACGGTGCCAGCACTGCTTCCTGCCGAAAGAGCCTCCAGCGCATCGTGAGAGCAGCGGAGAAGATCGGTGGAGCTCCTCTCCCCTCCATTAAGGACATGTACTCCACCCGTCTCATCCGCAGAGCCGTCAGAATCACCAGGGACCCTACGCACCCATCACACAGTCTCTTCAGAGTAATGCCTTCAGGAAGGAGACTGCGGAATCTACGGGCCAGGTCGAGTCGACGAGAACAGTTTCGTACACGAGGCCATCGGGAAGCTGAACTCCCTGCATGGCGTACATTGGCTTTTGAAAAAGGTACTGTAGTTATCAGTAAAACAAATGTCTCATTTGAACATGTTTTCCTCTTGTCTTGAGGCATTATGTTTATGAAATGTGTGCAAAATACTAGGGGTGTAACAATGCACCGTGCTACAGTGCAGAAATCTGACCACATGAACCGTACTAACGTGACGGTGCAAGTTTTAGTCCAGATTTCTTATTTAAGCTCCGTGGCGCGTGTCAGACGCATGTACATGCACGTAAACTGAGCGCATGTGTGTCATCATCACTTACCGCTAAACTGGAGACTGCAGGCAAAGTTATAACTTCCAAAAACAAATGAAATCCACGTGCCTTTGCAAAAGTCTCTCCTCCTGATGGCCACGGCAGGCCAAAGGATAGATCCAGTGCACTGCGCGACAAATGCGTAAGATCCAATCTTGTTCATAATCCGCATCAAAAGCTTTGTTTCCAAAAAAGTACAAGCAGAATGTCGTCCAGGAACAGCCCAAACACAAGCCTCAAATCAAATGTGCTGTTGTTTTAGCTGCCGTGTGGAAAACGGAACTGAAACTTATCAGTTAACGAGCACACGGCCCACTGCGCTGCTCTTTAATTCTTTAACTTTAGAGCACTGTGTTTTGTATTCTGTTTTGTATTGTGAGCCCAGGGGCACATTTTACTGTAAAGCAGCTTTGAAAAATTAGAAAGCATTTTCAATATATTTCTGAAATTACAAAAACTGCCTAATAATAAACATGTAGGCTATTGTATTTCAAAACTGACTCATTAGCCAATTGCACCGTGATGCACCGAACCATGAGATAGCTGAACGTTACACCCTTACAAAATACCATATGCCGTACTACATTTAATAACGTTTTTTCTTGCCCCTGTATATCACACTGTATCGTCGTCACTCCATCCACCGAATCCAGGCCACGGCACACCTCTCCCTTGCATTCCTCTAATTGGCTGGAACATTTTCCCCTCGCTCTCCACTAACTACGTCCCGTCCCTGACACGCCACCTCAGATAGAACCATCCGAGCCCGGCCCGGATCGCGGCGCGACGGGCCGAACGCACGCACCTTATACCGACTATATGCAAATGGCCGAGCGGAAAGCGGACCAAAGAGCCCTCTGAATAATGAGGCGTCGGTGACATTGGGATTCGGAGACGGCGCGTTAAAAATATCTCCTTCTGTCGGCGTCCTGCAGCCAAAGTGTTGACAGAGAGGAGGCAGCCGGCGAGAGGACTGGTGTGAAACAGACAAGCACGCCGAAGGGAAAATGAACACAGGCGCTCGAGAAACTGTCAGGAAATACAAGACGTGCTGTTAAAGTTGCATTTTGACAAGGTGAAAACAAGGCTACGGTTTTAAACGGGCTTCTCACGTGAGTTCAGACGAAACGATTACCGTAATGGCTCCAAGCGGCCGTTTGGGATAGCTTTGCTTTTAGCCAAGAAACAGTGAGCGACTCGTTATACCCTCGTCTCATGGCGGAGAGGTTGGTGGTTCAGATCTCGGCTTCGGCGGGTGCAAGCCTATCCCAAGTGTCAGTCGATCCCAGGGCAGCTGTGGCTACAGTCGTAGCTTAGCTCCACCGAGGATTGGACAGCACATGACTAATACAATGTACAGCGTTTTTGAGTGTTGAAAAAGAAATCAATTCTGAGATATTATTACTGCATCCCAGTTTTACAATGTGTGACCCGCCGTGGTTTCCAGGGACGCAAGCCGACGTAAACAACGTTTTATTTTTGAAAATTGGTGATTTTCACCTTTTTACATACGCCTATTGTCGATTAGTTTTCAGGTTTCATGACTCCTCCTTCGGGGGAAACCGACAGGGCGGGGCCAGTCCAAGGAGACGGCACCTCAGCCAACAAAAGAACAATAGGCAGGTAATTAGCAGTGATCAGCCATGAATAGGACAGATACTGGGTAGTGATCATCTATGAATAGGACATGACTGACCGATACTGAGGTGAGCAGATCGTTAGAGATGCTCTATTTCAAAAGAGTTTACCCACAGGTGAGAGTAGCTGTGATTAGAGAGGAGGAGCCGGGCCAACCCTAACAAAAGTGGGACTTTTGTCGCTGACGAAGCCTTTTGGATGAGAGGCGAAACGTTCAAAGACCTCAACTACTGAGTACAGAAGATGAATCATTGACGATTGATATATTTTTTTTATTTTCAATAGTTTATTGCTTATTATTTATCATCAGCAAAAAACGACAATGGCAATAAAACCTATTCTGTTTCTGATTCATACTTGGATTCATACTCATACTGTATATAATGTGTTTGATTTGAACATTAAACTTATTTTTTAAGATAAAAGTTACAGATGTTACACAACACATTCTCAAGTCAGTGACAGTTTATCAATTGATATATTATACTGGTTTGTTGTGGAAGCAGTAACCTTTGTGCTCCCTCTCTGTGCTTTACTACTTTGAGGGGGAGTTTGACAGGGGGTGTGGCTTATCCAAATGAGATGTAAATGAGCCCTATTGTCCCTCCCAACAGCAGAGGTGAGAATGGCCCAAAACTTTGGAGAGCCTTTTCAGCCCTTTGGCCTTTTGGAAATTGTTAACTTCAAATCACCGCTACGCCTCCAAATATTATCAGATTTCCATGTGTTACACATCGTTGGAAAACTTGGAGACTACACTTTAACAATCTGTGTTTAAAAATCTCAAAATGCCCCAGAACCGACTAGTTCCTGTGACTGGTCACATTTTAGTGATGAAATAACAAAAAGACACAATTTCTTTCAAAGGTTACTGTAGTTTTGTGGAAAGTCATGCTTTACTTTGGGCTACAAGGGGGAGGTTCAGTCCTTGGTGTTTTGACGAGAATGTATTCCCTCCCCCAAGCAAACTTGGCAAGGCAAGTTTATTTGTAGAGCACAATTCATAGTGCTTCACGGTTGCATGAAATGACAAGAAAGCAGATCATAAAACATCAACATAAAGATACTTTCAGTTTTCATATGCTTGGGTAAAAAGAGCATTTTTAGAGTTGAGGCCTGTCTCACATCCTCATGAAGACTGTTCCAGATTTTAGCTTCACCGCAGCGTGTTTAGTCCTGACTCTGGGAACCATCAGGAGACCCCTCCCTGAAGTTCTCAGGGCCCGAGATGGTTCATACGGCTCTAACATGTCAGAGATGGACTTAGGTGAGCAGACTTGTATACATTCTATTCTCTGAGCGACAGGAAGCCAGTGCAGAGCCTGGAGCACTGGACTAATATGGTCATATTTCCTGGTTCTGGATGTACTGCAGCTCTAACAGAGCAGGCCATTAATCTTTCTGTGTGGAGTTTGCATGTTCTCATGTCTCCGGTTTCCCCTACCACTAAAAACATGTGCAATAGGGATCAATGATGTGTGTGTGTGTGAATGAATATGTGTGCTGTCTGTCAGTCTGCCCCAGGGGAAACTGAAGCTACACACTTAGTTCTGAACGTGTAAGTCTAAAACACTTAGACGTTTAGAGAGTATATGTATGCAGCCTTATGTTGTATCGTATTTAATCATTTTTGATCAAATTATGAGTCGAATTTTCAACCTTTCATCGCCCCGTCTGCCCGAAGCTTCTCCTGATCCGCTTGTGTCCGCCTGTACTGCCCCGGCACAGGCCCTGGCACAGGCCCTGATGGTACCATATGGACCGTCCCCAGGCCTCGGTGCACTTGAGTGGGCCCGAGGCGCCCGCTGCGAGCCCTGCCTGGCACACGCTCAGCCCAGACATGCAGTGCGCAGTCTGGGACGCTCTTATTGATTTGCCCTCTGCTCTCGTCCAACAAATGAAGCCTCTGAGCTGTCGAGCAGATTCTTAGCACGCATGATGAGAATTACTGAGGAAAACCAGACTCACACTCCAGTGGAGACTAAGTCCACTTTTATCTTATTTTAGTTTAAATGTCAGAAGACATTATCGATCCGATACATATCACGATACTCCATGGCTTATCCGATATGTTCATGTTATTTTGATCATTTTGATATTTTAATACATTTACCTAAATAGAACACCATTTGACATAAATGTATGATGGAAAAGTGCACTGGCACAAAATGTAACAGAGTGTGGGGTAAAGGAGGCATTAAAAAGCAGTACAAGTCATTAAATGAATGGCCTTAAATGTCATTAATAAGCATTACATTAGATTCAAACTGGTATTAAATCTAAATTTATTGGAAAATGATGGCATTGCGCAACAATTGTGACTGTGTAAGTTTATTGTTTTGGCAGAAACCACATTTTCTTGCTTAAAATAATGCCCGTTTTGTCCATTTATCTTTCCTCTGTTGGATGAAATGTTTGTAAATTCTAAGAAAGAAAATATGCACTGACTTTTGTTTCTGCATTTGTGGCATTAAAATATACAATTTGGGCATTAAAAAGATTTAAATGTGACTTGCTCTACTTGTCCAAACACATGGCAGCACATACACAGAGGCCTGTGGTAAATAATGTAGCTTCAGTTCAACCAAAAGCTAAACTTCTCATTTGATGGAACACTAAACTTTGAGGAAAAGCATCTGCACATGGAAGCACAAAAAATGCAAGTATTGAAAGTATCAATACTTTGTATTGTAATGCGATATTTTGCAATACGATATTTTGTCTCAGCCCTAGTAAACTTGTAAAACGAGGGTCCTGTGATCCAAAACGTCACCATTTGATATGGTGCGGACGCTCTTTTTACATGTTTATGTTGTTTGGTTTTTAGATCCAGGACGCAGCTTTACCATTTGGTTGTGTGTTGTTTTTGTCTATGAACCTCCATGAGGGTGTCTCCAGGTGGCAGCAAGTCAAATGTAATGCTCTTTAATGACATTTCAAGGCCTACATACTATGTTTTTATGCCACAAACACAAATAATATTGGCATATTTCATATGTACAAATTGTAAACACTCCATAAAACAGGGGACTGAGGGGAAATGTTGACATTCAACACCAAATTGGACACAATTGGACTTTGGATCTTTTGAAGAGAGTGTCACATGTCAGAACGGCAGCTGAATGGACCACAGTTAGTGGTGGTTTAGTCATTTGTGTTTTTGACAAAAGCATGCAGTATAAACAGTTGAACCATGGCATTGTTGTCGGCTCTGTCTCTGAAAAAAAAAAAAACATATTCTAAAATTTAGATTTAATGCCAGTTTGAATCAGCCGCAATGCTTTTTCATGACCATTAAGACTTTAATTTGGCATAATTCATTTAATGACTTTTAATCCTTTTTAACGCCCGTGGAGACCTTGGTTTTGATCATCGGTATATTCTCTGTCTCTTGTGTGTTTAAATAAAGCTTGTAGTCTGTCCTGTGACAGCTTAGAAAAGGATGTAGCCTAAATGCTAAATCAAGTACAGTAGGGGGTTATAGAACCGTTTTTGGCATAAAGCATCTGGGAACTGTTTTGGCGGATCGGACAAATCCCCGAGATGAAATAATAGCGTTGATTGTGAATGTTCCGGTAACAGTTTTGGCGTGTTTCCCCACATCCATCACACCGCTCGAGGAGTGTTCCAGTAAAAGCTGATTTACAAATGAAGCCCCGCTCCACACCGTGACATCAGTCCGGAGTGGGATGAGCCACCGTTTAAACTGAGAAATACATTTCAAAGTTTTGCAATAGATGGATGCTTAATTCTAGATCTATTTTGTACCAAATAAAGACACATAGACATGGAGAGGAACAAAGTGGTTCAACAGTCCATAACTACATACATTACAGACCGTAATTCTACTACAGGCTAAAGGCTAACTTTCCACTTTTCACTGGACGTCCTGCTCTGTAAAAACAATCCTAAGAACCTGACTTGACTTTATGAGTGTGTGCTAAATAAAAACAAAACAAAACATGCTCCCAATGAGCAGCTCGACACAGAAAATGTTATTTCTGCAGTGGGTAATCAAAGAATGGATTTGCATGAGGACCTAACCTTTTCAAATATTAAATTCTGCAGCCTTTGGTCACATCTCCATGGAGACGTACCCACTCCCGGTAAAGTCATAGTCATGCCTTAGGAGAGCTGAGCCGCTCACAGCAAAGGCTCATGTTTATTTGTACATTAATGATGAAAATATCTGTCATAAAATAAATGCTTGTATTTCAAATGTACTTATTGGGTAGAATTTTACACGGTGTGGCTTTAACAAAACAAACAAAATGAGGTTACAGTAAAAAAATAAAATGAAAAAACATTAAAAACATGTGCACACTGATCCTGGAATATTGTAGAAATTGAGTTTTTCAATCATTTAATGAAATGAGTTTCAGAGTTTGCTGTAAATGATTCCAGTCGTTAGAAGCAGAGAACTGAAATGAGAATCGACCCAAGGACGTGCGATCTTTGGGAACAGAGATGTTTATGTAACTACTTGAACGAAGTGAGCGTCTGGGGTTATGGATGTTTAACAGAGAAGTGAGGTATGGGGGGAGTTTGCCATTTCAAGATTTGCAAATGAACAACCAATGAGTTTTCCTGTGAACATGGAGGGAAGGCCATTTCAGCAGGGAGTAAAGGTCACAGTGATGACTGGGGCACCTGTGACAAACCAGATGGCAGAATGGTATATGACATCAAGTTCATAAAGCAATGTTTGTGAAGCCAATCTGTAGACAATGTCACCGGAGTCTAGGATCGGCAGAACTGAAGTAATCACACTCGTAACACCACGTTGATCATCGTTGATCATAGTCGATCATAGTCGATCATAGTCGATCATAGTCGATCATCGTCGATCATAGTCGATCATAGTCGATCATCGTCGATCATCGTCGATCATCGTCGATCATCGTCGATCATCGTCGATCATAGTCGATCATCGTCGATCATAGTCGATCATCGTCGATCATCGTCGATCATCGTCGATCATAGTCGATCATCGTGGATCATAGTCGATCATCGTCGATCATCGTCGATCATCGTGGATCATAGTCGATCATCGTGGATCATCGTGGATCATAGTCGATCATAGTCGATCATCGTCGATCATCGTCGATCATCGTCGATCGTTGATCGTAGTCGATCGTAGTCGATCATAGTTGATCATCGTTGATCATAGCCACGAGACTAACCGATGGGACATGGCCGTAGCTCGTTCAGAAATCTCACAGCCTGCACTAAACAAAACACAATGTCCTTACTTGAGTGTACTTGAGGAACTTCCAAGGGGTACTGGGAGCTATTTCACATTAAAAGGAAGATGAAACTGACTACTATTAGAACATTATTTTGAAAAAAAAGGCGAAAAAATGTTAGTAGCTTTATTTGAACACACCATAGAATAGTTTGAACTGATCCCTTCAAAACAAATCTGCAACACCTTTGAGGAAGGGGGGTGTGTGGAGCCCAACAGAAGGGTTCTAGGGGTAAGACAAATAAGGTGGGGAACCACTAACCCTAACCTACTCGACGAGGAGTGGAAACAGGCCATGATGGCTCGGTTTGATTCTGGAATATCTTTTATATATGTGCATTCTTTACAGTCCTGTTTAGTCTGTTCTATTCATAGGCTTTGCAACTTCCAGACCAGAATGTTTAGCTCTGAGTGAGTGTGCTCTCATTTGTCCATCTGCAAAGTGTGACGAGGTGAGGGGTGGGAAGCACAGCTCTTGTAAAAAAATAAAAAAAAAAACTGTCCCTTGTGAAGCCCTTTAGAGGTTAAAGCGCTTATAAGACTTCCCCTCCCTTTCCGCTCTCGGAGTAAGTTTTCAGGTTATTGCGTTTTCACAACAATTATTGGCCACTGAACACATACACGAGTATAGAACAAAGCGAATATGAACTCGCCTCCTTCGTGTTTTCTCGGGGCTGGAGGCATAAACAGTAAGTGCTCCCGCTGAGAAGAGACTGCTCACAACGCCAGTGTCAAATGAACAAATTAACTTGTCACACTTCTGCTCTTAGTTCAAAGGAAGGCGTCGAGCCCCCCGTCGAGGTTCAGATTCAGCGTCAGAGGAAACATTTCGTGCGACTGAAGGTTTTCAAGAGTATTTTGCACAAGTTAAATCCACCCTTTAATTGTAGCAGATGCTTGAAGGCCTTTTGTCTAGTGGTGCAATAACATTTGTCCTTTAGTGGAATCAATTTGTATCCGTCGTGAATGATGGTTCTGCTTAGGGCTGGGTACCGTTAAACAATACCAGTCTGATATCGGTAAAAAAAGGTTTAGGTACTACTGGTATTGAGTAGTATGGAAGGCAGGTACGAAAAAAAAAAGAAAAATCCAAATGTTTATGCTGTTGGTCCAAGGACAGCTTTAAAGGAAGTGATTTTGTTGTTTCAGCTCAAATAAATAAATACATATATATATATATATATATATATATATATATATATATATATATATATATATATATTTTCCCCAATCTTTTATAATGTTTTTTCTTATTTTTGGCCCAATTTTTTTAAAATAATTATCGGGGTAACCATGTCTTTTGTTTGGTGGTCATGCATAGTTCAATTTAAGGGATTAAGGAATATTTGAGCTTAATTTGCATCATTCGCACTTGTACCGTAATGTGAGCAAAATCTACCAGTGGAATGCAATCATTTTTCTTATTTCAAGTAAAGGTACGTTTACTGCCAAATTTCTGAAGTGCAAGTACATAACCAGAGTCGTCCAGAATGTAACCACAAGATAGCGTCGCAACGTCCTTTTTTTTTTTATCCATTCACAAATACTGGCAAGTTTGGTATCCAGGTGTAGCACGAAAGGCCACAGAGATGACGCTGTGATCCAAATGGTCATTATGGTCGTTTCTTTCCGGGGAGAGAGCAGCGGCTAAAGACCGGACTCATGTACACATGTGCAGACATTACAACACTGTAGGGCCGTTTTCATTCCACTGTTGCAACTCCACTTTAGTAAATCCTTTGCAGGCTTGGACTGATAACATGTTTTGAAGGTTTTTTCAAGCTTTTTTTTTTTCTTTTTTTTCTTTTTTCTTATAGACAGACCAAGTGTTGGTTTTCGTACCTGACGGTTTCGGCTACAACTCTGAGGAAGGCCGCAGATGTAGCCGAAACCGTCAGGTAAAAAAAAAAAAGCTTGAATAATTCTTAGAAGACCTAATGAATCTAATCGAACTATTGAAGGTTTTTTTTTTTTTAAGAGGGATTTTTTAAATATCTAATTCCTAGCCTGATTTATTGAGCTTTGAATCTCAAAAACAAGAACACATTTCAATCTTTACAGATGTGTCCACTGCTTAAAACTACCCCGCTTTTCTGGACACTCAAAGACACTTTATATTGCATTATTCATTCACTCCAGACTAGCTGGTGGTAAGCTACTATTGTAGCCACAGCTGCCCTGGGGTAGACTGACAGAAGCGAGGCTGCCAATCTGCGCCATCGGCCCCTCCAACCACCACCAACCATTACATTCGCTAGGCTTCCTGGTGTTCCCAAACGGTCTCCCATCCAAGTACCCACCAGGCCCTTCCTGCTTAGCTTCCAAGGTCTGACGGTATTGGGCAGAGCAAATATGGCCACATATTGAAACCTGGCTCTGTCCCTTCAGATATTGTCACTAAAAATATATATTTTTGCCAAATATTTTGGCAATTTTTCTGCATAAAATGACAAAACTTGCAATACATTTTTTCCTCATATTCACTGTATATCAGTACAGCTAAAGTTTCAAATTGATATTACAAAATGTGATTCTTTTTTCCTCTAAATTAATTTGCCTTATGTGCATTCCAAGTTTACTTCCTCAAATCAATGATGACTGAAAGGACACGATCACAGATACAAGCGGCCGAAATGAGTTTCCTCCGCAGGGTGGCTGGGCGCACCCTCCGAGATCGGGTGAGGAGCTCAGTTACCCGGGAGGAGCTCGGACTCGAGCCGCTACTCCTTCACGTCGAAAGGAGCCAGCTGAGGGGGCTAGGGCATCTGTTCCGGATGCCTCCTGGTCGCCTCCCTCGGGAGGTGTTCCAGGCATGTCCTATTGGGAGGAGGCCTCGTGGAAGGCCCAGGACACGCTGGTGGGACTATGTCTCCGAGCTGGCCTGGTGTCGTCTCGGAGTCCCCCCAAGAACAGCTGGAAGTCTGGGCATCTCTGCTGAGACTGCTGCCCCAGAAAATGGATGGATGGATGGATACTCAAATCAAGATGGAGATTGTTACTCCATCTAATCTTTCCATTAGTTTTTAAGTGTGTGGCCTCTGCTCTTGTGCTGTTTTCTTCTGTTTGCTCAGTTACATTTGTGCGAAATGTCCTAAAAAAAACATGTCTCCTGAGACAAATTGAACCTTTCGCATCATAAAGCCGCTCAGAAGAGCCATATCAGCCACAAAAGTCACATCTCTGATAGAACAGCGCCCAGTTTTTCTCCGCCCTCCCTCTCTGCATCCCTCGTCGTGTAAAACCACATTGTCCTTGCAGAATGACATTATTTTGATGTTGTTATGGAAATCTTTGGCAAATTGAATCCTAATAGTATGAGAGTGTGGGCCTTGCTTTGTGATTTCCGCCCAGAGTAAACCTAATTCTCTCCCCTCTGCGTCACGGCAGAGCGGTGTCAACAAGCGCGCCCGGCTTCCCTGCACGTCCCAGGACGCCCGTGTGGGCCGCGGCACAAATTAGCCGGAGCGAGGCGGGAGCGTGGTGCGACCCGGTGGGAGCGGCGGCTGTCAGTCTCTGATCTATTCCGGGCTCCACATGAGCACGGAGAAGCCGGCGATCCATCAGCGTAATTATAAAGAAGAACTGAAAGGAAAGGTTTCAGAAGATGACGCGTCGTTGTTGCATTATTTAAAAGAGTACAGTCCACAAGGGGACAAATCCGGCCCCCAGCATACAGTGTATGTATGTGAACGCTTTGGAATTTCTCACATTTCTGCAAAATGTGGAGTAAACAGTGTCTGCTTGAACTAATACTTCACCAAACAATTACATGTTAAAATATTTTTACTTGCCATAACATGTAAACATTCACAGGAGAGGGAGGAAAAAGTAAGTGAACCCATGAATCTCACTGAGCTGCAACATGGTGTTGTGTGTTCCTCCCAAACTCTTCAACTTTGGGTTCACCAGTCCACAGAATATTTTGCCAGTAGCGCTGTGGAGCATCCAAGAGCTCTTTTGCAAACCAATATTTTGGTTTGAATTTTAGAATCATGGTGTGAATGATTCTTCTGAATGAGAGAAGGCCCCACTCGGGCAGCGGGTGAGCACTTATAGTAGCTCATACAGACTGCAAACTTTCCTAATTTTTTTTTCTAAATTATATTTTTTTTAATATCTAATTCCTAGCCTGATTTATTCAGCTTTGTACCCAAAAAACAAGGCGGAATTTGAGTTTTTACAGATTCTTTTTACTTATGATTAGTTTCTTGAAAAACAAGATATCCAAAATCCCATACTTACCTGCTCAGGATTTTGGTGCACATGTTCAACAACTTCTATAATTCCATTTATTTTGGAATAGACCAGGCTGCCCTGAAATGACTGCAGGAGTTCAAATTGCAGCTGCATGGGTACCAAACGCTTTCAACACATAACTCCTGTCGTGGCATCACTGCACTGGCTTCCAGTCCCATACCAAATTCAGTATGAAATACTGTTTATGGTTTTTAATTGTGTTCATGGGCTGGCTCCCTTTTATTTCATTGAACTATTGTCTGTTCATTTTCCTGTAAGAACCACAAGGTCCTCTTTTCAGTTGCTCCTTGACATTCCCAGGTCCAATTTGAAGAGAGGGGACCGAGCCCCGGCTTTGGAACAGTCTGCCTCTGTGGGTCAGAGCCGCAGAGTCACTGGAGACCTTTAAAGCATTGTAAATGTGCTATAGAAATAAAGTTGACATTGACATTGACAGTTACACCAGGCCTGGCTAAAGATCAAATCATGAGTAAACCGGGTCCATAAATCCGGACCTCAAGCAATCCGGCCCTCAAGCTTACTATATTATAGTATGCTTGAGGGTCGGATTTATTGCGGAAGATACAGTATAATGTAATATAATGTAATATAATTACACCGAATAGTGATCTCAAAAGGAATACTAAAATATTGTTTCTTTCAAATGTCTCTTGGAGAATCCCGAACCGGATCTTTTTTGTCTTTAGTATGTGCAATATTGTATAATTAAAAAGGGGGTTACCCTGGGAAATGAGATTTGACGCTCCATGGTCTAAGAAATGTGTCTGAAGTGTGCACGTCTAAACCAGACTAAAACACATCACAACAGCAGACAACTCTGCGGGTCATTTATCAGGAAAGGTGCTAAAAAGCCAGTGTGTGCTGGAAAATAACATGTAGCTGTGTGTGGGCCTGATGCATGTAATAAACCATTTGACATGACATATGTATTAGGGCACTAAAAGTAAATGAGAGAATACTATCGGAGTAAAAAATATACATAATTGACTCAATCCACTTTTGCACCTGCTACACTTGTTATGCACATGAGCAAACATTTGGGAAATGACCCGCTCTGAACACCGCCTGAAGAACTCCCCAGTGACTCACGTACCAAAGTTTGAGACCCATCTCCAGAGGGGGGCTCCCCTAAAACCTCCCGTTAAAGTGACATGATGTACAATCGTAGATATAACATACAAGAGATAAATGGTTGCCATTCCATTCATGGTAATGGCCCCGAGTTTTTGTGTGAAATTAACATGGCACACCTTGCTCCTCCTACAGAGCACTTTTTTTTAAAAGGGCAAAAAGGCGGGAAAGGCGGGCAGACCGACTACAAGCCTCAATAGTGCCCTAGGGCCTGCCAATCAAAGACTTAGACTTCTTAATTCTGCTGCACAAAAAACAGCTAGGTTTAAATATTATACCTAACCTCGCGTTGTCACAAGGGTCACAGCAGTTTGTAGAAAAAATAAACTCTTTGGAGCCAGGTTTTTAAGCACTGCTAGGGAGGTGCAAAGTCTTCATTGGAATCCATCTTATATGGTGATAAGCAGCAATGTCAGCTCCCTGCCAGGACCAAGTACTGTAGAAGCGCTCTCCTCCCCCATTCTGTACATTACAGTGGTTCCCAACCTTTTTTGTCACGTGTACCCATTAAGTCGCTCATTCACACCTCAAAAGTACCCCTTAGGGCAAAGTTCCTGCCAATATTTTCACGACTAACTCCAAACTGATTATTCCGTATTTAATGGAGGGTTATGTTATAAATGAAGCTAAAATAATCTCAAATTCAAAACCTTTTCCTGAAAACCATCGTTAAATTTAACTTTCCTTTGAAAGTAATACTGGAATTCTTCTAAATTTCACATTTTCTAATCTGAGTTTCATTCCAAGTGCCCCCTGCTAAGTACTCAAGTACCTCCAGTAACCCTGATTGGGAAACACTGCTGTACAACACATTTGTAGTAGTACCATTGTAGACAATTGGCCCATTGTCAAGAAAACTCCTACTCTTGTCTCCAATGTTTGGAACTTGAAGTAGTTTTCCATGGTTTCAAAGGGTGCCATTGACTTTTTATTGTATTTCACCAGATACATGCAAAGAAAATGACCTTAGATGTTGAATAGAAAGCATTTTTCTGTCATAGCTGTTCTGCCTTTCAGTGATGCGTTACAAAAGAGCATCTGTTCGATATTTACTATGATTTGTTGAGCATAATCGATCACTGGGCTAAAGTTATAATCTCGACACAAATTCCACCTTATATTTCTACAGCTTTTTCCGTTTCTGCTCTTCTCAGTTACACATATAAAACCCGAATTATTCATACTGCAGTAAAAATATTACCGCGTCCTCCCGCCGTCAGCGCTGCCCTTTCTCTTTAAGTCCGCTGTCGACATGCGGTGCAATTATATCCCCCCACGTCGTAACAAGGCGTCTCTCCTGTGGGCGCTGTCAGCTCGAGCCGACGCTGACCAAGGGAAAAGTCTCCTTACAAAAATACGATGTGTCCTCTCCAACTTCCACGAAAAAGTCATTGAGAGTGCTCCACACAATTAAATGAAGAGAGAAACTTGAGCAGTCGCCAGTAGTCACTTGCGGAAGCTGAAATCAAATGTCATTGTCTTTTGCAGAGATCCAAATATTGTCTCCATTGGGTGAAAATGTGTCAAACCTGCTAACCCTGAAGATAAGACCTTTACAAAGAGGTTCTGAAAAGCAAGACGTTCATAGACTGTGCTTCATTTAGGCTAGCAAATCAAACGACCCTTTTATTCCTTTGACAATGGCGTGATTGGTCTGTAAGAACAATTTGGACAGAAGTGACTTTTTTTATACATGCAGGCTCCTCGTGCCAATAAAGAGACGAGGTCTTGGAGAAATTCTTATTAAAAATGAGCAACAGAAAAAGAATCAGCGTTTGGAAGTGCCATTACCTCGTGAACACGAAAGCTGAATGCTGCGTCTGCACAATCCACAGCCCTGCAACAAGGACTGGACCTTCCCCCACGGTCTTCAGACCTATTCACAGAGGAACCCTTCTCCAACAGGGACTGGACAAGAACTGAACCTCCAACAAGGACTGGACCTTCCCCCACGGTTTTCAGCCCTATCCACAGAGGAACCCTTATCCAACAGGGACTGGACAAGAACTGAACCTCCAACAAGGACTGGACCTTCCCTCACGGTCTTCAGCCCTATCCACAGAGGAACCCTTCTCCAACAGGGACTGGACAAGAACTGGACCTCCAACAAGGACTGGACCTTCCCCCACAGTCTTCAGCCCTATCCACAGAGGAACCCTTCTCCAACAGGGACTGGACAAGAACTGGACCTCCAACAAGGACTGGACCTTCCCTCACGGTCTTCAGCCCTATCCACAGAGGAACCCTTCTCCAACAGGGACTGGACAAGAACTGGACCTCCAACAAGGACTGGACCTTCCCTCACGGTCTTCTGCCCTATCCACAGAGGGACCCTTATCCAACAGGGACTGGACAAGAACTGAACCTCCAACAAGGACTGGATGTTCTTTCACGTTCTTTGGCAGAGGGACTCCCATCAGCCCTGGGTCTATCTATATAACCCGTATCCGTCCATGGGAGTGGATCTCTCCTTCCTTTGGTTTCTCTTTTCTCCCACTGCTGGGATTTTCAGTTTTTCCTTGCCACATAGAAGGGTCTAAGGTTCCATCCTTTGCTGACAGTTTATTAAGACAGTACATCTGTTGGCACATTATATTTGCCTGGACACTATATTGTTTTTCGTTTTACTGTCTTAAGGTCTTAACTTTTTGTAGGCCTGTATGTGTTTGTTTTATTTAATAAGATAGTAAAATTCTAATTATTCTGTTGAGTTCTTTTTTTATAGACTCATAAACATGATTATATAGGCTGGTCTAGTAGTAGCTGTAATAGAGAATCCCGCTTACAATCCTGGCCCAGAAAAAGAGAACCCGTCCAGCTGTATTGATTCAATGGACTTTATTTGGTTGAGGTTATTATAGGTTGTTCAGTAAATCCTCAATCTTATCGAAACTATCTAAAACATAAAACAATACATTGGTAGAACGAAGAGAGCTCCAGCTCAAGACTCAAATATCTCATCACCCTTGGTGTTTTTGCTTGAAGGGCTTCACTAGAGTGAAGCAGTTTATATAAAGCGACTCAGGATTACTCAAACACACACAAGCGACACAATCACCTTTGACCCTTTATAGTATTTGCATTTTCGCCTTTGAATGACAATAAACCCACACATCTAAGAGCAAAGTTTCTCTCAGGAACATGTGGAATCCGATGTTTTACTAAAATAGTCCGGCCCCGCCCCGCCGTGCGCTGAATGAAGAAGTGAGTGTTTGGTGCAGCAGAAGCAGCAGGTGAAGGGGGTGTGGAGGGGGAGGTGTACGGGGGGGTCGGAGAGAGTTCAGGCCTGTCACACCACATGAAGCTAAGAGCATCCTTTGGGGGGAGCTGGGCTTTACGGTCAAATCACAGCAATATCACGGCGCCGCGGCCCAGGATTTGGGATTGGTTTCCGTTTCTTTTAGGTGAAAGAGATGGAGACATAGTGGTGTGGACAGAATGCTCAGCGGAAAAGGTTAAAGAGCATTTTCACACACAAAAAAAAAAAAAATAGATCGGTTTAAACATCTCAAAGCAGAGCGTCATATTTAAAATGTGAGTTGTTTTGATGAGTTAAGATTTAGTTGGGCATTTGACCAAGATTATTTCACTTGTTCTGAGATGTTTGTTACTTGATTCAATACATTTTGTCTTTATTTCAGATTGACTGATTTATTATTTGTATCACATTCTTATTTTAACCTCTTAATCCCCTCCTAAACCTAGCACATTTTCTCCTGTTCGAAAAAGCAGCAAAAACGCTTCAAAAATGTGACAAAAATGCGGCGGCAACATTACAAAAAAGTTGGGATCAGTTATGTAGGACTTAGCTTTCAAATGAGGCGTTACACTGTTGCTCTCCAGTCGAGAAACCTTTAGATTTGGGTAAAGCTGAACTGGAGAAAATGCGCTCGGTTTAGTTAAGATTAAAAGGTTATTAACCTTCTAATAACTTAAATGGTTAAGCAAGATCACCGTAGGTCCAGTCTGAAATGTCATCAAAACAAGCCAAGTATCGTCGGTCCGATCGGGAAAAAAGTCTAAATGAGTGACAACGGCTCAAAACAAGATTAGTATTCTCGTGATATTTAGTTTTTTGCAGTGTTGAAATTTGAAAACATACTTTTTGAGGCTTCGGGTGACACTTCATAATATGAACTGAGTGTTAGTTCATCAGTTATTAAGGCTGAATAAGGTGTAGTTGTTATAAAGTGTTCCCGAGGCTTGTTTTGGACACCTTTGCATCGCCGCTTTATTCACGAATACACCATCACTTAAAGGAAACATATCTTTCTAAACTGACTCTTTCTCTTTTCTTAAGCCTTTAACCGTGTTTTTTATGCCGTTACGCCCGTCAAAAACATACTTTTAGGAGGACTCATTCATGCTGTTTGGACTCCTGGTTCTTATTTCTATGTCATTTTATTTGAGGAAATATCAACCTTTCACCCTCTCACTCATTTCTCTGTTGGTGGTAAATAATAGATGCAAACTGTCAGCCTGATAGATGGTCATTTAGGGGGTGCTCAATGCAGTGTGTTTTTATGCCTTTGCCGCGGGTGAAAAGGAAGCAGTCGGCGGGTTTTCTGTGTAATGGAGGCGATATTTTGCTTACGTCTTGATAAACTCATAGCTGCCGTTTCCGGTCGAGGGAGACAGGCGGGTGAGAGCGCTGTAGTTGAACGACTCGTCGGAAGATCGTTGATGCATTTGGCATTCAAACAGCAGTGTCCTAGTTTTGTTTTCATCAGTATTATTAACCTGGTGAAATGTTAATCATGTTGTGACTTTTAAGTTGTCAATAATCAGAGCTGTATTAATGGTATTCATATTTTATTGAGGTTCAGGGGCCCTTCCTGTCTTCACCTGACCACGCCTTTAACTATAAATGCCCTATTCATACCAGCCAAGGAAAGCCGTCTGTATCTGTAGAAGAATGTGTTAGTTTAAGGACAGAATCCAATGGTGCAAGTCAGAAAATGTGTCTATGATTTACTTGCTATGGGTAAAAAAGAATTTCAAAATTGACGACTGCATGGGAAGTTTGTTTTCACCCTGCTGCTCCGTCGACTTCAGCTCCGTCAGCCTCGGTCCTCAAATGCCAAGTCTTTAATAGTTTCCCCATCCACAAACCGATGTTATTCACTAACGTGTGACCCTCCATTTCCGTTTCAGTTTTCACAATGGCACTAAGTCTGCACACGCATCCCCGCGTCAGGCAGGCCAGTGCAGGTTATAAATAACACTTTGACAGCGGTGCGGAGCGTACTGGAGGGCTCGGGCTCTGATTGAAATCAAAGCCAGGGGAATGTTCTCTGCCTTACAGGAGCTGCGAGCTGTGACAGCCTCCCACTGTGTTCCCAGCCTGAAAAACATTTATTTGTACAAAAAAACCCGAAAGCTCTGGGACAAGTTCTTGGGATAAAACGATTTCTTTTATAGATACAGTATATATATATTTATATTTAGTGGAGACCATGTCTTTGATATAAACGCATTTACAAACACAAGTGAATCCAGAGCAGAGAATATCTGTATCTCTGTTGAACTACGTAAATCTTCAATCAATAGGCTCTGGGCAGGGGATGCTTTTGGCCAACTTCCTGTCAATGTCTTACCGTAAATTAAAAATGAGATAAGAACAGTCAGCTACAGTTATAAACATAGAAGCCGCCTCCTGTTAATCTTTTATGTATTTGACCTTTATTTGACCAGGAAAATCTCATTTCCGGGGGAGTCCTGGCCCCAGAGGAGAACCTATTGTACATCTTTTCAGTGGTAGGGGAAACCGGCGTACCCGGAGGAAACCTATGCAGACACGGGGAGAACATGCCAACTACACACAGAAAGGCCCCGTCCAGGTGGGAATCAAACCCGGGACATTCTAGCTGTGAAGCACACACAGTGACCCCTGGGCCACCATGGCGTCCCTCATGTGAAGTATGTACATCCTAAGTAAAGTTTTTTAACATGTTGTCAATGATTATCCAACAGCTGCTTGTTTTCTTCCATGTAAATATTTGTTTATTTTAGTGAGACATGGCTAACTCCCCATAGGAGTAAAACAGGAAACGGCCGTTATCCTACAGGAAGTTAGCATCATGTTGCCATGGACCAGTCCATGCACAGAGCGCAAAAGGCACTTCTGGGTTTGACACGCCCAGGATAACAGCCACTTGGAATTTATTTCTTACTGTAAAAAAGAGATACAGTATTTCCAAAGATTTGCGGAGAGTAAGTCTCCACTGGGTCATAGTATGTTAAAAACAAAGCAAACCCTGTAGTTTAGTGTTTTAAACTTTGGTATCTCCATCATTGTCATTGCCATTATAAGGTAGTGTGATCTCCACATTGCAAGATGCTACAATATATCAGTAAATGACTGAAGTCTGCTGTCTGACTGAGATTTACAAATTCCTTAAAAACCTAAACACGTGCAAAAGCTCTCTTTTAGCCATATTTCTTTGTTTTTACAAATCACTTCTATTTTAGCCAATAGTATTATGTGCGTTGAGAGAAAGGAAAAACCAAGGCACTATCCCCACATCAAAAATCTCTGTTAATATTGTCCTCATTTTAAAATCTTTTGAGGCAGAGACTTCAGGGTTTGGGCCGGATTAAACTTTCACCTGGAAACCAAAAAATACCTCATCTTCACAATGTTTCATTGTTACACTGATTCAATGTTTCGTGATAGATATATTTGGGATTTTTTTGTATCAACATTGGTGACAACAATAACTCCATGTAAGTTGCACATACAGCCTTGGACTACAATATTTGGAACGTTTTTTTTGTAGCCCAGCATGATTTATTGGGTTTTGAATTTCAAAAATCAAGGCGAATTTGTGATCGTGTATAGTGATACATATGTAAATGCTGCAGATTGAGAGAGCAAACATGAAGAGAACGCCACGCTCTGGAAACGCATTCATGTTGTTTGTATTACTCGAAACCCTCACTCCTTCACCTCTCTGCCGCACACATGCCGCCAGGACTGTGAGCTGACAGAAGGTGGTGGGCCGGCACAGGCCTCGCTTGCATCGGCGCGCGGCTCTTTCTCTCTCGTGTGTGTGTGTGTGTGTGTGTGTGTGTGCGCTTCAGTAAAAGCTTGGCTCACAACCCAACGTTTCATCCAACTGTACCCCCCCCCCTCCCGCCCTCCGCCACCGGGGACCAAGATGGAGGTTTCAGTGCGGAGTGGAGTACCAGGAGCCTCACTGTGTGCTAAATGAACCTAATGCCGGTCGGTGCCTTTAAGAACACAAATGTTAGCGGTGAGTAGGGATGTCAAGAGCTGCAGCGTGAAAACTCACCAGTAAATGAGCCAGGCAGACAATGTTCAACTCTCTCAGCGCATAAAAGGTGTCTAAAAGTGAAAGTCGGGGACTTTCAGCCATAAGACTAGTACGTCATGTTTGTGAATCCAATCACTTCCAAATAATGATCAGGTTCGAGAATCCGATTCTAGAACGTGAACGCAACCTATTCCCAATACAGTTGTCCAAATGTTCAGAAATAGCTGCCACAACTGGCATGCACACTAAAGGCAAACGCACTCCTCTCTGCTGCATCATAATAAACTGAAAGGAAAACTACGACACTACGACACACACATGGAAATCAGCTGTTCAAGCGAGGCCCTTTAGTGCACTTTAGACACAGGTTTCATCAAAACATCTGACAAAAATGAGCAGGCACACACGTTTTGATAATATATAATCATAATGATACTGTAGTAAAGCTGACTATTGTTTTGTATTCCCTAGGGAGGACCACACGCCACAGCAAAGTGCAACTAAGATTTATTCACAAGGTTACAGTATGGAGCGAAACTGACTCGGTCTCTGATTATCCAGCTCTTTGGGACCCCCAAAATAAAGGAATTAAGAATGTGCTTGACGTAGATCTTGAGGTTATGGCGAATATAAGAGAGCTAAGCCCTGGAGGGACCAACGACGAAGAGTCTGGGTTCTATGGTCCGAAAGGCCTGCCCTGGCTGCAGAGGAAGCAGCCCCGATGTGTTTTTTATGTAAAAGAAACTTAAACTTGTATTTTCAGGAACACATGAATGTTTACAAGTTCAAGGATTAAAAAAGCATTGTATAGACAAAAACTAAAAAACTCATATATATTTCCTCTCACAATTATTGGAGACTGTGGCTTTTCTACGTCTCACTGGTTGGTGGTTTGGGGTTCTTTTTTCCGCTTAAAGAATTTTATCTGGGTGCCATTTTCTGTGAGTTTCCAATGATACTATGATATGCTGTAAAGGTGTCAGATCCCGATAATGATGCTCTTACGAAACAAAATGAAGGGTGCCAAGCCATTGGTGCAACAACCCATTAGTCCGACGTGTCATTACAAAGAAAATGTCCCATTGAGCAGAGGTGCCATTAGTCCGACATCTCTAACCCAGTTGTGTTGTGGATCAGAGAGACATATAGAACCACTGGCCCTAACCTTAAGGTCAGTGGACTCTGGCCTGAACCTCATTTTATTTTTCAGACCCTACTCAATGGGACATTTTTGGAATAATGAGATGTCGGACTAATGGGCCGACCCCAAATGAAGGCCTTGAATGTCATTAAAGGAATGAAATCTAAATTTCACAAAAAAATAACACACAATTTGTTTGCCCAAAAGTTTCCAATTGTATTCACTTTTCTTCTGAATATTGATATTTGATTAAATGCAATAGTTTTGTAATGAGATTTGCACAGATGATTGAGATTTACCTTGGGACAGAATTGTGAAATCTGGTCCAAAATATCTTGAGATGAGGAGAGTAATAATTGAATAGCTTTTTTTGGATATAGGGTTGAACAGTGACCAGGGGGATTAAATAATTGTTATATAGAGCGGGACTGCGGTCATTTTAGGACTTCCTTTGCAATAACTTCCAAAATTTCCCTCGAAATATATATAATTGTTTCCCTGTAATTTTTTTCTTTGAGCAGCAGTGTTTGTTGGCGAGATCTCTTTCAGTGGAATCAAAGAGTCTCGCAGGAATCAAGTGTAAAGTTTGACAAGAGGAGAAATGAACACTTTTAATTATAAGGCGCATTATTGTTACTATTATTAAAAGCTCTCTCTAGTCTGCATGTCATGTTTCTCTAATGAGCGCCTCCTTTGTCTCGCTGATGTGTTGGACTGTATCGCTCCATTGTTGTGTTCTGCAGTGATTTGCATTATTCTCCAATGATCCATACGCTTTATTAAAACCGCAGAATGAACGAAGCGCAGAATCATTTCAAATCAAGAGGCTTTAGGGAATCCGTGCCCCTGTTGTAATTCGGGTCAGGCTCAACACCATGAAAAAGCAATCGCTGTTTTGCCATAAAACAGAGGTTTAAACTACTGATGAATGTCATGTTTCGTTTAAATCATGTCCAAATGTTTACATCGTGTGATCGTCGGTTTGAGTCAAGAACATATTGCATTCCATATTCCTCTGCTTTATCTGGGGCCAGGCATCTGTGTAAAGAGCTGAGATGCCCAGACATCCCAAACCGCACACGCTTGCTCCAACCATAGACTGTATAAAGAATAGACCGCTCCTCCTCACTCCTCCCCGTTTACCAAAATGACCACGTTCGTGGGGGAAATCATGGCGGATTTACAGGCTCCTCCTCTCCAGCTCTGACGAAGCATGTTCCTAAAAAGGGCATAAGGGCGGGATCTTGACTGTAGACCCGGCCCTGCTTGGCCCTCGCGGGGCGTGTATTTCTGTTGTAATCGCGCCCATTCTAGCCGATGGACGTAAACGTCCTGTCAATCAAAGTCAGGCCCTCATTAATTATGCAAGATTTCTAAAATTTATACTACGATAACCAGCCCGGTGCCCCATATTGTTTTTAACCCAGCATAATCACAGGAGGAATATCTAGCTCTAGCCACTTCTAAACCATTAGGCACCGGGCATTAAAGTTGTTTTTAACGTGTCTAAAGTCCAATGCATTCCAATGGGGGAATAGCGGTCATATGGAGGTACTACAGCAAAGGGGGAGCAATGGCGGCCTCCAGTGTCGTAGTCAAAAAGCAGAGCAGTCAGCGGCCATTGGCTCCAACTCTTCTTCACTATATTCCTGTTTCATTTGAGGGTATTGAGAAAAGGTTGTGTTCACGTGACATCACAACATTCTAAAGAGCGGTTACATCCCGCCATTCCTTAGCCCTAACCTTAAGGATAGTGTAGTTTACAGGCTAACCCTAACCTTACCTTAGCCCTAACCTTAAGGATAGTGTAGTTTACAGGCTAACCCTAACCTTACCTTAGCCCTAACCTTAAGGATAGTGTAGTTTACAAACTAACCCTAACCTTACCTTAGCCCTAACCTTAAGGATAGTGGAGTTTACAAGCTAACCCTAACCTTACCTTAGCCCTAACCTTAAGGACCTATTGTCGGAATAGCGGTGTCAAAAAGTGTCGGATTGGCGGTGTGTCGCAATGGAGGGGTGTCGGAATGACCGGCCGACCCCCTAAAGAGCTTATAGAGATTGACAGTCCACGTGATTTACGCGCATTGCATTGTGGGTACGAGTGGCGGCGAATTCAAAACAATACGTCAAACGCTTGCTTTTCGCGCACCGATAGCCATTAATTCAGCGGCAAACTCCAAATAATAAACTTTTAAATGACAAAAAATAATAATGTACAAGACGAAGGACCGCATCGCAGGCCCATACAGAGACAAACTTGACGAAAATGCGAAAAAACGATACGAAGAAAAGGAGAAAGCAGTGAAAGGGCTAGATCCGTATGAACATAAAGAATGGACTAAAGACGTTAGCATACTACCGAACTTTCAACACGCACACATCTACAATTATATGATTTTGAGTGTTAGTGCGTACACACACGAAATATTTAGCAACTTCAAAGCCCTGCCCAGGTGAAAAAATAATATACTTAAGTGTATTTTAAATAGACTGCATTTTTCTGAAATACATTTTGAATTTATTGTCATTTGCATGTACTTATTAAGAATGTATTCCAAATTTAAAATAAATACATTTTTAAATCATACTTACAATGTATTGTTTTATAATGTATTTTGGTACACTTTATAACAATATATTTTATCCAAAATATACTTTAGATCTTAGTTAAATATATTACTGAAGTTGTACTTCGTAATATATTTCTTTAAAATACAATTTCTATGTATTTTAAAAACGTTTATTTTAAATGCACATTCAAAAAACATATTAAAATATATATATCCAATACTTCTCGAGTTGTACTTTAGGCAGTATTCCCAGGTGAATAAAATATACTTAGTATACTAAAATGTAATATACTAAATATATTTTAGAAATTATAGTAAAATAAACTTTAATTGTGCTCTTTTGAAACAACTTATTTTGTGCGTAGTAAATTTAAGATGAATTTAAATAGAATTAAAAGTATATTGAAAGTGTACTTAATATACTTTTGTGTGCTAAAATGGAACAACTTTATGTACACTTATTATACTTAAATTATATTTTACATTTTGTATTTAATTTATGATTGAATAATACTTTTCAATGTAACTTTAAGTATATTCATAATATCTTTAAATTTAACTTATAATATAAATCAAACTAGATTTTAAATATCCCATAAGTTTTCCCATAATATACCTAATAAACCTTTGATAATAAGTATTTAAAAAAATGCATGAACGCGCCAAAGCGGATCGTAGCCTTGGGTTAATTTCCATCCGTCATCAACTACATAGATTTGTTTAATTTTTAAAATGTCATATTAATATATTTTGAAGGATTTATTTAAAGTATGTATTTGAATTAAATATTTGGAAAATACTTTTAAGGTATACTACATCAATTTTGTACACACATTATTATTAGTGTGTTTGAAATACACTTTTTATCAATCTGCCAGTATGCCCGTACAGAGTTTGCACAGCTAACAAATGCATTAACCTACTATCTTTTTTTTCACCCCAAAATGGTAAAGCACAAAACAATGTCTGAACTCGTCCACTTTAATCTCTTTCAATGTTGGGGGAGGATTAACAAACAGTTTGTCCAAGGCTCCAAACATGACACATTTACATTTCAATGGTAGCGCAGCGGTTAGCACTCAGGCTTCCCAGCTAGAAGGTCCGGGTTCAATTCCCACCTGGGATGGGGTGCATGTGGACTGTGCATGAAGGAAGACAGATGGAAATTAAACCAAGGCTACGATCTGCTTTGGCGCGTTCATACATTTTTTAAATACTTATTATCAAAGGTTTATTAGGTATATTATGAGAAAACTTATGGGATATTTAAAATCTATTTTGATTTATATTACAAGTTAAATGCAAAGATATTATGAATATACTTAAAGTTACATTGAAAAGTATTATTCAAACATAAATTAAATACAAAATGTTAAATATAATTTAAGTATAATAAAGTGTACATAAAGTTGTTCCATTTTAGCACACAAAAGTATATTAAGTACACTTTCAATATACTTTTAATTCTATTTAAATTCATCTCAAATGTATTGAGCACAAAATAAGTTGTTTCAAAAGAGCACACTTAAAGTTTATTTTACTATAATTTCTAAAATATATTTAGTATATTACATTTTAGTATACTAAGTATATTTTATTTTCACCTGGGTGCAACAGGCCCAGGTCCAGTTCACTGATGGATGTGTAACACTTTCTATGGGCTAGATAAACAAACGCAGGTTACGCATTGGTTAAGTTCGTCTCGGAGTCTTAGGTGTGTGAATAACCACAATACTAGGAATGAATAGATTTTCAGATCTGCATTGTATTTAAGGCCTTATATATTTTGTATAGGTTGATATTCAATAATAATTATAATAATAATATATATATATATATATATATATAGTTAAACAAACACAACACAACACGATGAGTCTTTAGAGTTAACGTGCAGCTCGCTCGTGGTTCAATATGGCGGCGGCAGTAGCGGCGCCTTTGCGATGGTTCTGTCGGGAAGTGGCTTAAAGCAGCCTCTGTGGTATCAGTCCAGAACAGCGGTTATCAGCCACAAAGCAGGGCAGAGAGGAGCAAGAGCGAACGCTGGCTAGTCGGAACTTTTGAAAGTTTGGTGACAGTGCGCAGCTCCCGGAAACTCCACAGTTGACCGGAAGTTGTCACAATAAGAGCGCTTTACGTAACGTGGGTTACAGATGGGTACAAGACCTCGAGATGTTTCGAGTGGACCATAAAACCATCGTACGTTCGAAGGTAAGTTCACCAGTCAGTCGCAAATTATCCTCATGTACTTCATACACATCCACAAAAAAATGTTTCAAAGAACAACATTATAAATACTATCAATTTATATAGGTTATGTTTTGTAATTACATAGCAATAGCATGGTAAAAGAAAATGTAGTTCCTATGTATGGATATGTCTACAACGTTATTCTTTTGTGAAGAAACCCTCAATTTAAGGTTTCAATGTATCTTATTATTTGAGAGAATCTGCATACCCTCCCTAGAGGATATGCACATTCTTTTCCTATTTAAATTTAAAATCAAATCAAAGACTAACATGAGAATAGCATTGTAGACACAGCCCCTTACAGTTTTTGCTGCTATGTAATGACCTCCCATGCATAACCTCTAAGATAACAGAGCAATATGTGTAGAAGAGCTGCAGTGTTATTCTTTAAATTGCAACTCAATTTGAAATGAAAAGCACACAAGTGCATACAGTACCTTCTAGTGCAGATTTGACCTGTCATAGGCCCATTCAGTGTTGTTAGGTGTTTTGCTACTGTAGCACCTGATGGATAATTAACCTGTGATAAATTACGGCTGTATTAATACTGTATCCTCTCAAATATGTTTTTCTACATTGACTGTTTCAGGTGAATCACACGCGCCTCAGCCAAAAGCCTCTTCTGCCCTGGGTGATCCTGAAATCTACTGGGGAGGTGGAGAGTGCCCATTGCACATGTATGGCTGGTGTGGCTGAGAAGTGTGTACATTTTAGGGATGGGACGATACACTTAAACTCACGATACGATGCACCTCGATATGTCAGAGTCACGATACGATACGTCACGATACGATATCAAAAAAGAAAAAAATATTACTGTATAATAACAACTTGTTTATTTTTGTTTCAGTTGAACACAGGGAAACACAAGAACACCCCCTTAGTGCTGCTCTAACCCGAGGTTAATGTATCTCAGGACTGGTTCTTCTTAAAAAAAAAATAACATATCATTCCCGTGACTTGACATGACGACGCACTGCACCATTCCCCGGATATATATATATTTTTTTCATTTAATAATAATAATAATAATACATCGAACTTGTATAGCGCTTTTTGGACACTCAATGACGCTTTACATCAGGGGTGGCCAACTAGTCGGAGACCAAGAGCCGAAATGTTCAACCTTGATCCTGTGAAGAGCCACAAAGGCACCGATCATTCGCGAGATCCAGGGGCGGTAGTTTATTGTGATTAAATATAATGTGACCGTTATATTTAATCACAATAAAGTATAACTTTATGCCTGGCCTTTTTCTTTTGTTTTAATAATTGTATTAGATGTAATAGTTTTACTCCACACCAAGATTGAAATAAATGTATATTAAATAAACTGACATTTTGTGCTGTTCTGCTCTGACTGGGATAGAATTATATTTTTTTATTTTTAATGCTGGAGTGTGTTAGTGTGAGGGGCCCTGCCCACTGAGCCCCCTCCTCTGGTTCGCCCCTGGCCTGTGCGCTCAGTGCCCGCAGCTTGGTCCTGACTGGACTGTGCAGAGAACGAACTTTAGGCTGCACTAAGTTCATAAGCTTTAATCAGGAGCCTCTGGAGGACGACTGAGAGTCTGTTTTATGTTGCATTTGTTACAGTTACAACATGTGACAGAAAAGTCAATGACTTTGCGTATTTCCGCGTTACGATGTCGCGCTTCGCATCATGTGCTTCATTAGAGCTCCGCTTTTTTCTATTTCCTAATTTTGATCTTTTTCTGTGAATATGAGGCCAACTTTCATCAAATAAAGAGTAGGCTAATCAGAAATTTGAAATGCACAGAAGCTGATCCCAGTGCCACAATCTGCCTGACTGTTGTTTAACCTACATCCCGCTATTTCGCCAAACGATATTTCGTCCCATCCCTAGTACATTTGGCAGGTCTCTTGTACAAAATTGACACTGCAGTGCGTCTACGAGGAATGTCACCCCCACAGATGTTCAGGCTTACTGGATAATGCCCTCAAATGTGAACAAAGTACAAGCAGTCCCAGGCCACACAATCGACTACACAACCAGTGCAGCAAGGAAACGGGCACTGGACCAGTCCATCAGATATTATGCATGCACACAGGTCAGGACTCTGCTCTGTTATGGACGAGTTCTGCCACCAGTATGCAGACCCTGTCCAGCCTCGTATCCTCCCGTCTCTATGACCCACAGATGAGGGGCAGTGAACTGTCTGCACAGTGAGCATCTAAAACATTGTGTTGCTGTGTCAGATGCAGAGGCAGAAGCACTGAAGAGAAGACCAGGGATCACCGCATCAAACATGCACGCAGTTGTGTGCACCTCTATTGCCACGCCTGCATTATCGACAGTGAAGAAGGTGTGTTATCCACAAAAGCTGCCACGTCAACTGTCGGACACTGAACCAGAGCCAATAAAATGGGGAAAAGAAAATGAAGACAACGCAAGAGAATGCTACATCTCACAGAGTACGCTGCAGCACAGAGAACTCAAAGTGAAGAACTGTGGCTTTATCATCAACCCATCATTCCCTGAATTGGGTGCGACCCCTGATGCTCTTGTTCACTGCGAGTGCTGTGGAAAAAGCTGTGTGGAAATCAGGTGTCCACATAAGCACCGTGATCACAACCTTCTGCAGGCCTGTGAAGATGTGGAATTATTTATATACATATTTGTCATGTTAGGTTTTAGTGATTATATATAAAACTGTGTTGATCTGTAAACTGTGCTTTGAGATTCATTTCTTTTGGCGGACATTTTGTTTCTGCTTGTTGTATGTACGGTTGATCCACTGGGGGGCAGTGTGCTGAAACGAGGAGTCAGATTGCGCAGAAGAAGAAGTGACGATAAGACATTTCCAAGAGAGCTGATTGGTTGGGAAAGACACACCCACTCCTTTGTATTGTGTTGCGAGGGAGAGTAGCGTTCTCTTCCTCCGCCTCATCGACCGGTCAGCATGGAGGTCAGCTGAACAGATGTGTTTTAGTTTGTAATAGGAAATAAAGTAATGATTTTTGATTATAATGTACCGAGTCTCCATCCTTTCGTCCAGCACTAAAGAATACGCTTTTACAACAAAGACAACAAGTTCTGTTTGCAGTTAACAGATGGAATACTGGAATTAAAGCAGACACACATGTACTATAAACAAGTCCAAACACAAATCTTCATTACCAACTCACAATTCTGTGATTTTGTTGTGTGGACAACCAAAACCTGTGTAATCACACGAGTCATGTCAGATGTGAACCTTTGGGGGAAACTTTTACCAGTGGCTCAGGATTTTTTTTATAAGGTTGTTCTGCCTGAGCCTTTAGCCCATCATTACACTCATCCAGTGCCCAGTATTTCACAAGTAGCGCCTTCTGCAGAGCTTGCAGCCTCAATCAAAAGAAATAAAAAAGCAAGTTGAGTGAATTTAGTTCTAGTAACAATCCTTTACATGGTTTTGATCATTGCAGGTCCAGTTTTATATTTCCTTTGTGTTGTTTTAGAGTGAACCCAATTTTGCTCTGATGTTCCTTTGCCTTTTTCATGCTTTAACAATTGCTGAAGAAAGGTTTGGAAATCTTTTTCACTTTTACTCAAAGATAAGCAATTTTGTTAAGGTTGCAAACAATGTTTCTTGTTCTTTTATTGAGCACTTTATTGGTTTAGCATGTGTTGAGCATACTGTAAATTAATTTGGTGTTATATGTTTTTGAAATCAGTGTTGGGGAGAATACTTAGAAATAGTATGTAGTTGCTCAATACTGAATATTTGCCATAAAATGTATTTTGTGATGTATTCCATTACTTTGTCTAATCAAAGTACTGTATTCTGATAATTTTAGAATACCTTCACGTTGATAGGCATTATATTTATGTATAAAAAATATATGATCGTTGGAACACACAGAAGTCTTTCTGCAAATGCACAGGAGCAGATCACAGCATCATGTGACATGTGCAGTGTTTGTATGAACTGTGGCGTAAGGTGCTTTAGAGCTTCATTTTTTACGAGGAAAAGGTTGTCATTAAAAGTTCAACTCTAAATACATGTATTCAGTTGTTTGTTTAGTTCATTGCTTGTATTACTACACATTTTGATTAATTTTATCTGGCATACTTAATCATAATTTGATTCTGAATTTATTTTGTCTCCATTTCAAAATGTCACTTTGTCATTCATGATACCATCTAATCTTTACATCTTATATATAAAAAAGAGCTAGTGTTAATTTCATTGTGCTTTATTTCTGGCTTTATAGAGCAAATGATCAATGATAAACAAAATCTCATACTGGACAGCCGATATTCATTGTTTCAACACTCGGGCACATATTAGTGAGTGCACATGCAACAGTCACTATTTTATCTGGCAAAGACATGCCTTCACCCTCACAGGGCACCACTAAACATAGACGTATTGTCCACATCTTTTGCTTCCAATTGAGTGCGACCCCGGGTAAATGCTGGGATTTTTAAAGTGGCACCCATTAGGGCAACACTTTCCTTAATATCAAATCCCCGGTCAGCGAGCACTATATCTCCAAGTGAAAGCTTTTGGAGAAAGCCAGATTTTTCAGCAATACGTTTGTCACTAGAACGCCCTCCCCAGCCATTAGAAATAAATGAGATGGTCCTTTGCGGTGTGATGCCTATGAGATATTTTATAGTGTACCTACTTTTGTAGTTGGAATATGTCTCTGCCTTGGCACGTAGATTTTGTGCTCGCTCTATAAAAAGTTCCAAACAGTCGATGATAAATGTGACACGGTCGCCAAACATCTCAACATACTGGTGTGGCATGCTGGCCTGTATGCAATGTTTCATTGGCCAGTGCACCAAAGGGCTGAGCTGAGCATAAAGTACATGTAGTTGTTCGGCTAATATCAAAGAGGTGTGCAATGTGCTCTAGAGGCAGATTCAGCCGTAAGCGCATGAGGGTCAACAAGAGCATCATCTTTCGGCCTGTATTTGGTAAACTGGGACAAATTTGCATCAGTACACCCATTAGCAGAGCAAAAGATGGGACCCCTGTGTGGAACTTCACTTTTGAGTCATTGTCTTTAAGAAATACATCATCCAGTTTCTTTTTGGACAGTTCCTCCTTCAATTTTCGGTTTCGGTTTTCTTCCTGCAGGTACACTCTTGCTGCTCCTCATCGTTGTGTTGACTGATCTGCTCTGGTTCCATTTCCACTGAAATTTCAGCAATGTTTGTTGCTAAAGAACACAAAACAACACATACCATAGTTATAACATAGTTGTGCATAAACAGAAAACAAGGACTGTGTACTGACAGCATAAATGGGTTACATATGATTTAATTTAAAGGACTTGATATTAACACTGTCCAAGTAATAAAACACTGGTATAGTTCTACTTTGGATAGGAAACATTTTAACATGGCAAGCCAGTTTGACCAGTACAGTTAGAAAATGCTAGGGTCTGATTTTGAAATACATTATAATAAAAAACAAAATTCTGTTGTACCATGTTATTGTTTTATAATATATAAATATCGAAATGAAACCGTCAATAGGCCATTATTCTAACAATGCCCATTCAGTTACTTGTAGCATTGAGAAGGCTAGCTACAGAGGCTATTGCGGAAAAAAAGTTTGTCAGCTCAAGTAAACAGACATGTATTTACTTGAGTACTACGGACAGGCAAAAGTAGAATAGCTTTAAATAAAACAACAATACAGAGCAAAACATTTACCTGCATGAAATTCAGCTGCATTATCCACCTCTGTTAGTGGTTCAGCGTTATGAAGGACTGATGATGGCAGCTGTTTTGATCTTGCTCTTCCACGTAACCTGTCGAATCTCGCTGTAGTAGCTGCTTTAACTTCAGTATGGCCAAGGTTCAGAGAAGGTGCCCAGTCTAGATCGCATTCTAGCATTTTGTAGGCGGGTTTGCCTGCAAACAACAATAATTTAAGCCTACAGCGCTCACAGTTAACAAATTCACAAATAATTAAACTAATCATGCATTAACTACAATAAATATTAACCTACCGTTGTGGAAATGCTTGGAGCACACCAACATGTGAGCGAGAGTGTTTTTGAAAGTAATATTTGGTCTCCGTATGGCTATCCGTCGCCTCTTTGTGACTTCAGAAACGTGGCTTGAGCAATTTTTGTTCCACGAGGGGATTCGATAAAACCCGATCTTTGCGTTTATTGGTCTCCCATGGCTGTCGTGCGACCGGCTATGGCAGTTGATAACACAACAACTTCTAGCCATTCTTTCTATACCTGTTTTTACGCCGTGTTTACTTGATGATAGCCTTCTATCAGCCACTTTTACCTATAATCCTTTGCGTTTTTTACCCGGAAGTGACGTAACACTTTCGTTCTCTATATGTATATGTTACTCTAATATAAAACTGTATGAGTACTAGGTAACAGTCATTGATTTGATAGGGCTAGATCAGAAGAACAACATTCGGCTGCAGGAATGGAGTGTAACGGAGACTGAACACAGGATGTAAGTTTAAGTGGTACCAAATTATATTATAGTTAAAAACAACTATGATATTTACTTAAAAAAATAAACAACAAACATTTAACAAACAGGTAAATTCAAATGGCCATTCACATATTTCACAATTTCATAACATTTACAATATCTGTATACTTATTTTTATTCCTACCAACGATGGTAGTGTGATGTGTAAAGTTCATGTAATGACCCAACAGTGTCCACGGCGGGGTTGGCCCATTAGTCCTACGTCTTATTATTCCGAAAATGTCCCATTGAGTAGGGGTTGAAAAATAAAATTAGGTTCAGGCGAGAGTCCACTGACCTTAAGGTTCGGGCCAGTGGTTCTATATGTCTCTCTAATCCACAACATAACTGGGTTAGAGATGTCGGACTAATGGCACCTCTGCTCAAAAGGTACATTTTCGGAATAATGAGACGTGGGACTAATGAGACATGGGACTAATGAGACGTGGGACTAATGAGACATCGGACTAATGAGACGTCGGACTAATGAGACATCAGACTAATGGGGCGTCGGACTAATGAGACGTCGGACTAATGAGACATCATACTAATGAGACATCATACTAATGAGACGTCGGACTAATGAGACATCATACTAATAAGACATCATACTAATGAGACGTCGGACTAATGAGACATCGGACTAATGAGACATCATACTAATGAGACGTCGGACTAATGAGACATCGGACTAATGAGACATCATACTAATGAGACATCAGACTAATGAGACATCGGACTAATGAGACATCGGACTAATGAGACATCAGACTAATGAGACATCAGACTAATGAGACATCATACTAATGAGACGTCAGACTAATGAGACATCGGACTAATGAGACATCAGACTAATGAGACATCAGACTAATGAGACATCATACTAATGAGACGTCAGACTAATGAGACATCGGACTAATGAGACATCAGACTAATGAGACATCAGACTAATGAGACGTCGGACTAATGAGACATCAGACTAATGAGACATCATACTAATGAGACGTCAGACTAATGAGACGTCGGACTAATGAGACGTCAGACTAATGAGACATCGGACTAATGAGACGTCGGACTAATGAGACGTCAGACTAATGAGACGTCGGACTGATGAGACGTCGGACTGATGAGACGTCGGACTAAAGAGACATCAGACTAATGGGGTGTCGGACTAATGGCATGGCACCGGTGTGGTAGCAGTGTCCAGAGGACGTTTAGGGCGGGGACGGGGGAATGAGTGGAAAACAGAGAGGTCGGGGTCCGGTTGGGTGGATTCAGTTCAGGTGGTTCGGTTCCAGGCATAAAGCTTCAGCAGACTCTAGTTCAGGGCTCTAAGCTCGCCATCCAACCGCAGATTAAAGCACCCTCAAACACCCCCTTGCGACGACAGATGGATCCGGTAGTCGGCTCCTACAGTTCGACATTACTACATTTTAGCTTAGAAGGCTTTGGTTTATAATAAAGTGTTACAATAATGCACATACCTGCAGCAACTCACACACGCGTGTCCCTCTTGCTCTTACCGCTAGCAACCCACTACCAGGTATTACGCTAGTCTGCTTAGCCGCGTTAGGTCACGTAACCGTAACCGCATGCACGGACAGCTTGGAAGACAAAAATAATAAGTGGAAAGGATATTAATGGGGTTTATCACCCGGGTTACAAATAGTTAACAATTTAGGTGGTGGGTAGGTAAGAATTCCATGATAGTAATTGTCAAAATGCACAAGTTTTGTCTCTGTTGTTGATGAATATTACTGGGACAATCCACATGAAACAAAAACGGTCCCAGAGTTCAGTGTCTTCTCTGTCAGCACTTAGGTATTTTTTTTCTCAAAAAAGATGTCCAAAAGTCGTGACAATTATTGAAACACATTCACGTGATGTTGGTCAGTAGAAAATTACAGGTTTGTGGATCAATCACTTCCAAAAAAGGATTAATTTCAACATTTGTCAATTTTCCAAAAAGAAAGGTCTCTCTCCCATAGAGTTGTATTCTCTGCTCCATCGTCAAATTCTAGAAAGCGTCGGCGTGTTCTTTATTGGATTGAACAGAAGACGGAGGCTCCATCGATTAAAATCAATCATGGTTTTATTCCCTCATATACAATCTTAAAAACACACGTTATCTGAGCGCTGTCCCTAGAACACGGCGGTTTCCCAAAGCCCAGGTACCTCGCCTTGCCTTGGTCTGAAATGGGCGTGGTCAGGCAACTCACCGCCCAAGTGCTGTTCCAATGTTCAAGTCGTCCGGAGGCTTGTATCCCCCCTTTGGTTAGCATGTGGCTAGTATACCAAGGATACATCAGTGTAGCCTTCGCTGCCTTGCTCCAGCCAAAATCACCCATAATGCACCATGGCTCTTACAAAAAAAAAAAAAGAAGAAAGGTGGTGCTGGCTTATGTGACCTGTTAAAGCACTTAAATTCCACTGTTTATGAAAAAAATACAAGCTTGGACTTGTTTATTGGCTCTGCAGCCAGTGTAAATTCTAATTGCAAAGAAGCAAAAGTGTGTGTCAAGATTTGGTCAAATAGCCTCATGAATTTCAGGTTTTTGTCTTTTTTTAAGTAAATAGTGAAACAATGTATTCAATAATTTGTTTTGTTATGTTGACATTTATATTATTTGATTCAAATATTCAGGCAAATGTCACGGCTTCGTAGAGCAACAAGGAACCAGATGTGTTTGTTGGGCATTCAATTTAATTGACATATGGCACTTTCAAATATATTTTTTTATTTTAGTTCTTTTGAGTTTTGTTTTGTATTTTCAACTCGGTTTCATCATCTTTGACCACTTTTTATTTGTTTCATGTGTACTCTGTAAAAATAAAATTATAGCGCTTCAGAACCCCCCTCCTCAGCAGATCCTCTCCCCTGGATGAAACACAACTTCCTGTTTTATTTTGTGATGTCACTTCCTTTAGCTCTGAAGTGTGTTCCAGCTCTTTTTGGTCCAAGGCAGGACACTTGCCTTAGACTAGAAGGAAGTGAGTTTGGAGGCACTGCCTTCAACACCAAGGCGAGGCAAGGTACCTAGGCTTTGGGAAACACCCAAAACATGTTGGCCAGCGGCTCCAGCGGGAGAGAGAGCACTTCCTGTGTTCGAGCCATTTAAAGTAGGTGTGTCCATGTCGAAGAACCAAATCAGCACTCTTGGAATGTTCTTGTTGTCACTCCCTCTTCTGCAATCTGACCCCACCTATTGCCCTCAGGCAGCCACTCAGACCCATTTCAGCACCCCTCACCCATGGTAACTTTTCGCTGAGAACAAAGAGCAATAAAACTCAGAAGACTGTTGCACTCATGTGGAACGACTTCAAACTCCAGTCTCATTTTGAAACCCAAGGCACATGATTACATCAACACAGTTCTCTATATAAATGGAAATACTTCCACATTGTATAATAATATTTCCACAAAAGCAAACGCACCCTATACAGTTACTTTCCTAAAATCAAAGAAATACATTGTGGTACTCAATCATTAAAGGTGCGTTATGTAACTTTTTACGTGAACAAAAACCTACCTTGATATAAGTGCGTATTTGACCTTGTGATCCAGCGGATGTATGGGTGGTTTACTTTCCATCCCAGTAGTCTATATGACCCTCCAGGATCAATTATTGTTCAATTATAGGGTGTCTGGTAGTTTTTCACAGCTGATGGAACTGTCTCCATGGTTACGCATACATTCCATCCAGAACAGTGGTTCTCAACTGGTGAGACGAGACCCAAAAGTGGGTCACTGGACCCTTTTCAGTGCGTCGCAGGCCTTTGCCAAACCCTACTATAGATACATTTTTGATCATTTTGATTTTTGAAGAATTCATAATCAATGCCTAAATCAACAGAACGCAGACATGAAATATTACATTTAGGTATTTATTACTTAACCTGAATAACTAAAAAGTGGGCAAAATATTTTAAATAAAAATTGAAATAGCAATTTCGATTTAGCTGATTTTCTAATCACCGTTTGTTCGATGGCTGCCCAAAAACGTTCCTGTGCACAGAGGCATCTGTGCTGGAAAGTGAACAACCGCTGGGTCACTGAAAGGTAAATTACACACATATAAACTTTTTTTCCCACATAAAACGCCACACACAGAGCACCACGAGGCTGTTAGACAGGGCAGAGGGGTCACAGCACATGGGACTACTGTTGTTCCGAATTGTCAGCAGCAAGCGAAAGTAAACTGGCAAGGCAACAGGCAGCAGTTTGTTTATGTTTCCCAAGCACCTCTTTCAGTGTGAGTGCACTGCTTCACTTCTTAATAATAAACAACCCATCTTTAAAACTCCTACAACAATGCACTCCTAGTGCTTTTTCACATTGTTAGTGGTATAATTCATAGCAGTAAAAAAACAAAATGACCAATCATTTAAATGTGAGTTGTTTTCACTAGTTTAGATAATTGTACTAGTTTTAACTAGTTTTAAGATTTTGTCGGGCAGTTGACCCAGACTATTTCACTTGTTTTGAGATGTATGTGAGTCAATTCAATCAAGATTTCAGATTATTTTACTTGCCAATGGGGTAAGAAAATTGGACTTGTCCCATCGGCAGTTTTACTTTATTATTTCAAGAAAAAAAAAACGTAGAGCCAAAGATCAGGAGAAAGTCTACTTTAGAAATAAACGCTCAAAACAAGATTAATATTCTCAATTTAAGGAACGTTAACCTAGGCTTGATATTTATTTTTTGCAGTGTAGCCGACATGTTTTTAATCAGGCTGTGGCGCCTGATTAAAAACATCAGGTTGTGTCAATCATCAGTCAAACATCAGTGTAAAGAAAGAATCTTAATTTATCATAGTGGCTCATACTGTAAAGCCATACCATCTCTGTAGTACAGTCATAACCTTGTTTTTTATAGCACTTTCTGGACCCTCAAAGATGCATTAGTGGTGGTAAGCTACTATTGTAGCAACAGCTGCCCTGGGGTAGACTGACAGAAGTGAGGCTGCCAGTCTGTTCCATTGGGCCCTCGCACCACCAACCACTCACTCACTACATTCACCCAGGCTTCCTGATCTTCCCAAACAGTCTCCATCCAAGTACCCACTCAAACCTTGTCTTTTTTTGTTAAACACACAGCTCGGGGCTCATCACAAACACATCCATATGTGTGCATCACTGTTGTTTTAGCAGAATTATTAATAATAAAAGGGGAAAAAAAGAAAATTGTCAAAATCCAAAGTTGATCTCATCTGGGCTCTTGTTATTTTTTTTGTCATCAGTGAGGCCATTTAATTTGTAACTTGTTTTTATATAAGAATGGGAAAGGGGTTTATAAAAAAAATGTCTTCATCAACTCCTATTCTTCTTCTCGTGGAATGTCTTATTGTTTTGTTTGCTGGATTGTTGTTTTGGTATTTTACGTTGCATTACCATGAAAAGAGAATAAATCAAATGAAATGAAATGAAGTATCAACCAGGCCCTTCCTGCTTAGCTTCAGATCTGCTGGGATCAGGCAGAGCAAAGGCGGGATGGCTAGTGCTAACATCCACAGCAGCTTATAAATACACTCACTGATTATTATTAGGAAATATTTACCTTTGCCGTGTTTCAATGTCACCTTTAGAGCAGAGTCAGACTCTGGTGGAATCGAGTCAACCAGCTGTAATCAGTGCTAAAGTACGTCCTTTTGTCTGTCGCATATTAAGTAGCCATGTGCTCTGGGTGGAATTTAACAGCATGTGTCACAGCATTTTAAAGCCACTGCTTTAAAATGCTGGCAAACACTTCAGGTTTATGTCCCAAGTAGCCGTCGGTCGCAACTTGACTCAACATTGACCAAGCACGTATTTCGGAAGGGAGGAAGGAGGAGATTTTTATTTAAATAGTGCCTTTCACAGACATGGTCACGAAGCGCTTTACATGAGAGCATTTTAATTTCACTCCATACTCAGTGGTGGTAAGCTACGTTAGCTTCAGTTTCCCCTGGGGGTCCCTCTGACCACCATATATTTGCACGCACATCATTTATCCTGGCCTATTGTACATGTTTTTGGTGGTAGGGGAAACCGGAGGAGAACATGCAAACTCCACACAGAAAGGCCCCATCTAGGTGGGAATCGAACCCAGGACCTTCTTGCTGTGAAGCGACAGCGCTAACCACTGCGCTACCGTGCATCCAGATACATATACACATATTCACATCACAATGCACACTAAGTATTTGGTAACTAATACTGCCAATAAAGGTTGACCCACAGTGGCAGCACGGCTCAGCCGCAGCGGCTCAGGACTAACACCTGAACACTATTTCGTTGTATGCTTGTACAATGACAAATAAAGCACTACTTACTTACTCATACTTATTTATGCGGATCCTAGTTGCAGTATAGTAGTGGTAAAAGTAGTAATGGCGCATACTGTCATACTGTGTGTGCATAAGTCCAGGAGTCAAACTCAAGACCATGTGATGTGTTCTTTCACCGATATGCCAGCTCTATGTCCAACCCTATGTAGTGAAATATAAAAAAAATGTATCAATGATGATGTGGCGTAAACCAAAATGTAGCGGATGATGCGGCGCAGATCCGGCGCTAACTTTAGCCCCTTCCCCGCGGCCGTTCTCTGATGCTCCGGGACGAGAGGCGTGATGTTTTCGGGAGCTGCTAATCTAATGCGGGAGGGGGGGGCGATCGGGCCGTGTGATTGGACCGTTTATCTTAATCAAGTGTCAGCGACATCCTCGGGCCGCCGCCGCCCCCGTGTAGACGGACACGTGTCGGCTCCGCGCACACGCTACCGCCACTCTGCCTGTGTGAAACACGCTAATCTGGCTTTCATTCATGCTTTTCCTCACTGCTGCTGCGGGGGACGAGAAGGAGGAAAATCCAGCCGGAGTTTAATCTTTGGACACAAAAGATGATCTGAATAGGACACAATCATACCACTGTCAGGGGGATTTAAAAACGCACGGATGGAGACATGCTGATTCTTCAATATGGAAACAATGTGCACAAATATTTTACAGCAGGATTGAGGCCTAATAGCAATAGGAACAGACAGCTACTCCTGAGCAGCTCATTGACATTAGCGTATAAGTTGTTCGTCAGTCTTGTGAGTTTTTAATAGATCTATTTTTATATTCCCATGAATAAAGAGAACCTAATTAGAGCAGATCGATCACCATGGGAGTGCCAAACATAAAATGAAATGAAATGAAGTATCAACCAGGCCCTTCCTGCTTAGCTTCAGATCTGACGGGATCAGGCAGAGCAAAGGCGGGATGGCTAGTGCTAACATCCACAGCAGCTTATAAATACACTCACTGATTACTATTAGGAAATATTTACCTTTGCGGCGTTTCAATGTCACCTTTAGAGCAGAGTCAGACTCTTCTGATCAGATTCCCATTAATAAAGAGAACCCAATTAGAGCAGATCGAACACCATGGGAGTGCCAAACAGTTATGTAGCCTGTTTTACATATTAATCATGTCTATGTCTGTACGGGCGGTTGTTTATTACGCTTATAGTCAAGGCTTTAGAAAAATCCTTCCAAATAAATGATTAAAAGGTGAATTGTGACCAGTCACTAGAATCAGAGACACAAGTCAGTTCTGGGGCCTTTTGAGATTTAGTCTCCAAGATTTCCAACGATGTGCAACACATGGAAATCTGATCATATTTGGAGGTGCAGCGGTGATTTGAAGTTAACACCTCAGAAAAGCTCAAAGGGGATTAAACGGCCTCTGAAGTTTTGGGCCATTCTCACCTGTCTGCTGTTGGGAGTGACAATAGGGCTCAAGGTGCCCGCATGCCATCTGAGGTAATGTTTAGAGGAGAGGCCATTTTAGCGCAAGACAAAGGAAGGCCTTTGTCTGAGGAAGGCCTTTGTCTTGAGTGTGAAAGGAGCAGCCAGCAGTTGCCTTTGTGGCCATTGTGATGTCTTCAGGTGTGATGCAGAAAGCCGGTGCTTCAGTGGAAACTCAGCATGGCGTCAGATGGTCTTCTGGGCATTGTTTAAAGGCCCAGCCGTCCACCAGATAGTAGGTTCAGTTTGTACATTTGCTGCGACTGGTTTTAGTTTAATTAACTCTAAAAACTGCCATTACAGTTTACAACCATAAACATAAAGATTTTTTGTTTCAATTTTTTACTGAAAAATCACACACAAGTAACGGCCAACTGTGAAGTGAAAGCAAAATTATACTTGATTCTGTTATTTTACAAACAATAGAAAAGTGGGGCGTGCATAAGTATTCATACAGCATTTTCTGAGTGCATTAAATTGCCTTTATAACATTCCTAATGACTGCAGAATGTTCACACCTTGTCCTAACCATTAAATAGAGGCCACCTGTGTGTAATCTACTCTCAGTATAATTCCAGCTGTTCTGTGAGGGCCTCAGAGCTATGGTCAGAGTGTATTGGTCACTAAACAATATCATGAAGGCCAAGGAGCTCACCAGAGAGGTCAGGGATAAAGCTGTGGAGAAGTTTAAAGCAGCGTTAAGTTATACAAAGATTTCCCAAGATTTGAACATCTCACGGAGCACTGTTCAATCTATGGAGACATTTTGGAGGAAAACCTGCTGGAGTCAGCAAGAGAATTGAGGCTGGGGCGGAGATTCACCTTCCAGCAGGACAATGACCCTAAACACAAAGCTACATCTACAATGGAATGGTTTAAAAACAAACATATTAATGTGTTAGAATGGCCCAGTCAAAGTCCTGACCTAAATCCTATTGAAAATCTGTGGAAAGACCTGAAAACTGCTGTTCACAAACGCTCTCCTTCTAATGTGACAGAGCTTGAGTTGTTTTGTAAAGAGGAATGGGCTAAAATGTCAGTCTCTACATGTGCAAACCTTGTAGAGTCAAACCCCAGAAGACTTGCTGCTGTTATTGCAGCAAAAGGGGGTTCCACAAAGTATTCAGTCATGCTGTATGAATACTTATGCGGCCCCACTTTTCGTTTTTTTTATTTTTTGTAAAATAACAGAATCATGTATCATTTTGCTTTCACTTGTGAAAGCAAAATGATGCGTGTGAACTTTCAGTAAAAATTCAAAATAAAATCTTATGTGGAAAGTACTAAACAGTCTAATTTAAATAAAGACTAACCATAAACTGCCCTATAGATCCATAATCCATAATGATGATGAAAAAATAGAAGATATGAGTAAGGTTGTCGAGCCATTTAATAAGTACTTTGTAAATATAGGACCCAATCTTGCAGAGAAAATCATCTCATCATCTTCATCGTATGCATATGGACATTATTGTAGTCATTATCAACTAAGGAATTGTATCAATGAAATGAAATGAATGTCAACAGCTATGTTTGTTAATGTATGAGGGGGTAGGCATTTATAAGTGATCTTCTGCCAAGTCTCTTTAGGAACATCGTTGTTACTAATAACAATCTTGCAGCCCAAATAAACCAAATAATCGACTCTTTTATTTACAGTCAAAATCCTGCGTGCTCCTCCCATAGCGTCTCCCCAGTCCCTCCCTGTGTCAGCTGCTGGAGCCTCATGCTAAGAGAGTTACAGACTCCGGACATAACTGAAGCTATAACTTTAGAAAAGACTCCTGATCTGTTTTAGTAACGCTCATACACGAGAGGAAAAGGCCGACATCGCGACGTATCGCCGCGCGTGATCGTATTGTGTTTACGTTTCACTGCACAAACCCAGTAACTGTACCTGGACAGAAAACCGAAAATATGAAGCGGATCTCTCTCAAATAAGAAGTGGTTTAAAGCTAGGGATGCACTGACTACATTTATGGAGTAGTTTAAGTTTGTAGAGATCTTGATTGACCACGTTAGCTTACACACCACGTTAGCTTACACACCACGTTAGCTTACAACAGCACAATAGCCTCATCAAACAACCATTAGCAAAGCAGCCACCAGCGATAAAAAACTAAAAACACCCGTCTGAAGTAACCTTCGCCTTCTGCTCAGCAAACTCGTGGTAAATCCATTTTCCAGCGTAAGTAGCGACGGTCTCTGAGAGCCACTCACGGGGAAGCGTTACAGTCATGAAACCACACACGACCCCACGGCGTGCGCTATTTCTCTGACAAAAAAAATCTAAAATCACAAATTTTCTAAAAAAAATACCTTTGTTTATGTGGGTAAACAAAGGTAACGGGTCACAATTATGTAACTTTTTATGAGGAAAAAAAAAAGAGTTCATAATAGTCCACCTTTGACCTTTCCCGGACACTTCTACCGCATGGCGCCTTTACTTTCCATCACTGTGCCCCCCCCCCCCCCCCGGACGCTCCAGGACTAATTGTTTTTAGGGTTTTCTAGATGGAATGTATGCGTAAACATGGTTCTGTCAACAGAGAAAACCTACCGAAAACCCTAAAAACAATTGGTCCTGGCGCATCAGAGAGGGAACTGCTGGAAAACAAAGGCGTCATGTTAACCACCCACTCAGCCTCAGGGTCACTGAAAGGTCAAATACACACTTATATCAACTTTTATTTCAACATAATAAAAGTTACATAATGCATCAGGATAATCATGTGCCCAAAAGTAAACGCAATATTAGACCTAATGTAGTGTTGTCTGTTATCTGACTGTACTAACGCCGACATATTTACACGCACGCATGTCATTATTCAAATAAGTAAATACATAGTGAACTGGAGCCTGAAAAATAGAAATATATACTAATATATAAGAAAACAGTCCGATCCCTGCGAATGGAGTTGAATGCCGTTGTGTTTTCGGGGTGTTTTGTTTCCCAAGTAAAACCGGTGACCAGGTTATGAAAGATGCCCCAGGTCAGAGGAGTAAACATGCTCAGTGTGCACAGTGTTATTGTTGTTTTGTTCAGGGAGAGGCTCCGGTCAAATATGTGCTCTCTGTCCTCGCGGGCGCTGGGCGGAGGGTCAAACGAGAGAAAATTGCAGTCAGTGAAGCAGTCATTCTCTCTCTCTCTCTCTGTGTCTTATCTATCTATATCTACTTTGCAGATTGTCCCACAGTGCAGTAATCTTTATCCTTATTATCTGTATTCTCCACGCCTCTGTTACTCACTCCATGACCTCCCCTTCTCTCACCCCCTCAGTAAAGCCCCCAGACCACACCGGCACACAGCTAGAGGGCAGTGGTCCGTGGCGGTGTCAGCTCCCATTACTGTCCACACGTCCACAGGAGCAGGAGACGGCTTTATATGTCGGGCCTGTGCGTCCACGGTCTGCGCTCAGCTTCACACACAGGGAACAGGTCCAGGGTTTACTTCCAGCACATCTCGTCATAAAACTAAAAACAAAACAACGAAACGAAAGTAGTTAATGACATTAAAACTATGTGGAGATAGTTGTGTCTAAAATGGAAAAAGAGCAGAGCATTTACACTCTTCGATGTCAATTTGGACAAAGCTCGTCTCAGTGCGACTATTGAGTGTATATTTCATAATAGTTATGGATCTGGAGTTTGATTGAAGTGCGTATGAAAAGTTAAGCACAGTTTGATATGACTGATTGATTGGATTGACTGCTTTGGGCTCTATAACTATTAGGTGAAAATGTGAATTCAAAATCTGGAAAATATTCATGTAAAGAGGGTCCTAATTTAGTAATGGTGGCATATCTGGAGTATGAATCCATTCGGTCTGAAAGCTCAAACAGAAAAAAAAAACATGCAGAATTAGCAGATTTCCATTTAATTAGATGGGATACTGCTGGGCTCAGAAATGACCCCAAACGATCACCAGTGTAACGCCTTCTCTTAAAATTATTATTTAATCAACGTACTTTTTTCCCTGATAAATGTTATATAATAGAAGTGAACGTATATCTGAAAACTCAGACCCTTTGATTAAAAAAGAGTGAGTCAATATTTTATAGTTTGGAATAAATCACTTTAATTTGGTTGCGGTTTGTGGTTGTGGGATAATGGTGGGTCCAGAGGATAGATTTGACATTTAGAGATGATTTGTCGCCATTCCGCCCCATTCATGGAAATGGTGGAGTGTTTTTGGGGGGAAATAACATGGCGCATCTTGCTTCTCCGACAGAGCATGTTCCTGAAAAAAGGCGGGGAGCCCCGTCCTCCCGTGAGCCACAGAGTGCTCCAAGACCGGTCAATCAAAGCCTCAGGACTAAACTGTTTGACTCCACAGAACTAGAACCAGCGTGGTTAAAAATATGATACCTTGCCCAGTGTTGTCACATGGGTCTCAGCGATCTTTGAAAAAATAATTATTTTATTTGAATTAGGAAATCTGTAAACCATTGTCTTTTTGCACCAAGGGTTTGAGAGTGACGTCGATCTGAACGTCTGTATGACCTTTGGTTGAACCGGTAATAACATGGACTGAACTGAACGTATGGCACTTGAATGTCTCGAGGGCTGACTGGCTGAAGGGCAAAGCTGTGATTGACAGTCACATTGCATGAATAAGTTACCGCGACTAAATACACCGCTGTCCCTCTCCCCCCGATTACTGCTGGACACCTGGAGGCCCCGCGGCTCTGGTCCTAACATCATCGCGAGGTTAACCGCAGTGCTGTGGTGAGCGGCGTTAGCGCGTAGTTACCGTAATGAGTTTGTGCTCTGACTGTGTGGGCCATTAAACAAACAGGCTAATGTCCATCTGCCGCTAACGACTGCCGCAGCGAGGACAGCCGGACGGGTGGCCCGTGTTTGGAGTGAGATTTATAGCTGCCTGATGTGAGCGCTGATCATTTATCATTTTAAAGTCCATTTTATGATCCGTTAAGTGTGCTATTACTGGTTTAATTCTAAATCTGAGTATATTCATTGAATCACAAGTGGTTTTATACCAGCCTAAATGTCAACTGGCTGACTAAAATGACAACTTGCTTTTAAGAACCTTTGGAAACATGGTGAAGGTGTCTGAACTTTTAAAATCCACTAATAAAGGCAGCTTCAAGAAACTTATCTGGAGTTAGAATTTGAGTCGTCTCTGAATCTGCCACAGCGACAGATCTTATTTCATCAGGCGCGAGGGGAGCAATGTTAGGAATGTTCATGATGCGTCTGAAGACAAGCCGATGGAAACTTACGGCGCTGTAGCACAGCGGTTAGCGCTCATGCTTCACAGCTAGAAGGTCCGGGTTCGATTCCCACCTGGACGGGGCCTTTCTGTGTGGAGTTTGCATGTTCTCCCCATGTCTGCGTAGGTTTCCTCCGGGTACTCCGGTTTCCCCTACCACTAAAAACATGTACAATAGGCCCAGGGACTGCAGGTGGAAATTAGCACAAGTGCTATAACCTGGTACAATGCATCTCTCCTTTCTGAGGCTAATGTAGATTGTCCCTGTTCAAATAAATAAAAATAAAAAAATAACTTGAAATAAGCCGCTTTGGATCGACATAGTATTTTCTACAACACATTCTCACCATGCACGTTTTTATTAATGCTCTTACGGGAAGAGTTAATCACTTCACAAGAATGAAACCGCGGTAGCTACGACGACAGTACCAGAGACAAACCTTTGCCCTTCACGGCACAAAGCCTACACTTACAGTTCTATATTTCATAATGCGTATGGCCATCCAATCAGATTGCTCTGTGACTTGTGAATGCTGTTGTCTATATGATAGTACAGGACATACATCAAATGATATGGTAACCTGTTATTATCCGATAATGTGAGTGAATGGTGCCGGTGTGGATGACTTGTAGAGATGCTATGTGCCGTGAGGGGTAAGGGTTTGTCTGTGAGAAGCTGATACGTTTCACTTACAATATAGTAGGCTTAGGCCTATTTATAAGTGTCTGCATCGTTAGTGTAGTTATTAGACTACTTAATTAATAGTGCACAAAACAATCTTGAAAAGCACAGTGATCCTGTCTGTGCGTATATGGCTGTGTGTGTGTGCAACGCTTATATCAGGCTTCTAGTGGGGCTTGCTGCTGGGAGCATTAGCCTATTTTTTCGCTGGAGTTCTGGTTCTTGCATCGTCAATTGCCGCCGCTCCCAGAGTCTAATTCAAAATGAATCAACAACTCTGCCCATTAGAGATTGACAGAGACGGGCAATTTCTCCGTAACATACCATTTAGTGGGAATGTGTTGATTTTCTGACCATCAAACTGCGAAACAGTGATCCAGATGTGTTTGAAATACATGTAAAAAGCGTAATACCATGGTTTTTAGGACGCGGCATCACTGAAACATGCATGAACGTTTGTCCGGAGCGAGCCACACTATAATTAAAGCTCCAAAAAGCTTTTATAGCCAAATGCAGTCATGAAATCCAACGTCACAGCACTAATTAAGATGTGTTATGTCTGATGCAGGAGGATGATTCCAAAACATCTCTATTGGGGTCTCCAAAAGGACATGATTGTCATTAAACTACCTACAAATGACTTACATCATCTTTTTCTTATCTCGCGTGGTTCTGCAGTCGCCCGATGCCTTTAAGCGCACGCCTATAAGCGTTATTTACTGGTGGCGTCCCAGGAAAATGAATGAGACACCCGTGAAATCAGAATAGATTGGGGAGAGAGATTGGAAGCGACGGCTCAAATGGAGTTTCTTGTTCAGGGGAGTGAGTGGGAGGACCCTCCTCGCGGGAACACAGTATGTACATTAACTGGCCCTTACCCCGGAGTCTGCAGCTTGGAAGGGCGGAAGACATTCAGGTCAGAGATAGCAGGGCCTGCATTGGTCAGATAGGCATGATTAAGGATATTGTTTGTATTTTATGATCACGCAGAGACCTATCTTGCGTAAAACGTTTTGACCTTCATCAGGCCATCCTGCAAATATCCACTGGTATACTTTCTAATTGGAGCATCTGGAGATGCTCAGACCTCTTTGTCAGGGTTTACGTATATAAGATGAAACACTTGTTTGTTGTGACTTTGAGCAGTTAGGAGAGTCGGTCCTCCCTGAATGTCTTCATTGTAAGATCAATAAAGTCTTATTTTATCTGAACTTGCCGATCCACTTCATTCCTCCGCCCCATGAGCCCTTGCGTGAACTATGGGAGGGATTTCCGGTATGACTCGTTCCACTGTTTGTTTGCATGTAGACCGTTTGCTCTAATCAATAAACTTATGACTGAAAATCACACCGTCGAAGTGTTTTCTGAACCCGTGGACGTGTTGGCCAAGTTGTCTCCACTCAACCTCTGTGAATATCTTCTAATTCTGTAAGCTTTCACAAAGACTTGACTCAGATGTGGTACTTTAGGCTTAGAGAATGTCAGCATATATAAAATGAGCTACGGTCTGTTTATGAAGCCTCATTACATGTCTGTAGTTTAATTAGGTCAAAGGTTTTACTCAAAAACCATCAGAAAATCGTTGGAATGCTCTTTCCAAAACCAAGACATGTATGCACTGTATGAGAGACCCAGCTCCGCTTGTATCGCCTCACGGGAGTCGGTTCATGTCACTCGTACAGTGAGCAGGTCAGTCGGGTTATTGCTCTTTACAGTGTGAAACACCTCTGTGGGCTGAGGCTTCCTTTGTATGAGAGTCAGTCGCAGTTGGCATGTTCAAGATCGCCCCAAACATGTCACGTTCCCATGTTCAGATTTCATATCATTATATCATTATATATCATTATTTTTTTTACTTTAATTTTCCTTTTATTATATTGTTTTTTTTATTTTATTTTTATTTTGTGCATGCTTACTTAGTTTTCTCGACGTGTTTGCGCACGGAACAAACTTTTTATTTAATATTTTTTATGTTTGTATCTTTTTCTTCTAGAGCGTGGCAGAAATGTAGAAAAGGTTTTCTGCTTCCCTTGTTCTGTGGCGCCTTTCCCCTTTGAGTGGTCCCGTCCTCAGGCTGCGGCTCCCACGTCTGCTAATGTTTGGTCTGTCCAATTAGGGGGATCGCCCTGTTGTCTCATCCGAGGCTCTGATGAGGAAAAAAAATTACAATAAATATTTAAACAATAATAACAGCGATCATCCCTATTCTTCTAGCAAGTCAGGGAGAAGAGTGAGCGCACTCCGCGCGCGTGATCTCCCGGGCCATGGGAGAGAAAAAGGCACACGGGGTCTGAGTGACGAGGGAGTTACTGTCGCCCCGTCACATTCTGATTTTGAAGGTGGTTCATTTAACACAATCTGAGTGTTTCAACCTCATGTAGGCCGGGACAGCATTGCCACATTTCTACCATTAAAGTATAAGGGTGTTTTCAGCAGCGCCGAAATAGGTTAACCACTCTTTTTACCACCACAGGGGGCGCTTTGAAGTGGCCAACAGCGTGGCCAACGCTGTTTTGGCCTTTTCACACTGGCTAAATGAGTGGCGAAAATGCTGCTATCCATTTCCAGAGTGGCAAAAACTGTATTTCCCCGGGTTTAAAGGAAGAAAATCACTGTTTATCTGGACCATTTTAAAAGTAAAGCGACCATCATAAGTGATATAAATAGTATGGCTGTAAGGTTTTTTTTTTTTAATGTTGTTTTTGGTCAAGACTGCATACACTACAGAAAGAGTGGTAAACTCTTAGAAAGTGACTGACCACTCAGAAATCAATTGTTTAGGAGCAGGTAAAGGCCATCGGCCACTGTGAAAAGAGTGGTAAAAAGCGTCTGACCGCTCTGAAATCAATACTTAACATATTTAGGAGCGGCTAAAGATTAAACGTTATAGTGACCTTTCTAAACCTACTCTAAACAAGAAATCTTAACAATCTTAACAAATCTTGTTTGGATGCTAATTACGCACTGAAATGTTAATGTTGGTCAATGTCAAATATTAGCCAGCACAGACACTACGAAATAGTAACTTATTTATTAAGTTATCACAACAGGAGTTGCTTCACCGGGCTGCACTAAACATTAAGGAAATAAAACAAAACAGTAAATTGGACAATGTAAAGTCCAGGCAAGTGAAGTATCCAGGCAAACATGAACATATAGTCCAATTAAATTTCAGCACCAGGTGATGAGGAGCCGCGTGGGTGTCCCTCGTCCTTAGACTCTCCAGCACAGCGATGAAAAACTCAAAAACCCAGGGGGAGAAAAGAGAAACCTCGGGGAGAACCACAGAAGGAGAGATCCACTCCCATGGACGGACAGGCTATAGAGACCCAGGGCCGAAGGAGTCCCTCAGCAGACGGGCCAAGATCACAGACCGTCCAGTCCTTGTTGTCAGTAGGCAGGGTTCCTCCGTTCAGCCGGGTTCCTCCGTTCAGCCGGGTTCCTCCATTCGATCTAGACAGGCACTCCCGAGGGGGAGTGGGACAGGAGACACCATGTGAATAGTAATGAACAGACTACAGATAAGATAAATATTGTATCATAATTAGATTAGTTTGCAGTAAGAATAAGAAGAGGATAGCGCTCAGTGTACCGTACTTCCCACAGCAGTAAAAGAACGCTATTATACAGGCCTGGTTTATAGACGCTTTAAAAAGGGAGATCTTGGTCAAACAGAACTTCGAGGTTTTTTACTGTCGAGCTTGTTGATATGCTAACAATAACCAGGGAGATCTGCTCAGATAAATACTCACTCAGTCTTTGAGGGCCTAGTATAATAACCTCTGTTTAACCTCGGAAGAATCTTTCCACATCCATCCACGTCACACATCCTGGGGGTCATCCAGACCAGGCGGTGCGCAAGAATGAGAACAATAACCAGGGTGAGGTGGCTCATCATAAATGCCCAGCAGCTCATCTCTCTTTCCAGGGCCAATACACCCTTGAAGAAATAAATGATGTAATTAGGACGATATAAGCAACTCTAACTAAAACATGTCCAAATATATTTAAACCATGAATAATATTTTATACCTCCTGAAAATGCCTTATACAGTTGGCCACATGCATTACATGTACGAATTCTGTACATTTTCTTGAGCTCCTTCTGATACTCGGTGCTAAATGATGTTAAGTTGACCACACCTTTATGAAACAGAAACATAAACTTTATATTTTTTCTTACTTTAATAAGATTCGACAATTATATATCTGATATTTTTGCATACTTACTGTCAAGCCATTCATAATGGACTTCTTTAAGAAAATCTTCATCACAATTGCAGTGAATCGTTTGCAGGCTATCTGTAACCTGCAAGGTTACAGATAGCCTTGTCTCCTTCGCACAAAACTACTTTTGAGAAAATCCTCTCCAAAACACAGTCTGGAAGCTGCAGATAAATTACATAAATCAAATCAATTACCGGCTTTACAAAATAATTGTATTACTTACATCCTCCAAGGTCCGAGTGGATAGCTGGCAAACTTCATGCCTGCAGGTAAATTAAAAAATTGTGCATGACAAAAAAATAATTGGCCATGTCTTAGAGATTATCAACTTCAGATCAAAACTTACCAGTAGTTGTCGCACAGAGATACGATTTTTTAAAGCAAATTTTCTTCTTCATAGCGATAAATATCCATTTTGTTTCTCAACCACTGGATTGTCACCTATAATGAATTGTGCCATTTAGTCCTTTAATTACTGTTTTTTATGATTACTCTTATTTATTTATCACTATTTTACTTTTCTTCACAAATGTAAACAAATCAACAAAATTGTTGATAACATATACAAAAAATAATCTCAATCTGTAACCTACCTCTGGCAAAGTTAACCTTATACCAAATTGTGTTTCTATTCTACTATTAGTCTGCTTCCTAATATGTATTCACATTATTACAATTTTAGGTGTTTAAAAGGTGTATTAATATAAACTTTTTTTCATATTTTTTATTACACCTTAAGTAGGGCAGAAGCATACAGCTAATACGCTTTTATTATACAGGTGCTCGTCATATAATTAGAATATCATGAAAAAGTTCATTTATTTCTGTAATTCAACTTAAAACTTAACCATTCACGCAATAATGGGTGGGCCATTCAAACTACTCAGCCGAGGCATTAAGACCAATGGGTGTGGGGCATTCCGAATGGGGCATTCCGACTAGCACCCAACCATCTTATGTTTTTTGCATTATAAATGGTAAAATAATATAGCGATAGGTATACCCTCTTAATCTACATTTACGCAATTTTAAAAAGACAACAAAAAAGGCCGAATTGTCAGTATTCCATACAATACCCCATATATACCTCGTATAACTTTGAATATGATTTGTGTCCCTTTGAACAACTAACGGAATAATACAACTCATTCTCACCTGCCATTTGTTTTCCACACAACAACGATATGCTGTACGTCTTCTAACTTCTAACAGTACCTATACCCTCCTTCCGAATAACGGGGTTTAGATGATTTATATTTCCTCCCCTTGAGCTCAGTTCCAAAATAAATAAATAAAACTGAAGAACCGGAGTTGATCTGATGATCTTTTTGGACTTGCAGAATACAACGTTAGATCAGCAGCGCAATCATTACAAAGTGAGAAATAGGCTAAACTTTACTCAAATGTGTTGGCAGGGTCCATCCACAAAATAGGCCAGATACAATCTATGTCACAAATTAACAGATAAATTCGTGATTAACCACTATAAAACATGGCTAGACGCAGTTTTGGCCACTCGGAACGAGGATACCGGACTTTTGGCCACTCCTTTAGCCAGTGAAATGTGGCCAAAACCGTGTTGGCCACGCTGTTGGCCACTTCAAGGCGCCCCCTGTGGTGGTAAAAAGAATGGTTAACCTATTTGCCTTCTTTCGATCTCGGCGTCTCTCGGTGTTTTTGCACCAATTGTTGGCTTTGAGCCAATGAAATGCAACCGCATAGAGGCATCACAACACTTTTTGTTTCGTGTAATTTGGTGAAATATTTGCGGAGGTATTCACTTTTTCGGGTTGGAACCCAGCCCAGCTACAGTCCGTTTATAGAGTTTACACGTAAATGCGGCGCCGCAACACGCGATGTTCAGTTTCATTTGATCAAAAGGTTTTACTCAGAAAACTGTTGTTATGCTCTTTCCATCACATAGTTTTATGGAGAAGTCAAGTGCGGGACGAGAGGAGAGCCGTGTCTTCTCTTCGGGCTGGCAGCAGTGAGGGGAGGGGCTTTCTCCTACTTGCATCTGTTTGGAGCAGGATCACCAGCTTTTTATTTCTTTATAGCTTAATAATTATTATATTTATTTCCCACGTTTCTATTAAAAACAATTAATTACATTGTATTTTAAAGGACCTGTATCATGCTATTTTAGCCATTCCAAAGTAAAGTATAGGCATTTATATGATATATTGTACCTCTACCACTACGGAGCACTAATGTTTGTGATAAATATTAGTATTTTCTGGAGGTATTTTTCCGACCCGGAAGACAAAACGCTTGGATTCAGTTAACTCCGCCCCCTCTCGCCGCTCATACAACTTTATCAGTAGTAGAAATATAGATATCACAGCAAAAAGTGAAGTTACTTCATGATGCTGTTATAAGGAGTTAACATGTGCAACACAGCTTCATGGCTAAATGGCTAGCACACACGCTAACATGCATTTTGAGCGACTCACCACTCTAATGTTTCCAGTATGGGATTTGCGCTGGTTATAAAAGTTAATCCACTTTGATTCTGGCCAAGGTTCATTAGCATCCATCAGCGACAGGCACAGACAAACACTATTGTGGCTGATAGTCGCTGAATCCTGGAGGGAAAGTCCAACTTCTATGGCCTCTTCTTTAGGAAGGTTGAATAAAGTCCTGTCCTCGCAGCCAAACGCGGTTTTCTCCGTGACATTATCGTGAGGTAAGAAAAAAGAACAGGCGTCCAGACTCCAGAGTAGGTTAGAAAAAGCTCCCTCTTCACAACTTTCGGTGCAACATGACATGACCATCTGTTCAGACAGTCTATGGTTCAGACGCTCAGGGGGTGCGTTTGTTTTCGCTACAGGGGCAGCGCAGCGTCAGGCACTTCCTCTTTTTTTAATTATTTTTTTCATTTTTTATTTATTTTTTCTTACGACAGAAATAATGAAAAAAGCAGTTTTACAAATGAAAATCAGGCCGTAAGGCATTAGATTACAGACGTGGAGCACTTCCGTTCCGCTGTGACGACACAACTGAACAAGCCAGTCGTTTACCAGGAGAGGGCGGAGCAGCTGCTCAGAGAGCAGGATTCAGGAGGATTACTGAGAACTGCGTGAATGAAGCCAAAAACCGCTCTGGGGGTGTTTTTGATAAGGAAATAGCATAACAACATGGTTAAAAGCTCCAAAAAGTCGATTTTGCATGATATAGGACCTTTAAAGAGTGGATTTTGGGTTTAGAGAGAAGCTGCTAGGCATTTTTGAAGTAACCTCAAAAGACAAATTACAAAGTTTTAACATGAAAAATATAGGCCTATATTTTAGTATAAGAGGGCTATATACTTTATTTCGCTTTGCTTTTACATATTTTTTTGTGTGAATGTGTATCCATCCATCCATGTGTATCTAAATGAATCCAATCTCTCAGGAAAGCCACGCTCTCAAATACTTTTTGAATTTTGTTCCTATCTGCTAACGAGGCTGAGAAATCAATCATTTAGTCGGCGTTGACACAATTGCTGAATACTTCAGGAACTTCAGGTTTTCTGGAACTTTCTGGAACTTCAGGTTTTCAGGGTCTTGTCTGAAATCGCCTATAGGTTTTCACAGGCCTTTTTTCCAGGCGTTTCAGGCCTAAATGCCAACTGCTGCTATGCCAAAGGTGGAAATAGCGTATGGTTTCCATTAAACGGATTTACAATGTGTTTGCCTTTTGGGATTTTTATTTTTACTCCACACTTCCGTGGTTTACTATTTCATTACCTAAATCTACAGTGTGATCATTTGGTCTGTTTTGTGAAGATTATTTGTGTGGCAGTCGCAAGAGGAACCTCCTTAACGACAAGATTAAAGTCGTGAGTGCTATGAGTTGTTGAATCTGGCAGAAACAACATGCACTTATTGTTCCTTGCTGTAAAACGCTTTGGGTAAAAGTGCCATAGAAGTTGAGGCCATTTACCATTTACCACACGGCGCAACATCAATCAATCAATCAACCAATAGTCTAGAGACCCAGGGCCGATGGGAGGCTCTGAGCAGACGGGCCAAGATCGCAGAACGTCCGGTCCTTGTTGGAGCTTCAGTTCCTTGTAGGCAGGGTTTCTCCGTTCGAGGACGGGTTCCTCTGTTCGATCTAGACAGGCACTCCCCCAAGGGGAAGTAGGACGGGACGACACCATGTGAATAGTGATGAACAGACTTCAAATAAAAAGAATATTGTATCATAATAAGACACAGTTTGCAGTAAGAAGAAGAAGAGGATAGCGCTCAGTGTACCGTACTTCCCACAGCAGTGTTTCTTCTAAGGCAGCTTTACTTTAGGCTGTGGGTTGGTAGCTAAAGGCTCTTCCAAGGTTTTTTACTAAAGAGCTCATCAATACGCTAACATCATCCAGGGAGATGATCTGCTGAGATAAAGACTCTCTTAGTTTTTGAGGGTCTAGTATAATAACTTTGGTTTTATCAGGGTTAAGAAGGAGGTAATTTACGGTCATCCAGGTCTTAATGGCTTTTACGCAGGGGCTGTGCGTATCTAATTTATCCATCTGACCTGGTTTCATTGATAAGTACAGCAAATATAATCCAAAAACATTTTGGATTATATTTGCCATCAATACAAAATAGGGATGCACCGATACCAATAGGAGTACTTTGATTTGAGTACTTGCCGACAGAGCCAGTGCAAGCCCTCCTGGAGCCCTAAACAAAAATCCAAAGTACGTGAACCTGTTTACGGTAAAAACAGTGCCATGTGCAGTAGGGCAGGCCCTGCCCCTCTGTGTGAGAACCACTAACCACTTAGCCACTGTCAGACTGGGGTCCAGGATTACTACTAGTCTATTTCCTCCACTTTTTAAAATGGTAAATGGTAAATGGCAAATGGTCACATTCTCTCCCCTCTGGGTCCAGACCCACAGCTTGGGAACCACTGATTTAACCCTAACTGAAACCTGCACCTGAGAATAAGCCTGACAGTAATTCTTTTTAGAGAACCAGAGTTACTGAAAGGAACTGCACTCATGAGAACAGGTGTGAATTTAACTCCCCTTTGAGACAAATCGGCCATGGACAACGACTTTGCTCTCGTCTATTCTCGTCTAACTACTGTCCTGATACTCTGCTGGAGACAATAAGACAAGAGTTTAAATTTAAACGGGGCTGCATCGTGTGGCCGATGAACATAGATGGTTTATAGACAGACTTTTGCATAGCAGATTGGTTCAAGTGCACTTTTAAGTTATATGAGAATTTTACATCTGCTATTTTGTTTTATTAATTAGCATATCATTTCATTATCATTGTTTGTGATTTGTTGTGTCTCAATTTGTTGTTCAAAAAATATGGAAATTATAGGAGATTATAAGAGTTACTCAATGCCTGTGTTGTATTTAATTATTTAGATTATAGTATGGTAACTTACTCCTACTAGATTGACCTATTTTTGTATTAGTTTTAGTACAACTCCATGTGGATTTTCGGAGACAAAAGCTTGGATTTCGTGACTGTCCCAAACATCATGGTACATCTTGTCACCCTATCGGCAATTTCGTTCAAAAACAATGAATTGCTTAAAGAGTAATATCCCCCCGCCCTCCATTTCAGATTTTTGTAATCCATCCACCTTTCATTCTTGTTTTCCGTGTACATTCGATCAAGCTGACTTGTTTTATTTAGACCTATGGGTAAAATAAGTTTCCAAAGAAGAAACAAGAGTCACACATCAGAGCGTACGGGAGAACAGATGTCGCGCGGTGATTAATGTACTGCCCTTTAGCGCCTCGCCATCGCATACGGGCCGCAGAAGCAGGAGTGGAGCTGTACTTCTCAGGTGAACATTTCCAAACAGTAATTCAGACCGGAGGAAAGAGCCCAGAGCAAACGTATTCCTCAAAGTCAGTGGTTTTGACGGACTGTTGCCGCTGTTGTAGTTCACCCAGGTCCAGTGGACAAAACCTTCATTGTTGTACCAATGTTCCACGTGTGCTACATTTACAAACTTTGACCATGATTTAAATGGTTTACACCAACCCGGACGTGCTTTTGTGTGTCCACTCTCACAGGACTCATTCTAAATCACTTCAACGTTTGCATTGTCGAGGAAACACTGAAGGTTTAGCTGCACAGAATATTAAATGCAATTTACCTGACCCACTTTTTATAGGGTAAAATCCCTTTTCCCATGGAAATATATTGTAATGGTAATCATTTGTTGTGTGTCTTTTTGCAACAGAAACCGTTATTCTTTTTTTTTTTTATTCCGTTTGAAGAGGTCTTTGAGTGTCCAGAAAAGCGCTATATAAAACCGATGCATTATTATTATTATATTACCCCTGTATTATTACAAAAATGTCCCATTGAGTAGGGGTTGAAAGATAAAATGAGGTTCAGGCAAGAGTCCACTGACCTTAAGGTTAGGGCCAGAGGTTGTATATGTCTCTCTAATCCACAACACAAATGTGTTAGAGATGTCGGACTAATGGCACCTCTGCTCAATGGGACATTTTCAGAATAATGAGATGTCGCCTAATAGGTAGTCGGACCAATGGCACCCTGATTTTTTTACAGTGATGAGTTCTTAAGCCTGTATCACAACTTCCAGCAAAGCAGGTCTATATCACCTTACAAGGCTAACGACAAGTTCCCTATTGCATCAGCGCCAGCGTATTACAGTTGATTAACTCAAGTTACAAGTGCATTAATGTAAAAAAAAGCCAAATAAAATGCTGCAGCAAATTGAGTTGGACACTGGTGTATAAGACCTGCATGTCGTCAAAACAAAACATGAGGGAACTGGGTGAAGGGAAGGAAAAGGGAATCTTTGACTGCACTTTAGGGAAGGGAAGGGAATCTTATTTGTATAGCACTTTTCATATGACACAAGTCATACCCAAAGCGCTTCACACATGAAAGGGAGGGGGGTTCATTCACGCCATGCTGAGTTATTACTATTTTCAGTTTATATTTTACCAAAAGCAACTCAAAGTAACGTAACTCTGCTACATTTTTAAAACAGTACTATGTAATACAAACATATATTATTTTTAAAAAGGTAACTACATATATAGAATATTTAATCATTTTAAAGTAACTTGCCCAACACTGATCAGCGCTCATCCCAGGTTTGCGATCAATGAAAATTGTTCGGAATGCAGCATCTCTATTGTGTAATAAATATTTGTCTATAAAAACAGATTTATGTAATGTTTTAGACCTTAAAATGATCTAAAATAGAATAACGAATAACAATGACTTTGGGAATCTATGCGGAGTTAAAGCATCAAATCTTAACAAAGACACATACACTACCATCTGGATGTGTGGTTGGTCAGGTCTAGGTTCAGCAACACTATGTGGCAACCTGAACATCCTGAATGACCACATTGAGTTGCCTTGCGTTGCCTCATTCCCTGATGGCACGGCCGTGTTCCGAGATGATAATGCCAGCTTTAACATTGTGAAAGAGTCATTCTGGGAGCATGTATGAGGCAATGCACTTGTTTTGTAGTCAAGCCGCAGTGATTTTGAAGACCCCCAGAGGGTCCCAGATCCTCATTAGGAACTACTGTCTCGTTCTGCAGAAGAACAGGTCCAACACTAACCAAGAAATTCAAGTCATTTTAAACAATTGTGTACTCCATTCTGCAGTTTTAAAAGAAATGCTCTGTAATAACACAACAAAGAACGCACAATAAAAAATAAAACATCCCGGTTTCATCTGCGGTTATTAGATTTACTCACTCTTCACATTGTGGCCCTCAGACGTTTGTTTCCCCTCCGCACATCTGCTCCTTTATGTGTGCGATGGCTCTGCCTCCGCGGTGTTCGTTTGTGGGGCCGCGAGGAGACGCGTTAGCTCAATATGCTGCATGTTTTTATGAACCACTTCGAATGCTCGCTTGCGCATCTCCCGAGGCCAAACCAACTGGATCCCGCGCTCAAATAAACCCACAGTTGTTCGCTGGGCCATTGAGGAAAAAACAGAAAAGTGTTTTGCATTAACAACAAGCTCCGGGCAAACAATCTGTGGATACAAAACGCCAGCGTGCCGCGCAGCTTCAAGTGACAAATGGAAGCTACGCGGGCAATGCTAATGACGGCTAGCACTTTTTATGCTAACACCGTGAAAGTATCGGATTAGGAATATTGCATTCGTCTTTGGTTAGCCTCGCCCTCGTGGTGTAAAGAGTATGTTGGCGGACTACTTTGGAGATAACTTCTTGAAGTGTTGCATTTGTTTTCACTGTCAGATTCATTCAAAAGTAAAACTAGCTGTGGGCTCTCAGTGCAAAAAAATAAATACAATAAAATAAAAAAAAAAGCTCATATCTAGGGTGGCCAGATATCCTATTTCTCACGGACAATTTCTAAATAACTCGGAAATGTCCGGGATCGAAAATCTACTGGTCAGCAGATATGCACAACAAAACCTTTCTTCTTTTTGGTGACAATTCTGGCTCCTCTTATAAGGCCTGGACGATTTAGGGGAAGAAAAAATAGTCTCAATTATTTTTCCTAAACAAACTGTGGGCTGACTTTCTGTTTGTGAGCGATTCCCTGGGCTCGATCAGAGTGGTTCTGCAGTGTCCGGATTCTTTTCCATCTCGCCGCAACCCAAATATTACCCAGTTTTGTTCAAACGATCCATTGATTCTTTCCCTTTGTAAACAAGTGGGCACTTCCTTTTTTCTGTGACAGGATCGGCGAATAATACTGTCAATTGAAAAGCACCACGCGATTATTGAGATCAAACCTTATTAATATCGCAATTAGATTCAAATTTGATAAAATTGTCCAGCACTCTTATGTTAGATCCATCCAGCAGCATTTCTGTTCATGTGTCCTCTCCTTTCTTGTTTGGAACAGGAAAGCACATTGATTCTACTACTGTTTTCTTTTCTTTTTTTAAAAAAAAGGTGACCCACAAGTGTTAAGTAACTGCAAGCACACGGAAGAGGCTCATAATGGTGTTTTCCATCTCTCAAACTCTATCGGCGCAGGGTGACAGATGTGGTCAGTTTGACCTTTAGTAAAAAAAGCCTTTGAAAAAGAATCCTTTCCTGACCACAAAAATAAGCAGTAGTTGGCCATGTGGATACATAATATCTACCAGAATACAGGAGTATACATTTATATACAACTATGTCATCCCCGCTATAATGTCATGTGAGCGCATGACTGAAAACAACTACAGCACAACCGCAGTTACATTTTTCATTTTTTTTACCGGCCACAAATCTTATGTCCTAATTTTTGTTCACCCCTATCTGGTCACCGTGGTTCCAATGTTTGTGTAAAGGGGTGGTTAGAAATAGTAATGGAAAATAGGAAAAAATAGGAAACATGTCATTCGCAGGCGTATTGGTGTAAATGTTGGTTTGAGGGGAGACACCCCTGCTTTATGAGAGAAAGTAAACTCAAGACCAGTGTACATATCTGACAGTGTGCACGCAGTAAACCTTTGCACACCTTTGTTTGTTTGAAGAATTTCACAACTTTGCTTTACAAATATGTGCTATTAAGATGTTTCATCTCACAGACGGACTCCTTCAGTTTCTCATTGTCTGATGTAGTTTTAATCATGCTTTGGTTATTAATTATGTAAGCGAGTGTTAAGAAACCTGGACGTATGCAAAATCTCCCCAGCAACAATGTGCTATAATTAGAATAGTTGACCTGTGACCTTGTGTACGGCAGCTGTGGACGGAGACTGGGCGATCTGAATGTGGAGATGGACAGAGAGGTGTTATGAGGGGTAAAAACTGTGGAAGTGCTGCCGTAGATTTTCTTACCACTGTAAAGGAAAAACTGGAAAAGTATTTGTCTTTGTCAAGTGTGTAATTTATTAACGCAGGCGGAGAACCACGCACACAGAGAAGTCTGTGTGCAAGCTCTGTGCCAGCGATCTGACCCAGCTATATAGACTAGCACATGAAAGAAAGCACAACACACATGGGAGGGCTGTTACAGTTCAGATGTAAATGCACACGACTGATGGGCCTCGGATGGTAATGCAAACATGTGGGCCTATTGTGTCTATTGTAGAGGGGCAATCGGGAGTGAGGCCTTTGTCATGCTCAGACACGATGAGCCATTTTGGCCTCGCCTGGCGGTGAACAAACCGGTTTTCTTCCTGCAATTGATTGAGTAGCACAGTGGGTGGCAAGGCCGCAGGGCGCTTAGCCTATGGATCCATACGGCTTGAGGCCAGTACTTGTGGTACCTAGCTAACTAAACTTGCCATAACAGTGCTAACAAAGGCTGAAAAGCTCAAGAAAAAAAGGAACATGAAAACCGCAAACGTCTGGAAGAGGGGCCCAGCCGTTGGGCACGCAGGATGGCGCGAGACATTGTATGATATTGTATGACACAGGTGATTACGCATTTGATGTGTATACATAATGAACCTCGCTCAGCGTCCGAGAGGTCTCTCACCCCGAGGAGCCTTGGGATCACCCTTATTTCGGACAATTGCTTACAGGCACTGAGCTTAGGCTTTTGTGAACGCTGTAATTGTTTGATTCTTTCCTATATTTCTGATCAAAACTTCATAGTGATCAGACTCCCCCTCGTTCATGCAACACCCGACTAAAAGCGTGGGATAATTGTTCTCTGTTCAGAAGTCTACCCGCCTGCCACTCACGCTAGAGACACAAGGCTGACTCTGCCCCAACATTGAGTACCCATCTCATTGCTTGGTCATAAGTTGGTGAACACCCGAGGGTTTCCTTTCTGTCTGCAAGATCTATCATAAAATAAAAAAACATAAAAAGGTAAGAGGTAAAATTGGGGAATTGTTAAGTGTGTACTGATTCATGAGTAAGCCCAGGTGAGTGGTAATGAGGTGTACTGGGCATGTGTTATCGGTAACATGGGAACACATAGGTTAGGGAATTTTGAGGGGGTCCGAGTCATATCCGGGCCGGACATTCTTCACAGAGAGTAAACATTTGTTTAGGCATAAAGTGTTCAATATTTCATACTATACAGCCTATAACATAGTGTGGAGCAGTAATGATAGATGAAAGACTTGGAGAAAGTCTGGAGATTTGACAGGCACTAACGGCATTGGCTTTTGTGTCAAAGACGTTGGAAACTTGTACATCTGCTGTGGAGTTTCTTTCTTCTTTTCTTAAATGTAACGTGCTCATGAAGAGGAACGTTTCACTGCAGCAGGAAGGGAAAGACGGAAAGACAAATCACAGTGCGGCTGTTTAAAGAGCTGCAGTTGGATTCACACTGACCCAAAAGTGTCGCTCTCAGGCCCAAAGTCCCTTTAGGTCGACCCAACTAGGGCCTGTGTGAAAACGCCCTTAGAGGATGAGGGGCTGTCCTCGTGTTTGTGAATGTTGTTGATGCTTCATTGTTCCCTAGAGTATTTTCTTTTTGTTCTTGCCATCTATTTAAATAATGTATGTCCCGTTCTAAACAGCCAAATTCTCCTACAATTCAAAATCTGAACCGAGTTGCTATAATCTCCTTGCGTCCTTAAAAAGCGGCAGCTCAGGCCAGTCTCCAATTAGTCTCCCGGCCGGTGAGATAGGCCCTTTAACTGCACGCGTATACTGCAATAAAAAGGATCAGAGCAACGGGGAAACAACCATTTTAAAAAAGCGGTATCCACTTCTTCAGTAGATAAACGTTGAAAGAAACGTTCCCTGAAATTGTAGATTGTTGTAGATTCAGACCCCGCATTGAGAACCACTGGGTTAAACCTCTACAAACATTTTCTAAAACGCTTGCACTTGGACAAAATAGTATCTTGATGTTTCAAAATGTGAGTAACTTTTTAGTTTTTGTTTAGTTTGGTTTTTCGTTTACTCCTTATACGAACTTGGTCAGAATCAAATAGAAAGATCAAACTCGCATCAGTCATTCGTAAATACTTCGTTCTTGTTTTGTGCATATCGTGACCCTGGTGCGAGCTGCTCAGGCTGCAGACTTTTTGGAGGTCTGGAAGCACACGCTCGAGCTCATCACCAGACACAATCACGGAGCGTCTGTGCTGGGGATTTCAGATTCGTAGCGGCGGTCCGCCCTCCCCCTCGCGGCCCGGCCGGGGCTCAATCACGGCCAGGCCTCACGCCAGGAACATCAACGCGCTCAAGGTTAATGCGGGGCTGAGGAGTATTCAGCTTTCTCCTCCAATTTCGAGTCGCTCTTTGGTCAACGCAGCTCGGAGTGTCGGTTTAGCATTTCTGAGAGACATGAATGGTTGGAGTTTGGACTTTGTTGGTCCTGGTGTTCACTTGATTTGGGACGGTTGTGAGTGTTTTGTTCTGTCAATAATTTGGCTAGTTTTATTTATAATACAAAATCTTTAGTCATAACACTGAATAACTTTAATGCAATGCTCTTTGAAAGATTTGGTGTCAATCTTTAACACTCCCTGCTGATCCACTGATCATCTATCTTCTTCCTTCTCTCCATGGGCTTTAAAAATAGACAGTAAAGCATGGTTTCTACTTCAAAATGACCTCACGGCAGAACAGCGTCAGTTCGGAGAGTATATTTTAGCCTTAAACCCTGTTCGTACAGGATTAGAATAACCTCGGTTAAAACTGAAATGAACCCAGGATGCCGGCGTTTGTTATGGGAATTTGCACAGGATCAACAATGCCAGGAATTGAATCCGCGTTACTGTCTTTTAACAACCAAAGGCGCTGGTCCCGTGAGTGCTGCGCGGCTGGAGCACCCACTCAAATCTTTGGACACCCGGGCGAATTCACGTCATGTCCACGGGATTTGGCTCTTATCATAAAAGAGCAGTTTCCTTTCTCCTTGAATCCGTTCACTCTAATGCTCCTCAATCTAAACTTTGCACCAAAAGGATCCAAACTTTCCCTCAGATCCTCCATGTTGGGGTCGGGCTTCCAGTTCACGTCTGTAACATCGTAGTTTGTTTCGTCTTTTATACTTTTAAATGCCATCCATCCATCCATGTTCCTCCGCTTTATCCGGGGCCGGGTTGCGGGGGCAGCAGTCTCAGCAGAGATGCCCAGACTTCCCGATATAGTCCCACCAGCGTGTCCTGGGCCTTCCACGAGGCCTCCACCCAATAGGACATGCCCGGAGCACCTCCCGAGGGAGGCGACCAGGAGGTATCCGGAACAGATGCCCTAGCCACCTCAGCTGGCTCCTTTCGACGTGAAGGAGCAGGGACTCTACTCCGAGCTCCTCCCGGGTAACTGAGCTCCTCACCCGATCTCAGAGGGTGCGCCCAGCCACCCTGTGAAGGAAACTCATTTCGGCCGCTTGTATTCGCGATCTTGTCCTTTCGGTCATTACCCAACTTTCAAATGCATAAACAGCATTTGGGTTTGAGAAATGCTTTGATGAATATTATTATTAATATATCCTTACAAAAATACTTTAGAAATAGATTTTGCCGTTATTTACACTTCACTTTCCAAACTCCGACATGTCGATTCACACAAGACTAAAAAAACCTGTGTGCTTCGGAGTTTGCAGAATCACCCTAAAAGGTAAAAAATCGGGGGAATTGTTTAACTTTCAGATCACCGACACGGCAGATTCGCATGGGAATAGAAACTCGGAGGATGTCTGTGATTCTTACTATACCTGAGGTCCTTAGGTCATTTTTTGCCGAAAATGTCATTTTGTTTTCGAGTCAAACCATTTCTTTCACCTTTTTGATTCAGTTTAGCTAACACAAATTCCATGTAAATGTAATTCTAAATTCTAAATCTAAAATGTAATGTGGAATCATACTGCACTGCTTCGTGTTTCTTCTCCCACAGACTTAGTTCTTCCAAATTGTATCACTGGGAGTCTGGATGTTTCTGTCCCTTAATTTCATTTTCATTTAGTCTTATACTTAGTCAGCAAAAATATCTTGACGTTTTAATCATATTAGCACTGATTCACAACAAATTTGGTGTCTACATTTTGTGAGCTGACTTAGGAGCATGTGGATGCGCAGAATCCAAAAATCACATTGGTGTTGCTCAATCAGGTACATTTTTGTTTTAGCCCTTGGCCAAATGTTACCTAAGAAGTATTGTCTTTATAAAGTCCTGGTGTCTGTCTGTCCACAGGTTGGAGGAGACTGGGGTTTGTTGTAATATAATACGGCTGTGTGAGTGGTCAGAGGTCTTTTCTTTCCATCACGGTGACCTCGAGGACGCTCCAGGATTAATTGTTTACAGGTTTCCTGGTGAGAGGGTCCATCAGTGGAGAAAACCTTCCAAGCAATTGATCCTGGAGCGTCCAAGAGACCAGTGTGATGGGAAGTAAAGGCGCCATGCTGACCACTCATAAAGCCGCTGGGTCACAAACAAATATGCACAGATCTCAACTTTTTTTTTTACATAAAAAGTTGCATAATGCACCTTTAATCTAACCTAACTGTGTGGCTTTGTGGTAGAGTGTAACCTAAAAACTCAATTACTGAATGGTTGTTTGGTCCCACACTGATTCCATCTCACACTGCACACATTGTTTTTGTAACTTGGTCCCAGGGCAGTAGTGGCTCCAGAGGTACGTTTCTCTAAGAGTGGGTGACTGAGTGCATCAATCTGCGCTGGCTTTAGTCCTGGTTCATTCACGATTCACGCGTTTCCGTTTATGGTCCGTCAAACTTTGCGTTACCTTTTCTGTAATTAAACTCACTCCTTGCCCAAAGGGTGTTTACAATTATCCGCCGACGGAGTTATCAGTCAGTTCAGTCCGGGTTCATTTGAACTTTCCTTCCATTGGCCGGGTCCCTGCGGAGCGCTGTTTACTGAGACAAGTGTGCTGATGTGTTCGGCTGTTCGTGCGGTTGTCAATAAAGTCGGATAAATGCCACAGATTAGGGCTCGGGCAAATTGGCTTTCAGAGCGCGGCCTCTGATGGTTTATTTTAATCTCTGCTGTAACATATTGCATTCCTGTGGCCTAATCATAGTCTGTCTGTCATGGACATGGTTTATTTCAGCCCGGGGACATTTAGAAAGGTCTGCTGGTTGGTTTACTGACTGGATCGACTTTGGAGAGGTGTGAACTCCGAGTCAGACGTTACGGCGCTATTGTTTCATTAGCATACCTTTTGGCTAACAATTATGGCTTGTATCTTGTTTAATTGCCATGGATAATTCCCCTCACAGCAGGCAGGGGTCAGTCAACATGTGATGCTCAAAATAGCAGTCCATACTCATCACATTATGGAATCAAAAACAGGATTTTGAGCTCAGAACTCAGCACATTTTAGAGTCTTACCCCATTTTACAAAGTGCAAAGTCACCACATAATTACGCTGACGAGAGAATCTCCTGAAGATAAAAAATAAAACGGATAAGGAGCAGCCAAGCTCTAATCGGCTAAATAATCCTGCAGGCCTGAAGACTGTTTGGGATGGGACAGTTCCAGGTAAAACGGGGTGAAGAGTGGGGACCGTGCATGTTAATGTACACACACGGGACTAATGAATGTAAAGTTTGTGGGATCGCCCACTCGCATTCATCCTGGCCTATTGTACATGTTTTTAGTGGTAGGGGAAAACAATCCGCTGACACGGGGAGCACGTGCACACTCAGGTCCCGTCCAGGGATCGGACCCGGGACCTTTGAGCTGTGAAGCACGAGCACTAACCTCTATGCCACTGTGCAGCCTGTTCAGCTCTTTGCGAGAGCTGGGACTCGAACCCAGAACAGCCAGAACTGCTACATGTGGACTCGACTTCAAACTGGAGCACACCAGTCTGCAGGAGGACTCGTAAATTGTCCAATTGGGCACAACTTGATTTGATTTCAATGATTTTATTTAATTTTTAAGACACAATAAAAGTTAACCGACCACACACCTTTTCCCGCAGTTCATAATCATGAATCATTCAGATTAAATGCAAGACAGAGAAACTGAGAGAAAAACCAAGGGACCAGAGCCTGGGCTGGGACCATGGGGCTGTGGGGAGCGGACCACAGATTAGAGACCGATAGACAGTAGGACGTCAGGGAGAACTTAAACATGACGGGGCGTTGAAGCAGGTATGGCTGAAACAATGAATCGGTTATTGAAATAGTTGTTATAAAACGTTCACTTTAAGTTTAAGTTTACTCCTCTTTAGCTTTATGTGGGAAAACATTTGAAAAAAATAAATGCAAATGTCATGCAACTTTGACAGCCAAGCGATTAGTCGATTAAAGGTAAACAATAGTAAAATGGTAAATTCGAGTGTTGTGAGCTTTTACGATTTCAGGTCTCAAATAACCCTAACCCACGTCAAATGATTGCATGTGAGAGGTTCTATCTTTGGGTTCAATATCGGGCTAAAACTTAGACTTGACTTTGGATTTGACCTGGACTCGCTTGTTCGTTGCAATTAACCCCTTAACTGCCATCTCCCCTGATCAGGGGGTTGGGGTTAGGGTTAGTTAACACTAATCAGGTTATAATTAGGGTTAAGAACGGAAAATGTAACGTAAGTTGTGTTTCACTCACAGATCTCACACATATTTTTAGAAACTAGAAGGTCTTGGCTTTCAAATTAGGTATCACTCTGGCATATAGACTGTAAGCTCTCCAGTCAATACGCTTTGAGACTTGGATGTAAATAATTGTTAACCCTAGCCCTAATCCTTAACCCTAACCCTAGGGTGGAAGTTAAGTGGTTAAAGTGTTCCGTGTTCCTGCCTCTGCTGATTTGTGCTCAGCAAAGGAAGACAGAAGGATAATGTAGAGGGGCGATCGAGAGGCGAAGGCCGCCGGATGCGATTGGCTGACAGTGACGAGAGGGAGAAACAGTCGCCCCGGTGGAATCGGCGTCGGCTTCATTAGGTATTCCGTTTCTTGGCTGTTGCGGGGACGCCAGCGGCTCTCAACACGTTTGTGCATCAAGGAACCACATCAGAGGCGCGTGGAGCCGGTGTCAGGGATGAAGAGATGAATCTGCTGTTCTGCAAGTGACGGCGGGATTCTAACGCCCGGACAGGGAGCACGGCGAGGAGCTGCGATGTGTCGTGTCCGGGCCTCGGCTTCTGTGTATGAACATAACCACATTTGGACTTTCCCGTCTCTTCAGCTGAAACACTGCAGGTGAAGAGGAACTTTAGCTGAAGATGCTTATGTATACCTTCGGTCATGAAATCGAAAGACTGATAGGAGCCAGGTTTAAATGGAGGGTTTTGTTGACTTAATAGTTACAAAGACTTGCTCGGAGGGTATTATTAAAATCTTAAGCTAGTTATAATCTGGAACAGTACAAATTTCACCTTGTTTATTGGGGAGCTGCTTCATTTGAACACAGAATATGCTTTTGTTACCTCTTTGACGCCTTCATTTCATGTCCAGAGACTCACAGACTGTGTCACTTTGCTATTGTTGTCATTGACATCCCGTGGGATCAGATGGGGGAAAGGGTTTTGGGACGACACTAATCTGAAAGATACTTCACCTTGCCTGATCGAATGGCAGACCAGTGTTGCTTTCGTCAACGGAGACTATAACGATATCATTACGTTTTAAATGACGATGACGTGGCGGTGGCGACCTAAGCGTAGCTCTTTGGGAACTCGAGCAAGACGAGACGAAAATGGGAGAAAGTGGTTTTGTCAGACCGTTCACACCCGGAGCTTGAGCGCGGGGCGGGAGATCCCATCGCTTTTGTGGTGCTGTCAGAAGCCAAGTACAGCCTGCCAACCTTCATCCACATTTACAATACTTATTTTCAATACTTATCCACCTATATTCATTTGTTGGAATACTATTAACTGCCTCCCATTCATTTCCTCGTTTATATCGCGCTGCCCTGTGTTCTTCCTGAAGCATTATAGGCTCTCATGGGTCAAACTAAAAACTGTATCAACCCCATCGTGAGCTGAACAATGCCTGTGTCTCGAGAGAAAGAGCCTATGCCTCTCACTCCCCCTTCCCGGCCGCGGCGTCTGGTTGGAGGAAAAAAACGTTTCTCCACCCCGCGTACTTCCCGCTAAATCTGGAGTGGCAAGATCTCAAAGTGCGCTCCTACTAATAGTGTGGGTTTTGACACACAAGATCAGGCCCTAAGACTAAAACTAAGAGGAACAGTGGAACAGACCTCTCTTCATGTCTGCGGGAATGAGTGGTGGGACCATTTGAACTTGCAAATCAAATCCAGAAGCTCACACGCATTCAGATCTGCCGTTGGGGGGTGGAGGTGGAGAGAAGAAGGTCAGAGCCCTGAGAGGTTTAAATAAAGTCAAGTCCCGGAGAGCATCTCTGTTATTTTATCATATCAACGACTCCTCAGTATCTGCATTTGTTTGGTGATGATAGATCAATATCTGCTCTGAAAGATTATACACTGGTCTTTCTCCGCGTTTGCCTACTGTTGTCACGGCAACAGTAGAGCAGCTCCAGGGTAAGTTTGAGAGTTTGGACTTTAGGGACTTTGTGTAAAAACAAAAGTTTGCAATAAGTAATGGTATATTTTAAAGTTTTAATGCTAAATCCCGGCTGTTTTAGCACACTGATGCTGGTGCAAACATTTCTCTTATCTTGGAATGGTGCAGACTTTCACACACTTGTATCATTTGAATGCTAGATGCCCGACATGTGGCTGATCTTTCCCCATTGTCCCGTCTCTTCCCCCGTCAGGTCCGTGGGGCAGGTGCATGGGCAGTGACTGCGGCCCCGGGGGCAGCCAGAGCCGGGCGGTGTGGTGCGCTCACGTGGACGGATGGACAACTCTCCACACCAACTGCGAGCAGAGCCAGAGGCCCTCCAACCAGCGCAACTGCTTCAGGGTGTGCGACTGGCACCGCGACCTGTACGACTGGAGCCTGGGCACCTGGAACTCCTGCACCGCCCTCACCTCCAGGTACTGACTACGGAGTTACAGCATTAGCATGTTGTATTTAGCCTGAGGGGTCCAACTCGACTTTTGGACAAAGCTTCAGTTTCCCCTGGGAGAGACTGACAGAAGCGCTGTCTCGGCTGCGCCAATGGGTCCCTCTGACCACCATCATGCGCGCGCACACACGCTCCTATTGCACATGTTTTTGGTGAAGCCGGAGTACCTGGAGGAAACATAAGTAGACACGGGGAGAACATGCAAACTCCACGCAGAAAGGCCCCGTCCAGGTGGGAATCAAACCCGGGACCTTCTAGCTGTGAAGCGAGAGCACTAACCACTGCCTATAGTGCACTTGATGTGTTTAAGAATGACGCAATACAGCGGAAAGAATAATACTCTTTCTTTAAACTCTTTCCTATGAAGAACTGGGTTTTGGATATGATATGAAAGTTAGGAATGAGTTTGGACCACAAACACTTTATACTCCTTGTTTGTTGTTACAAAATATAGCTTCATTAGGGTCATTAACAACCCAGCTTAGAATAAATGATGAGTTGGTTAGTTAGTTCCTTTATTAATCTCCCAAAGGAGAAGTTTGTTTTGGAACAGTGCAGCTGTGAGCAGTTCTTAGTTACACATACACAGTCACCATGCATCATTTCCTCTGCCTGTTCTCCAACTCACTATTTAGGAATTCTTACACCTGTCCTGCTTACACAGACATATCCTGTACCTTCTTCCCAAGTGCACAAGCACAGACTGAGAGTTTAGGATGAGTGTAGAGTCAGATATAATCCTATGGGCCTGGTTCACTGTGGATTCTTCAAACAGCTGCAGGGGGATAACAAATATGTCCCTACGATGTCCCCAGCTGTTTTGACCAGGCTGGTAATCTAGGACTAAACAGTAACCAACATTTTAAAATCAATTTTGGTTTGCTCCCATAAACTCATTAACCCTGCGTTCTCACCCCACAGGAGCCTGGGCGCCTCCCCTGAGCTGCCCTGCTCCGGCGGGGAGGAGGGGCTGCAGACACGGGAGGTGCGCTGCGTCCTGAAGGCGGACGGCTTGGCCGCGGACGACTCCATCTGCGAGTACTTCGAACCCAAACCACGCCTGGAACAGGCCTGCCTTATCCCCTGCCCCCAGGACTGCGTGGTGTCCGAGTACTCCCCCTGGACTTCCTGCTCCAAAACCTGCGGCACCGGCCTCAGGAACCGCGTCCGGAGTGTGCTGGTGCCCCCGGTGTTCGGCGGGGCACATTGTCCCAACCTGACGGAGTTCCAGTCATGCCGGACCGCGGCCTGCACCGGCCCGGAGAACATGTACAGCTTAAGAGTGGGGCCCTGGAGTCCATGCGCGCTCCCCCAGACAAGAGACAAGCGCCAAGCCAAGAGGAGGCGGGGCAAAGGGGAGGGGCCGCGGGATAGAGGGGGCGGGGTTAAAGATCCAGAGACTAAAGAGTTGATTCAGAAGAAGAGGACGAGGAATAGGCTGAACAGGCAGGAGAGCCCGTTCTGGGACATCCAGGTGGGCTTCCAGCGGCGCGAGGTGGTCTGTGTGCACCGCAACGGCAGCACCATCAGCAAACAGTAAGTCACTTGTCAGCTCTGGAGCTTCAGCGGTGACGCCATCTTTATTTTAAAAGACGAGCGCAGCATAAGAAGGAAGAATATGAACACACACAATATAAAATCATTTCACTAGCAAAGACCACGCCACAACAACAAAGTGCAATTCAAGAATTTCATTCTGTTTAGAAGTGTGGAGTGAACTGGGCGAGACAGTGGGTGGGGGCTCCGTCTCGAATGAACCCAGCTCTTCAGCCCCCCCCCCCCCCCCCCCCCCTTGAAGCAGGAGTAGCAGCGCTGAAAATAAAACGATGTAGAGGGAGGGAGGGCGGGGTCGACAGGAATGAAGGCGTGGCCTGGGCAGTATACAGAGGCTCGTGGTTATTTAGCGGCGTGGTGAGGTGAGTATACAGAGGCTCGTGGTTATTTAGCTGCGTGGTGAGGTGAGTATACAGAGGCTCGTGGTTATTTAGCGGCGTGGTGGGGTGAGTATATTAGGCTCGTGGTTATTTAGCGGCGTGGTGAGGTGAGTATATTAGGCTCGTGGTTATTTAGCGGCGTGGTGAGGTGAGTATATTAGGCTCGTGGTTATTTAGCGGCGTGGTGAGGTGAGTATATTAGGCTCGTGGTTATTTAGCGGCGTGGTGGGGTGAGTATATTAGGCTCGTGGTTATTTTGAGGCGTGGTGAGGTGACTGCAGGAGTGGTTGGGGGATTGGTTGAGGCCCGGTCCTGCTCCTGAACTTTGTCAACAAACATTAACTCAATCAAAGTGGCGAGCGTCATAACGCTCTGAACAGCCATGTGCACTATTCACAAAAGATTATTCTGCATATTTTGCACTATTCCAAGTCTTTTCAAACATTGTCTATGCGTACTGCGTAAGCAAGTTAAATTTAAAGTTTGTAAAATGAGAGATATTTTCAAAGTAAGCGACCTGTGAAGGTGACCCACAGGAAACCCGTCTCATTGGTCAAAGTTATGGCAACGCTGATTCTGATCAGCAAAGGGAGGCACTTTTATGCACACACAGTTTATCTGTCAGATAAAAGCCAAATATGGTCTAAATAAGGTCTAAATGAGGTCTAAATGAGGTCCGCTCGCTGTAAAGTCAGACCTGGGGTTGCGTAGGAGGCGGTCGGGGGACAAGGGCTTCCATGGAGGCGCTGGATGCCATTTCCCATGTGCAGCCACTCACGAGTTTTCTTGACTTTGCGTTAGTAGTTGCGATTCCAACATCGCAAAATTCTGTCATTTTCCTTTTCCTACACCCCTCGACTTGGGACCAAGTAGACCACAATCGACTGGTTGGGCACCCCTGGTCTACTGTGATTTTTTTTTTTAGTGGGCCACAGGAAGGGGGTATAGTGGCACAATCATTTTGAAATGGTTTAACAATCTGTGAAATCAAAGCCATTTCTGTGATGACATCGGGAAGCTCACTGCAAAAATGTCCGAAGTGCAAAGTAGAAATCAATCAATTGTCTGATGAAGGGCTAGAACCCGAAACGTTACCACTTTCGGTGAGCAATAAATTGGTGAGCTAACTACAGTTGTGCGGATCTTTTTCTTTTTCTTCCAAAGTAGAAATCACAGCAGAAGAAGTTATGTCACATGTTGTGTTTAAAACATATTTCCATACGTGTTGATTCATAAATGAGCACCTTCAATCTACAATGCAACAGTCTTGAAATGTTCTGTATATTTTCTTTTTGCGAAGGCCTAATGGACTTTCAGGGGGCGCAGTCCCTTCATTCCCCGGTCAGCTACGCCCCTGCAGCTCTGTCAGTCTATGAGAATTCACCCTGACCGCAGTGTGCAGAGAGAAAACGCTAACATGACCCGAAACTAAGTTTAGTTTAACAGCGACTCGGCCTGTGCACTGTGGGACATGTCTCTGCTCCTGATGTGTCCTGGCACAGTCTGCTGGGCACGAGCTACAGAGGGGTCCCTTCTTTGGTGTTCAGAGGAGGACATTTGTGCTGTAAAGTTCGGGCCGGTCTCTAAGGGGAGAGAAAATGGAAAATAACACTGCGCGAATGGTTGATTCGTATCTTTGCTCAATCTGAGGTGGGCATACGGCAATCCTGCAGGCTTTAGTGAGAAAAATCTGGGCATATTTCATTTCTTAAGATTTAATTAAAACAGACATTCTATCAAACTGGGGAATGTGTGAGAACGAAATTGAACGGGTGAGCGTACAGATAGTGTACAGTTTCATCCAAATGTGTTTTAGATCGTATTTTATGTATTTGATTAACTTAAGAATGTCGTTAGCAATGCCAGATGAACATTTGAAATACAGAAGATGATATTCATAAGAGCACGGGGTGGTAGAGGTCAGCAAGAGGGTGGAACGGCTTTTTGAATTTTTGTTTGAAATACATCAATTACTTCCAAAGTTATGAGCATTTCAGTTTTTGGTGAAATCATTGCCCATAAAACATTAGGACCGATTTATCACAAAAAGTGGCACCATTTTCAGCTTCTTTGTTCTCTAACTTTCCCATCCCCCCAAATATCATTCTCACAATTCACATGTAAGAAGGAAAATTGTAAAGGATTTCAAATATGATGTTTAATTGTGGGCAATGCAACTAATTTGCGTATTTTAACAAATAATGAAGGCGAGACACTGCAGGTGAACAGGGAACACGTTCAAGCGGGTGATATCGATTTGAATCTTTTGCTGTGTAATATTTACAAAAATCTGAACAAAAGCTGTATTGCTGTATTTCATTTTATGCCAAAATGTAATATTTTTTTGCAGACGAAATCTAAATAATGCATCATTCCATGTTTCAATGAATGCTTTAGGCTTCGTTGGTACTTTAGTTAAGAAGATTTTTTTTCAGAGGGGATTTTAGATATCTTGTTTAGTTTTTGAATAAGCTAGTAATGGTATCTAAACACCATTTCACCAAAAATCCTACTGCATCTGTGTTATTTTGGTAAATTAATCATGTGAATAAGATCGTTTTAAGAGCTAATTTGTAGTTCAAAAACTCTGCATTGTGGCTTTATGCAAATGAGTGCGCATCGAGGAGCGACACTCGTTATACAACGGAAACTAGCTTCGTATCCTCACACTGTGGCTGCTTTCGGGCACCGTGCGGACCCCGCTGGTTACCGGCGGTTACCGGTGTGCCAGGGCCATAAACCGCAGAGTTCACCGCCACAGAACTGGACTACACTCGGGCCGTGCGCGCTGCAGCGGGGCAGTGCTAACGTTAGCTACACCGTGGACTCGCCCGAGTGTAGAACTCTGACAGCGCAGCGAGGTTTGCTAATTTCATTCAGAAAGCCATTGGTTAAAATTACAGATATATCCCACACAAAAGCACAAATAAGAAAGAATACTTATATTACGATAATGATGGTGACATTTTGAAAAACGTCCTCACTTGTGAAGACTTTCCTCCACACTGTCTCTGGATCTGCAGCAGCTCTGAAGAAGTCACCAGCACCTTTGGACTCTGCTACACGCATTCTGATTGACTGGGAAATCTCACGGTGTGGGAACATGATTCAGTGCCGCGGAAAACGAGAGGAAAAAAGTTTTTTTTTTTTTTTTGAGCCAGGTCCAGACCACTGATCGAAGATTTTGACTCTGCAGGTGGACTTTATTCATTCATAACTCAAAAACTAATTGGCCTACTGAAGAACTAAAAACACCCGTGGATTCCTTGATTCAAGCAGCATAATGATACCATGATATAAATATCTGCCGAAAAATTGTAACCGCTAGATGGCGCTAAAGCAGTGGAATGCTCATTCCGGTCATTTTTCACCACTGCATTGACGGCTGCGTTTTGCGTTGCTAGTGTCATCTTTGTTCATGCCAGTCTGAATCCGAGCCTTCATTTTGGCACAATTCATCACTGACTTTGAACGCTTCTCAAAAACCCTGTAAAACCACTCTGAACACATTACTATTCATACAGTTTCTTGTAGCGCCTCTGCGGATTGTTGCACTTCCCCCGGGACCACGCACGCACATGGGCAGCGTGGGTATAACTTGTTGTCTTTGGTTGGTGGGAAAGTGAAATCAAAGCCGGTTTGAGCTGAAACGCGGTCCCCTTTCTGACGGCACAAGCCGAGGCTGTGGCTGCGAGAGGGTGACGCCATCTTCCGCAATCACAGCCTCTGTATGTTCAAATGTAGCGCAGGGAAACGTGATGACGATGAGATGCCATCCTTGTTGTTCACTTCGCTTTAGGAAGCGGTCTGGCCTAATGTAGTGTGTGGACGTGTGGAGCCCGCAGTTCTCTCCCACACACTAGGCCTGTCACGATAGCAAATTCTGAAGTTCAAAATATTGAGGCAGGAAACTCACAATCAATGATATTAATGAAGACCTCACTAACCTAAACTAACTCTATCATTTCAAACCATTCACATTGTTTGACAAATAAAAAATGAATCTTGAATATCAGTATGGGGCGGCACAGCCGTACAGCGGGTACTCCGGCTTCCCCACCACTAAAAACATGTACAACAGTTACTCATTAAGTGCTTTTTTGTAATTGAGTAAAATTATGTCTTATTAACGTTACTCTTACTTTTGTAAATACTTTGGCTACTCTACCCGCCTCTGCAAATCAAATGCCTGAAACATTAAATGAAAGGAAAGTCGCTCTACATTTATTCCCCTCATATTTATATTTATGTCAGTAGCCCCTCCTGGAACCGCCCCCTTAACGTGGTGGAGGGGTTTGAGCGCCCAAATTATCCTGGAGCTCTGTTGTCGGGGGCTTGGTGCCCCTATAGGGTCTCCCAGGGCGAACAGGTCCTAGGTGACGGGTCAGACAAAGAGCGGTTCAGAAGCCCCTTATGAGAGACCAACAGGCCCGGTTAGAACCATAAGGCCGTCCTTCTGTGGACCCACCACCTGCAGGGGGAGCCATAGGGGCTGGTGCAGCTCCAACAGCTGCCCCCATGACCCGGCCACGGACAAGTGGAAGAACATGGATGGATGGATGTATTTATGTCAGTAATCTCCAGCAAAAGTTTCACATTGTTTTCTCCAAAAGTACTTTGTGTCCCCCTTTACCTGCAGTGTCTCGCCTTAAATAAAAGAGTTGACTTTTTCCCAAACTTTTTCCCCACACACTTTTTTAAAAAGGTGTTTTTCGAGGGCATGCAAATGTTTGGCTACAACGCAACAGAAGTCTTTTTATTTTACGCCTCACATCTCGTCGTGTTGACTCCCGTTTTTTGGCTTTGTTCAGAGACTACTCCGAGGTGTGCGGTCTTCTCCTCCTCTCCCTAACAAGTAAACAAAATATGCTTCCAAGACTTTTCTTTTTTCCATTCTCTCAGCTCTGTCAGATGTTTATCGCTATACGTCTCGCGTGTCGCGTCGCTGTCAAACCAATGAGGCGCTACGACAGCTCAGCGTTTGATGGCGGGAGTGAGGAGGATCGCTCAAGCCCCTAAAAAAACCCCATCAATCTGAAAAACTCCAGCTCGGCGACGCCAGACACACTTTCAAGTGCTTTGTCCCCGGCTTTTAAATGGATTTTGTAACAGGAACAGCGAGGGGGAAAAAAAGCCACGCATCACCACTGACAAAATCATTTTCCTGCCAAAGACGTATTGAATGGCGTTGAAATGGAAAGGCGGCGGAGGTGCGGGGAAGAAGTTGTCAAAAAGTCCCACCTCGTAAAAGTAAAATCTGTTAGTGAGGGTTCAGGGGTTTAATGGTGGTTCAAACAGTTGTAAAGAAAGCGACACGTTGAGACGTATGTATCTCTCTGTGCAGCAGTAGTGAGCTAAAACTACATTGTAATTGTACAGAGCCCATAAAAGTCAATGGGCTACTGAGAGCACTCTGTGCCCGTCACTGACCCAGGACCTCTACCATGAGGTAGGAATGTGCGAGCACTTTCCCAAAATAGATAGTTTATGGGAACATTGTTTTCATATGGGATATGCGAGATAGTACTTGGTCAAAAATGAAGTTTGTCGTAGAATCAGAACAATCGGTACAGACGTGCATCATGACAAGTTGAGTAAGACATATTATTACGGCAATGCCGTCCGCCATATTGGGTGTCGGCCATTTTGGATGACAGCCCGCGAAGCGGGAATCCGTCTTTATTTTTCGCTTCGTACAAAATCTATCTCCTCCTAAAGCGTTTATCGGAACGAGCTAATTTGGGTGGAAAATAATCTTTGAGAAGTAGAACTTTAAAACATCTCTTTTTTTTTCTGAGAAAAACTTTGTCAGATACCGAGAGGGTGCGTTTGCACATTCCAAAAATCCTAAAACTAAGACCCTATAGGGAAAAAAGTTAAAAACAAACAAACACAAAGGCAGTAGCAATACCGTCATTTTAGATTGAGGGAGACAATCTAAAATTGCTTTGGGCAGGGCGGTCGGCGAAGGCTGTATTTATTATAAGACTGTCTATATTTGGTCAACATTTTGTCTAACTTTAAACCTTTAGAGATTATGAAACAAACTTAGTTAAAAGAAACTGGAATATTTTCCAGATTTAAAGATGGTTAAACTCAAAGGTGAGTGTTACAGAAAATGTATACTTTTAAGATTGTCTCAGTTGGAATTTTTCTAACATGATTATTTCACTTCAATGCTGTGAATAAATTCTGTGACATTGGTTAAATCCACATTTCAGTTCCTTGACAGGTGTTGTGTGGAGATGGACAGATGGCCACTCACCACACACACGTGTGTTAGTCTGCAGTCATTCAAACTGGTCGAGTCTTTTCTTTTTCTTTTGTGTTACTCAGTGCTGTTTCTAATCAAAGTCAAACGATGCATGCAGTATTGTGTGCTTTTTACATACAGACTGAAAATGAGCATTATCATGAAGACCGGCGCATTTTCAGACATGTTGATTCATGTGCATTGTCCCTGTTCAAATACTGCATACTTCTAAAATGAAAATAAAAATAGAATGAAAGTTCTATTTTGACGAGGATTTGAACAGTAGTACATGTATTTTTCTGACAGTTTGACTAGTAGTAAAACTGTAAAAATTCAAAATTCGACTGGGTTTAAAAGCTTAACCACAGACAAATCCTAATAAGCAGTAGACGGGACAATACGATATCTGTAGGTGCTCCTTTGAGTGGCGATGTTGTCCTCAGTTCGGGAAAACTGCATTTTGAGGAAACAGCCTTTGAAGTTTCCTATTCTCATTTAAATGGAGGAAACTTTATTCAGTGAGACAACAAACCGGCTCCCAAAAATGGAAAAATGAAACCATATTAATATACAACAAAACTTCATTTGTTAATAAAGAGATGGGGATGAGTGGAAAATTTGGTGTTTGTAGTTTCGATCCCAGTAAGTAGTCCTGCACGATGTATTTAAGGGAAATACTTTTTTCACATCATGTGAAATAGACAATAGACAGCCCTATAGTGCAATAGGGCCCCGACTAAAAACATGCCCTGAGCAGCGATTAGTCGACTAAAAGGGGGCGTGGCATGATGCTGACAAAACTAGAATTTTTCTGACCCAAACTACACTCATAAAACATACAATTACACAAGCTCGTGCTGTGTTTATGTGACCGACATAGAAGCAACGTAAACGCTGCATTTATGTGTGAAAAGAGAGATCTCACCTTAGTCTCCCTGCCTCACTCCTGCATCTGCTGCTGTATGTGCTGTTCACATCCGTATAATCCAAATAAAGCGGTAGTTCTCTTCCCTGTTCTCAAACGTCCACCAGGTCAGACATCTCTGTGTGACACTTGTCTCTGCTTCGCCGTAATGTGCTTTATTGTGAAATGCTCCGCCCACCAATCAGGCCCTTATGGTGGAGCATTGCAGAGATGGTTGTCCGTCTGTAGGTTCTCCCGTTTCCTCAGAATAACTGGAGCTCTGTCAGAGTGACCATCAGGTTCTTGGTCTCCTCGCTGACCAAAGCCTTTCTTCCCTGATGGTTCAGTTTGGACGGGCAGCCAGCTAACAGGTTTTTCTGTCCCCTTCCCCAGATCTGAGCTTCGATAGAAAAACCTGTCTCGGAGTCTACAGACAGTTCCTTTGACTTCAGGGCTTAGTTTCTCCTTTGTCAGCTGTGGGACCTTATAGAGAGGTGTGTGTCTTTCTAAATCAAGTCCAATCCATTTTATTTAGCACAGGTGGACTCCAGTCAACTTGGAGAAGCATCTCGAGGATGATCAGAGCTCAGTTTTGAGTGTCATAGCAAAGGATGTGAATACTCCTGTACACGCAATAGTTTTATTTTTAATCCATTTACAAAGCATTTGTCAGTATGGAGTTTGGATAATTTATTTTGCAATGAGGCTGTAACAACATAGAGCCTATGAACCAAGGGAGATCTGAATACTTAATGCAACGGTCGTCTTCTTGTTCTTCTTCTGTGGCTTCAGCTTTTGGAGTGGCAGACTGGACGCATCTATGGCCTATGCCACCGGCTGTTTTATTGAAAGAGTTTTCCAACTTATAAAACACTGTGCAGTTTGAATCAGTGAATTATTATAATGTAAAATACAGTTTTTCCCCCAGATTACTGTTGATTTAAGCATTGAAGAAAGCTATAAAAGGTGAAATCATGATCAGAACAACTGAGATGCATGTCACAGGCTGGCTCTTGCCGGTGACATAAAATGAGGGGACACAACAACAAGACAGGCCAATTTTCAATTGATTTATTTTAAGTAATAACCAAGAAGAATAATAACCATAAAGTGAAGCATGTCAATGTATATCTGTGGTGTATGCAAGGTGCATGGGTGAATGAGAGTGTATGTGCATTCTGGAGTGGAAGTGTAACAGAAACAAACAAAGGCATCAAACAGAAGCAAAAACCCAAGCGTACCTGAGGGCAGAGAGAGAGGGAAAATGATTAGTACAGAGCCACCTTATATACTGAGCCCAGGTGGCTCCAATTACCAGCAGCACCGCCCCTGGCTGCAGGGCCCCGCCCCCATCAGGCAGAGGAGGGGTCGTGACACCCCCCCCCTTAAAATGAGGGTACTAACCCTCATCCCCAAACAGCGAAAAACCACCCCTCCAACATACCAAAAATAACTACGAACCAAGCCTCCCGCGGGGAACCCGCATCCGCCAACCAAACGTCCATTCCCCCCTCACCGCAACCCAGGAACCTGGGGAAACAGTGTAAAAGGAGGGCCAGACAGCAGGCTGAGGGAAGCAAAGACACACGAAAACTAATCCACAGGCGCTCGTGAAAGGGCATCGGCGATAATATTATCTTTACCACCGATGTGCCTAATGTCCAAGTTATAGGGCTGCAAGAACAAAGCCCAGCGCATAAGACGCTGATTAGGGTTCTGCAAAGACTTGAGGAAAGTAAGCGGGTTATGGTCTGTGAAAACGGTCAACGGAGTCAACCCTGAACCGACATAGACCTCAAAGTGCTGCAAAGCCCAAATGAGGCCCAAAGCCTCTTTCTCAATCACTGAATAATTCTTCTGATACTTATTAAATTTCCGGGAGAAAAAACTGACAGGACAACCGACACCTTCCTCATTCTCCTGCAGCAACACCGCCCCCGTGCCAACGTCGCTAGCGTCTACCTCCAATTTGAAGGGTTTTCCAAAATCCGGCGCTGCCAACACAGGCGCAGAACACAGCAGAGCCTTTACGGTCACGAAAGCCTCCCGACACGGAGTGGACCAGATAAACGCAGCCTTGGCCTTTAACAGGTTGGTCAGGGGGGTCACCACCACAGAGAAGTTTCTACAGAAAGCACGGTAATACCCCACCATGCCCAGGAAGCGCATCAGTTCTTTCCTATTTGTGGGCTGCGGAAAGTGCGCCATGGCCTGGACCTTGGCTTCCACTGGACGGACAAAACCCTGACCCACCACCTTGCCAAGGTACGTCACGGTAGCCTGGGCAAACTCACATTTGGCCAAGTTTACCGTCAATCTGGCCCAAACCAGCCGGTCAAACAAAGCCCGAACCCGACGGACATGCTCCCCCCAAGTGTCTGAATAGATGACAACGTCATCGAGGTATACAGCACACCCTTCCAGGCCTGAGACCACAAGGTTCATCAACCTCTGGAAGGTGGCCGGAGCATTCCGCAACCCAAACGGCATCACTGTGTATGCAAACAAACCAGACGGTGTTATAAAAGCAGCAATTTCTCGAGCTCGTTTAGAAAGGGGGACCTGCCAATACCCCTTCAAAAGGTCAAATTTACTGACATACTTCGCTGATCCCACTTGGTCAATGCAATCCTCCATTCTGGGGAGAGAATAAAGATCTGCTTTTGTAATACCATTAATTTTCCGATAATCAGTACAGGGCCTAAGTGTCAAATCAGATTTTTTAACCAATAGGCAAGGTGAAGCCCAATTAGAGGAACACGGTTCAGCAATACCGTTATCCAACATATACTGAACCTCCGACTGCAACTGCTGTTTTTTCTCCACGGACACTCTGTAAAATCTTTGTTTAATTGGCTTAGCATCTCCGATGTCTATGTCGTGTTCAAGCAAATGAGTCCGCGACGGAGTATCCGAAAACAGTGAGGAATAGTCCTTAATGAGCGCCCCCAACTCCTTACGCTTCTCAATATCTAAATGGTCAACCAAAACACCCAGGTTTCTTAACGTTTGAGAATTGTTCAAACGACCTCTTAAAATTTCATCCGAAGCCACTGCTAACTCCTCTCCTCCCCCCCCAAAGTCCAAGCCCCCCGAACCAGCAACAGGCACAGCTGCACCTGCTGACCTTACTGTTGTACTACTCGCAACAGGATCACTGGACTGATACGACTTGAGGAGGTTAACATGAAACAACTTTGAAGATCTTCGACGGCCCGGGGCTTCCACTAGATAATTTAGATCAGACACCTTCTTCAAGACCGTAAAAGGACCACAAAACTTAGCTTGAAACGGTGAGCTCACCACAGGCAAGAGAGCCAGCACCCTATCGCCAGGACTGAACTCTCGTAACTCGGCCTTACGGTCATATTTCCGTTTCATACCTCCTTGGGAACGCGCCAACTTTTCTCTCGCCAGCTCACCAGCCCGATACAATTTAAACCTAAATCCATTCACATACTCAATCAGACTCCGAGGTGGCTCATCAGGAAGACAACCATCCCGCAGCACGGCCAACGGCCCACGCACTGTGTGACCAAAAACCAAGTCATTGGGACTAAATCCTGTGCTCTCCTGCACTACTTCCCGAGCCGCCAACAGCAACCAGGGCAACCCCTCCCCCCAATCCACCGAAAGCTCAGTGCAATAAGCACGAAGCAAGGACTTCAATGTTTGATGAAACCGTTCCAAAACACCCTGACTCTGAGCATGATATGCTGTCGACTTGTTATGTTTGACGTTCAGCTGTTTCAGAACCTGACCAAACATGTGGGAGGTAAAGTTAGACCCCTGATCCGACTGAATTACCTTGGGAATGCCAAATATTGAAATGAATTGCGTTAGCGCTTTGACAACTGATTTAGCAGTAATGGAACGCAAAGGAAAAGCAGCAGGGTATCTAGTAGCTTGACACATCACAGTCAACAAATACACATGACCTGACTTTGAACGAGGCAACGGCCCAACACAGTCAATTATAAGATGCTCAAAGGGCTGGCCTATAGCTGGTATTGGCTGTAATGGAGCCGGCCGTAACACCTGATTAGGTTTGCTGGTGAGCTGACAAACATGACACGTTCCAATAAACCGAGCTACATCCCGCTTTAACCGCGGCCAGAAAAAGTGACGGAGTATACGCTCATAGGTTTTACGAACACCGAGATGACCCGCCACATCACCATGCGATGTGCAGAGCACTTTATTCCTCAATGCCGTAGGGACCACCACTTGAAATACTGAATCTCCCAATCCCTGATCACTACACGGAACCCATTTTCTGACCAAAAGACCGTCCAGCAAAAAATAACACTGAGCACTGCTCCTCACAGCCGCATCAGGAACCACTCTATCAAACAGGTCACGCAAAGTTGGATCCGACTTCTGCTCTGCCAACAGGACCTCTCTCGAGTCAGTCAGCCGATCGGTCTGGACTTTAACCGGCAACTCAAGGTTTTCCGGCTTGGATTCCAACTCCTTCAGACGACGAGCTGAACGGGTAACTGCACAAGCCGGAAATACCCCAGGAGCAGCACTGAGATCAGACGGAAGATCTACAGGGGGCACGGCAGGTTTCTCGAAGAGGTTCCCACTACCATCTGCCCATACCTTGCTGCCCGCAAGGTCATTCCCCAAAATCATATGCACTCCCTCTACTGGCAGCTGAGGTCGGAGACCAACAACAACCTCACCCTTTACCAAATCACACGCTAGAGTAACCCTATGTACAGGAGAAGAGAATGGAATCAGACCCATGCCACGAATCATAACACAACTACCAGTATATGACTCCTTAGAAAAAGGCAACACAGACTCCAAAATAAAAGAATCCAGAGCACCTGTATCTCTCAAGATGTTAATTGAAACTTTACTGTTGCTACCCTTCAAGGATACAACACCCTCTGAAACAAAAGGAGAAAAATCATGATTAGACGTGTTAGACCGTGGATCAACCTGAACCTGACAAAACTCCCTCTGATGGTCAGACACTGTAAGAGGAGCTGCCATCACTGCGGGTTTAACTTGCCCAACCCTCTTGGCTCTCAGTAACTGACAGTCCCTCTTCCAATGTCCGTCCGTTAAACAGTACCTACAAGTATTGGCACCAACAGACAGTTTAGAACCGTCACGTCCAAAATTTTGACGAGGTTTCTGTACTAAAGTCTTAGACCATGTAGAGGACCCCCCCTGCCCAAGTGGACCCTCTACAGACCTACCCTGCCTGTGAACAAACCCCTTCCTGTCCAGTACCAGACCATTTTGCCCAAACTTACTCTTGTGCGTCAGCTCAAACTCATCTGCAAGAATTGCTGCATCAGACGGAGACGCAACTTTCCGCTCATTTATATATGTTGCAACTGATTCAGACACTGAATTCTTAAACTGCTCCAAGACAACCAGGTCACACAGACCCTCAAAGGTGGTAACCAAAGAAGCTGCACACCAACGATTAAAAACAGAAATCAAATCACGAGCAAACTCTGAATAAGTCTGCGAATCTATTTTCTCCCTAAACCGAAAACGCTGCCGATACGCTTCTGGCACAAACTCATACACTTTCAGAACTGTAGATTTCACTGTCGCATACACTTTACTGTCAGCTACACTCAGTGCTGAAAATGCCTCACGCGCTTTACCTGTAAGCACACACTGCAACAATGTGGTCCGGTCCACATCCGACCATGCTCTGGAATCAGCAATGCGCTCAAATAGAGTGAAATAGGTGTCCGGATCTGACTCATCAAATGAAGGCAACAAACGAAGATTTTGTGTTATATCAACCTGCGGCCCTCTCGTTCCAGTCTCTCCTCTATTGGTACTTTTTATCCTTTCCAGTTCAAGCTGCATGCACAAAAGCTCCCTCTGCTGCTCAAAACTTAACTCTGCGGAATTGGCCCGAAAACTTGCAGCTGGACTGCCGAGCACACCTGCTTCCATGAGTCCCTGCTTCAAAACAAGTTTAACCGTATCCTTCAACTTCCTGTCCACTATTTCGATGTCGTAGTGGTCCGCAATTTCAATCAACTGTTCCTTGTTGCACAAATCCAAGGCTAGCTCTGAAGGCGACCTAACGAAACTTTGCAAAATCGACATTTTTCCAATAGTAGAAGCCTAACAAACAAACAAAACCAACTCACAAGCTGCCAGTCTGGGTTACGAGTAGGAACCACCCCCCTCTACCCACAAAACCCTAACTGCACCCTAGTCTTCGGGCAGTCACATATGGTGGGGTCTGATGCACGCCAAACCAGTGGAAAAAACCCTGGAGGTGCTCCCGAGCCGATGTAGGGGAAAGGGGAAAAAGGGAAGCTCTACCCACGTTCACTGCCACCTAACCCAAAACACCACGAGTCCCCTATTGAAACTCGCTGTTAAGCCTACAGGAGAGGGCTCCCACCCAGACACAACCCAGAACAAGCCCAAATGAGCTGCTAATGCTATCCTAGCTTACCAAAAACTAACAAACCAAGGAAGACCTGGCCCTCCCTGCTCTCAACAAAATCTGGCCTATAACCTGGATATCCCCTCAAAACACAAATCTTGATCCTAAAAGAACTAAACAAACCGATACAAGCTACAAAACCATACAACCTAATAAACAAATAAAGAAAACTAGTGAAAACAAATCCAACGACAAACACACTGAACCACAAACTACCGAGGGAAAGCGTGACAAAACAATACAAAACAGTTACCAAACTGAAAAACGGATGAGCCCCCACTTGTCACAGGCTGGCTCTTGCCGGTGACATAAAATGAGGGGACACAACAACAAGACAGGCCAATTTTCAATTGGCCTGTCATCTTCGTGACCCTCTGAAATGGCTTCTTAGCCCCACTATCGGGTCTCCACTCAGTTTAGCGCAGGTCTCAGGTGCGTGCTGGGACCTCATTTTGGTCCGGGAATTTAAAGATTTAGACCGGCCCATGGGTCTACGGAGTTATAGCTCAACTACAGTCTGGTTTTCTGGCTTCATAAGTCAACAATTGCAGGTTCAAATGCCTCCAACCATTTTATAACACTTTCTCTTTTCACACACAGTCTGAGCCTGATACAGCTCCTCAGCCAGCACCAAGTTATGGAGATAAAAATACATTATTTTTCCACTTCTTGTACATTGAACGCTAATGCCTTTCACCTGCCGTTTCCCCATCCTTTCTTGACTCACACTGGATTAGTTAGTTAATTAGTTAGTTCAAATGGTATCTCCCTGTCACAATGAATGAAAAGTTCTTATTTTGATTCCCCAGTCAGTGTGATAGATTTACATGACGGTTACGCCTGTGTTTCTTCATTTATATCTGGAACAGCAGCCCAGGCTCCTGCTGCAGTTAAAGCCTTTAGGCCTGGAACAGCACAACTGTGAGTCTGATTTTTGTATTCTGGCGGCTCAAAGGCAAGGCAAGGCAAGTTTATTTGTAGAGCACAATTCATACACAAGGCAATTCAAAGTGCTTTCACAGTTGCATAAAGTTACAAGAAAACAGATCAAATCAATCATTAAAATATCAACATAAAAATTCATCAATTACAGTAAAAGGCAAGAGTGCAGATAAAATACTTTCAGTTTTCATCTGCTCGGGTAAAAAGAGCTGTTTTCAGCCTGGATTTGAACATTGTCAGAGTTGAGGCCTGTCTCACATCCTCATGAAGACTGTTCCAGATTTCAGCTGCATGAAACTGAAACGCAGCCTCACCGTGTTTAGTCCTGACTCTGGGAACCACCAGGAGACCCCTCCCTGAAGTTCTCAGGGCCCGAGATGGTTCATACGGCTCTAACATGTCAGAGATGGACTTTGGTGCTAAACCATGAAAAGACTTGTACACAAGCAGAGCTGTTTTAAATTCTGTTCTCTGAGTGACAGGAAGCCAGTGCAGGGACCGAAGCACTGGACTAATATGGTCGTATTTCCTGGCTCAAAAGCACCAGGTAACGTCCCCACTCTCCAGATCATGCAGCCTTTGCCCAGTGTAGACGCTGGTGGTGGTCAGGGGGGGCTGAGAAGGCTGACGGTTCTGCTGCTGCGGCGGGAAACAGAGGAGAGCGTATTGCCTGACAGCGACGGGAATCTGTTCAACTCTTCGTAATACGTTTGTCCCGCCGCTGTGATCGACTTTAACTCCGTCCGACTTACAGAGCAAACGGCGGGCGTTAACCTCGCCACAGATGCGCGTCGCCATGGCAACTGAAGTCGCGCTGGGATGTGTTCCAGGTTCATTATCGCAGCCAACACGTGAACCTGCTGAACACTTCCCAAACTGTGGCGCGCTCATTAAAAGCATCCGCTCGACTTCATGAAGAGGCTGCGGCGACACGTCGGGAGCGGGTTCAGAAAGCCGCCGTTGCCATATTTGATCAGTTATGCACTCAGCCCATTCATTAAGGCTTTGTTTGGCGTGGAAATCTCGCCTCAAAGTGGGATTTTCAAAGGACGGGAAACCGCGCGCATGCCCCCAGGAGCATAAATATTAATCCTGGGCTTGTTTATTTGCGCCGGCGAAATGTGCAGAGTTGTTTTTTTTTTTTATGGTGCTTTAGCTGAAGTGGAGCAGACTCTGAGCAGACGGAGAACCAGACCGCGCCCGAGCGCTGTTTCCGATGTGGTTTGATGCACATCTGTCACTGGGACATCACCGAGGAGAGCGGAGCCAACCGCCAGACCAGTGTCACAGACAAACATATGATTTTTTAACCATTGTAGGGCTCTAAATATACTGAAACAAAGCAGATGAAGGTGTTGGACTTCTTAATGAGAGTTGACACTCTGTTTGTGAAGAAACAGCCACTGCCCTACAGTCAAATAATGAAGGATTCATTTTCAGCATTGATGGGGCCATACACTGTTTTCCATCATGGGACTTTCGACTCTAGTCTACATTATATCAAGCTATTAGGGTTTGGTACACTAAAATGTCATTTCGGTTTGATTTAACTCTAAAAAAAAAAGAGCCCCACAGAACTTGCAAAAGTAATTGTTCAAAAAAAACACAGAGGATTAAAAATGATGCTCTGGGACTCTGTGATGCTCTGTGACAGAACAAACTGTGTATCATTAGACTGGAGCGATGACAGGAAGAGCACAGTTCAGCACGATAACAACAAACCCATGTGAGGGAAGCCGTATCAGATGCAGCTACAGTTTACCTGGAGACTCCAATATATCACAATGCTTCTTTGTTGAGATACGTGTATCGTCAACAAAAAATATATAAATGTTTTTGAGTTGGAGACAGTTTTGTTAAACCCAGATTTGGTGCTGATTGTTATGAACAAAAGAGCTTTTAAACTTTTCAAAATGTATCTTTTAATTTTGGAAACTTGTTGTTAAAATTATACTGAGAATGGTAATGACAACTGGGAAGTATCAAGATCTCGGAGTATAATATCTATTAATGTACCTTTATACCATAAAAGTAACTCTCGGTTATCAAGGGTAAAAATCTGAAAGAAATATATTATGGATCACATTTTTTTTGACTGCTTTGTTCTGGACATCGTGCATGAAACGGGATTGTTGTTGTAGTTGTGCGTGTTTCAATTAATTATATAAACAGTTCATATATTTTTTTTGTAAGTTGTAAGTTGGTCTGTACGAATGTAGCTGCTTGAAATGTTCTGAAATGTTCTTTTTTTATTTGTATTATTATTATTTTATTTATTTTATTGCACTTGGGGGTGGGCACTCATAATCATAGTCCACTCCTTTTGAGCACTATGTGTACTGCTCAAATAAACAAATAAACTAAACTAAACTAAATTTATTCGGGGTAAAATATTGCAATAATAAAAAATCATATATTTCATACTCTATTGTATCGTATCACAGAGGTATGGGGCCCTCAGTATCGTGATACGTATTGGATCGTGACAAAAGTATATCATCCGAGCCCTATTGAAAATGATTTAGTATAATCACTGCCACCTCTCAAAAGGCGTCCGTGTGAGTGTGAGTGAAACATCGGTTCCGCTGCTATAAACTATAAATAGACCAAAATGTGTACAGAAACGGTTCACAAGTGACTGAACTGAATATGCACATACAATGCCTCTCGAAAGTTTTCAATTTTTTTACTGAAAGTTCACACACAAGTAACAGACAACTGTGAAGTGAAAGCAAAATGATACATGATTCTGTTATTTTCAGAAAAGTGAAAAGTGGGGCGTGCATAAGTATTCATACAGCATTTTCTGAGTGCCTTAAATTGCCTTTATAACATTCCTAATGACTGCAGAAAGTTCACACCTTGCCCTAACCATTAAATAGAGGCCACCTGTGTGTAATCTACTCTCAGTATAATTCCAGCTGTTCTGTGAGGGCCTCAGAGCTATGGTCAGAGTTTATTGGTCACTAACAATGGCCGCTGACTGCTCTGCTTTGTGACTACGACACTGGAGGCCGCCATTGCTCCACCTTTGCTGTAGTACCTCCATATGACCGCTATTCCCCCATTGGAATGCATTGGACTTTAGACAAAAACAACTTTAATGCCCGGTACCTAATGGTTTAGAAGTGGCTAGAGCTAGATATTCCTCCTGTGATTACGCTGGGTTAAAAACAATATGGGGCACCGGGCTGGTTAATATATATATTTTCGAAATCTTGCATAATTAATGAGGGCCTGACTTTGATTGACAGGACGTTTACGTCGCTGCCTGGCCATGGGCGCGATTACAACAGAAATACACGCCCATTACACGCCCCGCGAGGGCCAAGCAGGGCCGGGTCTACAGTCAAGATCCCGCCCTTATGCCCTTTTTAGGAACATGCTTCGTCAGAGCTGGAGAGGAGGAGCCTGTAAATCCGCCATGATTTCCCCCACAAACGTGGTCATTTTGGTAAATGGGGAGGAGTGAGGAGGAGCGGTCTATTCTTTATACAGTCTATGGTCACTAAGCAACATCATAAAGGTCCAGGAGCTCACCAGAGAGGTCAGGGGTAAAGGTATGGAGAAGTTTAAAGCAGCGATGAGAGCACTGGTCAGAAATGCAAGTGCCCCAAGATAACTCTGGAGGAGCTGGGACGTCCTGCCGCTGAGCTGGGGGAATCTGTACATGGGACAACTATAAGTCGTACTCTACACAAATCCGGCCTTCATGGACGAGTGGCAAGAAGAAAGCCATTATTAAAAGGAGGCCATAAGAAATCCCGTTTGAAGTTTGCTAGAAGTCATATGGAGGACACAGCTACCATGTGGAAGAAGGTGCTTTGGTCAGATGAGACAAAATTGAACTTTTTGGCCCAAATGCAAAACGTTATGTATGGAGCAAACCTAACACTGCTCATCGTCCTGAGTGCACCATCCCCAGTGTCAAATATGGGCGGGGGAGCATCATGCTATGGGGCTGCTTTTCCTCAGTGGGGACTGGGAAGATTGTAAGAATAGTTGGGAAGATGGATGGAGCCAAATACAGAGACATTTTGGAGGAAAACCTGCTGGAGTCAGCAAGAGAATTGAGGCTGGGGCGGAGATTCACCTTCCAGCAGGACAATGACCCTAAACACAAACATCTACAATGGAATGGTTTAAAAACAAACATATTAATGTGTTAGAATGGCCCAGTCAAAGTCCTGACCTAAATCCTATTGGAAATCTGTAAAAAGACCTGAAAACTGCTGTTCACAAACGCTCTCCTTCTAATGTGACAGAGCTTGAGTTGTTTTGTAAAGAGGAATGGGCTAAAATGTCAGTCTCTACATGTGCAAACCTTGTAGAGTCAAACCCCAGAAGACTTGCTGCCGCAAAAGGGGGTTCCACAAAGTATTAAGTCATGCTGTATGAATACTTACTTTTCGGTTTTCACGTATTATTTTGCTTTCACTTCACAGTTGTCTGTTACTTGTGTGTGAACTTTCAGTAATACATTCAAAATAAAATCTTTATGTTTATGGTTGTAAACACGACCAAATGTGCAAAAGTTCAAGGTGTATTAGTACTTTCGAGAGGCACTATAGACTGTAAACTGAAGAATGGACTGAGGGTGCGAGGTTTCCCCATAGAGTTCAGCACGGGCTAAAGCTCGATCAGGCTGCAATGTGACTTGGTTTTTAGAGCCTTTATTTGGAGGAGAATACTTAGGGGAAAAAATAGTAAAAGGATAAAACTAGGATGATGTTGCGCATGTTAAGACAAACACATGGAGGTCAGAATGACGAGCCTGTGTTCAATGTTGACTTAAAGAGGCAAACAAGTTTCAATGGAAAGTTCAAAGAAACCAGGAACTTCTGGAGCTAGCCACCAAAACGGTTCAATATTTTCTGTGTACCGTTACACCCCTACCTACCTGTGCATCTCCGGTGACTGACGTCATGATGCTGCACCTGACGGCAGACGAGCGGAGTTGAGGCTTTAAGAAAACTGAAACCTGAACTGAGTTATTAACAACATTTACAGACACACAAACTGAATTTCCCCATTTTCAAAGCGTCTGAAGCGTAAAGTCCCTGAGCTGATTCCCAAACGCTCGCAGACCCTTCGGCACATCGTGATTGTTCCCGTGACTGCGTGCTGTAGTCGGAGCTCAGACCGGGACTGTGTTAAGAAGTGAACTGGGCGGACCGCCAAAGAAAACACCGCGCTGATTTAGACTCGTACTTACGCATTCACGATCGGTAGAAATGCGCTATACATTGGTACACTCGTCTGTTGTTCTTTCACAAAGAAATGTAGGCCTCTAAAGGTCTACATCACATTATAGAAATGTACTGTTCTACAAGAAACAAGAAAATACATTGATTACAACCACTTACTACAGCAGACTGTTACAAATGATTAATGATGTTCAAAGTTTAGTGCAGCGATATTCACTGGCGACTCTCCAGAGAGTTAAATGACATCTGTGCTGTGTTGATACTGACTTGTTTGCTGTATTTGCAAAACATCTGGACATAAATACGAGTAATTTGCTTCATCCACTCTTTTGTTGTCTAAATTCACTTCAACTTTAAAAAAGGTGATTAGTTACAGTTACAAATTACTTACTCAGAAAGTAATTACGTTGTAACGGTAATTCATTACAAAGTCATTCTGTCAATAACATCAAAGATGTTTAGAATAACACATGTCCACGTGGACATTGTGGACCCCTACACATAATGTGACCCATCACGGAAAACAGGGACACCCCCGTTTTGGGGCATTTTGAGATGGGCCTACATTATGAGAGTGTAGTCTCCAAGCTTTCCAATGATGTGTAACACATGGAAATGATATTATTTGGAGACGTAGCTGCGATTTGAAGTTAACAATTCCCAAAAGGCCAAAGGGCTGAAAAAGCTAACTGTATCTGACCATAAAACCGAAAATATGAAGCGGATCTCTCTCAAATAAGAAGTGGCTGAAAGCTAGGGATGCGCTGACTACATTTATGGAGTAGTTTAAGTTTGTAGAGATCTTGATTTTGTGTAAATAGCAGGTTCATTCCTCGTGAACTACATGACCGTCTCCCATGCTAACGCACCACGTTAGCTTACAACAGCACAACGATAACACCATCAGAACCATCAGAGGTCGGCCCTATGTTCCCCGGTACCTATGTTCCCCCACTTCTATTGACCGGGGAACATAGGGCCGACCCCTGATGTATTAAGATTAGGCACCAGCCCTCTATTCTTAAGGTTAGTGGCTAGTGCAGGGTTAAGCTGATTGATATATGTATGACGTTTCACTCTCATGACTTGTGATTAGTTGAAGTACCAACTCACCTACGAAAAAAAACAAAAATCGCACCCGGGGAACATAGGTACGCTCCCCCTCATCAAACAACCATTGGCACAGCGCCCACCAGCGATAAAAAAACAAACTTTCATTCACAAGTCTGAAGTAACCTTTGCGTCCCTTCTGCTCAGCAAACTCGTGGTAAATCCATTTTTTTGTTTAGTTTTTCTGTACAAGCTATGTATTTATAAATAGGTATTTATACATATTTGACTTAGATTTCAAGATTTATAATTGTTTTAAATTGCTTTAAATGTCTTTTATGCTGCTCCTCCTGGCAATAAATTTCCTTCGGGATTAATATAGTTTTATCTTATCTGATCTTAATGGAATAAAGAATAAAATCAGGCTATGTATATATTTTAGATTATTTGGTATTTATTTACAACAGATTACAACTGGTCAATATTAGAAATACAATAAAATAATATATATATATATATAGGGGCGACGGTGGCGCAGATGGTAGAGCGGGTCGTCTCATGATCAGAAGGTCGGGGGTTTGAATCCCGCAAGACACTTCACCCACCTTGCCTCCAGTGTCTGCGTACATTGGTGTATGAATGGGTGAGAGGTTCCTTGCTGTAAAGCGCTTTGAGTGCCTAATGTAGGTGGTAAAGCGCTATATAAGTTCAGACCATTTACTATATTCAAACACTGTTTTTAAAAGCAAAACTAAAAAACAAAACAAAAGTTCAGTTATGAAGACAAATGTGGCCATTCACACAGTGCAATTATCTGTATATTATTACTTTATATTATATTATTATTCAAATGTGAAACATTCAGGAGGAACAAACAACACACTCATTTATCCACGAAACCCCTGGTTGTAATGAAGGAGACGCTTCTCAAATCTTTTATCAGACAGTCTGTTCCTCTTTGGTCGAGAAGCCCAGGCTGAAGAGTCACTTTGTGAGAGAAATCCCACTAAGAGTCTTCGTTTTGTGATTGCCATCTAAAGTAATCTGCCACTTGGCTTCGGATATAGAGGAAGTGTCCTCCTCCTCCTGCTCGTCTTCTTTGTCTGAATCTGTGTCATGTGGTCCTGTGATGTAGTGGGACCTGGCTGTGGTACGTCTTCATTTCTAAGCACATCTGCAAATCTGGTTTTGATCGCCTGAGGTTTAAAACCAAACAGAATACATGTATGCACACAAAAAACCTCCAAATGATTTACATTATTACATTATTATTATATTGTTTGTTTTTAACCTGTTCTCCTGTATAGCACTTTGTGATTTTTTTATCTGTGAAAAGCGCTTTAGAAATAAACTTTACTTACTTACTAATAAACAAATTCAAGTTCAACATCACCATCCCATCATTATCTGTTGTGTGCAGGACATCGTCAGTGTTTGTAAATCATCTTCATCATCCTCAAGTGGCTGATATCGCTTAAATAAGAGCCATGATCAGTCACTGCTGCTGTTCTTTTGTGCTGTGAGGCCACGAGGCGAGTTTCCCTTGCATAAGTCCTGCCTGTTCAATGAGGAAGAAAAACTCCCACAGGACTCCCATGTAAATGTTACAAACAATAATTTATTCCACAATTTGTTGAATTTCTTATAGGACCATTAGGCCTAAGCTATCCTTGAAAAATGAACAAACTGCGGCTCCGTCTTCCGTGTTCCTGCGCCTCATGTCGGCTCAAAACTGCTTTCTGTTTTCTCATAAAGCCACATGGCAGAGTTTTTAAACTACCCATTTCGCTCTTCAAACAAACTTATTCACATCATTAGTTTACCAAATTAAAGGAACAGGCCACTGTTTTTCCATACTGAGATATGTTCTGAGATATGACGAGTTGATGCGTACCTGTCTGGTCTTTGTGCGTGCGCTCAGTCACGCAAATGTTGTTAGCATTTAGCCTCTCCCAGCAAAGGTATAGCTCCAAACTGGGGAGAAGTTAGAAATTACTAAGCTGTTCCACATTTTCCCTATTTAAATACAGTTACATGAGCCTTCACACCATCCAAGTATAGTTACACAAAACACACACTTGGTAGCTTTCAACTTCACCCCAGTTTGGAGCGATCCCTTTGCTGGGAGAGGCTAAATGCTAACAACATTTGCATGACTGAGCGCACGCACAAAAACCAGACAGGTCAACCTGTCTAGCCCAAAAGCGGCAGCCATCCACGCGTCATTTTGTCTATTCATTTAATATTGAGGCACATTTTACACATGGGGACAACTCTGGCGTGATATAAGCCACTGTTTGAACTCTGCTAAAGATGCTAACATTAGTCTGCCGTTTCAGCTCCACAGTGTAGCCCCCTTGAAGGAGAAGCTAGACTGTCTTCAGTTTTCATAAACTTTGGGAGCACACGATCCCTGCTATCTTAGGCTCTGAGAGAGACCTGAGGCCGCGCCATGAGGCCCGAGGACACAGTTGTTCAAATATGTAAAGCAATTCAAAATACAACATTCACAACATGTTTAAAGTTAAAAAATGTGTGCTTTTGTGTGATATCACAATGATGTCATCCCATAGGTTTCTATTTGTTTGTACAAAAGCAGGAACTTTACTAACAGCCAAACAAATCTCCAAAAGTTTCATGTTGATTCACAGAGCACATTGTCATGACAGGAACTGAATTAAACACTAGTAAAATATTGCGTTAAATGTACTTAACAAGAACGTACTTGTAGATGTCTGTGTAAGTTCTCAGTCGTACAGGAGTTGTCCATCTTCAATGAAGGTACTTGATTCATCTTCTGTAACTCAGTAGTTGAAGTCTTCGAACGTTTCGCCTCTCATCCAAAAGGCTTCGTCAGCGACAAAGGTCACAATCTGCACGCAGCTGAATATATAGACCAACGGGGAGGAGTTAGGGTTGGCCCGGCTCCTCCTCTCTAATCACAGCTACTCTCACCTGTGGGTAAACAACCTTTGAAGTAGAGCGTCTCTAACGATCTGCTCACCTCAGTATCGGTCAGTCCTGTCATAGATGATCACTACCCAGTATCTGTCCTATTCATGGCTGATCACTGCTAATTACCTGCCTATTGTTCTTTTGTTGGCTGAGGTGCCGTCTCCTTGGACTGGCCATGCCCTTTCGGTTTCTCCCGAAGGAGATTGGAGTAAAGTGACGGGAGATTAAATCTGAGCCCACCATTCCGGTTCATGGAGGGATTTTCTTTCCTGACAAAAATAGCTTCTTTAACTCCTCTTTCAAACCAACGTTCTTCTTTAGCTAAAATGTTGACCTCCCCGTCCTCAAAGGAGTGGTTGGAGGCTTTGAGGTGGAGGTGCACCACCGACTGAGGGCCGCTTGTGCTTTCTCTTCGGTGTTGATAAAGTCTCTTCTGTAAAACCTGTTTAGTTTCTCCAATATAATGTTGTTTGCATTCTTCTTCTTTGCATTGAATTGAATAAACCACATTGCTTTGTTTGTGGCTCGGAGTTTTGTCTTTGGGATGAACTAATGTTTGTCTCAGTGTGTTCACCGGTTTGTGGTTCACTGGAATCCTGCGCTGCCTAAAGATTCTCTGAAGTTTCTCTGAGACCCCGGCTACATACGGCACTGCAACTCCCTTTCTTCTGGGCTCTGGAGTCTGTCTGTCTGGTTCTTTGGGTCTTCTTGCCCTTTGTGCTTTAGTGAAAGACCAGTTAGGATAGCCACAGTCTGAGAGGGCTCTCTGGACATGTTGCTCCTCTTTGGTCTTTCCTTCTGCACTGGTAGCACCTCTTTAGCTCTATGTCTGAGCGTCATGATGACCCCTAGTTTGTGCTGGAGTGGATGGTTAGAGTCAAACATCAAATACTGGTCAGTATGAGTTGCCTTCCTGTAAACCTCTGTCTGAAATTGTCCGTTTTCCCCTATGATAACTTTACAATCTAAAAAGGCAAGTTGTTTCTCTTTGGCGTCCTCCTGAGTAAATTTAATGCTGGGGTCCACAGCATTGACGTGATCTGTAAAATTGCCACTTCCTTCTGTTTAATTTTGACCCACGTGTCATCTACATATCTGAACCAGTGGCTGGGTTTGTTTCCTGGGTATGAGGCCAAGGCATTCCTCTCCATTTCCTCCATGTAGAGGTTAGCCACTATGGGTGAAACTAGAGAGCCCATGGCACAGCCGTGTCTGTAGAAGTTGCCCCTGAACTGAAAGTATGTGGTGCTCAGACAGATCTCCAGTAGGTGGCAAATGTGGTCAGGAGTGAGCTGGGTCCTATCAGCTAGAGTGCTGTCCTCAGTCAGTCTCTTCCTCACCGCTGTGACTGCTGCTGAGGTCGGGACAGATGTAAACAGTGCTGTCAAATCGAAAGACACCATGGTTTCATCTGTTTCCAGCTGCAGGTGTTTGATCTTCTCCACAAACTCCTTGGTGTTTTCCACATGGTGTTTTGTGTTGCCAACCAAAGGAGATAAGATGAACTTGAGGTGTTTCTCCAGATTATAGGTGATGGAGTTGATGCCACTCACAATGGGTCTGAGAGGAAAACCTTCCTTGTGTATTTTTGGCAGACCATAGATACACGGAATGGACTCCACCGGGTAAAGCTTGTAATACAGCTTTTGGTCAATTATTTCTTCCTTTTTTAGTTTCTGAAGATGCTCTATAATTTTCTTCCTGTAATCGCTGGTGGGGTCTCTTCTCAGTCGCTCATATGTGTTTTCTCCACAGAGCAGCTGCTTGACCTTGGTCTCGTAGTCAGTTGTGTTGAGGACAACTGTGCATCTACATTTATCCGCTGGAAGGATGGTGATGCTCTCATCCTTCTTCAAAGCTGCCAAAGCTCTTCTTTCCTCTCCAGAGATGTTGGAGGGAGGAGGTCTGGAGCTCTTGAGGGCTGCTGAGATTTTCAGTCGGAGGTCCCCTATAAAAGCGTGTTATGTGTTCTGGCCTAGAAACGATGGGGAAAGTAATTCATTCGATCATAAAACTAACACAGCCTTAGTTTAGTTTTGCCCTTTTCCGGACATACTTCATTTTAGCATTTTTCCTAGACTGACAAAAGTGAGGCAGATCTGGTCAATTTATGTCTTAAGTTATGTCTTCTCTCTTTTGTGCCAAGCATCTGTTGTGCCCTGTCCCATTCCGAGGCCCAGTACCATCATTAGCAGTGACTTTTTCCCCATCGCAAGCTTTCTCTCGCTCTCTCTCTCCGAAAACCTCCTTCAGAATCCCTTCCCATTGCATCCAGCTCCTTAAGCTGCAAACCGCCGCAGCTCTCCGTAATGAGGCTGTAGTAACTCTGCCAGCTCCATCGCAGCCTATTGTGGCCCGGACTCCCCTCATCCAAACGAACAGCGTCTTAGTTATTTAAACACTCGTGTCCTCATTCTGTCGCCGTGACAGAGATGAAGAAATAATGACTGCTTTTTTACACCAAAAAGAATGGAGGGGGGGGGGGATAATATCATTGACAACAAACGGCGCGCAGTGAAAGCAGAAAGTGGCAGAGGAGAAAGTGGGTCATTGGCGGCATTAGGGGCTTTTTAAAAACACACACGGATATTGAGCGGAGAAAACGGAGCAGTCGCTGCGTCGCTCGGCGTCTCCAAAGGCACAGTCAAAGTCAAACTTGTCTGATGTTAAAAGGGGTTTAAGATGGTATTTGTCAACAGTCGCTGTGTGAGAGGCGGACACATGCAGTAGGTTTCATCAGTGGATCAACAGGTGGGTCGAGGGACTGTTATGCAGATCGTTGCAGATTTATTTCAGATACAAAGCAGGAGACTATTCTGAACCAAAGGTCTTCAATAAAACTGTAGATAGGACATGGCCACAGTCAATTCTGGCGGCCATCTTGTGACTGGCCCTTCTATCCCAGTGCAATGTGATCAAATGGGAAACATCTATTTACTTGATACTGTTTTTATATCTGTTTTTAATTATTTCATGACTCTCAATAATAATAATAATTGTGACTGACCTTATGTCAGATCTGGCAAGAAAATTTTTTTGTTGTTGTTGTTTTTCAAATGTTATTCCAGTTTTATAGGATGCAGAGACAGTCAATGGATTTCCCTCTGTCAAACACTTCAAATCATTCACTTCTATTTATATCAAATATAGCGTTTGTTTCCTACTTAAAAACAGTATTTCTGTACTTTTTAACACCACATGACCAATATTTATTGAACATGGGACAGTGATTTAGTGAATGCTAACACTGACCCCTGGGAATGAATGAAGTAAACAAAGCTAATACGGCTAAACAACGCGACGTTACAAAGCAATGAGCTGATCCTGACTGAGATACGAGACTTAGAAGTAATAAACCAAACACTAACAATGAGTGTCTCACATTCTGCCGTGGGATTAATGAAAATGTTGCTCCTGGTTTTACATCAGTTGCAATGACATGCATCTGCAGTCACAAGATGGCCGCCATGTTTAACACGTCAAGGGGCGTCATGTCCGTTTCATTTATTTGTTAATTTGAGCAGTATGCATTCTGCTCAAGGCTGAAGTAAGAAGCGCCCACTCCAAAATCAATATGATACTCACAATATTCATGATATTCACAATATCCATCCATCCATCCATTTTCTTCCGCTTTATCCGGGGCCGGGTCGCGGGGGCAGCAGTCTCAGCAGAGATGCCCAGACTTCCCGATCCACGCACACCTCCTCCAGCTGTTCTGGGGGGACCCCGAGGCGACACCAGGCCAGCTCGGAGACATAGTCCCAACAGCGTGTCCTGGGCCTTCCACGAGGCCTCCTCCCACAATTTCACAATAGTACAATGTTAAAAAGGAAAACAACAAAACAACACTGGAGTACATGCACAATCTGTTCATAGTAAAAATGTCACAATGACATCTACATTAAGGAAAATGACGTGCGTTGTAGTAAATATCTTAAGTTCAGGGCTCACACTTGCGTACAACTGGTCAGAAAAATCTGTTACACTATTTAATGGCTTTCCTCATTGATCTCACACGGTTCCCTCACTGTCACTGGACTAAACTTATTTTATCCCAGTTATTGTGCAGAACATGTTCTTGAAGAATTTGTCCCATATTGAATATTTGGGCTTTTTTGAAACACATTTTGCCAAATGAGCTTGAATTATTCCACTGATGCTGAAGTCATTAAACATAAGATTTCCATATTTCCCCCCTCAGCCTGTGCATCCCGCGGGACCTGCCCCTCACCCTGCAGTCGTGCGTCCTGCCCCGGGACTGCCAGCTGACCCCGTGGAGCCAGTGGTCGCCCTGTTCCAAAGCCTGCGCGGACCCCTCTGCTCCCCGCGGCACCAGGACACGCCTCCGCCAGGTCACCCAGCTCTCTGTGGGGGAGGGCGCCGACTGTGACCCGCTGGAGGAGACGGAGGAGTGCGACCCGACGGGCGACAGCGTGCCCCCCTGTCCCACGTGAGTCTGCTCTCCATGCATGTATCGTCGTCTATGGAAATGTTATATTGAACCAAATGGACCCAGACTGACATTTTTTTGAGTTTGATCTTGTTGTGATCTTAAAACGCCCATCTGAGTAAGTTCTCTTTCGCGTTACAGCTGTGGACATGCTGGTCAGTGTTTACAGTGATGAGTGTTAGCAAAGGCTTGTGAGTGTCACTTTGAACATGCCCTGAAAGCAACGTAAACACAGGGTTCAGTGCAGATACTCTTTCATGTAATGGTAAAATGGTAAATGCTCTCAACATATCTAGCGCTTTTTCCACCTACACACTCAAAGTGCTTCACAGTAAGGATCCACTCACCCATCCACTCCATTCCCTCTCATGCCTGGCCTCTGTGGCTTATGACGAGACACTTGACAGAGATCCCGGTCGGAGCGAGAGGAGCCTCATCCTGCGACTAGTGTTTCAAATGATCAGACACTGCCTGATGTCGTACGACGTATTTTCAATCTTTATCCCAGTCTCAATATGCGACCTAAGACGTGGGATTTTCAGCCACGACCTAAGATTGTTCCCATGACGAGCGATCGTTTGTCCGCGATAGTCTATTTAAGCTCTTAGTCATTCAGCAGTTTTCCATTGTTTTGTCCGGCGATTTTCCTTTTTTTATTCATCTGAAAGACTTCTTTGGTTCAAACGTTTACGTCTTGCGAACTATTCTCGTCATAAACATACTTGTCGTTGTCGTTTGATTTGAGTTCAACGTGAGCAATGACATGCTACACATACAATGAAAGCCCATGTGCGAATATAAGCTGTAATCAACTCTATTCAGTTTTAATCATAACAATACACAAGGTTTTCATACACAACACAAGAGACGCTTTCATTTAGGAGTCCATTGTTCGCTGTAACAATGAGAGAAAAGACTCCTAACACCTCGCCCAGGTTCATGTGTTTGTGTGAATTTCTAATTAGAGTATTAAGGCCGGCATTTGTAAACATGGCGTTAGCCGATCCATCCATTGTTGTTGATGTATTAAAGTCCTCTTGACTGTTAGTCTGATTTGTTCTGCCAGAACAAAATGTTTTGTCTGTACAAGAAGGCATTGAAACCCGAACCTTCTTATTGTCCCATGACTGGCCAACCCCAACATTCAAGACCCTTGCACCTTAAGGGGACTATATGCAAGTTGGTCAGGATATACTTAGGGTTAATAATAATAATAATAATACATTTTATTTGTTTGGCGCCTTTCTAAATACTCAAGGTCACCTTACATCAAGGAGACATATTAAAAGTACAATGCAAAAACAGAGCAAAAACAGAGCGGGTCGTCTCATGATCGGTAGGTCTGTGGTTCGAATCCCGCCTCCTGAAGGTGCACATTGTCGTTGTGTCCTTGGGCAAGACACTTCACCCTCCTTGCCTCCAGTGTCTGCGTACACTGGTGTATGAATGAGAGAGTGAATGGGTGAAGCCCCTTATGAGAGACCAACAGGCCCGTTTGGAACCACGAGGCCGTCCTCCTGTGGACCCACCACCTGCAGGAGGGGCCATAGAGGACTGGTGCTATGTGATTTGGGCAACTCCAACAGCTGCCCCCACGACCCGGCAACGGACAAGTGGAAGAAAATGGATGGATGGATGCAAAAACATGTGGTTACATTTTAAAGTTTCAGTTTTCTTTAACGAAATCTGCTGTGACTTGCACTATTTGCGGACGTAAAAGCTGACTTCCCCTCCTCAAAGTTTCTCTTTTCTCGCCGAGGAAACTATACATCTGCTAACTCTTCATTTAGACTTTACATTTATTTGTCTGTTTCGCTGTTGATCTCCAACAGATCTCACCTGTTCCTCTGTTTGATTCAAATCCGAAACACCTGAAGATCCCAGTAAGGCGATGGCTGTTTTTAGACTTTTGTATCTCTGCGCAGGTTCACGTGGAGGAGCTCGGAGTGGAGCGAGTGCAGGGTGGACCTCCTGTTGGGTCAGCAGGACCGTCGCCGCGGTAACCTGACTGGCCTGTGCGGCGGGGGCCTGCAGACCCGTGAGGTCTACTGCGTCCAGGCCAATGCCGAGCTGCTCACGTACATCAGCGAGCTCAAGGAGAAGGACAAAGGTAAACTATTTATTTACTCACCAACAGTGGATGCTGTACATCCATGTATTGTGTTGTGTGAAGATGTTTTAGATCATACACCAGAATGTTAAATTGTGGCTACAGCTCATAAATCGATTCAACTGGACATTACTTCACTTACGTGCCTGACATTTCAAGAATCATCCAATTCTCCTCTTCAAAGATGTTAATTCCCATCAGGTTATAGCGGATTTCACATGTGATTCATACTTCTCGGCTTTGGCGTGGTGCTCATGAATCACTTCACAAAGAGAGTACTTTGAAGACCTCACTGCTCTGTTTTTGTGTCGTGGTTGATTGAATGTAAACGGTCACAAATGCTGTTTTCACACATGTCGGAGCTCCTTTTGGGAACACTCTAATTTCAGCTGTATTTACTTCAAAGTTTGTTTAGTCCACGTTCACATGCTCAAGATCTGATATAAAATGGATCAATTTCGAAGTGGTAATCCAAATGTCCTGTGATGCAGCGTGTGTTCATTAAAAAAGAGGCATGAAAGTGAAACTAGTTTGGCGCACAGTCGACCGCCTTCACACCACCTCCGCGCGTGGTAGGGGTAGAGGCAAGGGTGGACCACTGCCATACAGTTTTAGCCATATGATCTGGAAAAGTATAGAGCTCATGTATACAGAAAATAACATCCCCCCAATTGTTAAGAACCTTTGATTTACATGTTTACCTAATATATGTGGACATATCTGCCTCTAAATGATCATTCTGTTCATTTACTTTATTCATGTAGACAATTAACCCATCAGAACAACATTCATCCAAGCAAACAAACACAGATCAGACGAGAACTGCACCGACTCTCGCTGGCGCCTTGAATTCAACAGTTCCGCCTCTCGTCGTGCCACTTGTGCGCCCGCCCCACTCCCGGGAACGCTTGTCCTTGCGTTTTGGTAATTATGCGGCGGAGCCTCTTCCTTTCTTCATCGCAGCTGTCACAAAACACGGCACCCGACAAATCAGCGCAATCCTCAAGTGAAACGGCTGCACTTGTGATCAAAGATGCCACGCTACCGCACGCCGCTGTCCCGGGGTGGTTTTCAGGAGATAAACACGTCCATGTACAGGCATACCAATTACATAGGAGCAGTCTGTGTAGGTCTATAAACAGCTCTGTGGTTATGAACTAACGGGACGTTTGTGTGAAGCAACAGCTGGGTCATAAAAATACACGCCATGGATTTGAATTGCCTAAAGTAATTACTGTTAAAGATGAACAGTTATTTTGCATAATCAACTTTTTTAGATGATTATGCAAAATCATCTAAAAAAGATGATTTTTTGTTTAGATGATTCTGAATATACCTCATCAAAAGCATATTGGGAGTTGTTTTGAGGCATTGGTGCATGTTTGAGTCATCTCTGGGACTATTCTCAGGGCGGCAGCTCACACCACAGGTTGCCAAAGTGGGGCTGGGAAACCCTCATTGGGTCACGAGGCACACATGGCTCCAAGATGACTGCATTATACTGTATAATGTAATTAAATACCTTGTGTGAGGTGTCCAATTTTTTTCCACTGATTTTTGCAACACCTAATATTTTATTTTCTGTATATTAAAAAAATATATAATTTTCTACTGTGTATATATATATATATATATATATATATATATATATATATATATATAAAAGATTTCCCACTAAATCAGATTCAGTTTTCATTTGGGGGTTGCTTTGTGGTCCGACCCGAGACCGTTAGTTTAGTCCACATTCACATGCTCATGATAAACTGGGCACCAAGTGCTTGGAGCTCTGTCAAAACATGCATTTCCCTGATGTTACACGATGGTAATTTCTCTCTCGTGCTTAAATACAGCGAGGCTGATGCGCGAGGCTGAGGAGAAATGCACTTAAATCGGCACATGAAGAGGATTGGGCAGAGGAGAGATCCATTTTGCCTAATAGCAGTAATCCAAACGTCCTGTCATGCAGTGTGTGTTCATTAAAAAAACAGGAATAAAAGCACAGTTAGCTTAGCCCGAGGTCGGCCACCATAGAGAGACGCCTGTTTTCAGCCGCTGTTTAGTTTGGCCCAAAGGGTTGCAGCTGGACTCACACTGACTCACAACCGGCACTCACGGGTCACTTTTTTCTATATTGGTTGTTGCTTAGTAGTAGTAGTTTTCCTTTTAAGTTAGATTTTAACATTCATTTTGTATTAAACATATTTCATACAATAAATGTTCCAAACGTTATCAGTGGTGACTTTGATAAGGGCAAGCAGAGGTAAATTACATATTACCTCATCATTGTTCAACATTCAGGCTTTGAACTTTCGCTTCTTGGAGCTTCTGCTCAGCTCATCTCTTTCATGTCCTGATGAAATCGCTTGCCCTGCTCATCGCTCACTGATCCAGGATTCTCAGGAATCCAATGTTTCATCCAAGATTGTTAAAAGTAGCCAACAAGTTGACATGTTCGTTGTAGTTCCTGGCCTAGTTGTTGCCAAAATAGTTCTGTACAGCCTGATGAAAAGCCAAGGACCTGATTGAGCAATGGATTCAGCACCATTCAGCATTACATGCTCCTAAATCAGCTCACACTGAGTCCCCCTGATGACCCTGATCCAAAGTTTACATACCCCCATTCTGTGTATCGCCCCCGTAAGCATCAATGACAGCTTGGAGTCTTTTGTAGTCGTTGTGGAGAAGGTTCTGTATATATTCTAATGGTAAAGCAGCCCATTCCTCTTGATCATAAACTTTTGATCTGGGTATTTTTGGTACTTTCTTTTTTCATTCTTATTTAAAAAATAGCAAACTCAGTTGTTTGACCATAAATGGCTTCACACAACCACTAACTATGAGTGAAAAAAGTGATATCGTTCATGTAAATTTTCAAGCACGAGTCTTTGGTGGGCTTGTGTCACTTAATTTACCATTTGAAATTGCATGTACAGTTTCAGGAGCGCAAATCAGAAATGTAAATAAGAGAAGGCTGCGTGAGTAAAAACATTAACTCTCTCCGCTTTGCATGTGCTCGTCTTTTTTTACATTCGCAAACGTTTGATGAATGACCCCTCATATAATATAAATTGAGGTCTAACACCAAAGTCAAGCATCCGAATACATGTTATTCAACCCGATATTAAATGTTTGATAATAGTGTAAGCATGTTAAAGGTGCTTTATGCAACTTTTTATGGGGAAAAACAGTTAAAGCTGGGGTACTTGACTTTTTGTTGTTGTAGCGTACATATATTTTTGCAGAGCATGTTGTAAACAAAGCAAAAAAACGATCTTGCATTCATTGTCTTCACCTACATTTTTATTGAGCAATTTTGGGGTGCCCTGGTTAATACAGTGCTCCTCTGGTTTACCCAACCACTCTGGAGAAGGGACTTGGATAAATCTGGAAACGTCGGTCGTCTGTGTCAAGAAACTACTAACTGTATTGATTCGCCGCAGTCTGATTTAAGAAAGAAATAAAGACATAAATGTTAAACATAGAAACGTATCAGTTTCTATCAGTGTGAGAAAATACTTTCCATTTCTCCATTCAGTTCACTTGTAACTGAATGACCTCCTAAGGTCAGCAGCACCTGTGTTTAATATGGGCCTGTTCACTTCCACGTTGCACCAGAGTTACGGCGTAATCTCCTTCCTCCTGTGAGACATGGATTAGACCTATAGAGCCATGCCGGATATCTTCATTCCTGCTCCTAATCGTTTCCATCTTAAGCTTCACACGAGCCTCATGATCTGACCCAGGATCAGCCAAAAGACCGGCAAAGCCCTAGTCAGTGCTGCAATCGGAGGTCTCGTTCTGCTTCCTCTCAGACGGCAAAAAGGAGACGACACTCGTCCTTTCTCCGTGATGATGATCTCATCTATAGGACCTCATTTAGGAGAAAATACAGTGAGCAAAGTTATGACGACGGTGTAAGAGAAGCAGACCAGATGTTTGGAGTGAAGTTGTTTTCTTTTGTATGAAACAAGAACTGGCCAATAGGGGAGTCCGTACGAGGGGAATGGTGGGTGCAGTTTCCCTGGTAAGTTTCTGAAATGTCTTTTTACAATCTGCATTAATAAAAGACATAGGAAGTTGCTTTGTTTTCTGGCTGCTTGGAGAAGGGCAATTGCAAATCTGAATTGTTGTTGATAATTTCAAATTGGCTGCAGAAATAGAACCATAAGTAGGACTGGGTACCGTTAAATGATACCAGTATCGAAAAAAAGGTTGAGTTGCGACTTGTATTGAAAAAATAAATGAAAACAGGTACCGAAAAACGTATTACTGTATATCTTTAGAAACTACGTTTTGATGCCTGTTGGTCCAGGGGGAGCATTAAAGAAAGTTGCTTGGTTGTTTCAGATCAAATAAACAAACCAAATTGCAAAGAAATAGTCTTTTATGGAATAAATTAACATTATTGTTCTGTTTTCTGGGTGACAAATATTTTAGTATGTGTATTGAAAGAAGTATCGTTCAGGTGTCGGTATCGTTAACCAAGTATCGTTAAAGTACAGGTATTGAAAAAAAGTGTAACAGTACCCAGTCCTAACAATGAGCAGCATTTTCTATATGGTCCCCTGTCTCTTGTGGACATTGTTTACTTCTTGTTGTCAGGGGATAGACTTTATCACCAAAGGTTATTTGTTCATCTGCCTTGATTCAAATGAGAACTCACGAGACGTCCCGTCCTTAATCCATATGGCTTTGCTACTGCATCTGACACTTTGCGTTAAGCGATGTATGGCTTGGATTCCATGAAACTCTCTCTACACACTGTCCCTGAGCCACCTTGAAGGCCACGTGAGGCTTGGAGGTCTGTAGTGATCGACTCTGCAGAAAGTTAACGACCGCGTGTGAAATAGTCTGGCCTGGACCTGGATGTCCATGTCCCTCCCGCGTTGAACACCGCGACAGGCCCTGAGCCCTAACCCTGTTAGACCTAATATAATCTATGAAAATGATATGCCAAGGGAATGGGCTGCGGAGTGAAGGACCACAGACAGTGGCCTCAACCCTTTATTAAAATGATGTTGAGTAAGCACTTTCGATTTCAGGGACGGACAAAGCTAGACCAACGCGGAAAAAAAAAAGTTTTTAAGAATATCAAAATATTCGTTAAGAATATTAAGAACATTCAGGCCTGCTGAGAGGGAGCAAAATGCCTAAACCGCCGAAAATAGAGGCGAAGCAACAGGCAGATTCGGCGGTGGAAGAGGAATACGTAAGCCTCAGTCGAGTCACGGAGCTCATGGAGCAGCAGAGGGTCATGTTCAGGGAATTAATTCAACAACAACAGGAGAACTTCAAAGGATTTATTAAACTCATAATGGAATCAACAAACACCCGCATGGATTTACAGACTAAGGACATTCAAGAACTAAAAACAAGCCTGCAGTTCACGCAAGGTGAGGTGGACACTTTAAAAGAACATAATCTGAAACTCACGGAGCGCACAAACACTTTACAAACGGACTTTTACAAAGTATGTGACAATTTACACATCATCACGGACAAACTGGAGTATCTGGAGGGGCAGAGCCGCAGAAACAACCTGGTATTTGAGGGAGTGTTGGAGTCGCCTGGGGAGACCTGGGCCGACGCCGAGGTAAAAGTTAAGGAGATACTGAAGGAGAAGCTACAGCTAAATCACGCGGTGGAGGTGGAGAGGGCTCACCGCGTAGGGAAACACGACGGCGGGAGAGACTGGCCGAGACCCATCATCGCCAGACTACTGAGGTGGAAGGATCGCGAGGAAATCTTGCAGCGCGCCAAACGACTTAAAGGAACAAAAATCTTCATAAACGAGGACTACACCGAATCAATAAAAAGAAAACGCAAAGAACTGATGCCGGAGCTGAGAGCTGCACGAGAAAGGGGGGAGATCGCCTTCTTGAGATATGACAAACTCATTATACGTCCACGCAGCAGTACACCACATCCAGTATAAACACCGGGAAAAGCGTATGGATTTTGGTATGTAAAAGCACATAATTTCACATGTCCAGTAATACATATAGTTCTATAGGAAGCACCGACTTGGACTTTTCAATAAGGAGAATTGCTGAAGCAAACTCCCAGGATTTTACATTCTCTCAATACGACCTACAGAACACTGAGATCGACATCGACCCGGAAAATAACTTTTTTACTAGAGCTACCAATGACTGTCAATACTACACAGAGGATCTGTACAATAGTAAACTTAAGAACATTAAGGCATTCACTGTAATCCACTTCAATAGTCGAAGCCTCTATGCAAACTTTGACCACATCAAAAGCTTCTTAAAACAGTTTTCCACACCATTCAGTGTCATTCTAATCACAGAAACATGGATCAATAATGATAGAGAATTTGAGTTTTCTATTGATGGTTATGAATTTATAAGTATGAACAGAAGGAACAAGCATGGAGGGGGCGTAGCTATGTTTATAGACTCCAACTATAGTTACAAAGTAATGCAAAATAAGACAATGGTGGTGGAAGATACACTTGAATGCATTACTGTTGAAATTACAAGGCAAAAAAAGAAAAATATTATTGTGAGTTGTATTTATAGAACACCTGGCTCTGATGTAGATGTTTTTTCTAACTGGATGGAGGAGCACTTTTCAGGATTAAATCATAAAGTCATGTTTGTGGGGGGAGACCTCAACATCGATTTGTTAAACCCATATAAACATAAAAAGACGGACGAATTTATAAATACTTTATTCAGTATAGGTCTGTTTCCTCTAATCACTAAACCAAGTAGAATAACAACTCATAGTGCAACCTTGATTGATAACATTTTCTCAAATGAAATTGAAAGTGATACAGTCAGCGGGTTAATTATAAATGATATTAGTGATCACCTTCCAGTTTTCGTTATGTATAAAAATGGATATGTAAAAGATGAAGAGGAAAACAAGTATTGGTTTAGAAGGGTAAAAACAGAGAAAACTATTGATGCATTTAAAAAGGAGCTTTTAGCTCAAGACTGGAGTATTGTGTACAGAGAGAATGACACGAATATGGCGTATGATGAGTTTACGCGAGTATTTCAAAAGGTATACGACAAAAACTGCCCAATGAAGAAATACAGTAAAAACAGAAAGTGTAAAGAAACACCATGGATGTCTAAAGGTTTACTAAATGCTTGCAAGAAAAAAAATAATCTTTACAAAAACTTTATAAATAACCGAACAAAAGAAGCTGAGGATAAATATAAGAAATATAAAAATAAACTGACAGGTATCATTAGAAAATGTAAACAGGATTATTATAATAAGTTGTTGGATAGTAATAAGAATAATATTAAAGGTTTATGGAACATCTTAAATAGTATAATTAGAAATAAACCAAGAACGATTAATTATCCAAAATATTTCAAAGATGAGGATAACACTTTAAATAATATGAATGAAGTAGTCGAAACATTTAATAAATTCTTTGTAGATGTTGGACCGAACCTTGCTGCAAAAATTGTAAACGTTGAGAACTATAATTGTGATCTGATAGAAGCAAATCCTATGTCCCTGTTCCTCAAACCTGTGGAGGAAAAGGAGATACTGGACATTGTTAAAGGGTGTAAAAATAAAACTTCGACCGATTACCATGACATGGACATGAAAACTTTAAAAACTGTTATTGAAAGTATCTCTAAGCCGTTAACTTACATCTGTAACTTATCGTTGCAAACTGGACAATTTCCTGATAGTATGAAAGTAGCAAAAGTGATTCCTCTGTTCAAAGCAGGAGATAAACATCTCTTTACAAACTATAGGCCTGTTTCCCTTTTACCGCAATTCTCTAAAATCTTAGAAAAGGTTTTTAACTCTAGACTCGACAGCTTTATTGAAAAGTGTAATTTACTCTCGGACAATCAGTTTGGGTTTAGGAACAATCACTCAACCTCACACGCGCTCTTTGATATAACTGAAGAAATAACTAATGCTGTAGATAACAAGAAATGTGCAATAGGGTTATTTATTGACCTGAGTAAAGCGTTTGATACAATAAACTATGATATATTAATTAATAAACTAGAACTTTATGGAATTAGGGGGGTAGCTCTACAGTGGGTTACCAGTTACTTAAAAAATAGAAAACAATGTGTGAAAATCGGTGATTATCAGTCGAGTTGTCGACAAATTGTCTGTGGTTTACCTCAAGGTTCTATTCTGGGCCCAAAATTGTTTAATATGTATATTAACGACATTTGTAAAACGTCTGAAATACTTAAATTTATCTTGTTTGCTGACGATACAAATATTTTTGCATCAGGAGACGACTTACAGCAGCTGTGTCGGATTGTTAACTTGGAACTCAAAAGTGTCAACAAGTGGTTCAAACAAAATAAATTATCTTTAAATCTGAGTAAAAGCAAAATGATGATATTTGGCAACTGTAACTCCAATGCTCAGGAAGCGATTCAGATAGAAGGTGTTGTTATCGAGCGAGTGCATGAAATCAAATTCCTTGGTGTGATTATTGATGACAGAATTACTTGGAAATCTCATATTAAATATATATCTACGAAAATTTCTAGAAGCATTTCAGTAATTGCAAAAGCAAAGCACATTTTAAACATCAAAGCTCTACATACCTTATACTGTTCTCTGATTTTGCCCTACTTATATTATTGTACTGTGGTTTGGGGTAGTACTTACAAAAACACAGTTAAACCAATAATATTGTTGCAAAAAAGAGCTATCCGAGTAATTCATAAAGTTGGGTTTTTGGACCACACAAACTCATTATTTTTAAAATCAAAGATCATGAAGTTTTGTGACATTGTTGAGTTCCAAACTGTTCAAATGTTATTCAAAGCAAGGTATAAATTGTTACCAAACCAATTACAAAGAAGGTTCCAAGAACGTACTGGTTGTTATGAATTACGTGATGAATTAAACTTTAGGATTCAGAAACATAGCACAACTTTGAAAAGTTTTAGTCCAACAGTTAATGGTGTTCAATTGTGGAATAAACTGGAGATGGATTTGAAACGATGTCCAAACATCAACCTGTTCAAATTTAAATACAAACAAAAGACTTTTGAAATATACAGACAAGAAGAAATGTGTTGCCACTAGGGGGAGCAGTAGGATGGATTATGTGTATTGTTCCTCTATAATCTGGAAGAGTGTTGCTGCTTGGAACGGTTGTCATTCTATTGCTCAAATTCACAAATGGAGAATTAGGGTTGGCAGGTTATGGATCTGTTGAGAGGAATCCTCCCAACGGGCTCTAAACCTTGTCTTTTAATGCACCACTCAGCATAGGAACATATTCTACAAAATCAGCTGTTAGGGCAGCCATGTGGGGGTTTGTTGATTGGGAGTTACTGCCCTCTTCATCTGGCCCGCTCTACACTTTGGCTTTTTAATGCACCACACTATGCAGGGCTTGCAGCATACTTCACATATAACTCAAATAAATAAATATATAATAATAATGATTATGGAAATTACACCCAAATTAAAATTATACTGAGAATGGTAATGACAACTGGAAAGTATCAAGATCTCAGATTATAATATCTATTAATGTACCTTCATAACATAAAAGTAACTCTCGGTTATCAAGGGTAAAAATCTGGAAGAAATATATTAAGGATCACATTTTTTTTTTTTTTGACTGCTTTGTTCTAGACATCGTACATGAAACGGGATTGTTGTTGTAGCTGTGCGTTGCTTCAATTAATTGTATAAACAGTTCATATATTATTATTTTTTTTGGTAAGTTTGTAAGTTGGTCTGTACGAATGTAGCTGCTTGAAATGTTCTTTTTTTATTTATTTTATTGCACTTGGGGGTGGGCAATCATAAGCTTTTGCTTCAGCCCACTCCTTTTGAGCACTATGTGTACTGCTCAAATAAACAAATAAACATTAAACATTAAACATTGGCTGATGGTATTAGGATGGATCGATAGTGGTTTGGCGTCAGAATGTTAATAAATCGTGATTAGAAGTCTTGTGCGCCGCTGCATTTATGGTACAATGATCTGGAGCTGAGCAAATGCATCTCAGAGCAGAGTAAACACCCAGATCAATGAATGACCAACCATCAGCTCAATCAAGTCTACAGTTCGGACGGTTTCAGCCACGCCCAAACGTTTTCCCTTTGTGGGCCAAAAGGGAAAAAGTATTTGCGGGCCAACAAATATTCAAAGAGACATCTCTTACAAATTTTAGCATTCCTCGCAGACCCAATCAAACTCCTTCAGGTGCCATTTTGACAATATTCCCTTCACATGATGCTATGTTCACACCAAACACTCACAGCATGCTCTGTAGTATGTGGACAAAGGGATTCAGAAGTGTGAAGTTAGCAAATTTAGCTGATGATGAGAAGCACAAATGGACAGAAAATACAACATACAGTAGGCCGCACTACTTGGACTGGCCTCTGACTTTTTCAGTTTGGTTTTGACGGTCTTTGGTTCGAGAAAAAGAGGTGGCCTTGGTGAACGATTGAACTTCTGGATCAGGTGTAGGTTGGGACACTTACAGATGGCCAAAACAGGGGCGGAGACGGCTTTGTGCAGAAATTTCAGATGTGAAGACGCCTTTAAGTTACCACCCAACGCACTTCCTGATCAAGTTGAAGTGTGTTAACTTTGCTGTGAGTTTGCACCACATTTATAACATACCAGTTATCCTACCCTTTTACTCCATAAATAGTTACTATGAAAATGAATCTTCAATGAAGGTACTTGAGTCATCTTCTCTACCCGTAGTTGAAGTCTTTGAACGTTTCGCCTCTCATCCAAAAGGCTTCGTCAGTGGACTAAAGTCCCGTTCAGCTTAGATAAAGACCAACAAGGAGTTGGGGTTGGCCCGGCTCCTCCCCTCTAATCACAGCTACTCTCAAATGTGGGTAAACACCTTTGAAGTAGAGTGTCTCTAATGACCTGCTCACAAAATGTTGACCTCCCCGTCCTCAAAGGAGTGGTTGGAGGCTTTGAGGTGGAGGTGCACCGCCGACTGAATTGAATAATAGAATAAACCACAGTGCTTTGTTTGTGGCTCGGAGTTTTGTCTTTGGGATGAACTCATTTTTGTCTCAGTGTGTTCACCGGTTTGTGGTTCACTGGAATCCTGTGCTGCCTAAAGATTCTCTGAAGTTTCTCTGAGACCCCGGCTACATACGACACTACGACTCCCTTTCTTCTGGGCTCTGGAGTCTGTCTTGTTCTTTGGGTCTTCTTGCCCTTTGTGCTTTAGTGAAAGACCAGTTAGGATAGCCACAGTCTGAGAGGGCTCTCTGGACATGTTGCTCCTCTTTGGTCTTTCCTTCTGCACTGGTAGCACCTCTTTAGCTCTATGTCTGAGCGTCATGATGACCCCTAGTTTGTGCTGGAGTGGATGGTTAGAGTCAAACATCAAATACTGGTCAGTATGAGTTGCCTTCCTGTAAACCTCTGTCTGAAATTGTCCGTTTTCCCTTATGATAACTTTACAATCTAAAAAGGCAAGTTGTTTCTCTTTGGCGTCCTCCTGAGTAAATGTAATGCTGGGGTCCACAGCATTGATGTGATCTGTAAAAGGTGCCACTTCCTTCTGTTTAATTTTGACCCACGTGTCATCTACATATCTGAGCCAGTCAGACTCAGTCATCCTGTTGTTCCTGATGGCTGATTCTGCTGTTATGATGAAGTCCACTGTAGGAATGGATTTGGGTTTAATAGAAAAATTCAGCCCCTTGGAGAGCACGCTCTTCTCTGCCTGGGGGAGTTCTCTGTCAGAGAGGTTTTTAACCCAATTGGCTGTAGTTTTAGGATTTCTATCTATTTCTTCATTCCCACGCCATTGCCTGCTGTATCTTGCCTGGTTTTGCCCTAAGAGTTTTAGAAACTTACCTTTCTGTCTCTATTTGGACCTTCTGTGTTGGTCCATCTGAGCCACTTGTGTGAAATTATAAATCTTGAGGAAGGCCTCTTCGGTCACCCAAGACGCTAATCTCTGTTGGATAGCTAAGGCCTCAGAATTTAGCTTGTCGAATCCTTGATCTTCATAACATAGATGTGTTACAATTTCTCTGCTGTATATCCTGCTTCCAGAGCCTTCTGCTTCAGGCAGCTGGGGATCAATCTGTTCTGTCTACATCTAAGGTTGAACCCGAGGTGGTTCCTCTCGTCTGCTAATTTTCTGGCGGTCTTCTCCAGACACTTCACCCCCCTTGCCTCCCTCCATTGCCATGTTACATTTTTGCACATTTCTGATATCGGTTCATCATCGTTAGACCCCAAAAATATTATATTTTAATATATCTTATATATCTTATAATATAAAAATATTATAAGATATATAATTTCTGTCCCAGCCCAAGATTGCGAATACAAGCGGCAGAACAGCTGGAGGAGGTGTGTGGTCTGGGCATCTCTGCTCAGACTGCTGCTTCTGCGACCCGGCCCTGGATAAAGCGGAAGGAAATGGATGGGATGGATGGTTCACCTAGATATATGCATGTTTTGTTTTGTGGCATTAAAATATTGTGTTAAGCTATTTGCATTTGCATTTTGATCTCCTTCCACCCGTATAAACCCTGATACTTGTCCTCCACAAAGAGCAAAAGCAATCCAGTGACGCATCAGATATGAACCATACGCTTCATGCGATAACACAAGCTTCAGTGGGAATATTGGGGCTGTACACACTGTACCTATCAGCCCCTCTGCAGACCTCATGTGCCTCGCTCACACCGACATAACCCTCCAATACGCCATATTAGCCTGCCTCTCTGCCCCCCCCCCCCCCCCATTAGCCCCTAAACCCCTCTATTAGCGCCTTCAGTGGATTCCATACAGCCCGCTCAGTGCCTTATAGCCTGCCAGCCTGTAGCTAATCTCCCGCCTGTATGTCCCTGTAATTTCAGCAGCTCAGAGCCAGCCGCCGCAGAAGCCTAGCGTGCCCCCCCTGCTGTCGGTCAGCTTCACCATCACAGGTACAGTAGCTGGTTCTAAAGTCACCACATCAGTGCTCTGGTCATCATTAATACATGCCCATATCAGTCAGTGGTGGAAGACTCTTCGCTGAAGTCATCAAGTTACATCAAGCAGAGTTTTTCCTTTTTCGAGAAGTACATTAGGGCTGCACTGTGGTGTGATCTTCTGTATTAGAAAAAGCATTTCAAAAACCGTATGTTCCACTTCATTTCAACATAAATCGTGTTGAAACATGACTTAACCTGTTGCTTGCAGTCCCCCCGATCAAGCATTAGGGTTATGGTTAGGAACGGCAACTAAGATGTAGGTTTTGTTTCACTCACCCAGATCTTACACATGTTTTTATAAATTAGAAGGTCTCGGCTTTCAAATGAGGTATCACCCTGGCATATGGTGTATGCTGTAAGCTCTCCAGTCAATACACTTTGAGATGTGGATATGCAGGATTGCTAACTCTAACCCTAAAGCTAACACTAAGGTGGCAGATAAAAGGTTGAGGCAGAATAGAATCTCAGACAGATAGAAAACTATCCTAATAATTATGCTTGATTACATTTGCAGTAAAAACAACCTTTTCTGGTGATTTTGTGCCATTTCAACAAGAGGCCTGAGTGCCACCAAAACTTGGGGGCCGCACTTTGGGCACCCTTGGGTTAAGGGAAATGTGTTAAAACAGTGTTAGGGTTAGCAACTATGCATATCCAAATCTCAAAGCGTGTTAACAGGAGAGCTCAATCTAATATTTTTTTTAGGTAGTGTAATTAAGTAGTTTTTTTTTTTCTTTTCTCCTTCAGTAAATTGACATTTGTGATTAAGACACAGTGCATTTATTTATTTATTTGTTTTTCCTTCCGTTCAAAAACTAGCAGGCATTTTTGCAGCAGTGACCCTGAACAGTGGCCTCAAAGTTGGGAAACAGGCTTGTGAACTCATCCCTGTGAAGAATTGGGGAAATGCATTACTAAAACTGAATTGTTTGTACATTTTTAAGTCACAATGCACCTTTGTGATTCTCAGTCAGACGAAACAATGCCAATTCTCAGTCATCCAGGTAGTTAGATTAACCTTGTGAACACTCCAGGACTCCTATAGGGATTATTCAGTATTGCGCAGCCCCACAGTGCAAGAAAAGTGAAATACCTAAATACTTTCCACCACTTCCTTTCATGACTAAAACTCACTCCTCTCACCTCCGCTATTATAAACAACTTTCCCAACGGCATCATTGACTGAGTTTCTAATCTCCCTATCATCTTGTCCTTGTTTTGTGCTTTGTCCTCAACGTCATACTTTTCGCCGTTTTTGTTTTTTTGTGTCTGGCAAACGGAGCGCTGTTCGCCTCTGCGCCGGCATCTGTTAAACCAGACAGACTTGTGATATTTCGTAAATGCAATTAAAGTCCAATTAGCAGGAGATTGTGACTGCAAATGAGCTGCTCCGACTGTTCAGCCCCAAATGAGCACTTCATATGTTCTATTATAATGTTATCGCAGTTGTTAAATGGCCTGGGGTACGCGCTCTAATCCTGCTTTCACAAAAATGCTAAACTGTTTTTTTTGTTTTTTGTGTGTGTGTGTATGTGTGGTCCTTTTGAAATAATATTTTAATTGTAAACAATGGAAATTCTTTAAAAAATACACTGTAACCGTTTACTGCAACTTCAACAGTAGTTTACTGTGAAAACAGTATTGCACTGCAAATTGAAATGACAGTCAAATGCGGTAATTCACAAATAATTTGGGAAATGGTTGAGTGATAGTTATTCACTGTAAAAATAAAATAGCGAGTTTAGTTAAATTTCACCATACTGTCTAGGTGGGAAACTGTTTCTGTTAAGAATACAGTACAGAGGTATTACAGTATTGTACTGTAACAATTATAGTGCATTGAATCAGGAAATGGATACAGTAAATTACTGTAAACATTACAGTAAATTACAATAAAATTTTGTACAACATTAGTGTAGTACAAAATGTTGTACTACACTACAACATTATATTATATTATAATCGCAATACTTTACAGTGTTACACTAGTAATACTGTATATTAATATTGCAGAAACTGGCAGTACAGTATCTTACTGGAATCCTGTTGCCAGGCATTGCTCGTTGTTTATAATTTAGATACAACAGTATATAGATACAGTGTATTTATAGGGAGCCTCCATCTGTTTAAGTAAGCGCACAGTTAGAAAGATTAGGGAAGTTGTAAAGTTGAAATAACTGGAAAATGAAATAACACATTTTTCTTTCATCCGTTGCTGAGCCATTGCTTTAATGGACTGCCTATAATATTTCCAAAACACATGAGCCTTTTGTTGGCAGCTTCTCCCGTCTGTCCGAGCCAAACGTGGATTAACTGAGCGTGTTATTCTCCGCAGACTCATCGTTTAAACAAAACTCTCCAAATACGCAACATTAAGGCACTAAGTTTACTTATTCCCTGATTCACTGTTTGGCTTCGCTCATATTATCTACAACGAACATTGAAATGTACACAAACGTTTAGTTTGACAGCTGAACGATACATTCGCTGTAGGTTTAATACTGTCTGTGGGTAGTTGTGATAGAAAAGGCTCAACATGCAACTGCAGGAAACCTGTGATGGAGGGAGGTGAAAAAAGTACTTGACTACTGAGTATATGTAGTGTGTATGTTAGTGTGGGTCACCACAGGGCACCAGCAGAACCCAAATAAACACGTCAAATACTGAACAGTATCCGTGGCCAGTGCTTTAAATAACAATAGTAGAAATGGCTACACTTGTATTGCACTTTACGAGCCTATGTTACCAAGTTTATCAAAGCGCTACACTGTCGTCTTCATTCATGCCATCCTCACTGGTGGTAAGTGACTATTGTAGCCATACCCGCCCCTGGGGTAGACTGACGGAAGCGAGGCTGCCCTCTGCACCATTGGCTTTTCTAACCACTACCAACCACTCACACTTACAGTCAAACACACTCATTCTTCCTGGTCTATTGTGCATGTTTTTAGTGGTAGGGGAAACTGTAGTGCCCCGAGGAAACCTACACAGACACGGGAAGAACATAGAAACGTGGAACCTTCTGTCTGTGAAGCACGAGCACTAACCGCTGTGCCACTCAGGATCATCAAACATGTTTGTTACTCACAGTTTCAGGTTATGGAGGCTGCCATGGAACAAATAGCTGTAACACAATCGCCCTGACACGTCACACAAGAGGATCGCCACGACTACTCAGCCAGTCCCTCTGTATTAAAACTCCCCTAGTGTGTGTCCGACTGTGGAATAATGTTACCTCAAAATAATATTACTCATGTACTAAGGTCGGTGGGGAGTCCTTGCCTCAAGTGGAGGAGTTTAAGTATCTCGGGGTCATGTTCACGAGTGAGGGACGGATGGAGCGTGAGATCGGTAGACGGATCGGTGCGGCGTCAGCAGTGATGCGGTCGCTGTATCGGACTGTTGTGGTGAAGAGGGAGCTGAGTCTGAGGCAAAGCTCTCGATTTACCGATCGATCTACGTTCCCACCCTCACCTATGGTCATGAGATTTGGGTAATGACCGAAAGGACAGGATCGCGAATACAAGCGGCCAAAATGAGTTTCCTTCGCAGGGTGGCTGGGCGCACCCTCCGAGATCGGGTGAGGAGCTCAGTTACCCGGGAGGAGCTCGGACTCGAGCCGCTACTCCTCCACGTCGAAAGGAGCCAGCTGAGGTGGCTAGGGCATCTGTTCCTGATACCTCCTGGTCGCCTCCCTCGGGAGGTGTTCCAGGCATGTCCCACTGGGAGGAGGCCTCGTGGAAGGCCCAGGACACGCTGGTGGGACTATGTCTCCGAGCTGGCCTGGTGTCGTCTCGGGGTCCCCCCAGAACAGCTGGAGGAGGTGTGCGTGGATCGGGAAGTCTGGGCATCTCTACTGAGACTGCTGCCCCCGCGACCCGGCCCCAGATGAATGGATGGATGTACTAAGTAAAAAGTTGGTAAAACTACGGCAAGAACAATTATTTCAAAAAGTTCACTTGAATGTAACTCACTTCTGCTGAATATTATCACGGCCAGAGTGTATTGTCCCACCTCGAGCCCGAGTGCGAATCTACCGCACACACGTCTGAACAACAATACACACGCAAGCATGCACAATACAACACAAAATACTTATTACCATGATCATTTAGGACAAACCTGTGCTGACGGTTATCTCCCGCTCGTCTGTGGCCGGCGCAGCTCCCCGAACAGGAGCAGGATTAGTGGTGCCTGTCGCGAGCGTTTGTGTGTGGAATTAGGAGTTTTGCATTTCAAAAGCCTCTCCGCGCTCTTACCGAGTGGATAATGTTCCCTCCATGGCAGTAAGCTCCCGGACGCGGCGCGTAACCAGGTCCTGCGTTTAAACACGGCTCACTCCGCTCTGATGACACGCTAAAGCGGATCAGAGAACACGCCGAGGCCGGGGTTTTAGGGAGATGGTGATTCATGGTTATGTGCAGCACGACTGAAGTGCTGTTTGAGTTCAGCCGTTAGGGTTAACGGAGACTTTATCAAAGCCAATGGGTTATAGGACAAGTCAGATTTCAGACTTTTCAACTCCACCAATTAAATTAGGAACGGAGTAAAAATAAACTCGATACTTGATACCGATTTTTATACGACAGCAAAATAATTCCCTCTTTATTTATATACTATATTTGCTTGTGTCTTTTTCCACCTGCACTGAATTGTGTTCATTCCAGAACACTCAACACTATATTAGTTTATTGATGAGAGTGAGAGAGCCGAGGCAGTATGGATTAGCAAAATAGGTTTTGCTAACCAACGCGTTGATGACGCTGTAAATAAAAAAAAATACTATTTCGCTAATGCGGAGTGCCTCGGCTCCCTCTCATTCTCATCAAAAGTCACCTGATCCAGTGCACTCTGCCTCTTCTCTACTATATTGGTTGATTTGGTTTGAGCCCCTTCTTGAAAAATTATTGCAATATAAGGTCTTATTTGTGCTCTCTACTTGAATAGTCTGTACGATATTCATAGTCAAATGCTTATATACTAGGATTTAACCTATAATATAAACTATTTACAGGCTGGATTTGGCCAATGTCTGTCTCTGCCTTAAAGGGACTAGACAGAGTTTAAACATGTTAACATCATGTATTTTCCTCCCTACATGCTCCAGTCATGTCCTAATGTGTAGAATGCCAACTGCCTCGAAAATCCTGCACTGTCACTCAGAAAGGTGTTCATTCAAGCCTTAGTATAGAGACTTGTGCATAAGACCTGAGGTGGCATTAGCGAGTATAAAAATGATGACTTCTATCTATTCCCTTTAATGAAACAGTGAACAGTCACTACTGTCCAGAACAGTGCATTCATTCAAAGCATCAAACAATGTTTAAAATGTACCTTTAAAATGCCTTCAAATATATTCATAAGTCCATATACAAATAATAAACATGTAACTGTAACAGTTGGCTTTGATATCATTTCATTTTGAGAATTTTAAGATAAAGGCTTAATATCCAATGCTAACTGACACATGTAAAGGAATGGAGGCCACTAAACAAGCTGTGCACAGGTTAACGTTAGCAACACGCTACCGTTCAGTTTCTTTTAGAATATACATTTTGCAAATAGTATTTTCACATATTTGTTATATTTGTGCCATTAAAAATATACGATGTGGGCATTAAAATGGCAGTGTATTGTATTTTATTGCATGCACTTAGCTTTATTGTTACTATTGTTTGTTGTTGGACATTGCATAAAAAATCCTAGTTTGACAAGGGAAAAAAAACAACACTACCATACATCCCGGACTGATGAGCGCACATGACTATAAGCCACACTAACATTTTGACATACATTGGCCGCACTGCTCTATAAGCCGAGCTTTCCACGCTGTTTGATTAGACGCGCCATGAACGCTGGGAATGCAGGACTTTTCTCTTCGTGAATGAAGAGCTGGGCAGGAGGAGTCTGTAAACCCGCCATCCGATTCCCTTTCGAATGTAGTTATTAACGTAAACCTGTCCGGGTTATCGTGCAGATGAGTGGGCTACATCCAAAAGGAACCCCATGAGCTCTCCAGGGTCTCCAACGCACACCACTTTATGTTTGTATGTGGAGCTGTTATTGCGTCTTCCTCATGTCGGAGTGCTGTCATTAGAAATGTTTTTGGATCCAGGTGCATTGTTATGGAGAACATGACACCATATTCAGTACGAGCGTAAAGATCTATAGATTAGTTGCACAATTGTATAAGCCGCAAGGTTCAAGGCGTGTGAAAAGAGTGGCATTCTGACTGTGATATATGCATAAACCCTGAGCATGTTAACGATGAAGCAGTCCACGCACCACAGGGTGAGACCCACAGCCATAGAGCATGCAGTCTCCCTTACGCTTTGCTCGCTCCTGTTTAATCTAGTCCTCTGCGTTCATAAAGAGCCGCTGACGTCCCCGAGGACCCCTCTCTTCTCTTATATTCATGGTTTCACACGCCGGCCGCATATTCCACCACTTTCACGTCCTCTGCCGTCTGCGTGTAATGCGATGTGCACGCTTGTTCCGCCTCGTTTCGGGTTCTATCTTCTCGCTGAGCGCCCCCTGGGAGCTCCCTGCCGCTCCTCACGCCAGTTGCGTCATGAAAACCTCTCCGTTACCCTTTCCACACACACACAGGGGCGCTTCCAGCTCCGTTAAGGGCCCATGGTAAGTTATATCCGCAAAATTACTTCTAATTCTGTTCCAGAATGGCTGTTTTAAAGATATTAACTTGTTTTCTTAAACTGCATTTTCTCACATTTTATGGACAACTACTCGTCCTACACTGGCATCTCCCACACCCCGCTTACATCAACTTCTTAAAAGCGTAATCATTCAAAATTACTGCCGTTGTTTTCTCCGTCAGCTCCGGGATTTGGTCCATTTTTTGACCAAAAGAGTGAAACGCTGCCGGAGAGGAAAGCCCTCGTTTGCCTTTACCCGGCATATTCCTCTCGAACGCCCGCTCACTTCCCAACAAGATGGACGAGCTAGCGCTGCTGCTGAGGAGGAACAAGGACGCTTCCTCCTCTTGTGTTCTGTGCTTCACGGAGACATGGCTGGGCGCGGAGATCCCGGACAGTGCGCTACAACTGGAGGACTTTCAGCTCCTCCGCGCTTGGGACTCGAGGCTCTCCGGCAAAGCACAAGGCGGTGGAGTTTGTTTCTACATCAACAGCAGCTAATGCTCTGATGTGACTGATCTCCAAACACTGCTGTCCTGCTCTGGAATATCTCTTTGTTAACTGTAAACCATTTATTCACCGTGGGAGATTGTTTCAATCATCCTGGTGGCGGCTTATATTGTGGTGCCATGCCACTTTATTCAGAAAATGTCCCATTGAGCAGAGGTGCCATTAGTCCGACATCTCTAACCCATTTGTGTTGTGGATTAGAGAGACATATACAACCACTGGCCTTAACCTTAAGGTCAGTGGACACTTGCCTGAACCTCATTTTATTTTCCAAACCCTACTCAATGGGACATTTTCGGAATAATGAGACGTCGGACTAATGGGTTGGCGGACTAATGGGCATGTGGAGCGAACTTTTCCGGACTCTCTTGTTATCATGCTTGGTGACATTAACAAGACAGTTTATTAAATAAACGGACATACAATTCAATAAGGTGCACATCATACCAACTCGCACCAGTGTTTGTTTCAACAATGATAAGCCCTGGTTCACACCCAAACTCCGACAGCTACAAAAGGAGAAGGAGGCTGCGCACAGTGACTGGAACTGGTACAGAGAGGCGAAGTAAGGCAAGGCAAGGCAACTTTATTTATACCGAGCATTTCGTACACAAGGCAACTCAATGCGAAGTACCGCTTCGGCAGGAAAGTGGGGGAAGCAAAATCTGCATATTCAGCCCGTGGACTTCAGGAAAGACACAGCCCCACCGTCTCCCCTCGCCCTGACAGACTCTCCTACCCCCATCTCCATCGTGGACTCTTTCCGTTTGCTTGTCCCTACAGACCGGGACAGGCATCGACTGCAGCACATTGTGCTGCTGAGAAGGTGATTGGCTGTGACCTCCCATCTCTGCTGTTCACCTCCAGGACCCGGAGGCATGTGGGTCGGATCACAGCTGACCCTTCTCACCCTAGACACGGACTATTCACCCCTCAGACCCATAAATCCTGCCACTTGAACAGTTTTTTCCCCTCCGCCATCAGACTCATGAACAAAAAGACATAATATAACTTAAAAGAGGTGCCTACCTACCAGTGCAGAAGGAAAGACCAAAGAGGAGCAACATGTCCAGAGAGCCCTCTCAGACTGTGGCTATCCTAACTGGTCTTTCACTAAAGCACAAAGGGCAAGAAGACCCAAAGAACAAGACAGACAGACTACAGAGCCCAGAAGAAAGGGAGTTGTAGTGCCGTATGTAGCCGGGGTCTCAGAGAAACTTCAGAGAATCTTTAGGCAGCACAGGATTCCAGTGAACCACAAACCGGTGAACACACTGAGACAAAATGAGTTCATCCCAAAGACAAAACTCTGAGCCACAAACAAAGCAATGTGGTTTATTCTATTCGATGCAAAGAAGAAGAATGCAAAGAACATTATATTGGAGAAACTAAACAAGTTTTACAGAAGAGACTTTATCAACACCGAAGAGAAAGCACAAGGGGCCCCCAGTCGGCGGTGCACCTCCATCTCAAAGCCTCCAACCACTCCTTTGAGGACGGGGAGGTCAACATTTTAGCTAAAGAAGAACGTTGGTTTGAAAGAGGTGTTAAAGAAGCTATTTTTTGTCAGGAAAGAAAATCCATCCATGAACCGGAATGGTGGGCTCAGATTTAATCTTTCCGTCACTTTACTCCAATCTCCTTCGGGAGAAACCGACAGGGCATGGCCAGTCCAAGGAGACGGCACCTCAGCCAACAAAAGAACAATAGGCAGGTAATTAGCAGTGATCAGCCATGAATAGGACAGATACTGGGTAGTGATCATCTATGACAGGACTGACCGATACTGAGGTGAGCAGATCGTTAGAGACGCTCTACTTCAAAGGTTGTTTACCCACAGGTGGGAGTAGCTGTGATTAAAGGGGAGGAGCCGGGCCAACCCTAACTCCTCCCCATTGGTCTATATATTCAGCTGCGGCCAGAGTGGGACTTTTGTCGCTGACGAAGCCTTTTGGATGAGAGGCGAAACGTTCGAAGACTTCAGCTACTGAGTACAGAAGATGAATCAAGTACCTTCATTGAAGATGGACAACTCCTGTACGACTGAGAACTTACACAGACATAATATAACTTAGTTACAGACTCATGGATGTATCTGCTCTGTTGCACTGTGTGGTGTGTCCACAATTAGATCAGCTGCTATCACTTTATCACTTTATATCACTTTATCCCTTTATACACCTACACATCTGTAACTACAATCTATTGTTCTTTGTCAATAGGGCTGGAAAGCGGAAGTGCGAGAATTTGCGAGATTCCCGTCCACGGATACAAACAAACAACACACGCTGGTTGTCCTGTACTGATATCGCAAACTTCATACGCTCTGATGGCTTTTTCGGTGTTATTTTGGACACATTTCGTCACTGGGATGAAAAACTTTGTTTAAGGCCATGCTAGTCGCTGAGTGGATCGGCAAATGCCCCGCTCAGGTCTGTGGCATGGTCCCATTTAGTGATAATATTCGAGTAAGTTATACTCGTAGTGACATGCGCCTTTGTATATCTGTAGACACCTTGGTCAAAGAGGGTCGACACACGCCTGCCTTTTCCTCTGCCTTTGATTGGCTTTTTTTATTTTATTTTTTTATTCCCCTGTCACTGGACATGTGGAGCTCCGTGTGTGAGAGAAACACCTCTACTGATGGACTGTGGTCATTTACGGTGACTGAAGCCTCTAAGGACTCAACAACAGAACTGTGAAACAAACCACGAACTACATATGGTGATAACCTCTTAACCCCCACTTTAAACAAGTACATTTTCACTTTTTTTTGTCACTTTTTTATTAGGTTTTTATAACTTTTTTTGTCACGTTTTTGTCGCTTTTTTGTTGTGTGTTATGCTTGTTGCTGAACTGGTGAAAATGTGCTCGGTTAAGGTGGGGGTTAAGAGGTTTTATCTAAAAGAAAAGGTGAAATAAACTCAAGTCTTTGGTATAAATTGCCTCTGTAAACTATTTTATCAACAACGGACCTCCGTGCCTTAATGTGCTGGTGTTGGTCGTCTCCTGCTAAGGCGAATCACTCACTGTGTCATGAAAGCATTTTGCACTATTCAATTCAGCCGCCTCCTCGAACAGCTGGTTGTTTGTTTGTATCCGAGCGAAGAACCGGAAGTGCTTCTGGTACGAGACTTTCCAGCCCTATTGTCTTACCATATTTTATTTATTTTTTTAATCTTATTTATTTTGATATTCTTTATACATGCCCCTGTAGCCTTACAGCTTATTTCTATCTAAACTCTGTGTTATATGTTTTATGTTGCACGTCAGCACCGAGAAAAAAATCCTAGTTTGTGAACCTGTTCTCAAACAATTGCAATAAAGGACTATTCTGATTTTCTTCCGCTTTATCCGGGGCCGGGTCGCGGGGGCAGCAGTCTCAGCAGAGATGCCCAGACTTCCCGATCCACGCACACCTCCTCCAGCTGTTCTGAGGGGACCCCGAGATGACACCAGACTAGCTCGGAGATATAGTCACACCAGTAGGCGACCAGAAGGCATCCGGAACAGATGCCCTAGCCACCTTAGCTGGCTCCTTTTGACGTGAAGGAGCAGCGATTCTACTCTGAGCTCCTCCCGGGTAACTGAGCTCCTCACCCGACCTGGAAGGGTGCACCCAGCCACCCTGCGAAGGAAAGTCATTTTGGCCGCTTGTATTCGCGATCTCGTCCTTTCGGTCATTACTCAGATCTCATGACCATCATGATCGATCGCTAAAACGAGAGCTTTGCCGCTTGACTCATCTCCCTCTTCACCTCAACAGTCCGTTACAGTGACCTGTTGACTGTTGACGCCGCACCGATCCGTCTATCGATCTCACCATCCGTCCCTCACTCGTGAACAGGACCCCGAGATACTTGAACTCCTCCACTTGAGGCCAGGACTCCCCACCGACCTGAAGCGGGAAGCCACCTTTTTCCGGTGGAGAACCATGGCCTCAGATTTGGAGGTGCTAATCCTCAAACCGGACACCCTCCGGCCCCTGGCTGCGCCTAGAAATTCTGTCCATAAAAGTAATGAACAGAACCGGTGACAAAGGGCAGCCCTGGTGGAGACCAACACGCACCGGGAACAGGTCTGACTTACTGCCGGGAATGCGAACCAAGCTCCTGCTACGGTCATACAGGGAACGGACAGCCCTTAGTAGAGGGCCTCCAACCCCATACTCCCGGAGCACCCCCCACAGGGCACCAAGAGGGACACGGTCGAACGCTTTCTCCAGATCCACAAAGCACATGTGGACTGGTTGGGCGAACTCCCACAAACCCTCGAGCACTTGATGAAGGGTATAGAGCTGGTCTATTGTTCCATGACCAGGACCAACCGCATTGTTCCTACTGGATCCGAGGTTCGAATATATGTGACAGGCACCAGGGACCTTACGGCCACAACCATCGACAATGGAGGAGGAGAACATGGTCCACTCGGACTCCATGTCCCCAACCTCGATCGGAATCTGGGTGAAGCTCTTCCGGAGGTGGGAGTTAAAGACCCTACTGACGTTCCCATCAGTCCCTCACAACACGTGTGGGCCTGCCAGGTCTGACCGGCTTCTTCCCCTGCCAGCGGATCCAGCTCACCACCAGGTGGTGATCGGTTGACAGCTCAGCCCCTCTCTTCACCCGAGTGTCCGAGACACACGGCCGGAGATCAGATGACACAACTACAAAGTCGATCATCGACCTCCTGCCTAGGGTGTCCTGGTGCCACGTGCACTTATGGACATCCTTGTGCTCGAACATGGTGTTCGTTATGGACAAACCGTAACTAGCACAGAAGTCCAATAACGGAACACCAGTTACCCACGTGGGTGTTGAAGTCCCCCAGTAGAACAATGGAGTCCCCGGCCGGAGCACCATCTAGTGAAAATGAAGTTAAAATAAAGTAGTGACCAAACTACCTCAAACTGTCCTCCCCTCGCTGCTTTGCTGTCCTCTCCTCGTCTCTCAGCAGTTTTCCTGAAAAGTGCGTACTTCGTACGGCAGCTATATAGTTGGCGTGGAGAAGCCCAATGTTTCACGTTCAGTTTGTTTTCTCTAAATACTCCTTTGATGCAGAGGAGCAGCTACGCAAAGTTCTGGCGTAATTTTGTGCATAGCAAGCTTTTTAGATGAGGCCCCTGGCCCTTCATGTTTTGATTTTGCAAATGAATTTGGACATTTTGTCTAATAGAGAAACGCACTGATACAGTTTCAGTAAATTTTGCACAAACGTAATTTGAATTTGTCATGATGGATCAGGGGCATAACTTCAGGGTTTGGGCCCTGCCGTTGCAAGGCACCATCACCCCACTGTCCGTCCCTTACAATTTAAAGTGTTATTACTTTAACAAGTTGTAGGAGGTGTAGAGAGGCTTGAATAAGTCCAGTGTACAAGCCATTATAATTGATACAAACTATTCCAATCATGTTTCAACAGGCAAGGCAGATTTGAACACATTTTTAAAAGGTTTTTACATTTATAGATCATCAATAAAAAGAAAGAAGGAACATATGAAATAGCTCTTTTACTTTTTTAAACAATTACCGATCAAAACTGCACTGCCTTGGCTGCTACTGGAGGAAATAGTTCAGCACTGTGGGCCCTTAGCAGAAATGGGGGCCCCGGCGGATGCACAAAGTGGCCTCACAGCTGTAAACGTCTCGGCGTCCATACGGTTTGAGTTATCCTGAGTAGGACTGGGGCACAGTCTCTGGTGTCTCGTGTGGGGGCAGATGTGGGTGGGCTGTGCGTGTCTGTGGTTTATGGCCCTTCACGATGCAGCACTGAGATAATCACGGCTAATTTATCTCCCTGTCGCGCCGGCCGAGGACCAGGACTCGGGCTGCGCTGCTGCAGTGTGTACGAGATGTGTACGTAAATAGTGTGGCTATAATAGCACTGGCTCTGGCTGGATGGAGAGGATGATGTACAGTCATGTGTTGTGTTCATGTTAAGTTAATCGAAAACAGTGTTTCCAACCGGGGGGGGGTTGGAAAAAAACAACATTGAGATCATTTTAGCTCTGATCACATTTTCTACACATAGTTGTTCCTCTTATGCAGATTTTTGGCATCCACAAAACTTGTTCTCTGCTGAAAGTGTTCTTCTGGAAGACAAAATCCAAACAACAGTCAGGACGACTCTTCAAGAGTTACTCAAGTAGTTGTACTAGAGTTACTGTACTAGAGTTACTAGTAGTAACTCTCTAGTACTAGAACTAGTAGTAACTCTCTAGTACTGACTAGAGTTACTAGAGTTACTTGAGTTACTTGTGGCCTCTGATGAAGCTCTGGTCATGCCCATATATGGAAGTGTTGAGGGCGTGTCTTTGTATTTCCATAGTCAATGTGATGCGGTAACACTTTATAATAAGGTTACATGAAGTCATGCATGAATAACATGAAATTATGCATGAATTAAAACAGGAAAACAGAAAGAAACCTCCCTCTCCCCTGGTACAACTTCATTTTCTACTTTTTCTGCAACCTGCATTTGTGGTTTCTGTGTTCCACATTGTTTTTCTGGATACATTTGTACGTCTTTGCCGAGTTTTTGTGGAGGTTTGGTGGATTTGTTTGCTTTGAGAGTCCAACATGGTCCTGAAGAAAGCTGCTTTAAAAGGTAAACAAAATGCTAGCTTATCAGCTAAACCCATTTGAGACCTACAAATGATTTACAGGAAACAAGTAAGGGACTAACGATGAGATGGTGAAAGACTGTTGTGGAGCGAAGGGTGCAGGACACCACGCTCTGAAACGGGGACAAACCCGGGAGGCGCTGCACCGTTTCAGAGGAGACAGAGGGCAGCCAGCCAGGTTTCTTCCAAGTGCTACAGTTTCCCCGACCTCCAAGGTCATGCGGATCAGGTTGACACACAGTGGCAGCGCGGCTCAGCCGCAGCGGCTCAGGACTGACACCTGAACACTATTCATGATGTATTCATGCGTGAGGATATCATGACTCATCATGAGTTAACATGACTTCATCTTTTTTTCATAGATTACTTCATGCATGAATTAATTAAGTAATTAATTCTTGAGAAATTCTTGTTAAAATATCATGATCTTAGAATGGGGGGCGACGGTGGCACAGATGGTAGAGCGGGTCATCTCATGGTCGGAAGGTAGGGGGTTAGATTCCCGCCTCCTGAAGGTGTATGCTGTCGTCGTGTCCTTGGGCAAGACACTTCACCCACCTTGCCTCCAGTGTCTGTGTACACTGGTGTATGAATGGGTGAGTGGATCCTTGCTGTAAAGCGCTTTGAGTGCCTAATGTAGGTGGAAAAGCGCTATATAAGATGAGTTGTCATGACTGCGTCTAGAGAGCTAGAGAGCTAGCATCGCACCGCTTTTCTACAGAACTTATTCCTGTCCACCACCTCCGGCCGAAGTGTGGGCATCGTAGAGACTTTTGCTTTAACACATGAGCTCAATATGAAACCTCCAGAATGTCCATAACTGTAGTAGCTAAAGTGTTAGCATCGTAGCTAAAGGCTAAATACTACCATCCCAGGCGAGCTGAATAAAATACCAGTAGGAATACATGTTACGTTTTTTGTTGTAAAGCATGAGGAGCACCTCACTGTCCCCTGCAGAGATGATAGACACTGTTGTAAATAATTATGCACATTACTAAATGCATCCTGCAAAGATAGGTTGTTTATTCATTTGAAGTACAGTCCACAAAACATGTCACACATGTGTTTGTCTCCAAAATAAAGAATATGAAACAAAAAACAATTTGTGAATCAGTTTCAGCATGTCATTGAAGATAAAGCCCACCATCCTCCAGATCGATTTCTTTTTAGTATCAGAATAAGCTTTTATTGCCATTGGAATGTTTTGTAATGCCAATGTACAGAATATAGAAATAACTGGCATCTATATTAATTATGCCCATCAATAGCCTACTGCACATAATCCATACATTTTTTTCCACTTGTCCGTTGCCGGGTCGTAGGGGCAGCTGTTGGAGCTGCACCAGCTCCTATGGCTCCTCCTGCAGGTGGTGGGTCCACAGAAGGACGGCCTCATGGTACTAATTGGGCCTGTTGTTCGCTCATAATGTTTAAAAAAAAAAAAAGAAGAAAAAAAAAAGGAGAATTTATTGCTGAACATTGGCCACAATTCTTCCACCTGCTGGTGTAACATGAAAACCACACTTGCTAATCTATATTATCACACAGAGCTATTGCTGGGTTTCAGGTCACATCACAGAGTTCTAAAGGCCTATAATATTATATAGAGGTACACTTATTTTGTTTTTGAGGAAATGTTTGGTCTTGTACAGAGAGATCATGGACCCAGGGACTGATATCAATTTTTGTTATTCATATACGTTCTTTTTAGATACGACTTGTGAAAGTGTAATGCTGTTAATAGGAAAAATTGGATCCTGTGACATCACATTGAATATCAGAACCTGAGAACAACCAATTCCAGACAAGTCGCTTTACCCCGACATTACTTACACATTTATATTCACAATCTACACTTGAATACATTCTGCGGCGACGGTGGTGCAGAGTAGAGCGGATTGTCTTGTGATCGGAGAATTGGCGGTTCGAATCCCGCAGGTGCACACTGTCATTGTGTCCTTGGGCAAGACACTTCACCCTCCTTGCCTCTTGCTCCAGTGTCTGCGTACACTGGTGAGGGAATGGGTGAGCGGATCCTTGCTGTAAAGCGCTTTGAGTGCCTAATGAAGGTAGAAAAGCGCTATATAACCATTTACATTATCATCAATATTTGGGTGGGCTCTCATGGAGGTACCCGAGACAGAGGTCCATCCCGTCTTGCCCACACCTCTGGTTCATTGTTGGCCACGTCTGTTGGCTGACTCACGTCTGCTTTCTGAAAAGATTTTAGTTCTTATTGGCATGCAGGTATGTCAGAAACAAAGCTATAATATAACAATGATTATCTTGCATGGTGTTCAGTGAATAAACATACGAGCCATAGAATGTGCTATATTATAACACTATTAGTCATGCAAAATAATTTAGTGACCATATAATTATATTCTGGATAGTCTTGTTGTATATTATCTTCTGGTGTGTGTGGTTCACCTGGTGACCTGTGCCTGCTCACTGCCTCCTTTTGGTCTGGCCTTTCGTACTGGGCACAGAGTGGTTCAAGCACAGGTATTTTGTCCGAGTGCTCTTGATACGGCACTGCATCCTCCATCACGCACTCAAACAGCAGAGCCATCAGCTCTTGTCATTGTCCCATGAAATCAGGCCTATGCAGGGCTCTACCTCCTGGTCGCCTCCCTCAGGAGGTGTCCCTGGGATGACCGGGGAACCCCCTTTGGGATCCCCCCAGAACAGCTTCAGGAAGTGTGTGTGGATCAGGAAGTCTTGGCATCTCTGCTCAGACTGCTGCCTCCATGACCAGGCCTGGATAAAGAGGACGAAAATGGATGGATGGTTCTTAGCGTCACATGTGTGAATTTAAGGTAGAAGAAGAAGAAGATCTTTATTTATATAGCGCCTTTCACAGACATGGCCACAAAGCGCTTAACATGAGAGCATTTTACATTCACTCCACACTCAGTGGTGATAAACTACATTAGTAGCTTCAGTTTCCCCTGGTGGAGACTGACAGAAGCGCTGTCGCGACGGCACACATCTGCGCCAACGGTCCTTCTGACCCCCACCATGCATTCACACACACATCATCCATCCAGGCCTATTGTACATGTTTTTGGTGGTAGGGGAAACCGGAGTCCCCGGAGGAAACCTACGCAGACACGTGGAGAACATTCAAACTCCACACAGAAAGGCCCCGTCCAGGTGGGAATCGAACCTGGGACCTTCTAGCTGTGAAGTGAGAGCACTAACCGCTGGGCTACCGTGCCGCCCAGGTATCTCTCTTTAAGAAGAAGAAAGTCTTCCTATGAACATTGGGCCTCATTCATGAGGCCCAATGTTTAAAAGAAACTTTTAAAATCTGTTCTTACGAAGACAGTGTCCGGAAACTGCGCCAGATTTACCACACGTTCTTAAAAAGGACTTTACCTAACTTTTTCGTCACTTACCGTATAAGAGCAGAAAAGTGCTGCGCACAAACAGTATGAATGACAAAACACAAATCCAAACTAATAACCGACAAAACCCCAAAAGAAAAAAATCTCACCCAGCGGCGCCATGCGTTTAAGGACCCTCCTAAACCTTGGGGAACACGAATTAGTTCTCATTACAAAATGTTTAAATAGATGAACCTGTACATATCAACACTCCGCACAGCCGTGTATGAGGCCCATTGTCTTATGGGGTTTGAGAAGATGCCGTTTATCTCTGAGACTGTTCCTGAACTTTCCAAAAAATGCCTCCTAAAATTATTCTTCACCTTTCTTACCTATTTTAGTTTAGTGTTCTCCCCTAGGCCCCCCGTGTCTGCAGAAGTAACTCATCACCACTGGGTGTAATTGAGAAGTGAGTGAATGAAGTCATGTAAAGCAGAACTGGGTCAAAGTAATTTGCTGTAAACTGTCATGTCATTATGATCACTGTTAATTTCCTCATGGTTTGTAGATGTACTGTAGATGCTATAGATGGCACTTTGAATAATTCTCGATGTGTCAAACTTATATGAGTTTTTAGGAGGAAGCATTATTTTATAACCCTGTTTATGAGGCCCATATGTTGCTGTGGTTGGACTTTTGGACAACTTAGGCTCAGCCTGTTTTGTTGCACAACTTGAAATATGAAACGTAGTTGCACAAAACGTTAGCAGAGGTCGCACAACCTGATCCTGCTGCTGCTGATTAGGGAAATGGTTCAAACTGAAGGCGTCTAAACCTTTGAATTTCTTCATATGACTTTTGTCGGAGTGAGAGAGTGTGCTGGCAATTGCAGAGCGGAAGATGGAAACAGACTGAATAAGCCCGATTCAGTCTGAAGCACTGAGTGTATAATGTTTTTGATGAGAACAATAGAAAAGAACATTACAACATGGTTCAAAGCTCAAAAATATGATTTTACACGAAAGTACAAACTTCCCTCCCACGGTTTCACTGACGCTTTGCTTCAGTCTCAGCTTGTTTCCACCACACGCTGCTTCTGTAACAAGTTTTTCTCTGTGAATATTTAAGCTGGTGTGAAATCAAGTCCTCTCCTCACTCCGCCGCTGACGTTATGTAACCTGCACACTTTACACAGCAGTCAGAAACTTATGTGAAGACACAGGCAGGAGCTGAGAGCAGCAGATGGTACAAAACAGGAACAAACTCCTCGTAAGACGACACTTTAGGTCATTGTTCGTTTGGAGAAAGCAAGAGAAAGTCACATACACATTTTTCAACTTAAGAGGGCACTGGGGGTGTTCCAAAAAAATTATACGTTGCATATGAGCAATGCTTCTTTTCTCGAGTTAAAGGAGGGGTATTATGTAAAATCGACTTTTTCAAGCTTTATATCATGTTATTATCTCATTCCCTCATTAAACACATGCCTGGAGTGTTGCCTCGGCTCATTCACATATTTTTGAGTAATCAGTAACAACTTAGACGGCAGCCATTTTAGGTGTAGCTATGCCTCAGTCCTCCTAGGAACGCCCCCACCTCCTGGAGACGCCTCTGGACCTTTCGTCACCAGCCAAGCCACCAACCACTGCTCCTCAGCTCAGCAGAGCCCCCCCCCCCCCCCCCCCGCACAGTGTTGTTGTGTAAATGCCACAGTAGTGTGCTGAAGGGGGCGTGTCGGAAAGCTTCTTAAAGAGACAGAGGCCTAATTCAAGACGTTCAGTACAGCCGAGTCACCCCTCCCCCCTCCCCATCATTAACACGGGATCTACATCATATTGACACACCTCTAAACGCTCATAAACCTCCAACTGCAGCACGGTTGCGCCCGTTGGAAGTTGATGAGTGTTCGTCCGGGGTTCGATCCCAGGCCGGAGCGTTTCCGTGTGGAGTTTGCATTTCTCCCCATTTCTCCCCTTTCCTCTGGGTACCAGGGTTTTTACTTAAAGCGCTTTACACCCATTCACTCTCTCATTCAAACACTAATGTACGCAGACACTGAAGGCGTCTTGCCCAAGGGTACAACGACAGCTGCAGGAGCCCCCGACCTGCCTATAATGAAACAGCCTTATTCCTCCGCCCCATGAGCCCTCGCGTGAACTATGGGAGGGATTTCCGGTATGACTGTTTGTTTGTAGACCGTTATCCACTTTTTATGAGCTTCAGAGGCGTGAACTATGTTGGAACACGAGCGGTCACAGCTGAGACCAAACTACGAGCTACAATTATCTGCTCACAATAAACCTACAACTGAACTTCACACTATCCCAGAGTTTTCTGACCCGTGGGCGTGTTGGCAAGTCTCCACTTAACCCCTGTGGCTATCTTCTAATTCTGCCATCTCTCACAGAGACTTTACTCAGATCTGGTACTTTGGGCTTAGAGAGTGGATTGTCAGTCGTAAAAAAACTTTTTGTTTCATGTTGACTGGTCAAATATCCGCAGAGATCTTCACATTTTTAGATTAAAATGAGCTACAGTCTGTTTATGAAGCCTCATTGCATGCGCCAATGGCATCTCACCGGAACTTGCCCCATCCTCGTAACATGCAGTGTTACCTTACCGCTGTTGTAAGACTCTTATTGTGAAAGGGTCAGACAGGACAGAGCATCACATTACAGCCGCCTGATATCAACACACCCTACTATTTACTTTATTTTTATTAGGTTTGTATAATTTGATTGAGTGAGTTTGCAGTACAAGTATGCTATTACTCTGTCGATTATCACAGTTGAATATATGAGTAATTTACTCTTCTTCAGTGTGTAATTCAAGTCCTATTTTTTATTTGTATATTACATGTGTATTATTTGTACAAAATAATAATACAAAAAAAACCGTGATATTCTGTTTTTGCCGTATCGCCCACCCGCCATTGAGCCACAGCGCCTCCATATATGTAGAAACGGTTCCAAAGTGCACTATCTGGGAAATGCTGTGTTCTTGTCTTAAATGAGGCGCACACACGCACCTCACGTCTGCGCTCTTCGGGGAGTCCCACGTGTAAATAATAAAGTCCGTGAAGGCGGCGGCGGTTTGGTGTGTCCCTCGTTCCCTGTCCTCTAATATACCCCTCACTGCTACATCAAAGCCCGGCAGGTTCGTGCTTTCTGCTCGTTATTTATAGGCAGATTGTGCACGTGTGGTCCTCCGTTGTAAGTCCACGTACTCCTCACCAACACTGCTCCCTCGTCACAAAACAGAGCGGCGGGTGTAGGGGCTCCATACACGTGTGTTCACTTTGATCGCACCCTCTAATACTAATGAAGCGCTCGGATTTGGATTCTCGATGTCGTTGTGTGATAGATCAGAACTCAGAACTACTTATGGTTCAATAAATGGCAGATTAACCGTGTCATTTTTGGCTCAATATTTCTTGTCAGTGTCGGCGTATTCTTTATTCTATATGGACAGAAGACGGAGGCTCGATCTATTACATTAAATCATGGTTTTATTCCCTAATATTACAACCTAAAAACACAAGTTATGCGAGCGTACATCTCTTGGTGGAGGAAGAGAGAGAACCCCATTTTCAAATGAACCTTAAAGCACAGGTTACATTAACACAGTTTTATAGATATAATCACTAAAGCCTAGTATGATAAAAAATATGTATAGAAATATTTCCACATTGTATAATAATATTTCCACATCATCCATCCATCCATCCATTTTCTTCCACTTGTCCGTTGCCGGGTCGTGGGGGCAGCTGTTGGAGCTGCACCAGCCCCTATGGCTCCTCCTGCAGGTGGGGGGTCCACAGAAGGACGGCCTCATGGTTCTAACCGGGCCTGTTGGTCTCTCATAAGGGGCTTCTGAACCGCCCTTTGTCTGACCCGTCACCTAGGACCTGTTTGCCATGGGAGACCCTACCAGGGGCACGAAGCCCCCGACAACAGAGCTCCAGGATCATTCAGGACCTCAAACCCCTCCACCACGTTAAGGTGGCGGTTCCAGGGGGGGATTTCCACATCATCTTTTTAAAAATGTTTCCCTTATCTTTTTTTATCCGTACGTACTGAGAGAACAAGGGTTTTCTGAGGTTCATTTTTTAAAGTTGGATTCAGTGGCACCAGTTGGTTCTCAATAATATAATTTATGTTGTAGCCTCAATATATCACACTTGATTTGTTGTTATTGGGATAGGCCTAGTTAGTGGCTCCCTCGCACTCATCTTGTCGCGCTCGATGCGCACTGTTTCATCAACTAACCGGATAGATGTGCAAACGTATTTGTGACTGAAAATGAAATAAAGGAACACAATTCACACGCTCTCAGAGACTGCTGCCACACGGCGTTTGAAGGGTGACTGGGGCATTTGGTTGACAACTCACAGCTAGACGCGCTACAAACATTTGACCGAGGGCCAGAACACCGTGTGCACGCGGCTGTCGGGCTTCGTTACTCTGTTCCAGACGCTTTCTTTCGTGGGAACACACACATAATACACAGTCCTTGGTTATAAAGTGAAATGGAAACTTGAGAGATTATTTTCATTCTAAAATGTAAAATACAGTATCGATGCTAATGTGGCCAAAGCACGTTTCTTAGCCTCAGCTATATGTTTTCAAGCATATAGCTGATTTGATGACCAGGATATTAGAGTATTAAACAGTGGTTCCTAGGTACCTGGAGTAACTGCTCACTTTCCAACCTGGTCAGAAAACCGTTACCAATGACATAGACCGCTTTCTCCATATCCATCTGCAGGGTCTCGTCTTAATACTATGGATGGTAGTTATTACCAAGTGTTAGTAACTTTCCCCGTGCTTCGACTAGGGCTGAGCCTTATCTCAATATGTGTATGGACTTTCCTGATAGCGATGATGAAGCCATATTTTTTTGCAAACCATCAGAAATATGCAAAAACCACGGGTTGGCAGACATCTTACTTTACATTGATTTGTCGCTAAAAAAGACAACAGACTTTAAAAGGGCAGACAAATTACTTAAAATGAATTCCCCATTTTAACCCTGTATTTGACCATTCAACATTTTCTTGACATTGAAGATGAACTCGATATTGTACACTTGCATGTCTTCCAAACCGCAATTTCGAATATTATTGACATTCCCAAATTCTGGTATGGGTAGTGTACGCAGGATGCCCCAAGGGGCACGTGAAAAAGTGAACAAATATATTTGTAAATCTGATAGACATTGACTCGTTAAAACCGCCACACGGGAAACGAGCTTGTACAGGTGGAGGAGTCTTCCAGTTCAGATGTGGATGTGAATGGTCTGGACCTAAATGCCGTTCACTCCAGAACCAAACCTTTGGGAGTAAAACTCCACAGAGAGCGGGAGGGCCCTCGCTAAAACAGCAGCACATTTAACATGAACAGTGTCTGCATCATTCCCTCCTCTTCCGCTCGACCCGTGGCTTTGTATCTGTCATTTACATTTATAAATTATGTCTCAGTATTTTATATGTACTGTGGGTTGTAGAACACAATGGCACAATGTATTTTTTACCAGAAACCGAATACATACATGAGTACATCAGCTGTACCTAAAGGAAACCCCCTTTTTTATCATCATGAAGCGAGATTGTGCTTCGCTCTTACTCTTTTGGGCGGGCTAGTCCCGAGGCAGATACTAGGAAAGGGGAGGTCAGTTTGTTGATTTCAGTGGCTCAGCAGCCCCTTTAACATAACCAGCATCAACAGCCGTGTCATTGTCCTCCTCTGCCGCTCGATCGGTGGCTTTGTATCTGTCACATACATTTATAAATGATCTTCGAGAGCTTAAACCAGTGCGTTCAGATCTGTAGCTACCATTGGTAACCTTCGCTCTCATTGATGTTCAGCATGAGCGCCAAAAGCAGCAGAGTCCTAGATTTGTTGTTTGTATTTAATTAGGCCTACATATTTCAATAGCCTATTACCCAGCCAAGCCCAACTTGTTTAAATGTAGAAAATCTGCATGAGTTCCATGGATATTTTATTTTGTATACTGTATTCACATTTCAATAGCATATTCAAGGGGGTACACGGCCGGCCATCCAAAGTTTCAGGGGGTACACTCCAAATAGTTTGGGAATATTAATATATAATCAACCTCTAGCGTCGACATTGCAAAAAGTAATGCTCTGGATGCCTTCTGACCCCACTCCCATGTCCCCCACAGCCTCTCCGCCGGTGGAGAACAGCCTCTGCCAGGGTCCTGTGCCAAACCGCTCCCAGCTGTGCCACCTCCCGTGCCCCGTCGAGTGCCAAGTGTCTCCGTGGGGCGCCTGGGGTCCCTGCACCTACGAGAACTGCGACGACCAGGCCGCCAAGAAAGGTATGGGATAAAAAAAAAAAACGAAGGCAGCAGGGTGGTCCTCTTTCATGTCCGCCGAGATGTTTAGATGTTTCTGCTCCCACATACTCAGAAGGAGGAATCCGGAATTTTCCGACAGCATGGAGAGGATTTTTACAAACACCGCAGGGGATTGAGTTCCGTGTAAACAGTATGTAAGGAATACGGTAAATACTTTGAGGTTTGGACTTGGGCTGAAGAAGGATTTGTAGAGGTTTGTTTTACAGTTCGTGCTGATAGATGTCAGTGTGAAGGTTCTCAGTCATCCAGGAAAAAAACCCCACAGAAAATAAACTTGCAAAATGTTATTGTTTCAAAATATACAGAGTATTAGACATTGTTTAAAGAGACCCATTTATGTCTCTTTTTATGAAAACAAAAAGCATATAAATGCCTGCAAAGCTGTGACAACTCCAAGTGGAAACGCCAAAGCAGTACAACAAAACCCCCCCCCCCCCCCAAAAAAAAAAAAAAAATACAAGAACAAAAAGTAAAAATTACATTATACAAATACAGTGCATATAACATAAACCATAAATAAAAATAAAATAATGGATAAGTAAAAACCCGAATGAAGATGCATTGCGATCAATCCAAACAGTCAAACTGATTGTGTGAGCTGGAGATGCCATTGTATTTATATATGAAAAGTTATAGTCATCTACCCTATGTAACAATCGATAAGATAATCTCTCTAGTGCAGCAGGTTGTCCCAATGAGCTATGCCAATGAGTAAGAGAGGGAACAGATGGACCCTTCCACTCATTTATTAGTAACTTCCTCCCCATCATGATAGTTGTCTGAGTCAGGGATCATTTATAAAAGTGGTACAGAGCACATGAAAAGAAATGTAAATGATGAATAATATGTAGTATGTTAAAATAAAGGTTAAAAGTAGCATGTTTTTTTTTTAAATCGTGATGTATCATAGCTTATTTTTGTGCAATATATCGATTATCGCAGTATCGTGAGACAATTGTTATCGTGAGCCGTGTATCGTATCGAATCGTGAGGTACCCAGAGGTTCCCACCCCTATGCACCAGTGTGCCACATGGTGTCCAGTAAATTCTTTGTAAAATCTTAAATTGTATCAATCTTGTTCTCAGTTCCCTTGACATTTTCTTAATATTTTTAAGAATTGTAAACCACTCTTCCTCTGTGATACTAACCTTTAGGTCTGTCTCCCAGCATGTCTTAAGAGACATACCATTGGACATACCATTGGGATCAGAAGTTGTCGATAACATTTTGTAATACATTGAGGCTTCATGCCCATGACCAAATACCTTTTTAACATTCTCCAGGGTATCACAGCAGGAAGGGGCAGAAGAAGAGCTGAACTGCTTAACCAACAAATGGCGTAATTGCAGATATCACCAAAAGTCCTCAACTAGAGCTTCAAATGATTTTAGTGAACCATATTTGTATAAATCCCCTAGTACCCGTATCCCTTTCAAAAAACAAGACTTCCAAAGAGTTTTATCTATACAGAGTTTGGGATTATACCAAATGCCTGATGATTTATTCAGATGTGGGTCAAATTTAAAAATCTTGGATACTTTTTCCACACCTCTTTCAGGGTGCGATTGATGCTGAGGGGGAAGATTAATGGATAAACAACTTGGAAGTGCAAATGGCGAGCAAGCTATGGCTTCAAGAGTAAACCACGGGGGGCTCTCTCCGGGGGGCATACCCACACCACCTTTGTCCAAAGCATTTTGCAATTTTCGCAAATTCAGTCGGGGCTTTTTTTTTATTCCATATGAATGTATTACAAAGCTTGTCAAATTGTTTAAAATATGTCATGGGGACGTGTACCGGTAAGGCCTGTTACAGCCCTTTTAATAACATTTACTTCATTCCACATCGACCTTCATTCTGTCTAACAACGGTTCTAAATTTATCTTGATCAAGTCAGTTAATTGGGGTGGAAATGTAATTTCAAGATACTTAATACCAATCTGGGGGCCATGAGAACATACCACCTGGAAATACAGTTTTACGGCAACAAGTGGAATGGCCACTGACTTTGTCCAATTGACCTTGTAACCCAAGATTTGAAAATGTATTAATTGTGGAAAGCAAAGTAGGAAGACAATTCACAGGATCTGACACAAAGAGGAGAATATTGTCTGCATACAATATACGTTTATGACCGCTGCCCTCCACTGCAATGCCTGGAAAATTGGCATAATTTTGAATAGCAACTGCTAGTGGTTCCAGGGCTAAAGCAAAAAGCAGTGGAGACAAGGGATCGCCCTGTCTGGTGCCTCTTCCCAGTTCAAATGATGGGCCAATTACTCCATTTGTGAGAACTGAAGCCTTTGGATGTACATATAGAAGTTGAATCCAATTTAAAAATGTGTTACTAAAGCCAAAGCATTCCAGAGTCGAGAACAAATACTGTCTCGAACTGTCTACTAGCCTTCTAATGTTATCAGCTGAGGATGGAGCCACTCCTCTACTTTTACTGTTGCCACAGCTCGCACCTACATAACACACCCAGCCAGCACCAAGTTTCTGCGATTCCTGGGGACAAAGATGTGTCTCTTGAATGAATATAATATCAAATTTTTTAGCTTTAATAAAGGATAATATCTTTCTTTTCTTTACAACATTGTTTAGGCCCTTGACATTCCAGCTCATAAAACTCAACTGAAATCTTTAAGACAATGGTGCAGGTAATGCTGAAAGTGAACCATAATTGGAATCAAGAAGTTAAGCAAAAAAAGAAAATTACAAGAATAAAATCCGAACCCCCAACCTCCCCAAATACATCTGAAAAAACAAACGCAAAGAACACCTCCCTTACTTTGGTCCGCGAACATGCACTTAACATTATGTCCCATTCATACAGTATATCTTCAAATGGCAAACGAAAAGCTTATCAAAACTCAAACACAAACAACGGTTGGCTCTCACCTTTGTTTTACATCGCTCAACAGAAATCCAGTTGCCTCAGTCTAGATGAAAATCGAAAAAAGAAAACAAACTTTAAGTCTACGTCCATTCCCTAATATGTGCAAATAATTCCAATGTGTAAGTATTGCAGTTCACGTCCTCCAGTATGTTGGTAAAATCCCAATAACAGCTGGTTATTGTAGGGAACGAATAAATGTCATAGCCTTCTTGTGGTCTTCAAAGCGCACTGGTCCGCATGTAGTTATCACCGTACAGATGGATAGCGCAAATAGAAACAAATGTGTTTCTCATGTAAAAGCTTCTTGCACTCACTAAACGTCTTGCGTTTCTCATTCAGAAGCTCGGAGTAATCAGCGAACACCATAATGACATTTCCCATCTTACGTGCAGCTTCAGTGATGCGCTCACAATCCTGAAATCTCCCAAATCGAGCAATAATGGGTCGCGGTTGAGAAGGCTGGGCACCATCACGGCCACTAGGCAATGACCCAAGCCTGTGCGCTCTCTCGATTCCCAGTCAATGTTAAACAGTGTCGGCATGGCGGCTTCCAGCAAAGCCACCATGTCGTCTCCTTCGCAAGACTCAGCAAAACCCAGAAAACGCTAATTATTTCTACGTTCCTTGTTTTCCATGTTGTCAATGTTCTCTCATAGCGTTTCAACTTCGTCGCTGGAGGCCGGGGGATTTGCCTCTTGCCTCTCATGGGCTTCCTCCAAAAAACACAAGCGTTCCTCCACGTCAGTGATCCGGCTAACCATTTCTGCAATTGTACTCTCGGTGGCGTTGGTAGTTGTTCGTATCTCTTCTAGTTTCTTGTCGTGGCTTTCCGACTTCTCCACAATAAGAGCCGAAAGCCGACATATTTCCAGTTGGTAAATAATATTAGACAATGTGTTGTGCTGGTTTCTCGGCTCTTTGTGGCATCAGTCTGCAAAAAGCAGCACAGGAAGGAGCGGGTCACTCTCAAGCAGCCATCACCGTCAAGTGCATCACGTGACTCATTTATGTTTCTTTAAAAATGTTTTACAATTTCTGGAGATTTATCCACAACATTAGATTATTTCGTCAATCAATTTCTTTGTCTTTGTCGTATTCCAAGATGACAATGTCAGGATTCATCAGGCTCACATTGTGAAAGAGTGGGTCAGGGAGCATGAGATGGATCATCCACCACAGAGTCCAGGTCTTAACCCCATTGAGGATCTTTATGAAGTGCTGTAGAAGGCTTTTCACAGTGGTCACACTCTCCCATCATACAAGGTCTTGGTCAGAAATGAACACAACATTGTAGTTCATTTGAAGTTTATTTGTATAGCACATTTAAAAACATCTTCAGTTGACCAACGTGCTTCACAATAACAACTCGCCACATACACATACGGGAGAAAAGTGTTTTCAGTCTAGACTTGACCTGTCCCACAGACAAGGTAGGTCAAGCTCCTCCACCTCCCTCCTGATTGGACTTGACAGGCTGGCTCACAGGAAAAGCTCATCTCATTGGTCGACGCGGGAGGATACTAGACTCTGATTAGTTGCTGAGATCCGGGAAGGAGGGACTTTACAATATTATATATATATATATATATATATATATATATATATATATATATATATTATTTATTTGACTTACTTTACATCAGACCAGGTGGCCGATTTAGCACATTTCATAACATTTGTAATACATTTAGACTTCCAGACTATCTCTTTAACAGGGAGCCAGTGTGAGGTGCACAAAACAGGGCTGATGTGCTCACGCCTCTTTGTTTTTGTCAGAAGATGAGCTGCAGCATGATGTACACTCTGCAGGGGAGCGCTGGCCATTGCAGAAACTGATTGAAACAATGCCATGGCAAATGGTGCTGTGGTCGAAGCTAAAGGATATTAGAGCGTGTGATGTATTTGTTTTTTCATGAGGGCAGAACATTATAACAAGGCTAAATACTCTTCCCTCACCACATCTGTGTCTGTTAGCGTGAGTAAGCTTTGGCCTTGTTTATGTTCTACTTTCCTTTATATGAATCATCAGTAGTCGGCGCCTGTCCCTTTTGGAGCCTATAGTGTAAACACTGAAACCTAGAAAGTGTCCTCTCCCTCCAGGCCGTCCCGCTGTGACAGAATGGGGCCGTGTTACTGCTGTAGCCCCGTCTGCGATGGGGCACTGAATTAGTCATAGCGCCATACTCTTAACCGCTGACCGTCTCTGTGTGAATCACGATCATTAAAGGTCGGAGGTGAGTGCCATTACTGTAAGTAGGAACGCTGCTTATGGCCGAGGCGCGCATTTATATCTAATGAGGGCGTCGTGTAAAGTGTAGTTCAGTCTTATGTCAAAACATGCTCCTGATTATAAATGAGGACATGTCCCGTGTGTCTCAATCAGGGGTGTGTGTACCCACAGAGAAGGAACGGAATATATTTGCATTATACAGTCCGTCCAGGATTTCACTATGTTGCGATCTATTTGAAGCATTGCTTTTCCAAAACTCAGCAACTTTCTCGTAACTACAGAATTGCAAAAATCCATAATTTCTTTGCAATCAAAGTGACCTTTTCTGAACCTAAATCTGTTTTACATTTATACCTGCGCAGAGTTCCAGCGCCTCAACAGGGGCCTGGCGCGCTCTCTCACTCGTCTCGGTCTGACCCCCAGTCAACGCGCCGCTCTGTGCTCCGTCTGCCTTCAGTCCGAGTCTTATTTCTCTGCTACTGGATTCTTATTTGGTGACGGCTTTTATCTGACAGATAAATGCTGCGTGTGTGTTTCATGTTGTGTTTGGCTCAGAGGCCTCACAGCGACAGATGCCTCCGCCCACTGTCCGCAACAGCACACGGCTCTGTTATACAGATAATAAAATAACTTAAAACAATGCCTGTTTCAAGTTTTTTTCTTTTATCTTAGTTTCATACAGAAAAATGACCTGTGAAATGAGGTATGTGTGACCCATCACGGAAACCAGGGACACAACTCGGTTCTGAGGCATTTTGAGATGGGCATAGATTAGGAGAGTGTAGCCTCCAAGCTTTCCAATGATGTGGAAATCACATGGAAATCGGATCATATGTGGAGACGTAGCTGCGATTTGAAGTTAACAATTCCCAAAAGGCCAAAGGGCTGAACAGTTCTCACCTCTGCTGCTCGAGTGACAATAGGGCCCATTTACATCTCATTTAAATAAGCCACACCCGCTCCCCCCATAAAGCTGTAGACCACAGGGGGGAGTTTAAATGCATTTTGTTTCATTTCAAATGCATTGAGGAGGCGGGGCCATAAGGCAGAGTGTTAAACCAGGGTCTGATGTTCAGAATGAGCTGAGCTACGAGGACAAAGCAAAACTCAGCTTTGAAAATAAGATTTTTTTAGACGCACCCCATCACGTAAAAAAAAAAAAAAAAAACGGTATCTAATTGGGCCTCCATATTTAATAGCCTGTTACCCAGACAAGCCAAACATTTTTAAATGTGGAAAACTTGCTCGAGTTCAACTTTAATCCCGAATAAATTGTTTGATCAGATGTGTGCAATATTCACTGGCAGTGTTCCCACAAAAACAAACATCCTGCATTATCGAGGCTTATAAACATCCTCCTGAGTACTTTATTTTAAAGCAATAATGAGACTGAGACGTTGTAAAAGTATTAAGACAAGCTTTGACTTTCAGCTAACGGCATGCTGGCAAATTTCTGGTGTGGCAATGAACGCTCTTTGAGCGCAGAACTGCTCAGAACAAGTCCAGAGGTGATTTGTGACAAATGTGGAGGAAGGTTTGTTCTATGTATGACACATGATACTCCAGGAAATGCAGATATGAGCTCTCCGCAGTAGATGTGGTTAACACTTTATTACTCAGGTATATTTATATTTTTTTGACTCTCAGCCGACTTTAATTCCACACATTAATATCACAAAGATAGTTTTTTTACCATCTAAAGAACATAGCCCCGTCCCATTCTCTCTCGGGCCAACACAGAGACGCTCATGCATGCTTTTATCACCAGTCGTATTGACTACTGTAATGCCCTGCTTTCTGGTCTTCCCAAAAAGAGTATCTCAGGTTTACAACTTTTACAAAATTCAGCAGCTCGTGTCCTGACGAAGACCAGGAGGCGGGACCACATTACACCGGTTTTAGAGTCGCTGCATTGGCTCCCCGTGTGTTTCAGGATTGATTTTGAAGTGTATGTGTCTGTGTGCGTGCGTGTGTATATATGTGTATATATGTGTATCTGTACATCTATTTATCTATATATATGGATGTATGAATGATGTAAAATTTTGTGACTCTGGTAAGTGTAAAACCCATAGATGGATAGAGAGGCAGGAGGCAAGGGATTAGTTCAATATGTTTATTTTCTCCACTTTTGTGTTCCTTCTGCCTTTAGGGCGAGAAGCGTGGTTTCTTTTATCTTTTTGCCTTTGGGGCATGAGACATGGTTTCATCTCTGAAACAATTAGGGATCACATAAGGTTTAACAGATAGTTTAACTAAGTAACAGAAATAAGATCTAGTCTAAACATAGTCAAACTAGTCTAAACGTGGGTAAAGGAACATATGATTAATAAATGAAAATGAACATAAACTCACAGGACGCTTGCTCAGCATGAAGGGACGGAAAAGACAGAACAATGGAGTTCAGTGTGCTATATAGACTGGGGAAGGAGTGCTTGGTTTATCCACCTTCATCCATGCGTGTTCAGGGGCTCCTTGGATGATGGGAATTTCTCACAAATGATGCGGGGCGTATTGTTTTAAATGTTGTAATCTGTAAAGCACGTTGTGATACCTTTCGGTATGAAAAGCGCTTTATAAATAAAGTTTGATCGATTATGAGATTGTCTCTGAAACTGTTAAGGCAGACTTGTGTGTAAAATTGGTTTGTTCCTGTGTTTTAGGATTCAAGTTGAGGCAGCGTGTGATCATGAACGAGCCCAGCGGAGGTCCCGGGAACTGCCCTCACCTGGTGGAGGTAGTGCCCTGTGAAGAACCGGCCTGCTTTAGCTGGAGGCTGGTTGACCTGGAGCCGTGTGTCCCGGAGGGGGAGCAGACGTGTGGGCCAGGCACTCGGGCCGCTCTGGTCCAGTGCGTCAACAGCACCGGTGAGAACGTCTACGACTTAAAGTCCCTGTACCTGATTTTACAAACGAGGAAAGAGGGAACGTAAACGTTTGAAATAGTTATGTGTGTCTTAAGTCATTCCTAAACATTTCAGACATCTCGGTTCTTCAAAGGAAGAAGTTTTCATGACATTCACTAACAATACTGTCCCTGTATAAGGTAAAGGTAAATGGACTTATATTGCGCTTCCCACCAACATTAGACCCTCAAAGCGCTTTACAGTAAGGAACCAGTCACCCACTCACTCTCTCATTCATACACCAGTGTACGCAGACACTGGAGGTCAGGAGGGTGAAGTGTCTTGCCCAAGGACACAATGACAGCGTGCATTTGCAGGAGCTGGCGGAGCAGTCACAGTTTGTTTTTGTCAACGTCAAGTCACTTGACTCAAACCTATCTGAGTTTTCGTCGACTAAAACTATCTCGTTTAGAAATGACCAAAATGAGACTAAAAGCATGTCGGTTTGGCAGTTGGTCTGTTGTTATTATTGTTATTGGTTTTTTTTAATATATATTATTGTTAGGTTCTTTTCTAGCGGTGCAAGTCAGGTTTCCCTCCTGATGTTTAGGATGAATGTATATATCGTTATTTTTCTATCATCTGTCAGTCGGTGAGTTTCCTTTAAAAGGTCAAAACCATCACAAGGACGTTTTACATGACATAGAAGACTAAACAAAACCAAAACACACACACCCATACACAAAATAAATCCCCAATTCGAAAAAGTCCAGAGGAGCCAGAAGAGTGCTCCCAATTCCCTTTACTCCACAGCGCGTTGTGAGAGAAGCAAATGACGTCACACAGACAGAATGAGTCCAGGTTTGCGAGTCGGATTTTTCAAAGCGATGGACGAGCACCACCGTTGGCCCGTGCGCTGCCAGGAAGGGCGCGTGGTGCGAGGGATTGCACGGCCTCGTAATGAGCTCGAACAGAACCCTCCTGCTCCGACCCAGGAACTGATGCGGCCGCTCCCAGGCTCTCTGAGGTATGCCATTTTACTAGAGCAGGCAGAGGAGGCTTCACCGGTGCGGGGAGCGGGGGGAGCGAAGAGGTGAGAAGGACAGAGATGGGCGTGAGTGTGAGGTCAGAGAGAGCGGCTGGACAGAGGAGTAACCCGGGGGTGTGGTAAAGGCACAGGCGTTTTGCAGCTTGTCAGAAGCATTTGTGTCCAAACGACTCGGCCTGAAGCTGAGAGGGGTTGCCAAACCACACACTGTACGGTAATGAACAACAAGCTGCTACTTCACCATCCATACAAAGGCCGGTCCACGGTCGCCTGGTCAGCCTGACTACATGCTTTTCCAACTCTTTACAAACCCGTGTTGTCGGGTACTCTGAAGGGCATATTTGACCGTCGGATTGACCAATCAGTGAAACACATGGTCCGTGCAACATGGCGACTTACACAAGCATGAAAACGGAACATTCCCGTCTGATCCCAAATCAAATGGCGGCCCAATAAATGATTTTGATTACAGGTGTAATGAATGGTGTTGTTATTTCCCACACTATGTGGTCTGTGAATGCACCATATACCAACGCGAGATGTACTGCGGGATCTTTCGGACGGTTCTCTAAAAACGAGCTTGTACAATAAACCACCAGCTCTTGTTCGGTACTTGTGGTGGCGTTTTATTTATGTCAAGGCGACATTACATGGTGTCAGAAGCGGTGCAAAACTTTAACGAGCCGATATGTCCAAGTTTAATCCTCCGTCGGAGTTTAACTTCACGAGCCCGGGAGAATGGCCGGAGTGGAAGCAGAGGTTCGCACGCTACAGGCTGGCCACAAAACTGAACAAAGAAAATGGCGAGGTTCAAGTCTGCTCACTTATCTACGCGATGGGCAGCGAAGCAGAGAAAATCTTCGCCTCGTTCGAGTTTGCTGAGGAAGACGATAAGAAGAACTATGAAGGGGTTCTCTCAAAGTTGGATGAGTACTTCATACCCAGACGCAACGTAATACACGAGAGAGCGTGTTTTTACCAACGTAACCAACTGCAAGGGGAAAAGGCAGAGGCATACATAAGAGTGCTGTACGAGCTAGCGGAGAACTGTGATTTTAGCGACAAGAGGGATGAACACATCCGTGATAGACTCGTAGTGGGCATTAAGGACAAAGAATTGTCTCTGAAATTGCAGCTCACAGCAGATCTGACGCTGGCTCATGTTATACAGCAAGTACGGCAGTCGGAAGAGGTTGCTAAACAGATTAGCCTCCAAGCTAGCGGTCCCCAGCCGGAGCTGCAAGTGGCAAGCGTTTCTGCAGGAGGACGTCGCAAAGTACCAAATAAAAAGCACACTCCACACACTGAAAGAGACTCCCCAGATTGTGGTAGGTGCGGCACACAGCACTATGATAAAAGAAAATGCCCAGCTGCTAAAAGTTTCTGCAAAAAGTGCAACAAAAAGGGGCATTGGGCTCGTGTATGCCGTACGAAAGTTGTCAATGAACTAAAGGAAACCACCCAGTACCAGTTCTTGGGTGAAGTTACTGGCCCAGCAAACCCAGATAAATGGACTGTCACATTAGATATTGGCCAAGTTCCCCTGGCATTCAAAATAGACACAGGGGCAGATGCAAGTTAGCCTGGTGAGACCAGAATGATTCCCCTCTGTATTTTTTTAACCAGCGGGGGATCAGTCTGGTCACCCAGTCAACGCTCGCGCCTTCCGCAAAATTAATCCGTTCACGTCCAATCTGAATCGTTTATTTGCCGTGACGTGTTGTTAGCGAGCAACGTCACTCACGGGACGCGGAAGTCCCTCAATAACAATCTACGAACGATGCACGAAAGAGAGAAAGCGTGTCTCCAGTCGGCGGTAAATGACCAAAAAACACATCGACAGTAGGTGAGTTTCGTTATTCATAATCCTGCGCAAATATTAACGCAAAACCGCTAATAACACCACATTAACAGCAGACGCCCGCCCTTCGCTGATTGGTTTACTCCGCTTCCTGTTTGCTTGCGTTTCTACCGCTGTGGAAAATGGATTCGACGCAACGGTGACCAGACTCACCGGCTGGTACAGCGGTGAGTCTGGATTTTTCCAGGCTAGATGCAAGTATCATCGGAGACAAAACATTCAGTCTACTCACAAAGAAATACAAACTGACCCCTACTAGTACACCCTTCTCGGGGCCTGGAGGTCCACTCAAGTGTTTTGGGATGTTTGAAGCTAACACAGAATACAAAGGAGAAAGCTACACATTTCCAGTATATGTGATAAAAGGAAACAGCTGCCTGCTCAGCCGCATAGAAGTGGTGAAGATGGGTCTAGTTAAGAGAGTAGAGGAGGTCAGCGCTGTGTTTGGAACCAGCGGCTTGTTGAAGACTGAACCTGTGAAAATACTGCTTAAAGACAATGCACAGCCATATGCGGTCCATGTGGCTAGACGAGTCCCACTACCACTAATGCCACTTGTTAAAAAGGAGCTACAAAGGCTAGAGACAGAGGGCATTGTTGAAAAAGTAACCGAGCCCACTGAATGGTGCGCGGCAATGGTGCCAGTACTAAAACCCAATAAAGTTGAGGTAAGATGCTGTGCTGACTTAAGAAAACTGAACAAAGCAGTAGCACGAGAGAAATATGTGTTACCTACAGTGGAGGAGATAATGCCAAGACTCTCAGGATCCAAAGTGTTCACGTCCCTGGATGCCGCTAGTGGGTTCTACCAAATCCCACTACATAAAGACAGTCGTAAACTCACCACCTTCATTACTCCCTTTGGGAGATATGCGTTTTGCAGACTGCCATTTGGGATATCGAGCGCCCCGGAGATATTTCAGCGCAAGATGGCAGAGACACTGCAGGGGCTGGAAGGTACAGAGGTGTATATGGACGACATCTTGATCCATGGAGACACTGAAGAGGAACACGACAAACGTTTGGAGCAGGTCCTGAAAGTGATCGAGGCAGCCGGTCTGAAACTGAACCAAGGCAAGTGTAAATTCAAACAGAGACAAATCAGGTTTCTGGGGCACATCATTGATGAGAATGGGGTGAGACCAGACCCAGCAAAAGTAGAGGGGATAGAAAATTTCCCGAAACCCCAGAATGTCGCTGAACTGAGACGCTTTATTGGTATGGTAAATAACCTAGCCAAGTTTGTTCCGGAGATGTCTACAGTTGGACAACCACTTTATGAAAGGCTCAAAACCAAATCGGAGTGGCAGTGGGGTCCAGCGCAGGAGTCCTCCTTCCGAAGATTGAAATCTGCCCTGGCATCTGCACCTGTACTTACCTTCTATGATGCCAACAAGCCCACAAAGGTGTCGGCTGACGCCAGCAGCTATGGGCTTGGGGGAGTCCTCCTACAGCAACATGGAGAAGATTGGAAGCCGGTCGCATATTGCTCCAGGAGGCTTCGTGATCCGGAAACCAGGTACGCGCAAATAGAGAAGGAATGCCTGGCAAGCGTCTGGGCCTGTGAGCGCTTTGAGAAATACCTGATTGGACTAGAGACTTTCACACTGATCACTGACCACAAGCCCTTAGTGCCTTTAATGAACAACAAGGACTTGGACAATGTCCCACTAAGGTGTCAGAGACTACTGATGAGACTGATGCGTTTTAATGCAGAAGCAGTGTACGCACCTGGCAAGACCTTGGCAGTGGCAGACGCGCTGTCCAGGGGTCCGCTGGAACAGACCGGAGACGAGCACCTTGAAGAGGACGTGACCGTGCACATCGGAGTAGTCATCAGCCACTTACCAGCCACCCCTCGGAAACTATAGCAGAAAAGAGACCACACTATCCAAGACCCCGAGATACAGTTAGTGAAACAGCTCACTCAGACGGGTTGGTCAGAGTATGAAAGACGGGTCCCGGAGGGTGTTAGAGGTTTTTACAAAGTGCGGGGTGAACTGTCAGTTGTAGACGGGTTGGTTGTAAGGGGAAGCCGTATAGTCATTCCCACCACCTTGAGATCTGAGATGATAGAGAGAATTCATGATGGTCACCAAGGCTTAGTGAAGTGTAGAGAGCGAGCCAAACAGTCAGTGTGGTGGCCAGGGATGTCAAAAGACATAAATGCCAAAGTTGCGCAGTGTGATTTTTGTAATACTAACAGACCATGGCAAAAAGTGGGTGTAGATTTATGCGAGTACAACAAGCAAACCTATTTGGTAGCTTCTGATTATTACTCTCGTTACCTTGAGATTCTGAATTTATCAACAGCCACAAGCACGCAGGTTATAGGCAAGCTAGCGGCCACTTTTGCTAGATTTGGAGTTCCAGAGGAGCTTATTAGTGATAATGGACCTCAGTTTTCTTCAGAAGAGTTCAGAAGGTTTAGCAGAGAGTTTGATTTCGTCCACACCACCTCCAGTCCGCATTACGCTCAAAGTAACGGACATGCAGAAAGGGCAGTGCAGATAGCAAAAGGGATCCTTAAGCAGGAAAACCCCCTACTGGCTCTTCTGGTTTATAGGAGCACTCCTACCACTTCTACAGGCTTCAGCCCAGCGGAGCTGCTGATGGGCCGCAAGATCAGAACCACGCTGCCCACCCTGTCCGCTAACCTGGATCCGAGCTGGCCAGATAGGAAGGAGATGCGCTCTGCGGATGCTGCGGCTAAGCTTAAACAAGCATTCTACTACAACCGCAGGAATGGTGTTCGACACTTGCCACCACTGGACTCTGGAGAAGGGGTCCGGATGAAGTTGGACAATGAGAAACAATGGACTACACAAGGAACGGTACAAGGTAACTGTTCTACCCCCAGGTCATACGTTGTGGTAACGCCTGAGGGAGGTTGTTACAGACGTAACCGCCGTCACCTATTGCGAGTGCCCGCTGCTTCTAAGAATCCAAACCCCAGCGGGTCACCGGATGACCCTCAGCCCGTGAGCAGCGATGTCGGCAGTAAGAGTGTCGAGTCATTACCACCAAAGACAGGAACGGTTACGATCACTCGTTCAGGCCGAGTGAGTAAGTCGTCACCTAAGTTAGACTTATAGTCATTTTGGAAGAAATGTTCATGTTATGTTCAGATAAATTAAAAGAAAATAAATGTTTGTTGTAACTAAAAGTAAGAAGAGCAACCTAAACAATGCTCTTTGAGTCGTGAATATTAACATGTTAAAGCATTACTGTATATAATTTTCATGACTGTTGTTTGCACTGGAGTTATGCGTTTACAGAGACTGGGTGGAAAGACCATTAATAATATGGATATTACTTTCTCAAAAGAGGGGGAGATGTAATGAATGGTGTTGTTATTTCCCACACTATGTGGTCTGTGAATGCACCATATACCAACGCGAGATGTACTGCGGGATCTTTCGGACGGTTCTCTAAAAACGAGCTTGTACAATAAACCACCAGCTCTTGTTCGGTACTTGTGGTGGCGTTTTATTTATGTCAAGGCGACATTACAACAGGTGAGGGAGGTTACGATGTTTGTCCTGAATGACACACGGTGACATGTGATTCCAGGGTCCTCCGCATTTGAGTGATTCATTACAAATCTCCATCTGTGGTTGGAGCGATACCAAGCTTAGATTTTGGGGTTGGCTGCGAGCGACGTCCCAGACACTACTGTTTTTTAACAGCAAGCACGGAGGGCTTGGCTGGTAAGGCGAGATCCACAGGGATCAGAGGGTTTTTATTGTTTCACTAGAGAACAGAGAAGGCAAACCAGTTTTTTATTTCCTGTGGATATATGCAATCGCCAATGTGTCATACTAGGGGGCGTGGCCTGTGGTGGGTGATGACACTTGTTACTAAATCACAATTTCTTCATTCTTTTTAGACAATTGGAACATTAACACATTTGAAAATGAGGCAGAAAGTGACGGCTATCGGAGCTGGGTTAGCATTCTCTGTTTTTGTATGTACATGTGTCTTAATGTGGTACATCCATAATCCAGCTTTTTGTTTAAGTTTAGGCTAATTGAGTGAAAGAACTGCTCTTCCCCTTGTTCGGTTTCCCATTTGACTTCTTGGTGACAACAGTAGAGGACACATCATTATCAGAGACACATTAATCTGACAATCCTTTGGGATTTTAAAGACTTTCTTCCCATTTTTAGTAATAAAAACTGAAGGACGGCTTCAGCCTCCCTCTATTTACTGCTCCCTCTTTATGATCTACCTCTGTATGTTGTTTTGTTTTGTTTTAACCTTGGGGTAATGTGGGTTCGATTATAAAAAGGTTTTCATGCAGCTGGGACATTCCTCGACAGTGCAGTATTTAGTTAAGTACGACATGAGTCACTTTACAGTTACCCTTATAGAGCTCTTCAACATACTTAAACGTAATATTTTCATGTTTTAATCAGGGGTCAATCTACTGTACCATGTCCACTCTGCATGCATTAGAACAATCTCATATGTAAAGTACTTGGGCTGAAACGTGTCCTTGTGGGACTCCTCATCTACTGCTCTTTTTATCAGAGCTATTCATTTCTATTTTTAGGTATTTTGTTTTCGTGTTCACGGTGAGGTCTTTCATTTTTCCTCCACCCGATCGACTTTTCGTCGACGTGTGAGTGCAGCATAAATCCCCCCCGTTTGAAGGTCAGCTCTCGTGCGCCTTTGCTCCACCACGGCCCACCTCTCCCACCTCTGCTCATCCATCACCTCCACTCTGTCCTCCACAGGCCCATTTAAACCTGCAATAAACCGCTCGCCCCATCTCCCCATCTCATGCTCTGTCTCTCTTTCTCCACCCTCCCGTCATCTTTGGCTGTGTCCGAATGTCCACACTATTCTCTCTGGGGCAGTGGTTCTCAACTGGTGGGTCGCGGAACCCTTTTCAGTGGGTTGTGAGTTTTTCCCTTGGAATATTTCTTCTGAAATGGTACACTAACACCCTCTCTGTGTCTGTTATATTAGTGTTTCCCAACCAGGGGTACGAGGACCTAGCAGGCGGTAATTGGAACTACTTCAGATTGGGGAAAAAAGGGAAACGGAACATTATGTTTGATAGGAAATGTGAGAATGTTAGCCTTATCTTGAATGCATTTTTTTTTACTCACAATGGCCCTCATTTATCAAACTTGCGTACGGTGAAATCAGAGCGTATGTGGGGTTTACGAAAAATGTCCGCATGTTTTGGCATTTATCAATCTGAGCGCAACGTACACCTGGCGTACGGTGCGCTCAAATCCTACACCAAGTCAGGAGGTGGTGTACACGATACACCAATTTTAACTAAACACTAAACAGCTCAGGAAAACAGTTTTTAACAGCATGAATCGCATTGCCACATCGCATATGATCCTCATTAGTAATTTAAACATGAAACAAGGCGACAGCGTTAATGTTTATGGACTTGAGAGAGGGGGAGGGGCGCTGTGAGATGTAGACGTGTCTCTTGCTGGCTCCGTGATGGTCACATTTTTTCATATTAATAGGGCTCTGCCTTAACGTAACAAGTCCAGCTTTTTTCAGTTATGTTGTAAGAAGATCTATTTTTGACTAAACGCCGGAAAATGACAACGGCTGTGACCCGAAATCAAGCAACAAAACAGCGTAGCCTCGCCCATGCTAGCTCCGCTACGTTAGCTGCTTGCACAGGTGATCCGAAGACTACATCGACTACAACTGAGAACATGTTGACGGTGGAGATACTGACACAGGCCTTACTCGATCAAAAGGAATCTATTTGCGGGGCGATTGGCAATGACATAAATGACCTGAAAACGGATATCAGAAAAGACATTGATACAGTCAAGAGCGAGCTAGCTACATCTGTTGCTAGCCTACAGGCCTCGCTGACGTCACAGGAGAGGCGCATCTGTGAGTTGGAGCAATCGGCAAATTTCACCGGTGACAATATTACTGACCTAAACGCCACAGTCGCGCAGCTCCAGAGAGACGTGAGAGAGCTAAAAGCCAAATCTGAAGATCTCGAAGGTCGGTCAAGGCGAAACAACCTGCGCTTGGTCGGGGTCGAAGAGTTGGCAGAACGTGGGAAACCGGTGACGAAGTTTGTCTCCGAGCTCTTGAAGGAGATACTGGAATTGGATAATGCTCCTCTTTTGGACAGAGCTCATCGCTCCCTCTATGCAAAACCGAAGCCCGGAGATCCACCACGCGTATTCATCATGCGTGTCCATTATACCCAAGTACGAGACGAAATTCTGCGCAAATCCAGCCAGAAGCAACTTACTTACAGAGGGAAAAAAGTATACATTTTTCCAGATTACACTTCTGCCGTATCCAAGAAGAGAGCTGCATTTGGAGATGTGAAGAAACGTCTGAGATCCGTTGATGGTGTGAAGTTTGGTTTACGTTTCCCTGCCACTATGCGCATCACATTCCCGGGGAAGAAGGAGCACCTGTTCGAGGATCCGGGGCTGGCGATGGACTTTGTGAACCGCGAACTGGAGGACACTGGAACCGTCGAAGATTAGACCATCATGGACATCGTGTCATGGACATTGACGAGCGTGTTTCTTTCTTCTTTTGTTTTTTCTGCTGCCGCGTTGTGAACACTTGTATTTCTGCTGAACTGCGTCATTTGGATCAGGTATGTTTTTTTAAGCCTCGTTATTTTTTATTTTGGTTTTGGCTTCGTTCTATGTTAACCACAGAGGACAACGTGTGTCAATTTGACTTTTTTTCATTGTATTTTGTTATATGGCTTCATTTTCTTTTTAAATCGGCCTAGTATTTATTCATTTAATTCTTTGTTAAAGTGGAAAGCCATACCTTTTTTCTCTTTTCTTTTTTTTCTATAGGCTATTTATTTATATTATTTTCAAAAAATAAATAAAAGGCAGGCCCTCTTTAAAGATTACATTTTATTCTACTTATTATTGTAACTGACCAGAGCTACTTCAGTGTTAGAACTTTAGTTGCTAGCACTAGTTCAAATCGAACAGATGGGAAGTGTTAAAGAATTTGCGCACCTAGGTTGGGGGGGTGCAGGGGTGGGCATTTTATTTGTTTTGTTTATTATTATTGTATTTTTTTATTGCCACAGTATCGTGCCACGTGTTTTGTTATTTAATGTCAAGCCACTGAAAGAGGGTTCAGACTTCCACATTAAACTTTTGCATTCAATGTTATTTTGGTTAAACTATAAATATGGCATGTGCACTGCCAGGATCTAGTGTGACGTTTGTGAGCTGGAATGTCAGGGGGTTAGGGAAACCAACAAAAATAAACAAAGTTCTTTCGCATTTGGATAGCTTAAAGGTGAAGATTGCCTTTTTGCAGGAAACCCATCTAAAAAAATCTGACCATATGAAGGTACGCAGAAGCTGGGTTTCCCAATCCTATCACTCACTTTTTAATGGCAGAGCAAGAGGGACAGCTATTCTGATTCACAAGTCATTACATTTTACTGCATCTAATGTTATTGCTGACCCAGGAGGTCGCTACGTAGTTGTTACTGGTTGTATTGCCCACATACCAATAATACTGGCAAATATATATGCACCGAATTGGGACGACGACACATTTTTTTCAGATTTTTTGTATACTTTGCCTAATTTAGATACACATCATTTAGTGTTAGGCGGCGACTTCAATTGCTGTCTTGATCCAGTATTAGATCGGTCCTCCACCACTTCTTTAAAATTATCTAAATCTGCCCGGGTTATCAATTCATTTATTAAAGACTATGCGATAACTGATTTATGGCGTAACCTTAACCCTACTGGACGAGCTTATTCTTTTTTTTCTCCAGTGCATCAGTCTTTCTCCCGGATTGACCATTTTTTAGTTGACTGCAGGCTACTCCAATTGGTGGAAGCCTGTTCATATAATCCCATCATAATATCAGATCACTCTCCTCTTACAGCGACATTCAGGCTGGCATATCATGCTCCGAGGCCCCCTTGGCGTCTTGGCACCTCTGTTTTATCTCAAGATGAAATCACTACATTTATAACTAGTCAAATTGATTTCTTTTTTGAAATGAATGCTACTCCTGATGTGTCATGTGGAACTCTATGGGAGGCTTTTAAGGCTTTCATAAGGGGTCAGATTATTTCACATATGGCCCACACTAAAAAACAAGCCAATAAACAAAAATTAGACATGACAAATCGCATCTCTCAATTGCAAGCGTCATATGCAACTGCACCTACTCCTGATCTATCAAAAGAGCTTCTCCTTGAGAAAAACAAATTGGATATTTTATTGTCCACAGAAGCAGGGAAAAACCTCCTAAAGTCTCGGCATCTTTACTATGAATTTGGCGATAAAGCAAGTAAGATACTTGCTTATCAACTTAGACAGGCTGCAACCTCTAGATTTATTACCCAGATTAAAACCTCTGATGGTCACACACAAGACAGTGAGAAAATTAATATTAATTTCAGAGACTTCTATGAACGTCTCTATTCTTCTGAACATGATGTGCAACCGGATTTTGACAAATTCTTCTCTAGCTTAAATATACCTTCTATAAGTGAAGATTTTCAAAGCAGACTTGATGCGCCTCTTACCGCAACGGAGCTGGAAGCGGCCATCAAGTCTCTACAGACTGGGAGGAGCCCGGGACCAGATGGGTTTCCTCCAGAGTTTTTTAAGAAATTCTCCCATCAGTTGATTCCACATTTGTTGAATATGTTTAATGAATCTGTTAATACCGGTGCCCTTCCTCGAACACTACGACAAGCATCCATTTCCCTTATTGCAAAAAAGGATAAGGATCCAGAAAACTGTGCGTCTTACCGCCCTATATCTTTGCTCAATGTGGATGTAAAAATTCTAGCAAAAGTCTTGGCTTTAAGAATGGAGCGAGTCCTACCACATATTATCTCTGTCGACCAAACAGGTTTCATTAAAAATAGATACTCGTTTTTTAACGTTCGCAGACTATTCAACATAATGTATGGTTTATCTGGATCCGCTACCCCTGAAATTATAATGCTAATGGATGCTGAAAAGGCATTTGACAGGCTTGAGTGGGACTACCTGTTTTATGCTCTAAAGACGTTCAATTTTGGAGAACAGTTCATAAGCTGGATAAGATTACTTTACACAGATCCGTCAGCATCGGTCTGTACAAATGGGATATTTTCAAAAGTATTCCCCATTTCTCGCGGAACTAGGCAGGGCTGTCCCCTGTCACCTTTACTATTTGCCTTGGCGCTGGAACCTCTAGCGATTGCAATTAGACAGGATTCAGCTATAACTGGTATATTTAGGGTTAGGGTTAGGGTTAGGGTTAGGGTTAGGGTTAGGGTTAACCTTCTGTTCTAACCTCGAACAGAAAATATCCTTATATGCAGATGACATGATTCTGTATGTTTCCGATCTCGACTCTTCCCTCCCTGCTGTTCTGTCCACTCTCGATGTCTTTAGCAGTATCTCAGGATACAAAATAAATCTTCAGAAAAGTGAAATTTTTCCTATCAACCTCCTGGCACAAACCTATCCTCTGCACAAATTTCCCTTTAAGGTCACAGTGGATAAGTTCACCTATTTGGGCGTTTGCATAACGAAAGATGTAGGTAAACTCTTTAAAGAAAATTTCACCCCTTTAGTCAATGACTTGGAACAGAATATAAAACGATGGTCCTCTCTAAAATTATCAATTGCCGGCAAAGTAAACACCATTAAAATGAACGTACTTCCTAAATTTAGTTATCTTTTTCAGTGCATTCCAATTTTCATCACCAACACCTTTTTTAAAAAATTAGATGCTATTATTTCTGGTTTTATCTGGGATAATAAACCATCACGTCTACGTAAAGCTTATTTACAACGTCCAAAAAAACTTGGTGGCATGGCTCTTCCAAATTTTCAATTGTATTACTGGGCAGCAAATATTCGACCCATCGTACATTGGTTATATGAAGATCCAGGTGCTGACGCCCCCTCATGGTGCTTATTGGAAGCACGGTCTTGCAAGCCTTCATCACTGTCTGCATTAGTGTATTCCTCATTAGCTGCGGTTTCCGCTCCTTTTACAAAGAATCCATTAGTGTTGGCAACCTTAAAAATTTGGAAACAGATTCGAAGACGATATGGATGGCATTGCCTCTCAGTTAGAGCTCCCATTCACGCAAATCATATGTTTCCTCCTTCTCTGGAGGGTAATGCTTTCTTACACTGGCAACCTAAGGGGATTAAGACTTTTCAAAATCTCTTTGTGAATGGACAGTTTGTATCATTTCAACAACTTTGTACAGACTACGGCATTGTGCGGACTAATTTCTTTCGATATTTACAGGCTCGTGATTTTATTAGAAAGCAGTTTACCCAATTCCCAACTCTACCCCCACAATCAGACCTTGATTTGCTGTTAACATCTTCTAAGTCTTTTAAAGGGATTATCTCAATTGTTTACAACGTATTATTGTCACTGAATGATCCTTCTTTAGATGTGATAAAAAACAAATGGGAACAGGACTTGGGAGAAAATTTGTCAGAGGAGAAATGGGCCAAAATTTTAAAAAGGGTACACACTTCTTCAGTATGTGCCAGGCATGGTTTATTGCAATGTAAAATACTACATCGTGTTCACTGGTCAAAAGACAGACTGTCAAAGAGATTTCCCAGCACTGATCCCAATTGTGATCGCTGTAAAACAACACCTGGTACATATTTTCATACATTTTGGAGTTGTCCGAAATTATTATCATTTTGGACTTGTATTTTTAAGACATTTTCCGATATTTTCAGACTGCTTTTAGACCCATGCCCAGTTGTGGCTCTCTTTGGTGTACTCCCGGACTCCTATCATCTAAACAAATACCAGCGGGACTTTTTGGCCTACTGTACGCTTCTTGCTCGCAGGCTTATTTTACTTAATTGGAAAAACTCATTACCTCCCTCTCATTCGCAGTGGATCAATGATATTCTATATTTCTTAAAAATTGAGAAGATCAGGTATACCCTTAAAGGCAGTGATGCATCTTTCTCGGAAATCTGGCAACCCTTTCTGAAATATGCCGAAGAAAAATTTGATTCGGTTTTGTGAATCGTACTCGTGGCAAAGTGTGACTATTGACGTCTATTTATTTTGTATATACATTTATAATATATATATGTTGTTGTTTTTCTTTCATTTTCTTTTTAATTTTGTTTATTTTTTTTTGTTTATTTTTTTGTTTGTATTTATTTATATATATATATATATATATTTTTTTTTTTCTCTGCTTGTTCAATTGTTCGTCTGAGTTTGTTTTAAAGGGAGGGCTTGATTTAATGTTTTGTATGGTTTACTTTGTATTAAACAAAATGTATAAATAAAGTTTTCAAAAAAAAAAAAAAAAAAAAAAATGTTTATGGACTTGAGCTGCATCGACACGGGTCCGAGCCCAGAGGCTCAGCCCGGACCAGAGACACTAGAACCTGGACTGCAGCCACAGATACGCTTACGATGTTTTTTGTATTTATGTTTAGTTTTTTGTTTTTAACAAAATACCGCTGCTGCACAAACTTTGTGTGGATTCCCCGCGGCCGCTGCCGTGTACCGGGACACCGGGACTCACCTGGCTGTACGAGGCCATGCTCCGTGTTCTGGTTGGTTTCAGCGCTGAGTCTGCGGACCGTATTCCGTGCTCGCGAGTATCCCGGGCGTCAAACAAATCCTTCGACAGCTCCAGAGCTTTCGTCGGTCCGGACGGGTTCGTAAAGTCCGGGTTTGAGCGGCGCACAGGGTCTGCTGAGCGCGCGCTCTCCTCTCGTCAGGGGAATGATCGAAGCACGTCTCGCAGGGCTGTCTTCGGTCCGGACGGGTTGGTTAGGTTCTGGTCGGCTGTCAGCTCTCCGTGCACCTGTTTCCTCCCGGAGGAAAGCTCTGCTCAGGCCGAAAGGCGAGTAGTTCTTCCCCCGGCTGTAGCGCTGAGTCCGCGGAGCTGACCGCTGCTTTTTGCGGTTCAGATCATGGTCCAGAGTCTGCTCTGACTGCAGCGTTGTATCCACGCTTTTTTTTTTTTATGTGGTCTAATTTTATACCCTTTTTTTATATAGGCTATTTAGGCCTACTGCTTATTTAATAAAGGTCACTTTTTATTATTAGCCTATTTCTTTTTTCCCCTCTTTTTTTATTAGTAAATGTGATCTTGGGTTGGCTATAAGGTTAACGTTGGTTACTGACAAATTTTTTAATATCATATGAACAACTATTTATCATTTCCTGGTTGGAGAAATGTTCTTTTTTGCCGTGTTTTGTGCGTGCCTGCCGTAAAACCCGTGGGTGAGGCCTGAATATTTTTGGGCGTTTCATTCAAATGACGCTAGGATTTCTCCGTGGCATTTACCATCAGCTGAGCTTGCGTACGATAAGATCTGAGCGGAAAGCACGGGTTCATAAATGTCACGCGCCTTCTGGCGTATATCGGAAATACACCTACGCATACACCATTTTTTTACGCAATGTTGATAAATGAGGGCCAATGAGCGCTTTTTTCTAAATAAACTTTCTCTATCATTTTGCAACCTACCGACCATCATTTTGTTTATTTGAATATGTTACTTAGGTATTTGTATCAATGTCACTATAACAGCTGTAATGTGGTGCAGAACATCTCTATGAGCTTAAAGACCTCATGACACGAAGCTGACTTAATGTAAATTTACATTTACATGATGCATCTTGTCATAGTATGTGGTTGTTTACATTTATGAGCCAAACAGACTTGATTTACGCGACAATGTAAAGTAAAAAAAAAAAAAAGTTACATTGCGGCTACAAAACTACGTAGCCGTTGTGTGACGTCAGCGACAGAACCGCTCAGATTCGACAGCCCTGAAACTCCGCTGTCACGCATGATGGAGGCGGTAAACACATTTGAAGACTTGGAAGATTCTTCCAGCCTTTCTAGTCTTGAGTTAGTTTTTGAGGTGGAAAATGAAACGGGTGATTCTGGTGGTGGCATCGAACCGTACAGATACACGACCTAGATGACAGAAGAAAACGGGTCCGAGGACGGTGAAATCAACATAGCCGTGGAAGCCGAAGTGACAGCGGAGATACGTCAGGGGAACACAGATTGGTAAGGATTAGAAATATATCTTAATCGTGGCTTCTTTTCTTTTCAAATAAGAAACACATATTAGGCTCATAAATGAGCCTAATAATATTAACGTTTAGTGATTGTTTTGACCTTGTTTGATGTGACGCCAGAAAACGTCCCAAATATTGTCCATAAGAATTCACAGAAAAGGAATTTATCTGTGTATCTTCCATAAAGTAATAACGTGTGGAGTAGTGGTCAACCAAAGTCAAATTTTAGTCAGTAAAAAGCTAAAAAAAAAAAGTAGGATATAAAGTTGTTTTTCCCTTCGTTGTTTATTTCTGAGAATATAAAAAGAAAAACAATTTTTTGAGATGTTAGAGACAATATTGTCTATGTTGTGTAGCACTTGCAGAGTCATTTACATATCCCCAGAAACTAGAAAATTAGAGCTTTCAAATGAGATGCCTAATAATAAGCATGTGGGATGTACAATGTTATTTTAGTGGTTGCAGGTAAAGTACAATAACAACAGCATTTAAAACAACTTTACAGCCAAAATCTTGTAAATTATATTTAGAACCCCGATGTGTGTTATAATTCATATTTTTCTTTCATAACAGGCTTTCTGTGGCTTTCCTTTGCAGGTGTCATTGCGGTCAGTGTGTGGTCATGGCTACAGAGGACGAGAGTGTTTGCTGTCGGGAGCAGAAGAAGGTTCTGCAGAGAATTCCAGACATGGCCAATTGTATCCTGGACCATCACAACTTTCACTCAGTGTGTCTCAATGAAGATGTGTTGGAGGTAGCCTATTATACCTACAAACACTATCGCAACATCGACGATGGGAACAACTGGAAGCGGTATACAGCTTACAGACAGTTTATTTGCTGGTGCTACCATTACCTTGGATACAAAGTCAGAGTGCCCATACCAGCCTGTGTTGTTAACAAAATTAGACAGACATTTTCAATACAGGAACAGTATGTTGGGTTCAGTTATGCAGACATGTTTTAGTGATTCAGTTCTTTCAGAATTATATCATTTATGAATAAAAAAAAAAAATTTCAATCAAATCTTTATCTTTTTTGTGGTGGTATTGCATTTGAAAGGTGCTTATAATAATTATTGCAAACACATATTTTACAAAGTACTAGGACTTTTATAATCAAGGTAACTAGATAACAAAGTTTTCATGTTCACTTTCACACATACTGAAAACAAAGTTAATATGTTTAATGTAGTTTGTAAAACCGATGAAAAGGCATTGACCAAAAATCAGAACAGAGATTTTCATATGATAATAATCATGTTTATAAAGCACCTTTCTAGCCGGTGGGCAGATCAAAGTGCATGACATAAATCACATTTATAACAATTAAAGAAAAAGGACAGTTAAAACAACAGCAAGCGAGTAAGATAACAGGTGTACAGATCAAATAAAAGTGATTAGTTAAAAGCCAGATGATAAAAATAAGATTTTAGTTTAGTTTTAAAAATGGCAAGGGAGTTTGCTGCCCCGATTTTTTTTTTTTTTTGGCAATGCCACCTCCTCTCCTGCCTTCCCATGCGATTTGATGAAAATGATTAAAATTATTAATTAAATGTTAACATCTGCTTGTGGTGAAACGTGATATGTGACCCTTCACAGCCTGGTCCTTGTCTGGCTTTTCGCATTGTGAGCTCAGAGGCAGCCTTTTAGGTTGCTCAATCAAAACCTCTGCAACTTCGTCCAAATTCTCGTTCTCGTCTTGGCAAATAGATCTAACAATCTGCAGAAGGTCATCCACATAACCTGTAAGAAAATGTTTTTTAGCCGGGTAAGAAAATGCAGTAATTAAATTCATGCACACATTTATAGAGCACAAGCATAAACATAAATCATATACAATTGTGCTCTGGTGATTTTTGTTTTCATAGAATATGAATGATAATGATAGTATTTATCATTAACAAGGGAATCTTGTTTGTATCTTATTTGTGTAGCGCTTTTCATATGACACAAGTCACACCCAAAGCGCTTCACACATGAAAGGGAGGGGGTTCATTCACTCCATGCTGATGGTGGTCAGCTACATTTGTAGCCACAGTTTCCACTGGGGCAGACTGACAGAAGCGAGGCTGCTCACATCTGCGACAAACGGTCCCTCCGACCACCATCAACCACTCACACATAGGCATTGGGTGAACTGTCTTGCCCAAGGACACAACGACATGTGCATCTGTGGAATTGGAACCACCAATCCTCCGATCACAAGACGACCCACTCTACTCTCTGTGCCACCCGTGTACAATGTCTTCAGCAAGGCAGATTTACCGTAGGTTGCTTCCTCGAGGACCTTCCTGACGATGTAGCCACCCTGCTTGTACTTGGGATAATGAAGTCCATAAACTGGTGCACCATCCTCCGTCACAGACTGAGCTCTGTGGGCATTCTCATTGAAGTGAAGGGCTGCTAGTGTTGTCCTGAAAAAGAATCAATATTTTGTTAAAATGTAGACATAACATTTTGCGGTGACACACATGACAACTACAGATGTCAATGAATATTAGATCCGTTTACCTGCATTCCATTCCATTGAAGGAAAAGGAGATCATCTTGGGAGCAAAGTGGTTCAATAAACTGTGAAATGCCTCAATGGTAGATGTTTGGTAGGAAGAAGAAAGTTGACAAATATCCTTGAGAAGTCTGGGGTTGCAAACTATCCTCTCCATTTCCATTGCAGGTTTTGTACCTGAAGTGAACAATACAATTAATATGACATGTAATTGCAGCTCATAACATGACACTTATTTCAATAAACATATATTTAAATATATTCAAACATTAGGAGAGTAAAAGATTACAAGGTTGAAGCCAAGCTTTCTGCAATTCCTGCCCCTGAAGAGGACCATGAAGGCATCTGGTGAAACGTCCAGGGAATCCCTGATGTTGATTTTGAATATGATACACCACTGACTGGAACTTGTCCAGCACCAGCTCGCGTTCATGTGGAGGGGATGAGACAACAGACCAGTAAAGATGATTTACAATGCTGGCCACCCAACCTTTCAAAGCATTACAGCCCTTCAACTGGGCAGCAGCCTGCAATTTTTTCTTGAGCCCTGAAATGAATAACATGCATGTGAGCCTTGTCTAATTATAATAAAAAGTTACTTGTTCACCTTTAGCAACGTGCCATATGTCAAAGAGATGTTGAATATCAGGATGTTTTTCACTGACATATTTCCTTATGGACACGTGCCTATCAGTGATCAGAGTGTCAACAGCCACAAAGTTCTTGATCCGCTGCAAAGATCTCGCCAATCCCTCTCCCTCCATATGGTAGCTGCCTCCGACCTCGTTACTCTGAAGATGTTAATATTGCAAATAATGACTAAATAATAAAAAAACAAAATTTAAACCATTTTCACACAATGTAATTTCATTATAAAACAAACTTTATCTTGCAACATTTGGTAAAGTATATTACAAAGGCACCAGTAATAAAAGGAAGAAAATGTTAAAATGTAAGTCTTATGTTTGTTTTCACATAAACACACTGAAGCTACAGCATCTTAAAATGCAGTGTAGTCATTTTCTGATGTTTACCTGTACATTCTGTATGTCAATAACAGCCTTCTTCCTCAATTCCATCATGGTATAAGTCCCGTACTTGGCACAGTGTCCAGGCGAATCTGCTCGCCCATCACCACCACACACTATCTCGTGGTCTTCAGTCTGCAAGGCACTGAGCATCCACATCTGCCTCTCTCTCCATAGCTGCATCACTGCTCCGTGTAGTACCTTCTGCTGGTGGCGGAAGAAGGTTCGGAGAGACAGGACTGCAGTTCCCATGTGCATGAGAACTCTTAACACTTTGGTGGGCGTAGCTCCTGCAAATAGAATGCCCGCAGAAAGCAGAATGTTGCCAGCAGCTACTCTTCCAAAGTATGGTTGGCTTTTCCAGGGATTACAGTGACCACAGTCAACACATCTGAGGGACAGCTTTAACATGGTTCCAAACTCCTGTCTGGTCCATGCCACTCGTCTACTTCCACAAGAAGGACAACTGCACCAAGACACCAAAAGCTGAACCAGACAAGACCAAAAGATGAAATAGATCCGGCGATCTTGATCCATCTGTGGGTCGTCAGTAGCTGTAGCAGAAGCAGCCTCATCCATGGACTGGTCCGAATCATCAGACATCACGTAATCCAGGTCCTCTGGGTCATCATCTAAGATGTCACACTCACTGTCTGCATCTGAAATCAGCTCTGATTCTGACGCTTTAGCAGCACAACCTTTGAAACGAAATGGAAAATACAAATTGATGGATAAGTTCTTCTGATTCATAAAGAATATTAATTTCCTCTTACACAATATTGATAAAGAAACAACTTACATAATAGTTCGATGAAACATTCTTTATTTAAAAAAAAGGTTTAACTAATTTTACACACAGAAAAACACTTACTGGGCAGATTCTCATCAACTGTCTGTGTGGAAACAGTGACCATGACAGGCTTCCCTGAAGATGTTTGAGTACCTATATAGAGTAAGACATTTTTATTTTATTTTAAATATTTCTCAAAACAATAACATAATCTTTTATTTTGATTATTTCTTACAAAATATAATCAAAATAAATTATTATTGAAATACAATACAAATATAAAAAAAATAGAATCATACTTTTATAACAACGAAACATAAGCGAAGAGAAGGTGCTTCTTACAACAGGTGTGTTGGAGATAAAACTGAGATATTTTATTTATAAGATCAGTGCAACGTTTCGGCAACTGGGGCTTGCTCTGGCAAAATGATGAATGAAACATTTTGCATGAGGAAGGCCTAGTTGCCGAAACGCTGCACTGATCTTATAAATAAAATATCTCCGTTTTTGCAAGCTCGACTGTGCGGGAGATTCCTTATATCCAGATAACAACGAAACATGACATCCAGATAATCTGCAATGAAATTACATATAAAAGAAAAATAAATTATACAAGAACAAAACAAACAAATCAACAAAATTAATAAAACAATACAAATGAAAAGACCAAGATATTTTGTAAATAGAATAATGTTATCGATAACTTAAATGTAACTAAATAAAATATCACAGTGTTAATCCAATAATAATTAACTTTCATGAACAAACACCAGCTTTTTACCTTTCATTTTGCTTCTGGGTTTGACAGCAACTGATACAGTTCTGGTGTGGGTCTGTCTGATGTCAACTTGGCAACTGGCATCACAGTTCTGAAGAAAAATGAGAGATAAAATAATTGATGGGGTATCCCTGCAGATGCCACAGAACTACCTTGAGCTTGCAACGCCTCTATTATTTTTTAGGTCACCTGAGTATTAAATGTATCCACTTTAAATCACATATTTTGAATATTTCCAAACATACTTTTCTTTCATATTCTTCACTATTTTATATTATAGCAGGTTAATAAATAACACATACTGGCTGAGTACGTTCCTCTACAGCCTCAACAGCAAGAAGGTCATCATATTCAGCTATAGCGTCTGAAAGAACCTGGGAAATAAATATTATGCAATGTAAATAGGGTAAATCTGTTTTAAACAAAAAATGATACATTAATCTAGAACTTATGTCAAGATCTGAGACTGATACTGGAAAAATAAAATCATATTGTAGGCAGACATTCAAGGAAAACAACAAAGCAAGGAAAACTAACTTCATTACAGTTCTTCTATGATTAATTATCATAGCAATGTATTGTTTCAGGTGAACACGTTTGGGAAAACTATATTATACGAGGGAACTGTCATCTGTCACTAAATAAGGTTAAATTATGGATCATTTTAGAAATACTGCTTAAAATATGTACCTGTATCTTCTGTCTCTTGTGGACACAGGGTCTTACTGGGATAGAAGTCGAGCTTGTAGGAGTAGCGACGCTGACACGAACTCTCTGCTCAATGACGCTGTCAGTGTTGCTCAGTCCAGCAGCACCACCGCCAGACGCTCTCACACCCCGGGGAAAAACTGTAGGCACGGCTGTCCGCAACAACACGCGTTTATGTTGAACTGAACAACCAAGTGATTCCTTTATCACGGGAGTGGAATCAAAACAATCCAGCTCAAAATGTTCCGAACAGAGTAGAGAGGAGGAGGAAAGTGTCCACTTCTCACGGGTGCGTCTAACCTGTTTCACCCACTTCAAATGTAACTCTGGGTCTTTTGGAAACTTAAATAAACTAACACCGTCCTTGTGGGTATTTGAACAAAATCCTGCAACACAACGCGAAGGCATTGCGATCACTTTTCTCAGTCAAAAACAGAAACACTTTGATAAACTCCCCGTTGAAAAGCCGTTATCCTTCATGTCAACAAACCGAGCGTGTTCTGTCGTTGACGTCACTTCCGGTGTCATCCTCGTTCAGCGCGCAGCCGAATGCTAGTTAAATGCTAGTCACCGGAGCGTTTTTTTTCCTCTCAGTTGGGTTATGCAATGGGTGTTTATAACTTTTACGTATTTTATTGGGTTCGGATTTCTTTATTATGTGTTATGTTCAAAAAGGTCAGCTTCGTGTCATGAGGTCTTTAATGTCTCTGCACATTGTCCCTTGAAAAAATATACAATTATAGCAAAGTAAAGTATAATACTGGTTTGGAATATATTGTCTTAAAATCATCAACCCCCACCACAGTGTCCCGCGATGCCCACTTTGAGAAACCCTAATGTAGACCACAATGCATTGCGAGAATCAGAGGAAAGAAGCCGAGAGGTCTTTAAACTGGACATGAATGAATAAAAACTTTCAGAAAAACAGTTTTAAGGCGCGATACTGCAGGTGAAGGTATTGACTTTTTACGCACGGGTCAATGTGGAGATGTGGACAAAACTGACCCCGTAAGAGGCTTATTTTATGGCGTTTTGACACGATGCGGAGATTTCCAAGAAGTAGCTACAACCTTGCTTCGCAATAGGCTTTCCATCGCATAGTCATTCACAAATATTGACATATTTTATATCCACATGTCCTGAAGGGTCCCCGAGATGACACTATAATCCAAATATGGTCACTTCCTTTCAGGGAGTCACCCGTTCGTAAGACAGGAGAAATGTTCTCACAGTCATGTTACAGAACCTCTGCAAATTAGGTTTTTTGTGCCACTCGTGCAACGACCTTATGAAAACTAATAATGGAATTACAGAAAACTTTCAATATTTTTTTTTTCTCATCTTAATGCCAGTAATCTACAGCAGAAGTTTCAAATGTATATCACCAAATATTTATTCACCTGCAGCGTCTCGCCTCAATCACGTGTTGCGTATTGTTCATAAACCACTTCAATATAAACCGCTACGGTGAAAAGTCGCTAACGTTAGCGCCTGACCTTTAGCTAGAGCTGTTAAATGATCGATACCCCCAAAAAAAGTTACTGTCTTCATCAATGTCAAATCCGTGTTAAATCAAACTAATCCGACTCAGTTTTACCCATGAATGTTAATCTGTGTCTTGAATTTGGTCGGTTGTTATTGCAGAAATCCATTTTTAACCGGAGTTCATAAACCTTATAGAAGATGTAGTCGCTCATTCTGTTGGCGATTTAACCACACAGTTAAATCGCCGACAGACTGATACAGCCTGCTCTAGTGCGGCACTATGCAGTAAATGAGGAGGTAGGGACGAGGGTGGACTTTGGTATATGTCCTCTCTATCTCCATCTCTCTGCCCTCCCTCATCATTACCCTCTCTATCTGCATACACAATTAAATCCTGTCCCCTCTAAATCTTCCTTCAGCCGCTGTGCCGTGAGTCTGGGGGAATCTCCTCTGACCTTTATCACCGCCGCGTTTTACTGCCTGACTTTACGGCTACACGTCTTTAATAAACTCGTCAGTGGAGTTACTGTCGGGGACTGAGCGCTACCTGCGTAATAAAAGTACAAGGGCACAGTCTCATACCGGAGGTGGGAATATGCAGTGACGGCGGGAAATAAAAAGGAAAGACCTCGAGGCGTTTTGACGAGACGTTTAAACAGGAGTTCAGGGGTATGGACATCCACACTGTGACACGGGTGAAGTGTGAAACTGAGTGTGCAAGCTGCTTTTGACACGTTTTTTGGTGTTCAGCTTCACAACGCGTCTGTGTTTATAGGGGGATTCATGAGGCACCATTATGTGCGGTTGCAGGGAGTTCTGACATGTCTGACAGTGGGGGGTATTGCCTCAGAGGTTAGAGCAGGATGTCCTATCGGAAGGTTGGCAGTTCAAATCCCAGCTCCTGCAGGTGCAGACTGTCGTTATGTCCTTGGCAGAAAAAGGCTGTTCAGGTTGTCATCTGTACTGGTACAGGTTTCATCCGGGTACTACGGTCTCCCCTACCACCAAAAACATGTACAATAGGCCATGGTTAAATGATGTGTGTGTGAATGCATGGAGGTGGTCAGAGTTGGCGCAGATGTGTGCAGTCACGACAGCGCTTCTGTCGGTCTCCCCCAGGGGAAACTGAAGCTACAAACGTAGTTTACCACCACCGAGTATGGAGTAAATGTAAAATGCTCTCATGTAAAGCGCTTTGTGACCATGTCTGTGAAAGGCGCTATATAAATAAAGATCTTCTTCTTCTTTTACTTTAAGTGGATGGTTCGCCCTTCTCCACAAATGCTGTCAACATTGAAATGAGGGGTTTGACTTAGCCATTGACAGTAATTGTGTTCTTGTTTGAGAGTCTAATTTCAAGAAATATGTCCACGGGGCAAGATATTTGCACTTCATTTTTTAAGTGTTTTAGTTTTATTTAGTTGTATTCAAAGTACATTTAAAAAAAATCGTTTTGAGTGTAAATATCTTGCCCCATGGACAGGTTCCTTGAAATTAGACTCTAAAATCAAGGACAGAATTACTTATTTCAAGATCACTTTTTGCAGTGCAGTATTGCAGTAATTAACAACATGATGACGGTAAAACACAAAGTGCTACTACAGACGTTCAAACACACAGCATCCTTCTGAACTATTATTGAGTGATCCCATCAGCAGCTAATGCTGCACCACAAGCTTGTCCTCTGCCCAAACCATTTAAGCCAGAGCGATCCCAGACTGTCGTATCAAAGTAAAGGTGTAAAGCTGTACGTTATTCGTCCTCTGCCTCTTTTGAGGCCACTGCAGCGCCCAGGGAAACATCTCCAGATGTGGAGCCGGGCTAATGGTCGGAATGACCTGCTGGAGGATTAACCTATTGTGCATGGTTTTAGTGGAAATGGGGAAAAAAAGGGACATGCAGCACATTTATTTATTCATTTACATTGCCAAAGTAAGGACCAGAAAACATCTGTGGTTGAATGGTGGCACATGGTCCAAAGACTTACAAAGAGCCACCAACGTTATACCAACAAATACTTCCATCATTCTTTCATTCATATGGGACCCATCACAGAAATGGAGGACACAACTCCGTTTTGGGGCATATTGAGTTGGACATAGATTATGAACATGTAGTTTCCAAGCTTTCCAATGATGTGTAACACATGATAATCTGATAATATTTGGAGAACCTGTGAACAGTTGAAGCTAGGCACCGAGGATATTTCGAAGCAGAGATAACGGCTTCTGAAGTTTTGCTCCCAGCAACGACTCTCTGCTGCACGAGTGACAATAGGGCTCATTTACATCTCATTTGCATAAGCCATAACTGGCTGTAAAGCAAAAAGCAAGAAAAATGTGCCATCAAAGAAAAAAGAAAATATAGGTTTTCAAACAGGTTATATATAAATAAATGTCTCTTGCATAAATCCACTTCCCATAGAGCCACCTCTACAGCAACACAATGACAACTAGCAACATTATCCCAACACACACACACATTTGACCAGAGGGAAAGACACACACACAATCATTAGTGCCATGGACAATGACTACGTTATATTATCCTTAACCTGCACACACAGCTTACGACCAAATACAAAACACAAACAAATCCAACCCACTGAACACACCACGTTAGCTTACAGCACAACAATGGCCTCATGAAAAAGCAAACAGACACGATGGCACAGCGTTCACAAACAACAAAAACACAAACGTTCACTCACCCGTCTGAAGTAACCTCTGTGTGCCTTCTGTTCAGCAAACCCGTTCACTATTGTGATCAAAACCAGTTTCTTCTCTCAGTTCTTTTCAATGTAAAGTTTGGAAAATCCGCGCTACATCCTTCTGTCTTAAATCACGCTCTGAAGGCGAGGAGTTGGCTCAGGAAACGTAATGGTCAGCAGGGGGCGCTGTGCATGCTTACAGCCAGGGCATCATCAGTCGCACTGGGAAAGTCAGCCTGGAAAAGTTCACTGGTTTAATGCAGAAAAACAAACCTGTGCAGTTTTATTCCAGCGTTAGCAGCAGCGGCCTCTGAGACACACACACACACACACACACACACACACACACATGACACGCCCCCACGGCGTGCGCTATTTCTCCGACAAAACAAAACTTTTTCAGCCTGAAAACTGATGGACAACAGGCGTATGTATGAAGCTGCCTTTTTTGCGTGGCATTTGTTTGCTAAAGCCTGTGTCCACAACACAAACCAAAGCAGCGGTGCCTCCTCCTCCTCCGCGGGGTTTACCCAGTATGTAAAAACACACAGACAAGACACGCCCCTAGAGCACCATCCCAAATCTCCCAAATCAAGGCGGTTTGAACCTAAAAGTTCACGCTTTTACCAATACTGCTAGCTTAAATATGGAGAGGATTCTTCGTGGCTTCAACTGAACGATTCTGCAAAAAAGTGAAAATCACCAATTTTCAAAAAATGCTCTTCTTTCTCGATTTGTGGGAAACTGAGTCAGCCGACTTGTGTCCCCTGATTCCACAACGGGGCACGTAATCCTCTTCCATGCAGCGTTTCCTTCTAGTTTCCTCCGGCCCGTCGCCCGTGACGGACCTCCCCCCGCACTCCCCCGCCTGATGAAAATCGATCCTCGCCGCTTAGACCCGTGCGGTGCTGATTTTTCACCGCTGCGCTCCTTGTGTTCTCTCTGTCCCGGGGCCCGTGAAGGGAAATGCCACCGGGGCGGCTCCCAGTCTGCACCAAGGTCGATACAAACGTTATTTAAAAGTGCATATTGATATTCCACGCTGACTGGCCGCCCACTTAGGCCGGGCGGGCCCGGAGCGGCGGCTGCAGTGCACTGTCGCTCCCCGTTTCCAGGCCTCTCGGTTTGGCCCGCAGATCTGTCAAAGTGACATCTTAATGCCGAGTCAGCAGTCCGGCGCCCCGCACTGCCCCCTGTGATGTGCTGGAAATGGGAAGTCAGTTGGAATGTGCTTTACATTTACAGCAGTGCACAGGTGGAGGGGGCCTGCGTGTGCTGGCGATGGTGCGTTATGTTCTGGTCAGTGGGTTTCAACTCGTGGTGCCACAGGTTGAACATCTGCATAATCTACAGGTTATCCAGTGATTCACAGAATCATCTGCCAGTCATTAGTTTCAATTAGAGATGATTGCAGCTTTGCTTTAGTGATGCATTTATCCATTCAGGAGTTGCATAAGAATGTAGGCACCTTCGTCTTGAGCTCGGCCTGGTGGTACTTGGAAGCTCATGTATTTTACGAGGTGGTACTTTTGAGAACCACAAATCCATATAATAGAGTTTTAGGGAATATAATCTGTTGAGAGGGATCCTCCCAACGGGCTCGTGATCCTCGTCTTTAGGAACATATTCTACAAAATCAGCTAGTTAGGGCAGCTGCGTAGGGGTTTGTTGATGGGGAGCTACTGCCCTCTACAACTGGCCAGCTCTACTCCGGGCTTTTTTAACGCACTACACTGTGTAGGGCTTACATAATAAAATGTACATAATAAATATTCACGAAGTACAATATGTTTATTAATCTGTCCCTTTAACATAACACTACTGCCCTTTGAAATGTTGCTTTGTACTCGACTTCGTACTTGAAACTAGACCGTTGTTGTAATTGTGCTTCTTTTCTGTTGATGTACGAACACTTCAAACAGTGTTTTGTAAATAATAGTTCTTGTAAATAGTTGTAGGTTTGTGGCGTGATCATAGTTGTTTCGTAAGTAATTGTTTCATAATTATTTGTTATGTAATCAGTATGGCTCCGTTTTGGGGTATGGTCGATGCTGTGGGTATGTAGGTTTTTTTTTTTGTTGCTGTTTCCTTGTTGCTATTTTGTCCCTTGTTGTTCCACTATGTTTTTGTGAAATTATTATTTTAATTGTATTGATTTTGGGGGCGGGGCTTATAAGCTCTTGCTTCGGCTCACTCCTTTTGAGCAGTGTTTGCTGCTCAAACAAACAAATAAACGAAACTAATCCAAATATGAATGTCCTCATGTGATGTGCTTTTTAATTACTATGACAGTTTGAATCTTTCAAAACCTTGAACCATCGTCAGTACCTGGTTTAGACCCAGGCTGTTCCTCATACCATCAACAGTAAACTTAACCCTACATTATTACTGATCTCAGATTAGTAAATCATGGTTTAAAATACCTCAGCTGTGGGGTTCAGGTATTTTCTTCACAGGTATAGTCTGATGTCGGCCCTGCGTTCGTCATATCATGGCACGTCCCGACACAAATGAAGAAGCCCACGTTGAGTCAAAAAAAAAGTTCCACTCCTGCTGCTTGTTTCTGTTCAAAAGCAGGACCATCTGGAACTTCACTCACAGCCGAGCAAATCTGGAAACGTTTGATATCGATCCAATCACAGAGCACGTTGTCACGACAGGAATCCCATTAACCACTGGACAAATATTTTCTTAAATGTACGTAAAGCCACTAACGTCCTTGTTTACAAAATGCACCACATGTCGTTTGCGTCATATCCGGCTTTTCTCGGGAATTCGACAAAATCAGCCCCGATCCCAGACACACGAGGAAAAGGGTGTATTCTGGCTGGGTAGGCGAACAGACTATTATTGTGTCCTTGGGCAAGACACTTCACCCTCTGTCTTTGAGAGTGAGTGACTGAGTGGTTTGGGGTGGTGGGAGGGGCCGATGGCGCAGATTGGCAGCCTCCCTTCTAACAGTCTGTCCCCAGCAATAGTAGCTTAGGTCGAGGTCAAGGTCAAATGTATTTATAAAGCGCATTTACAAAACAGTCATCACTGCCCCAACGTGCTGTACAGGTACAGAGTGCAATAATACAAAACTGCAACAAACACAACAATAAATAAAACGTGATAAGAAAAGTAAAAATATGAAAAATGCTCAGCTCATCTCGTGTCTTTAACAGAGTTTTTGAAGCTCTCGACTGAAGTGGCCTGTCTAACGCTGCCTCACACATAGAGAAAACAATCCAACACCACTGACAGAACATCTTAACCAACATTATTACAGTGGAAGCAGGTATGAGAAACATGATACATTTGAAGATGATATTTTTAAGAATGAAACTATTGAGAATGCTCTTATTGTCATTGTTATTATGGTGATGATAATATATGTATAATAAATATGTGCGCTAGTAATGTATGTGTATGTATATCTAAAACACTGACTACTTAAACCAGGGGTGGCCAACTGGTCAGAGGCCAAGAGCCGAAATGTTCAACCTTGACCCTGTGAAGAGCCACAAAGGCACCGACCATTCGCGAAATCCGAGTGCGGTAGTTTAATATGATTAAATGTAATGAAACTGTTATATTTAATCATAATAAACAATAACTTTATGCCTGGCCTTTTTCTTTTCTTTTCAATAATTGTGGTAGTTTTACTCCTCACCAAGATTGAAATAAATGTATATTAAATAAACTGCCATTTTATGCTATTCTGTTCTGACTGGGACAACATTTGATCTATTTATTAACAATATTATTATTTCGAATAGTTTTTGTTGTTGCTTGTTTTGTTTTTTTCAATGCTGGTGTATATTTGTGTGTGGGGCCCTGCCCAATGAGCCCCCTCCTCTGGTTCGCCCCTGGCCTGTGCGCTCAGTGCCTGCAGCTCGGTCCTGACTGGACTGTGCAGAGAGAGAAGTTCATAAACTTTAATCAGGAGCCTCTGGAGGACGTCTGAGATTCTGTTTTATGTTGCATTTGTTACCGTTACAACATGTGACAGAAAAGTCAATGACTTTGTGTATTTCCGTGTTACAATGTCGCGCTTTGCATCATATGCTTCATTAGAGCTCCGCTTTTTTCCATTTACTAATTTTGATCTTTTTCTGTGAATATGAGGCCAACTTCCATCAAATAAAGAGTAGGCTAATCAGAAACTTGAAATGCACAGAAGCTGATCCCACGATCTGCCTGACTGTTGTTTAACCCACATCCCGCTTTGAGTGAGGCTGCTGCACGGGCGCTTTTTACACGCCGCCTCGAAAAGGAGGGAGAAAGAGCCGCATTGTATTAAACATATCCAATCATGCAAAGGGCCGCACTCTGGTTGCCCAAGAGCCGCATGCGGCTCGCGAGCCGCGGGTTGGCCACCCCTGACTTAAACAATAACTAAATCAATAGAATGGTGACCAGTATGGTAATATAAGCAATGATAAAAAAATAAATTAGAGAAAATTATAAAACTAATTAAATACACTCACAAATGACAAACTTTTCTATTTGTATTGTATTGTATTTTGATTTTTGATTTTTTTTGTGATAATGTAAATGTAATGATGTAAATATTGTAAATAATAACTGTAAATAATAGCTCAAATAAATCAAATCAAATGTTCAGAGGGAAGGAGTTCAGTTTAGGGCCGGCTCCTGCAAAAGCTTTATCTCCCCTACTTTTTAAATTAGATTTTGGATGGTCCAGCAAACATTGGCCCGAGGATCGCAGAGGTCTGACAGGGGTGGGCAAAGACAATAAGTCAGATAAATAAGGCGGTGCCAGTCCACGGATGGATTCAAAAACAAGTCATCGAATTCTGAAGTCAATTCTAAAAGAAGACAGAACAGGAGTAATAGTTTGGCTCCTGTGAGCGGGCAGCAACGTTTTGGACCATTTGAAGTCTGTGAATCGACGACTGCTTTAGTATTTTGTAATACAAAGAACTACAATAATCCAAACGAGTCGTGATCAATGCATGGACAGCCTGTTCAAACTGGTTTAAAGTCACGCTTTACCTTACTTAGAAGCCCAAGTTGAAAAACACATGTTTTTACAACTGCGTTTATCTGTTTTTCAAACTGAAATGAACTGTTAATATGAAATCCAAGACTTTCTGAAGTTAAACAGCAGTGAGGCTCAAGTGAACCACGGACACCGCCAGTGAGGCTCCAGGCTCACCAAAAAACACTAGCTCAGTCTTTTTCTCATTCAAATCTCTCCAGTCTTTGACCTCTTTAAGACGTGTCACTAAGGTGCCGCCATCAAATATGACGTGAATGAATAATGACTACAGTGTAGCGCTTTGAGAAGCTTGTCAACACAGACTGGTAAAGTGCAATACAGGTGTAAGTCATTCATTCATCCTGTGACCCACCTTTGAGAACCACAATCTGTAGGTTTTATCCATGAAGTCAAATCATGGTGGAAAGGTGTGAAAAGCAGGAAGAGACATCCTGCAAATTGTCAGAGCCCAGCCTCAGCGACAGAGTGTCAGAGTGTGTCCCTGTTTCCAAGTGAAATGGAAAGTACAGTCCCTTTTACTGCCTGTGAGCTGGTGAAGCATCGTGGGACACCTTCTATCAGGAAGGCCTTTGAAGAGGCGGCCGACATATGTGGGTTATTGGCGCAGTGTGATCATGAATAAGCCACGAGCAGCGGTGCACGGATGTCCCATGTGAATCAGCTGGTCCGCGAGTACACGGCGTGTGTACATCCAGTACATGTAACACAGTAATGCCTGTCGGGTCTGTGAGGGAGGACGCCACAGACACGGGATGAGTTATTTCCCAGGTTTACTGCAGCTTCAGATGCGTACAACTGTGGCATTTAATCAGACCAATGGAACTTACTGTATACTTACTGTATACTTACTGTATGCTTACTGTATACTTACAACTTACTGTATACTTACAACTTACTGTATACTTACTGTATGCTTACTGTATACTTACAACTTACTGTATACTTACTGTATGCTTACTGTATACTTACAACTTACTGTATACTTACAACTTACTGTATACTTACTGTATGCTTACTGTATGCTTACTGTATGCTTACTGTATGCTTACTGTATGCTTACTGTATGCTTACTGTATACTTACTGTATGCTTACTGTATGCTGAAGGATGGCATCACTTTAGCTTTCTCTCAGAGGGAATGAGTCCATGCAGCACAAAGACAACGTGAATGCTTGGGTGTTTTCAATTGTGCTTAAATGTATTTATTTTTGCAGTGGTTTCTTCGGAGAAGTGCAGTGAATCAAAACACCGCTTTAAGATAATAAAGTCTGAAAATAACAAGAACTCTTAAAAAACGTTTCAAATTCTGTGTCAAATTCTATTTTGTTTTTACTTAAATGACTTTCAGAAGAGGATCATTTTATACTTTTTGCTTATATAAAATGGTCATCTGATACTTTAGCGTTATTGCAATCCCCCTTGAACATTTCTCAATCCCCATAACTCAATTACTTTTAAGCCAATTTGATCAAAAAAATCGGACAATTCAGCTTGATACTAGCACACAATTTGACGTAAATGTTGCCTGGACTTTGTGTTTTAGGAAATACACATTAGCTGATCCAATTATTTTCATTCACTTCATTTATATAGCCCGTTTGATTGTTGTTTATAAGTGTTTCCAAAGTGCTGTGCATACGATCACAGTATAGAGGAATCAAATGATAAAATCAAGTGAAACCAAACCAATCAATCAACTGAAGACATTAAATAATTAAAACCACACATAAGTAAAAGTAATTCAGTAAAAAAGTTGAAGACATGAAAAAATAATTGAAATTGAAAAAACAATGACATAAAAATAACTGAGAATAGCCTGGGTTTTAAGACAAGACTTAAAACACTCCATTATGGGGGCTGTTGGACGTGGAGGGGCAGAGTGTCCCCCCCCTTATGAAAACAAGCCTGGTTTCTTTAATTGTAACTAACCCAGCATTATCACAGGAGGAATATCTAGCTGTAGAAAGTTTAGGAAAATTAGAAACCAGGCTTTTAAGTTGTTTTTAAAGTGTCTAAAGTGCAATGCATTCCAATGGGAGACTAGCGGCTATATGGAGGTACTACAGCAATGGCGGCTCCATCTTGTGTGCCACAAGATGGTGCTGGCATCGACCAAGCAGGTCATTTGGAAGAGGAATGTTTAGTTACTATACATTAACACTTACTATACATTAACACTTACTATACATTAACACTTACTATATGTACCAGCTAAATCCCATTTAGACCGATGAGGGCAGCAAATCCAGGTGAAGTAAGTGACGCGCTGACTGTGCACTTCAATACAGAGCCGAAGAGTCAAATTGTGCAAAATTACAGCTGCTTTATTAGTTCAAATTCATATCAAGCTCCAATTATTCTTCATAAAATCCAGTGAGTTATTTCCATAAACAAGGGCTAAAAACACACACAGTGAAGCGGTCAACAAACTGTGCTCTTCTGGATTGCCAACACCTGTGGGACTAAGGTGTGGCTCCCCATTTATAGAGCACCACCACAGCTCCTCCTAGTGGTGACACATGGCTCCAACACTATACATTAACACTTACACATGAAAAAAGATCCTGTGTTTCTGTGATGTAACGGAGGAGACACATCACTGTCCACAAGAGCACAGAAATACCGTAATGTCTGTATGACGGTGTCCCCTCTCTCCTCCAGGCTCTGAGGTGGAGCGCAGCCTGTGCTCCCCCACGCCCGCCCCGCCCCCGGAGCCCTGCCAGGTGCCCTGCCCCAGAGACTGTGTGCTCAGCGACTGGACGGCCTGGTCCTCCTGCTCGCAGACCTGCTCCAGCAAAACCATCGAGGGCAAACAGATGAGGACGCGCTCCATCCTGGCCTACAACGCCGGGGAAGGTGAGTCTTTCACACGGGACCCTCCCTCAAATAATGCTGGAATAATGCGAGGAATAAGACGAGAGACGGCAGGCGGACACAGCGATTATTCACGCCGTGGTCGAGTTTGAGGTTTTTGGCTCAGTCTCCCTTTACGGTGGTTATTTTAGGACGTTTTGTCGACCCGCGCATTGAATTTAGTCTGACATCGCTCCAACATGGCCGCCGCGCTCTGCTGTGTTTCCCACGCGTATCCATTCACAAAAATACTGACATACTGGAATTCCCCCCCCCTCCCCGACGACACGCTGTAATCCAAATACGGCCATTACCTTTGTGGAAGACGCCAGGTGTTGGAGTCCGCGGGGATAAACACACCAAACGTTACGAGTCTGTTTTCTCCAAAGGAGGTTTTCACTCACGGTGGTTTTGTGGAGATGTTGTTACAGACTCCAAACTTTACAGGCTTGGACTTGGACAAGATTTTGGATGTTTCCATTCCCTGATTGTTTTGCCTGATTACTGAGCTTTAAACCACCAGCCTGTAAATCTGTGATGGACGATAAAGAGGCTTCACTTCGGACTTGATTTTGCTTTAAAAATGTCCTGATGGGACGATTAAACTAACTCTTAAAGGCAATGTTTAATGGCCCAGTTGCTTTAATTACTTGACTACATACAATAGGAAATGTGGCCGTATAATTACTGTTTAGTGACTGTTTACCAGTACATGAACGATCAGAGTTCCTCAAACACTTTAATAGTACTTTGCAGCAGATTACCAACAATACATATAGCTCATGTGTCTGTCTATTTATTAAAGGTTTTAGTTGCAAAAAGTGGTTTTGAATTGAAAATGTTATTTTTGGTTTTCAATTCCCGTCCTGGAACTGCCTCCTTAACGTGGTGGAGGGGTTTGAGCCTGAATGATCCTGGAGCTCTGTTGTCGGGGGCTTTGTGCCCCTGGTAGGGTCTCCCAGGGCAAACAGTTCCTAGGTGACGGGTCAGACAAAGAGCGGTTCAGAAGCCCCTTATGAGAGACCAACAGGCCCGGTTAGAACCATGAGGCTGTCCTTCTGTGGACCCCCCACCTGCAGGGGGAGCCATAGGGGCTGGTGCAGCTCCAACAGCCCCCACGACCCGGCAACCGACAAGTGGAAGAAAATAGATGGATGGATGGTTTTCAATTAAAATGCAGACCCTGTATTTGAATATTGAATCGAGTCACTACTTTGAAATTGATATATCAACAAAACCAAACATTTAAACCTGGCTCCTCCTATTTAGAATTCCGTTGCTGAAAATAATGGCCTTTTTGACACATAAAATGACAACAATATATTTTTCACATATTTCTGCCAGTAATCTACCGTAAAAGTGACATATGCTGTATCTCTACATGTGAATATTTCCTCCGCTCACCTGCAGCGTCTCTCCTTTAGTAAAACACCTGCAGGCTCACTTCATAAACGTAGGGGGCGTCATAGAGCGTAAAAAAAAAGTCTTCAGGAAACACAGCAGAGAGAGCACAAGGTCGCGCGCCCGGCCTCGCGTCTATGCAGATGATGGGCTTTAGTCATGGCTGTCGGCGCGTCCTCTGCTGTCACGCCGCGGATCTGGTGATTTCACACTCGCCTGCCTTATCTCCGGCGGTGCCCTTATCTCCCGCTGATTACTCCCGTGTGTGTTTTTTTTTTTTGGGACAGCCTTTGACTCCGTATCGCGCCTCGCATCAGCGCCTCGCCGCCGTGTGTCTGTCATGTGTCTGACTGCCTTTCATGTTTTATCTCACAGTCACGGCGATGGTGTGGGCCTGGATCACCGTCATGGAGGGTAACCTTTGGATGAGTGGCTGTAGCCGCTGTAGCGACATGTGTGTTTGTAGCATGTAGTAAATCACGCTTTAGCCGCCGTTACTGAGCGCACGCTGGAGGCGCACGCTGGAGGCCCACCGCGGAGCACACGTTTGGAAAAAGACTAAGCCAAACGTCAAATATAAAGAGTGTTGGCCAGTGAAGACACTCATTCTTGTACAATGTTAAAGAACAGACAGTTATTGGACATGCTGCCATTTGGTTCCTCATAGAATCTGTAAAAATGTACATACAGGACATTCGATAATATAGAATAACACCAAATTAAATTCTTCTCTAAAGTGTAAAGAATTTAACAATTATTACAGGCCGACTTCTGAAGGTTCTCCCCCTCCTCATACAAAGATGCTGATCAGACCGTGTGAACATTGCACTGGTGTGCCTTAGGCCAGTGGTTCTCGAGAGTTATGACTTTTGGACCCGCCATTACCCAAGGATGACAAGTTACAACCCAAATAAAAATGTAATTTGTCATATATCGTATAAAATATAGTATTTTTAGCACAGGTTTTTATTGAACAAGCAGTAGCTATGCCTTTAAGATTGAAATTATTATCAAAACAACCCACGGACTCCAGTCGTGTTTCTATGCTGTTTCAGATGGAAAATATTGGGGAGAAAAAGCTCCCTGGAATAGGCTAGCAACCCACCTGTGGAGAATCGCTGCCTTAGACTGTCTACAATAAAAGGACACTCTGAAATGGTGTGTCCATTTGCCTCACACAGTACAGCTCATCTCTTACATAGAGAGCAGCATTGTGACATGTGGGACCGGGCCTTTCTGTGGAGTTTGCATGTTCACCACGTGTCTGCGTAGGTTTCTTCATTTCCCCACCATTAAAAACATGTACAATAGGTGCATCCTCCCACCAGGTGATACTGACCAGCAGCCTTGCTCCACATAGAGATGGTCTGCGGTTTCCCACTACTTCTGCCGGGTCGCCTTAACCTTAAAGTGCATATGGCAGGTCTGAATGCTTTTGAAAATATGACTTATTTAGATGGAATAATAATTATAATTTTATTCCAGTGAAACAGCAATTTAAAAAAATTAAAATTACTTTTTTGCCCAAAATTTCGCCAAAAAAGTTACTTTCATTTGAATGTTTAAGTTGCTGACAGGAAGTGACATAGATAAAGGTAAAATAATGTATAATTTCCCATTGACATAACATGGTTGGCATGGCCAAATAGTTTGCCTCTATCTATGTCACTTCCTGTAAGTGTCCAATAAGAAAGTGACACTATAAACATAACTAAACATGTCAAACTAAAGTGGCCATCTCGCCTTTAATGTCTTTGAGTTCAGTGCATGGAAAATGGGAGCAAAAACAAAAGCGTTTTGTTTAATTGGTGTTGAGTAACATCCTGGAAGGGCTGAAACTTCAACAATGCACTTCATGAGCACTTCACCTGAAGTCATCGTGCTCCTGAAAACACAGCCCACGACATGTGTGCCTCCAAAATGTTTTTGCCAATTCTCTGGTAAAAAAATAAAGCTTTCAGAGGGATCACGTTATACATACAGTATAAAGCACACGCTCCCAAACCCTTAGTTCAAATAGACAATAGTCAACAATATGTATCAATATCAAACACATCTGTACACATCAGGGAGACAATAAACACAAATTCAACAAGCAATGACTCAGCGCGACCTAAAATCTTATGCTGGGTTTACACATAACGACGACCAGTCACGAATGCCACGAATCCACAATCGTGGCCGAGGATCACGAATGATCACGAATGTGAGTGGAATGTGATGATTCGGGGCAGAGGTTTCACGCACCGTCACAAACTGTTGCGACCTGTTACTACACGTTACGATTAATGCCACAAATTATGACGCACGGTCACGAACATGTGTCCCGCACTGTGGCGCGCTGCTGCGGGTCTTTGGGAATTGTCGAGTTCTGTCAGAAATCTGTGAAGAATCGGGCGAATGTGGACTAAACCGCCTGCCGCACACGGGTTGGAGGCGGAGCAGAGGTGTCTTGCTCCGCCCTGCTCTCACCTGACGCATTGGGCTCTTGCCAAATGTTCACAGTCTATGGGACTGTCACAACAGTTCAACCCTAAACAAAGTAATATGCTCCGAATCTATCAAGACAAACAATAGCAATAAACACACGCGCTTTATGTCACATGAGTCTGTGCGGCACATTCAGCCAGACTTTACTCCACAGAATCAGCATAAAAACACTCACTGTGCACTCCATCATCTGTGTAGAACTCTTCACCTCTTTATCCATGACTCTCACTCGTCTGGTCAATCGTAGCTCCATCCACAACAACAGGCCTGTCTCCACCTGCCCCGCGTTCATCGCTGCTTGTTTGACGTGTCTAAAGTTGTAAACAAGCCTCACCACTTCGACAAATATATAACAGTCGGGTTCTCCAGCGGGGCGGCAATAGGGGTGTCAGGAACTGGCTCCCAAACACCAGGAGGAACGACTGCAGGAGGAAGAGAAGCCGGCGGAACAACTTCAGCACCTGAGGAGCGGTGCTGTCCCGGGCCTGGAGCACGGACTGGCCGACTGTGTGACTTTTCTTTGGCATAGCTACTGCAGGTACCAACATTTACTTTTCGGCGTAGCGTGGGGTTCTATTAATTTTGAGCGTGAAAACAGTGACTCTGCTCCACGAATGCTCTCACGCTGAATTACGAAGCGCCACTTACTGAAACTAATGCTGCGTTTACACATCAGCACGATGCGTTACGAATGGCATTTCCCGTCATTCGTGACGTTCGTGACGTGACTTAACGCATCTCAATGGGATTCTTAACAGAACGCATCAGTTCGTGACATTCGTGACGTTCGTGGAGAAAGTTTTTGTCTGTCAAAAAATCTTCCACAAATGTCCCGAATCACCCTCTGTTCGTGGAGTTCGCAACGGAGCGTGTCCTTTCGTGAGGAGTAGTGGCGCTTCGTAATTCAGCGTGAGAGCATTCGTAGAGCATTCGTGGAGCAGAATCACTGTTTTCACGCTCAAAATTGACAGAAACCCACGCTACGCCCAAAGTAAATGTTGGTACCTGCAGTCGCTATGCCAAGGAAAAGTGTCACAAAGTCGGCCAATCCGCGCTCCAAGCCACGGACAGCACCTGGCGCTGCCGCTCCGCGGGGTGCTGAAAGTGTTCCTCCGACCTTTCTTCCTCCTGGGTCGTACCTGATGTTCGGGACTTGGAGCCAGACGAGCCCAATGACTCAGGGGAGAGCACAGCCTCTGCTCCGCCTCCAACCCGGTGGAAGAAGAGCACTACACATTCGCCCAATTCTTGACAGATTTTGGACCCGTAACAGCCCGTGGCAGCGCGGGACGCCACGCAGCAGCGCGGGACGCCACGCAGCAGCGCGGGACGCCATGCAGAAGCGCGGGACACATATTCGTGACCATGCGTAATAATTCGTGCCATTAATCGTAACGCGTAGTAACAGGTCGCAACATATGGTGGGCCGTTATGGTCATGCTCGCCACTTTCTTGCGGCGCTTTTGACGCGTAAAATATATTTTAATAGAAATGCTAATGATCTCCACCCTGAAGTTTGGACAGCCAGTAAAATGGATGGTGCACTCCGCTTTTTATTTGTCAGTAGAAAACAACTTATCTGAGACAGAAGTATCCTCCTGGTATCAGCCCAGAGACATCCATTTTACTGACTGTCCAAACTTCAGGGTGGAGATCATTAGCATTTCTATAAAAATAATATTTTACGCCGGCGTGTGGTGTAAAAAGCGGCGTTTTATTTTGAAAATACGGCGTCAAAAGCGCCGCAAGAAAGTGGCGAGCATGACCATATCGGCCCACCATAGCAACTGTTAGTGGCGGCGCGTGAAACCTCTGCCCCGACTCATCAAATTCCACTCACATTCGTGATCCTTGGCCACGAATGTGGATTGGTGGCATTCGTAACGCATCGTGCTTAGGTGTAAACGCAGCATTACTGAAACTAAGCAAAAAGATAAAACCTAGTGGGTCTCTAGCTTTAGATGGTCGGCCCTTATGATATTTAATATATTTAGTGTAGAGTAACTGTAGTCCATTACCTTTCGACGGCCACACTCCTCTTTCAGCGTCGAATGTTTAAAGCTGAAAGAGCGACGCTTTACCTCCCCATGATCAATGATCCGCCTCTCGTCCTAAAGAAAGAAATCATTTCCAACCCTTCACGCTTCATGTAAATGCATTTTCCCACCACTGACCGTGCAATTCCCCCGCTGTGAGACAAACACGTTCTCATCTCATCCTAAACGAAGCTGTGAGGCTGAAGGCGGCGTTCAGGAGGCTGACTCAGTCTTCTGTCTCCCGGTTACGCTTTTATATTTGATGCAAGCCGAGGTTCATAGACTTTATTCAAATCTAAGCTGAAAATGTTTTTTTTTTCTTTAGCTGTGCACTTGAAACTGAGAGCACCTTTCGGAGATCTTCTTTTATTATGTTAAGTCAACGCGGCATTGCAACTTTTCCCAAACCCCGACACTTTCCCTCAACTAAGTCTGATCACCGCGAGGTCATTTGGTCTGAAGCCGGGCTCAGCTAGGACTGCTGGGCTCTGTTTTAACCATACACCGTTAAAAAGAATAGACGACTCCTCCTCACTCCTCTCCGTTTACCACAATGACCACGTTCAAGGGGAAATCATGGCGGATTTACAGACTCCTCCTCCCCTGCTCTTCATGTTCCTAAAAAGGGCATAAGGGCGGGATCTTCACTGTAGACGCGTGACATGTAGCTCATGCAGCTCCAATGCTAACAATCCGACCCTCATTAGTACGAGATTTTAAAAAAAAAACATTCGAAAACCAGCCTGGTTTCTTTAACCCAGCGTTATCTCAGGAGGAATATGTAGCCGTAGAAAGTGTTTAAAAAATAGAAACCAGGCATTAAAGTTGTTTTTAACGTGTATAAAGTCCAATGCTTTTCAATGGGAGACGAGCGGCTATATGGGGGTACTACAGCAATGGCGGAGCAATGGGGGCCTCCAGTGTTGCGGTCGTAAAGCGGCGCAGCCAGCGTCCATTGGTTTTAACAAAGTCATGTGGACTCAGAGCCTGTTTGTTTTTAGCGCTTTACACATGACACAAGTCGCCCAAAGCGCTTCACAGTGTCTGGGGATCTGTGCTTCATCCACTCCACACACATGGGTAAGCTACATATGAAGCTACAGCAGGCATCTCCAACCAATATAGTATAGTAGCTCGGCAGCCCTTTCCAAGTAGCTTCATGAGTCTCATTAAAATATCTTTTTGTTCTGAACATGTTGAACGCGGGCCGCAAACTATTAGGTAAATGCACTGACAAAAAATAAACTCTAGCGCAAGTTTCTCTTTGCCATTTTTTGCTACACAAAAGTAGTTCATCAAGTAAAAAAGGTTGGAGACCCCTGAGCCACAGTTTCCCCTTCCTGGAAAGTAACAGACGTCGATGACCTCGCGTTGGCAAGTATGGTCCAGTGAATGACCAAACATGAGGTCGTGCGTTGTAGAAAACCCGCTAACCCTGTAGTTCAGACTCCGGCTGTGACGTCCATGTTGTAAGTTTTAGCGAAATGATCTTTTGCTGAGTTATGTGTTAACTTTGAATATGAAATTAAAATGTCTGTTTTATCTGTTTTTAAAGGACTTTCTCAAGTGCCAAAGTTTTCAGAGCTCTTTGGTAAATACATGTTTGTATAATGTAGTTGTAGAGAAGTTGATAAAGTAGTGTAGAACAGTAAGTGTATTCCAACAGTAGTAGTAAGTAGTACTTTCTCTGTACGGCACATGTACCAGAGTTGTTGTTATTCACACTTTTTCTAACTTGGCCAACAATATATAATTTCTTTTAAGCGACAGAAGAAAAAAAAAATATTTTTTTATAGCATTTTACCATGTTACAGTGTTGTTCTCTCATCAAAAAGACATAATGAGCTTTGTGAACTTCATCTCCATATTGAACAACAGTAATGGACGCCCAGTGTAACCTTTAGAAGACTGTTTGAGCTCAGCTCGGTGCATGTCGCTGAAGCTCTGTTACAGAGGCTTGTGTTGAGCAAACACTTCCATGTTCTGGAGCTCATGCTGTCATTGCAGCTTGTCAGGCTCCATTCAGTCTGAGTCCGGCTCATCTCAGGGAAAGAAGATTGTTTAATCCATATTTACCGCTTTGTTTTGTTTTGATCACATCTACAAGGCCAAACGGGCACAAGCCTGAGCTGAGCTGCTCGCATTTATGCTAAAAGTAACCCATGACAGCGCCAGTTTGGAGGGACTCGAGAAACAGCAGCTGAAGAGTGACACTGACAGACAGGGAGAGCAGCCAATCATGTGCAGCCTACTGAGAGTGAGAGACAATGTACTCACGGTTCAGAGAGGTGGTGGTACTGAGTACTGGTGAGTACTGGCGAGTACTGGCCCACTTGAAGCACTGATTCAAAAATCAAATGTTTCTTAAACCAAATAAAAGAAACATCACACAGCTGACTGTGGGCTTAATATTGATTTACGGTCGGATGGTTTTACAAATGCACACACACTGCTCAAAAGAATAAAGGGAGCCCTTGAACAACACGATGTAACTCCAAGTGATGCCTTTATTTATACATTTCCCTCATGAAACGTAATCCAGTGTGTGTCGGGCTCTGGCTGGGCTGCAGCAGTAGTTTGTGCTGCTGTTTGGAATAGTAGAGACACGTTGACGTCAGAAAGAGCTTTTTGCATCACATTTCTTCTGCAATTGACAGTTACCATTTGACATTGAACACAACAGAGAAGCCTCCGCGTGAGTAAAGTGAACAGTAAAAGGGCCAGGCTGAACAACAGAGCACTAGTGGATAGTTAGGATACATTTCATTTGTATACCTCGGTGTGCTCACTGCGGAGACGTGCCCGGCCCACACTAGAGGAGCTAAAGCTCTGACTGTGAACAGAGCTGGTACAAATGACAAAACTCCCAGGTCTAGTGATTGAGGAATTAGTTGAATTAGTCGGTGGCTTTGGAGCGGCGTGGTGTCAGTGGAGTAAGTGTTTGAGCTGGAGTGGTGTTTACTCGAGCAGCAGAGGCTTCATTGGAAACCTTGGGAAGTGCGTGGGGAGGCTGCGCTAAAAGCTAATCATATGTTTAAACACAACAGAGCCTTAGAGTAATGCTTTAATGACTCTAATTAATAACCTCATTATAAGCGGCGCTCTCAGTGATGTACAGAGCCCCAGTGTCTCCTCCGGTTTCCCCGTCTTCAGTGAAAGGCAGAGTAAGCCGGGCTCCTCTGAGTGAGTCATGAGCCCACCGCCGAGCGCCGTAATGAAAAAGCTTTTAGTTACTTTCCCATTCCCCCCTAATTCTCCCCGCACGCGTTCCCCCCGCCAAGGTCCTCACAGGCATCCGTCAAAGGCACTTTGCTTTGAGCGGAGTTTCAGGTCTTTTACGAAACGAAGGCACAGAGCAATGGCACGATGATCTGACTGTGAGTTTCAAATCAGATGTGCTGTTCCATAAATACTGACAGGAACCGGTACAGACTCGTTTACTTAAACATGCACACGTGGAGGACGTGTAGAACCAGTGCCATTAGTGGAGCCGATTAAGCTCACTTCATGCTCCAAGTGACTAATGCGGTGCTTGGTCGTACAAAAATGGCAATTTTCCAATAAGCCTGGTGTCAGATCCCAAAGGGTCACACACAAAAACATGTTTTTACTTACTGATTTGGATTTTACCTACATTTTTCTGTCTCAGGTCGGGTTTTTGCAAAGTGGATTTTCCAATCTCTGTATTTCGAGGCACATGATTTCCTGACTTTCTTTTACTGTTAATACCAACCAGCATGACCCTGGCCTCTGATCGTAGAAATCACAATGACAAAAATATGTCAATTGTTTGTGCTACGTTTGTGCTGTAAAAAAAAATCAGTTTGCTCTTCTTTTTCTGATATCCGAAGCTCATATTCAAAGCTCCAAAGTGGATACAAATGGTGACAGCTGTTTGTTCCATGTCGAGCTGTTTTGTGCTGTAAAGATTTCCGTTAAGCTGGTTGAAATGTTAAACTATTGCAAACATTAAAGCCTTGAGGTGTCCACGCACGTCCTCCTCTGAGGCGTGCGCACGTGTCAGTAGTGCACGGCAGCACACACTGCAATGCAAAAAAGAATCACCAATATCTCTAAAACGATAATGGCGCAAATAAGAATGTGACCCATCACAGAAAATGAGAGAGCAACTCGGTGTTGAGCCTTTTTTAGTTGGACATAGATTCAGAAAGTGTCTCCAAACACATGGAACACTAACGGTTGGCATACTTTTGAAATTAAATTTACGTTTAAAGGGACCGAGGGGCCACTTTCTACAACATTTTCCATTACATGTTTTGGCATTACTAAGAAGTGAACTTATGAACTATAAAAGTGCCTGCATAAAACATTCATGAACTAACACATGCTTGTTTGTACGCACAGCTGCTTTGTATCAACGTATCTGCACAAATACAAGTGATGTTCCAACTAACACAGTCTCCCCAGGATTGTAGACAGACAGGCTAAAGACAACACCCTCCGGCAACGTTTTGGCCGAGGCGTAAAAGAAATGGCCCTGATTGAGCAAAACCAATGTGATTAAAAGTGTCCTAAACCAGCTCACACACGTACACACCAAATGTGTGTTATTATATTGTAACTGTTATTTTGAATTGAAATGAACCTCTGCCAAATACAAGACCTTTTCTTTTGTCCAACTTACTGGGAGGGGCGTGATTCTATGGTAGAGTTTGAATAGCAAATGACCCCGTGTAGAAAGCAGTTTAAGGCAAAAATAACAACATTGAGATGGGTGCTGTGAGTGATGTTACCAATAAGAGAACCTCTGTTAAAAAGGCATTAAATTACAAGTTATTAAGGCCTATGCTAAAACAATGAAGCTAAAACTAGACTCCACAGTCCATCTGTCCATGGACACCAGGGCAGCAGAGGTCCCCCTAACTCCAGGCCTCCAGTAGCTCCATCCCCCATTGCGGGAGGCGTCCACCTCCAGATATCTGGACAAACTGACATGTCGCCATAGTCCAGCTGGAGGAGCAGCACTAGCATGATTTAAAGTACTGAGTACCTCACTCCGCTGTTGCTTGTGTTTCGCGTCATGGTGCTCTTCTCGGGTCGTTCCTTGCTGCCACAGCTGATGTGGGCCTGACATCCCGTTCCCCGGGCCACTTGAACGTCTCCAGTCTTCCTTTACGCCAAAAGGCAAGGCACATTTATTTGTAGAGCACAATTCATTCACAAGGCAATTCAAAGTGCTTCACAGTTGCATAAAATTACAAGAAAACTGTCATGGTAGGAGGTGGCTTGAGGAAAAATAAAACCCAAAATGCAGGACTGCAACAAAACTGGTGATGTTTAATAGACAAAAACCAAAATAACAAAATCCAGAGACACAAACCGGGGCTAACGTAGACAATGACACGACAAAGGACAAGGGAAACACAGGGGTATAAATACATGAGGAAACAGGGCACAGGTGAAACACATCAGGGCGGGGCAGGCGATCAACACAAGGGAAGCAAAGCAAAATCACAAGGACAGAACAGACATGTCAAAATAAAACACTGGACTAAATCAAAAACATACAAAACCAGGGGAACAAAAGACGAATCATGACAAAAACAGATCAATCAATAAAACATCAACATAAAAATTAATCAATGACAGTAAACGGCAAGAGTGCAGATAAAATACTTTCAGTTTTCATCTGCTCGGGTAAAAAGAGCTGTTTTCAGCCTGGATTTGAACATTGTCAGAGTTGAGGCCTGTCTCACATCCTCATGAAGACTGTTCCAGATTTTAGCTGCATGAAACTGAAACGCAGCCTCACCGTGTTTATTATTGACTCTGGGAACCACCAGGAGACCCCTCCCTGAAGTTCTCAGGGCCCGAGATGGTTCATACGGCTCTAACATGTCAGAGATGGACTTTGGTGCCAAACCATGAAACGACTTGTACACAAGCAGAGCTGTTTTAAATTCATTCAGTGCAGGGACCGGAGCACTGGACTAATATGGTGGTATTTCCTGGTTCTTGTCAGGACTCGAGCAGCAGCGTTCTGGATGTTCTGCAGCTCTAACAGTTCGTTTAGAAAGGCCAGTGAGCAGCCGTTACAGTCGTCTAACCTGCTGGAGACAAATGCATGGATGAGTGTCTCCAAGTCTGGTTTTGACACTATTCCTCTGATCTTCATGTTTTTCAGATGGTAAAAAGCTGAGGATGTTATTGCTTTGACGTGTGTGCAGACTGGGTCTTGCTCAGGATTGGGAGGGATTTCCCACATGGTTGATTGTTGTTTACGGCTAGCACCTCATCTCTAAAAACAAAGTAAAAACGTCTTCTCCACTTGTGCCCTGGCGTTATCATGCTCATTTGGGCTTTTGTATAATGAAGTGGAGGATTTGGGGCTGAATCTGCCCCACCCTGACGAACCAAGGAGCTGCGAAAGGGTTCTGCACATCTGCCTTTATTTTGATTAGCTTTTATTCTGTTTGTTCTTAAGTACAGTACTTCCTTACTTTCCACCTCTGACTTGAACTTTTTATTTTTATTTTGTGCAGGTGGCGCTCTGTGCCCCAACAGCAGCGCCCTCCAGGAGGTGAGAAACTGTAACGAACACGCCTGCACCGTGTACCACTGGCAGACCGGGCCATGGGGGGCGTGCGCCGAAGACCCCACCACCGCCGCGGCCCCGTCACCCGGCAGCAACAGCACCTCAGGGCCCTGCGCCATGGGGATCCAGACCAGGAAGGTCATCTGCGTCAGGGTCAACGTGGGACAAGTGCCGCCCAAAAAGTAAGTGGCGATGGGATGTTTGCGACAGAAGAGGAACCGCACAATATTCCATAACAAGTCCGAGTTATCTTAATGGTCAATCATCATAGACAAAGGTTTTTGAGCTGTCATCCGTACTCTGAAGTTGAAGTGTTTTACGTTTCATCCACGAAGCTTTGTCATTGGCACTAATGATCCGCAGATCATCTTAAAGGGAAGAGAATTAGGATCAGGTTAGAGGATTTCCCAGTCTGTCACTCTTTACTGCCTTTACTTTACCTGGACAGTCATTCAAATACTTAAAATATACAATATCATTGCTGTGATATTAAAGTGAAGAGGTTATTAAGCCTCATTTACTGAGACTGACATTTCCATACACAGACATGTGCATCTTACCAGAAAGAGTGGCGTCTGCAAACTGTATCAATATTATGCAATTATTATAAATGTAATAAAACAGGAAAACAGAGAAAAAAATCCCGATTCTGGCTTGGCTTTGCAAAAATATAGAGCAAAAGTCTACTGGGGCCTCGGCTGCTTCAAAACCGTTCTACAGTGTCTCCAGAGTTTGGGGAAAAGTTTATTTTTACTCTTGTGCCGTTCGCCATAACACACAGCACAATGTCAGGATCTCTTTTTTTTTTCCTGCCTATACCAGCGAGAGATTTTAAAATAGAAACAGAATGTGGAACTGACAGGAGCAGCCCACAGCAGCGCAGGGACAGGCGTATCCTCGGTGCTCTGAAAAATCAATCCTGTTACTGTATCGAGACGACGAAAGCAGACGAGGGGAGACTCGTGTGGAATGGACAAACTTGGAGTGTGTGTGTGTGCGTGTGTGTGTGTGTGTGTGTGTGTGAGAGTTTGTTTGCAGGACAGCGAACGCAAATACCACATACACTGAACAAAAATATAAACACTTTTGCACTTTTCCACTCGCTGAACTCAACACATGAAACTTTTTCTATAAACAAAAAGACCCATTTCTCTCCAACATTGCTCACAGATCTGTCTAAGTCTTAGTGAGCACTTCCCCCTCACAGCTGTGGCACATCAGCTGCGTGAATATTGCACAAGTGAGTCAAAAGGGCCTATCTCACCGGCCTGGAGACTCATTGGAGACTAAAGGACACTAGAATCACAGCTGGTCACAGAGATGTCTCCGAATTGTCCCCTGGAGATAAGGCGAGACTCCAGGTAGTCTTGGTGAAAACAAACATGTTTGAGCCTTATTTAAGTCTCCGCGTGGTCTCCGCGAAGTCTCTTCGCAGTTGAGGAGACATTGCGAACACTATTAGTTGTCCTCAACCTGTGAGACGTTTCTGTGACATCCCTGCGATGTCTTTGAGACCTGTTGGATACCAAGGAGATCTTTAAGAGACGTAAATGTGACATCACAGACAAGTCATGGAGACATCTGAGAAGAAGCAAATGAGAAGACGTCTCAGAGACACTTGGGCTCTGACATTTCATACTAAATGTATGTGGTTCCTACCCTTATTTGTCTCGCCTACCCCATTTACACTACCCCTACCTCAAGAATCCTGACCATATTTGATTTAAGTGAAAAAGGTGAAACTGGTTAGGAACCGTACCCCTAGTTAAGAAACAGGCTGTCTACAATAAAAAGACACTCTGAAATGTTCAGTGTTGCTTTATTGGGGAGGTCAGAAGCAACTAAATTAGCCCGAGGCTCCCAGCCTGTGTAGCCTGTTCATTAACATGCACTGTCCCTTCCAAACAAACAAAAGTGGAGATGTTGTGAGGGTGGAATGGAAATAATTCTGTGTACTTCAATATGCCTGGGAAAATACACCACAGAGCGTGGCCAAGTTTGAGGGAGTGCGTCAGAATATCATCAAATGTGCATCGTAAAGAGAGAGAGTCTTACTTTGCCGTTAAAACAAAGCTTGAAAGGGAGGAACAAACATTTAAAAAATGTAACTACTCCAAGCAGCTCAACACTAACAAAGTCGTATACCCACTTAAAGCTTTGGCAAAGGCCACTCTATACAGACGGCACTACATGAGCCGACGAGGGGCCCGTCGTCCATAAATCATGGTAATGTGGTGTTCGGCTCGCGCACACATTACACTTGATAATGCCGTGTAGGAGCCAGCTCAGCACTTTTTGAGGCCGAGTTAGAGTCATCCTTCACTCAGCCCCACTGTGCATACATCAAACCGGCTGGACCCCATGACTAATGCCACCAGCTGTACGGCCCACCCTCGACTGGACTTTAATACACCGAGAGGTATTAGGAAAATCACTCCACGCACTCGTATTTCATCTACCGCCACATATTTACATACTGCACTCCTACATACTGCATTAGCCACAAAGTACGCTTCTGTTTTTCACCATGACTCGGTCAAGCATTCATAATCATTCAATGTTTTAATGTGCGAGGAAAAGAGTTCGAAATGGCATATTTTACCATGAGACAAATCGGAAAAAAGGATAGAGTCGTGTTTAGAAAAATGTATTTGATCGACAGAGAATTTTGAATAGGCTTTCAAAACTAATTCCCTAAAATGGTGCTCCATTGAGGTCACCGAGAGTTGATGTACTACTGGTCAAAAGTTTGGAAACGTTTTTTTATACAATGATTTTTTTTCAAGATTATTCACATTCACTCACTGAATGAACACATACGGAATTAAGTTTTAAATATAAATTCAACAAAATAGCTACCCTTTGCTTTGTTAGATGAAGGTTCTTGACTCATCTTCTGTTGAAGTGTGGGACTTTTCGCTTCTCATCCAAAAGGCTTTGTCAGTGACACATTTTTCCAGCTCTCACGTGGACCAGACAAACTTTTGACCTCACTGTCATCAAAGGAGTGGTTAATGGCTTCAAGATGGAGGTGGACTGGGGACTGAGGGTCGCTACAGCTGTCGCTTTGGTGTTGGTGAAGTCTTTTCTGTAGCTGTTGTTTTGTTTTTCCAATGCAATGCTCTTTGCACTCCTCTTCTCTGCACCAACTAGAATAAACCGCATTGCTCTGTTTGTGACTAAGGGTTTTTGCTTGGTAACCAGGCTCGCCGCTGTTCCAGTGACTGAGTCTGGTGACCGTCGCATCAACTACATTTCCACAGCGGTACATACGCAAACAAACAGAACGCGGAGTAAACCAATCAGCGAAGGGCAGGCGTCTGCCATTGATGTGGTGGTATTAGTGGTTCTGTGTTTATATTCGGACAGGATCACCTACTGTCGATGTATTTTTGATCATTTACCGCCGATTGGAAAAAAATCTCTCTCTCTCTCCCATGAGCCATCCGTAGATTGTTATTGACGGGACTTATGCTGCTCGCGAACAACACGTGACTGCAAATGAACAGATCTGATGCACGGGCTCGTTTGAGTTTTCTACTGCCGTCAACGAGGGCGTGGGTCCCAGACTGATATCCCTCTGTTGAAAAAATACACAGGGGTATCATTCTGGTCTCGCCAGGCTCAGGGGTTTTGTCTTTAGGATGCCCTATAATTTAATGTCTCAGTGTGTTCACCATTACCCTGGAATTCTATGTTTTCTAAAACGCCTCTGAAGTTTCTCAGAAACACTAGCTACATAGGGCAAAGACACCTCTCCTTCTGGGTTCTGTAGCCTGTTCTGTTGACTGAGAACAACAAAGATTGTTTACCCACCGGTTGAGAGTAGCCTTTAAAGGATCTGTATCATGCTATTTTAGCCATTCCAAAGTAAAGTATAGGCATTTATATGATATATTGTACCACTACCACTACGGAGTACTACTTTTTTGGGGTTATTTTCCAAACCCGGAAGACAAAACGCTTGGATTCAGTTAACTCCGCCCCCTCTCCCCCCTCTCTCCGCTCATGCAACTTTACCGTAGTAAAGTAAAATATAAATATCACAGCAATAAGTGAAGTTACTTCATAATACAGTTATAAGGTGTTGACATGTGCAAAACAGCTTCATAAATGGCTAACACACACGCTAACACGCGTTAGGATTGACTCACCGCTCTGGTTCATTGGGTGTTTCCATTATGGCACTCGCGTTGGTTATAAAAGTGAATCCACTTTGATTCTGGCCAAGGTTTACCAAGCATCCATCAGTGATGGTCACAAACAAACACTATTTTAGCTGACAGTCGCTGAATCCCTGAAAAAAATTCCAACTTCTGGCGAGTGGCCTCTTCTTTAGGAATTTTTAATAAAGTCCTGCACCTCTCGCAGCCAAACGCGCTTTCTCCGTGACATTATCGTTGGGTAAGAAAAAAGAACAAGTGTCCAGACTCCAGAGTAGGTTAGAAAGAGCTCCTTCTTCACAACTTTCGGTGCAACATGACATCTGTTCAGACGCTCAAGGGATGTGTCTGTTTTCACTGCAGGGTCAGGCACTTCTTTTTTTCTCTCACGACAGTACAATAACAAGGACCGTGACGTCGCCCGGTATGGCGCAGCCGGGGCCCCACCCTGGAGCCAGGCCTGGGGTTGGGGCTCGAATGCGAGCGTCTGGTGGTCGGGCCTCTGCCCACGGGGCCCGGCCGGGCACAGCCCGAAAGGACGACGTGGGCCCGCCCTCCTGTGGACCCACCACCCGCAGAGGGATCCGTAGGGGTCGGGTGCAGAGAGGACTGGGTGGCAGTCGAAGGCAGGCGCCTCGACGACCTGGTCCGCGTGCGCAGCTTCTGGCGTTTGGGACATGGAACGTCACCTCGCTGGGGGGGAAGGAGCCTGAGCTCGTGCGGGAGGTTGAGAGGTACCGGCTAGATATAGTCGGGCTCACCTCCACGCACAGCCTGGGTTCCGGATCCCAACTCCTGGAGAGGGTCTGGACGCTCCATTTTTCTGGAGTTGCCCGCGGGGAGAGGCGGTGGGCTGGGTTTGCTTATAGCCCCCCAGCTCAGCCGTCACGTGTTGGAGTTCACCCCGGTGAACGAGAGGGTCGCGTCCCTACGCCTTCGGGTCGGGGACAGGTCTCTCACCGTTGTCTCGGCCTACGGGCCCAACATCGGTGCAGAGTACCCGGCCTTCTTGGAGTCCCTGGGGGGGGGGGGTACTAGATGGTGCTCCGGCTGGGGACTCCATTGTTCTACTGGGGGACTTCAACGCCCACGTGGGTAACGACAGTGAGACCTGGGTGGGGGTGATGGGGAAGAACGGCCTCCCCGATCGGAACCCGAGTGGTGTTCTGTTATTGGACTTCTGTGCTAGTTACGGTTTGTTCATAACAAACACCATGTTCGAGCACAAGGATGTCCATAAGTGCACGTGGCACCAGGACACCCTAGGCAGGAGGTCGATGATCGACTTTGTAGTTGTGTCATCCGATCTCCGGCCGCGTGGTCGGGCGGTGGAAGGAGTACTTCGAGGATCTCCTCAATCCCACCATTACGTCTTCCGATGAGGAAGCAGAGGCTGGGGACTCGGAGGGGGGCTCATCCATCACCCAGGCTGAAGTCACCGAGGTGGTTAGAAAGCTCCTCGGTGGCAAGGCCCCAGGGGTGGGTGAGATTCGTCCTGAGTACCTTAAGTCTCTGGATGTTGTAGGGCTGTCTTGGCTGACACGTCTCTGCAACATCGCGTGGCGGTCGGGGACAGTGCCTCTGGATTGGCAGACCGGGGTGGTGGTCCCTCTCTTCAAGAAGGGGGATCGGAGGGTGTGCTCCAATTACAGAGGGATCACACTCCTCAGCCTCCCTGGTAAGGTCTATTCCAGGGTGCTGGAGAGGAGGATCCGGCCAATAGTCGAACCTCGGATCCAGGAGGAACAATGCGGTTTTCGTCCCGGTCGTGGAACACTGGACCAGCTCTATACCCTTCATCGGGTGCTCGAGGGTTTGTGGGAGTTCGCCCAACCAGTCCACATGTGTTTTGTGGATCTGGAGAAAGCGTTCGACCGTGTCCCTCGTGGTGCCCTGTGGGGGGTGCTCCGGGAGTATGGGGTCCGGGGCCCTCTACTAAGGGCTGTCCGTTCCCTGTATGACCGCAGCAGGAGCTTGGTTCGCATTGCCGGCAGTAAGTCAGACCTGTTCCCGGTGCGTGTTGGTCTCCGCCAGGGCTGCCCTTTGTCACCGGTTCTGTTCATTACCTATATGGACAGAATTTCTAGGCGCAGCCAGGGGCCGGAGGGTGTCCGGTTTGGGAACCTCAGAATCTCATCTCTGCTATTTGCAGACGATGTTGTTCTGTTGGCTTCATCAAATCAGGACCTTCAGCGCGCACTGGGGTGGTTTGCAGCCGAGTGTGAAGCGGCCGGGATGAGGATCAGCACCTCCAAGTCTGAGGCCATGGTTCTCCACCGGAAAAAGGTGGTTTCCCCGCTTCAGGTCGGTGGGGAGTCCTTGCCTCAAGTGGAGGAGTTTAAGTATCTCGGGGTCATGTTCACGAGTGAGGGACGGATGGAGCGTGAGATCGGTAGACGGATCGGTGCGGCGTCCGCAGTGATGCGGTCGCTGTATCGGACCGTTGTGGTGAAGAGGGAGCTGAGCCAGGGTGCAAAGCTCTCGATTTACCGATCGATCTACGTTCCCACCCTCACCTATGGTCATGAGATCTGGGTAATGACCGAAAGGACAAGATCGCGAATACAAGCGGCCGAAATGAGTTTCCTTCGCAGGGTGGCTGGGCGCACCCTCCGAGATCGGGTGAGGAGCTCAGTTACCCGGGAGGAGCTCGGACTCGAGCCGCTACTCCTCCACGTCGAAAGGAGCCAGCTGAGGTGGCTAGGGCATCTGTTCCGGATGCCTCCTGGTCGCCTCCCTCGGGAGGTGCTCCAGGCATGTCCCACTGGGAGGAGGCCTCGTGGAAGGCCCAGGACACGCTGGTGGGACTATGTCTCCGAGCTGGCCTGGTGTCGTCTCGGGGTCCCCCCAGAACAGCTGGAGGAGGTGTGCGTGGATCGGGAAGTCTGGGCATCTCTGCTGAGACTGCTGCCCCCGCGACCCGGCCCCGGATAAAGCGGAAGAAAATGGATGGATGGATGGATGGACAGAAATAATGAAAAAGCTGTTTTACAAATTCAAATCAGGCCGTAAGGCATTACATTACAGATATTGAGCACTTCCGTTCCGCTCTGACGACACAACTGAACAAGTCAGTCGTTTATTAGGAGAGGGCGGAGCAGCTGCTCAGAGAGCAGGATTCAGGAGAATTACTGAGAACTGCGTGAATGAAGCCAAAAAGCACTCTGAAGTGTTTGTGATGAGGAAATGGCATGACAACATGGTTAAAAGCTCCAAAAAGTAGATTTTGCATGATATAGGACCTTTAATAGAGACAAGGGGCTTAGTCAAGCTAACCCCTCCCTATGGTCTTCATCAAATCAAATTAACTTTATTTATCCGTTAGGAACTTGATTTGCAGAAGAAGTGCCAGTACGGGCCCAATAAAAACAGCACATCCACAGACATACATGTGCAATAATAAATAAAACAAATAAAAATAACAATGGGCCTGTAATAGACCAAGATCCACACAGTCATTTGTTCAGCAGGCAGATGGAGGTAGGGAGGAAAGTAGAGATCGCCCTCTTTGTCCTCAGAGGGAGGGACCTGAACCTGCGCCCTACGGCAACTGGGCGTAGTGAGAGTGCAGAGTGTGTGAGGGGTCTGTGGAGATCTGGGTTCCTTTCCTCAGAACTCTGGAGTTATAGATGCTACTAAGTGATTCCTGCTCCTGACCAATGATTTGATTGCTGATTTTGATATATTTATTGAGCATGTTGCGGTGGGTGAGAGTGAGTGACCCAAACCAGACAGTGATGTTGAATGTGAGGATGGATTCAATGAAACATCTGTAGAAAGAGGCCAGAATGGATTGCTGGACTTGGAGTTTGCGGAGCTTACGGAGAAAAAAGAGGCGTTGTTGACATTTAGAAAAAATGTGTTAAGCGTTGAGTTTGAATGTGAGTTTATGGTCGATTATGGAGCCGAGGTATTTGTCTGATATACTGTTAGTCCAGCCTCTAATCCAGACGCACAAACTGACCTTGTCTCAGATATTATGTGCAAGTTTCAGTAAAACAAGTTTGCAAAACAAACTTTTTTTAATCACTGACCTTGTATTTTGGCCAACATGGATCTGCCAGTACTTTTCAAGGTAGGACATTAATTATAGATAAGTGGAAGCTCTGCACACCTGAGTAGGCAACAGGTGCGTAGAAGAATAGAGTCCTCACTCTGACCTTCATCAAAGTTTGATGAAGGTCAGAGTGAGCCTTTTTTCAAGTTAAGGACATTAATTATAACAATGACACAAAAAAATCCTAACACTAAGTTCACGTCGTTCTTCTCCGAACGAGGAGTTTATAAGTTTTAAGCAAGCAGTTACAAATGTACTTCTTGACAAAAGTTATAACGTACTAAACTGTTGTAAATAGAGATGGCTCAGCCTCGGTCTGCACCAGGACTGAGCCGGGACTAAACCAGGATTTACAACGTTGTAAAACCCAGAGCTAAACTCAACCAGTTATAAACCAGGACTGAATAAGAAACTTGAGTTTTTAGGCAAATTGAAAAACAAAACAGAGCAGTGACAACAAGAAAGACGTCTTTCCCTTTAGCGACAGACCCGGAGGCTGAGTTTACAACTTTACAAGCAGCTGCAGCGAGGGGAATATCAAAGATTGTTTGTGGAAAAGTGAGCGCTCACTCTGTGTTAGACATTTTTGGTACAGTTTTTGTACATTATTAGTGGCAGAGTGAGCGCTCTCACTGTGTAAAGATCTTTGATGTGTAGAGTGCTTTCGCTTCGTCGTGTGTTTAGAAAGGTTTATCCAAAAAGAAAACCGTGTCCTGATGTGGACCTGTCCTGTCTCTGCAGCTCAGGAGGCAATAACGTCCTTTCTTTCTTTTTATCACTGCTTAGTAGAAATTGTGCCCAAAACACGAAGTTACAGGTGACGCTGCTGCGGCCTGTGTAGCTTCTGTTGTGCAGTACTTTTTATACACGTTATTTTAATTGAATTAAAATAACATAGGTATAGAAAAAAGTACGGTTTAGGCACCAGCACCGAAAGCAGGTATCGTTAAAGTAGTGGTATCGAAAAGAAACGAACGGTGCCCATCCCTAGAGATGACTACACCTTGAGGTGAACCAGTGGATATTGTCCTGGTAGCACTGAGGTGGCCATTCACTCTGATCCCTCCCCGTGAGGAAGAAAGGACCCAGAGGATGAGGTGGGGGTTGGCATTCACCTGGAGCAGCTTACGCCCTATGGGATGTGGCTGCATGGTGTTAATTGCACTTAACAAATCCACACAGACCAGGTTGACATGGGACTTGGGCTGTTCCAGGTGGGTGATGACACCATGCACCAGAGTGAGCAGCATCATCCACCCCTGTCCATGGCTGGTAGGCGAATTGGAGTGGCTCAGAGTGCATACCCACATCAGCCTGCAGCTGGGCCATGACGAGCCTTTCGAAGCTCTTCATGACCTGTGATGCCAAAGCCATGGGCCGATAATCGTTATTGGTGCTGGGGTCGCTCTTCTTCGCCGCTGGACAGATGATGGAGGACTTCCAGATGGAGGGGATGGAGTGCTCTGCCAGAGAACGGTTGAACAAGGAGCAGAAGACACCAGCCAGCAGACTGCAGCAGATCTGATCCGGTCCAGGTGCCTTGTTGGGTTTAATCTGCCCCAGTGTGCGCTCCACATCCGCAGGCAGCAACTGTGTGACAGCTGGAAATGTTAAAGCCGCTGACGAAGCCTTCAGGATGAGAGTTGAAACGTCCTACACTTCAACTACGGAGTGCAGACGATGACTCAAGAACCTTCACTGAAGATCGACAACTCCTGTACGACTGAGAGCCAGACTACTGCTTTATATTTTCCCAATGGGGTCACGACCATGTCAGGGACGACCTTATGAAGCTCACTGAGAAAATGCCAAGAATAAAAAGGGTGGCAATTATATTTTGAGTTATTTCCTCCATAATCCTGCATGTTCATTCATAGTTTAATGTCAATGAGAATCACTCAATGGAAATAGTATTGGAAAATAAAGAAAAGCGGATACATAAAAAGTGTTTCCAAACTTTTGACCGATATTGTACTTTTAGACCGGTCCGATCACATGTGTGAGATATTTGTGTGTATTTAGTCGTATTCTTGAGCCCGATGTGGCTCACTGTCGGTCAGAAAAAGTTCATCGGCCCTGGGCGTCCCACATGACTCCCACGCTGCAAATCACTGGCTCATTGCACTGGTACAGAGCTAGTCACCATTATTGTCCCTTATCTACTACATACTGTCGCTCTGGCAGCAGGTTAAGCGGTGAGTTTGTGAGCGTTTGAATCTTAAACTTCTTCGTTCCTGGCTTTAACCAAATGAATAGTCTGTTATGAATATGGCACTCATTTCCAAACCTATAATTAGCCCGAATGGTTTAATTGACTCCTATAAAAGAAACCTATTATGAGTGCCATGGTTACTGTCAGGGTTACTAGGGATACGCACACGCCGACATGCAAGCTTTTTCTCTTTTTGTTGCTATGGATAGATACAGAGGTTGCATTAGAAATGGCAGCCAGTGTTAATAGATGCTGGTGCAGCAGTGGCTTAGTGGTCAAGTGCTCCTCCACAAACCACAAAGGCCGACAAGTTGTCATTGTGTCCTTGGTCTTAAAGCTATGTTTTCCTAATTATTATTTAGTTTAAGGCGATATTGCTCATGGTAATCACAGATCTCAACGGCCAGTGTAAAAAAACCTGTGAGAATGACGGATTAGAAGTACAGAACATACATCACTGCTCCGCGACGGACTGCATACTCAATGTAATTACTGTAGCTTCCATCAGCAACGATAAAACTGATGAAAACATGAGTAATCACAGCATCATTGACACGTAAAGTCCCCACTGTCCTCCGCACACTGTCTTTATGGAATCTCTTAAACTGAGAACACACCATTTTTTTCTCTGGATTTTGCTCGTTTTTAGTTGCGCCGAATCTTCCCGCGACAATAGGGCTGTGTCTGGTTTCCCTATAGTGCTAAAAAAAACTGACTGGGCATGCACATATCTCATTATATTCGGACAAACTCTCTGGGCCAGATCTTGTGCCTGGCGCACGAGGTTCGGAATCCTCTAGCGAACTGAGATCTTCCGATGGCGGAGCTTTGTGCTTTGAGCCTTCGCCACTGGTGAGAGGGCGTCGCAAGAGGAGGTGACCGCCCTGATGGGAGCGCCGCTGACATTCATTTCGTTTATATCACGCTGCCTTGTGTTCTTCCTTAAGCCTTAGGCTCTCACAGGTCAAACTATGAACTTTATTAACCCCATCGTGAGCTAAACCACGTTCATGTCTCTCGAGAGAAAGAGCTACAGCCGTCTGCTGTGGAGCGGACCGGCACTTGGTGTAAACCCGAAACAAAACAAATGCACATGTTCACCCCCCACTCCCCCACAACCCTCTCCCTTCCCGGCCACGAAGTCGATCTGGTCGGAGGAAAAAGGTGTCTCCACCCCAGTACTTCCCATTTCAATGAGCTAATCCTGGAGTGGCAAGATTGCCGCGTCAGTTTCATTTGAATATCTGCCCAAACCACAGAATAATGGTGACAACAAAGGGCCACACTAACCCCTGAGTCAAGTCATTGTTTGATTTATCTTTCCCTCCTGCACTTTTACATCTGGAATACATACAGTGCCTCTCGAAAGTACTAATACACCATGAACTTTTGCACATTTTGTCATGTTTACAACCCTAAACATAAAGATTTTATTTTGATTTTTTTACTGAAAGTTCACACACAAGTAACAGACAACTGTGAAGTGAAAGCAAAAGGATAAATGATTCTGTTATTTACTATATACTTTGTGGAACCCCCTTTTGCTGCAATAACAGCAGCAAGTCTTCTGGGGTTTGACTCTACAAGGTTTGCACATGTAGAGACTGACATTTTAGCCCATTCCTCTTTACAAAACAACTCAAGCTCTGTCACATTAGAAGGAGAGCGTTTGTGAACAGTAGTTTTCAGGTCTTTCCACAGATTTTCAATAGGATTTAGGTCAGGACTTTGACTGGGCCATTCTAACACATTCATATGTTTGTTTTTAAACCGTTCCATTGTAGATTTAGCTTTGTGTTTAGGGTCATTGTCCTGCTGGAAGGTGAATCTCAGCTCCCAGCTCAGCGGCAGGACGTCCCAGCTCCTCCAGAGTTATCTTGGGGCACTTGGTTGCATTTCTGACCAGTGCTCTCCTTGTTCGGTCTGTTAGTTTAGGTGGACGGCCGTGTCTTGGTTAGTTCGCAGTGGTGCTATACTCTTTCCATTTCTGAATGATGGATTGAACAGTGCTCCGTGAGATGTTTAAATCTCGGGAAATCTTTGTATAACTTAACGCTGCTTTAAACTTCTCCACAGCTTTATCCCTGACCTCTCTGGTGAGCTCCTTGGCCTTCATGATGTTGTTTAGTGACCAATACACTCTGACCATAGCTCTGAGGCCCTCACAGAACAGCTGGAATTATACTGAGAGTAGATTACACACAGGTGGCCTCTATTTAATGGTTAGGGCAAGATGTGAACATTCTGCAGTCATTAGGAATGTTATAAAGGCAATTTAATGCACTCAGAAAATGCTGTATTAATACTTGTGCACGTCCCACTTTTCACTTTTCTATTTTTTTTTTTAAATAACCGAATCATGTATCATTTTGCTTTCACTTCACAGTTGTCTGTTACTTGTGTGTGAACTTTCAGTAAAAAAGTCTAAATATAATTTTAATGTTTTGGGTTGTAAACATGACACACTGTGCAAAAGTTCAAGGTGTATTAGTACTGTTAGAGGCGCTGTAGCTTTTTGTCCCAAACTATCGGTCGGAATAATGTCGAAGTGACACCTTTTTCACTTTTGGCTCCGTCACGTCAGGCCAGACTGATTCATTTTCCTTTCTAAAGTGCCCCTCCGTGGTTAAAAATGAGGTACTGCAAATGCGCCAGTGCATGTTCAGGATTATTTAGGCGTTGGTTTGGCTGCAGTAAATGAGTTTGTCACTCGCGGATGTTAAGATTAGCGTAGTTAGAAATGATGTTTAGGTCGATCAATCTTATGTGAGAGAAACCTTTTAAAAGTTTCCTTTCAGAAGTATTCTGCCTGCGGGAATGTTGTAGTAATCAGTGTATACGACTAGTGGCTAGTGTTTGTACGAAGCATACGGGACTTTTGAGGGGTGTTGTAATCATTCAGATACTCATCACGTAGTGTGGGGAGGTCAACGCCTTGACACAATCACCATAGTAGCTTAGAGTGATTGAAAAATTACCACAATGTAGCACTTTAAGACACAGGCTTGTAAAGCGCAATAAGAGTAAATCATTATTATTATTCAGGCTAAAGACCTGCCGGGCTTCGACCAAAACGGCACCCTTTTAAAATCACAGCCTCATTGTTATTATTCATTTGGTGAAAAATGTTTCTCAATAGTATTTTTCCTGTTCACGTTACATGTTGCCTGTGACCCGCCGTGGGAGCTGACTTTTGGTCCCAAAGGAGTTTGACACCCCTGAGTTAAAAAGTGGAATATATTTTTCCTATAGCCATTAACATTAGTCATGAAACATTGCAAATTATGAACGTCCCAGATGTTTTGAGCAACCCATCGACCTCATTTATGTAATTAGGTCAAAGCCTCGTTAGGAATCATTAATTAATGTGCAGACCTTTTCAGATTTCACTTTAGTATCCTCTAACCTAAATGCTAAATCATACTCAGTTAAGTTTCTGCTTGTTGTGGGTTAGAGGTATTCTCTGTCTTATTTTAGTGGTCCTAATATTCTTACTTTTACTTTTTACTTATTTTAACAATTTTTCTTCTCTCCCAGTTTCCTCTGGAGGAGCCCTCTGCCTCGGGAGCGGTCATTGGCTGTGGCTGCTGGGGTGCTGTCCTGTGGGTGTCTGGATGGAGGTGTGGTGTTTCTCCCGCGCCTCCTCCGGGCGCCCTGTGTTGGTGCCCTGTGGCTACGGCCGAGGTGCTGCTTCCGATGCAGACGGCTCCTTGAATGGTGTTTCCTTACCGGGTTTATCTGTACCCAGCCTTATCTCAGCCTTATGTCCATTGCGTCCATTGTTTTATCTTGAGTGTGTGTGGTGTGTCTTTGGGAAGGTGGAGGAGAATGCGACAATGTGTTTGTATCTGTGGGAGGAGGTGGGTGTGAGAGAATGTTTTAAATCTGCACTGAAAGAAATAACTATTAACATTTACTTAGAAAAATACTCGTAAGTATTTGCACGAAGATATTCTAATTAAATTTTACTACTCTAAATCAAGTAAAACTCTATTGCCTTTCTCAAGTAAAATCTAAATGGGATTTGTAAATAAATCTTACACTACAAAATCAGTTTTTTTACACTTGGTTATGTGAAATAATGAAGTAAGGTATATGCGATTTTCTGGATATTGCTGTGTGTGTGTCATAGAAATACTGAGTAACTTTTATGTGTTCTGATCACATATAATAACGGATTACTTTATTAAATGTTATTTATATTTCATCTGTTGCATCAGTTTATTTATTCTTATTACACAAATATTTTTTAAGTACTAAATTTGAGTAATAACTACTACATTTGTTAAATTTCATTGAATATGAAAAAAATAATACACAAATGCCAATATTTATCAGCAACTTTGTTTATTGACAACCTTTTTTGTCCAAGTTTTACACTTGAAAGAACAATGAATTCACAATTATTTTTCTTCTTACAAATCCAGTGTCTTTTCTGAAGGCACAGCTGTGAGAAATGGCTGCATGCGTTTACAGCTGTATTAACATTTATGAACAATTATTAGCAGTTTAGTCTAAAGTCTGCTTGAAAAAGTGACTTCCAAAGCATAATGGCTTACAAATAAAATCCAAGAATATCACCACTTTGAAACATGCTATAACAGCAATGGCATGACAAGTCGCTTAAAGGAATAGGCCACCGTTCTTACATACTGAGATATGTTCTTACCTTAGCTTTGACGAGTTCATTTGTACCTGTCTGGTCTCCACGTGTGCCTTCTGTAACGTAAACACAGCACAGACGGCGTTAGCATTTAGCCTCTCTCGTCTCCTCTATAGCTCCAAACAAGGTGAAGATAGAAGCTACCAAACTCTTCCACATTTTCCCTATTTAAATATGGTTACGTGAAATGTTACACCATTAAATACTAATTACCCAAAATTAAACAATGTGGATTTTCTAAGCGGATAAAAAGGGGAACTATATTGTAAAGTGTAATAATATCAGGAGTAATTCGGCATCCGCGCAGTGATATCGTCACTTTACTGCGCGGATGCCGAATTACTCCTGATATTATTATGCCTTACAATATAGTTCCCCTTTTTATCCGCTTAGAAAATCCACATTGTTTAATTTTGTGTGATTATACTTTATAGTGTAACACTTCACGTAACCATATTTAAATAGGGAAAACGTGGAAGAGTTTGGTAGCTTCTATCTTCACCTCGTTTGGAGCTATAGAGGAGGAGAGAGAGGCTAAATGCTAACGGCTAAATGCTAACGCCGTCTGTGCTGTGTTTACGTTACAGAAGGCACACGTGAAGACCAGACAGGTACAAATGAACTCATCAAAGCTCAGGTAAGAACATATCTCATTATGTAAAAACGGTGGTCTATTCCTTTAAGCTGAACAAAATGTCATATTTCAAGTTTTGGACAGCAACTTTATCTTCAGGTTTTGTACTTTAGGGGATAGCTTTATTGCATCTAAATTTAAGAAAAGTTTTTGGAACACTTCAAAAGTGTAACGCAGTGTTGGAGGATAAGCAAGATTGAGGGAATATATGAGACCCATTAGTAATGTACATGCCTTTGCAGCATTTCCACATCCAGTCAAAATCTCCTTGCCGTCAAGAACAATGGAAACATCCACAGGCTCTTCAGTATAGGAAGCACGAACAACAGCGATCTTCATGTTGTGCTGACAAACATCCTCCAAGTGGTCCACCTAGATAAATAGAGAGCAATAATTACTTCAACACATACTCAATAGCTTACAAGTTTAAAAGGAATAGGCCACCGTTTTTACATACTGAGATATGTTCTTACCTTAGGTACAGATGAACTCGTCTAAGCTGTCTGGTCTTCACGTGTGCCTTCTGTAACGTAAACACAGCACAGACGGCGTTAGCATTTAGCCTCTCTCTTCTCCTCTATAGCTCCAAACCAGGTGAAAATAGAAGCTACAAAACTCTTCCACGTTTTCCCTATTTAAATATGGTTACGTAAAGTGTTGCACTACAAAGTATAATTACACAAAATTAAACAATGTGGATTTTCTAAGCGGATAAAAAGGGGGACTATATTGTAAGGCGTAATAATACCAGGAGTAATTCGTTATCCGCACAGTAAAGTAAAGAGATCACTGCGCAGATGCCGAATTACTGCTGGTATTATTACGCCTTACAATATAGTTCCCCTTTTTATCCGCTTAGAAAATCCACATTATTTAATTTTGTGTAATTATACTTTGTAGTGCAACACTTTACGTAACCATATTTAAATAGGGAAAACGTGGAAGAGTTTGGCAGCTTCTATCTTCACCTCGTTTGGAGCTATGGAGGAGAAGAGAGAGGCTAAATGCTAACGCCGTCTGTTCTGTGTTTATGTGACTGAAGGCGCACGTGGAGACCAGACAGGTACAAATGAACTCGTCTAAGCTCAGGTAAGAACATATCTCAGTATGTAAAAACGGTGGCCTATTCCTTTAAAGTAAGAAAGTATATGCCCTAGCTATATTACAATGAATTAAAATAAATAATAAACTTAAGTACGTTTTGTCTAACAGAATGATTTTTTTTTTTTAAATGATCATAAAAACAGTCATAGAAATTTCAAGTATTTTACCTGGCAATCTAGAAAGAGTTCTTCCTCTTTTTCACCAAGGTACAACATTAATCCACGAATCACCTCTCCACGTCTCATCTCAACTGTTTGGTCCTGTAAACAGTCAGTAAGAGATTTATTAATAATAAAGAAAAAAAATATTTAATGCATTCAGCACATGTTCAAGACAGGTTCAATTGTGACTAAGTAAACACACCTGTCTCAAAAACTCCAAAACTGGTCTCAGTTTTGCTCCGATAGCGCCACCCTTCTTCCCAAGTACAGAAAGCAGTTTTGGAGTGTAACTGTCCAGATTGAACATGAAGGTCTGCTCAAGGGGAATGGCGGTTATTCTCCGAAACTCTTCTTTTGTCTGTCAAGACAAAAACAGAAGAACAAACTTAATATTATGCACAAATATTAAAATCATTTTTAAAAATTGTAATTAACCCACCCCAGCTTCGGTAAAGAGCACTGGCCACCTTTCTTTGAAGTCATCAGCAGCTGGACTGCCAGTTACCACCTCCAGTCTTCGATAGGAGAATGTTTGGGCCATTTTTGGATATATAACCCCGTCATTGTTTTTCTTTTTATTATCTTCAAGTAGCTCCAGTCGTATCTTCTCTAAACTTTCAGTTGTCTCCCCTTGTGGGTGAGGAGGAAGGTAATTCACTTCCGCTCTTTTTGGTTTCTTACAGTTTTTAGCTGGATTTGTGTCACCAGGTCTCTTCCTTTTCCTGGAGTTGATGTCTAGCTCGGGACAAGGCACATCACGCTTTCTGAGTTTAGAACGATAATTATTCATCTTATATTTGAGACGCTGTTGCCATCCATATAATCCAGAAAAGGATGTTGCAGGCTCCTTTAAGCATGGATGTTTCTGAACCAGGGCTTGAACAACAGCCAGTATTTGGAGACCTGAGGGGTAAGCTGTGTAGGAAAAAATGGAATCTGCAATTGTCTCAAGTACGTCGGAGGTCACCGCTGGATTGTTGAGAAAGGTTCCATCACGTTCGTACGCGTCATTTCCGGCTTGAAGGAGCATCTCCACATTATGAGAAAAAGTTGGGATCTCAAAGTTTACAGGCCATTGTTTAGAGCGATACTCTGGGGATTTTGGTAGTATTATTGTGTCAGCAGAGCTAACAGAGGCAGCATCAGCATCCTGACTGGACTGATCCAGGGAGAAGGAAGAGGAACTTGTGGCAGTCTCAGCTACAGAAGTCAGCGTCAAAGTGATAGTGGGGTCCTCATTTTGAATGAGTTTAAGTGTGTCTTTGTCCTTAATTACATCAGTGGATGTCAGAGTAAAGTACTGATTATCAAAATCTTTGTCCATATACATAACAGTGTGACTTCCAGTAAGGTGAAACTGCTCCTGGATAACAGCTAAAAGGTCCTCTACAGTGCTAGGGACACCCTCTGGTAGTGCCAATTTGTGAACTTGTGTATCTCCAATAACAACACGCAGAACAATCATGGAGGACATCTTAAAGGCCTTTCACAAGCAGAACTGAAAAAAAGAAAGAACAGCACAAATTACTATGACAAATAGTTGTTTTCCATGGCTATTTTTCTTTTAACAGTTCCTAAATGTGTTTTTCATGATACTTCATAAAATGTGTGTAAAAAGCCATGCTAAGTGATAAGTGGCAATATAAGTAAGCTGAAGTTTAAAAATAAATGCCGTAATACTGTACTGATGAAGACCCCTAGCCGAAACGCGTTGGAGCACTTTTTTACCTTCTCTAGCCAAGTGATTTAAATAAAGGCTTTTTATATTTCATGAGTGCCTTGGCCATTTTTTCCTTTTGTTGCCTATGGACTTAGCCCTCTACTAAAGAGCACCATCGTTTAACAAGATTTAAGATAAGTAAAATAGTTCCAAGCAGCACTCCTACCTTCTGCTTTTTCAAACAATAAATAATGTTTACAGTTTAATGCTTAAAAGTGCATGTAGTATCTTAGTGGTCTCAGTCAGGATTACTTTGCTCTCCCCTTTTGATAACCAAGTGTTGCACTGATACAGAACAAGCTACAAATCAAACATACCGGGGCACGAGGGGCTAAACGGTAGCGCGCGCGTTCCTCTGCTCACAGCCCAGATAAGTTTTAGAAACGAGAAGCTCTTAGAACAGGCATTCCTGTACAGTCTTAACCATAAATACAGTATAAGCCTCAACACCAGCACACCCGCCATCGTTGTTTTGGTTGCGGAGCACTGACAAAGCAAAGCATGATGGGAACTGTAGTATTTACCGCGACAGTTGCGACACTTGCTAAAATGATGGATTTGGGTTTTGCGTTAATTGTTTTCAACGGTTTGCATTCGCTTCTTTCCTGCCGCGAGAAGTACAAAAATTAGCAAAATTGCGAAAATAAAACTTTTTGTTGCGCTTTGCTATTAGCTAGCATTGCGAACAGACCTTTGCTTCCTTAACGATAAACAATACCAATTATAGACGTGCATTTTGCGAGACGTGTAACCTGTCAAAAAGTCATATTTGTAGTTCCTATTTTCGCAGTGATCTGCACTAGATTTAGAACATCATTAGCAAGCATTGATTAGGTCTAGTTGTTCGTGTAGTCTCATTGACCGAATGCTAGTCTGCGATAATATACAACTGAAAAAATATAAATAAATATATTGTTATATGAAAAACATAAATGAAAAGTAGTTACTTACCTTAGCCTTCACATTGCACAATGACACTGCCAGAACAGTAGGGATGGGCGGATCGATACCAAAATATCGATATTTCGATCCAGGTGGCTCAAATTTAAGGATCGATCCTCAAGTTAAAATATCGATACTTCTAATTAAATTAATATATTTTATTTTTCTGTAATAATCCTATATTTTCTGCACACACAAACGACTTTTCCTTCCGCTTTCTGCACTCACGCAGCGCCAGCACGAACTACTTTTCATTCCGCCATCTGCACAACACAAGCTGCTGCTGGCGTCTGCCCCCTCCGCCCCCTCCTTTCCTCACATGTGCTCCGTGAGCCGGACCTCCAAATAAACACAGTGACGGCATGCAGGTGAAGCAACATGGCCATGGCGTCCGAGCGTAAGAGGAGTCTTGTTTGGAGTCATTTTCGATTGCTTAACAGCAGCGATGCAAGATGCGATGTGTGTGACAAGACTGTGAAATATTGTGGCAATACCACCAATCTAACGAAACATTTAAAAAACGTGCATCCGACGGTGCACGAAGAGTTACAGAAGAAACGAGCTGTGACTGAGGCAGCGGGAGGAGAAAGCAGTACAGCAGCAGCACCGAGGCAAAGTACATTACAAGAGGCGTTTCACAAAGGCAGGGTATATCCAGGTAAAACTTGTTTGATAGATAACCAAAAGACATGAGCATTACTGGTCGATGTGCAATATTAAACAATGGTCAAATGCTGTGATACATTTTATTGATGTATGTTACCTAATCCCTTATACCCTTATACCATAATACCTACAAAAAAGCATATTTATTTTTCATCTTGCACTTGCTATTAAGCACCTGTATTGATAAATTACCCCTTTTGTTCATATAAGCCATGTAGAAGACTGTTTTGTTCAGCTGTTGATCCAATATATATATTAAAAATAAAAAATAAAACTACTTCCGGTATCGGTATCGGATCGATATCGACCCTTTTGCCCCAGGTATTACTTGGTATCGGATCGAATCCAAAATCACTGGTATCGCCCATCCCTACAGAACAGCTTTGACTGAATTCGTCTTTGGTTAAAAAGTCCGTCCTAATGGTCCTAAATCCTAACGGACGATCAGCCTAGATCCCGGGTTCTAAGGGTCCCACTGCGCATGTGCCAATTCAAACTTAAGCTTAGATTTTTTTTGGAGTAAATTTTACTCGGGGTTTCATAAATCGTTACAATAATAAAAAAAACAGATTAATACTAAAATTACAGTAATTGTTACAGTTACATTACAATTCATTATTTTACATAAATAAATCACATATTAGTACACAATTTTAAATGACAAAAGTTAGTAAACACTGACACCTCATTTTACAAAGTAGGAATTATGTAGTTTTATACAATAACATTTAGTACACCCAAAAGTCATTTCTTTCAGTGTGTAAAGCACTTTGTGTTACATGAAATGTATGAAAAGCGCTATATAAATAAAGATTGATTGATTGAGATACACATCCAGTGGCCACTAACCATCATACTATAAGATCATACCTCGCCATACTTTAACATAGGGATCGGCTTCCCCATTCATTTATATGGGGAGAGACAGGTCTGGAAACGATTTGAAAAACATCTGTCCTTTTAAATAGATACAGACGGCAACGCGTCATACAAGGGGGCATGGCCTCGCCGAGGGGGAAGGAAGTACGTTTTGAGAAACACAATTTTTCACTCTTTTTAGCCCTTTTCTGGCTGAAGATAAACTTATTTATCACACAGTAACAAAGTCAAGACAAAGTCAGGTCCATATTGATGTTTTTTAGCCGATTGTTAAGTAGAAGCGAAAAAAACGACAGTCGTAGCTAGCGTTAGCATGTGGCATAATGCTAACGTGGAGCATGTTAGCATTCTCTGTTATTTTGGTAATTATAGGTTGTTGAACCCTTTTTCTCCTCTCCGTGTCTCCGTGTCTTTAGTGGGTAGGAAACCATTCATCAATTGTTAAAGTCATTGTGGAGTCATTACAGAAAGTTCAGATCTTTCTCCTCTTTGTTTTCCCTCTTAACTACTTCAAACATGACCATAATGGGCGATTTCAGAAATTCCGTCTGAACCACGTTGACAAGCCATTCTCCCGTGCAAGTTCTGTTCCAAACTGCTTAATATGAAGCAAATTATTTTAAACTAGGTCACAACCTCGTCTTGTTCTCTCTTGAACCCAATCTGGTGCCTTGGCAGACTCCAAAAGCACAATAAATGGAATAATATGTCCCTAAATAGACCAGTAATCCTCATATTCACATGTGGCAGACATGTCGCCGCATATCCACTATGATCCCTCCTAGATGAAGGTCAGGACGGGGTCGGGGGTCAGCTTCTTATCTGGTAGTATGGAGAAGTAGGTTAGGACGGGATTGGCTGCTGGTGCAGATGGGTGGCGAGATGTTTGGATCTATCATGTAGGTCAGGATTCTCCGCAGCAGATCCAGGCTGCGTCCCCCGCGGCTGATGGAGATGATAGGAAGCGCACGGGCCCAACGGCACAAAGGCAGCGGCTTATTTTGGATATCAGAAGACGGTGGATAATTCCCTCTCAAGATGTTACAATCCTCTCGTGTACCAGCACCAGGCAACACAACAACGACGGGCTTCCTACGTGTGCATGCACGCGTGTCCCAGAAGGGAGGGGCTGCATCTTCTTTTGTCGAATGCACACAATAACAGCGCGGGGAACAGGGAGCGGGAAATGCTGCTTGTTTTTCATCTTCCGTTTGGATGTATTTTTATCACAAGAGTCTGGTCCTTGATCCTGATACAAAGATCCCCCTGTGCTCTGGGCTCGCGCGTGTGCGTGTGCGCGCGTGTGTGTGTGTGTGTGTGTGTGTGTGTGAAAACCAGACCGTGGGGTTGTGTTCGAGCTCTGTCTTTTGGAGGGTCACACGACATCTGACCAGAACTTGTTTTTATCATCTGAGGAACATCTCAAAAGCCTTTCAGGACTCTGGCATGATCTGCCCCCGTTCCTCTGTGTTCTGTGTGTCCCACTCTGTGACTCCCCCATATCAACAAAGCTCATTCACTTGTAAGTACAGGTCATTACACATTAATGAAGGAGTGTGAAGTGTGACAAGTGCTTTATTTGTCATTATACTATTGTACGTTGAAATTGCTTAACAGACAGATATAATCCATCTCATTCTCCAGTGAACGAACATTAGCCACAACAATAGTAGGGATAGAAGGCATGTGTGGCTTAGCTGTGAGTCTTGACCGGATACCTCCTTGTCTGCCCTTTTCTGCAAAGGTGTACAGCTCGGAGTTGCAGGTGTTTTGTCCGTCATATAGATGTGCCAGCTTTAATAAAGGGCACACTAGTTTCATACATTTTTTTAATTGACCGCATAACTAATGCACAAATACACCGTGCATAATGTGTAACTACACTTGAACGTGGACGGTATTCTAAAGTGTTACACCTTTATTACACTTTTTACCCCTTTGCTACACATACACCGACATGTTGCACACATTTCAGAATCAGAATCAGAATAGTTTTTATTGCCATGGTTTGAGAACAGGTTTAAACGTCCATCCATCCATCCATTTTCTTCCGCTTTATCCGGGGCCGGGTCGCGGGGGCAGCAGTCTCAGTAGAGATGCCCAGACTTCCCGATCCACGCACACCTCCTCCAGCTGTTCTGGGGGGACCCCGAGGCGACACCAGGCCAGCTCAGAGACATAGTCCCACCAGCGTGTCCTGGGCCTTCCACGAGGCCTCCTCCCAATAGGACATGCCTGGAGCACCTCCTGAGGGAGGCGACCAGGAGGCATCCGGAACAGATGCCCTAGCCACCTCAGCTGGCTCCTTTCGACGTGGAGGAGTAGCGGCTTGTTGAAAATAGCGTATTCTTTAGCGCTGGATGAAAGGATGGAGACTCGGTATAATATAATCCAAAATCATTACTTTATTTCCTATTACAAACTAAAGGTACATCTGTTGAGCTGACTCCATGTTGACCGGACGACGAGGCGGGTGGAAGAGAGTGCTTCTCTCCCCCGCCACACAATACAAAGGAATAGGTGTGTCTTCCCCCAACCAATCAGCTCTCTTGGATCGTCACTTCTTCTTCTGCGCAATCTGACTCCTCATTTGAACACACTGCCCCCCAGTGGATCAACCATACATACAAGCAGAAACTAAAATGTCCGCCAGATTCAAATGTATCTCAAAGCACAGTTTACAGATCAACACAGTTTTATATATAATCACTAAAACCTAATATGACAAATATGTATATGAATAATTCCACAGGCTCAAGTCCGAGCTCTTCCCGGGTAACTGAGCTCCTCACCCGATCTCGGAGGGTGCGCCCAGCCACCCTGCGAAGGAAACTCATTTCGGCCGCTTGTATTCGCGATCTTGTCCTTTCAGTCATTACCCAAATCTCATGACCATAGGTGAGGGTGGGAACGTAGATCGATCGGTAAATCGAGAGCTTTGCCCCCTGACTCAGCTCCCTCTTCACCACAACGGTCCGATACAAAGGTTCAAACGTGCGACATAGAACATATAACACAGAATTTATAAGCACAGAAAAATAAGCTATAAAACTATATATCTAAAGGGGCATGCAGAAAGCATATTCAAATAATTAAGATAAAAAATAAAAAGTGAAATATGGTAGGACGACAACAATTTGACAGAACAACATCAGGATTATATTTACAGATGTGTAGGTATATACAGTGATATGTAAGGGATAATGCACGATGAGGTGTCAACAGAGCAGACACATCCATGAGTCTGTAACTGAGTTATTGGGTCTTATTATTGTTCCTGAGTCTGATGGGAAAAAACTGTTCAAGTGGCGGGAGGGATGGGTCTGGATAGACCGTAGCCTCCTGCCTGAGGGGAGAGTCTTTTTACACCTCTATTAAATGGTGCACTGTAATTACCTCTACTCACATGTGTAATTCCTTTCTGGTTACCTGTACCTACACATGGAACAGGCGGGCTGTAATCTAAAGTGTTACCGAAAACATAAAAAAACAATAAAAGCTATTGGCGGCCTCCTCTCTGCTGCGGCCACTCTATTTACTCTACTCTACTTGATTGCACAGTGTCGGGAGCTTGTGTGTCAAAGCGCAGACTATAGTGTAACATTACACCATGCAAGACTTAGTACTGGGGTGGAGACACACTTTTTCCTCCAACCAGATCGACTCCGGCCAGGAGGGGGTGAGGGAGAGGGGTTTGTGGCGGAGTGGGGAGTGAACATGTGCATTTGTTTTGTTTTGCGTTCACACCAAGCGGGCCGATCCGAGACATGAACATTGTTTAGCTCACGATGGGGTTAATTAAGTTCATAGTTTGACCTGTGAGAGCCTAAGGCTTAAGGAAGAACACAAGGCAGCGTGATATAAACAAAATGAATGTCAGCGGCGCTCCCATCAGGGCGGTCACCTCCTCTTGTGTCAGCGGCGCTCCCATCAGGGCGGTCACCTCCTCTTGTGTCAGCGGCGCTCCCATCAGGGCGGTCACCTCCTCTTGTGTCAGCGGCGCTCCCATCAGGGCGGTCACCTCCTCTTGTGTCAGCGGCGCTCCCATCAGGGCGGTCACCTCCTCTTGTGTCAGCGGCGCTCCCATCAGGGCGGTCACCTCCTCTTGTGTCAGCAGCGCTCCCATCAGGACGGTCACCTCCTCTTGTGTCAGCGGCGCTCCCATCAGGGCGGTCACCTCCTCTTGTGTCAGCGGCGCTCCCATCAGGGCGGTCACCTCCTCTTGTGACAGCGGCGCTCCCATCAGGGCGGTCACCTCCTCTTGTGTCAGCGGCGCTCCCATCAGGGCGGTCACCTCCTCTTGTGACAGCGGCGCTCCCATCAGGGCGGTCACCTCCTCTTGTGTCAGCGGCGCTCCCATCAGGGCGGTCACCTCCTCTTGTGTCAGCGGCGCTCCCATCAGGGCGGTCACCTCCTCTTGTGACAGCGGCGCTCCCATCAGGGCGGTCACCTCCTCTTGTGTCAGCGGCGCTCCCATCAGGGCGGTCACCTCCTCTTGTGTCAGCGGCGCTCCCATCAGGGCGGTCACCTCCTCCATGCGCCAGGCCTTTACTCCCTTAACCTCCTCCTGAACGAGCGCACTTTACCCAAATCTAAAAGCTTCTCGACTGGAGCTCATAGCCTATAGGCCAGTGTGACGCCTGTTTGTGAGTGTTTCTGTTGTGCTTTCGTATTTTATTCATCGTATTTTGGTCACCTTTTTGTTGCTCTTCAGTGGCTTTCTTGTTGATTTTTTGTTGCTTTTTCATCACTCTTTAGTCGTGTTTTTTCCCCGCTTTTTTATTGTGTTATTGTTGCTTTTCCGGCATGTTTTGGTCACTCTTTTATATTTGGGTAATGCCAAACTGGGGAAAATGTGCTCGGTTCATGTTCAGCGCTTAAGTGATGACTCAGGAGGACTGAAGCTCAGAGCAAAGGTTAGGCCCAAAAATGATCTCCAGCTTTACGAAAGGTTTCGCCACACCGCAGTGAGAAAAGAGAGAGTCAGGCAGGCCTCTTCAAATCGGATAATACTCCGATTCAAAAGGGACTGAAACAGAACAAACGTGTCTGAGCCTGGATACTTGGCAGCACGTACTATAATTACTGCTACTACACAGCGCCCTGAGGCTAAACGCGGCTCCAGTTCGCCCGTAGCTGAATGCATCCTACACAGAAAGGCCACTGGACACACTTGTTTTAATGTTTTACCGTCTAAAGTCGTCTGTACCTGAGACTAAAGACCCCACAGACAGATCCCTGAGAAGCTGCCTCTAGTGTCGGCTGAATAAGAAGCGTGTCATCGTTGTAGTGAAATTAATTAGCCCCTATATCTGCTCCCCCCCAGACCCGAACCGAGACTCCATTTGGAAGTCTCCGTCTCGGTCTGCTTCACGGTCTGATTGTGTCGCGCCGGTTTCTCGCTAACACGAGCTAAACGCTAATATGGTGCCGCGGGAGTCTTCATTTGCAATATGCGAAAGCCAATTTCCAACCAGGAAGAGTTGTCCCCCCCCCCCCTCGTTCCTAACTTCTGTCTCCGAACTTTGCCTCTCAAACCAATCAGCTCATGAGCGAATGTAGGAATGAGAAGCAAAGAGCGCAGATGAAATACTCTCAACATCTGCAGCTAAAACAGGAACCTGTCTCGTATCTTCAGGGGATTTTCAACAGGACGCTGCAGGTGAAAAGGCAACCATAAATGTAAACATATCATTTTTAAAAATTATATTTTTACCCTCACTATGAGAAGAAACATATCTATTGCATGTTTACTGTCATTTAATCTTTCCATCAAAAACGAAGGCATTTTATGAGTAAAATGTCTTAATAATGGATAGAGCCAGATTGAAATGTATAGTTTTATTTTGACTTTTTAGCTACAAAGATTGGTTCAGAGGAGATTTTTTGGAAATCTTGGCAAGATTTTGAATAAGGTAGTTAGTGTAAAAATGTTTTTTTTTAAACCTGGACAATTCTTACATGGGCGTACGGGCGTCACGTAACTCCGAGTGGATCCTCAGGCGGCGCTGCTCTTCCTGTCTCCAGTATTTCCCTATGCGTTATAGCAGTGAGTTACTGGTGGACAATCACAGCATCACAAACATTGTGTCAGGAGCAAAGACTTCCTGCACATCACACTGTTTGTGTCTCGAAGCTAATCATTAGCTAACACTAAATTAAAATAGCGCCAAATTTAAAAATTGTTTGTCTTTAGGATAAATACTTTTAGTTTAAATATCAGTTAAAAGCTAAGCTAAAAAGGTGGGTCTTGAGCCTGCTCTTAAAAACATGAACGTTCTCTGTGGTCCTGAGCTCCTCCTCAGGTCGTTCCAGAGGCGAGGGCCATAATATTGGAAAGACGCCTCGCCGTGAGTCTTTCTGTTGACTTTAGGAATAACTAGGAGACCCCTGCCGGAGGAGCGAAGGGGCCGTGAAGGTTCATAAGGTAAAAGCAGTTCTGAGAGATAAGAAGGACCAAGACCATTAAGACATTTAAAAACCATTAAAAGAACTTTAAAATCGATCCTGAAACACACGGGGAGCCAATGCAGCGACTCTAGAACCGGTGTAATGTGGTCCCGCCTCCTGGTCTTCGTCAGGACACGAGCTGCTGAATTTTGTAAAAGTTTGTGTCTGACACTGGAGGCAATGTGGGTAAAGTGTCTTGTCCAAAGACACAACAGTGTGCAGGATTCCAAATACCAAGACCCCCCTGTCATAAAACAACCCGCTCGACTCACTGTTGCCCCTGTGGAGATGTTGCAAAAGTGGAATGAAACCTATTTCCCCATTCACCTGTCTTCACAAACACATGGGCCCCATGAATGTAAACATGCCTAAAGCTACAATTGCCAGAAAGGCTCCGTCTAACCGCTGTGCCACCGTGCCGTGTAAAGCAAAAAATAGAAGATTCAAAGTGGCCTTTCAGACACATGGGATGGTAGTTTCAGGAAAAGTCTAAAACCCTGATCGTGTCCGTTCATAATTGTGCGTGTCTTCTCACGTCCTTCCCTCTGGACTTGTTCCGCTCGTATCTTGTTATCGTAGAACGTGCAGATCAAATAGTCTGTAACTCTGACGCAACAGACAGTACTTGGATCCCCATTGTAGTGGGTGTAATCCTGATGCAAGGCCTCTTTATATCGCGCCCCATTCTGCCGTAACACTGTGTCTTCTGCCAAAAGCCACAACTGTTTCTAAAAAAAACAAACAGCTGAATTGTATTTTAATCACGAGGATGGGATTTTTAGCTTCTGTTGGCGTTTACTTGTGGTGCCACAGAGCTGACAAACGGATGGCCTGTTTATTACTCTGTTTCTCTTTTCCTTATCTCGTCCCCTCTTTTCTCCTACGGCCTCTTTTTACAGCAGCTAAAATAACAATTGGATATTTGCTTGGCCAAAATAAAAAGCCGCCACCAATAAAACCAGGGCACACTAGTGTTGTCACGATACTAAAATTTCAAACTTGATTTCAATACTGAAAATAAAACACGATTCTGAATAGCGATTTCAAAACCATGGCGAACAGAATTTCCTTTTAAATATATACTGTATTAGCTGCAGGAAACGTGTGTCTGTATTTTCCATCTACAGTGTTTAGTCTACTGTACATTAGAACAGTCAACCATATATTTGGTTTCATCATGTTGATCATTTCCACATGACATCATGTGTAAATGCTTTGCATCTTTGCAATTCTGTATTCAAAGTCAAATGCTAAAATATCAACAATATAATAATAATCGTAATAATAATAAAAGTAATTATTATTATTATTATTAAAGTCGCAAGCGGCGATGTAGGCCCTCGCCCCTGGTACAGCCCCCCTTTGCGACCGCCCCCGCTCTCGCCCAAACCTGCTCTCCCCTCGTTTTTACACACAACCTGTGTGCTCTCTGCTAACTCTTGCTCCGGCCCACTCTCGCCTTTCTTACTCTTGCCCCAGGTATCTCAGGTGCTTGCCCACTCTTGCTTCAGCCTCAGGGCCCCGGCCTCACGCTCGCCGCAGTGGGGCTTTTTACTCGTTCTATAGTTGAAATACATGGGAACATAGGCACCGATTCATGTTCGGCCCAGTAGGTACCGAGTCACACACACACACACACACGAAGCCAGCACTCTACCAATGGAGCTACACAGGCTTAGGCAACAACACAGCGGATTTTAGATTCATCTTATGAAACACGTGCACTCGTGTGTTTACAGAAAACAGAATTACAGTTCAGGCAATATTTATCGAAACATTTTGTAATTAGGGCCAATTCCCTGGGCGCCCAAAGATCTGAGAAGGTGCTCCAGCCCCGCAGAACTCTCGATAGATAAAGCAATATTTTTGTGAGACCCATATAGTACGAGGAAGACACAGAGGAACGGACAGGAAACAGCCAATCTGAACTTCCTGTGATTGCACGGCCAAAAAAGCTGAATTTGGAGCCAAAAACGTCCAAATTAAAGCTTCTTTCTGTGACAGACAAGTCTAAAACTGTGGCTTTTGTGAATAAAGGGGGGGATTTGGGAAAATTTAAGAATTTCAGGAGAAACTCTGACAGAGACCAATATGCTGCCAGAAAAAGAACTCTGGCTATTTTCCCGGAGGATGGGAGGGCCACTTATCAAGCCAATTGCAAGCCAAAAATGGCCATGTTCCTGTGCGTCCAGGCGTGGTGCCCCAATTTAGTTTTTGGTTTGTCCTGTTGTTCCTTTCACTGTACCGAAGGGTTTGGGCCTATGCCAGAAAATGCGCATTTTCATTCGAATAGGGGTCAAAATTGAGGGGGCACTGTGGAGCCATTTTGTTTTGGGCGTGTGCGTGTCGCCCACTGACACGCAATTTTTGCTAACTCTGATCATTGTGCCAATTTTTGTGTGTACTTTAGCACGGGAAGGCACTGAAAAACAGGATCTTAGAGGCAGAATAATAATAATTAAAGCCACAAGCGGCGATAAAGGCCCTCGCCCCTGGTGCAGTCCGCCCCTGCTCGCTCTCGCCTCGGCCCACACCCAACATGGTTTCTTGCGCCAATTAACTCCGGCCCACTCTCGCCTGAAGCTTCGTCACACCCCGGTCTCAATCTTGCCCCAGGTAGCTCCGGGGCCGGTGCCGGCCCACTCTGGGGTCAGCCTCAAGGCCCCAGCCTCATGCTCGCCTCAGCTGTGCTTTTCACTCCGTCGATAGAAATACTTTCTAAGGCCAGTGAACTGCAATACTCGGGAGAAGCCACCAGGCAAAACAGCATCTGGACAGATGTGCCAAATTCCATGGAAGTGCCTTCCCCATACTTCTATTTGTAGGCACCGAACCCGTGGGTGCTGCAGGCTGGAGCACCCACTCAAATCTGCACCCAGGCAAATTTGCCTCGATTACAAAATTATTCAATGAAATGCCAAATCTGTAAAGCCGCTACTCAGTGTTCAGCAAATCAGTGCCTCTCAAAAGTACTAATACACCTTGAACTTTAGCACATTTTGTCATGTTTACAACCCTAAACGTAAAGATTTTATTTTGATTTTTTTACTGAAAGTTCACACACACGTAACAGACAACTGTGAAGTGAAAGTAAAATGATACATAATTCTGTTATTTTTCAAAAAATAGAAAAGTGAAAAGTGGGGCGTGCATAAGTATTCATACAGCATGACTTTGTGGAACCCCCTTTTGCTGCAATAACAGCAGCAAGTCTTCTGGGGTTTGACTCTACAAGGTTTGCACATGTAGAGACTGACATTTTAGCCCATTCCTCTTTACAAAACAACTCAAGCTCTGTCACATTAGAAGGAGAGCGTTTGTGAACAGCAGTTTTCAGGTCTTTCCACAGATTTTCAATAGGATTTAGGTCAGGACTTTGACTGGGCCATTCTAACACATTAATATGTTTGTTTTTAAACCATTCCATTGTAGATGTTTGTGTTTAGGGTCATTGTCCTGCTGGAAGGTGAATCTCCGCCCCAGCCTCAATTCTCTTGCTGACTCCAGCAGGTTTTCCTCCAAAATGTCTCTGTATTTGGCTCCATCCATCTTCCAACTATTCTTACAATCTTCCCAGTCCCCGCTGAGGAAAAGCAGCCCCATAGCATGATGCTCCCCCCACCATATTTGACACTGGGGTGGTGCACTCAGGACGATGAGCAGTGTTAGGTTTGCTCCATACATAACGTTTTGCATTTGGGTCAAAAAGTTCAATTTTTATCTCATTTTTATCTCATCTGACAGTGACCAATAAAGGATATTATGCAGTCTCTGGGACATTTAGCCTTGCCACGCCCACATCTTACAAAATATCATACACATGTCATATATTTTTGTGTTTTAATGTGTAAAATATACCTGCAACGTTTTATGTAAATCGTACAAACTAAAATTTTAAAGATATAGAAAAGGTGGCGCTATACTGTGATGAAGTTGGTCTAATAATGAGTGTGTTCTGTTCAGCTTGGGGTGGTGCATTTACCTTGACCACGCCCACATCTTATAAAATATGACATGACTGTAATGTATTTTTTTGTTCGAGTAACTGTTTAGAACATACTGGCAACGTTGTATTAAAAAAATCCAAACTGCAGTTTTCAAGGTAAAGCTAGGGGGCGCTATCCTGGGTGCAGGCTATATGTTAATGGCTGCGTTCTGTTCAGTTTCGCGTGGTGCATTAGTGACTTGAATATGATTAAAACATAAGATGAGTCCAGAGGGTTTCTGGTTTTCAATCCAAAATGGCTGACTTCCTGTGCATCAGGGCGTGGCGCTCTAATTCAGTTTTTGGTTTGTCTTGATGTCCCCTTTTACTGCACCCAACGGTTTTGGCCTACGCCCAAAAACGCACATCCCGATTTGAATAGGGGTCAACTTTGAGGGGGCGCTGTCGAGAAAACTCCGCCAAATCCGGTGAGTTTTCGTCGATGTTTAGCGGGTCAAAAATGAGATTGTTGACAGAGAAAAAAAAGGGGAAAAAAGAAACCACCCTAAAAACAACAGTCCCTTGCTGGGTACGGCGTCTGGCTCGAGCCTAATGATGACAAGAAACCGGGGGAGGACAATAGGCTCGGGCCTAATGATGATGATGATGAGCTGGGGTAGACTGACGGAAGCTAGGCTGCCAGTCTGTGCCATCGGCCCCTCTGACCACCACTCACTCACTCGCTACATTCACTCAGGCTTCCAGGTGTTCCCAAACGGTCCCCCATCCAAGTACTGACCAGGCACGTTCCTGCTGACCTTCAGATCTGACGGGATCAGGCAGAGCAAAGGCGGTATATACTATTACTATAACTATTTACCGACAGGATTTGGCCCATGACCATCAGGTTAAACACCGTCCGCCAAAATGAACAGATTAACAGTCACTGTTGTTGCATTTGTGCATAACATGCAAAGCACCAAACAATGTTCAAACGGGCCTTTGAAATCCCCTAAATACACCCATGGGTACAAACAGGAAACATGTGACTGTTCAGTTGGCTTTGGTATCATTTCATTTGGCTGAGAATGTTAAGAGAAAAACGGCTTAATATCCAATACTAACTGATACATGTAAATGAATGGAAGCCGCTAGGCTAGGGTAAGCTATTGAAATGAATATGGTGCTAAGCTAAAGTTAGCAACACTTGCAAATTCTACTTTTTCATCCAAACGGCTGCTTCTTTCAGCATAGTCCAGTAGCAGTGATCAGATCCTACATTTTGACACGTTTATCCAGGGTTTAAGTGAGTACTTTGAGCTGAAGTTTTGGGCAAAGCTGCCGGTTCCTTCCTGCTGCCTCTGGGAGCGAGCGGGGGGAGAAGGGGCTGCTCTGTGCGCAGCCCGGAGGAAACACAAAGTATTGAATCCTGCTCAAATACATTTCTAGCTTTAATACCACGTTTAGTATAGATTTAGTATCGAGGAATCAAACATAGGTCACCCACTCTTTTGTTTCTAAAAGCTTATGCAACATCACAAGATCTATTTATCCAAAAAGGTTGGCCTATCCACTTAATCAGACTAAGGGACAGAAACTATCTGAACTCAGAGGAAACCGAAATATTACGATCTGCAAAGATATATTATTCTGTAAGGTGGTTCATTCGATGATTCTGAGGGAGAAAATAAGCCCATTTTTCAGCCACACCTGTTACAGTGTTAGAACAAGCAACAGCTGCTACTGCTAATTGGCGGCAATTAGCTTCTCTGGCCTTTTCACCAACCAGCCGCTGGCCGCCTGATGCGAAGAACATGTGCAACAATCCGAGGTTCCCCGCGGATCTGGAGGGGCGGCGGAGAGTTTGTTTTTGATGGGGAGCGAGGTCAGTCCTATCCCATCCACAGAAATCCACAGGAACAGTCTCTCTCCAAAACCTAAACGTGAGGTTAAACATTTTGGAGTAATCGTGGACTCGGACCTGAACCTGAACCACCACATAAAATCAATAACAGCTTTTTACATTCTGAACAATCTTGCCAAAATAGAGAGAAATATGATGACAATTTGAAGATCGAAACACTAGTTATATATGGTCTGTACCTGTAAACAATCTCTGGGGGAAGACCTCGAGACCCGCTTTTTGTTTTTTTTCATGATGTAGGAAACAAGTCATTTTAAGTTTTTAAGTAAATGACTTGAAAGTGGTCCTTTTAGTTTATTTATTTATGTTTTTCCTTTAAAAATGTAGGGATGAGAGTCCACATAATGACTTCAGCATGTACTGTAAAGTACAGCGAGAGATACTGTCGTGGAATTTCATACCCCAATAAAGGAAAAAGCTGGAAAGATACTTGTCTTACTCAAAGATGTAAACACATTTATTTTACACATATATGCGGAGAGTCGACACACAGAAATCCATCGTGAGCTCTCCCGGGCCCAGCCACAGGTCCCCGTTTACATAGGTACAACCATGAGAGACAGTCACACCCACAAAAGGTGGGAGGGGTCACAGTTTCAGACGGCGAGGCGCCTTGTCTGGTGAGAGGCAATCTTTGTGCCATGAAGGTGCAAACATCAGGGGCAATAGACATGCAAAATGTAAAAGGGACAATAGAGATGCAAAATGTAAAAGGGGCAATAGACATGCAAAATGTAAAAGGGACAATAGAGATGCAAAATGTAAAAGGGGCAATAGACATGCAAAATGTAAAAGGAACAATAGAGATGCAAAATGTAAAAGGGGCAATAGACATGCAAAATGTAAAAGGGGCAAAGGTGAGAGTAATTTGCGTCATGTCTGTCGGTGCAGGAGGGAGACCGGTTCCTTCCTGCAGTAATTGAATAGACCAGCGGGGGGTGAGTTGGCGTCCTTGAGGCTAGAGGTTAAGTTACCTTAACCAACTTGCCATAACAATACACACAAAAACATACAGACTGGTACAGCACAGGTACATACTGTAAACTCAAAGGCATACCATCCTACCCCTCTGCCCACCCCAGCATAGGGGCCCCCCACCCTACCCCCTCACCGCCCCTAGACCCAGACCCCATGGTATTTTCTCATGACAAAATTCAGGATTGACATTAGGTGCTTCATCTATACGTACTATTTCTTACCTTTCATGGACTAACCCAGGATAGAACAGACACATCGATACGGAGATGGAACAATAACATGTCAGTGGTGACATCAAGGATATTTAATATTCAATTAAACATTGCGGGGTTTACAGCAGTATATGTATATGTTTTTATCTTGCATTATGCATTTGTGAGTCCCCTTGTTCCAGTTTTCCCAACTATTCCCTGTCCATTCCAGGCAGGGCAGTCAGTCTGGTCACGGAGCGATTGGAGCAGTTTGAGGCAAAATCCTCGACTGCTTTATCCATGATTAGTTTTGGCTAATGTAAATGTTAACTGAACTAACAACATAGTGGTGCAGGGAATATCCTTGTTTTTGAAACACCCTTCCAGAAGTTTTAACGTCGTGACAGTTGTGACACTACTTTTAGGAAAATAATCAAACTGGCCGACCAGTATAGTGTCTAAAGACTGATCCATGCGTTTGTCTACAGCAGGTTACACTCCTGTAACAGCTGCTCACTGTCAGGCAGCTACAGTTCATCCAGAACGCTGCTGCTCCAGTCCCGACTAGAACCAGGAAGCAGGACCATATTAGTGCAGCGCTCAGGTCTCTGTGGCTCAGAGAATAGGCGTAATAACAGCACTCTGAAAAAGCCTTATCGTTGCATCTTCGAATGTCAACCTTTGTGGCGTCTCCGTCCGTGTCTAAGGACTTTCAAACCCGTCTTTAAATGTGAGAAATAATCAGCGTGTACTAGGAGTCCCAGTAAACAGAGTGTCTAATCCCGGCTCTGTCAGAACCTGCATGAATCATTGACTCTGTTTCCTCAAATTCCCCCACATCACAGACATTATCCCCTCACACACACGCACACACACACACACACACACGCACACACGCACGCACGCACACGCACACGCACGCACGCACACTCACGCACGCACACACACAGGCCGGCGCTCCACACTGTTGTGTTGCTCTAAACTGAATGCATTTCCAGCCCCGGGCCTCACACGTCCTCTGTCTATCTCTCACTCCGTCTGTCTCTCCTCTTTTTTATCTCTCTCTCTCTCCATGAATTTCTCTATGAATGATCTGTCTATTAGGGATGCACTGATCCTGCTCATTCACGTCCAATACTGATACTTGGGTTTTGAGTGTCTACCGATACCTAATATTAATGGAAACCACGAGACTTAAAAGAGTCTTGTAGATGAATTGTTGTCTTTGTGGTAAATGGTATGGCTTAAAGAGTTATGAGCTGTGTTGGGAATAACAGCATTTATAATTAACCCTCTTTAGTACTGTAACTTTGATTTTGAAATAATCAAATTAATTATTATTTCCTCTGTAACAGTGTAACACTACAATAACATTTCGGTTCGGTTTAACTACTTTCGGTCGCTTTGTTTAAAGGTGCTATATCATGCAAAATCGACTTTTTGGAGCTTTTAACCATGTTGTTTTGCTATTTCCTTCTCAAAAACACCACCAGAGTGGTGTTTGGCTTCATTCACGCAGTTCTCAGTAATCCTCCTGAATCCTGCTCTCTGAGCAGCTGCTCCGCCCTCTCCTGGTGAACGACTGGCATGTTCAGTTGTGTCGTCACAGCGGAACGGAAGTGCTCGACGTCTGTAATCATGATTTTCATTTGTAAAACTGCTTTTTTCATTATTTCTGTCATAAGAAAAAAAAAAAAAAAAAAAAAAAAAAAAAGAGGAAGTGCCTGGCGCGTCCGCGCTGCCCCTGTAGCGAAAACAAACGCTCCCCTGAGCGTCTGAACCATAGACTGTCTGAACAGATGTCATGTCATGTTGCACCGAAAGTTGTGAAGAGGGAGCTTTTTCTAACCTGCTCTGGAGTCTGGACACCTGTTCTTTTTTCTTACCTCACGATAATGTCACGGAGAAAACCGCGTTTGGCTGCGAGGACAGGACTTTATTCAGCCTTCCTAAAGAAGAGGTCATAGAAGTTGGACTTTCCCTCCGGGATTCAGCGACTATCAGCCACAATAGTGTTTGTCTGTGCCTGTACTGATGGATGCTAATGAACCTTGGCCAGAATCAAAGTGGATTAACTTTTATAACCAGCGCAAGTCCCATACTGGAAACATCAGAGTGGTGAGTCGATCAAAATGCATGTTAGCGTGTGTGTTAGCCATTTAGCCATGAAGCTGTGTTGCACATGTTAACTCCTTATAACGGCATCATGAAGTAACTTCACTTTTTGCTGTGATATTTATATTTCTACTACTGCTAAAGTTGTATGAGCGGCGAGAGGGGGCGGAGTTAACTGAATCCAAGCGTTTTGTCTTCCGGGTTGGAAAAATACCTCCAGAAAATACTTATATTCATCACAAACATTAGTGCTCCGTAGTGGTAGAGGTACAATATATCATATAAATGCCTATACTTTACTTTGGAATGGCTAAAATAGCATGATACAGGTCCTTTAAATGTTTTTGTTGCTATGTGTTGCTTGTTATTGTAATTTTTTATTGTTGTGTTATAATTGCTTTTCTGGCACGTTTTTTTTCCATTTTGCATCAAACTCTTGATATACAGTCTTGGCGCTGCAATTACACCATGTCTCCACCAATGCACTTTGGCGCTGTTTATCCCCATCCTGCTGCATGCTTTAGTGAGTCATGCTTCCCTATAATATTAACTTATAATGAGCAGTGGACAGACGTTTAACTCATGTCTCCCCCAGATTATATTTCTAATACTGAAACAAGTTCATTATGACCCAAAGAACCTCATCCTTCTGTTCTGAGGGAAACGTATTCAGAGGACTGCATTATGGGAGTCGTCAGGTGACCAGCTCCTGCCCACGAGACTGCTCTCCCCCAGTGCGCAGTACACAGGGCGGCCCTTGCTTGGGGCCCCTTGGTACCCTTGTTACGCCACTGCAAGTGACCGAACTGAATGCGCTGAATCAAAAACAGTTATAAACAGTTGCAATACTTTCTGTGGACCCCGAATAAATAAATAACACACCAAAATAACCCCAAGGAGAAGTCCATCCATCGATTCTGGCATCCTGCTTTCAAATTGGAATGTAAAATGTTTCCGAACTTATGAAATATTGACTAAAAATCCTCCACCCCCGATGTTTAACCTCTTAAATCTCAAAGGTTACACCACATTTGAAAGCCAAAACCAACGAAACTCATCGAAACTGTTCTTTTTCCTCGTGTTGTCGTCACATCACTCTTTTGTGGCTTTTTTGCGGCATTTTGTCGCACATTTTTGTCACTCTCTCGTTACTTTTTTGTCGCTCTTTTGAGAATCTTTTGTGGCTTTTTGTTTGCGTTTTCGTCACATTTTCATAGCTTTTTTGTTGCCTCTTCTGTTGCACTTTCATCATCGTCCTCGTCTCATTTTTGTCGCTGTTTTGACGCTTTTTTTCCCATGAAGTGAAGCTTTTAGATTTGGGTAAAACCAAACTGGAGAAAATGTGCTCGGGTTCAGCCGGCGGTTAAGACCTTACCGAGCCCTAATCTGTTCAGCTCCGCGTGCTCATCAGCCTCTGTTCACGGTAATAGATTGGAACGGTGTTGAGGACCAGGGAGTTAGCGGTGACGGGACTTTTGATCGGACCTCAGATGACTCCTCCACAGACTTTGTAAATGTGTCCCGTTTGAAACCCCTCGCACGGCGGCCTGTCAGAGCGCCGCTACCACGGGCTCATTCGGCTAATTAGCAATCAGCCTAATGGGATGTGCCACTGATACTTCTGCCGCTAATGCCGACGCTAATGCCGACGCTAATGCCGCGGCGTGGGGCTTGTCATTGTGTGTGGAGGTCAAAACCGTCTCGCCCACCCCCTCTCTCTCTTACTTTGGCTGTGTCCTCGGTCCACACTATTCCCCCGTAGAGCGGTCATACAAGTGGTGTCCGGAGAGAACAAAACGGAGCGCTCAAATGTACTAACAGCGCATTTGGAAAAGTAGCGCGCGGAGACAAGACTTTGATCTACTGTAAACACAATGCGACCGAGGGAGAAAAAGACATGACAAACAGCTGTTACCGTGTGCTGTGTATTGTTCATGAATAAGTCCACCCCTCTTTGGGACGAGCTTTCTTCTTTAAGGTAAACTCTTGACTTGGGCCGGTCTTTGCCCCAGACCTGATGCCAATAATGCTCAAACCCCTTATTGCTAGGGGTTTGAGCTGTGTTAGATTGATTTGAGTTTGGAGTGGATACTTTTGTTGAGGAGTCTCTGCTTGACATTTTGATATATAATAAGTGTGTTTGGGTGGAAGCGAAAGCCAGTGATGATGCTAACTAGGGGGACTCGTAACATTAGGTATGAGAAAGTCTAAATATGGACTAAACATGAGATAACGTACGTGTTTTTAGAATGAACACAAAACGACAAACTTTGACGGCGGCGCGCGGTCCCGAATGTTTACATTTCACTGCAGTAATGCAGCGTAACTTTATCTGGCATAAAACCGAAAATATGAAGCGGATCTCTCTCAAATAAGAAGTGGCTGAAAGCTAGGGATGCACTGACTACATTTATGGAGTAGTTTAAGTTGGGAGAGGTCTTGATTTTGTGTAAATAGCAGGTTCAGCTGCACGTTAGCTTAGACGTTAGCTTAGCCGTTAGCTAACAACAGCACAATAGACTCATCAAAAAACGACTGGCACAGCAGCCACAAGCGATAAAAAAATAAAAACTTTCACTCACCCGTCTGTGAGTCCACGGTTCAGCTCGTCTGCTACTGTCTTTGCGTTATCCATCTTGGTTGAATGTTGTGATCTGAGAGTACAGCGGGCAGAGCGCGTCATAAGTAAGGACAAAGGGAACAGATCCAGTATGTAAAAAACGCACAGACAAAGTCACGCCCTACTACACGCTATTAATGAACCCCAAAACAAGTCGGTTTGAACCTAAAAGTTTACGCTTTTAAATGTACTAATACTGCTAGCTTAAACATGGAGAGGCTTCTTCGTAACTTCAATTGAACGAATCTGCAAAAAAGTGAAAATCACCAATTTAAAAAAAAACAACCTTTGTTTACGTTTATCTCGGGACGCGGCCTGGCGACTTGTGTCTTTGGATTCCAGGGCGGGTCACATATATTCACTCATTCTGTTGGGGATTCGGACACGCAGCTCACGACTTTCTCGATCCGTGGCGAGGAGATAGTAGCGAGCTGCGTGTCCGAATCGCAGTCTAAAATACAGAGCGGCATCACACAGTGAACGAGGGGTGAGGGGCCAGGACAAAGCAAACGTAATGGATGAGCTGCAGTTGATGCCGAAGCAGAGCCAGGTACAAAGCGGAGCCTAGAAGAGTATCCAATGAACATACAGGGAGCTTCAGCACCACGGACAGTTCCTACTGCATCCTTTAGATTAGGGCTATCCACACTTTGCAGTCTGGGACGCACACCCCTAAAACAAACACAAAACAAACCTGGGAACAACCAGATGGGACGCTCACCTTAAAAAACAGCACAAAATAATGGTCTAAAAGCTGAAATTTACCTCAAAAGTTGCCTGTCTTGTCCTATTCTCTTTCTTCTGTTTGACGAAATGTTAAATATGTGCTGATTTTTTTCTGCATTTGGTGGCATTCAAATATAGTCTTGGGGCATTAAAATAATATTGACTTGCTTCTGCCTGATAAACCATTTAAATAAGTAAAACCGTTGGTGTATTAACATTTAAGTCCATTGCTTACCTCCCTGACTCCAGTTTATAAATTTAAGGTGAGACGCTGCAGGTGAAAACACTGATTTATTTATGAGTTTTATAAAACAAATTAGGCCCATCATCTCAATATGAAGTTTTCATTCCGCTCTCGGAACAACGCCTTCTCTTTAGCAGCTCCTGCAGACTCCAGACTTTACACTCTTGGACTTATATTATGCATGAAATACTTATTTTTGAAAGATTTTGAAAGTTTGCAGAGAGGGATTCTTCTGCAACTATTATGTCCATAAAATAAAGCCACACATTTACACCTAGATTTTGTTACAGACAATATGTTTTGGCCATTATTATACATGTTTTATTTTGTATAAATAAACAAGAAATAACAGGAAAGTTGAAATACATTTTGTTCTCTAAAAAAAAAGGAAAAATCCCATTGACCTGCAGTGCTATATGTTAGAATGAATACAATGTAGAAGGCTCTAGTGGTGGACTTGATTAAAATGTTTAATCAAGATAGTTACAGGTCTTTTATTAATTAATCGTAATGAATCACATTTCAATCGAAAACACACCAAAAACAGTAGCAACAGCAACTGGACGTAATCATAGAGCTACCTTTGCATTTGCATACAGGCAAATAAAAAAGGAAACGCCCCTTTTGCTTTTGAAACTTAACTTAATTAATGTTAAGTCTGAACATGTATCGCTCTTGTGAGTGGATGTAGCGCGTGTGTCAGATCTACGGTCGTACCAGAAACACGCAAATAGAAAGGTTCCGGCTCAGGACTTTTTGAAAATGTGATTACCGTGGTTCCTCGTTACATTCTAAAAATAACCCGCGAATAAGCGAATCCACGAAGTAGTCAGCTTCATTTTGTACAATTGTTATATATGTTTTAAGGCAGTAAAAAACCCTCACCGCACACGTTATACACTTGTCTCACTAGTTCACACGGGCTCTCCCTTATGCCTGGTGTACTTTCCTGGTTAAATCAAGGTCAAATAGAAACAAATAAGTTCACTGTACAATTTGTTTGCGTGATTTTTAGAGGTCACATTGCACAACGTGGGGATGCTAGCAATGCCAGAGATTTATCGTAGCAGTTTCAGACCTCAAACGGCGAGTGTTCAGCTGAGGCGAGCGCTGCCTGCTAGTGGTGTTTATTTCTGCGGAAAAGTGCAGAGAAAATCCTGTAAAATGTGGAGTCAGACCCGCTCGTGTCTGTTGCTCGTGAGTCAGTGTGTGAGCTGATATGTCGCTGACAGAGATCCTCTCTGCTGCGAGAGGAGGCTCGCTCTACAACCAGCCAATCAGGACGCAGAACACAATGTGCATGTGGTGTTTATACACTGTAAAAAAGCATGCAAAACTGTACTAAAAAAAATCTGTGAAACAGCGAGGCTGCAAAAGGTGAACCGCATTTATTATTATTATTTTTTATTATTTATTTATTTTATTCGCCTATCTATTACTTTTAGACGTGTTTTGAATTTTTCTTTCAAAGTAAACAATACATTGTGCATGTGTGCACATGGGAAGCCTACTTTTGTTGCCCTTTTCCCCGGACTTATGAAGTTTTCGGCACTTTTGGGATCTGCGTCGGGGAACCTGCACTGCGACACAGGAGGCCCCTTTGTTTATACACGGGAGCAGCTCCTCGGACTGAAGGACTCTGCTGTCCTGCATGCGGAGAAGCCGGTGATCCCCGCGGAGATACGCAGGTAACGCAGGGGCTGCAGAAGCACGAAGTGGAGGAGACCCTTCTCCCTTCCATCCATCATCAGGGGGAACGGGCGCTCCATCCCAAACAAGACTGAGGAACATCAGAGGACTTATCGGGAGTGCGGACCCATGTGCTTTACGGAGACGGGGTTGAATTTGAATATACCGGACTCTGTGGTTTCCCAGGACGGATTCAAGCTGACGCGCACAGGGGAGTATGAGGGGTAAATAACCCCTCATTGCACAACTACGTGCAATTTTCTTTTTGCAGCGCCACTTTATTCACTTATTGACAACCTGCACTATAGGACTGTAAACTTTGCACTGCCGATGCTGACCTTGATATTCTACTCTTTATAGTCTGTTCTCAGACTTTTTCTTTATTTCCTTATTGTTATATTTCTGCCCCTTAAGGTTTTTGCTTTTACTCATTGAACACAAGACACCTCTTTTTTGTTACTACTTAACTGTTTGCACATTTCCTGTCTATTTTTGCACACCCTGCGTGATCTAGTAAGTGCCAAATGTAACAAGTGCATTTCTCCATTGTGAGATCAATAAAGGATTATCTTATCTCTTATCTTACCTCATCATAAAATCTTTGTAGTGAATTCATCAAAATGAATGTGTTAAAGTCCCAGCCCGGGTTTGTTCACTGCACACAATAAAGCTGATAATAAAGCTGATATTTCTAAGTCATAATTGACCATGTCCCCTCCTCAGGGCTGTGTTGGTGACTGAGGCTCCACAAAATGAAAAAAGAAATGAATAATTCTTGCTTGTTACATTATCACGTGTCAGCACTCACAGATACATCATGAGATGACTTGGTTTGCTGTTTTATCGTGAAATGTCCCCGTTGTTGAGTCTGGACATTAAATGAAAATGACTGCTTTGACCATGCGAGACGCTCCGCTTCTTGGATGCCTTCTGCCCCGTCCTGCATGGCCTTAAATACATGGGCGTCTCCAGCGCTCCGGCCAGTTCTGCTCTGTGGTGGGACATTCGTCTTCATTTGCCACGTGGGCTGGCTCATAAATCACACTCATAATGCACTACATGTTTTCATAAAGCAGACCTCACAGGACTGCGCTTTAAGGAGAACACGTGGTGGACTTTGCGGAGAAGAGCAATTACGTGATGGAGTTGAAACGTCTGGAGTCGTAAAGTGAATGTATGAGTTTCATTAAAGCGGGCGGCTGAGCTTCTGCAGTCCCTCAAAGTTACAGTTGTGTAGAAAGAAAGAGACGTATTATGGTAAACTGTTGGATTGAATTTGTTTAGGCACCGCAGCGTTTCCATCCAGTTGCTCCACAAAGATGAGACACAGTTTAGAAGCCTTTTTTTCCCCAGAGTTTGTTGAACAAACACTTCAAACTTAATAAAATGTAAAGAGGAAACTCATTGCGGTGTTAATGTAGCTAAAACCAGGCCCACTGGCTCCAGGACTGCGCTCTGTAAAGTCTGTAATTATCATCAGTGACACACTGGGCTGATGAGGCGTTCAGGGACTGGCCCATTATTCACTTATCCACGCGGGGGCGGGACGTAGACGCCACATCGCCCCCGTCCCATCAAAGACATCGCTGATTTAACACTCAATCAGAGTCATAGAAGGGTCTCGTCTACATATTAGCTTCAGGATGTTCTAAAGTGTGTCCCACAGCCAATGTCCCAGAGTCAATCTGACTCTGAAATAAGTGACGTTTTCTTTACATAAGTATTTCTGTCCTTGATTTGAGAGTCTAATTTCAAGAAATCTCTCCATGGATCAAGATATTTACACTTTAGCTAAGATAAAAGAAATCACTGCACTCAAAACTAGATACAAAATAAAACAAATCTTAATTTACCTGAAATAAAAGTGTCACGGTTGATTCAAGAATCCGTGTTGCAGTGTATGGTCCAACTCTACACAGAGTTACATTGACTGTGTTCAGTGTGAAACTTCACATCAGTCTGCTGTAACATGGGATCAGTCTGCTGTAACATGACCCATGGGAAAAAAGGGGTTCGCCATCGCCCCCTAGTGGTTCGCGAACCACTTTTTCCCCGACCCCTCCACAGCGCACGTCGCACAGGGAGTTGGGCCGTTTTGGCCAACTCTTATCATTTGATCAAACTTTAAGAATAACCAGCATAGTGTGACCAGGGCGTCTTTCCTGTTTGAGGGACAGAGCTGGAAGTGTTATGGATACACATGGAGGCGCACGGCGGGCACTTCTCAGAACCCAATCAGAACCGTGTGTAAAGTTTCCTCATCCTGTTTGTCAGTATGTAGCCATTACGCTCAGGATTTCACACATGGCCGGGGACATTAGCACACAGGATGCGCGGGTTGCGGATTCCCCCGCGGTCTCCGCAGCCATGGCCGCAGATCGGGTCATAAAATTCTCCTTTGCTTGCGGTTCTGCACGAGTGTGCGTTCCCGAACATCCAAAGTTTGCAGAGTCTGCCCTCAAAGTGCTCATGCCCCTCCCAATACTGTAGAACTGTGAAGGTGAAACTCTCCCCAAAATGTAAAATCCACAGATCTATTTGTTTAGTAATGTATAGTTTTTGTTTCATGTGTAAAATAGTTTCAGTGATATTGGACATTAAGGGGACGTTCTCTGCGGTCCTGAGCTCCTCCTCAGGTCGTTCCAGAGGCGAGGGCCATAATATTGGAAAGACGCCTCGCCGTGAGTCTTTCTGTTGACTTTAGGAATAACTAGGAGACCCCTGCCAGAGGAGCGAAGGGGCCGTGAAGGTTCATAAGGTAAAAGCAGTTCTGAGAGATAAGAAGGACCAAGACCATTAAGACATTTAAAAACCATTAAAAGAACTTTAAAATGGATCCTGAAACACACGGGGAGCCAATGCAGCGACTCTAGAACCGGTGTAATGTGGTCCCGCCTCCTGGTCTGCAAAACTTACATGACCTTTCTCTTTCACTCCTTGGCCTGTGACAGACGGGTCCTTTTTTACTTAAACAGCACATTCAATTTTGTGTCCTTCACGGTGTCTGATTGTCTAACCTGAAGTGTCGGAGGTAAAGTGTGCTGACAGGCTGTTGTGTGTCTGTTGCAGGTGCCCAGATGCCCCCCGCCCCAGCACCATGCGCCCCTGTCAGCTGTCCTGTAAGAAAGACTGTATCATCACTCCCTTCAGCGACTGGACGCCCTGCCCCGACTCCTGTGACACGTCAGGTACACCAACAGCTGAGTACGGGGGAATCCTTAGACCAGTGCCTCTCAAACTCAGCGACCAAGTGGAAATATGACTGGTTAGCATGGCGCCTTGACTTTCTATCATGGCGGCCTCTAAGACGCTGATGGAACTGTCTCCATGGTAACACCTATTCCATCCAGAAAACCTAAAAAGCGCTATAGAGGCCACTGCCATGGAAAGTCAAGGCGCCATGTTAACCTCTCATAGAGCCACAGGGTCACTGAAAGGTCAAATATGCACAAATATTAACTTCTTCTTTTTTTACATAAAAAGTTACATAATGCACCTTTAATACTACAGTTTGGTAACACTTCATTTTACTACCCTTACATTGTACAATGTAATAACCTAACTAGGTTACCTATCGTGTATAGAGTTTTAGTGTTGTGATCACACAATGTAATTAGACTTAAACCCTTTTTAGCAGAACTTCAACTGCTCAAATAAACAAACTAAACTAAACCCTAATGCTCTCATGCTTTATGTACCTCCAAAATACACATTATTATAGTATAAGTCAGGGGTTCCCAAACTGTGGTACGTGTACCCCCGGGGGTATGCAGGACGCCCCCGGGGGTACGCAGAGAAATTTTGGAGAAAAAAAAAATCACTATTTGATCGATAGTGACCCGTTAAAACCGCTGATACGGGCGAAAGAGTCTTATCATTCAGGCGTGGATGAGCTTGTCCTGGACCTAAATGTGTCCACTCCAGAACCGAACCTTTGGACCCGAGTGCGTCAAACTCCGCGGAGGCCAAAGCGCGGCTGAGGCTGAGCGTCGGCCCTCGCTACAACAGCAGCGCCTTTAAGAGCGCCTTTCGATCAGCAATTTCTCTGTCCTAAAGACAGAGGAGCCTGTGCGCCGTCAGACTGACGGTGACTTCCATTTGCAACAGGAGTTTTCCTCTCATTCTGATCCGAGGAGCGAGGGGAGGAGGACAAGCGTCTGTGGCTGTTCCGCTAAACGCGTGAATGTGTGTCTGACAAATACATCTAAGTTTACGAGCTGATGTGCACGTGCATAGATGGTTATGTCCTGCTTATTATCTTCGCTTTAACAAAAGCTTAAACCAGCACATTTGAATCTGCACCGGTGGTCTGACAGTACGACTGAGGGGGCGGGGCCAGAGCGCAGAGTCCAAACCAGAGTCTGATGTTCAGAATGAGTGACAAAAGCAGCAGAGTCCTGGTCCACTGGGACAAAGCAAAACACTCAGCTTCATCCATTCACACTAACAAATAATCAAAACAAACTGGCATTTTGATTTAATGTTTTTGTATTTACATTTTCTTCATAGCCTTAATTACCCAAGACGAGCAACAACAATATTGAATGTAGAAAACCTTGAGTTCACTGTAATAATGGGGGAAATAAACATAATATTAAATGTAATATTCTCAGTGTTTTCAATCGTGTCAAACTAGGGGGTACGCGACTCGTCACTCAAAGCTTCAGGGGGTACATGGCTCCAAAACGTTTGGGAACCACTGGCATAAGTGATTGCAGCTAGTTACAAAGCAGATTACAATGTACTAAATTTGGTAGGTAAAATAAAGTGTACCCTAAAATATGTTGCTTTTTGAAAACGATTGTACCTCAAACGACCACTGTCGAGTAAAAAAATGAAGCCTTTCCAAGTCCCACCTAAAACAGGACTAACCCAGGTCTATTTAAAATTGGACTGACAGCGTGAAAAGTGACAAACCTAACAACAGACAAAAACTAATTTCCGTTCTAACAATAAAAAGGAGCTTGCACCAACCAAGACAAATATCTATCAGTATCTTCATAATGTCAATGTGGGATCGGCTCCTGTCAGACGAGTGAGCGGCTGGAAGCTAAAGCGCTAACGGCTACAGAGCGTTAGCCTGCATCTGTCACACAGAGGTGACCTGTGACAGAGTGGCGAGCGCTCAGCCGCGGACGCACACGCTCTCTGGACTTGTTTATCGGTCACGCCCGCTGACCTCATGTAGGACACTGGGGAGGTCAGAGACTAGAAGACTCATCCGCTCTCGTGAAGCCACGCACTAAACGATCCTGACAAGTGCGGGGCGGGACGAGGCTTTTGTGTCACACGAGAGGGCCCCCAAAAGAGTCAGACGTGACCATACATGAGGTCAGGTCCCGGACGAACATGAGGGGTACAAGACGAGGCCGGCCTGTGCTTTCACGCCTCGGGTCTGCAGCGGGACATGGGGAGAATAAGATCTAAGGCCTGTGAGCGGTGAGGAGCGGATAGTGATGTATTGTATCATGACATATTGTACAAACATAACATGCAGATTAGTTCCAATTCTGTCTGAAAGGGAGTAAGAAGAAGAAAACCTACTGGTAACAACTCCGCTGTGATTTGATTGAGGAAAAAAACTGTGGGCGGAGCTGACTTTTTGACCGGAGAGGACAGAAGAGAAGAAGAAAATTACTTAATCCTTCAGTCACAGGTCGTCTTTAGCAGAACACATATAATATCCCAGATGTGTAGGAGCTCACACACCGCTGTACTGTCTTAAGATGAATTCATGTGGTCAACAACAAAACAAGAACGGAAAATGCCCTTAACCTCTCAACCTCTTAACCCCCACCCGAACTGAGCACATTTTCTCCAGTTTGGCTTTACTCAAATCTGAGCGCTTCTTGAAAAAAGGGGGGGGGGGAAAACCCACTGAATAAAAAGCGTTGAAAATGCGACAGAAAAGCAACAAGAGACACAAAAAAGCAACAAAAATACGACACTAAAACTACAAAAAACACAGCACACAAAAAGAGACAAGAAGCACAACTAAAGAGTGATGAAAAAGCAACAAAAAAGCCACAATAGAGTGACAAAAAGGCGACAAAAATACGACACAATAACTACAAAAACCCGTCAAAAAAGTTGTGGTGAGTTTTGTAGGTCTTAGCTTTCAAATGAGGCGTTACGCTTGCCTATACAGTCCGGTTCACGATGTAATTTCGCTGGTTTTGTGGAGAGTATCAAAACTATACATTTTTGCTCTGATATGTAAAATAAAAGGTGCGATAATAGCGACATTCATATGGGGAGTAAAAAACATCGTTTGGCTGAAATGTACTAAATTTGTCTGAAAATTTCATTTGGTCGTTCCAATCAAAAAAGTGAATGAAACCCTTGTGATATGTTTCATGTTACCGTAGTGATGACCAGAACTCCCCATTTACGCTAATGGAAAAATGGTGTAATTGCACAATTTTACCAAATGGCAGGGGCAAATGGAAACATTGTTTTTCTCATTGCCAAAAATAATTAGTTTTCTTTCTTGCCACGGAAATCCCACAACAGGGGAACTCTCAACATAGTGAACCGGACTAATAGGCTGTAAGCTCCAGTCGAGAGGCTTTTAGATTTGGGTAATATCGAACTGGAGAAAACGATCTTGGTTAAGGGCGGAGGATGTAGAGGTTAAAAATTAAATCACACAGTGCTGGGTAAAAATGCTGCAATTGCGCCATCCAGCCGACTGCTGTACCCAGGTAACCACCATTCGCAAAAAGCTCTTTGATGGAAACCATGTACATTCACATTTGTTATGCACATTTTATCTGATGGACACACAATTCATTTAATTATAGATTTTTTACACGTATTCGAGTTCAGAATTCCCAAAACGCAAGGGAAAGAGTCCAGTTTTGCCCGCGATGCAAAAATGCACACAGTTCAAGAAGCCAACGTGAGGGTGACCAGAGGACATGTAGAATGGGAAGGAGGTAAGTTGAATGAATGAACTCATTTTGTGAGGGCAACAGAATGCAGAATGTATCGGAGGGTTCAGATTTGTTTTGGTTCAGTCCAGACACAAGCTCCCGGCTTTAGTTCAGGGACTTAGCTCGCTGTCTCACCTGGCTGAGTCCATACTTTGATGAGTTCAAACCACGGCTCCGGTAGTCGGCCCCCACAGCAAACTCCAACCCAGCAGCAGGTCACGACCAGGCATTAGGTCAACTCGGGGAGAGGCGAGAATGATGAATGGACGGATAGTTATAGGGTTTGTCTCACGGGTAACTCGGGACTCCAGCTTTCAAAAGTGAGCCAGGTAGCTTGGGAGCCAATCTGTAGTTGGATCTGTCGGGATAAACCCTCGCCGAACACCTATCCCGGTCTAGACCGGATTGGCTCATGGATCGGTCAGACATGAGTTTCCTATTTAACTTTGCGCTGTTGTGTATTTTCTTTTTCATAGCAGGCAGTGCGGCGGAGAGTAAGCAGACCCGGAGGAGACTGGTGACCCAACAGCCCTCAAACGGAGGTCAGGAGTGTCCAGCGGTGCTGGAGGAGGAGAGGGCCTGTGAGCCACCCAAAACCTGCCCCGGATACAGGTACCACCACCACTTTGGCCAGTTTGAGGGCTTTTTAGAGAAAATGTAGAGAAGACTACCTTGGTTCTACCACTCCTAAGAGCACCTTCACCACAGGACAGCTATTGTACAAAAACTAGCAACACAATATTCTGATTCTGAGGGGCATATCGTTTATCCAAGTTATGAGAGTTATGAGTTATGAGTTTTTGGAAATAAACCTACTCAGTCCCTCCAGACTGGGCATTGTGTGATTGTTGCTAAAATTTCTGATTTCTTGCAATTTTTTCCAAATATATTATTCTGCTTAACACAATATATTTTTTACATCAAAATCTAAATTTTTTTTTTTGCATTTTACAAATAGGCCTAATTTCAAATAGTCAACAGAACTGTCACTCCCAAAAGAAAGCACCCGCCCCTCACACAAACCATTTCGACCTGGATAGACTGAAACGATCAGACCCTGGCAGTGTTTCATTTAGAATGGATGGGCAGGTTAGAGTTGGAGATGTCTTCTCCCTGAGCCTGGACACTGCTGGTGGTATGGGAGGCCTGAGAGGACGCAGCAGGGAGAGCAGTAGATTGAAGAGGAGACTGTGTGGAGGTGGGTCGCAGCACAGCTGGTAAGGAAATGGCCATGAATGCTAGAGGCTTAAACACAGAACCGATTGGTTGCTACGAAGGTGTGGCTCTGCACTGATACGCTGATGTGGAGGTGGGACCCTCGCAGACACGATCATTGGCTGGAGGTAGGATAAATTGGTCTCCCATGTAGAATTTATGCCTCGGCTTCATATCGGGGGGAAAGAAGCGTCTAAATATTAGTCTGATAAAGCCTATCGCCAAATAAAAATCCAGCAGCAGAGAACCGAAACTCTCACAGAGGGTGGAAGAGGCACACAAGCCAGACGAGTGAGAGGAGGCGGAGCAGAAGTCCTTGCTTCAGTCTGAAGGACTTAAACCCGCTTAGGCGCTGGACTCACAAAAATAACAAGTAAAACGGATTTAACCTGGAATCCGCCATTTTAGGGTTAGCAATTCTGCATATCCAAATCTCACAGCATATTGACGGGAGAGCTTACAGCTGCCCCTCCTGGATCCGCCACCTTAATGTGGTGGAGGGTTTTGAGCACCTGAATGGAATGATGCTCGAGGCTATGTTATCGGGGGGTTCGTGCCCCTGGTAGGGGGGAAGAGCGGATCAGAAGCCCCTTATGAGAGACCAACAGGCCCGGTTACAACCATGAGGCCGTCCTTCTGTGGACCCACCACCTGCAGGGGGCGCCATAGGGGCTGGTGCAATGTGATTTGGGCAGCTCCCCCACGACCCGGCAACAGACAAGTGGAAGAAAATGGCTGGATGGATGGATGGAGTTTACAGCTGATATGCCAGTGTGATTCCTCATTTGAAAGCCAAGACCTTCTGTAAGTGAAACACCACTTACATTACATTTGCCGGTCCTAACCCTAATCATAAGCCCAATCCCCTGACCCTAGCCCCCTGATCAGTGGGACAGCAAGTAACAGGTAACTGAACAGAAACTGTCACTTTAGTAGCGGAGAAGTTGTGGAATTAAGGCATAATTACGAAGGAAATTGGGGATTATTGGAATGGTTGCAATGCCGCACTGATTTTGCGGACTTTGGTTGATATTGCGTTAATTGCAAAATCCTGGAAGGACAGCCTACTGTACTATGATTGTGGTTAGATTTAGAATTTATATTTTTCAATCAAGAAGCACCAATGAACATTCTTTAATACAGTGTCAAAGAGCCTGAACGCGAAGACTGAAAATAATCTTTTCCAATTGCAATTTGATTGAGATAAAGTTGAGGTGATAGTAAGTCATAAGTAAACTTTATTTGTATATTACTTTTCACAGACAGAGGTCTCAAAGTGCACTATAATGGTGGAGCAAAACAAAATCATTGTAGTTAAATAGTAGATGAATTTTCATACTACAACTATAAGTCAATTGGCTCTAAAAAGCCTGTGAAAAAGGAAAACCTAATTAATTGTGCTGCATGTGTTTGCCAAAGACTCTCAGTGACTCTGAAGTTTCCTTTCATTCTAATTTATTCATCAAAAGCCATCTCCAGCCTCCTGAATATTTTCATGACTTCCTGATTCGAATCTGTCAGTAAATAAACACCCCTTTCTGAACTTTAATAAGCGCTCGTCCGTCGCAGCCGCAGTCAATCATCTTCATATTCATGCCACTAGTGATTACTGCGGCGGACAGATAAAGAGCCTCTCAGAGCACAACGGGCTGACGTCTCTTCCAGACAGACCCATCGACTTTGTTTATTTGGCAAAAAAAAGACGGGCACTTACTGCAGTTTATATACACGCAACAAAAATGCAGCGCTTTTGTTTTTGCTCACATTTCTCATGCGCCGAACTCAAAGACAAAACTTTTTTTCTATAAACACCATAAACCCATTTCTCTCAAATATTGTTCATGAATCTGTCTGAATCTGCGTTAGTGAGCACTTCCACATCCCCCTCGCAGCTGTGGCATATCAAGATTCTGCTGAGACGCATGAATATCTTAGGCCGTGCAGTAAAACCTGGAAAAAGATTCAAAATAGAAATGTCGTGTGAACAAAGTACGAGCTGCAACGGACATCAGGCAGTGTCTGATATTTTGGAACCGCCGTCGCAGAGTGAGCCTCCCGAAAATCTTTAATACAACTCTAGATAGGAAATGGCCACAGTAACACGCTGGGACAAATGGCAATTCTGGCGACCATCTTGTGACTGGCCCTTCTAATCCAGTGCAATGTCATCAAATGGGAGCACCACTTATCATAATACTGTTTTGATCTATTTCAAGTTATTTTATGGCATGTTTTCAGTTTTTTCTAATGTTATTCCAGTTTTATAGGAGGCACAGACTTTAGCTCCAGTTGTTCATGGATTTTTCTGTGTCAAACACTTATAAATATAAAATATAAATATAACAATTGTTATTTCTGTACTTTTGAACACCATATGACCAACATGTATTGAACATGGGGCATGATACAGTGAGTGCTAACACTGAACCCTGGGAATGACTGGAGGAAACAAAGCTAATCAGTGTTAATTTTGTCGACTACATTTTAGTCAAAGTAATATTGTTGCCGACTAAAATTGAACTACAACTAAATTAAAAGTTGATTATGAGACTGAAACTATGACAAAAATGGCCAGATATTTTCCTCAACTAAAATACGACTAAAATACGATAAAATAAAAATGAAAACAAGAGACTACAATCATCCAAAAGTTTGAAAGAGCCTCAGATCCTTTCAATTGATGGCCAAAGGAATAGCTCTGAGCTTTGTTCCTGTGGTAGAAGCTCCATGAAGCAGAAAAGCTTTATTGAATATGATTATAATAAATATTATTAATGTAAAGTCGACTAAATTTGCCCTCCCAGATGCCTTTCTCATCTTAGCTGGGGATTTTAACCACGCAGAAGAAAAGCGTTTTCCCCAAAGTCTATCAACACATTGACTTTCCAACAAGGGGAAACAACATCCTGGATCTGATTTACACCACCAAAAAAGGAGCGTACAAGGCACACCCCCTCCCCCATCTTGGTGCCTCGGACCACATAACTATTCTGTTACTGCCAGCATACAGGCCACTGGTTAGAGTCACTAAACCGGTTAGGAAACAGATTCAAGTGTGGAGTAAATACTCTTTAGAGAAACTTAAGGACTGCTTTCACACAAGGGATTGGAATATGTTCAAGCAGGCTGCCATTCACAACAATATCACTGATCTCCAGGAGTATACAGAGACTGTCACTGCCTACATCACCAAGTGCACTGAGGATGTTACAGACTCTAAGACCATCATTATCAGGTCCAACCAGAAACCTTGGATTACAAGTGAAGTCCTCAGGCTCATGAGGGTTCGGAATGCTGCCTTCAAATCTGGTGACAAGGAGAAACTGCGGACAGCTAGGGCCAACCTGTCCCGCGGCATCAAAAAAGCCAAGAAGCAGTACTCCAAAAAGATAACTGATCAGTTCAGAGACAGTAGAGACACTCGGAGTCTGTGGGAGGGGATAAAGACCATCACAGACTATAAACCTCCTCGACAAACTTGTGACAGTGACACCTCTCTGTTGAACGCTCTAAATGAATTCTTTGCTCGCTACGAGGCACTCAACAGAACCCTGGCACAAAAGTCAACACCACCTCCTGAAGACCAAGTGCTGAAGCTATCTCCAGAGAGTGTGAGAAGATCTCTGAGCAGGATCAACATACACAAAGCACCGGGTCCAGACAACATACCAGGTCATGTACTGAAAGGTTGCGCTGATGAACTCACTGAGGTCTTCACAGACATTTTTAACACATCTCTGCAGCAGGCTGTGGTCCCAACGTGCCTCAAAGCGACCACCATCATTCCGGTGCCAAAGAAGTCACCACCCTCCTGCTTTAATGACACCGCCCAGTAGCACTCACTCCAATTCTTATGAAGTGCTTCGAGCGGCTCGTCATGGAACATATCAAGTCTGTTCTCCCTCCCACCCTGGACCCATACCAGTTTGCTTACCGGTCCAATCGCTCAACTGAAGATGCCATCTCCACTGCACTTCATTCAGCCCTCACTCACCTTGAAACAAAGGACTCTAACGTTAGAATGCTGTTTTTAGACTTTAGCTCAGCATTCAACACTATAATCCCACAGCAGCTAATACACAAACTGCTCCACCTGGGGATCAACACATCACTGTGCAACTGGCTGCTGGACTTTCTGACGGGGAGACCACAGGCTGTACGTGTCGGCGGAAAGTCCTCCAGAACCATCACACTGAACACGGGAGCTCCCCAAGGCTGTGTGCTGAGCCCCCTCCTGTTCACTCTGCTGACCCATGACTGCGCTCCAAAGTACGACTCAAACCTCTTCATCAAGTTTGCAGACGACACAACAGTGGTGGGTCTCATCAACAACAGAGACGAGTCAAACTACAGGAGTGAGGTGAGCAGTCTGGCCATGTGGTGCACACAGAACCACCTCTCTCTAAATGTGGGGAAGACAAAAGAGATTGTTGTGGGCTTTCGTAGAGCACGGGTCCAGCATGCTCCTCTAACAATCAATGGTGCTGCAGTGGAGAGGGTGACCAGCACTAAGTTCCTGGGTGTGCACATCACAGAGAACCTCTCCTGGACCATGCACACTACATCTCTGGTCAAGTAAAGTAATCAGCGTCTTTACTTTCTCCGCAAGTTAAGAAGAGCTAGAGTCCCAGCCTCTGTTATGTGCAACTTCTACAGAGGGACTATAGAGAGCATCCTGACCAGCTCCATCACTGTGTGGTTCTTCTACAGAGGGACTATAGAGAGCGTCCTGACCAGCTCCATCACTGTGTGGTTCTTCTACAGAGGGACTATAGAGAGCGTCCTGACCAGCTTCATCACTGTGTGGTTCTTCTACAGAGGGACTATAGAGAGCATCCTGACCAGCTCCATCACTGTGAGGTTCTTCTACAGAGGGACTATAGAGAGCATCCTGACCAGCTCCATCACTGTGCGGTTCTTCTACAGAGGGACTATAGAGAGCATCCTGACCAGCTCCATCACTGTGTGGCACGGTGCCAGCACTGCCTCCTGCTGAAGGAGCTTCCAGCGCATCGTGAGAGCAGCGGAGAAGATCTGTGGAGCTCCTCTCCCCTCCATTAAGGACATGTACTCCACCCCTCTCACCCGCAAAGCCGTCAGAATCACCAGGGACCCTACGCACCATCATACAGTCTCTTCAGAGTAATGCCTTCAGGGAGGAGACTGCGGAATCTACGGGTCCAGGTCCAGTCGACTTAAGAACAGCTTCGTACACGAGGCCATGGGGAAGCTGAACTCCCTGCCCTCCCTCCCACCCCTTTTCACCCACCCCCCGCTCCACAATCAAGGATGAGAGAAACATAATTTCAAATCATTCACATGATTTGACAAATAAATCTTGAATCTTAAATTTACTCGACTAAAACTAAACTAAAATTTTACAAAATTATTTAAATAAATCTCAAATAAAATTAAAAGGACATGTTCGTCAAAAGACTAAAACTAAATTAAAATATAGTAATAAGATAATCTCCAACATTCCGTATGGACAATTTCAAAGGTTAAAACGTATCTGCAATTCCGAGTTTGAATTCCAGCCAAAAGACATGTGTGAACGGTTCATGAAACGGCGCTATCAAAAGGACAATCTCAATGCAGCATGGTCCAAAGCCAGGAACCTGGACAGAACAAGGCTTCTCAATAAACACAAGCCTACACCCGCATATACTTCCCTATGCAATACAGCAATATGTCACTCAAAATCAAAAGAACTATATAAACAAACTGGGATATCTTGGCCTGTGAAGACTCCCTGGGTCCCATGTTTTCAGAACCACCCATTTTTTTTCTGTTAGGCGCGCCCCCTCCCTCAAAGACAAATTGGTGAGGAGCCATCTCCCACCCCAAAAAAACATTTTTTTTCTGTAAAAAAAAACATTGGCACATACAGATGTGGCTCATGTAATCACTGCTCCCATATTGACAGAGCCATCACCTTCACAAACTCAAGCCACACTCGGACCGATCAGTGCCGCTCTTTTGCCAACTGTAACACTACTTTCATCGTCTACCGCTTGGATTGTGTTTGCGGGTGTTTCTACATTGGCAGAACAAAAATAAAATTAAAGAGAGACTCGCAGAGATATTGTCTGTTGTGCCTTGGGAAATTATCCAATTTCACCATGGTCTAAAAAATTAGTTTTGAAAACAAATTATCATCCGCAAATAATGTGCTGTTGTTGTGTGTCTGTGCTGTCTAGTGATCGACAGAGTAACCGTGTAATGCTCTTCCATACCAGTAAGTGCATTGAGTTGCCTTGTGTACGAAATGCGCGGTATAAATAAAGTTGCCTTGCCTTGCCTTGCCTTGCCTAAGTGGCCGCAGACAAGAGAAGTAGTGATGCAGGGATGCGACATAGGCATTGTGGCCAGCGAGACTATACGGTGTTCCTATTCATGACACTTTGATTAGAACGACTTTATATTGTGAATATAGGCTACAGAGTTACACTTTTAAACAGTTTCTGCTGGTGGTGTGCCTTGTGATTTTTTCAATAAAAAAAAATGTGCCTTGGCTCAAAAAAGGTTGAAAAACACTGGTTTATGTGGGGTACACACCCTTTTTTAATTGTTTATCTGTATGTTGTATTTTATGTGAATAATCACATTACCATGTACAGCCCTCTTTGATCACATGATGTATCACATGATCTAATCAGCTGTTATTCAGTCATTTTGCCTTGACACAGACACGTTAGTGTCGAAACGCGTTGGCCGTCCAGATGATTAAATAAAGGACTTTTATATTTTTGTACACCTAAGTGCCTCACACAGCAAGTCACTCCTCTCTGTTTTTATTATTGCACCGGTCCCTTCCTTGAAGAGCACCCGTCGACAACACTCTCCAACCTACGAAGTGGACCTGATGCACTCACACATCTATCTATCATCTACATTAAAATATGTTGTCAAAATGAACACTGATGCTAATACGACTAAACAACTGAAAGCTGATCCTGAGATACGAGACTTAGAAGTAAACCAATCACAGACCAATGACAATGTTGCTCCTGGTTTTGCATTGGTGGCATTGGGGGTTAGCCTCACCGGCCAGTCACAAGATGGCCACCATGTCAATGAGCCTCATGTCCGATTGAGAGTTTTATTCATATCTCTGCATCCCTGCCGAGCGTCTTGTCAACACTGCACACCGCCAGTTTCAGACTCTGCATTTTACAGGACTTTCACTGCACTTTTCCGCAGAAATAAACCACGCTTTGTTTGTAGCTAAGATTGTTTCTTTGAATCATCCCACAACGTATACAAATGCAGGCTCACAATTGTACAATCCCCACGTCATGCAATGTGACATCTTAAAATCGTATACACTCAGCTGTCCACAATAAAAGGACACTTTGAACACTCTGATCTGAAATATTCAGATCCGTTTTATTGGGCAGGGTCAGTGTGTCCTTTTATTGTAGACAGCCTAAGCCACACCTGTGCTATATTCCTGTGTCTGATCAGCATCTTGATAAGCCACAGCTGTGAGGGGGAAGGAGTAGTGCCCACTAACACAGATTGAAACAATAATCAATCATAATAAGAATGCATTGGTTTTATATAGTGCTTTTCTTGACACTCAAAAATGTAGTAGACAAAAGTATATTACTATATTTGAGAGAAATGGGTCTATTGTGTCCATACATAAAGTTTGATGTCTCTGAATTCAACACTGAAAGTGTAGTTGAGTGTAAATATGCCGTTTTCAGCATTGTGAGAAGGAAAGTTGGTTTTCGGGCAGATTGTATGTTAATGACCTCCTCTCCACAGGTGGAAGACTCACAAATGGAGGAAGTGCCAGCTGGTGCCGTGGTTACTCAGACAGGATGTCCCGAACGCTCAGGAGGGCTGTGGACCAGGCCTACAGACCAGAGGTAAACACCCTCCCGCTCCTTACTGAGTGTTATTAGCCAGACTCTTTTGGGGATAGAGTGTTTGTATGTAACTGAGAACCTGGGCTTCTTGTATTGGGGATACATCTCAGCAGACGCATTGAAATATTATTGAGCACAACATGGTGAAAATACCTTGTTTATGGCAATTAATTATCTTCAGTGATTTTTGGGCTTATCCACATGGAAACAAAAACATCGCACAGATGAAAGACAATATCCAAAAACCTGCCGTTGATGTTGGTCAGTTGAAAGGTCTTTTTAGCAATAAAGAGCCTCTGTCAGTTCGTAATAACTTTCCTCAACTTCCTAATCGCACCCAATCACATCCTCCCAGCACTGGTAGAAAAACAGCCTAGCATTATACAGTAAGATCATTTTGTATAATTCATATTCATAGCTCCCAGTGTGCCTTTCCACGCGAGCACTTTCCACCCCGGGCCGTGCAATTTTAATTATATCCTAGACTATGGAGAAGATAGTGCCCTATGCCTGGATCCTTCCTCCAGAACTCTCTCTCTGGAAAATATATATTAAAGACAATAAGATGGTTAGGCCATGAAAAAATTTTCATGTTTCTGCTCAAAGGGAGTGGGCCGGAGCAAAAGCTTATAAGCGCCCACCCCCGAAAACATTGCAATAAAAACATTAAACATTGACAACGCTATAATTCAAATATGGTATTATTCTGCCAGGTGCCCGGTATGAAAGACCGGAGACATGTCCTGGCACACACACTACAAAACTTTAAGGCCGCTTTTCTCCAAATGAGGTTTTTGCTCCTCTCATGCAGCGACCTCACCACTGTAGTCGCTCCTACAGACTCCACACAGTCTTGGACTTTACACTATTCTGAAGTTTTAGTCAGAGGAATTTTTGAATATGTAATTCCTAGCCTAGTTGCTAGTTTATTGAAATTACGAGCAAAATAAATCCTGTTTTTCCAAATAAAGTTTCTGTTTTTATGACCAAAATGACTAAGCCCAGTTGGTGACATGAGTGAGGGTCATTATGTCTGGGGTGCGTCTGTGTGGTGAAGTTAGATGGACATTCAGATAGCCTATTCAGATATCCAACATTACGTTGACTGAACCCGAGAAACACTGCTCACGGCTTTAGCTGGTCAAAAACTAGCCTAGCCTTCGAACAAGCACAGCACAGGCCAGGGTAATGGTCTAATGTTAGCCGGTAGAGAGAGATGCTTGGCGGTGCTCGATTTGCTTTCCGCTCTATTAAGGGACCGTCAACAAGTGACTATACTAAACTCGATGGAAAACAATGTGTCATTTTTCTTCAGTAGCTTTATGGGCATTTTACCCAGTGGCCCCATATTGGTACTCCTTCTCGGCAATGGGGCTAGGGACTTGTCATTCTGTAAGATTTTACAGTGTTTTATAAACAATTTTACATATTACATTTTTTTTCCTGAGTAACTTTTAGGGCATTTGACCCACTTCACTTTAGAATATTATTGGGACGCCTTATGGGCCACTTGGCAAAGAGCTAGTACTAATTGTAAAGTGATTTGATGGGTAAAATACCCATAAAGCAAAACAAATAAAATAAAATAATGACATTGTTTTTCCATCGAGTTTAGTATAGTCATTTGTTGACGGTCCCTTAATAGAGTGGAACACCGAGCGCCGCTAGCATTGACTAAGCACAAGCCGTCTCTCAAGCATCTTTCCCCGCCGACTCACGCCAGAGCATTACCCTGTGCTGTTCTTGTGCAAAGTCTAGGCTAGTTTTTGATCAACTAAAGCCGTGAGCAGTGTTTCTCGGGTTCAGTCAACGTAATGTTGGATATCTAAATAGGCTATCTGAATGTCCATCTAACTTCACCACACAGACGCACCCCCGACATAATGACCCTAACTCATGTCACCTACTGGGCTTAGTAATTTTGGTCATAAAAACAGAAACTTTACTCGGAAAAACAGGATTTAGTTTGTTCGTAAAAACAGAAACCTTTCTCGTAAAAACTGAAACTTTTCTCGTTAAAACAGAAACTTTTCTCATAAAAACAGAAACAAAATGTTTTCAAATGAATGCAATACGTTGCCGTACAAAACCCCCATTGAAAAAAGATCTTTGTGACTAATATACAAACAAAATATTTCAACACATTTAAGTGTGGGTCTATCCATTATTTCGATTTTGTCTCTGAAAATATTAGCAATGTTGACCATTTGTATGCATAAAATGTCTTATTTTGATATGAATACATACAATTAATGAAAACTTTCAATAGATTTTTTCTCATATTTGTGTCAGTTATCTACAGCAGAAGTTTCAAATTGATATCTATAAATAAAAACATGTCCTTATTCACTTCCAGTGTCTTGCCTTATGTGAGGTTTTCGGTTCACTCTTGCAACAACATCTCCACTTTAGCATCTCCTACAGACTCCACGCTTCACAGTCTCAGACTCAACAGGGAAAGGGATTTTCCCGAGGGATTTTTCATATCTAATTCCTCAGTTCAGAAATACACGCTCGGTTAATGTTGAGGCGAGCCGCGTATGTGGAAACACGAGGGAGAGTGCGGCAGTTGGGATTGACTTCAGTCAAAAATGTTCCAAAACTGTAGAAATATTCGCGGGACAAGGAATCATAGAGCTCATGCTGATAAGATAAAAACTATAATAAATAGAGTCTACACTCGCTGAGGAGGCTCTGCTACTGCTAAAACATCATCAACCAGTTGACCATTTAAGCTTTATTACAGAGAAAGAATGACCTCAGAGAATGAGTCCAACAGCTGTAACCAGGGCTGAAGTACATCCTGCTTACTTACCCATATTAAGTAGCCATGTGCTCTGGGTACGACTCAGCCCTTCAAAGTAACACAATAAAACTGAAGGCCTTTAGACGCCAATAGGACTGAAATAGCATGTGTCACTGTATCACACCGCTGCTGTGGGGTTCAAAGGGGCAGGAAATGCTGGGAAATACTTCATGTTTATATTGAGAAGTTGAGGATTTAATGATGACAGGCTCGTAAGGCAACACAGGTGTGTGACACTTTTATATCAAAAGTACAATATTCACAATAACATTACAAAAATGTACAAAGAGATTTTGGGACAGGAGCAGAAATCTAAAGAAAATGGTCCAGACCTGGCCAAAAACGGTCTGGATACACGGTTTAGAAATACAGCACGTAGCGTTATCAATGACATCTATGACAATTACCATACATCGTTCAATGACAGCATAAAGGCAATGAAGTGTCCATTCAATAAATGAGTGCAGAGGAATGTTCACCTGAAGTCAAAAGTAAAATAGGCCGCTTTCGAAATGCGTTGTCAATAAATTCTTTGCAATTTCTCAATACCTCAGAATGCCTCAGAATGTTTGCCCTCTAAGCCTGAAGAGCAGGTGTTTTTCTACTTCTACTTTATTCACTACATCTTGACTCCTTGATCCAGTGTACTCTCTACTTCTCCTCTACTCCATGTTTATGTCCCAACTCGTGGGCTTTCTTATGCATAACACGGCTCAACATTGTCCAAGCACGTCTTTCAGTAGTGAGGAATTCCTGCCTGAAAACATTTTAGATTTTTACAGATTTCTTTTCTAATTTCAATTGCTTATTCAAAAAAATTAAACAACGTCTAAAATTTCCATCCATCCATTTTCTACTGCTATTCCCGGAGTCGGGTTCAACGGGCTCCTCTAGACGTGAAGGAGCAGTGGCTCTACTCCGAGCTCATTCCGGGTGACTGAGCCCAAAATCTCCTCACTAAAATATCAGCAACAATAAAATCATTCATTTGAACCTGCCTCTAACCATTATTTCCAGTTTGTTGTTGAAATTATCTGCAAGTTCGGGCCATTTTATTTGAAGAAAAACGTTCCCTCCTCATTAGGGGTGTGTATCGCCTAGTCTCAGGCGATACGATACATATCCGGATACACAGGTTGCGATACGATACGATATATCCCGATATTGAAGCATTAGACGATTATTGCGATTATTTTTTACTACCTTGGAAACAACTGTTCAGTAAACTAAGTTAAGTTATCCTTTATTAATCTCTGTAGAGAAATGTATTTTAGAGAAATTAGTTCTCTGCATTTGACCCATCCTCAGTGTCTCTGGGGCAAGCTGTAGGAGCAGTGAGCTGCTGGCGTGGGCCTTCATTAGATTTGTGTCAAATACATGTTATCTATCTATATCTATCTATCTATCTATCTATCTATCTATCTATCTATCTATCTGTGTCATATAATTAGAATATCATAAAAGTTAATTTAATTCTGAAATTCAACTTAACATGTGAAACTAATATATGATAGACACGTTACATGCACAGTGCCATAATCATCATAATGTTAATGATTATGGCTTACAGTCCATTTTCAAAATATTCTCATTTTTTGAGATTTTTAATTTGGGGCTTTTACAAGCTGAGCCATAATCATCAAAATTATAACAAAAGCTGTACATATCTCACTTTGCATGTAATGAGTCTATCATATATATTGCAGTTTAAATTGAATAACAGAACTGAATGCACTTTTTCACGTTGATCTAATTATATGACGAGCACCTGTATTTATCTATCTTATGATATAAATGCTTTTCACTAATGTGCTTGTGACTGTGTGTTTATGGTGATTATGCAACTTTGAACGGAAAACAGATTTCTTGGAAACCTAGTAATGAAACCAATTACTGGAGACGTTTTCTAGTATTTCTATAGTTGGGAGTCCTTAGCGATCAGTAATAACTATTATGGGTTTCATCCATTAAAATATACAATAACTCAGACGGGGCATTTAAAACCCTATCTGCTCCACAACGGGTTTCACTCATAGATCAGGGACATAATGACAACATGGGCATCACCGTGACTATAGCGCTCAGATCTTCGAAATACATTTGTGTTAGCGGTAGCACACAAACGAAGCCGAGGGGAAACTAAATACAGTACTGTATTAAGTACTGTAGTGGCGAGACACAAGTTTAACATGAGCCTGCTGTATTTAGTTTTCTCTCGGCTTTGTTTTATTCCGTAAAAAATTGCTACGAAGATAAATCCTTTCCGAACGCAGCGGTAAAAGCCAAAGTGAGGCCAAATGTAGAGTTTTAAAAGAGCCCCGGGAGAATTAATGCTCTTTCTTTTCCATGGTAAAACTCTTCCTCTAACTCTCACTAGATTCTAGGGTTACTCAAGCGGGCTGCACGGTGCGCTGCCATCTAGCGGGCGGGAGTAAAAGTGCAGGACCAAAGAGAGACGCTGCAATGAATATTTCCACCAAAATAGATGTTTAAATATCGATACGGGCGCTTTTTGTATCAATACGAGAATCGCGTGACGTAATATTGCGATATATCGGCGGATCGATATTTTTCCACACCCCTAGTCCTCATATTTCTGTCAGTAACCTACAGCAAAATAATTTATTTTTCCCTCTTCACTGCAGCGCCTCGCCTTAAAGAGCATTCATTTGGACTTGTTGCTCTCTAGATGTAAACCCTTTATTTACAAAAATGTTTCCCTTTAGATTAGAATATGCACTATGCTGGCCTTGCTAATTATTATTTTTTTATTGCAGACTATTCCTTAATGCTTTCACACAGTCTTTGAAATGTCATCAAAACTCTGTGGCTATATTTCCACACAGCAGTGCATATATATATAAATATATATATATATATATATATATATATATATATATATTTTTTTTTCTACAGCGGCTGGTCGTGGCGAGCAGCTTTATGAAAATCCAATTTCAAAAGGCCACGCCGTCTGATTATTTCATTACGGCTCCTATAGACACACATTACCACAGCCTATATTTGCCTTTCTTCTTCAGTGGCCCACAATAATAGTCGTATCAATCAATTTATGCGTGAAACTGTTCCGAGCTCTTCTTTGGCGTCACTGGACCCAAAACTCAAAAGCGAGCGGCTAAAGTGCGGTCCTGTTCGCCGAAACAAAACGGAAGCAGCCGTTTAAAAACCCCTTAAAAAAAATTGACTCTTTTGTTCTTTTAACCACGTTATAATGCCAGTTTTTCTTGCACACTTACCCCTCCCCCTTGTTCTGTTCCTCTCAACGCCATGGTAATCCGGTAATTGTTCATGATTAAACCTTCCCTCACCGCTGTAGGCGTATAGTTTTGGGCTGAATGGGGCTTTGAGTCGCAAAAATGTGAGCAGTTCCCAGTTTCCCCTTCAGCATATCGTGCAGAGGTTGTGCACCGTCAAAGGTTCTTGAGCGGTCATCTGAACATCTGTAGTCTAAGTTACTGGTTCGAGCAACGTCTATGTCGCAGAGAAGGTTAGCGCCCCCTTTGGGTGAACACCGCAGCTCTCGTCTGTTGAAATGAATGGTCAGAGATCGTCTGAGAACTTATGAAAAGAGCAGTTTCTTTGCTTTATGCATTTATCGAATGTGAACAGGAAGCCATGGAAGTGACCTGCTGCTTCAGATCATTCGAAGGCGTTTTTCTAACTGAGCAGAACCCACTGTGGTCATCAGAATCATTAGCTTGTACACATTTTTTGCTGGCTGCTTTGTAATGTCATTACAGCTTCAGCTTTTAGTCCAAGGGTCTCCAACGTTTTTACCCAGCGATCTACTTTTACACAACAAGAACATCGGAGAGGGAGAGGGTTACATGTATTCTCTGGGCCAATTGTTTCCGGTCGGACCGATTTCAGGGACGGACAAAGCTAGACCAACGCGGAAAAAAAAAGTTTTTAAGAATATCAAAATATTCGTTAAGAATATTAAGAACATTCAGGCCTGCTGAGAGGGAGCAAAATGCCTAAACCGCCGAAAATAGAGGCGAAGCAACAGGCAGATTCGGCGGTGGAAGAGGAATACGTAAGCCTCAGTCGAGTCACGGAGCTCATGGAGCAGCAGAGGGTCATGTTCAGGGAATTAATTCAACAACAACAGGAGAACTTCAAAGGATTTATTAAACTCATAATGGAATCAACAAACACCCGCATGGATTTACAGACTAAGGACATTCAAGAACTAAAAACAAGCCTGCAGTTCACGCAAGGTGAGGTGGACACTTTAAAAGAACATAATCTGAAACTCACTGAGCGCACAAACACTTTACAAACGGACTTTTACAAAGTATGTGACAATTTACACATCATCACGGACAAACTGGAGTATCTGGAGGGACAGAGCCGCAGAAACAACCTGGTATTTGAGGGAGTGTTGGAGTCGCCTGGGGAGACCTGGGCCGACGCCGAGGTAAAAGTTAAGGAGATACTGAAGGAGAAGCTACAGCTAAATCACGCGGTGGAGGTGGAGAGGGCTCACCGCGTAGGGAAACACGACGGCGGGAGAGACTGGCCAAGACCCATCATCGCCAGACTACTGAGGTGGAAGGATCGCGAGGAAATCTTGCAGCGCGCCAAACGACTTAAAGGAACAAAAATCTTCATAAACGAGGACTACACCGAATCAATAAAAAGAAAACGCAAAGAACTGATGCCGGAGCTGAGAGCTGCACGAGAAAGGGGGGAGATCGCCTTCTTGAGATATGACAAACTCATTATACGTCCACGCAGCAGTACACCACATCCAGTATAAACACCGGGAAAAGCGTATGGATTTTGGTATGTAAAAGCACATAATTTCACATGTCCAGTAATACATATAGTTCTATAGGAAGCACCGACTTGGACTTTTCAATAAGGAGAATTGCTGAAGCAAACTCCCAGGATTTTACATTCTCTCAATACGACCTACAGAACACTGAGATCGACATCGACCCGGAAAATAACTTTTTTACTAGAGCTATCAATGACTGTCAATACTACACAGAGGATCTGTACAATAGTAAACTTAAGAACATTAAGGCATTCACTGTAATCCACTTCAATAGTTGAAGCCTCTATGCAAACTTTGACCACATCAAAAGCTTCTTAAAACAGTTTTCCACACCATTCAGTGTCATTCTAATCACAGAAACATGGATTAATAATGACAGAGAATTTGAGTTTTCTATTGATGGTTATGAATTTATAAGTATGAACAGAAAGAACAAGCATGGAGGGGGCGTAGCTATGTTTATAGACTCCAACTATAGTTACAAAGTAATGGAAAATAAGACAATGGTGGTGGATGATACACTTGAATGCCTTACTGTTGAAATTACAAGGCAAAAAAAGAAAAATATTATTGTGAGTTGTATTTATAGAACACCTGGCTCTGATGTAGATGTTTTTTCTAACTGGATGGAGGAGCACTTTTCAGGATTAAATCATAAAGTCATGTTTGTGGGGGGAGACCTCAACATCGATCTGTTAAACCCATATAAACATAAAAAGACGGACGAATTTATAAATACTTTATTCAGTATAGGTCTGTTTCCTCTAATCACTAAACCAAGTAGAATAACAACTCATAGTGCAACCTTGATTGATAACATTTTCTCAAATGAAATTGAAAGTGATACAGTCAGCGGGTTAATTATAAATGATATTAGTGATCACCTTCCAGTTTTCGTTATGTATAAAAATGGATATGTAAAAGATGAAGAGGAAAACAAGTATTGGTTTAGAAGGGTAAAAACAGAGAAAACTATTGATGCATTTAAAAAGGAGCTTTTAGCTCAAGACTGGAGTATTGTGTACAGAGAGAATGACACGAATATGGCTTATGATGAGTTTACGCGAGTATTTCAAAAGGTATACGACAAAAACTGCCCAATGAAGAAATACAGTAAAAACAGAAAGTGTAAAGAAACACCATGGATGTCTAAAGGTTTACTAAATGCTTGCAAGAAAAAAAAAAATATTTACAAAAACTTTATAAGTAACCGAACAAAAGAAGCTGAGGATAAATATAAGAAATATAAAAATAAACTGACAGGTATCATTAGAAAATGTAAACAGGATTATTATAATAAGTTGTTGGATACTAATAAGAATAATATTAAAGGTTTATGGAACATCTTAAATAGTATAATTAGAAATAAACCAAGAACGATTAATTATCCAAAATATTTCAAAGATGAGGATAACACTTTAAATAATATGAATGAAGTAGTCGAAACATTTAATAAATTCTTTGTAGATGTTGGACCGAACCTTGCTGCAAAAATTGTAAACGTTGAGAACTATAATTGTGATCTGATAGAAGCAAATCCTATGTCCCTGTTCCTCAATTAAATAAATATATAATAATAATGATTATGGAAATTACACCCAAATTAAAATTATACTGAGAATGGTAATGACAACTGGAAAGTATCAAGATCTCAGATTATAATATCTATTAATGTACCTTCATAACATAAAAGTAACTCTCGGTTATCAAGGGTAAAAATCTGGAAGAAATATATTAAGGATCACATTTTTTTTTTTTTTTTGACTGCTTTGTTCTAGACATCGTACATGAAACGGGATTGTTGTTGTAGCTGTGCGTTGCTTCAATTAATTGTATAAACAGTTCATATATTATTATTTTTTTTGGTAAGTTTGTAAGTTGGTCTGTATGAATGTAGCTGCTTGAAATTTTCTTTTTTTATTTATTTTATTGCACTTGGGGGTGGGCAATCATAAGCTTTTGCTTCAGCCCACTCCTTTTGAGCACTATGTGTACTGCTCAAATAAACAAATAAACATAAACAAACATGAAACATGAGAGCTACTTGTGCATCGAAAACATGTGTGTAAAATGTGACTTAGGTAGACTTCACCCTGGAGAATTAGTAGCCAAGATGGTATTTCAAAGAAAATGCCTTGAGTTTAGTCCTGACACTTTACAATATTGACCCAACTGTTTGCAGATTGTGTTCAACATGTTTAGAAACATACAATGCATATAAATGTAAGTTATCATGCGTATAGAGATGTAGAAAGTCTTTGGCGAGCTCCTTAGAAAGGCCTGGCGAGCTACTGGTAGCTTCAAAAGCTAATAGTTGGAGATCCCTGTTTTAGTCTGTCCCTGTTGTGTCTGCAGCCTACGATGGAGTTTTGAGAGCTAAATATCCATGGTTCATCGATAAACTAGCTAAAATCTTTCCCCATAAAGAATAAAAGCGCTCCCGATCGTCCTCTGACAGTGAGTTGATGTGTTCGTGAGCAGGAACCGCCATTTCCCTGTGGTTCTGACCACTGGTGCGGAATGTTTTAGCCCCAGAACGAGAAATGACCCCTGTTCTCCCATACGCACTAATGTCATATTTAGGTCTTGTTTTCACCAAAGGGAGTGGGTCTCTGCAAAAGATCCCGAATGTTGCTCCCATCTATTGAGCTGGGGGTCGAATGATGGTTTCAAGATACAAAAACGAATAATACTGTAAACGTACACACAATGCAAACAACCAATCAATCAAAGCATATTCATATAGCACGACACAAAGGAAAACCAAAGTGCTTCACAGTAAGATGAAACTATTTTAAACTACAGAATTACTACATTATTTATATCTAAATTGGTGAGTCTTTGACCCGGACTTAAACAGGGACAGGTCCATGAGGACATGCAGACTGAGGAGCAGCTGTTTAGGCGACAGCAAAGGAACAGTCACCCTGCTGTTTGTGCCGACGCCTGGTTGCGTTTAACAGTACTCGTTGGTGCAAATGAACATTGGACATTTCACACAATCAGTCTACTGTATGGTTCAGTCAACAGGCTCTGTGAGGCAGCTGGCATTAGAGACTGTGCCACACTCAAAGTATTTAAGACCAAACTTAAAGAGGAACCAGTGAGCACTGACCATTGTTCAAAAGTCTCACGTGTTGAATGGTGTGGTTGATCTTAATGATGATCTTTTTTTTTTAATGAGTGTGTCTTGGGCTCATTTCCCCACAAATACAGTACAACCATTCATATAGAACAATTCAGTTAGTCAGTTACAACCAGTAAGTGGAAGTGTTATGAAACCTGACAGTGGCGGAAGTATGCGTGGTTTTATTGAAATAACATGGCCGGGAAATGGAGAAGCTTAGAGGTCCCACAGAAGTCAGACTTTCTAAACTAATTTAAACTTGTTAACAGAATGCAGACTATGGTCTATGGTCACTGGTTCAAGAGCACAGTTCGGTATTTTTTTCGGTACGAAAAAAAAAGCTCTAGAGAAAAGAAACATCCATCCATCAATTTTCTTCCTCTTGTCCGTTGCCGGGTCGTGGGGGCAGCTGTTGGAGCTGCTCCAGCCCCTATGGCTGCAGGTAGTGGGTCCACAGAAGGACGGCCTCATGGTTCTAACCGGGCCTGTTGGTCTCTCATAAGGGGCTTCTGAACCGCTCTTTGTCTGACCCGTCACCTAGGACCTGTTCGCCCTGGGAGACCCTACCAGGGGCACCAAGCCCCCGACAACAGAGCTCCAGGATCATTCGGACGCTCAAACCCCTCCACCACGTTAAGGTGGCGGTTCCAGGAGGGGGAAAATAAACATGCAAAATGTAATTGTTCAAAATCATAGAGTATTACAAATAATTTAAAGAGACCCATTTAGATCTCTTATAATGTATTCCTAAACATTAATCTGTAGATTTATCCACAACTTCTTTATCTTTTCCAACTATGAAAAAAAGCATGAAACCACACTTTTGCACAGTAATGATACACGGTTTCTTCTCTATGAGTCAGAGGCCAAAGCGATGGCAGGCAGAGCACAGTTGGGCACGGCAGTAACAAACCCACGTGGGGGGAGCCGTATTAGACGCAGCTAAAGTTTTATCGGGAGACATCACTGTAAAACAGACGAGAAAACGGCGGCGCGACAAAGGGCTACAGTTTGACTGACATAAAGTGGATGTCTGTGATGTCCTCTCAACCCTTTAATATATCATACTTTATGGAAAAACAATGTTGGCCAAATTTGAATGAGATTGAATTTGTTATCTGTTATTAGGATCCCCATTAGTTGCCACCAGGGTAGCAACTAGTAGAATTTAGGGTGTGCTCAATGAAATGTTAGTGCCATTCACTAACTAGGACCACAACAGAAGGTGCCATTAAAGAATTATTAACAGTGAGTAATCGATGGCTGGGTGAGTCAGTGGGTTGGGGTTCTGTCTCGGGCGTGTACCCAGCTGTTTGGGAACCGCCCCTCAGAGCAGAAGAAGCAGCGCTGGCATATCGGGAGGGAGGGGTCAACAGTTCAGTCAGAGTATGAGCTTGGGTGGTACAAATAGGGCATCAGGGTAGTTAGAGGCGTGGTTAGGTGAAGACAGGAATGGTTGGCTCCATTAATGTTGCGAAATACAGCGCTGACTACACTGGTTTACAACAAATGTGGTGTCTACGTTTTTTAGCTGATTTAATCCCATTTAGATTTTTTGGTTTTGCTCAATCTGGTAATTTTTTTTTACCCCTCGGACAAATGTTGCCGAAGGGTATTGTCTCATTCCATGCTCATTTAACATAGTTTGACTGAACTGTCGACCCCTCCCTCCCTATATGTCTGTTTTAACTTCTGCGCTGATTCTTCTGCTCCGATGGGGGGTTCCTGAACAGCTGGGTACAGAACCCCAACCCACTGTCTCACCCTGTCATCGTCCATTGCTCACTGTTAATAACTGGTTGCCCTAAATGTAACCCAATCTCAATCAAATTTGCCCTACATTGTTTTTCATAAAGTAGAATAGATTAAAGGAGTGAGAGGTAAAGATTTCTAAAAGTTATTAAATAAGAACCACCCTTGCATTTGAAATACTTTAGTTGGTTAAGAATGAATTAGTATAATCACTACCACCTCTCAAAAGGCAGCACTGAGAAATAATACACCAACATATCCCAAATAGTAGTTGTCACTCAATAGTGTCCGTGTGAAACAAGTGAAACATGGTTTCTGCTGTATTTAAACTTACTAAATAAATGGATCAAAAAAATGGTACCATAACGGTTCACAAGTGACCAGACCGAACGTCCTGAACCAAAACACTTCAATATTTCTGTTTACCGTCACACCCCTAATGCAGACAGCATGCAGCAGCCTAATTTCCACAAACTGCTGCTTGTACAATGTTGGAAAGAGAACTTTACTCAACGACAAGAAAAAGAGTTCTATGGCAGAGCTTTTTTTACATTTTTTTTTATTTAACCTTTATTTAACCAGGAAAGTCCCATTGAGATTAAAAACCTCTTTTATTAAGGGAGTCCCGGCCAAGAGGCAGCAAAAGATACAGTTACAGAATTACATAGGCCTATACATTACATACTCATTATAAGAATAAGATCAGTTATTTTCCGGTCTTTTTGCAACCTGTTCCATGTAGACGGAGCAGAGTGAACAAATGCCCTGTTTCCCAGTTCTGAACGGGCAAATGGAACAGTGAGCAACAAATGATGATTTGAACGCAAACTGTAAGAGCCAACACTCCACCGTGAGATTAGGTTACAGATGTAAGAGGGCAGTAGACCAAGCATGGCTTTATAAATACAAGTATATTTGACCCAGCCTCCTGGAGGACAAAGAAGGTCGTCCCACTCGAGAATGCAGCTCAATGATGGGTCAGGGCCCTACAGTTAGAAATGGACCTCAGAAAAGCATGATATACAGTGTGAATCTTATGTAGACATTGAGGAGACGCATTCATGTACAACAGGTCTCCATAGTCTAAAATAGATACAAATGTTGCAGTGACAAGGCGCTTTTTTGCCTTAAAAGAAAAACAAAATTTATTTTGAAAGAAAAAGCCCAATTTGAGTTTAAGTTTTTTCACAAGATTGTCTATGTGGGGCTTGAGTCATCAAGCAATATACCGAGGTACAGTATTTGTAAGTGTGAACCACCTCTATGAGATTTCCCTCAAGAGTGGACACTACGGGGATCGTTTGAGGAACCTTCTTAGAGTTTGAAAACAACATTAGTTTGGTCTTTTCAGCGTTGAGGACCAGTTTTAGCTGCAGAAGTGTGTGCTGGACCACATCAAAAGCTTTCTGCAGAGATTCTACAGATCCTACATTCCCTAGTCAACCTTTGGAGGCCCCCGGACCCTACTTTGGGAACCAAAAAATAATAATCCAAAATACAATAATCTGTCATTTATTGAACGATTGGTCGAGTTCGTAATTATCATGACAGCCCGAGCTTTAATGTCAAAGTGAGAAATAGAGCATTCTATTTATTTTATGGCATTTTTCTCGATTTTGGATTATATTGATTATATTTCCACCGTGTTTCCCATGCGTAACTATTTGCCAATACTGACATGTTTGGTATCCACGTGATGCACGGAATCCCCCCGACAACACTCTGCAATCCAAATATGGTCATTCCCTTTGAGGAAGACGGCAGCCGCCAAAGTCCATGGGGCCCGTTTCCTCAAAATTAGGTTTTCATTCCACTCAACATTTAAACCATGTTTCCGTAGCGACTCACTTAACACCCGTCTCTGTGTCTCTCCGTCCCTCCCCAGCGGTGTCCTGCCGGCAGCTGGACGGCACCCAGGCAGACGTGGGGGAGTGCCTGCGGTGGGCCCGAGCCATGCCCCCCTTCACCCAGCGCTGCCTGCTGCCCTGCCAGGACGACTGCCAGCTCAGCCCCTGGTCCAAGTTCTCCCCCTGCACGGCCGACTGCGTGGGGGTGCGCACCAGAAAGAGGGCTTTGATAGGTGAGTGTGTGCGGAGGAAACGGCCCGCACAAGCGGAGCTTTTACCCCTGGATGTGTGAGTGTGTTTTGGCCAGACAGAGTTGGCTGCAGCGGGACAGAAGAACTAAGGAGTGTGGTGCCTACTAAATGGAAGATGGAGACTGCGAAAAATGTGGAAAGTTATTCTTGCTTCAGCGGCATCTTTTCCAGCTGTGATCAGTTTAGAGTTTTTGGACTAGTGTTGCCTATTGATAAATATTTGTAATCATATTAATCACACAAATTTGATTAATCACTATTAGGGCTGTGACAAAATATCAATTCTGCGATGGATCATGATATTTTGCCGCATGAGACAATACCAATACTTTTTATTCAGATATCTATACTTTTGATGACATCATGCATATTAATGAGTGACATCATGCATATTAATTTGTGGTTAATGTATTCCTTTTGGGAACAGGGTGGTAGTTTATTTTTTATTTGAACTTAAATGAAGTGATCTGCCACTGACGGATCCATAGGCTCATTTACTGATTTATTCACATATTGATTTATTTTATTTTATTTTATGTATTTGCACATTTATTTATTTTCAATGTGCATGATTGACATGTCAATTATGAAAAAGGATAATAAAAAAAAGTAGGCTATTTTTGTGGGATACATCGATTATTGAGGCATATCGTGAGGTTATCATTACCCCCGTATCGTGATTTGTGAGGTACCCAGAGGTTCCCACCCCAATTGCTATTAGTCACAGTTAATATTAATGTAATTATCATATTCATGATAAGCAAAAGGCCAGCTTAGCTTTGCTCCTCTTTTTTATTTCTATCACTGAGGGGGAATGTGTCATTACTATTATCACATCCTTCCAGTAGCAAGTGATGACGAGAAGAACCGGAACTCACTCCTTGAGCTGTGAAGCTACCATTAGCTTGATTCTACTGTTATGCACAGAGTCAATTGAGAGCAGCAAAGATTTCTATGGTGGTTTCTATGGTAACTGTCGAAATACTGATTGATCTACTTAGATCGTGCCTAATATTCCTATAATTACTGGGCCTATCCTCACGAAACAAAATGTGATGTTTTCTCTGTCGGCACGTATGAGCTAAGGTCCCATTATCTTCTCACTGTGGACTCCAAAAGTGGTGGCAATAAGGAGATACAAAGCGCGGTTTAAACACTTTCCGAGGTGCGCAGAGGTGAGACGTTTTCCCACAGTTATAAATCATTGCACTTGCAGTGGAATAGAGAGAGCAAGACCATTTGTAGCTGTCGGAGTTTCTGATGAAACCTGCAGTGAGAGCGGAGCTGCACCGCTGAGCCATGCTCTCTGGACAAGTAGACAACGCTTTAATCTAATACAGCATCAGGCTCTTTAACTGTGCGGGCGAGCAGCTCTTATCGCTCTGTCATAATAAGACAGTGTGCAGCTAAACCACTCGGGTTCCGATCGGGGAGGCCGTTCTTCCCCATCACCCCCACCCAGGTCTCACTGTCGTTACCCACGTGGGCGTTGAAGTCCTCCAGTAGAACAATGGAGTCCCCAGCCGGAGCACCATCTAGTACCCCTCCCAGGGACTCCAAGAAGGCCGGGTACTCTGCACCGATGTTGGGCCCATAGGCCGAGACAACGGTGAGAGACCTGTCCCCGACCCTCTCGTTCACCGGGGTGAACTCCAACACGTGACGGCTGAGCTGGGGGGCTATAAGCAAACCCACCCCAGACCGCCGCCTCTCCCCGCGGGCAACGCCAGCAAAATGGAGCGTCCAGCCTCTCTCCAGGAATTGGGATCTGGAACCCAGGCTGTGCGTGGAGGTGAGCCCGACTATATCTAGCCTGTACCTCTCAACCTCACGCACAATCTCAGGCTCCTTCCCCCCCAGCGAGGTGACGTTCCATGTCCCGAACGCCAGAAGCTGCGCACGCGGACCAGGTCATCGAGGCGCCTGCTTTTCACTGCCACCCAGTCCTCTCTGCACCCGACCCCGACGGATCCCTCTGCGTCTGGTGGGTCCACAGGAGGGAGGGCCCACGCCGTCGTTTCGGGCTGTCCCCGGCCAGGCACCGTGGGCAGAGGCCCGACTACTAGACGCTCGCATTCGAGCCCCAACCCCAGGCCTGGCTCCAGGGTTGTCCATAGGAGTCTTCGAACTGCTCTTTGTCTGACCCGTCACCTAAGACCTGTTTGCCATGGGAGACCCAGGGGCATAAAGCGAATTGTAAAGCGACTTTGAGCGTCTGGAAAAGCGCTATATAAGACTACTCCCCCCTCCCGGCTGGCCCTTACTCTGCTTTTAAATGCACCTCACAGAATAGGCCTCACACTATCATATAGTCTGCTGTAGATGGTGTCAACGAACGATTATTATTATTAAAATGGTATAAAGAAATAAATAAGGATAATATAATAGTTAAAAATCTGAAATAGACTTACATCATTAATAAATCATATAATTATGGTTGTTAATAACATAATCCATAACTATTGTGACCATTAATAGCATTAAATCCAAATCAAGTAACAAATGATCAAATCAAAAGATTGGTGACTAGTTGTGTTGACAGTGATGGGTATTTGTAATTATTGAAGAAAAGGTTCGAGTTTTCTTTCCTTGCCTTGGAATTAGTAGAATATTGTGATGTTTATATTGCTGATTGTATAGTCACTGGGATAGGACAAAATAGCTGTCATATCTTTTTGATTATGCAGTAAATGAATGTATCAAATTCTTTAGTACACAAGGGGGTCGGTGCAAACAAGCTTAAGCTTCTGCCTACTCCTTTTGAGCGTCATATCCACACTATTTATTTATTTAATTATTTACGTATTTACTTACGACTGTACCTATTTTTGACTTTGATTACTGTGCTGAACGTTGTATATGAGTAGAACTGTGTGGAACTCAGATGCTCAAATAAAAAAGATGAATTGAATTGAATGCATTATTATTATTAACATAGCTCCTAGGATCATTCGGGCGCTCAAACCACCCCACCACGTTAAGGTAGCAGTTCACGGGGTTGGCAAAGAAAGAAACTTTATCTAAATCTCCTGCTGAAATAAACACATATTAAAGGCCAACAACTGTTTTACACCTAATTTGAAAAATATAGCTCACCATTTCTCCAGGTAAAATGAAGATATAATAAGCCTTCATTGTGTTTGGAAATAATAATTTCATAATGAATGCCAGAAAAGCATTACTAATTAAAATCCAGAGTAAATGTAATATTTCTTTGTGATCAGATGTTTAGAAAGAGCCTTGCAGTCAGCTCTATAGCAGATTACAATCAGCGAAATCCCATCATAGTGAATACGGCTAAATCTCCATTGGACCCGAAAGTAGTAGCGATGACATCATCACATGCATTTCCAATGACATCACGCATAGTTACGGCGGCCATTTTGAGCACCAAATTAGAATTATGCAGTACTACAACATGTAACAATATCTCAACTCAGGAAGAAAATGAAAGGCAACTGATTGACAGTGGCATTTGTATGTCCTCGTAATCAGTCCCCGAAGATAACAGTTAAAACACGGAACCAGAGAGCACACGTTTATATGATAGAACCAGCAAATGTAGCACAGACGTTGCAGCGCTGTCTGTCGAGCTACAGCAGGATTTAGTAAAGACCTGCTTCACTCCTCAGACTAAATTAACTCATCAAAGAGGGAACAGAAAACCTTTCTCTGGGATTTTACAGTTTGTCATGTCAATAGTCTCAGTCTGAGTCAGTGTTTAAGCTGCTTAAGAAGGTAGCATGCTACTGGTTAGCAACTGTCAACCAACTGTCAACGGCTTCAACACGTTAAAAAACACATGTGTAGCTCACATCTACGAACACTGAGGAAATACTACAGTAACAGCTCAGCTCTGACCTCTGTCACATGTTGTATCCAAGGCTAGATGTCTGTGGTTCAGGGCTTTCCCTTGGAGAGGTCAGAGCTGAGCTGTTAAAGCTAAATGCTAACTGGTAGCATGCTTACATCTTGAGCAGCTTTCTTCACATAAATGTGCGTCTCTGGGGCCTTGTTTTAACTGTTATCTTCTTGAGCAATGATTACGAGGACATACAAATGCCACTGTCAATCAGTTGTCTTTCATTTTCATCCTGAGTTGAGATATTGTTATATGTTGCATAATTCTACTTCGGTATTCAAAATGGCCACCATAACAACAAAAGTCACATGACTGAAAAGCATGGGTAAACTCCAGTCGAGAAGCTTTTAGATTTGGGTAAAACAGAACTGGAGAAAATGTGCTTGGTTAAGGGCAGGGTTAGGAGGTTAAATCTTTCTTTATATCTTTCTTTTAATTGGTTTGTTTGCGAGAGAAAAAAGTCAAACAGAAAGATCGAACCAAACATAGCAAAGGCATATAAACTACTTACATTTTAATCAACAAAAAAAGGATCATCTGTCCAATATTTTTTCCATCGACTTAATATCATGCAAAATCGACTTTTTGGAGCTTTTAACCATGTTGTTATGCTATTTCCTCATCAAAAACACCCCCAGAGTGGTGTTTGGCTTCATTCACGCAGTTCTCAGTAATCCTCCTGAATCCTGCTCTCTGAGCAGCTGCTCCGCCCTCTCCTGGTGAACCACTGACATGTTCAGTTGTGTCGTCACAGCGGAACGGAAGTGCTTGACGTCTGTAATCTAATGCCTTACGGCCTGATTTTCATTTGTAAAACTGCTTTTTTCATTATTTCTGTTGTAAGAAAGAAAAAAAGAAAAAAAAATAAAGAAAAAAGAAAAAAAAGAGGAAGTGCCTGACGCGTCCGCGCTGCCCCTGTAGCGAAAACAAACGCTCCCCCTGAGCGTCCGAACCATAGACTGTCTGAACAGATGTCATGTCATGTTGCACCGAAAGTTGTGAAGAGGGAGCTTTTTCTAACCTGCTCTGGAGTCTGGACACCTGTTCTTTTTTCTTACCTCACGATAATGTCACGGAGAAAACCGCGTTTGGCTGCGAGGACAGGACTTTATTCAACCTTCCTAAAGAAGAGGCCATAGAAGTTGGACTTTCCCTCCGGGATTCAGCGACTATCAGCCACAATAGTGTTTGTCTGTGCCTGTACTGATGGATGCTAATGAACCTTGGCCAGAATCAAAGTGGATTAACTTTTATAACCAGCGCAAGTCCCATAATGGAAACATCAGAGTGGTGAGTCGATCAAAATGCATGTTAGCGTGTGTGCTAGCCATTTAGCCATGAAGCTGTGTTGCACATGTTAACTCCTTATAACAGCATCATGAAATAACTTCACTTTTTGCTGTGATATATATATTTCTACTACTGCTAAAGTTGTATGAGCGGCGAGAGGGGGCGGAGTTAACTGAATCCAAGCGTTTTGTCTTCCGGGTTGGAAAAATACCTCCAGAAAATACTTATATTTATCACAAAAAATAGTGCTCCGTAGTGGTAGAGGTACAATATATCATATAAATGCCTATACTTTACTTTGGAATGGCTTAAAATAGCATGATACAGATCCTTTAAAACTTTCAAAACAAAAAGTGCCACCACTTTCATTTGTCTTTTTAAAACCTTGTTTGCCCAGGGGTGGGTGCTGAGGCAGGGTCCCTGCACAAATAAATAAACACTTTTAGTTTTACCATGTATTTTAAAAGATACCTATTGTGTTTCATGGATCTATTGAGCAATGAAGCATACTTTGGGTGACGAGACATTTACCCCGGACACCGTTGATTTACATAATTTCTCTGTATAATGCTGTATAATAGATTGAACATTGATATTTTCTCTGGCTGAATGTTTAGCACAGAGCAGCCCCTCCTCCCAGAGCGACAGGCAGCAAACTGCCTAAACTCATTCTAAATAGCTCTCTAATTTTACTAAAACCCTACATAATGTTCTAAAACTAAATGCATCCGTTGTCAAAATGCAGGATCTGATTAGTGGTGCTGGAGTGTGGCTACATTAGCTTAGTGGCCCATTCACTCCAATGGTTTAGCTTAGCCTAGCCACTTCTCTTCGTTTACATGCATCAGTTAGCATTGGATAGTATCATTTTCTCTTAAAATTATTAACAAAATGTTATGATATCAAAGCTAACTCTTACAGTTACACATGTATTATTTGTAGTTGACGCATGACTATATTTGGAGGCATTTTAAACATTGTTTGGTGTTTCAAATATAAGCATGTAAACGCGACAGCAGGGACTGTTCATGAAGGCAACACAGACAGTGGGCCAAGTCCAGTCTGTAAACTGCAGTTTTATCATTTTACTCATTTAACCTTTGACAAATTAGGCCTTTTATTACAATGACTTTTCAAGAACACGGTCAAACCAAATAAACTAATAGTGTTGAGTGTTCTGCAGTGAAGATGGAAAAAGAGACAAAAGTTCCCACTGCTGCCTACAGAGGGAGCTCCACCCAAACAACAACATGCAAACCAACACAGTCCTCAATGATTGAACTTTTTTTTTTCCAAGCACAGACAATATTTCCAGTTCTAAAAAGTAAATATGTCACTGCGGAGGTGTCCAAAAGCAAACGAGGATCCTCTTAAACGTAGCTAGTGTTTGTCCTTGTGTATTTACCGAGTCCGTGCACAACGCGCGAGTTACTTGATGTTTCACTTTCCCTTGTGTTGGAACAATCAGAGCTGATGAGGCTGATTGTAATGACTCGAACATTTCCTGTCGAGTGCACACTTCCCCTCAGCAGGACACTGAGAGAACAATCCATCATCTTGTCTCCGGTCCCACCTCTGCTCCACCTGCCCCCTCCGCCCGCTCCGGACGGCTCACTTTGAGTATTATGTTATATTGTGACTTTTGAAGCGGATGCTAAATCGACTTCTCTGAACTACTTACCATGTTTTAAAGGGGAGATGCTGCAGGTGAATGGGAGAACAATGAAATGTAGAGATATCAATTTGAAACTTTTGCTGTTCATTACTGATATAAATATGAGGAAAACATCAATAGCAAGTTTTCCAAAAAAGAAAATGTATGCATACAAATTGTCAAAATTGTCAGTATTTTCAGTGACAAATCTGAATAATGGATAGAATTGATAAACTAAGCTCTTGGATCTTGTTTAGTTCTTGAAAAAAGCAAAATATAAGCTTTTTTTTTTAAATTCTAAGCTCAATAAATCAGGCTGGGAATTCGATATTTAATAATCCTTCTCCAAAAACATTGACCACTGCGTGAAAAATGTTAACTTTGGTCTCTTGTTAAAACCACATCTGCAGTACTATTTCACTTCATTCACTGCAGTTTTGAGCCTTCCTTTTTGATCTGCTGCTGAACTCTCTGATTTTACTGGATTGTGTTGCTTAATATAAAACATATCTAGAACAACATATATAGCTATCTGATTCAACATAGTATCAGATGGGTTTTGGTTCACGTACTCGCCAGCATCGATACCTGAAATATCCAGTGTCGGTATCAGAACAGGTTTCCTCTAAACATGAAGGGTCAGCAGCTGAGAGCTCCTCCTGGGTGACTGAGCTCCTCTGGCCGTGCACCCAAGAGCAAACCTCATTTGGACCGCTTGTATCCATGATCTTGTTCTTCCGGTCATGACCCAGATCTCATGAGGTTATCGTAGGTGAGGCTAGGAACGTAGATCGTCTGGTAAATCGAGAGCTTCGCCTTTCAACTCCTTCTTTACCCCAAGAGTCTGATGCACATAAAGTGGAGAACATTTTCAGTCCGCAGTCCAACACCGACGGACACACACTGCCTTGTCACCGGTCTTTGTCGTCATTTTTCTCCAGGTCGGAGCAAGAAGAAGGACAAATGCAAGAACACGCAGATGTACCCTCTGAGCGAGACCCAGTACTGCCCCTGCGACAAGTACAACGCGCAGCCCGTGGGGAACTGGTCCGACTGCATCCTGGCCGAGGGCGGGCGGTCGGACGGGGCGGCGGGGCCGGGAGGCCGAGCTCCACCGGAGGTCAGGGAGTGTGGACAGGGATACCGCTACCAGGCCATGGTGTGCTACGACCAGGACAACCGGCTGGTGGAGACGTCCCGCTGCAACAGTCACGGTGAGGTCAAAGCTTATTTTCAGAATTTTGACAATGAACAGGCCGTTTGTGGCGTTAAACATATATCATCTGGACATTAAAATGGCATAAAACATTTTATTTACTATTCCCATATAATCTCTTGACATTGTTTTTGTCAAGTCGGGAGAAACTTTAAGGACCGATACCAGATATTTTTTTTAAAGTGGCAGTGAGTACATTTTAAATCAGTAGTTATGTCCGAACTCATTCTTAACTAACACAATTTTCATCTCAAAATTCTCGAGATGGGATGAGTTTCTCATCAGTGAGTCATTTCACACTGCTATAAATCGATTTCTGTCTTTCTGCTCGTCTATATGTGTTAATATTACTTACTCGCTTGAAAATAGATTTCTGTGCTTTTTGGTCCCATTATACGGGCATTCGTCTCACTCCTTTATTCTGAGGTTCAAACAGAAAAGTCACGTTTTTTCCACAGTGATCTATATCGTATGGAGTTTTTTGTTAATCTAAAATGCTGGTCTCACCTAACTTAATACGCTATACAGATGTTTTCAACTAAATGCACTGCCCTACTTTATGATACTAAAGCACAACAAGTATGATTTAAAACATGTTTGCAACAGACTATCCATCTTGTCAAGTTTTTCATATTTTTCGACAACATTATGCTGACAGCCCCGTGACTGTCTCCATCATTCTTCCATTCTTTCCTCAATCTGCATCTTCTTTTCTGTTTCCCCTCACTTAGCTCCAGATATATTCAGCTCATGTCTCGTGTGCGCCGACGAAAGCATTGTGCCTGTACATAAGGAAACGGCTATATTCCCTGGAGAGTGGAGCAGTGTGTTTACAAAAGCAGATTCTATAAAATTTTTAAAATGTCATTTTCCAAAGCACTGAGTTCTGCAAATGAAACTCTGCTCGGCGCTGGAGGAGCGGCCGCTTCCCCCTGTGAGGGCCGCAGTCTTCCCAACGGACAATGGGATCTGGGCTGGGGGCTTTCATTTTACATTTGTAAGAAGCACTGATACGGACACAACCAGTTTGAGGACGCATTTTTAAAAGGAGACACATCAAACCCTTTTTGACCTTTAAACCATGTTGTTCTTTCATTTCTTCTTCCGATCTGTACTTCCTGTTTATATTGCATTACAGGAAAACCAGGAGACTGTCCATAATCATAACATAATCTGTTCTGTGCAGTTTTGTTCAAAGTCTGTTCAACTAAAGGTTTATTTTGCTAAGTCATTCTGCCTGCGGGGGAGCTCCAGGTGAACGCCACAGTAGTCCCTCTGTCCTATCCTTATATTCCATTATTTCAAAAGATTAAACGTATAATATCAATGCTCAGGCACCAACAGAATGTATTCAAGCCCTGTCCACTTTAAGTGTCTATCCATCCTAAGATGCCATTATCCCGTCAAAATGACACCTGCAGGGCTGCCGTAAGACCTCGGAAGCTAAGCAGGGAAGGACCTGGTCGGTTCTTGGATGGGAGACCGTTTGGTAACATCAGGAAGCCTAGCGAATGTAATGAGTGAGTGAGTGAGTGAGTGGTGGTGGTCAGAGCGGCCGATAGGCGCAGACTGGTTGCCTCGCTTCTGTCAGTCTACCCCAGGGCAGCTGTGGCTACAATAGTAGCTTACTACCACCAAGTATGGAGTCAATAAATAATGCAATGTAAAGCGTCTTTGAGTGTCCAAAAAAGCACTATATAAAACTGATGCATTATTATTATTAGTTATTAGGAGGTAATTAAAAGTTAGTAAAGCACTAACATGTTTGGACCATCCTCAGGTCTTTGTCAGGACAGACAGCGTTGGTGCTGTCATGCAGCCCTTTCTGTATCCTATCTTCAACACTCCAAAGGTGCGGCCTGACATCCCTTGAAGACCTGGAGTGATGACCTGCCTCAAAATGACAAAGCCAAACGCACCCACTAGGACATTTCTCTTCCACGTCATCGAATCCCGCTCAAAAAGCACATGTTAAATATTCATCTGACGCCTGTGTATGTGTTTTCAAGTCTTCAGGCCTCCCTCTCTCTCCCTGTCACCGTACGCCCGTCTGCACCGCACACTTTTATCTTAGCTCCAGAATACTTGAAGCAGAAGATCTGCGTGTGAAATGGCTGTGAAATAGCAGACGGCAGAGGCTCGATTGATGGAGCTCTGTAGCATAAAGAGTTTGGGAAGTTCGGATGCGGGCTAATCGTGCGTGGGTGCGGCGGGGACGGGATATTTCGGAATGGCTTTGTCTGGCCTGACGCACGGCAGAGTGCGCGAAAAACAAATGTAGCCTCAGATGTGTCGGGCAGAACAGCGTCAGAGGCTTGGCAGGAGACATGGAAAGACTTTGATCGTCTGATCTACAGGCATCGCTGAAGCACTAATGTGTCTGGAATGGGTTTTGTAGATTATGTTACAATGCCGATGAGCAATGGTTGGTTTTGGAAGGAACCTTGTCTAAAAGTATTTATATGACGACGATGGGGAATGTTTGTAACAATGCAGGAAGAGAACTTTTAGTTTTCTTCTTCAAAGTGATGAATCAACACACAAACCCATGAAAACAAGCTGGGTGAAGTGTTTTGCCTGAGGACATAACAACATTATGCTTCGGTCGACAGTGGAGTTGAATCGCAGAACTTTTCCTTTGGTCATTATTCATTTCAGCCAGTCCCCATTTCCGATGGGTGTGATTGACAGAAAGATTTACCAGATTTACCAAGAAGGTCTGTATCATGTCAAAACAAACTAGCAGTGATATATAAAGAAATAGCTCTTCCACATGGGCACCCTAAGGGTTGGGAGAACCTTAGGATCCCAAAATACAGTTTTGTTGCTTGAAGCCATGATGACCTCGTGGATATATTAGCCTGAAACGCCAGATGTCTCTGAGTTTTAAACTGCATTAGGGATCTTCAGGAGAACCTGGTCTCAAGACCGAAGGGTGCGCCCTGAAGAGGAGGAGGATATACTGAGGGGCCTGACCCAAGGGGGGATACGGCCCTTTTCACCCAATTTCAGTTCGTGCTAGTGGCAGGCCGTGGTATTGCAGCCTGAAGCCCAAAAAGCCCTTTGTGTCATAGACACTCATGTAAAAGGAGGACCCTGTAAAATGGTCCACAGGGCATCTGGAGTTTCAGACTAAGGCTAATATATTTCTTAAAAATTACTATTTTTAGGACTTTTTTTTTCTTAAAATTGTAAAGCATCCAAAATAAAAAAAATTAAAGTTTTCCAATCGTGTGACGTCACCAGGCCTGTGGACGTGCTCGTGCTAACATGAACAACAACGATAATAAACTAATGAAGACTTGATAGTTTCCTGATTAGGCTGCACGCTTTTGAAAATAGCTTAAATGTTTGGCGGAAAGCAACGTAATGAAAAGGACAAAATAAATCGTTTTTTTAAGCGTAGGGTCAGGTGACCTCTTTATGATGGACAGTTCGTGAATCATAACCTTTAGTAAAGTTTGATCAGAAACAGAGACGGCACACTATACATGGCTGACAACAACAGAATAATTGTTCATGTTGACAAACGCACTTGTAACTCAATTTACTTCTTAACTTATGAACATGGCTACTTACATTAACTTATAGAACACGTTTGTAGTGCTCCTTCTTTGTATTCAGCCAAACAATTCTAGTAGTGAGTTTATATTAGCAAACAAATTGAAGTAAAAACTCGATTTCTATCATTTTTATCACAATAACCAGACTGCCAGCACTTACGGAACTTCTCGGAAAAGTGGCCGAGCGTGAGTACATTAGCGCAGCGACGTACCTTCGAAGGGCCGCTGTAAGCTCCGGTTGTTGTACAAGAGCGGAGAAACTTAGCTTATTTGGCCCCGCACTGACAAACTGACCCCCCAGGTCATCTTAACATAGTAGCTTAATCGCCTGAAATGGCCTTAAACATTCATTTTGTATTTAAAGAACGATGATATTAAGAGATTTGATACGGCGTAATGGCGTCCGCTCCGCTCTGAGGCTTCGTCATTGGGCTTCCTCGACAGCTGTGCGGGTTCACGCTGCCTTCCCCCTCTTGGGCCGTAGGGAGCATAGATACAGGTGACGCGTCATACGGGTACCATGGGCCGTAATGGCGGACGAAACTGGAGTCATGCGCTACTGAGCACAACTATTGAAAGAGATAAGAGCTGAGACATCATGCCTCTTCCATTTAATTTACTTCAATGGCCTGACGCTCAGAAAGTCAGGACTAAGATTTTAAAATCAATGTGACTTTTTGCAGGAAGCTTGACAGGATGGTGATGATGTGGGCTGTTCTGGGTGTGACCAGTCAAAAGTCTAGCAGCTGCATTTTGTAGAATCTGAAGTCTGTGTAGAGTCGACTTGCTACAACAAGTGAACACAGAATTACATGAATCAATTCAAGATAAAATGAACAATTTCGTTAAAATGATCTATTCAAGATCTGATTTTGATGACATTTTCCTGACTTCTTAGGTGATAAAAACAGCTTTTTGTCAGCTGACGAGAGTGACCCTCCAAAGACAAGGACTGATCAAACACGACCCCAAGGTTTTAACAGATGAGCCCACACCAAAGACGTTTTTGAACGGTGGATCTTTTTATCAGGAGCAATGAACCGTGTTGTGTGATGTTTGCGTCGTGTTCGAATTTATCTGAAGGTAATTCGAAGACTACAAGATACACACTACAAGTTTACATTTTAGAAAATATAGATGGCTTTTGCCAATAACAAGGCTTACCCCTCCCTTCTAGCTTGGTATAAATTTAACCTGCTGCTAAAAGATTAGTCGCTGGATTACCCATATGTTTTTATCTTGGTCCGAACTGCTTATTGTTCTCCATTCTGTCTCCCAGCTTCACGCTTTGTCAGTAGCGATCCGCACATTGAAGCCGACTTTCAGCTAAAATATCCATCAAACCACCACCCGCACCGCTCTGTATCTCCCGCTAAACACTGACGGTTAGATCCACATCTGAAACTGCGGAACCGTGGGATTTAATGAGAGCAAATGGTCCTGTTGTGGATGGCTGCCCTGTTGTATTGGATCTGTCGCTGTGGAGATGTACTTACGAAATGCAGCCCTCCAGAGAAGATTCAAAGAATCGGTTCCTGCAAAAGGAATTAATTTCCCCCAAAAAAGTCAGTGTTTTAATTAAGAAGCAAAAGAGGGAACCCCTTCTTCACAGGACATGAAAATGAATCTTTCTCCTGGATTGGTTGCTTTTGATGTTCACAAGATAGATGAAGATAACGTGTAAAATCACAGTGTAAAAGGACAATGTATGTAACACACGCCTAATCCTGTCATCTTCACAAGCTCATGTTAGACACAGGTATGTTGTTATGCCTCCTACGCAATTTCAAAGCAGACATTTTCTGTTTATTTTCCTCTGTTGAGTCTTGGTTCAACTTGAGAATTGTTAGTTGTGGTCCAAACTCATTCCTGACGTTTAAATTACCGATTCTTCACAGGGATGAGCTTTTTACGACTTATCTTTGGCTGCTGTAGACAGCTATTCCTCTGCTCTGAGGATATGAACGAAAGAGGGGAGCAACTGTTTGCTGCTAATTAAGTGGCCCTTAACCTCAAGGCTAACTGAAGAAATTAGCAAAGTTCTTCACAGTCATGGCTATATAAACGCTGATAATCTCACTATACAGTATGTCCTCAATCTAGTGCAGTGCTGGAGGAGGAGTGCACGGGCTTTTTCTGGGCCTGCTAAAGATCGAGCCGCTCTCGGCACTAGAGTCAAGGTACTATCTCCTTCAGGTGTGTACAAAAGAAGTGATAACCCGGAGTCCCGGAGCTTGTATCGCTCTTCCTGAAGCAGATAGTTTCAAAGTACTGCTTCAGAGTCTGTTTTACTATAGCTTGTCACTGGTCAGGTGACTTAAGTGTGAAATGTCTCAAAGTGCTTCAAAGCAGCTCATTGGCTCAGAGCGTTTCAGGGCGTTCCCTTGACAGTTATGAGTGGCGAGGCCCTAAACTACGGATGTTTTCTGTCTGGTCCTTACTTTGGCGACGTAAACCATAGTTATTCTCATTTACCTGCGTTCATTCGGTGAAGGATTTCTGCATCTGGCCGTGGTAAACAGAAGAAGTTGGCAAAATTAGCTCTAACTGAATGAAATAAAAAGATTGTACATTGATGTCCTGCCCATAGACTGTAAAAAAAAAATAGATATACAGCGTCTGCTCACTCACATTTATGTTGATAACTAAGTTTGACAGGGAATCCATGCTGAATTTACAGACTCCTCCTACCTTGCGCCGATCGAGTATGTTCCCAAAAAGGGCATAAGGGTGGGATCTTCACTGTAGACTTGGCCCTCGTGGGCCATGTAGATTGAACGTAACCGCGCCCTGTCTATCAAAGTCAGGCCCTCATTAATATACATTTCTAACATTTTCCTTACTTTAATTGTACCTAACCCAGCGTTATCACAGGAGCAATATCTAGCTGTAGACAGTTGAACATAATTAGGAAACAAGCTTTACAGTTGTTTAAAACGTGTGTAAAGAGCAATGCTATCTAATTTGAAACTAGCTTGTTCTGCAGCCTCTAGATGGAGGCAGAGATGCACATAAGTCCCTCACCTGCAAGTCCAAGCCAAGTCCGAGTCTGTGACCCCGCAGGTCCAAGTCCCATGGTTTCTATGTTTTACATTAATTCAAATCACAGTACAATAAAACAATTTTAAAATCAATAAACACCTGTAAATTAAAAACAACTATCAGACCTTCCACACATAAATAATCTATGAATAATTCTATGAAGCATAAGGCCATTCACAGTCAATCCCAATGTAATGGTAAGTTAGGAAAACACACAAATAATATGAACTATTTACCACTGTCAGCTGTGGCCGAAGGCAGGCCCCAGAGGAGCCGATGACGAGGGAGAGAGGGAGCGCGCACACTGTGGAGGAGAGACAAGGGAGCGGCCGACAAAAAAGCCAAAATCAAGCGTGTGTATTAAGTGCACGAGTCGCTATTCTCCAAAAATAGCGACTTAAGTCCGACTCGAGTCCGACTCGCAAGTCTCCATCTCTGGATGGAGGTACTGCAGCAAAGTCGGCTAATGGCGGCTCCCTGCGTCATAGTCACAGACCTGTGCTACCCGTGCTAGTCCTGCCTCAGCGCAGTAGGGCGGCATGTAACTGAGTTGGCCCTGCCCACTCGAGCTCTGTGAAGCACAGAACCACTTTACAAAGAAAACGACTCCTGTTTATAAGCCTTTTATTTATCTGAGCATTCAACATCAAATTGTTGCCCCACACCTGTTTGAAACTTCTATTGCACACATGGATGTGTTGGAGCTTGGTCGTGTTTATGAGAAGTCGCAATAATGAAGTTGGTCAGGGTTCAAACAATGATGCAGCTCTGAAGCTCCAAACCTTCATGAGACTTTTTGCGGGGAAAGCCTCCAAGTGTCCCAAGGCTTCTCTCGCCCATCACTTTATAAAAGGCTTTAGTAAATATGAACTGTCTGGACCACTACTTCATCAAGCTCCTGTGGCGTGTCCCCGGCGTCCAATGATGTGCAGTTATTTGTCATGTGAAACAGTGTTTACCCTTTACATTGCATATGTTAAATATTAGAGAGAACGTTTCAAATCAATTCACAATTATCACATTTATTAACAACTCCGTGCCTCTGAATGAAATGCTCCGGTATGCTCTGTATGGATTAGTTTAGTTTAGTTTATTTGTTTATTTGAGCAATACACATTGTGCTCAAAAGGAGTGGGCTGAAGCAAAAAGCTTATGAGCCCCCACCCCCAAGTGCAATAAATAAAAAAAGAACATTTCAAAACATTTCAAGCAGCTACATTCGTACAGACCAACTTACATCAAACAACAAAAAATATATTAACTGTTTATATAATTAATTGGAACAACGCACAGCTACAACAACAATCTAGTTTCATATACGATGTCTAATACAAAGCAAGTCAAAAAAATGTGTTACATAATATAAATCTTGCATATTTTTACCCATGATTACAGAGTTACATTTATGGTATAAAGGTAAATTCTAAGATATTATAATCTGAGATCTTGATACTTTCCGGTTGTCATTACCATTCTCAGTATAATTTTAATTTGGGTTTAATTATCATCATCATTATTATATAATTTATTTAATTGAGTTATATGTGAAGTATGATGAAAGCCCTGCACAGTGTGGTGCATTAAAAAGCCAGAGAGTGAGCCAGTTGAAGAGGGCAGTAACTCCCCTTCAACAAACCCCCACACAGCTGCCCTAACAGCTGATTTTGTAGAATATGTTCCTATGCTGAGTGGTGCATTAAAAGACAAGGTTTAGAGCCCGTTGGGAGGGTCCCTCTCAACAGATCCATAACCTGCCAACCCTAATTATCCGTTTGTGAATTTGAGCAATAGAATGACAACCGTTCCAAGCAGCAACACTCTTCCTTGAATATAGAGGAAAAATACACATAATTGATCCTACTGCTCCCCCTAGTGGCAACGCATTTCTTCTTGTCTGTATATTTCAAAAGTCTTTTGTTTGTATTTATATTTGAACAGGTTGATGTTTGGACATCTTTTCAAATCCATCTCCAGTTTATTCCACAATTGAACACCATTAACTGTTGGACTAAAACTTTTCAAAGTTGTGCTATGTTTCTGAATCCTAAAGTTTAATTCATCACGTAATTCATAACGACCAGTACGTTCTTGGAACCTTCTTTGTATTTGGTTTGGTAACAATTTATACCTTGCTTTGAATAACATTTGTACAGTTTGGAACTCAACAATGTCACAAAACTTCATGATCTTTGATTTTAAAAATAATGAGTTTGTGTGGTCCAAAAACCCAACTTTATGAATTACTCGGATAGCTCTTTTTTGCAACAATATTATTGGTTTAACTGTGTTTTTATAAGTACTACCCCAAACCACAGTACAATAATATAAGTAGGGCAAAATCAGAGAACAGTATAAGGTATGTAGAGCTTTGATGTTTAAAATGTGCTTTGCTTTTGCAATTACTGAAATGCTTCTAGAAATTTTCGTAGATATATATTTAATGTGAGATTTTCCAAGTAAATTAGCTCTAATGAAATTAGTCAGTCGCTCCGTATCGATCCGTGTTGTCCCTGATAACTGTGGGCGTAATAAAACGGAACATCTCCCTCTGGCTGCTCTCACTGAAAATAATACGACTTGGAAATGTAATTGTGCGGAACAGAAGCGAAGTTTGCTACGGGGAGAGCTTCTTTCACCGACTGCACATAATCTTAAAAAAAAAAAAACATGTTTGGGCCCTGACATTTCCACTCGCTTAGAAGTGTATATTTTTAAGAAAGATGAACCATGAGAAACTACAAAGGGCAAATTACCAGAGGGTTGTTGTTGTTGTTGCAGTGAATTTTCTAAATGCAACATATTCATGACGATGTTATACTAAAAGTTGCCGTCATATTTTGCATATAAATAGCTCTGAGTAGAGACTGAACCTTTATATCAGATCGATATAGACACATTTTATTGATCCAGTATGGAAATAATGTTAGCTCAATAATAGTCAATTTAAAGGTGCTTTATTTATTTTGTTATGTGTGGAAAGCTAAGGCACCATGCTAACTGATACAGCCACTGGGTCACTGAAAGGTCAAATATACACTGATATTACTAACCCAACATCTGATCTACACAATTGGACAATTGTATTATCACAACAAAGTTCTTCTTCTTCTACATAATGCACCTTTAACAGCAAAAGTATACTACTGGTATTAAAGATAACAATGAATATGGAAAAGAAGGAAAGAAAAGGACTTTATTCTACTTATAGCACCTGTCAGTCACATGGTCACAAAGCACTTTAGGACAGTCTGACATTCACTCCATCATTAGTCGCAGTAAGCTCCCATTGGAGCCACAGCGGCCATGGGGCTGCCAATCTGCGCAATCGGTGCCTTCTATCTGTGATACATGAGTGCTAACCGTTGTGCCACCATGTGTGTAGAATCATTAATAGAAATTAAACAGTGCAGGTGCTTGTATAAACTAAATCTGTGAATACACATATTTGCAAGAAACAGATGTTTAATATAGGATGAGATACAATATAAAAAGATTGCATTACATTTGACATCATGACATTACATTTAGTACAATTACATTTACATGATGAATTAGAAACATATGTTTTCTATCCTGTAATTGTGTTCCTATTCTGCTTATTTACTCCCAATTATTATTATTTTTTTTTTTCTTTTTCATGATTATTCTATTGTTTGCTTGAAGCTTAAGATTGTTTCGAACGTGTCACTGAGCAGCTGTGACGGCACAGTTTCCGTTGCGGATCAATCACGTTTTTCGAAGCAGGAGAATCCGTCTGTAATGTTGGAGCTCGGACGTGTGTGGTCATGGCCCTGATGTACAGTATGGTTCCTGACGTTAATGTTTTCCTTCATCTGATGTCGCGTCCTCTGCCCACCCCCAGTGAAGGAAATACAATAATAACCATCACAAAACATAGTCAAACCAAGAGAGGAAAGGTCAAAACAATTGCAGAGTTTAAAACATGTCCTGACAATACCGCTCCCTGACTTGTCCCCTTTAGTTCAAGTGGCAGCTATTCTCCACGGGAGCGAAGACACTGTATCCAGGCAGATTTTCATTGTCTGGTCTATAAATATGCACGTTGCAAGAATGATTTCCAGCGCTCTGGCCTTTCCTTTGACCCTGTGCCCTTGCCCTTATAAGGATGTAGTGCTCGTTTGATGCGAGACCGGCAGCGATGCTCTGTCTGACCCTCGCGTGAACCCTCCACTGTACCAAAGCTTTGTGCATTTCTAAAAGCTGTGCGTTCCCTCTGGCCGTGTTCCTGGCGCTTGCGGCGAGACGCTGGCCCAAAGGAGGCTCCGTCTGCACTCGCGTTTCTGTCAGATTCAGATTTTCAGATTCAGAGTCAGATTATTTTATTCAGACATTTAAACATTTAACAGATAACGACATAAATAAACAAAGTCTGAAATGGAATAGGCAGAAGCTAAAGCTTATTGCACCTATCCCAGTGTATTTACATAACAAACAGTAAAAGCTGCCAATGTCTTATGCATACAGTTATACCATTTTTGTGTGTGTTTAGATCGTCACAAAGAAAAAAATCTATCTTAATTTTGCATCCTTAGCATCCATTCTCATCGTATTTTTTTTAGAATTGCTTTCTTCAAAAGAATTTTAAATTGAATTAGTGTTTTACAGTCTTTTAGCTCTTGGTCTGACTCACATTAATCCCAACAAAAGAAACACAACGCTGCTTTGCACTCGTTCTCACATACGTTTTTTGAAACATTTCTTCCTTTCGGAAATTATAAACGCAGTCTCGTTTTTGGAACAATCCCTGGATATGCACAGGTAACTTGTTATAGCTTATGTTATACATAAATTGTGCTGTTTTAAACTCAACCAAATCCTTCAATTTTAGCGCTTTTAGTTTAAGGAAAAGCTCATTTGTATGTGCCCTGTAAGCCACTTTATTCACAATGCGGATCGCTCTTTTTTTGAATGATACTTATTGGATTAAGATTGGTTTTGTAAGTGTTTCCCCAGACTTCTAGGCCATAGGTCATGTACGGGAGAACCAGGGAACAGTATAAAATATATACGTTTTTTTCATTTAAGAGTTCTTTAACTTTAGATACTATTGCAAGGGATTTACATAGCTTTGCCACACTTTTGACTTTTCTTTTTCGCGCACTGTGCTGTACTTCAGGCCCGCCGCAGAATGGAGGATTACGTCAAATTGGCTCAGAATAAGTATTTTTGACCTTGATTTTAATAAAAGTACCATTGAAATAAGATGTCAAATTCCCCAATAAGGATAAATAAAAGTATGTGTTGTGGAGTTTCAGAGTCACATCACTCCGTCACGGCACACGATGGACAGACAGCGAGTGTGTCACTGTGGATCGGTAAATGCCGAAAGACTTAGGACTAAATTAAGAAGATTTGCGCGATCCCTTACCAATCCCCCCATCCTCTGAGCCGTGACTGCGTCCTGCTTACTCACACCAGCTCTTCTTAAGTCCTCTCTCTCTCTTGGAAGCAGGCGTCAAATGGAGCTGAAAGTTTAAAGTATGGCGTTAAAGAAACCGCAGTGAGATCATACTAGCATTTTGCAAAGCTTCAAAATAATGTTTCCAGTGTTAATCATGTTTAGTACGCTAACCATTAAGCAACGTTCTTTTCTGACTGAATGTGAAGTGGCTGGGACTCGTGAAAAGAAGTGCAGTTGAGTGCAGTTATTTTGCAACGGACGGGGTTGTACAAAAAATCCGCCGTGAGCAATTTGTATCCCTCATTAATTACTCTCATTGCATTTTTTAATGTGTTTAATGAGATATACCTATTATTGATGTTGGGAAATAACATGTGTAAAAGTCTCCAAGGAGGACAACTTATTCTGAGCACCATCCGCTCGTCAAGATTGAGGCACATATTTCACAAAATCCAATGCAAATTGGAGCTTATCATTTGCATTTCCTCAATTTTAACGCAGTATTTAAGAAACACGGTGAGCGAACGGAACAATATTCAGCAGGTCACATCCAAGTCAGTGCGCTGTGAGCTGTGTGCGTGCATCATGTTAGAACCATCACGGCAGTAAGAGGCGAAATGCAAAGAGAAACCCCACGACGTTCCACAGTGATGTAGCTGCGCTTTAAGGAGAGCCCTCAAGCACAGCCTTCAACATTTTCCATCAAAGCTAAACATATTCCATAAATGGTGGAGGATTTGTGACCAGTCACTAGAATCAAAAACACAAGTCGGTTCTGGGGCATTTTGAGATTTTCACAGATTATTAAAGTGTAGTCTCCAAGCTTTCCAACGATGTGTAACACATGGAAATCTGATAATATTTAGAGGCGTAGCGGTGATTTGAAGTTAACAATTCCCAAAAGGCCAAAGGGCTGAAGAAGCTCTCTGAAGTTTTGGGCCATTCTCACCTCTCTGCTGTTGGGAGGGACAATAGGGCTCATTTACATCTCATTTGGATAAGCCACACCCCCTGTCAAACTCCCTGTTTTTATATCAATTGATAAACTGTCACTGGCTTGAGAATGTGTTGTGTAACTTTTATGTTAAACATAAGTGTAATGTTCAAATCAAAAACAGTGATATATTATATACAGTATGAGTATGAATCCAAGTATGAATCAGAATCGATTTTATTGTCATTGTCGTTTTTTGCTAATGATAAATAATAAGCAATAAACTATGGAAAATAAAAAGTATATATCTGTATCTGTACTTCCTGGTTTAGACCTCTTTGGTCAGCAGGTCGTGCGTGTGCGTAATGTAATACATGGGACAGTGCGTGGGGCTGTGTTGTAGTTAGGGGTGATGATGATATGAGTGGGTGCTACAGCGATATTGGCATATTTATAGTGTACGATAGTTTGTGCTGAAAAACGATAGTTTTGTAAGCTTTGTACGATATAATGGTTCTGTTTCGTATGGGCTACGCCCTCTACGGGCTTCGCTATTGGTTATAACCCGAGGCATCGCCTCGCGCCTGAGAGATAAAAACATCTACCCGCTCCAATCATGTCAAGGTGATGGTATATCCATCTGGGGTATAAAAACCCCATCTGCCCACCGCTCATCTCCTTTTTTAACTCAGCGTTTGAGAGAGCAAGTTCTTTTCAGAACTCACTTCTACGAGCACGTTCTTCTCAGAACGATACTTCTAACTTACCTTCAGGATCTTCTCGCCGCTTCTCTGCTCGAAGATGACTTTACCTGCCGGTGTCGAGCTCCGCAGATGCGGCAAATGTCCCTCCATTCTCCTCCCTGAGGATCAGCACGAGCTGTGCTTCCGCTGCCTCGGTTGGCACCATGCAGCGGGTGATGCTGACTGCCAGGTGTGCTTAGCGCTCTCTCGGGAAGAGCGCGAGCGTCGCCGGGGTTTCATGGGTCCGGATTCACCAGAACGGCCAGCTCAGGACGCTGTGCCCCTGATTCAGGACCCAGCCCCTTCAGCAAGCCCCAGGAGGAAGGAATGGAGTGAATATGATGAGGAGGATGATCGTCGCTGCTACGACGAAGACGCTGCCTCCATCTTCTCCGAGACGCCGTCCGGGTTACAGGGGGATCGTTATCCTCTCGACTATCTCCCCGCGTTGTTTGCGTCTGCCGCAGACCGAATGGAGATTCCTCTGCCCCCGTCTCAACCTGCTGCTCCGGTGGAGGACTTCACCGAAGGCTTAGCTAGCCGTTCCCACCGAAAGCCACGCCCTGTCGTGATGTGCCCGGCTATGACACCGATCATGCACTTTGCTCAGCGTGAATGGGCTCATCCTCTCGCGGCAAAACATCCTGCACTGGGGTACGGGCCGTATTCCACGGTGCAGGACTGGACGTGGCGGTCCGGGGTTCCGCCGATTGAGGACGGAGTCAGGATGTCCCTCCTTCCGTCCTCATCCCCTTGGCCAGGCGATAAAACGTTGCTTCCCTCTGACAAGGATAAGCTGACGATGGCCGTTTTAGACCGCTGCTATGCTAACGCCGCTCAGGTAGTGGCGTTAGCTAGCAACATGGCTTTTCTGGCGGGCTCGCTGGATAAGCTCATCCACGGACGCTCCGAGCTGGCCCTGGAGGAGCTCGAGGAGGTCCAGACTACGGTGGCGTCTTTTCTCCGTATGTCCCAGGCTTTCGCCATTGACGGTGGCCGTTCAATGGCGGCGGCTCAGGTGGGGTCTCGCCATTTGTGGCTGGGGCTTTCCTCGTTGAAGGAACAGGAGAAGCGTCAACTACTCGATCTCCCGGTTTCCACATCATCATTGTTTGGCCCTGACATCCAGGCAATGGTCGAGCGCCTCGATGCTGCCTCCAAAGCCTCCCAGCAGCTGGGACCGCATCTCCGTCCCCAGTGGGACCGTCAGCGCTCTGAACGGCGGGGAGGGGCTCAGCGGCGCGAGCGCCGTTTTCATCCCCCATCTCCTCCGCGGAGACGCGACACTCCGGGTTCATCCCAGACGGATCCAGCGCGTTCTCCGAGACGGGACCAGCGGAGGGACCGTGGATCTGGACCAGCGCATCGACGTCCGGGCGCTGACACCAGAGGGGGGAAACGGGGGCATTTTGTTTACAATAAAGGCCGTGCTTCGGCCCGTTACATTGTAAAAGAGCATGCTTCGTCTCTTATTCACAGCGGAGACGCGCTGAGAGCGTCTGCCGTTCATGAGTCTTCTACTCCTCCCGCTGCTTTCCGCAGCACGCCACGGCTTCGTATTCTCCTACCGGAACGTACGGGGGATACGTCACGGCGGCCGGTACCTTTGACCCATCCGCGGAGCGGCAGTGCGGACTCGGATCATGTCACTCCGCGGGCTGGGGCTGCCTCTAAACCTCCGCTTGGCAGGAGGCGGGGCAGCCCTTGGAGCGTGCAGGGGAGTGAGACTGTTCAGTCTAAGAAGCGTAAGTCCTCTCTTGACGGCGCGCCGTCCTCGGCCGCGGCGGCGCCGCTGTCCGAGGGTGGGGAATCCCCGCAGCCCTTTTCATCAGGGCCCCCCACGTCCTACCCCGCAGGCCGGGGTGGAGGTGGGCGGGCCTTCTCCGTTTCTACTCCGCGGACCGGTGAGGCCCGTGACAGAATTTTATCAGGAGTGGAAGAGCCTGGGGCTTCTTTCTTCTCACTGGTTAGACAGGACGCTCCGCAGGGGATACGCGTTGCAGTTCGCTCGGAGACCGCCGCCTTTCAGCGGGATCCTCAGGACGAGGCTCCGAGGTCAGGCGGAGGCCGCGGTCATCCAGGAGGAAGTAGCCTCTCTGCTGCGGCGCGGGGCTGTGGCAGAGGTGGCTTCGGACGCGGTGGAAAAAGGGCTGTACTCCCCATATTTCCTAGTCCCCAAGAAAAGCGGGGGTGTACGTCCAATTTTGGACCTGCGCGTCCTGAACCACTGCATCGCGGAAAGGCTTTTTCGCATGCTGACGGTCAGGCAGCTTTTGGAGTGCGTCAGACCAGGAGACTGGATGACGTCCGTGGATCTCACAGATGCATACTTCCACGTTCCTATTGTGTCGGAACACAGGAAGTTTCTGCGCTTTGCAGTGGGGGAGAAGTGCTACGAATATCACCGCCTCCCCTTCGGTTATTCGCTGGCCCCGCGCACGTTCTCCAAGTGCGTGGAGGCGGCGCTGGAGCCGCTTCGTCGTCGTGGCATCAGAGTTCTGACTTACATCGACGACTGGCTCATCCTGGCCTCGTCTCGGCAGGAGGCGCAGGCTCACACGATGGCCCTGTTGGAACACATCTCCCGATTGGGATTTGTGGTCAACTTGGAGAAAAGCGCGTTGTACCCCATTCAGCGTGTAACGTATCTGGGTCTGCAGCTAGACTCCGGGGACATGCGCGCCTCCCTCTCGGCCGAGAGGATAGAGGCGCTGCTGACGCTGGGGAGAATGGTACTGGACAAGCCGCAGGTGCCGTCCCAGTCCATTCGTTCCCTATTGGGCATGATGGCAGCCGCTCACCCTGTGGTTCATCTGGGTCTGCACTTCTCAAGTCAGCTGGCGGGTCACCATGTCATGGTGCGGTCGGACAACACCACAGTGGTGGCCTACTTAAACAGGCAGGGGGGGACCAGGTCTCCCACTCTGCACAGGAAAGCGACGGAAATTCTCTTGTGGGCGGGCTCCCACCTGTCCTCCCTGAGAGCCCGTCACATTCCCGGCCTGCTCAACGTGGGCGCGGACGTTATGTCCAGGGGAGGCCCACTCCGCGACGAGTGGAGCCTAGCCCCATGGGTCGCAATGGAGGTTTGGCGCCGGTTCGGGGATCCAGTGGCCGACCTTTTCGCCAGTGCAGAAAACGCACAGTGCCCACTTTGGTTCTCGCTCAGGTGGGCAGACGCCCCTCCGCTCGGGGTGGACGCCTTGGCCCATCGGCCGTGGCCTCAGGGTCTCCTGTATGCATTTCCGCCAGTTCACCTCATGCCTCCTCTGCTGCACAGGGTGAGGACGGAGGGGTTGGTGATTCTGATAGTGGCCCCAGACAGTCCGAACGCCAGGTGGTACCCGGACCTGGTGGGGATGGTGGTGGAGGGCCCCTGGCCCCTGCCGGACCGGTCGGACACGTTGGTCCAAACAGGGGGGACTCTGCACTCCCGCCCGGTGTTGGGACGCAGCCTTTTGGCTTGGAAGCTGAGAGGGGGAAGTTGTTGCGTTTAGGCCTTCCCTCTCCAGTGGTGGCCACTATTCAGGGTGCCCGTGCACCATCCACTACGCGAGCGTACAGTGCTCGTTGGCGGTTTTTCGAGGACTGGTGTTCAGAAAGGGTGCTTGATCCCACTTCCTGCTCGATAGGGGGAGTGTTGGAGTTCCTACAGTTCCTCCTAGATAGAGGGCGGGCTGCCGCCACTCTGGGGGTGTTCGCGGCAGCCATTACGACCGGACACGTGGGGTTTGGCCATCTCACGGCGAGGAACCATCCCCTGGTTAAACGCTTTTTGCGTGGAGCACGGAGGCTGAGACCGCCCGTGCGGTGCTCTTTGCCCTCGTGGGACCTTCAGGTGGTGTTGGAGGGTCTGTCGGGCCCTCCTTTTGAGCCCCTGGACAGGTCAGACCTTAGTTGCCTGTCATATAAGACTGCACTCCTTTTGGCTCTGGTCTCTGCCAAGAGGGCGGGGGACCTGACTGCGCTGTCTGTGCATCCATCCTGTACGTCCTTCGGTGAGGATGGGGGTCTGCTTGAGATGTGGCCTAATCCGGCATTTCAGCCCAAGATTGTCACTTCTTCTTTCAGGTCTAGGGTTATCAGAGTTAGACCCTTCTTTCCTCCACCACATGCTTCTGTGGAGGATAAGAGGCGAAACCTGCTGTGTCCGATTCGGGCCCTGCGTTGTTATCTGGACCGTACAGCGACGTTCAGGCGGTCGGACCAACTGTTTGTGGGGCTTGGGGCCGGGCGCAAAGGTGCCCCACTCTCTACCCAACGGCTGGCTCATTGGGTCTGTCATGCCATCCGTATGGCATACGAGGCTCGGGGTCTTCCTGCTCCTAGGGTCGTCAGGGCCCACTCTACTCGAGGGGTGGCTGCCTCTACTGCTTTGTTTAGAGGGGTGTCGATAGAGGATGTGTGCTTGGCGGCTTCCTGGTCATCCTCGTCGACCTTCGCCCGCTCGTACTTGATGGACGTTGCTTCTGGGTCTGTCGCTCATTCGGTTTTGAGCGGCGGGCGGGTTTAATTTGATCTTGACTGTCCAGTGCAGGTGCTCTTGGGAGAGGCGACCTGTCTGGGCGTGGGGGTGCGGGCGCTCTTGGGAGAGGCGGCCTATGCACCTTCACTCCTCCTTTTCGGTTGTGGGTGCGTGTGTGCTCTTGGGAGAGGCGACACGCGTGCTCTGTGTTTTGTTTTGGTTGCATGTGCGCTCTTGGGAGAGGCGGCCGCTATGCTTCCTTCTGTATATGGTGCTAGGTGCCTTGGTGCTCTGGTGGAGCAGCCCGTGGCCCTGCTCTGACTACCCATGGGTGCGTCTGGTTGGTGACACTGACTGCATGACGTTGTCCTGGGTGCGCTCCAATCGTGGTCATTTGTGCCTGCTGGGAGTACATTCTTCCCTACGGTCTTCGCGCAGGGTTTTAACCAATAGCGAAGCCCGTAGAGGGCGTAGCCCATACGAAACAGAAATGACAGTTACTTGACGTAACTATAGTTCTGTGAGTATGGGCGTAGCCCTCTACCTGCATGCCCAGCAGGCCCATCCTGTCTTCTATGGCTGAGTTCAAAGGAGATGAGCGGTGGGCAGATGGGGTTTTTATACCCCAGATGGATATACCATCACCTTGACATGATTGGAGCGGGTAGATGTTTTTATCTCTCAGGCGCGAGGCGATGCCTCGGGTTATAACCAATAGCGAAGCCCGTAGAGGGCTACGCCCATACTCACAGAACTATAGTTACGTCAAGTAACTGTCATTTTTCAGAATCTGGCAACCCTGCCGCGCGCGGTCCCGATTGTTTACATTTGACTGCACAAATCCAGCGTAACTTTATCTGGCCATAAAACCGAAAACATGAAGCGGATCTCTCTCAAAAGAGAAGTGGCTGAAAGCTAGGGATGCGCTGACTACATTTATGGGGTAGTTTAAGTTTGTAGAGATCTTGATTTTGTGTAAATAGCAGGTTCAGTTGCATGTTAGCTTACACGTTAGCTTACAACTGCACAATAGCCTCATAAAAAAAAACACTGGCACAGCAGCCACCAGTGATAAAGTAAAAAAAAAAAACTTTCACTCACCCGTCTGAAGTAACCTTTGCCTTCTGCTCAGCAAACTCCTGGTAAATCCATTTTCCAGCGTAAGTAGCGGCGGCCTCCGTGAGACTATTTCTCTGACAAAACAAGACTTTTTCAACCTGAAAACTGATCGACAATAGGCATATGTATAAAACTTTTTTTGCCTGGCATTTGTTTGCTAAAGCATGTGTCAACGCAAACCAAAGCAGCTGTGCGGCTGTGCCTCCTCCTCCTCCGCGGGGCTTACCCCAGCATGTAAACACACAGACAAAGTCACGCCCCTCTGCACGCTCTGAAATCAACCCCAAACTAGTCGGTTTGAATCTAAAAGTTTACGCTTTTAAATATACCAATACTGGTAGCTTAAACATGGAGAGGCGTCTTCGTTACTTCAACTGAACGATTCTGCGAAAAGTGAAAATCACCAATAAAAAAAAACAAAAAAACTTTGTTTACGTTTTTCTCGAGACACAGGCTGCCGGCTTGTGTCTTTGGAATCCAGGCCGGGGCACATTTTTGGTTCATGCAACCTCCAGTTGAGAATTCAGTTCCTTTCTCAAGTTGAGGAGTTCAAGTATCTTGTGGTCTTGATCATGATTGAGGGGAGGACGGAGTCACATAGGGACCTAGCACCTCCAGAGGACACGAGGGGGAAATGATTAAAAGAAGGAGATAGGACACGTAGCGCCTCCTTTAACACATCCATCTCTTCTACAGACACATGCAGAGGGGACTTGAGCCCCATGCCCCTGAAGTGCACTTTTCTCTCCATACTTTGTATTTATTGATATCATATTTTGCATAACCAAAGTTTTCCCATGTACCTTCCCATTGGTTCTGTTCCAGTATTATTTTATTAGCCTATTTTAGCCTATATTATTAGACTTCCTATTTAAGCTCTTTTTTTCAGTCGGGACAAACAGTTGTGAAAGTCTGCTTTTCTGCAGGGTTGCTGCTGAGAGACTTATGTCCTGGGGCTGCTGGACCCCACTAGATACTGATTAGAAACAAATTAAATACAATATACATAATAACAGTTGGCTTTCCCCAAATCTGTATTTTTAGCTCCTACACCTTTTACTTTTGTCAAATTAAGTAAACCAAAAATCAATTAAAAAGATGCTCTGTCTTTTTCAAATATAACTTGGTGTTGAAAACTTAAAGTAATTCATTGAAATCGTTTGTTTCTGATGAAAAGTGTGTTGTCACTCTTCAAATCACTCATTTTGTGTTTTTCACAAAACCTTTGTGCATTATTTATTCCATATCCACATTAAGTGTTAGGTGTAAAGTACAATAGGGTTGCCACTGGGGCATACTACGGAGACCTGGCTGCCATTCTGAGCCTATGCTTTCTCCTCAATCAGTCAGTTGATTTCCGTACATACACAATAGTTAACAGAGCGATATCAAATACAGAAAATGATGACACTTGGGCAAAATCTGTGTCAGATCAAACCTGCCATGGTTAGAAGTTTGATTAGAAAGGGTTTCTTCTTTAGTGACTGAAAAAACTCCAGTAAAGTTTAGCCGTGACTGTCACTCTGTGCTCTTTCCTCTGGGCCGAAATCCATACATTTAGATTGTTTTGTCAAGTGGCACTAATACTGTGTCCTTCAGGCTGAGCACTTCTACAGCTGGCATTTAAGGCTGCAGAGTGTGGCTGTGTAAATCAAGAAACAGAAAGTGTTCTTGGAGTTTGAGGAGTAAAGTAAAGGGCACTTCAAAGTGCTTCAGCTTCTGTTAGGGCTAAACCCGTGCTGAGGAAGAACAGGCAAAGGCTAAACCTGGAACATATCGGAGGTAAAATGGACACAAACAAATACACATATGTGCCCAGTCACAGGAACCAGGGACACATGTTGGTTTAGGGGCATTTTGAGCTTGTCACAGATTGTGCAGTCTCCAAGCTTTCCAACAATGTGTAACACATCGACATCTGAAAACATTTGGAGACGCGATTTGAAGTTAACAATTAAAAAAGCCCAAAGGGCAGAAAAAGGCGTCTAACGTTTTGGGCAGTTCTCACCTCTCTCTGCCGCTCCCCCCGTAAAGCTGTAAAGCACAAGAGGCAAAAAGCAAGAAAAATGTGCCATCAAAGAAAAAAAAGGTTTGCAAACAGGTAATATATAAATAAATATATCTTACATAAATCCACTTCCCATAGTTCCTACCTCTAGCAACTCCAGCAAATAGCAACACAATGGCAACTAGCAACATTATCCCAACACATACACACATTTGACCAGAGGGAAAGAAGAACACACACACAACGTTCACTCACCCGTCTGAAGTAACCTCTGCGTGCCTTCTGTCAGCAAACTCCTGATCAAATACATTTTCGTCACTCCGCTCTTTTCAATGTAGAGTTATGCAAATCTGCGAGTTGGCTCAGGAAACGTAATGGTCAGCAGGGGACGCTGTGCATGCTTACAGCCAGGGCATCATCAGTCGGACTGGGAAAGTCAGCCTGGAAAAGTTCACTGGTTTCACGCAGAAAAAACCAACCTCTGCAGTCGTATTCCAGAGTTAGCAGCAGCGGCCTCCATCAGACACACACAGAGAAGTGTTGTATAATAATGAAGCCACACACACGCACATGACTAGGGTGACCAGATGTCCCAGTTTACCCGGGACAGTCCCAGTTTTTAGTCCTTTGTCCCACGTCCCAATAGATTTCTCCAAAACCATTGATTTGTCCCAGTTTTACTCGTAATTGGTCCCAGTTGTCCCGGTTTTGGCCAATGTAGTCCCCGAAATAGCATACTGCACTTGAAAATTAATGTATTTTGCCCGTGGGAGTATCAATTACCAAGTGTAAACCAATTCAAAATCTCAATTCAAGATGCGGATTGGTGCATGTCATAAGTCGTCGACAGTTTAACCATTCATCGTGGGTAAAGACAGTTCAGATTTGGAACCCCTGCAGCCTATTCCCGAATATTGTCCCAGTTTTTTAGTTGGAAAATCTGGTCACCCTAACACATGACACGCCCCCACGGCTTGTGCTATTTCTCTGACTTTTTCACCAAAAATGCGAAAATCACCAATTAAAAAAAAACAAAAAACGTCTTTCTCAATGTGTGGGAAACTGAGTCAACCGACCCTGGTTCTTGCGACAGGGCACATATTCAACCAGTTCTGTTTGAGAGAGCTCTCAATCACATCTGAAACTGTCGGTTCAAACTGAGGTCTAAGTCACTCCAATTGCTTACACTTCCTGGTGTCAGCGTTGTACTCTGCTAGAATGGCAAGTTAACGTTGAGCTAAATGTTTACCATGACAGAGCTAGCTTATTAGCACATGTCATTGGCCAATTATTACTCCAATAAAAGTAAAAGTCGCTCTGTCAAATTTTTACTGAGGTGTAAGCACTGTAGTATTTATTCTAATACTCATGACTTCAAAGTAGAAAGCAGAAATCAGTTTCAATCGGTGTTATAAAAAATAACTTTGCTGCTTCAAAAACATGAAAATCATGCCATAACAGTATACATACAAATATTAAAGTTTCACAGATACAATATTAAGAATTTAAAAGCATGACGCTAGCTTATCGGCTATATGCTAACTCAGGAACAACATTTTCGTTGATCCGATGGCAGAATGTAAGACACACTCATTGTTAGTGATTGGTTTATTACTTACAGTGTCGTATCTCAGTCAGGATCAGGTCATTTCTTTGAAATGTCGTTGTTTAGCCGTATTAGCTTTGGGGGTGACGATGATATTTGCATACCAAACAATGAAGGTAGCTAAAAGAAGGCACTTCAGAGACATACAACTACAGTAACTTATTACACTCCTGTCTTGCTCTCCTTCCTCCTTATTTTCTTTAGTTATTGCTGCCAACTTCCCTTCATTTTGTTGGAGGAGATGTGTGGCTGCTCTGTTCCAACACGTGGGGGGCTCTCTCTCTCTCTCTCGCTCGCTCTCTCTCTCTCTCTCTCTCGCTTGCTCGCTCGCTCTCTCTCGCTCGCTCTCGCTCTCTCTCTCTCTCTCTCTCTCTCTCTCTCTCTGAAAATCAAAGCCGAGTTGGGCTCATGGGGCCCTTCCAGGGAATATGCGAGAGCCAATGCAGAAGGACAAACCATCTTCCTTTTTGTGAGTGGCCTTGAGAGTTCAGTGCGCAGCGCCCCCTCCTGCTCTGGGGTGTGCCTACAACGTTCTGCTCCCTTTTACAGAAGCCTATAGTTTGGGACTTACCCAGGGTGTCTTGTTTACGCGTGGGTCTGTTTTCCAGGGTACATCGAGGAGGCGTGCATCATCCCCTGCCCGTCCGACTGTAAGCTGAGTGAGTGGTCCAACTGGTCGCGCTGCAGTAAGTCCTGTGGCAGCGGGGTCAAAGTGCGCTCCAAGTGGCTGCGGGAGAAGCCCTACAACGGGGGAAGGCCGTGTCCCAAACTCGACCACATCAACCAGGTATGAGGCGCTCACTCAGTCCGTGTTGTTTTTACATGCGCAGAGAGGACGTCCATTTACTCCGGCCGACCCTAAATGCCTTAGTACAGCAACTGGATCATTCTTATCAGGAGCACTACTTTGATTAGTGTTTTTGTTGACTAAATCTAAACTAAAACTTAAATGAAAGTTGTGAATAACCAGGGGTCAAAATGGGTCGTAAACCCTCCGGTACCGAGTTCCACCACCCTGGGTAGTGTGTCTGACAGACAATCATCAACACCAAATAAACAAAGAAGAAGAAAAGCGTGTGGGGTTTTTTGTGAATGTGTTGAAGCTGCGCTGGACAGAAGTCCACTTTTCAAAGAGAAACGGAGGAATAAGATCAGCTGCAGCTCCGCTCCAGTGGGTTTAATGGACTTCAATCTAACAGCATTTATCATGAAATTATAAACTTTACGGACATAAACTAATCCATAAACGGAGTCTACTCTTTACAAGGTTTTGCTTTTTATTTCACAACAATCTGCCTATTATATTATAGTATAGATTTTTTTTGATTAATTAGGATGCATAATGAAGAGAAAAGGCGATAAAACAGTGTAGAGTGTTAACGGCGCAGTGTCGGTCTTTTTTACACCATCTTTCCTCTAATCTCACCCTCTGAATCTGCCGTTGTCGCAGTTTTAAAGCAACACAAAAGTCTGGAATCCTGTCTAAAGTTTAGTCTTTAGACTCGTCTGGAGCCTGTGTCTACACAGACGGAGCAGGAACAGGGGTGGAGCTGACACAGGCAGCAGAGGGGCTGGGGCCCCACAGGGAAACATTAACATAGGATTTCTACAGTACATAAAAAACAATAAATAATAAATAGAATACATAATAAAAGTGGCTTAACTGCAGCTTTAGAAATCGGTGCTGCTTTTCTTTCTTCTTTTTTTCCCCAAGGAAATAATCATAATGTAGACAGTTCTGATTTTCTTCACTGTATAAGGCTGATTTAAACAGCACTGGATTGCTTTAAATATTGTCGGATTAATCAAACACTTCCTGGGGAGGACTGACTGTTGCTCTAACTTTCTGAGAGTATCTCCAACAAGAGTGCACATAAAGAAGTGTTATTCTGTAAAACGTATAACAAAAAAAATGAAATAAATTAAAAGTAATATAAAACACTTTCTGTTACATGTAATCTACACACATCTTTCATATATCGACCTAATGTCGCTTTCTGTGTCTTCTAGATTAGAGTTCCACCACCTCCAAAAGTCCACTTTCACCTACTTTTTTTTTAACTTGATCTTGTGTGAAACTAGATGCACATTTATGGAAGCGTGCTCATGTGGGACTGTTTGAGTTGGTGCCAATCAACCAATCGTAGCCAGAGACGCCACAGAGTCAGTTCATGTGAATTTCACTGAAATAAAGAGACAAAAGGGATTAGAATTACAGAGGAACCTCGGTGAAGCTGAAATGGCTCAAGAAAGGTAATGGAAAGGTTGCTAGAGAACTGGTTCTACTTGGCTAATCCATCGGAAACATATCGCTCCTTCATTAACAACGCCTTTTATCGATGCCGCAGCCTCTTATATTAAACCTGCAGGCGTGGAGCTGCAGATGCCAGACTGCAGAGAGTCTGTTTTAGCTTGCATTTAGAGTCCGTCTGAGTCTGTCCTCTCTACAAAAGCTGATACGCACTTAGGAACCAAAACAATGAACACGTACGTAATAACACATGTCCTTCTGCGCGTGTCGCATCGCGTCATTCAGATACAACGTTACCGGGAAGCGGACAAGGAAATCCTTTGACCCTCGTTCATAAAAATAGAGGAAGGGAGAAAGATAGGTAAAATCACGAACGAAATACGAATATATATAATTTTTAATGCTTTGTATGAGGAGGTTTATGTCAAAATAGGTCAATTTATTATCCATCTGTTTAAATAAAAGCTACAAGAAGTGTATACAGTATTATATAATCTATAGCCTATCTTTAAATTAATTGGAATCGGATCGCTAAGAGAAATAATCAATGGCATTGATATCGATGGAAAGGTGTTAATTCCCATCCAGAAGACTGTCACTTTTAAGCTGTTGGCTCTGACGCAGCCTCCTCGACCCAAACTTTGCACTTGGAGAGACTTTTGCTCCTTATCTCATGCGTCAAAGTGAGATATTTTTGTGTCGCCTAAAAGCAAGTGAATGAATGTATTTTCAGGCCGTGGCATTTTCCCTTTTCATTTTTTTTTTTTGCGGCTGGGTTTTTGCTGAGTCGCTTTTGCAAAAGTAGACACCGCGGAGGCCATACACGTTCATCATTATAAGAGCAGCTTTGTTCAAACTTTCTTTAGTCGCTTCATAAGGAAAACAACCATTACCATAATACCGTACACACACTGCCATTAATTTCATTCCAGTGACTGTGACAGCTGCTTTAATGCCATAACAACCATATACAGTTCTCTTTGAATATTAAGGCGTTTTGCTTCCTTCATGTAACTAGATGAAGACAGGTCTAAATTAGAAACCGTTCTCCCTTTATTTAATGAGGCCTCCAAATATCCTGCGCAAATTAAACTTGTCAAAACAGAGTAGTGGCAAGACTGTCGTAGTGCAGCCAGGACTGGGCGATACTGACACAAATGAATATCTCACAGTTTTTGGGGACTTTCTCCATAAAGATGATGAAGCGATAATGTTGCAAACCGTCAGAACTATCCAAAATGTCCTGGAAAACAAATCGCTTTGTCACTTAACAGAATAACTGTCTTGAACAGACTACAAAAGGTCACTTTCCCATTTTATATACCCAATTTTCCTTATTTTATTTTTTTCCGAATTTTGCCCCAATTTTTTCTGTCAAATAATTTCCCTTATTTTCCCCCCGTTTTTTTTTTACCTCTTTATTGTTTTTTTTCTTTTTACACATTTCTTGACAATGCAGATAAACTCAATATTGTAAATTATGCATATTATGCTCCACATAACTAATTCGATATAATCTTGAAGGCAATAATATTTCCCACCTCTAAGTGCAGCCGTACTGTACAAAAGGGCCACGAGTGAGTCCCATTCCTAATACTTACAGCATTCTCCCTCTTCCAATGCCCTGAATGTATTAGCATGTGAAAATTCCTCTTGTTATTTTTCAGCTTGAGAAAATTGCCACTGCCGTTAAACTCTGGATAATTATCTCATAACTAAAAAAAAAACATAAAAACCTGTCATTGGCAATAAAATGTGCTTCAAATGCCTTGTAATGTGTTTGTTTTGTTTTTTCTCGCCTGGCGGAATGTTCCCTGGTGACCACAGGCGCAGGTAAGAAAGTCACTAATTATTACTTTATCAGTGTTTAGAGAGAAAAATACCAAATTGTTCCTTGTTCCTTTCTCCTGTCACTTGTCACTTTGCCTCTCGATGGATGGCATTGACCTAAACGCACTCTCTCTCCCCTCCATCCCCCTCTAAGGAAGTCGTTCTCTTTCTGGCACATAGTAAATAATTTTTCAGCTGTCTTCATCATCAGACCAGTGTAGTTTCAGACTGCTTTTCCTCACTTCCCCTCTTGAGACAAAGATGTGGCGAGGGTGGGCACACAGGCAACAAATCATGGGCTGAAATTGAGCTAAAATGATCGGGGCAGCGGACAATGAACCGCACCGTCGCTGGGTAAAGGAGCCAATCCAGAAACTGGGAACAGTAAACCGGGATGAGGGGGGCCTTTTTACTTTCGCACACCTGTGACGCTGGACTGAAGAAGTTGGACTGCACCTCCATCGATAGAAAAACAGCGCCAAAACACAACGTCACAGCAACATCACGTGACCACTGAGGAAGCAGGAAGTGAGCGATCGAGACTGTCAAGTAGCATTCTGAAGACTGAATTGGATTGCAAAGATAATTTTTCTTCCGTATGATCTGGCGACCTCCTGAAATGATCTCCCTTCAAGTTTGAGAACCACTGCTTTAACCATTCCAAGGTCTAGAGCGAATGTTTTCAGAAGCATGTCACCTGCACTGTCTTTTGTCCCCCCCCCTCCTCTATGCATGACTCTGCCATGACGAGTTTAAACATGAGGTCTGCGTGTTTAAGCCCCCCCTGGTTGAACTGTGTGTGCGGGAACGTTGTGTCCTCCGCAGGTGTACGAGATGGTGCCGTGTCAGAGCGACTGCAGCCAGTACGTGTGGGTGGCCGAGCCCTGGAGCGTGTGGAAGGTCAGCAACGTGGACCTGAATGAGAACTGCGGAGAGGGGGTGCAAACCAGGAAAGTCCGGTACGAGTCCCGCCTCTGAGAAAATACAAATACTTCCGTTTTGGTGGTAGTAGGTGATCGTCGGGACACACTGATGTACTTAGTGACATAGATGTTACATTCCAGCCTCAGAGTCAAACCTGATGGTGCCAATTTGCTTTGCAATGTTTATACAATACATAAATGAGATCCTTAAAAAGGCAGTCTTTAATCATCAAGTATCTTTTCCAAACATTGGAAGGCATAACACTGGGTTTACTCAAACGCATATAAACACTGACGCATGGATAAAACAGCCTTTTTTACATGGCATTTCTTCACCAAAGGATGTATCAACAACGCAAACCAAAACAGTGGTGCCTCCGTCCCCAAACTAAACCTTCTGGAACACTTTGTAGAAAAATGGAAACACAGGACACATGAGTTTTTTATTGTTGTTTTTTTTTGTTGACAGAGCGAGACATCCAGAGATCAATAAACGTAAAATCCAAATGGGATATGATATTGGGGATGTCTTTTTGGCGCTCGAAGTCCCATACCTGTTCCCTTCCCGAATCTCAGTGAGCCCAGCGTCCAGTTGCTTCCCGCTGCTTTGCTCGAAGCACTTCATGAGGAAGGGGTGCCAAATATCCGTGTTTAATAAATCCATTTAAAATTGTCTCGTTCGGACATGTTCGGAAGTGAAAGAGGAATATCTGTGTTTCCGGTTTAGCTGAGCCTGCACCTCTGATTGGAACATCTTGCCCATTCGCGGTTACATCTGTGTTTTTTTCCTTAGGTGAGAAATACAAAGAGGGGTAGCTCCTGAGACACAGCAGCAGGGCCTGGGAGGCGCACTTGTACTTCAAATTTGTATTGGCTGATAATTCTGTCAGTCATGTGTGCAGCCTGACAACAGGGGGGGATCTGGATCTGTAGAGCAAGCCCAAAGGAGGAGCAGTTTTTGACTTGGAAATACAGTAACACCTGAACAATACCAATATAAGCAACTCAACTGTACATTGTAGAAATAAATTACATATTAAATTACTAATGAGACATTTTACACTTTTTGTTTTTCTTCATTTGGCCTGGGCTAGAAGAAACAGACGGCCCATCACGGGGGAAATACATTATAAATGGTGAGGTGCCCAGGGGTATAAGGCACAACTCAGTCCCTCCAGGATTTCACATTGTTGCGATCACAACTATTGATTCAAAATCGGCCAAATTAGCTTACAGTACCTGCAACTATTCCTTACCTCCCCAACTTCTCCGCAGCCAAAGAGACCGTTTATGATCCGTTAAATCCATTTTACTTGTTATAATTGTGCATAGGAAGTGGTGTCCAGCGCCTCCGTGGGGTTAAATCATTCAGTCTGAAGCGAGGCAGTTTGACTTTCCACCCTGTCCTAGTCTCACTTCTCTGCTAACTGCTGGGGACAGGCTTTTAGCTGACAGATGCGGTGTGTGTTCATGTGAAGTGCTTTCTTTGCGACGTGGACTTTTAGTGTCACGTTGCATCTGAACCCGGGGCTGAAGCTCAATGAGCGAAATAAACCGAGCGTCAGATTGTATACCCCCCCTAACTTTGGTGTGCCCTTCTCTCCCAGCTGCATGCTGAACACCGTCGACGGGCCCTCGGAGTCTGTGGACGATTACCTGTGTGACCCTGAGGAGATGCCTTTAGGGGCCCGCGAGAGCAGACTGCCCTGTCCCGAAGACTGTGTGCTGAACGACTGGGGCCCCTGGGGGAGCTGCAGCCTGGTGAGACAACACTGACGAAAACACACGCGAGCCGTCATTCTCCTCTTAACGGCCACACATGGATTTATCGCTATAGTCAATTTGGAGATTTTTGGCCAGTGAAAAATATGGACTAAGCTCACTTTTTACCAGGTTTATTTTATGACGTTGAGTTTGACTTAATGGCACATTATGGAACTTTTTATGACTTTATGAGTGGTTATTATGGTGCCTTTACTTTCCTTGGCGGCACGGTAGCACAGCGGTTAGTGCTCTCACTTCACAGCTAGAAGATCCAGGGTTCAATTCCCACCTGGACGGGGCCTTTCTGTGTGGAGTTTACATGTTCTCCCTGTGTCTGCGTAGGTTTCCTCTGGTTTCCCCTACCACTAAAAACATGTACAATAGACCAGGATTGAGTGAATGCATGGTGGTGGTCAGAGGGACCGTTGGCGCGGACGTGTACAGTTGCGACAGCGCTTCAAACGTAGCTTACCACCACCAAGTATGGAGTGAGTGTACAATTGTCTCATGTAAAGCGCTTTGTGACCGTGTCTGTGAAAGGCGCGATATAAATAAAAATCTTCTTCTTCAATCACAGTGGCCTCTACAACGCTCTGGTGAGAGTGTCCATCAGCAATGAAAACATAGTAGAAACTTAAAACAACTGATCCTGGAGCGTTACGGCCTCTGTGAAGGAAAGTAAAGGCACCACGCTAACAACTCATATAGTCACTGGCACAAATAGATTTTATTTTTACATAAAAAGTTCCATAATGCACTTTTAAGTTTCAGATTTGTTCTTAAATCAAAAAATGTTGTCCCATGTTGACTTCATTCACAAAAACACGACATACTTGATGCTCTCCCTCTCTTTCTCCCATTTCTCCACCATTACTTTAACAAATGCTGAATTATGAATATATTTTTCTACTAAATACAGATAGAGTCATGGACAGGAGCAAAGTGATTCAACAGCCCGTAAATAATTCAAAAGATTGACAATGCTAACCAGGAAACTAACATTAGCGTCATGCTACATATGCTAACATTAGCAACGAGTGCCATTTTTCGCCTGTACTGAACAATCCATATGGACCCGATTTCGCCTTGACTTTATTTGAGTGTGCCTTTCTGTGGAGTTTGCATGTTCTCTCTGTGTCTATGTAGGTTTCCTTTGGGTACTCCGGTTTGCCCTACCACTAAAATATGTACAATAGGTTCCCCTCCGGGGCCAGGACTCCCCTGGAAAAGAAATTCCTAATCTCAGTGGGACTTTCCCCTTTAAATACAGGTGAAAGAGTTTGTTTGCAAAATTATTACATAGATATTATTGACATAGATAAAGATTTTGTTTTTAATGTGGTGTCCAGTTGATGGTTACCAGGGAGAACAAGGAATAATGCATTTAGCAGCCCTGTTTGTGTAACTTTACAAAAAAGTTGGAATTTTGATAGTGATTTATTGTCTGAATTCTTGAGTCAGGGCTATGATTAATGATATATTCATAAAACAAAACACAAGCAGGTATACGTTTTTTTCCCAAGAGCAATTACCATGTACTATTATAATCATCAAGCGTTGATCACTTTATTTACCATGGTGTTACAGTGCTGTACATTAAAGTGCTACCAATAGATCATGTACACATTTATAACTTAACCCACGTAAGCGCTGCCTTGGTAACTGTTAACGTAAGAAAATAGAAAAAAGAATACCGCAGCATATCATAAGTAAAGACGTACAATGATGGAAGAAAACTGTGCAGCATTCAGGTGCATATAAAACTGCTGGAGGTTTATATTGTTATCATTGTGTGACAGAAATATAGCCATCGGATGAATGTCTCTCTCCTCGGGCCGCGACGCAGCAGTCGAGGCCACGCTCGTAAAAGTGTACAGTGTTTAACATACTGCGCAGGGAAAGGTTCTATTTTACAGGCTGCAAACGTGGGGATGATTTGAATAAGTGTCACGATAGATTTTAATAACAGGACAAAACCGGGAACCTCGCGGCTTCAGCAAACTATTCAGACAGCAGCCCCTCAGTGACGGCCTGGGCAGCAGTACATGAGAATGGGATTAGCAGATAAGGAACTTGGCTTGATTGAGATAAGCAGCTGTTTAGACAAACATAATGCCATTAAAGATACTATATATTTGACCAAGTTCTTAATGATGACAGTGATTTCCAATTATTTTCAATTTGTTTTGTGGTTAAAAACTCAAAACTCAAAAGGTTTCTCGTAAAGTGGGCAAAATGCGGCAGGCAACTGTGCGTGCTACAACGAATAAAACATTGTCCCATTGTTTGCCAGAGCCCTATGCTAGTGTTTTGCTTTATTTTCTTCAAATTAAAAACCTGCAATGAGAGTGCTTATCAGACTGTGATCCTTGCAGCTCATTTCGTTCATGAGTCTGATGGCAGAGGAGAAAAAACTGTTCAAGTAGCAGGAGGTATGGGTCTGGATGGACCGTAGCCTCCTGCCTGAGGGGAGAGGGGTGAAGAGTCCGTGTCCAGTGTGAGAAGGGTCAGCTGTGATCCGACCCACACGCCTCTGGGTGCTGGAGGTGAACAGGTCCTGGAGAGATGGGAGTTCCATTAATTGTAATGCATGGTAACAGTTCACAACAGTTTGTGATGGTGTCAATTTGTGGCATTTGTGACTTGTCATTGTTATATGTTAAAGCGGCCCTAAGCGATGTCTTTTCTTAATTTTTTTTTATCAGTACACTGCGTTCCAAATTATTATGCAAATGACATTTTTCTAAGATTTTCTAAATGATCAACTCAAATGACAGTCAGCATAATTTTTAAGCCTTTAACTGTCAGAGGATAATATGAATGTGATTGAAAAAATCTCCCAATGATAACAGTATTTTATTCAAAAATAAATATAGTAAACAACTCAAAATCTACGTTTCCAATTTATTATGCAACTCATAGTTTCAATACATTTTAAAGATTGTAATTAACTGAAAATGTGTTGAATTTGTAGCATTGGGAGGTCATAGTATTTACTGAAATCAAAAGCAATTTAAATCAAAAACATCTTAACAGGTCAAGTTATATTTTAACTAAGGACCCTCATCTGATAGCATCTTAAAAAATCTTAAATCCATTAAACTTGTGACTGTTTGGAGTTTCTGCTTGGATTTCTTTGTAGGATGTCAGAATAGCCTCATAGAGCTGCTGTTTGGATGAAAACTGCCTCCCACCCTCATAGATGTTTTGCTTGAGGCTCCAAAGGTTCTCAATAGGGTTGAGGTCAGCTTCTCTCCTTTTATGCCCATAGCAGCCAATGATGCAGGGGTATTCTTTACAGCAGGACATGGTGCGTTGTCCTGCATGAAGATGATTTTGTTATTGAAAGCACCGCTCTTCTTTTTGTACCATGGAAGAAAGTGGTCAGTCAGAAACTCCACATATGTTTCAAAGGTAATTTTCACACCTTCAGGGAGCCTAAAGGGGCCGACCAGCTCTCTCCCTATGATTCCAGCCCAAAACATGACCCCTCCTTACTGACGTCACAGCCTTGTTGGGACTCCAGAGGCACCAGCAGCTTCAAATACCCGTTTGCTGCTGTAGCAGCTGTTCTCTTAATCTGATGTGTTTCTCTGGCAGAAACCGTCCTCATTGTGCCTTTATCTGCACAAACCCATGTGTGCTCTGAATCAGACACACATCTCTTAACAGTACGAGGATTACGCTTCATCTTTCATGAAATATCAAAGGTTTTCATACCTAGTCCAAGGCATTCAAATATTTCACGCTTTTCATCAGCAGAGAGATCCTTTTTCTTTTTCATATAGCTTGAAAATGGTGGTCTGCTTAATAATATGGAACGTCATTTTTCAGTAGTTTTTCCCTTAACTGGGTTAACCTGACAACTAATCATCCCAGGCGTCTGAGATCGATGTCAGTGATTCAAAGAGCCCTGAGACACAATACCATCCATGAGGTTCATTGAAAAACAGTTTTTGTTTTTGTATAATAATTTGGAACGCGGTGTAGGTGGAGTAGGGAAACCTGCTCAGCTCCATCACCACCCCTCTCCCCTCCCCGACTTTCCCCCGTCACCCACATCCCTCACTCCCTCCACCATAGACCACACGCTGCTCTGATTGCATTCAATGAGTTACGGAAATCTCAATAATTTTGTGTGAAACACACATTTATCAGTAAACATTTTGAGACTTACATTTATTTGCTAAACTACAACTTTCAACTTTTTTGGCATTTAGAACATAATACTCCCATTTAGAACTTAGTTTACAGTGCAGAGTTTTTTTTCCCCTCGCGACCCTTGACCCTCACACTCCCTGGGTGCTTCTGTAATCATGAGGAGAAAAAAGAGCTGACGGCTCCCTGTAGATATTGGATTAATAAACAAACAGATATTTCATGAGGATTTCAGCTGCATCAGAGCAGGTTGGTCAGATGTTTGTCAGTTTACGATCTTTTTGTAAACTTCTGCCATAATGCTAAACTGTTAGCCGCTTCAAACATTTGCCATCTCTACACGTGTTTGTGTTTACATGGTGCGGGGGCATGTGGGGGTGAGGGGTGTGTGCTGTGAGGTGTGGGAGGTGTGGCGCCGGTTTCCTTGTCTGTTAGTCTGGTGCATCTGGCGACGCAATATGGAAATGCAACAGTGCCGGTCCGGCAAAACGGGGTAGCTTAGAGTAGCTTTAACCTAGCATAAGATATGCTTTTAATGTTTTTTGTTGTTGTTATTGCCTCAACGAAACTAGCATGACATTTTGTTGACTAAAAGCAGGAAAAACGTTGTGATTTTTTGTGAAAGTAATCTGAACACTGTCTTTCTCCAACCCGTGAGTAAAACCTTCCCTCTGGTCTCAGCTTGTGTCCTCTCAGCAGCTCTCCAGCTCCTGCTAATCACAGTCCATTCACCATAACCACACGTCGCCTTCCTTCCCACAATCCCCCTCTGCACTGGGTCTGCTGCACTCCACTGTGCTGCTGCTGTGTGTGTGTGTGTGTGTGTGTGTGTGTGTGTGTGTGTGTGTGGGAGGGCATCATGTTTAATGCATGAGCCCTGATAGACTTATTCATAAGACGGTCTCTCCCCGGGGCTCCTCTCCGGGCGGCGAGGGGTGAGAGGAGCCAAAGTACAGAGACTATTAGCAACTAAACCTGTGTGAAATGTGCTGACATCAAAATGTGCACCAACTGTGTCAAATTTAGCAACGCTCTCAACCTCCAGCTGTTTTACATAACTGTGAACATCGAAATTCAGGACCGCTCCAGTCTTTACCTGTGTCTTTTTTGTTTTGAAGCTTTCCATTACACTCCGAGTGCCCCATACGTAAAAGGTGCGGCCAATTATTTAGAAATAGTTTACCAAAACTCCTATTTATGATGATAAATGTGCCATAAAAATGCATTTAACCTATTTAATATCAGCAAATGCTCCATAAAATCTAGGGATGCACCAATCCGATACTGGTATGAAATCGATCCTGGGAAAAATACGATATCAATTCCAAATATCCAATACTGAAGCAATACCTATTTAGAGGCTCACTGTTTTAAAAACGCAACTTTCGCCAACTAAATCTAAGAATATGAACATGCTACACCTGAAGTTCCGATCCCTAGTTCGTTTTAACCTCGTACTTAAGATCCCGGTGCAAAATGCTGCATGCTAGCGTCAACTAGTCAGGGCTGGGACAGACTAAAGGTAATACAAAAATGGCGGCCACTGCTGGAATGTAGCTTATCTCATCGGCCTGGAGACTAGAGTTGCCGCTGGTCACAGAGATGTCCCCTGGAGATAAGGTGGCCTCCAGGTAGTCTCGGTGAAAACGAACAGGTTCGATTTCAGCGGAGTCTGCATGGACACTTGACAAAGACTCCATGTGGTCTCCGCATGGTCTCCGAGAGGTCTGCATGGTCTCAAGCAGTTGTGTCACAAATACTATTTGTTGTCCTCAACCTGTAAGAGGCTTCTGTGACGTCCCTGCAATGTCTCCGAGATCGGTCGGATACTGAAAGAGATGTATGGAGACGCAACATTACAGCTGCTGGAGACTGTCGCGACCTCTCAGAAACCATGCGAAGACTTCACTGAAATCGAACCTGTTCGTCTTCAGACTCTAGGCCGGTGAGATAGGCCCTTTAATATCCATGTAACCATGGATATTTAGTGTTGAAAAATCCAGTTATCTTTGTTTTTTTTTCCATTACATGTTAACAGATTCCTCCTGGAACCTTCACCTTAACGTGGTGGAGGGGTTTGAGCGCCCGAATGATCCTGGGGGCTCTATTGTCGGGGGCTTGGTGCCCCTGGCAGGGTCTCCCATGGCAATCAGGTCCTAGGTGACGGGTCAAACAAAGAGAGCTTCAGAAGCCCCTTATGAGAGACCAACAGGCCCGGTTAGAACCATGAGGCCGTTCTTCTGTGGACCCACCACCTGCAGGAGGAGCCATAGGGGCTGGTGATATGAGATCTGGGCAGCTCCAACAGCTGCCCCCACCACCCGGCAACGGACAAGTGGAAGAAGATGGATGAATGAATGGAGATATAAATGAAACATGACATCTTGTTTGAAAGAAAAGATACTTTATAACTTTATTGCCCTCACACGGGAGAAAAGATCACCGTTCACTTTTTTACGCACAGCAGCCACTTCTAAGAAAGTCTTTTGTGTCAGTTGGTGTCCGGCTGGATCGGAGCATCTCCAATAAGAACTGCCTTAACTAACTTGATCTCAGTAAATGTGCAAAGAAAACTCATCCCCTCTCTCACTGAGCATTACAGAAATAGAAAGCACAGACATTGCCTCAGTCTAAACCCGTGTAAAATGTGCTGACATCAAAATGTGCGCCCACTGTGTCAGTTTAGAAAGGCCGTGAACCTCCAGCTGTTTTACATACTGCTAACATAAGAACTGAGGAGCGCTCATGCTGTTACCTGTTTGAAAAATGATCCTTAGCAGCGTTCGAAACTGCTCTCTGTAGTATGGAGTGGGTTCTGGATTTTCTTGTGGCTTGTGAACTAAAATGTGCTCCATACAGTTAGAATTAAGACAAGGAAATGCATTAATAGGAAAGTTAGGAATGACTTTGGACCGCAAATAACAATTTAAACTGTGTCCATTCTTCGTTTCATTGTCAAAAACACATGGTCTTTAAGTTTGATTTTAAGATGATTCTAAACACCCACATTTAACTGTAAGGAATTGTAAGAGAGAGAAACAACTGACTGACATGATACTTTAAAAAAAAAAGCTGAACGCTGTCAGTCCACTGATCGCAGTCGTCTGTGTTTTCCAGCCGTGCACCAGGACGCGTTTCCGGGAGCGGACGGCGTATGTTCTCCGCTCGCCCAGTGTGGGGCGCCAGTGTCCAAACATCACTGACCGGGAGCCCTGCAGCCTCAACCTCAACTGCTTCAACTACTTCTACAACATCACAGGTCAGTCGCCATGTTTGCACCAACACGCAGGCGAGGAGGCTGGAGCAGCGCCGGTCGGGCCGTGGCACATGGACCACTGGTGGGACTTCTGCTTCCTTAGGTGGTGCTCTGGCTCTTCTGCAAGACCCTGCTTTAGTAATACATTTAGGTTAGTTTTTTCTGGCTTTGACATGAACTGTTTTGGACCATGTCTTTGGTATTTTTCATCTATTCCTTGTGTAGAAAAGTCAAGCAGTAGGGCTGGGCTATATCATATCATGCACAGTTATAATGTTTGGACTAGGGCTGTCAACGACCAAGAAAAACATTCGCCGACCAACGATTAGTCGACTAAAAGTGGGCGTGGCACGGCGCTGACAAAACTACAACTTTTCTGACCCAAACTCATAGAATTATATCCCACACTGCATTCATAAGACATACAACTTTGGGAGCTCGTGCTGTAACTACTATTTATACATAGACGTAAACGGTGCATTTATGTATACAAAAGTCACATTAATCTCCCCTTTAATCTCAGACTCCAGCTCCCTGCCTCCCTGCTTCTGCTGCTGTACATGTGCTGTCTATACAGCCATATAATCCAAATAAAGCGGTAGTTCTTCTTCCATCATCGTCCCTGTTCTTCCGTGTGTGACACTTGTCTCTGTAATGTAAACACGAGCCATGTGCTTTAGTGTGAAATGCGTGTGCCGTCCTCTCAGGCCATTTCATTTCTTTGACTTTTGCGCTGCACGGTGTAGCAATGAATCGGTTCACATTACGCGGAGCTCCTCGTCTTACTTATCTCGGAAAAAGCCAGAATGAAGCGGAGAAAAACACAGCAGCAACTTTGGTCTGCGAAAGAGCTCACTGTAGTGCTCCACTGCACTACTGGATAAATATGCTGTGGACTGTTGGACCCAAAGTTGAACAGTTTAGGAGGAACACATAACATCATGTGCGGAGGACAAATGGAACAGCACATCAACATCAAAACCCTATGCTCATTTTGAAGTATAGAGCAGGGAAAAATCATGGTGTGGGGCTGTTTTGTTGCCTCAGGGCCTGGACAACGTGCTATCATCAATTGAAAAAATAGTTTATGAAGATATTTGGCAGAAAGACCTAAGACATTCACAACATGCACGGAATAAATAAGTGAACCCTGTATTGAATAGCTGGCTGAGCCTTTTTTTGTAGCAATAACTGCTTTCCTGTAGTTGCAGATTAGACGCTCAAACGATCAAGAATTCATCTTGGACCATTCCTCTTTACAAAGCTGCACATAAGTGAGATTCCTGGGTTCACTTACTTTTTCCTCCCTGTCTTGTGAATGTTTACATGTTACGGTCAATAAAAATATGATCAAATGTAAATGTTTGGGTGGTATTAGTTTAAGCAGACACTGTTTAATCATTCTTATGATTTTGATGAAGATCAGACCACATTTAGTGACCAATTTAGGCAGAAATGCGAGAAATTCCAAAGCGTTCACATACATTTTCATCCCACTGTATGAGGTTATTTAATGTTATAAAAGTTCACAGCCCCATGTTCATGAGCTGCTTCCTGTGATGTCATCGAGTTCACTCATTCCAAATGCTGAAAAGTCAAGTCCACACTCGTGAACTCCTCAAGTCCGTGCTCCGAGTCCGTACCCGGGAGTTCACAAGTACGGAGACTGCTTATTTAGAATTTAGAAACGGCCACACGTGGCATAAAAATGCTTTTATTTGTTGTTTTTAAAATAGCATCTTTTTAAAGAACAGAGAAGCTTTAATTTAATTTAACCCATATTTTGTCTGGTGTCAATGCTAACGCCAAATATATCGTTATCATGATATTTCTCTTCAAATTTTTATCGTGTCCCTACTTCTAGACTTTTAGATTGACATCCCCTTTGGTGTCTAATGTTTTCCATGACATTTCATCTTAGTACAATTTATTCGTGACTTTTAATGCTGTTTAATGCCCTGTCTCAGTCATATCAAGGCCTTTCTCCACACATTTCTTAAGCAGAAGGACCATATGTGTTTCTGATGGGATAGTTTGCATGTCAGTCATCAGAATGTGAAAGAATGCGGCTTCTTGTATATCTGTCTAACCATGTAATATCCTCTGTTAAAAACATCTCTCTTGCCCGTTCTTTTAGAAACATTTCTTTTCATGTCGCCCTTGTTTTGACAATTCACTCCGCACATTACCCTGCATATTTTTTTGGGCAACCTCGTTCTCTGTTACGTCTTGTGTTGCCGCAGAAACAGGCTGTACTGAGCTCCGCGTCTCTTTCCCTCCTTTGTTTTCTCTTTACATCTCGGTCCCCGGTCCCCAAAGTACCGCAGCACTTTGGATCTCAAGGATGTACTGTTCCCAACCAATGCGGAAAGAAAAAAATCTGTCCACCGAGGCTCGAATTATGAGTAATATCCGCACATTCCGCTGCAACACTTGGCCTTCTTCTTCTCCAAATGTTCTTTTTCTTCAAAGCCTCGTTTTGAAAGGGTGCCAAGTTTATTTTGTATTTTTCGTGGGGTCCTTCGGGGTGACATTGTTATATTTTCCAAACAGGAAGCTTAAAGACGCAGTTTTATTTTTTAAAGGATTCTGGTGACAGCCAGTTTATGGGATTGTTCCAAAAACCTCCACTGACCTCGCGCTGATAAAATAATCATGAAACATCAACGGCTGTCAAAGTTCCACCGCAAAGAAAAACTTTCCAGCATGTTTAAACACTTGTGGAACTTATTGCTTTGTTTTTTCATTCATGTTGTTCAGGTTAGAACTCTCATATCACGGCAGGAGGGCCCACGTCCTATCTGTTCAATCCCCGGTGGACTCTTTTTGTTCTGTTTTTGCTTCTACCAAAAACATGTTTATTAGAGTCCACTCTGAGGCCACGATTCTGGGCCTGATCGTGTGCCTCTCGGCTGTAGACTAGACTTTTGCACTGGACGCACGCTGTGAAATCTTCAGCTTCAGACCTGATGCTGCAAGTGGGCTGGAAAGAGACCGGCGGTCAATGGCGATATAATGTGCAACAGTGGTCCTTCCCCGAGCGTTTTCCTCCGTACCAGACTTGGAATATTTTACCTGCACCGGGGCCGTTGGTATATATTCTCTTTCTCTCAAAACATGGACAGCGTTTAACTCCCAGTGGGATAAAGTCTTTAGTTTGGCTTGAGAAAGCTGAGGGCCAGGGCCACTGAAAGCAGGGAAAGTTTTCATTGTCCTTTTTATTTTGAGGTTCTGACTTGTATAAAAAACTTGTGCATGTTAATAGTGTGTTGGCGACAGAGTTTCCCTGCTCAGGCTGAATCAGGATCCTGACGATAGTTTCTCTTTATCAGCCGCTCCTCTCGTCCCTCCCAACAAAGTTTACTGCGGCCTCTTTGTGCGTCAGGCATAAGACACCTGACCTGTTTCACTGCACAAGTGCAAACCACATACACATATTTCCTCACCGCGTCCGGATTCAGCAGATCCCAATCGTGTCTCTCGTTTGACGCACACAGTCATAAGTGTCGCCTATCCTTCTGAAAAGGGTGTGCACCTGCCTGTATGTTATAAAATGTGGCCCTGGATTGTTGGTACTTCTATTTGCGCAATCAACAACGCAACACAAAGACATTGTGTTGTTTTTATACGAAAACAAAAGCCTATCAATTGTATGGCAGTGCTACTACAATACAGTTTTCTAGTTGTTTTACACCGTGCTTTCAACACATAACTCCTGTCCCGGCATCACTGCACTGGCTTCCAGTCCCATACCGAATTCAGTATGAAATAGTGCTTATGGTTTTTAATTGTCTTCATGGGCTGGCTCCCTTTTATTTCATTGAACTATTGTCTGTTCATTTTCCTGTAAGAACCACAAGGTCCTCTTTTCAGTTGCTCCTTGACATTCCCAGGTCCAATTTGAAGAGTAGAGGGAACAGTCTGCCTCTGTGGGTCAGAGCCGCTGAGTCACTGGAGAACTTTAAATCTCACATACCTTTTTCTCACTGGCTTTTTAACTTGAGCTGACCACCTATTATTTGTTATTGTTTTTTGATATTTGCATATTGTACATATACAATTTGTAAAGCACTTTGGGCTTATCGCATGGTAAATGTGCTACAGCTATATGTCCTAAAGTTGACATTGACTCCGAGTCTGCGCGCACATGCTCCTAGTTTAGTATATAGGCTACGTCTCGTGAAATGGGTCAGTATATTAGAAGTCTGACTGAAGATTCAAGATTCATACTCCAGGTAAATGTTCGCTGACTTCTTCCAACCATTCCTTTTTTAACCCTTAAAGATCACACAGACCTCGACAAAGAGCGCTGTGTTCTGCGGCTCCAGCCCGTGGTGGCGGAACAGCTTGTCTCGGTTATTTTCGGTCCTAACGTGCTTGTGTTCAGATGTATTTTGGTCCATCCTTCTGCTGCTGGCATCACTGTCTCCTGCCATTGTCTTCATCTGTTCTGAACACAGTGCTCTTCTGCAAAACGGAGGGAGCAGTTTGGAATCCTCGTAATCACAGGCACAAAACGGCCCCGGAGCCGTTTCAAAATGGTCACGAGAATATTGTGCGGTTTTTTGGGGTCGTTTTTCTTGGGCTAGGTTCAGACTCAAGGCTAAAGTGAGCCACATTTTACTTCTTTATGTTTGTCTCTAGTATATACCCGTGTCTGATGTTTTTGCAACGTGACTTCCATCTGAATGGCCGGATTCAATAAAAACCTCTTCATTCTGTGTTGATGAAGATGGGAGCACAAGAAAACAGCATGTTTGTTATAAATGAGGCCTGTGTGAGGGAGGCTGACTCACCTCACTATGCAATTACGGACTCCGCGCAGACACATTTTTCTGGACAGACATCAGTGCTGCTGGCTCACAATACTCTCCCAGAAACTTGGCTCTCTTATTTCTTTAAATGAAATATGTATTCCTTAAAATCGATCCGTGAACAGTTAAGGGCCCTATGCAAATGTCGGACTTTAGACATTAGGTTCACACATTAGGTTCTCTTCCAAACTCTGATAACCCTCTACTAAAGGAGCATTGTTGTCATCTTGCTGAGCGTTACGAGCATGTTTGTAATGCTGTTTAACACTTTATTTGCAAGTGAAATGGTAAGGGCAAACCTTTTGATGCAAGGGCTACATTGGGCTTTCAAACTTGCCTGGAGTATAATATAATATAACGTATAATTTTCAAATAGAGTGGAAACTTCCAAGTTTAACATCAGAAATGGATGAAAGAAAGTATGTCTCTGAAACAACCAACAAAGTGGGGGTGTCTCTCGAGATAAGGAATGTATAACTTTTATAGCGCCGCTGAGGAAATCAACTTAACCTTTGGGAAACTGTCTGGTACAGAAGCCTGACTGCAGAGGAAAAATGGACGCTGAATTGATGGGATTCCACGCTCAGTATAGAAAATTATGGGGCGTGAGGCGACATCTCAGTCTGAAATCTTTTGAGGAACGACTAAAAAGGAAATGATTTTACATTAACCTACACATCCTGCAAAGTGTTTTTTTGTTTTTTGTTTGTCTCTGGCCCTCACGGGCTCAGGAGCGTCACAACAAGAACATCCGGGTTCCAAAGAAGTACTTTGCACCCCAGTGCTGTTGTCCTCCTGAACACCTCTCGACTGACACTAGAGGAGTGGTTCTAAACTGACCTCAGGACCCACCATCACCTCATGAGGACGAGCCGCGACCTCATTAAGATGATTTCTCTTTACCCATAAATCATGTTGGACAGTAATTTATTGACAGACAGATTACTGTTAAGGATTAAATTAAATATGATGTAAGTTGTGTTTCACTCACACAGATCTTACACATAGTTTTAGAAACTAGAAGGTCTTGGCTTTCGAATGAGGTATCCATCCATCCATTTTTTTTCACTTGTCCGTTGCCGGGTCGTGGGGGGCAGCTGTTGGAGCTGCACCACCCCCTATGGCTCCTCCTGCAGGTGGTGGGTCCACAGAAGGCGAATGAGGGATCACGCTGGTATATAGGCTGTACGGTCTCAAGTCAAAACGCACAATTAACCCTGTGTATTGTCAATGTAAGTGTGCGCACATGCATGGGTTAAAGTTGAAAAAATTCCTGAGCCTGAACTTCTATGAATCATAGAATGATCACTAATAAGCGTTTTTTATAAGCGCCTTTATACGCTCATACATATTATTTATATCTATTTAATGCCAACAACTGATGTTTATTCACTTGTTGGCAATAAATACATCATCTGCAAGTACCCCTAGTTTGGATTTGTGTGATAATGTATAAAACAAAAAAACATACCACATCACAGTAAGTGAATATACTATTTTCTTTTTTTCATTATTATTGATGTTATTACTAACATTTTATAAATGTGTACACTGATTAAACATCCAAACTAGACATCAGACGCGGTCAGTCATTGGAGTAGGGGTCTCACTGGTAGTGTTCGCTCCTAGTGATGGGATTTTCGGCTCTTTTGGCTCCCAAATGGCTCTTCTTTGTTTTACATAATACAGCTTAAATTTAGGAGAGGTTTTGATTCATGGCTTGTAAACTGAGCTTTTCGACTATTCCCTGCACAAAACAACTATAATTAATAAAGAAATTAAAAAGAACAGAATCATATTTATTTTCCATTGCTATAATGAAGTGATATTGGCGTATAGTGGTGTTGTTTTGTCTTCAGGAATCAAAGTTGACTTTTCCAGGTGGTGGAGGCATTGTTTATTATAGCAACACACACACTTTTAAGGCTGGTACATATATGTACACTTTTTTTTAATTTACAGTCAAAGTCCTTAGTGTTTCTCCCATAGCATCTCCCCAGTCCCTCTGCTGCCTGTGTCAGCTCTGCTCCTGGTCCTGCTCAGTCTGTAGCTGTTCGAGCCTCGCGCTGAGAGAGGAATACAGACTCCAGACATCACTGAAGTCCAAACTTTAGCCTGGACTCCTGTTGTATTTCTGCTTTAGTTGCTTTTGTAATGCGCTCATACACATGAGGAAAAGGCCGACATTACGACGTGTATCGCTGCTCCGCGCGTGATCGCATTGTTTATTTTTCACTCCACAAACCCAGCGTAACTTTATCTAACCATAAAACCGAAAATATGAGGCGGATCTTTCTCAAATAAGGAGTGGCTAAAAGCTAGAGATGTACTGACTACATTTATGGATTAGTTTAAGTTTGTAGAGATCTAGATTTTATGTAAACAGCAGGTTGGTTCCTTGTGGACGGGCAGCAGCTGCAGATGTTTTATCTACAGTATTCTCCCCGAACACATTTTAGTTTAGTTCTCTTACTCTCTTTTTCTTTTAGTCTTTGCCCTTCTCTATTCGTCTCTAATGTAGCAGAGAGCAGTGCATGTAGAGCTTGATAAACATGCAATCTTTAAAAATAAAAAATAAATGGCTCACTTGTGGCTCTCATCGTTCACTTAAAGAGTCGGCTCTTTGTATCGACTCGTTCGCGACCGCCCCATCACTAGTGGCTCCTGGTAGCGTAGTTGTGTGAGGTAGAGAACGGACAGCTGCAATGTGACGACTGTCTAGTTCGTGGCGACGAAAAACGTTCTTGCCACTTGTAGCATAGATTAGCTTCCTGGAGCACAGTACGCAGAAGCTAGCACCAGCTTCTCTCAATGTTCTGCACCAGCTGCCAAAAGGTTTATCATCTCGGCCCTTTTCCTCCATCCACGACCAGCGCCATTTATTTTTAACTCCCTCGTCTACTACGACGAGATTTTCCCCAGTTTTCAAAAAGTTGCGCTCCATTCCGCTGGAAAACTTGTTTCGTGTAGTTTTGGTGCTAGCTGTTGCGCTGGCTGACTCAAACACCGCGCGTGCAGCGATCACGAGCGCGCTCACAACACAACCTTGGCCAAAAGACCCGCGCCAGTCTACTCCTGATTTGCTGTGTTTTGTTGCGCTATACACACGCAATCCTTTCATACAATTGGTAGATCACACTTGAACCTTTTTCAAATGACAGCAATCATTATTTATTTATATATTTAAAAAAAAAATAAAGGTGATTTTATTTTTTTTCCTCACGCGGGATTTCCGGCACGGTGCCGGAAAACTTTAAGCCATGCACATGTGTGGGTGATGAGTCTGCATGGCAGCAGGTGCGTGGAATCAATGGCAATGTGCGTCCGCTGTTCAGAGCGGCGTGAACGCGGCGGGAGGAGGCAGGAGGGCAAACACATTCAAGAATAATCTATAGATCATCAGCATTCCAAGCAACATAACCACCTCTACTAAATAAAGACACCAGTGAAACGGAGACATGTCTGAAAAGAGACGATCAGCAGCTGTGGTTTGAAATGCCTGTCCCGAGCCCAGGCATTTGGATCAGAAAAATTATATGCTTCAATAAACTTTACGCAAGCACTAAAGAACACACTGGATTACATGAGGCATGACATGAGGCTGGACAGACAGGTACTACATACTCAAACCACACGTATTTAAATCATATCCAGGTGAGGGAGAAGGGAAGAAAGTGGTGAGATTTACCTCAATTGTCAGAGAAATGTAGTAAAACTATTCCACTGTCACAAAAGTACAAGCAAAGAATCCGGAAACCATTTTCATTCATATCTGAGGGCGTGGCACCACTGATTACAAGCCTTTCAAGTATCCAAATAGAGGCAACAGTGCGATCCGCGCGGTTAGGTGTGTAGGCGCCATTAGATGGCAGGTAACAGGTTAAACGATCGGTTTCACATAAATCCACATTATGACTTTGTTCCATTTCCGAATATACACTACTTTTAGTTCTCTCATGGTTAAAATAAAAAAACTCAGTCTCCTCCAGACTTCAGAAATAAAAGCTCTTCGGACTCGCTGCCGCCATGTTTGTTTACGATTAACCTGTTACTTGCCATACCCCGTAATCAGGGAGCTAGGGTTAGGATTAGCAAATGTGATGTCAGTTGTGTTTCAAGTCACACAGATCTTACATGAAAGGTCGTATCACACTGGCATATAGGCTGTAAGGTCTCACGTCAATACGCTTTGAGCTGAACTCAATTTCAACACTCGAATATTTAACATAAAATATAAAGCATCAGTGCCAAAATCCATCCATTTTCTTCCACTTGTCCGTTGCCGGGTCGTGGGGGTCAAATCACATTGCACCAGCCCCTATAGCGCCCCCTGCAGGTGGTGGGTCCACAGAAGGACGGCCTCATGGTTCTAACCGGGCCTGGTGGTCTCTCATAAGGGGCTTCTGAACCGCTCTTTGTCTGACCCGTCACCTAGGACCTGTTTGCCCTGGGAGACCCTACCAGGGGCACCAAGCCCCCGACAACAGAGCTCCAGGATCATTCAAGCTCAAACCCTCCACCACGTTAAGGTGGCGGCTCCAGGAGGGGTCAGGCCTTAAATGATTCCTAAAAATGTGTGTAATATTGCGATGATTATTATGAAGGACAATGAGTTCTGTTGAAGCGTTTGGTCAATTTTAGTTATGATGAGCTTTATCCGTCTCGCCCCCACACAGGCGAGTTTTCATGGTAAACAAATCTCCGCAAACGCCTCCACGTTATTGATTTGAAATAGTTTGTGTTATTAAAAGCAAAGGATTAAAAATTCAAATCCCACCTCACCTTTAGTGTTATCAGTGAGTGAACATGTGGAGGCAGAACAGTAAATACAAACCCTTCTCTTACTCCTCTTTTATCTGGCGTCTGCACATTGGACCTTTATTTTGGCGTACACATAATCTCACTTCACAGTGTTTATGAGAATTGAACGGTGTGTACTTTAGTGTCTGTTCATTTAGTAAGAAGTGCAGTAAATGCTCCAAAGTGCATGATCAGTTCACTTCATTGTGTTTCAGATCCTTGGTTATTGCCCAAAATGTTAGGAACCCTCGCACCAAGTCTTCTCCCCTCCCTGCCACACATGCTCTACATACATGTCAAAAATATACATAAATACAAATTCAATTATTTTATCCTAAAAATAGTTTGGTTCAGTGGAGAGTGGTCACGCTCAGCATGACCAGAGAGCAACAGAGGGGCAGGGGCTCAAAGTTCAAAAGGGGCACCCCGTTATTATTTCATTATTTTCTTGATTTATTAATTACATTTTTTTATTTTGTTTTATTATAGTTTAGTTTAGTTCATTTGTTTATTTGAGCAGTTAGTCTGCCCAAAAGGAGTGGGCCGAAGCAAAAGGCTTATAAGCGCCCACCCTCAAAATAAAAACAATAACATTTTCATTTAACAATCAAAGCACAAACCACAACAACAGCAGCCGTTTCATTCCTTGTACAATGTCTAGTACAGAGCAAATAACAAATGATCATTAATATATTTCTTACAAATTGTTACTAGTGTAACATTACCGGAAGTCACTATTTTAATGTTATAAAGGCACGTTACTATGTAGCAGTTTATATTATACTTCGTGATCTTGCTACTTCCCAGTTGTCATTACCATCCTCAGTATAATATCAATTTGTGTACACTTTCCTCTTTTTAAATTTTTTTATGATTTTTTTTCTTCATGTATAATGTATTATGAAAGCCCTACATAGTGAAATGTATTAAAAATGCACTTATTATTCTCCAAGATCTTACTACTTCCCAGCTGTCATTACCATCCTCAATTATAGTATTTATAGTATTATAGTATTTATTATTATTTCTTTTTTTGTCAGTGTATTGGCCGGAAAAGGACTTACAAGTAAATTATAAAATAATGTTTGAGTTGAAGAAAACCTGTCTCCATCTAGTGGACGTGTTGAAGATGGCGCTGGGGAGATGGGAAACTATAAAGGGCAAAGAATGTTTGCAGGTGTGGCTGAAGCAGGAGGGCACCGTCTTCGACCTCCACTATTGCCCTGCTGCCTTAGTTCATCTTTGTTTTATCAAGCTGATCACAATTACTACACAAGTGCTTCAATTTGTATATGCACCTCTTTAATTTCTGTAATAAATTCTGTTACCATTTTTGAAATCCTTTTTTTTGGTCGACCTGCTTTGTTATTTTATGTAGAGCCAGTCACCATAGACCAAGGATAACAAGGTTGAAAAGCTGACTCTACAGTCAGTATCTTTTGCATGGGTGGCACCTGCCCCGGGCCACTAGTCTCTGTGTAGCGCCCCTGCAGAAACACAGACCTGGGCTGTGGCTGAATACAGGGGCTTGAGAAAAGGACATTTCAATTCTATGTCTTTGTACCAGATGTAATAGGTCTGATGTTCAAGCCCTGAAATCATATTTAGTATTACACTTGAAATTGAACTGCAACGTCAGTAGTTCGACAGTTTGCAGCTGATGTGAGGCACAGAGAGTTTATAGCTGCTGCTAAATTTCCCTGGTCGGTCTTTCTACACAATTCATGTTCCGTTTATTTACACGACTATCCATTCATCCATCTCAAATACTGGTCTAAAACTTTCACAAACCCTCACATCTACACACATAACTACCAAGTGCTTTAGAAATTAAAATCCTTGCCTTTAACTCCATCGCCATCTGCTAGAGAGGGCGCTTTAATTTTCTTACCCCATGAGGTCGATGCAACAAGATGTTTGAGATGTTTCAAACGGGCCTCCTGGCCCTCCTATGCCTACGGGAGCTTTGTATCTGCACTGAAATGTGTTTGGGCAGCATGAACGTTTATCAAAGCAAATTTGAGGTTTTAGTTGCTGTAACCTCGAGGGGCTGAGTTTTTTTTTTCCTTTCTTGTGCCTCTGCTGTTTGAGTGAAAGACGTGTTTGCCAATCAGAAGAGGCTGCAGAAAAATCAGATTTTTCAAACTGCAAACTATTATCAAAGCTATTAACAAGCAGCGAGCGGTTGGATTAGGTCACAGAAGTATCATTTCATCGCGGAGCGGGTTGTAATGATAAAAAGGCTGACGGCCGTACGTGCGCATCATCGTATAAAGAGTAATTGTAACGTCTTTTTTGGCGTAAATATGAGGCGGATTTTCATAAAACAGCAGTGCTTTTGCAGCTTGGGATTCGGAGAACGCTTTATGGAGCTGAACAGAGAGAGCCTGAGAGCACCACATTTATTTGAGAATGATTCAAACTCAGTATGTTTTTTGGACAAACATCAAATGCTGAGATGTAATAACTGAGTACTGTAATCTTTAACCGTTTCAGAGGATCAGAGGAGACTGAAGGCAGCCAGGTTTCCTCCAGCTGTGGCTCAGTCGCAGTGGCTCATGACTAACACCTTAACACTATTTTGTTGTACGCTTGTACAGTGACAAATAAAGCACGTACTTACTTACTTCAACAGCAGTTCTAGAAGTTTATCTGCTGCACGGCTGCAGGAAAAAGAAAACAGGTTTTATGTTTACACAATGTTGAACTCACAATGTCGACCTGTTTTTCCTCCTAAAATAAAATAAAGATGAAAACGCCTTCTGCCACATGTGTCACATGATGCTGTATCTGCTGCTCCATTTGCCAAGAGAGTGTACTCTTCATTTTTGTAATTATACAACATATTTACATAAATATAATGACAATCAAAGTGAAAGTATTGTATAAGTATTCATAGTAATCACAATACAGTACTCTGATTAGACAAAGTAACGGGATACATTACAAAATACATTTTAAGGCACGTACTCAGTATTCAGTAACTAAATACAATTTCAAAGTATTGTCCCTAACAATGGCCTATGTAAGCTCCTAAATGGGTACGATTTGGGTAAAGCTGACCTGGAGAAATGTACTTGGTTAAGAGGTTAAGTGCTATAGCAGTGTTTTTAAAGACTCATCCATAATCCCTCCGGTGTCCAAAGTCATCCTGCAGTCGTGTGCATTAGCCTTCCCCTCACGTTGGCCCTTTTATTACGAAGCTAATGCTCCGCACATACAGTACAGCAGTGTTTGCTGACCTCTGCCCGCCCCCGTCCCATCGCTCTGTGGAATATTCAGTGTGTGGGAAAAACATAAACACCACAAAATAAAGTGTGAATATAATGTTTTATGGATTACCCTAGTGTCAATCAGGGGGCGAACCTTTGCTAACAACAGTCACCTCAAGAAAATCACCTAAACAAGCTTGAATTCAAGTTATTTTTCATATGCACTTATATTGTTCTCGATTGCTTTAAAAAAATCCCACAGTGTAAGCAAAAAAATGGTGAAACTAATATCAACACTAGACATACCTGTTGTTCTGGGATGGAGATGAATTGGAGTTGATAACCCAATTCGAATATCTCAGAGTCGGGCTGAACCTCACATTCGCTAAACACGTCAAAATGGTCACAAATCGGATTGAAATTGATTTACAAAAGTACGAACACATCCGAGCGTTCATCACGAAGTCCTAACCCACTGTGTGATATTCTCGCACATCGAAGGCTAGAAAGGGTTCTCGATCCAAAGCCTCAGAGCCCGATCTTGTGTTTTTTAAACGCAGACTATATTGCTGACCCCTCCTGGAACCGCCACCTTAATGTGGTGGAGGGTTTGAGCCTGAATGATCCTGGAGCTCTGTTGTCGGGGGCTTCGACCCCTGGTAGGGTCTCCCAGGGCAAACGGGTCCTAGGTGACGGGTCAGACACAGAGCGGTTCAGAAGCCCCTTATGAGAGACCAACAGGCCCGTGAGGCTGTCCTTCTGTGGACCCACCACCACCCACGGCCAATGACGATGTGACCGCGGCCGGGAAGGGGAAGGGGGACAGGGTGGTGGGGGTGAATGGGGGTGAACATGTGCTCGACCAATGACAGGTAGAGAAAGTACCAGCTACAGCTTAAAGAACGGCTCCTCGGTCAGCAGACGCCTCACCACTAGGGGGCCGTCTAGTAGACAGGACAAACCATGAGTGTGAGGAGTGTGTCGTTGACCTGTCCTGTTGCTGCATTGTGTGTGCAGAGTGGAGCACGTGTCAGCTGAGCCCCAGCGCCGTGTGCGGACCCGGCCTGAAGACCAGGATGTTGGACTGTGTGCGCAGCGACGGCAAATCTGTGGACATGCGCTTCTGTGAGGAGGTGAGTCCGGCCGGGATGCTGCGTTCAACTGCACTTTGTAACAACATGGACCGCGGCGGCTTATGGACCAGTGCGGCCCATAGACGTACCTTTGTAAATGTTGTTGGTGCGGCTTATATTCAGGTGACGCTAAATATTTGCATGGTAAATGATGCTGTAATGTGAACGTTGGCGCCCAATGAAAAGCTAAGGAGAGCTTCGTCACGGTTTACAAAACATAGTGTGTGAATAACAATTGTTGATGTTAATGTAGTTTTGTAGAAGTTTAAGCTTAAACTTAAACTTGCTTGGAACAGAGCACAGATTGCTATAAATATCTGTTGTTAAATAATGTGTCCCGGTGAGGCACGGCTTGAAATGACAGACGTTGCAACATTTAAACAGGGCACACTTTATTGTTTGAATCCAAACCATCTCTGTGGTCTGTTCTCTCCTATTGCATTATTCTATTATTATATTCCCCATTTATCTGTCACGCCTTGTGGCGTTTAATGGCGCCACATTAAGTGAATCCCGCCCCGGGCTTTGGGTGAAATGTCCCAGTGCAGCTGTGGTAGTGGCGCTTAAGGCGGCCCCGCCCCCCCACAGCCTCAGAACCCCTTCACAAAATCAGATTATGGGACATTGACTTTTACAGCCGCATCAGTCTCCCCCACTCGGCTGTCCTCGGGCTACAAAGGCCTCTGGGAAATGTAGTCCCTGTCCCGTCTAATGTTTTCAGAGGGGCGTGGTTTAGGAATCTAAATGGTTTTCTATTCTAGAATCTGCTCGAAATCACATTCAGCTGCAGTTTTGAGCAAACAATGATGGTTCAATTTCTGCCAAAAGTGTTCTGTGCTTTTAAAAGTGCACAGATTTATTGCGTGTTTGTAGAATTAAAAATACAGTATTTGTACTTTTGACTGTTTTTGTAAAAGGGACAAGTGCTGCAAATTAGCTTCTGCTATAAGCACTACGTATTCATCAGACTTCTGTTACAGTTTGTCTATGTTTTTGTATCTGTCCCTATCAAATAATACAATGAATAAAAAGTATTACATTTGACTTGCTGCTGCCTGCAGGAACTTTATTTGTAGCAACAAAATCTGAAAAATGAATAGAGCCAGGTTTAAGTGAAGATTGTCCTTGAACAAACTAGTTTTAGTGGAGGCAAACATTTAATTTCTATTAGTTTGTTGGAGTCAAATATAATTAAACCAGGCTCGGAAAAATATATGGAAAAATCCTTTAAAAATATCCTTAAGTACAAGACTGAACAATGTGTCGTCTGTAGGTGCTGCTTATGCAAAATGCACTTTGAGAAAATTGCCATTGAAGCAACAATTTAGTTTGAAGCAATATAAGACTCGATTACTCACTGACCAGACTGAATAGGAAAACTGTGTGTAGAGTTTGGTGGTTATGTTCTGAGTTGTGCATTAGTGATGTGCAGGTTGCTTGCTCTTATCGGGTCATGTATGATATCCTCCTGATGGCGGGGAGGGGTGGGGTGGGTGAACGCGCGTTCTTTTTAGCCTATTTAGCCTCGTCTAATTGTAACATCTTTGCAGCTGGTTTTTGACGTAAGTAAGAGGCGGATTTCGCTCGTGATCCAGAGAACACTTATATGAAGCCCAACGTCCCGGGTTCTTGGCATGTGTCTCTGAGCATCGGTTTACTTTACCTCTGCTCTTTGCCCCGTCTGCAGGAGGGAGTACGCGAGGGGATGAGACATGCCAGTCCCGTTCATTTCTGAATGAATTATTCTGCCTCATTCCTGCCTCTTGCAGAGTTGCATCGTGTGGCCAGTTTTAGGCCACTTTCAAGCACTTTTTTGGACGTAATTAAAGCGGTGGTCCATTCAGACCTGTCATATTTACAAATGATGCTTTATAGATCATAATGCATCATTTGTAATGGTTGCGGGGCGGGCTGGGGCACTGACCCGTCCCTCACTATGGATAATATGTGTGTTTCAGTTGAATCTGGAGAAGCGCTGGCAGATGAACGTGTCCTGTACGGTGGAGTGTCCCGTGAACTGTCAGCTCTCGGAGTGGTCCTCCTGGTCAGAGTGCTCCCAGACCTGTGGCCTGGAAGGTATGGACCGCTCCTTTCTTCTTCTACGGCTGGACGGCTCTGATCTGCACTGGATTATGTGGCGCAATAGACGTGTCCCATTTGTCAGCGCATCTTTGGTTAAAAACGGTGGCTTGTGTTTTGTTTTGTCTTTTTGCAAATTCTTCCTGCTGCCTGTGGAGGGCGCTCCAAGCAACACATAAGAGGCCAGGCAGTTTCAATTTTGATTTTACTCATAGTTTTTGACTTTTTCAGCAAATGACTAAAGTTATTACAAAAAACATTGTAGTCGGAAAAGGTTTTTCCTTGGTCAGTAAAATCATCTGTCAATGGAACAAGTATTATGGTGCTTCATTCAAAAATATGAACATGATATAAATTACTCTTATAATTAGATACTAAATCTAAATGTACTGAAATTAAGTTGTTTTTCTTCTTATTTTAAATGCAAAAAAACATGTTCCATTGACAGACTGCCACGAATTAAGGTCAAATATTCAATCTTATTTTGTGTGATCGGTAACTTGTCTTGCTAACACTCTGTCCTGCTGTCTGGTGCCCTCTGCAGGTAAGATTTGGCGGCGGCGCTGGGTGGTGCAGGCGTCTCAGGGCGACGGTCGGCCCTGTCCTCCACACATGGAGCAGTGGAAGCCCTGCCCCGTGAGGCCCTGCTACTCCTGGAGGTACAGCCAGTGGTCCGAGTGCAGGGTGGAGGTGCGTACTATATTCATGACAAATGTTTATTAAAAATATGACTTAGTTCAAGGCCCTATACCTGATATTTTGATAACAAGCAATAAGAGAGGAAGCTACTAAATTATGATGTTAAACTCAGTCCCAACTTTCCTAACATACAATATTTGTAGCATCCCATTTCTTCACAGTGACAAGTTTATAGCCACATTTCACACTTACTAACATACGAGTTCAGGAAATTGATACAAATACTTTATAATGAGATGCACAGTGTTTTTCCCATAAATGTCTGGAGGACTATATACTAAAACTAATTGACCTTTCGCAAAAGCCCCGCCCCTATTGCTAGCTCCGTCAAGAAGGGGTGTTTATCATGTATCATAACGTGGGAGAAGTGTGTGTTGACTCTTTTTTTTGGTACAATACCATCGTGATATCGTCCAGATCGAGGCAAAACAGGTTACAATGTGCAGTGGAGTAAAATAAAATAGGTAATGAAGGGGACACTACAACTATCGAGACCAATATATCTGAAATATCTAGATATTTGAGGCATTTGTGACTCACAAGGTCTGTGTCACTTGAGAGCAAAAAAAATCTGATTTGGTGTGTAAGGTAAACAGGGCTTAAGGAGAAGGACATTGAGACACATCCAGAGAGGACATTGTGACTGGCCAGTTTCAACAACCTGGGTGTGCCCCTCAACAATAAACTGGACTGGACTGGTCCTAAGTGTTGGGAACGTTACTTTAAAAAAGTAATTAGTTATAGTTACTCACTACTTGTTCCAAAAAGTAACTGAGTTAGTAACTGAATTACTCTATAATGAAAGTAACTCGTTACCAGGGAAAGTAACTATTTGCGTTACTGTTAAAAAAAAAATTGCGTTATATATATATAAAAGAATTTTTATTGGGTTTTTTTTAGCAGTTTTCAAAGGTCAGTTGAAATGAGTTGAACAAACAGGTGTTTTTATTTATGTACTATCATGTCAAAGATGTTTATACTAACTGAATGAACTGAATAGGGGGTAATGTAGGAATACGGCCGTATTCAAAGAGAATGGGGAGTAAAAGAAACATGTGCCAACGATCAGACTTTACGCATAGGCATTGTGCAAGTCTCTCGGATCATTCATCAGGCTAAATATAAGGCTAAAGGCCCTAACAGAAACTTAGCGCCTACTGTCTCTCTGGAGTGGAGAGAGAGAGGGAGAGGGGGGAAGACGTGTCTCCACCGATTCTGCATCTTTGGGTTAAAAATAAGTTCCAACACTAGATCAATGATCACCAACTCGATTCTCCCCCGCGGCCACACCGAGCTGTGGGGAGGACGAGCCGCGGGTCGGGGACACAGAGAGCACGAGCTCTGCACACAGGCAGCGTGAGTCTCTGTGAAACTCCGCCCACCCTCTCCGCTGCTCTCTCCACGCTGACCCCGCGGAGCTCATTCAGTCGAGTAACGAGCCACTTTGTTGACCCAGTAACGATAACGGCGTTGTAACGACAGGGAGAGTAATGAATTAGATTACTCCGTTACTGAAAAAATACCGCCGTTACCTAACGCCGTTATTTTAAACCCCGTGAACTGCCACCTTAACGTGGTGGGGTTGTTTGAGCACCCGAATGATCCGAGGAGCTATGTTGTCTGGGGCTTCATGCCCCTGGTAGGGTCTCCCATGGCAAACAGGTCTTAGGTGATGGGTCAGACAAAGAGCAGTTCGAAGACACCTATGGACAGTTCAATACCAAGGACCGTGACGTCGCCCGGTATGGCGCAGCCGGGGCCCCACCCTGGAGCCAGGCCTGGGGTTGGGGCTCGAATGCGGGCGTCTGGTGGTCGGGCCTCTGCCCACGGGGCCCGGCCGGGCACAGCCCGAAAGGACGACGTGGGCCCGCCCTCCTGTGGACCCACCATCCGCAGAGGGATCCGTAGGGGTCGGGTGCAGAGAGGACTGGGTGGCAGTCGACGACCTGGTCCGCGTGCGCAGCTTCTGGCGCACTGGACCAGCTCTATACCCTTCATCGGGTGCTCGAGGGTTTGTGGGAGTTCGCCCAACCAGTCCACATGTGTTTTGTGGATCTGGAGAAAGCGTTCGACCGTGTCCCTCGTGGTGCCCTGTGGGGGGTGCTCCGGGAGTATGGGGTCCGGGGCCCTCTACTAAGGGCTGTCCGTTCCCTGTATGACCGCAGCAGGAGCTTGGTTCGCATTGCCGGCAGTAAGTCAGACCTGTTCCCGGTGCGTGTTGGTCTCCGCCAGGGCTGCCCTTTGTCACCGGTTCTGTTCATTACCTATATGGACAGAATTTCTAGGCGCAGCCAGGGGCCGGAGGGTGTCCGGTTTGGGAACCTCAGAATATCATCTCTTGCAGACGATGTTGTTCTGTTGGCTTCATCAAATCAGGACCTCCAGCGCGCACTGGGGCGGTTTGCAGCCGAGTGTGAAGCGGGCGGGATGAGGATCAGCACCTCCAAATCTGAGGCCATGGTTCTCCACCGGAAAAAGGTGGTTCTCCCGCTTCAGGTCGGTGGGGAGTCCTTGCCCCAAGTGGAGGAGTTCAAGTATCTCGGGGTCATGTTCACGAGTGAGGGACGGATGGAGTGTGAGATCGGTAGACGGATCGGTGCGGCGTCAGCAGTTATGCGGTCGCTGTATCGGACCGTTGTGGTGAAGAGGGAGCTGAGTCAGGGGGCGAAGCTCTCGATTTACCGATCGATCTACGTTCCCACCCTCACCTATGGTCATGAGATTTGGGTAATGACCGAAAGGACAAGATCGCGAATACAAGCGGCCGAAATGAGTTTCCTCCGCAGGGTGGCTGGGCGCACCCTCCGAGATCGGGTGAGGAGCTCAGTTACCCGGGAGGAGCTCGGACTCGAGCCGCTACTCCTCCACGTCGAAAGGAGCCAGCTGAGGTGGCTAGGGCATCTGTTTCGGATGCCTCCTGGTCGCCTCCCTCGGGAGGTGTTCCAGGCATGTCCCACTGGGAAGAGGCCTCGTGGAAGGCCCAGGACACGCTGGTGGGACTATGTCTCCGAGCTGGCCTGGTGTCGTCTCGGGGTCCCCCCAGAACAGCTGGAGGAGGTGTGCGTGGATCGGGAAGTCTGGGCATCTCTGCTGAGACTGCTGCCCCCGCGACCCGGCCCCGGATAAAGCGGAAGAAAATGGATGGATGGATGGATGGTTATTCCAAACACTGCTGGTCCTACAACTCCGATGCCCTGTATAACAAAGGGCCATAGTGTAATATTATCTTCTTTTTTTATCACAATCTCTTCACAACCTGTTCAGGACACTGATGTGCCTCAGAATGTATGAACTGTGATAAAATCATAGCATGTTCATAATTTGTTCAGAGTGTGTTCACAGGTTGGGGTGGGGTAGGGCAGGGCTGGGATCATTTCCATACCTATAGGAATAGCCTATTTTCATGCAGCCTTTTTATTCAGCATGTTGTGGAGAATAAATAGCTGACTGCTTCCACACTCAACACTGATTCCACACAAAATGCAGAGAAGATTTACCACTCAAGAGGCGTTGGAATTGATCCTGAGCAAAGCAAACCCCTGTGACTCGGATGGCGAGGACATAGACCTTCAGCAAAAGTCGGATTCGGACTCTGAGCTGTCTTCAGATGATGAGACTGCTCCTCGTCTGGAAAAGAGAGCTTGGTTGGAGAGTGAGCCAACAGAGACGGTGAAAGATGGCACAGTGTGGCATGAAGAACATTTGGGGACATGTCTCAGTTCCACTCCAATTGAAGCATACACCGCAGATGGAGAGCCAACAGCAGAGGCCAGAAGAAGTATCAGGGGTTGCCTTCAGAGCTTCCTCTGTTTCATCCCTGTTGGCATGCTTCGTACCATTCAAGAATGGACCATTCAGCATGCACGGCAAATGGATCAGGTGGACTGGTTCATGACCCTCCATGAACTAATGGCATTTATTGCTGTTATTATTTTGCGGGGTGTGAGCAAGGTTCCAACACTGCGTGACAGCTGGTCAGCATACCTGGGAAACCCACTTATCATTGCAATTATGTCACGAAACCGCTTCCAAGACATCATGCGTCTTGATGACATGTTCATGCGCAGTGAGCGAGCGCAGTCAGATAAGTTTGCTGAAATTTTCGATGTGTGGGGATCGTTTGTTACTGCATCACAAGCTACAACCCTGGTCGACACATCACAATTGATAAACAGCTTGTCCTATCAAAGACTCGCTGCTGTTTCCTGCAGTCGTCCCAGTGGGGAGAGACTCTGATGAGGCTGATGGAACCATTCATGGACAAAGGCAGAACTGTCACCACGGACAATTTCTTTACATCACTGTCACTTGCGCGACGACTGCTTAGCCGGTAAACACCATCCTCGGCACAGTCAACAAGATTCGCCGGGAAATTCCTCAGTCAAATAGACAGAAGGAAGGAAATGACCACTCAGGTGTTTTCCACCACTGGTGCCACGCTGACAGTGTATGCGGCCAAACAGAAAAAGACCGTCTACATTCTCAGCAGCTTGCACATCCACGTGTCTCCAGATTTTTTAGCTCACCACATAGAGTTTAGAATACGGCAGGTTGTGAGTTCAGTTCTCCTTCTTTTTGCATTGGCCACTACACACATCATCTGGGCCTGCAGCCTGAGCCTCCACAGGCAGCTTTGAGTTCTGCAAATGAAAAATGTATGCACTTTTAATTGGGTCTTTTTTTATTTATTTATTTATTTTTCAACTTTGGGTTCATCAGTCCACAGAATATGTTGCCAGTAGCGCTGTGGAGCATCCAAGAGCTCTTTTGCAAATCAAAGTTGAATATTTTGGAAGGAACACACAACGTCATGTGTGAAAGACAAATAGAACAGCCTCAACATCAAAACCTCTCCTCACTGTGAAGTCTGGAGCAGGAGCATCATGCTGTGGGGACGTGTTGCCTCAGGGCCTGGACAAGGTGCTGTCATCAATGAAAAAAGGGATTCACAAGTTTATCATATTTTGCAGAAAGACCCAAGACATTCACAACATGTGAATAAATAAGTGAACCCCTGTTTTAAATATCTGCTGATCCTTCTTTTGCAGCAATAACTGCTTTTCTGTAGTTGCAGATTAGACGTTCACAACGATCAGGATGAATCTTGGACCATTCCTCTTTACAAAACTGCTGCAGTTCAGTGAGATTCAGGGGGTGTACTTACTTATTCCTCCCTGTCCTGTGAATGTTTACATGTTATGGTCAATAAAAATATGATAACATGTCATTCTTTGGTATTAGTTTAAGCAAACAGTGTTTATTCATTCTTATGATGAAGATCAGTGTAACCACTGTAACTCTGCTCTCAGTCAGTTCAGCGAAAGTGCAAAATCTCTTTCTGATTTCAACACCTCAGTCATTATTTGAGACGATTTACAAATGTGTGTGTACCTTTATTCATGTCTAAAACAGCTGCAGCCCAGACGAGTTGATGCGTACCTGTCTGGTCTTTGTGCGTGCGCTCAGTCACGCAAATGTTGTTAGCATTTAGCCTCTCCCAGCTAAGGTATAGCTCCAAGCTGGAGTGAAGTTAGAAGCAACCAAGCTGTTCCACGTTTTTCCTATTTAAATACAGTTACGTGAGTAGTTGCATGATCCAAGTCTAGTTACACAAAATTTGTGCTCCAGTTTGGAACTATACCTTTGCTGGGAGAGGCTAAATGCTAACAACATTTGCATGACTGAGCGCACGCACAAAGACCAGACAGGTACGCATCAACTCATCGAAGCTAAGAACATATCTCAGAATGGAAAAACAGTGGCCTGTTCCTTTAAACCTTATAGGGTAATAGGACAACTGTGAGAGTCCATCATTAATGATCATACAAAACATCCTGACTCTCCCGATTACACAGCATGCCTTCATCAGCTATTAACTCAAATGAAAATAGTATTTGACTTTGGTAAAAAGGCTAGAACAGCAGAAGAGAATGTTCTCCATATGGAATGTGCATATATTATATGCATATATTATATGCACATTATTTCCAGTTAAAAACCAAGGCTAGCATGTAGAAATAGGCATTTTTCAAAAGCCTTGATAAAGTGTAATATCGGAACCTCTGTATTTGACATTTAAGACATCTTCCATAGTTATCATCCAAACTCTTTTATTATTAACGGCAACATCGACCCGTTTTCTTCCTCCTAAAACAGCAGCCCCGACGTTCAATCGATTCTCCCCGAAAAGCGAAGCCCAACAGAGAGTGAATAGTCCAACCTGCTGCAGAACTAGAGACTTTCAGGTGAACATAACAGGAGCCCCCCTCGCCGCTAAATCAATCCTTATAACCTTCAGCGCTCTCCGTCAGTCAGCGCCTCGGCCTGCGCTGTGGCGGAAAGAGTGGTACATTTGCATTTTATCATGCGATCGGTGCAGTCGGCAGCCTTGGGGTTGGGGTGGAGAAATTTGGCTGTGATGATGCGAAAAACTCCAATGACAAACAAATTTTTCTCTTAATCCGTATATTGGGGCAGCAGTGAGAAACCGGCAGGTCAGCCCCAGTTCCCAGCTTAATATTGTTATTTCGGTTGAATCAGTGCATTGTTGTTCAATGTAAAAAGTGGGAAAATTCACTTTGAGACACAATTTTACCTGCAGTAAAATTTTTATAAATCACATACCACGTCCAGCATTCTGTTGCATTTTCCATGTAATATTTTTGACCTGCTTGCATTGTTTGTTCAATCTACACTGTAAATAGGCCTTTCTCTGCGCCGCCCTCTCTTTACCATTTGCACCTTCACTCTCCCCTTTCTGCAGTTGTCACAATGGCTTCGGAAAATAACCTAGTCTTTTTAAGCCTTAAAGGGCCTGTCACAATTGGCGCACGGGCACTATGCGATCGTTTGTGGCCTCAAAATACGAAGGTCGTGCGTACGTGTTGTATACAAGAACTGGCGGACCCAGAAATGCAGAAACGAAAAGTTCTTTTATTTACATGACACGCAAGTGGATGGGGGTGAGGGATGAGTGATCCTGGGCGGCAAGGCAGGTAGGTGGAGATGGGTACTTGGTGGATGATCCAGACGGAGACACAGACAGAGGGCAGATGGCAGTGGTACAGGAACTGGCTCCAAAAACTGAACAGGACGGATCGGGCCGTTTTTCTTCTGTCCGAGCCCGGCCCATGGGGGGGATGGGGATGGGGGGGCTCGTAGCATAGTTGAATTCAATACATGTCTAAACTTCTCTCTGTCCATGCGCTTAAAGCGAACGCACACCGAGACGCTTTGAAACAGTTTCACCACATTTCTGTGACGCGTGCCCTTCACAGAACCCATTAACCTGCCTAAAAGAGCCACGTTTCCCTTTCTCTTTCAACACGGACTTGCCTGTTTTACTTTATTTTTGATAAATGGATTAATCATGTATTTAAAGTGCTGCACGGTTTGAGAAAAGTCTTTGAAGTGAGCGCGTAATGTTAGCATGGCACATGGCGCACAGCGTTATGCACCACCACCATTTCAGACAGGACTGGACTGTCCCGTTCACTCGGTGTCTGAGAGTTCAGCTCCACAGAGCGCTCCCTCCCTTAAGTCAGAGCAGGGCCTCAGCTCAGGGTCTTGCTGAGCTTGATGCGCTAATGCCCCAGCCATGTGTGGGGCGGCCAACATCGCGCCCAGTTTCTTATTATTTTCCCCCCCCCCACTAAAAAGAAACGCTAAGTCGCGTCAACTAAACGGGCCCGTTTTAATGTCACACCAGTTTCAGTGTTTTTAACGCGCTGATGTGTCCGAGTCAGACCTGAGCCCGAAAATAAGTTCTAAGCCGGTTGCAGCACCACTGTCCGCAATGTCATTGTCTGTGGCCCCTGAAACACTCACTTTCTTCCTGGCACCACTCGCATTTGGACACTATCCAAATCCACCTCATCCAGTCGCAGCCCGTACTCTATTGTGACTGCGATTTCTTAAAAGTCGACTTTGCGATCTTTGCGGCTGATGGCAATTTCAATTTTGGCGCAGAACAAATGGGGGACAAAATCGCAGCGGTCAATGCGCCCATTGTGACGGGCCCTTTAGTCACACCTCCGTGGAGACGAGCTGCAGACGTCCCGCTCCAGAAGAGTTACAGTCGGGTCATTTCTGTATGACCCGACTGTAATCGATTTTATATAGCGCTTTTCTGTTCACTCTGTATAGACATATATGTATATATTAAAATAAGTTGAAATAGGTTCCATTGCCATAGGCAGCAGTAAATACAGTAAATGGGTTATAACACGGACTTAAACATAGTCAACGTTGAGGCCTGTCTCACGCCGACCTTTCAACCTTTCACTCATAAGAGAACCTGCTTTACAATCTGGGGTATTACCTAAATATAACAAGTTACAGGAAGAGAAAAAAAAAGATTAAAACAACAGTAAGGATGAAAATGTCACATGACTTTCAGATAAAAAATGCACAAAAACAATGTTTAATGTGTTTAATGTAATACTATTGACAAATACAAAAATGCAGTGAATTGTTTACACGAGGAATGACCCATGAAAATGAATAAGATGATACACCAGAGTATTCACAGGAGTTTATATTCATGACTCAAGTAGAGGTCAAAGCACTCTAAGAAGTGCAGTTGCTCCGAGGTCAAATCAAAACGTCCCGTTAAGCTTATTTCTCAGTTGTGGTTCTTCTCGGCCGAGCGGAGAAGCTGACCCCCTCCTCCTGTCTCCGTTTGCAGAGCGTGGTGTGCGGCGCCGGCCTGCGCTTCCGTAACCTGACCTGCTGGGTGTCGGACGGCTCGCTGGAGGACCCCGGGGCGCAGGTGGAGGAGGAGCGGTGCGCGGGGCTGGAGCTGGCTGTGGGCGGAGACAAGAGCATCAGCCTGAAGGAGGCCTGCACGCTGCCCTGCCCAGGTGACCCTCGCCCTTCTTATCTGCTCCACAACACCGCCGCCATCTTCACTCATTATAGTCTGTCTGGGAGTCTTTTGGCCTTTCTTTATGTCTTCTACAGCAGTGGTCGGCAACGTCCGGCCCGGGGGACACTTTTGGCCCGTTGCCAATATTTTTTGGCCCGCCAGAGGATATGTATAAAAAAATATATATATATAAAAAAAAAGAAGCCTAGCAGGGACTTCTTTATCCGCAAATGTTTTGCCCCTGATCTTTGCTTGTGTTTGGCACAACACCATTCCACTGTTGCATTTTAACTCGAAAGGTCCGCACACACTACACGACTATATAGAACGTCTGGGGGTTCACTCTTAACGACTGAGAATCGTCAGAGCGAACACACTACACGACTCTGACAAACGGCTGATGTTTGATAACACAGCACGTCTGTGTCTCTACCGCTTCATTTCTCCTCCAGCTTCAAAAACTGACCCCAAATCTGCAAAGATAGGCCGTGTTTATGAGCGTGCGAAAACATGTGCGTGTCCCAGTTTGGTCAGAAGTGTCAACAGTGTCACAACATCGCAGTGCAAGGCTCCTGCTACTACGAAGCCTTCAACTTGGCTATAGTTCTGTCAAATGGAGATAAAAGTCGGCGACATGAAGAAGTGGGACGTATTTCAGTGGATTTAATAAGAACAGGAGACGGGCCTCCGCCCCGAGATGGAGGAGACAGCGGAGAAAGCGGAGCAAGGCGAGCCGCTAGTGGCGAGGTGAAGCTGAACAGTTCGTCTCCAAACTCAGTAAGTGCCGCTAAACTCTGTTCGCGGTTGAAATGTAGCTTGAAAAGGTGGTTCTCGTGAACGTTTGGTGATATAAAGTTGTGCTGTTTCGTGTGGGGCTGTGGCCATGAAATGAGCCGTTTGTGCCGCTGTTTTCACGGAGAAATGAAAATGAGGCGCGGCTGTGTTTTTCTGTCTTTATTTTATTTATTTATTTATTTATTTGAACAGGGACAGTGTACAATATACATTAGCCTCAGAAAGGAGAGATGCATTGTACCAGGTTATAGCACTTGTGCTAATTTCCACCTGCAGTCCCTGGGCCTATTGTACATGTTTTTAGTGATAGGGGAAACCGGATTTCACTCTGTCATTGGCCGCTGCTTTCTGTGTGTTCACTTTGGGTAAAATCACCCACGTTTCTCCTGTGCGTCCAAAATCAGGCTTAAAAATCAAACATGTTTGATTTCCTGCGACTGTAGTCCAGTCGCGTCTGACTGCTGCCCACACTACACGATTCAAACACGAGTCCAGTCGTGCTCCTGGTAATTGTTAAGAGACAGTCCTAGAAACCTTCCTGTCGTGGTTTCATCTGTGCGCGGTAAGAGGGGGTGCATTTTTCGGCGGCCATTCAGTTTTCGGCGTAACACCGGGTCAAAATCCAGGACGCTTTAAGCGAGGCACAATCATGTATGTATAGTTTGGGGTTATCTAGTATTCAATATCCATGCATGAATAAATCTATTTTTTATCAATTGACCGGCTGGCCCGCCATCTATCGGCGTAAAAAGATTTGGCCCGAAGCCAAGCCAACTTGCCGACCCCTGTTCTACGGGATTCCACACTAAATCGCTCAATAATGAATCCACTGTAACTTAAATTTTCTTGTAGTTTTAAGACGCTGCCGGTGAAAAGAGTTTAGCAGTGGTCCATTTATTTTGTCTCGTTTTCTGCTTTGAACAAAGTGTTTACGATGTTTATTTGATGGCTGGATGAAGTCACTCCAACATGGCCGCGCTCCGCCGTGTTTCCCGCACGTATGAGCGCATCGTTATAACACATACTGTACCGGGGCATTAACGACCACAGATTCGAAAGATCGACTTATTTGTTTAAATAGTGGAAGTCGAGTCAACGAGTCTTGTGACGACGTCGTCATATTAAACGCGGAGGAAAAACGCCTTATTTACATCGAGTACATTAAGTCCACGTCCAAATCCATCATGTAATAATGTAGGCTCACGTGTAAGCAAGTTTTGCAGCTTATTTTCTGAATTAGTTTACAATATAGTGGCTTATTTTCATATCCTAGGTTTTACCTTCATTTTTCAGTGTTACCTGCAGCTCCAGAAAGGTTGAGTAGATCCGCGTCCTCTCTCCTCCTCCGTTTGTCTCGTAATTCCACTGTCCTCCTGGTTTTATCTGTAGGCCTACTCCTCTGGACTGTCTATAGGGATTATAAAGGTCACGTACGGACAAAAGGAGCCCAAGACCTTCCGTACGAACTGTTCTGCGCCAAAGGTAGTATTTATAGAACTCAAACTGAACGTGACCGTACGCAGACCACACTTTCAGAAACGCTGCACAGACGCGAGGAGAGGCAGCAAGGGGGAAGTCAGTTTGAGGAAATCAAGTTGTGTGCACATTTTAAACCGCGTAGCTTTCTTCTTTATTTAATCATCACCTCATCCACCAGAAATGATTGGTAATACAAATATTAAATATAAGAATGAAACCATAGGCTTTGAGTAAAGCGTTTAAATATTTCGTTCTTATACTTTGAGCGTCACAGATTACGACAATATTTTTGTCAAAGAAGTGCACGCTCATGTACGCTCATGCAAGGACTCCTCCGAGCGAGAAGCAGGTCCAAGCTCCATAACCTCCCTCTCTCTCACCACCCGGACTCTGCTCCTCATTCACACCCAGAGCGAACCTGCCTCATCCTAAAACCCCGACTGCACGTACAGCGAAGAGAACAAGAACCAATATCTGAGAGATCCATCCATCCATCTTCTTCCACTTTTTCGTTGCCGGGTCGTGGGGGCAGCTGTTGGAGCTGCCCAAATCACATTGCACCAGCCCCTATGGCTCCTCCTGCAGGTGGGGGGTCCACAGAAGGACGGCCTCATGGTTCTACCCGGGCCTGTTGGTCTCTCATAAGGGGCTTCTGAACCGCTCTTTGTCTGACCCGTCACCTAGGACCTGTTTGCCCCCGACAACAGAGCCCCCAGGATCATTCAGGCTCAAACCCCTCCACCACATTAAGGTGGTGGTTCCAGGAGGGGAAAATCTGAGTGAATAAAAGCTTATTCTGTAGTTTCAGGAAATTTGAGCTCCGTGAATTGCACTGGCAAATATCCCAATCAGGGTCTAAAAGGCTCTTCTTTACGTTCGAAAAGTGTATTTCTAAAGGTTTTATTGATGAGACACTGCACTCTGCAAATACTTTCAGAGAAACAGCGGTAACGTGTCAGTATCCACCCGGTGTCACTGCTGCAGCGTTTGGCCCCTCCCTCTCTGCTCCCGGTGTCTCGGTAAAACCCTCTCATTATCGCCTCATGTTTAGGTAAATCTCATTCATAAGTTACTTTGCACCAGAGGTGCACATACAGTGTCTTGCGAAAGTACTAATACACCTTAAACATTTTGTCATGTTTACATAAAGATAAAGATTGTATTTTACTGAAAGTTCACACACAAGTAACAGACAACTGTGAAGTGAAAGTAAAATTATACATGATTCTGTTATTTTACAAAAAATAGAAAAGTGAAAAGTGGGGCGTGCATAAGTATTCATACAGCATGACTTAATACTTTGTGGAACCCCCTTTTGCTGCAATAACAGCAGCAAGTCTTCTGGGGTTTGACTCTACAAGGTTTGCACATGTAGAGACTGACATTTGAGCCCATTCCTCTTTACAAAACAACTCCAGCTCTGTCACATTAGAAGGAGAGCGTTTGTGAACAGCAGTTTTCAGGTCTTTCCACAGATTTTCAATAGGATTTAGGTCAGGACTTTGACTGGGCCATTCTAACACATTAATATGTTTGTTTTTAAACCATTCCATTGTAGATGTTTGTGTTTAGGGTCATTGTCCTGCTGGAAGGTGAATCTCCGCCCCAGCCTCAATTCTCTTGCTGACTCCAGCAGGTTTTCCTCCAAAATGTCTCTGTATTTGGCTCCATCCATCTTCCCAACTAGTCTTACAATCTTCCCAGTCCCCGCTGAGGAAAAGCAGCCCCATAGCATGATGCTCCCCCACCATATTTGACACTGGGGATGGTGCACTCAGGACGATGAGCAGTGTTAGGTTTGCTCCATACATAACGTTTTGTCTCATCTGACCAAAGCACCTTCTTCCACATGGTAGCTGTGTCCTCCATATGACTTCTAGCAAACTTCAAACGGGATTTCTTATGGCCTCCTTTCAATAATGGCTTTCTTCTTGCCACTCGTCCATGAAGGCCAGATTTGTGTAGAGTTCGACTTATAGTTGTCCCATGTACAGATTCCCCCAGCTCAGCGGCAGGACGTTGCAGCTCCTCCAGAGTTATCTCGGGGCACTTGCATTTCTGACCAGTGCTCTCCTTGTTCGGTCTGTTAGTTTAGGTGGACGGCCGTGTCTTGGTAAGTTCGCAGTGGTGCTATACTCTTTCCATTTCTGAATGATGGATTGAACAGTGCTCCGTGAGATGTTCAAATCTTGGGAAATCTTTGTATAACTTAACGCTGCTTTAAACTTCTCCACAGCTTTATCCCTGACCTCTCTGGTGAGCTCCTTGGCCTTCATGATGTTTTTAGTGACCAATACACTCTGACCATAGCTCTGAGGCCCTCACAGAACAGCTGGAACTATACTGAGAGTAGATTACACACAGGTGGCCTCTATTTAATGGTTAGGGCAAGGTGTGAACTTTCTGCAGTCATTAGGAATGTTATAAAGGCAATTTAATGCACTCAGAAAATGCTGTATTAATACTTATGCACGCCCCACTTTTCACTTTTTTATTTTTTGAAAAATAACAGAATCAAGTATAATTTTGCCTTCACTTCACAGTTGTCTCTTACTTGTGTGTGAACTTTCAGTAAAAAATTCAAAATAAAATCTTTATGTTTATGGTTGTAAACATGACATGTTCAAATGTTCAAGGTGTATTAGTACTTTCGCAAGGCACTGTAAGTCCCTGACCTGCAAGTCCAAGTCCCATGGTTTCTATGTTTTACACTAATTTAAATCACAGTACAATAAAACTATTAAAATCAATAAACACCTGTAAATTATAAACAACTATTGCCAAGCCCAGGGCTTCCACACACAAATGATCAATATCTCAATATTTCTATGAAGCATAAGGCCATTCACAGTCAATCCCAATGTAATGGTAAGTTAGGAAAACACAGAAATAATATAAACTATTTACCACTGTCTAAAGCTGTGGCCCAAGGCAGACCCTGTGTAATTCATTCAAAATATTCCTCCCATACCACTACATTTCTTAGTTCAGTTTTGTAAAAGTAACATTAGTATAGTTATCACAGCTGTACTCTGTCACAAACATGTCTGCAGGATTAGCTTCAGAATGTTACGGAAGTGCCCTGTACCATAAAGTAAAACTCCACTGTGGATAAGAATACTTCCAGTCTTACCTTGAAGACGCAGGTTTACAGACTGTTGACATGAGGCTCCTATCTTCAGCCTGTAGCTACACGACATGACCCTGCTATATCTACTGCCAGCTTTTGGTCTTTGTTTCTCTTTTGTTGCTATTTTGACAAATTTTTTTCAAGAAGCTTTCAGATTTTGGTAAGGCCAAACTGGAGCAAATGTGCTCGGTTCGGGTGGGGGTTAAGAGGTTAACTCTGCCTTTTTCCTTCACTCTTACTGTGGCGCTTACACTCCCAATGAAGGCTTACTAGTCTGTTAACTAATACATCACAAAATAATAACATACACTTAAACCTGGCTCTGTCCTTTATTAAAATAGAAAATATGGAAATTTTTTGCAACTCATTTTTATTCTCATATTTGTCAGTAATCTACAGCAAAAGTTTCAGTTTCTCTATTGTTTCCCCCATTCACCCACAGTGACTCGCCCTAAGTCTTATGATGATGGGCTTTAAACATGTGGAGGAGAGGTTCCTGTTCTCCTCCACAACTCCTCCGAGTTATTGATGAGAGAACAGCATAGCATTAATTAGATGTTACATGACATAACTGTCATTAATGTTGCAGCCATCTGGAAAGAAACAAGGTTCCTACTCTTGGAGAACGCCCCCTAATGGACACCGGCCTCTCTGCATGTGCTGGTTAGATCCAGAAACGCCGAGGACTCGCTAAAACAACAGCTGTGATTAAAACCATGCGCAGGTTTTCATAAAAGACACAAATCGATGATGGGCGCTCCGCGGAGACAAGCAGCCTGCACTTATTACAGAGAGCCGCTAATGCCGTCTGCATCGATCTGTGTATGAACACGCTTCATTTCTGATACAGACACGGGTTATAAAAAATAAAACTGTGCTCTCAAATGGATCGGCGGACGCACTCGTCAATAGTAAGGACATTTATGAATGAGTATTGAGTGCGCTGGATTACATTAGTGTGGGTGAAACTGCAGGCCAACCTTGAGCGGTGGTGGTAAACTACTATTGTAGCCACAGTTGCCCTGGGGTAGACTGACGGAAGCGAGGCAACCAGTCTGCGCCATCAAACCCTCCGACCACCACCAACCACTCACTCACACACTACATTCGCCAGGCTTCCTGGTGTTCCCAAACGGTCGGCCAAGTATCGACCAGACCCTTCCCTGCTTAGCTTCCACAATCTGACGGGATCGGGCAGAGCAAAGGTGGTATGGTCACGAAGTAAGTGAAAACTCTGAGGACAGAGCGTGGAGAAGCTGATCCCTCTCTAGCTCCTGGTCGCTGGTGAGGAACCAACAGAGGTTCCTATGCTAAAGTAGATATGAGAGGAAGCATACAAGCTCCTTTCCCTACCTCTTTCCTCACTGACAGCTCTATTCAGATGCTTCTTATCATGGCAGACACTGACGCATCCGGTTGTGGCGCTTACCCATTTGCACTTTTCGGTTACACCCCCAATAAAGACCAGGACAATGCAGCGTCCCACTCGTGACCAGAGACAAGGAAGCTTCAGTGACGCATCAACTCCTGCCTCCCTTACTGTGATAAATACACGGAGGAAGTCATTCGGGTGTGGCCAGGCTACCCAGGTGAAAATTAAGTATACTGCAATATAGGGCTGCAACTATCGGTTATTTTAGTAATCGATTATTCTATCTATTATTTACATTGATTAATCGATTAATTGGATAAGTATTTTATTTATATTGAAAAACTAGATTCCATGACTTTAGAGCAGATTATAAAAGGAGAATAAACATAGTTTTAAACAAATAATTTTTCTGCTAGAAATAACATAATTTATTCTTCATTTCTTCAGTTTATCCCAAAAGCAGCAACATTTCACTCTCATAAAGAGACACCTGTCCTCATGTCCATGATGAGGAGAGAGCACCTTCATAGTGTCTTTTATATCAGTACGTTTACTCTTATTCAAGTGAAGTAGGTCCTCTTTCTTTCCCAGGATCTCAACCAGAGGGGTTTTCTAGAAGAGGGAAAACATTTTAATGATTGTCATAGTGTTGCCATAGAGCATAATGTGTCAGTTTTCATGGTTGATAAATGTATTTGTTGTGAGAAATGAAATGATGGATATGAGAAACTTTAAAGTACAGGTGAAACAGTATGACTGTTGGAGTTTTATTTTGCTTTTGAAATAGTGTGACCACCTCAAATAGTTTAACCAGAGACCAGTGGCACAATTTGGCAGAACTTTGAAGTACAGAGGAATTCGTTTTTTGTTTTTTATAGATCAGGCATGTTCATCCAACTAAAGAATGACACACACCTTTTCACTGTTACAACGAATATAATGCTGGACTAGCAACAGATCGCAATATATTAATAAATATAAAAATAATCAAATAAATCATGAGTTAGGCTTCAATGAAAAAGTGGCACATTTTAAGCACCAGGAGGGACAGGTGGTCACTATGTATTTATTTATCTTCATTTCAATGCTAGATGCAGCGTAAAGATATTTAGCGCAAAAAAACTGTGCAGCAAGGGAAAAGTAGATACAGTAGGATGTGAAAGTCTGCGTTTGGTGAGGAGGGACAGAGATGAGTTCGCCTTATGTCACACTTTGAACAGTGGATGAATGTGTAGATTGCCCGTCCTGATGGTAAATCCTCATTGAAGCAGCTGTTAGCATTGTTGTGGCGCGATAGCGGGGGAGAGCCGTGTCCTTTCGCCTCGTTAGCCTCTGTCCTATCTTCACCTCTCGTTTCTGAGTTTCTTCTTGTTTGAGTCGTATTTTGATGATTATGACAGCCTGGTTCTCCGCTCTGCTACCTGGTTCTGCCCGGCTACAAGAATTAGCACAGCTAGCTCCGCTCTGTGGTTTACTACCATCATTGAAGTCAATTAAATGGAAGAGGCATGATGTCTCAGCTCTTATCTCTTTCAATAGTTGTGCTCAGTAGCGCATGACTCCAGTTTCGTCCGCCATTACGGCCCATGGTACCCGTATGACGCGTCACCTGTATCTATCTTGTATTACTAAAGGTTATGATTCACGAACTGTCCATCATAAAGAGGTCACCTGACCTTACGCTTAGTCTGAAACTCCAGGTGCCCTGTGGACCATTTTACAGGCCGCTCCTTTTACATGAGTGTCTATGACACAAAGGGCTTTTTGAGCTTCAGGCTGCAATACCACGGCCTGCCACTAGCACAAACTGAAATTGGGTGAAAAGGGGCGTATCCCCCCCTTGACTACCATAGACTCAGCTGTGCTCTTCAGAAGCGGTTGTTCAGAAACAAGCGCCGCTCCGGAGCTGCCCAAATCACATCGCACCAGCCCCTATGGCTCCTCCTGCAGGTGGGGGGTCCACAGAAGGACGGCCTCATGGTTCTAACCGGGCCTGTTGGTCTCTCATAAGGGGCTTCACCCATTCATTCATACACCAGTGTACCCAGACACTGGAGGCAAGGAGGGTGAAGTGTCTTGCCCAAGGACACAACGACAATGTGCACCTTCAGGAGGTGGGATTCGAACCCCCGACCTTCCGATCATGAGACGACCCGCTCTACCATCTGCGCCACCGTCGCATATTTTTTGACATATTTCAATATATATATATATATGTATATTTTTAACAATGTATTCTTATCATATTTACTTTATTATATATATATATGTATATACATACACCGGATTTTCATCCGTTGTCCTCTTAAACACCCTCCACGCAGATTAAATACAAAATAAGTTGTTCCAAAATAGTACACTAAAAGTTAATTTAAGTTGGATACTGAAAATATATTTATTATATTACATTTTAACATACGTAAGTATATATTTTTTTCACCTGGGTAGGCTTTCATAGAAATGTACGTATAACTCGCACTTTCCCCAAGAGAAACATCTGTGTGACGTCATGTGCATAACAGAAGGATATTCCTGCCCCGGTGTTTGGACATCGGAGCTGCAGGTATACATGTGTTTGGACGCTCCACAGTATTATAATAACAGTTCCAGCCCAGACAGCGGCAGGAGTGGTCCCTGTCTCACGGCTCAGGGCTGTGTTCAGCATTTGCGTCTGTGAGGAGTTTTTATGCAAAGCCAAACTGTTGAAATATCACCGTTATCAGACAGCGCTGGATTTATGAACTCCTCTGTCAGACACTTTTACTCCGGCTCCCTCTCGGAATAAAGTGGCCATGATTTACTCAGTGGAGAGCTCTGTGCAGTGAGCTCCCCTCAGACTGTGATAGACTGCGGGGATCTATTGACTGCAAAGTGATGTCGGCGAGGAAACGCTCAAGAAACAGTTTGGACTCGTTTTACAGATGTGATTTTTCTCTTGTCCATATTTCTGAGGGCGAAAGTGGCTCAATTCAGGTAGACTTTATCCTTGTATCCTCTGCAACCTGTAAGCAGCCAATAACAGAACACTGTGAACTTTCAGAGGCACTACAGGGCTTTAGTTCCAAGAGGCAACACAACGACACTAAGCCAGGGTTTCCGCACAGCATAAAACAACAAACAAGTCATACATTTTTCTCCAATGTTGCCAATTTGCCAATGAATATCAAAATGTACCCTCTCAAATTTGAAAAATTTTAATATACACTGTTTGTGACATTGAAATTCAAATGTTTTGGCCCTTGACATGGCATTAAAAAGCATTACATTTGACCTGCTTCTGTAGAAACCCAGTAAGCGTACACACTGTTCCCTCCTGACTACCAGGAAAAATGTTCTTGTTGCATGTTTGGTCCTCCATCTCTGAAGATGGATGGACCGTGGTGTCTCAGAGCTTCGTTTGGCTGAGGGCGGAGTGTAGTCATCTTCATCCATCTCTATAGTTATTTCCTTCATGAAAATATACCTCATTACAATGAACCGAACATATGTCTATAGAGCTTCTTAGTAGCCAAAGCAGACAACCCCAAATAATATACACTAATTCTGCTGAAGGGCAGGTCATAACTCTGGCAACAGCTGCAGCTGTTAGCTTTGCATTAGCTCTGCTACAAACTGACTGAACCCAGATAGGAACTCCGTGCTCCTCGCGCCTCAAAAAGCGAATATGACAGTGAAAAAGAGGGACTTGTGTGGGGATATAAACAGTCGGATAGCGCGCATTGATCAAATAAAGTCTATGGTATCATTTGGCCTTGTCATAGTGTCTTAGTGCAGATGTTTCTTTCTGGGCCAAAGTGGCTCTGATGTCGGGTGAGAATCAGCCACAGCCATCACTGGGCACAGCCGTACAGTAGGCTGTGGGTGTTGCGGTCGCTGTTGTAGTGGTTGTGTTGGGAATATTTGGCAGAAGCTCAGAAACGGACGATGCAGCTGCAGCTCGCGGCTGCTTATGCACAAGCGCATATAGAGGAAACACATATTTTAACATACAATTTGATGGATAAAAATAATGTCAATGAAAAATGAAAAAGAATACCTAAGAAAATCCTTTGAAGACTTTTTAATTCTTATTAAAGGTCTTAATTTGGCAATTTATGAAATATCAACGTTTAATACTTTTTAAGACCCCGCGGATACCCTGAAGAAAGACACGTTACAGAACTTCAGAGCGTTTTCTCAAAATTAGGTGTTCAGTCCACTCATGCAACAACCTCAGCATTTTAGTCACTCCAACAGACTCCGAACTTTCCCGCCTTGGGCTTAACAAGATTTGTAAGAATTTTTCTGAGGAATGTTTTAAAGCTGGGGTACCTGATTTTTTGGTGTTGTAGAATACATTTATTTTTGCCACCTCAGAGTCTGTTGTAAACACAGAAAAACACAGACCTTGTTGTATTGTCTTCACCTAAAGTTTTATTGAGCCATGGATGATAGAAGTCTAATCTAAATTAGTGGAATTTATCTTAGGGGTGGCAACCCCTTCTTCACTTTTTCACCACTCAATGCTGTATACGGGTAATTACATTTTTTGAACAATTTGAACACACAGGAGGGACTGTGAGAGCTAGAAACAAGTTTGGGCCAAAACAAAAAAAATTCACTGTTTTAACAGGAAAAATCAGGTATCTTAATATTTGATTTTTTCTGCTTGGAAAGAGGAGCAACATGTCCAGAGAGCCCTCTCAGACTGTGGCTATCCTAACTGGTCTTTCACTAAAGCACAAAGGGCAAGAAGACCCAAAGAACCAGACAGACAGACTCCAGAGCCCAGAAGAAAGGGAGTCGTAGTGCCGCATGTAGCCGGGGTCTCAGAGAAACTTCAGAGAATCTTTAGGCAGCACAGGATTCCAGTGAACCACAAACCGGTGAACACACGGAGACAAAATTAGTTAATCCCAAAGACAAAACTCCGAGCCACAAACAAAGCAATGTGGTTTATTCTACTCAATGCAAAGAAGAAGAATGCAAACAACATTATATTGGAGAAACTAAACAAATTTTACAGAAGAGACTTTATCAACACCGAAGAGAAAGCACAAGGGGCCCCCAGTCGGCGGTGCACCTCCACCTCAAAGCCTCCAACCACTCCTTTGAGGACGGGGAGGTCAACATTTTAGCTAAAGAAGAACGTTGGTTTCAGAATCAGAATCAGAATCAGAATTCGTTTTATTGCCAAGGTTTGTGAACAAGGTTTACAAACTAGGAATTTTACTTGGTTCAAACGTGCGACATAAAACATATAACACAGAATTAAGATAAAAAATAAGCTAAGAACGTTAAACTATAAGGCTATAAGGGCATGCATAAAATAAAAAATATTAAATAAATAAGATAAAATAAAGTGACATATGTTAAGACAACAACAATTTGACAATGAACAACAGCGGGATTGTATATACAGATGTTTTGGCATTTAAAGTGGTATTAAGTGTTTAAAGTGATAAAGTGATAAAGTGATAGCAGCGGGTCTAAGTGTGGACACACCGCACACTGCAAGAGCAGATACATCCATGACTCTGTAACTGAGCTACAGAGACTTGTAATTGTTCATGAGTCTGATGGCGGAGGGGAAAAAACTGTTCAAGTGGCGGGAGGTATGGGTCTGGATAGACCGTAGCCTCCTGCCTGAGGGGAGAGGGGTGAATAGTCCAGGGTGAGAAGGGTCAGCTGTGATCTGACCCACACGCCTCCGGGTCCTGGAGGTGAACAGGTCCTGGAGAGATGGGAGCTCACAGCCAATCACCTTCTCTGCAGCACGCACAATGCGCTGCAGACGGTGCTTGTCCCGTTCTGTAGCGCCGGGGAACCACACGGTGATGGAGGAGGTGAGGATGGACTCGATGATGGCCGTGTAGAACTGCGCCAACATCTTGGTTGGCAGCTTGAGTTTCCTCAGCTGCCGCAGGAAGAACATCCTCTGCTGGGCCTTCTTGATGAGGGAGCTGATGGTTGGCTCCCATTTGAGGTCCTGGGTGATGGTGGTGCCCAGGAAACGGAAGGAGTCCACGATGGAAATGGGGGTGGAAGAGTCTGTCAGGGCAAGGGGGGACGGTGGGGCTGTGTCTTTCCTAAAGTCCACGATCATCTCCACTGTCTTCTGGGCGTTCAGCTCCAGGTTGTTGTGGCTGCACCAGGACGCCAGCCGTTCCACCTCTCTCCTGTAGGCGGACTCATCGCCGTCCGAGATGAGCCCGATGAGGGTGGTGTCGTCCGCAAACTTGATCAGTTTAACGGTCTGGTGGCTGGAGGTGCAGCAGTTTGTATACAGGGAGAAGAGCCAGGGGGAAAGTACACAGCCCTGAGGAGTTCCAGTATTTGTAGTCCGAGTGTCCGAGACGATCTTCCCCAGCCGCACGTGCTGTCTCCGGTCCGTCAGGAAGTCGGTGATCCACCTGCAGAGGGAGTCGGGCACGCTGAGCTGGTAGAGCTTGTCTCGTAGCAGTTCAGGGAGGATGGTGTTGAAGGCAGAGCTGAAGTCCACAAACAGGATCCTGGCGTAGGTTCCTGGGGAGTCCAGATGCTCCAGGGTGAAGTGGAGGGCCAGATTGACTGCGTCGTCCACAGACCTGTTGGCTCTGTAGGCGAACTGCAGCGGGTCCAGGAGGGGGGCGGTGATGTCCTTGAGGTGAGGCAGGACCAAGCGCTCAAAAGTCTTCATGACCACAGACGTCAGTGCCACCGGCCTGTAGTCATTAAGTCCTGTGATCCGTGGTTTTTTAGGGACAGGGACGATGGTGGACGATTTGAAGCAGGACGGCACGCGGCATGACTCCAGGGAGGTGTTGAAAATGTCTGTGAAGACGGGAGCCAGCTGATCCGCGCAGTGTCTCAGGGTGGAGGGGGAGACACCATCCGGCCCAGGGGCCTTCCGCAGTTTCAGTTTCAGGAACTGCCGACGCACTTCCTCTTCTTGGATGGAGAGAGCAGGGGTCAGGGTTTGTGGAGACCTTTGATGAAGTGCTGGGGTCGTTGATGGTAGAGGTGATGATGGGGGGAGCAGGGGCAGCTGGAGTGTCTAGAGAGGTGTCAAAGGCTGATGGGCGTTCGTGGCGGCAGTAATGTGTGTTCAGACTCTGGGCGAGGCACAGGTCGTTCAGAGCCCGGGGGGCCTTGGGCTTGTAGTTAGTAATAGCCCTAAGACCCCGCCACACTGCTCCAGAGTCATTGGAGGAGAACTGATGTTGGAGACGGGCAGAGTATGCAGCTTTAGCTTTCTCCACCTCCCTGCTAAAGCTGTACCTTGCCTCCCTGTAATGGTCTCTGTCGCCATTTTTGTGGGCCGTCTCTTTCTCCTTTCGTAGGTGTCGGAGTTTGGGGGTGAACCAGGGTTTATCATTATTAAAACAAACCCTAGTGCGCGTTGGTATGATGCGCTCCTCATTGAACTGGATGTATGAGGTCACAGTGTCCGTATATTCATCCAGGTTGTTGCCAGCCTTTAACGCTTCCCAGTCTGTAGTCTCCAAACATGAGCGCAGCTCCTCCACAGCCTCAGTGGTGAACGTCTTTATTGTGCTGACTACAGGTTTAGCGAGTTTCAGTCTTTGTGTGTATGAGGGGATTAAGTGGACCATCACGTGATCTGAGAGTCCGAGTGCAGCGCGGGGGACAGCGTGGTATGCGTTGCGTATTGTGGTGTAACAGTGATCCAGCGTGTTCTCCTCTCTGGTGGGGCATTTAATAAACTGTCTGTATTTGGGTAATTCCTGGCTCAGGTTCCCCTTGTTAAAGTCACCAAGCACAATAACAAGAGAGTCCGGGAAGGTCCGCTCCGTGTGTAGTATCTGCTCCGCGAGCGCGCGCTGAGCTTCGAGAATGTCCGTGCCCGGCGGTAGATACGCTGCCACCAGAATGAATGAAACTATTTCCCGCGGTGAATAAAAAGGCTTACAGTTAATGATGAGATATTCCAGAGCAGGAGAGCAGTGTTGGGAGATCGCTGTAGTATCAGTACACCAGCTGCTGTTGATGTAGAAACAAACTCCACCGCCTTTTGTTTTCCCGGAGAGCCTCGGGTCCCGATCCGCGCGGAGAAGCTGAAAGCCCTCCAGGTGAACCGCGCTGTCCGGGACCTTCGCGCTCAGCCATGTCTCCGTGAAACAGAGAACGCAGGACGAGGAGAGGTCCTTGTTCCTTCTCATCAGCAGCGCTAGTTCGTCCATCTTGTTGGGAAGTGAGCGAGTGTTCGTGAGGAATACGCCAGGTAAAGGCGTGCGTGCACCGCGCCTGCGAAGGCGAACAAGGGCCCCCGCACGCTTTCCCCTCCGGCGGCGTCTCACTCGTTTGGTCAAAAAGTGGACCAAATCCGCGGCTGTTGCCAAAAAAGAAAGAGGCACGGTAGCACAGCGGTTAGCTTTTGTGCTTCACAGCTAGAAGGTCCGGGGTTCGATTCCCACCTGGACGGGGCCTTTCTGTGTGGAGTTTGCATGTTCTCCCCGTGTCTGCGTAGGTTTCCTCCGGGTACTCCGGTTTCCCCTACCACTAAAAACATGTACAATAGGCCAGGATGAATGAGAGTGTGTTTGAGAGTGCGCATGGGGGATGACGGACGCAAATTAGCCCAAGGCTACAATCCGGTGTGGCTTGTTTACATGCATGAGACCCATGTAGGTTCATTAACATGCACTGTCCCGACCAAATAAACCAATAAATAAAGAGGAGTAAAAGAAGCTATTTTTTGTCAGGAAAGAAAATCCTTCCATGAACCGGAATGGCGGTCTCAGATTTAATCTTCCGTCACTTTACTCCAATCTCCTTCGGGGGAAACCGACAGGGCGGGGCCAGTCCAAGGAGACGGCACCTCAGCCAACAAAAGAACAATAGGCAGGTAATTAGTAGTGATCAGCCATGAATAGGACAGGACTGACCGATACTGAGGTGAGCAGATCGTTAGAGACACTCTACTTCAAAGGTGTTTACCCACAGGTGAGAGTAGCTGTGATTAGAGGGGAGGAGCCGGGCCAACCCTAACTCCTCCCCGTTGGTCTATATATTCAGCTGCGGCCAGAGTGGGACTTTTGTCGCTGACGAAGCCTTTTGGATGAGAGGCGAAACGTTCAAAGACTTCAACTACTGAGTACAGAAGATGAATCAAGTACCTTCATTGAAGATGGACAACTCCTGTACGACTGAGAACTTACACAGACAAAACTATACAACCTCCTCATGAGGTGGTCCACTTAATCGCAGCTTCTGTCACTTCTCTCTCCCTGTTACGTAACCTGGATTGGCGAGCGAGGCGACTGGCCCAGATCCACTCCATTTGAAGCTCTCTTCCCAATCTGCCGTTTTTGTGAGGGCTTTTAAACACCCTGCCAGGGCACGGGCCGACGGGGGCAGGGGGGGGGAGCACTGGGCCAGAATCCGCCGCCGAATATTACGGTCAGTCGGGAATTGTGTTTGGATTATGGGGCAGGACGGGCGGCTTTCATGCGGCGCCTCGCCCTCCCGCTGCTAATGGAGCACTCACGCGGGCCTGCCAACGCTCCAGCGGGGGAGGGATGCCAAATATAGGATCAGGTTGGCTGGGATACAGTCTGAGGTGTGACCGAATGTGTGAGGTGAAGAAGACGCCCGTGTGCTGTAGTTTGAAAATAACAACATTGCTTAATATTTGATGGCATACATTTCTACAAAACACAAAAACATATGGTTCAAAAGTCATTCGTCTGCAAGTTGCGCTGATATTTGCTGTGAATTCTAACCTCTTACACAGGCACATTTTCTCCAGTTCGGCTTTACCCAAATCTTAAAGTGTCTGGACTGGAGCTTTCAGCCTCTAGGCCAGTGTAACGCTAAGGATCTTTTTCCTCGCATTGTTGCCATGTTCACTTTCTTTTTCATCTCATTTTCACCGCTATTTTGTGGCTTCTTTATTGTATTTTTGTCAAATTTTTGCTGCACTTTCATCGCTCTTTTGGTCACTTTTGGGTCACATTTTTGCTGATCTTTTTTTTTAAAAAAGGTCACTTTTTAAGACTTTTTTGTTGCGTTTTCATCGTTGTTTTATTCTTGGTTTTTTTCTCACTATTTTGAAGCTTTTTTCAATTGAGCTTTTAGATTTGGGTAAAGCCAAACTGGAGAAAATGTGCTCGGTTCGGGTGGGGGTTAAGAGTTTAATCTGTTCACTAATCTTTTTTTTTTAACTTCATTCCTCTGTTTAATTGGATGTTTCTGAAGCTATAGAGATGAAAAGGCACAGCTTTGATGTGTAACAGACCCAGGTTTTGGGCCTGTTGGGCAGATTCTATGTTCCTGTAAAACAGGGAAATGAATGAGACAGGCGACAGGTGAAGTTTCTCAATGCCTCGCTTCTGCCATATTTATTAATACAATGACATGTATCAAACTCACAGCTTTACAACAACTGTTTTCATCAAAATATGCAATAAAATGTCCTTCATGTACAGTAACTTAAATGACTTTTCACAATTACTCTTTTTTTACATTGACCAAATTCACAAATATGAATTACCTGTTTTTTAATTACGTTTTAACTCTTTATTCTATTTAACTTCACTTATTACTAATTTTAATCAATTTATTTTTAATGTTCGCAGCTGGACTGGTTTTCCACATGTAGTTAGTTAGCTTAGCTAGTTCTAGCTTATCTCCGTCTAGCACGGCTCATAAATTGCATGGTAGAAACATGCATACTGGCAGGCTTAGCTTTAGCTTTTAACTTTTTCCAATATGCTTTTACTATAACTACATAACACGTTATCTCTCTGCCAACGGCATATAAACATATACACATGTCAGGATACCATCTGGAGCTTATATTACCCAAAAAAAAAGAGGAGCTGTCAATAAAATATACGAATATACGAACACAAAATGGCGCCCGCGGCATCGCCTTGACTTAGCATTTTCACGTCTTTTCACATGCTCAAAACTCAACAAAAATACAGTGTTCATTGACTGATTTATAAAGACACGGTTAGCGGTGTTTCTTACAAGTATTTTCCGACCCATTTCATGTGGTTTATACTCGTTTACTAACCTGTAAAACAGGGAAATGAATGCGACAGGCGACAGGTGAAGTTTCTCAATGCCTCGCTTCTGCCATATTGAAGAAGGAGGGCCTATGACATCACGATACCGTCTCATGGAGTAATGTGCCACCTTCTGGCGTGAGTGTGTAACTACAACTAAAACAAGGTTATTTCCTCAAATCAGTCTCTCTTAAAACCCAAAACAAATAATGTGAATACACATTAGTGTGTCACAGATGCACATTCAAAACATTGTATTTGGGATTAAATTTGCTGCTGCCTGAACACACTAATTAGAGTTCTATATTTCGTCACAAACATGGAACCTTTTTCAGAGCCAAAAGGTTCCATAAACGAACCCTTTAAAAAAGGTTCATCTGAAAGAACGTTTTTTTTTTTACATTTTAATTTAGTTTAGTTTAGTTTATTTGTTTATTTGAGCAATACACCTTGTGCTCAAAAGGAGTGGGCTGAAGCAAAAAGCTTATGAGCCCCCACCCCCAAGTGCAATAAAATAAAAAAGAACATTTCAAAACATTACAAGCAGCTACATTCGTACAGACCAACTTACAAACTTACAACAACAAAAATATATGAACTGTTTATATAATTAATTGGAACAACGCACAGCTACAACAACGCTCTCGTTTCATATACGATGTCTAATACAAAGCAAGTCAAAAAATGTGTTCCTTAATATATTTCTTGCAGATTTTTACCCGTGATTACCGAGTTACTTTTATGGTATAAAGGTACATTAATAGATATTATAATCTGAGATCTTGATGCTTTCCAGTTGTCATTACCATTCTTAGTATAATTTTAATTTGGGTTTAATTATCATCATCATTATTATATATTTATTTAATTAAGTTATATGTGAAGTATGATGTTCCTGCATAGTGTGGTGCATTAAAAAGCCAGAGAGTGGGCCAGTTGAAGAGAGCAGTAACTCCCCTTCAACAAACCCCCTAACAGCTGATTTTGTAGAATATGTTCCTATGCTGAGTGGTGCATTAAAAGACAAGGTTTAGAGCCCGTTGGGAGGGTCCCTCTCAACAGATCCATAACCTGCCAACCCTAATTCTCCATTTGTGAATTTGAGCAATAGAATGACAACCGTTCCAAGCAGCAACACTCTTCCTTGAATATAGAGGAAAAAATACACATAATTGATTCTACTGCTCCCCCTAGTGGCAACACATTTCTTCTTGTCTGTATATTTCAAGAGTCTTTTGTTTGTATTTATATTTGAACAGGTTGATGTTTGGACATCGTTTCAAATCCATCTCCAGTTTATTCCACAATTGTACACCATTAACTGTTGGACTAAAACTTTTCAAAGTTGTGCTATGTTTCTGAATCCTAAAGTTTAATTCATCACGTAAATCATAACAACCAGTACGTTCTTGGAACCTTCTTTGTAATTGGTTTGGTAATAATTTATACTTTGCTCTGTATAACATCTGTACAGTTTGGAACTCAACAATGTCACAAAACTTCAAGATCTTTGATTTTAAAAATAATGAGTTTGTGTGGTCCAAAAACCCAACTTTATGAATTACTCGGATAGCTCTTTTTTGCAACAATATTATTGGTTTAACTGTGTTTTTATAAGTACTACCCCAAACCACAGTACAATAATATAAGTAGGGCAAAATCAGAGAACAGTATAAGGTATGTAGAGCTTTGATGTTTAAAATGTGCTTTGCTTTTGCTATTACTGAAATGCTTCTAGAAATTTTCGTAGATATATATTTAATATGAGATTTCCAAGTAATTCTGTCATCAATAATCACAACAAGGAATTTGATTTCATGGACTCGCTCGATAACAACACCCTCTATCTGAATTGCTTCCTGAGCATTGGAATTACAGTTGCCAAATATCATAATTTTGCTTTTACTCAGATTTAGAGATAATTTATTTTGTTTGAACCACTTGTTGACACTTTTGAGTTCCCAGTTGACAATCCGACACAGCTGCTGTAAGTCGTCTCCTGATGCAAAAATATTTGTATCATCAGCAAACAAGATAAATTTAAGTACTTCAGATGTTTTACAAATATCATTAATATACATATTAAACAATTTTGGACCCAGAATAGAACCTTGAGGTAAACCACAGACAATTTGTCGACAACTCGACTGATAGTCACCGATTTCCACACATTGTTTTCTATTTTTTAAGTAACTGGTAACCCACTGTAGAGCTACCCCCCTAATTCCATAATGTTCTAGTTTATTAATTAATATATCATAGTTTATTGTATCAAACGCTTTACTCAGGTCAATAAATAACCCTATTGCATATTTCTTGTTATCTACAGCATTAGTTATTTCTTCAGTTATATCAAAGAGCGCGTGTGAGGTTGAGTGATTGTTCCTAAAACCAAACTGATTGTCCGAGAGTAAATTACACTTTTCAATAAAGCTGTCAAGTCTAGAGTTAAAAACCTTTTCTAAGATTTTAGAGAATTGCGGTAAAAGGGAAACAGGCCTGTAGTTTGTAAAGAGATGTTTATCTCCTGCTTTGAACAGAGGAATCACTTTTGCTACTTTCATACTATCAGGAAATTGTCCAGTTTGCAACGATAAGTTACAGATGTAAGTTAACGGCTTAGAGATACTTTCAATAACAGTTTTTAAAGTTTTCATGTCCATGTCATGGTAATCGGTCGAGGTCTTATTTTTACACCCTTTAACAATGTCCAGTATCTCCTTTTCCTCCACAGGTTTGAGGAACAGGGACATAGGATTTGTGTCTATCAGTTCACAATTATAGTTCTCAACATTTGCAATTTTTGCAGCAAGGTTCGGTCCAACATCTACAAAGAATTTATTAAATGTATCGACTACTTCATTCATATTATTTAAAGTGTTATCCTCATCTTTGAAATATTTTGGATAATTAATCGTTCTTGGTTTATTTCTAATTATACTATTTAAGATATTCCATAAACCTTTAATATTATTCTTATTGCTATCTAACAATGTATTATAATAATCCTGTTTACATTTTCTAATGATACCTGTCAGTTTATTTTTATATTTTTTATATTTATCCTCAGCTTCTTTTGTTTGGTTATTTATAAAGTTTTTGTAAAGATTTTTTTTTTTCTTGCAAGCATTTAGTAAACCCTTAGACATCCATGGTGTTTCTTTACACTTTCTGTTTTTACAGTATTTCTTCATTGGGCAATGTTTGTCATATACTTTTTGAAATACTCGCGTAAACTCATCATAAGCCATATTCGTGTCATTCTCTCTGTACACAATACTCCAGTCTTGAGCTAAAAGCTCCTTTTTAAATGCATCAATAGTTTTCTCTGTTTTTACCCTTCTAAACCAATACTTATTTTCCTCCTCATCTTTTACATATCCATTTTTATACAAAACGAAAACTGGAAGGTGATCACTAATATCATTTATAATTAACCCGCTGACTGTATCATTTTCTATTTCATTTGAGAAAATGTTATCAATCAAGGTGGCACTATGGGTTGTAATTCTACTAGGTTTGGTTATTAGAGGAAACAGACCTATACTGAATAAAGTATTTATAAATTCGTCCGACTTTTTATGTTTATATGGGTTTAACAGATCGATGTTGAGGTCTCCCCCCACAAACATGACTTTATGATTTAATCCTGAAAAGTGCTCCTCCATCCAATTTGAAAAAACATCTATATCAGAGCCAGGTGTTCTATAAATACAACTTACAATAATATTTTTCTTTTTTTGCCTTGTAATTTCAACAGTAAGGCATTCAAGTGTATCTTCCACCACCATTGTCTTATTTTGCATTACTTTGTAACTATAGTTGGAGTCTATAAACATAGCTACGCCCCCTCCATGCTTGTTCTTTCTGTTCATACTTATAAATTCATAACCCTCAATAGAAAACTCAAATTCTCTGTCATTATTAATCCAGATTTCTGTGATTAGAATGACACTGAATGGTGTGGAAAACTGTTTTAAGAAGCTTTTGATGTGGTCAAAGTTTGCATAGAGGCTTCGACTATTGAAGTGGATTACAGTGAATGCCTTAATGTTCTTAAATTTACTATTGTACAGATCCTCTGTGTAGTATTGACAGTCATTGGTAGCTCTAGTAAAAAAGTTATTTTCCGGGTCAATGTCGATCTCAGTGTTCTGTAGGTCGTATTGTGAGAATGTAAAATCCTGAGTGTTTGCTTCAGCAATTCTCCTTATTGAAAAGTCCAAGTCGGTGCTTCCTATAGAACTATATGTATTACTGGACATGTGAAATTATGTGTTTTTACATACCAAAATCCATACGTTTTTCTCGGTGTTTATACTGGATGTGGTGTACTGCTGCGTGGACGTATAATGAGTTTGTCATATCTCAAGAAGGCGATCTCCCCCCTTTCTCGTGCAGCTCTCAGCTCCGGCATCAGTTCTTTACGTTTTCTTTTTATTGATTCGGTGTAGTCCTCGTTAATGAAGATTTTTGTTCCTTTGAGTCGTTTGGCGCGCTGTAAGATTTCTTCACGATCCTTCCACCTCAGTAGTCTGGCGATGATGGGTCTCGGCCAGTCTCTCCCTCCGCCGGGTTTCCCTACGCGGTGAGCCCTCTCCACCTCCACCGCGTGATGCAGCTGGAGCTTCTCCTTCAGTATCTCCTTAACTTTTTCCTCGGCGTCGGCCCAGGTCTCCCCAGGCGACTCCAACACTCCCTCAAATACCAGGTTGTTTCTGCGGCTCTGCCCCTCCAGATACTCCAGTTTGTCCGTGATGATGTGCAAATTGTCACATACTTTGTAAAAGTCCGTTTGTAAAGTGTTTGTGCGCTCCGTGAGTTTCAGATTTTGTTCTTTTAAAGTGTCCATCTCACCTTGCGTGAACTGCAGGCTTGTTTTTAGTTCTTGAATGTCCTTAGTCTGTAAATCCATGCGGGTGTTTGTTGATTCCATGATGAGTTTTATAAATCCTTTGAAGTTCTCCTGTTGTTGTTGAATTAATTTCCTGAACATGGCCCTCTGCTGCTCCATGAGTTCCGTGACTCGACTGAGACTTACGTAGTCCTCCTCAGTCGCCGCCTCTACCGGCGGCTTTTTTGGCATTTTTGTTTTTGTTTTGCAAACCAGTAAAATAAAATAAAATAAAAGTATTAACTTGTTCAGAGCTTATCTCTAACACCGCCAACGCTGCCACAGCAAACAAACACAGCGCGCACTTCCGCTCTTAAGATGAAACAATTATGTAAACATTGTTTTATTGGTTAATTGTGTCAAAACAGTGAAACTGAACAGTGAATAGTTTTTCTTCACTATTCTATACCATATCTTGGTTTAGTTTGAGGGATCTTCCTCTTGTTCTGGTGCTGTCTACAGCCTGGAACACACTAAATACTATTCACGTGTTGAATAAGGAACACACACGGCTTTTCTCTGGAGCTGCCTACTCGTCTGTAAAAGGAACAATGAAACCAGATTATGCAGCGTATAATAATGAGGCCCATAACATCATGTCGGGCTTTAGGTCATTTGACATTTTAACCCCATTTAAATCCCTCATTGAAGCCATAATCACTGTTGGCCTCACGTCATGGTTCTTCCTGACAGTCAAATCCAAACTCTCCCGCATCATCGGTCAAGCCTCGAAAATCGACCGGTACAGTTTGAACTTTACAGTCGCTGAGCGCGGAGGAAGGCCACCCAGATCACTGAGGACCCCGCACCCACTTCAGCGCTCCCTCATGAGGTCCCCCTAACCCACAAAAAACACATTATTAATGCAGTCACAAATAAGTGTTCTGTTGTTCTTTTTGATATGTTGAATTGAAATAGGCCTTGGGCTTTTATAGAAGTGTGTTTGAGCCGGACAAAGAAGAATTTCTGTCACCTTCTGGGACAGACAATAATGTCCATCAATCCAACAGTGGGAACCAGATGTTTACGTACACTACAGACACATATGCATTATTTTTAAATTAGCGCCTACTGTTTTTAAATTCATTTATATTTTCTAAATGCCAGAAGTTATGTTCTACAAAGTCAGAAGTTTACATACACTAAGATTACTACAATTTGTCCTTGGAAGTACAAGTCTGGTTCGTCCTTTCAAAAGGCCTAAAGGTGCCATTTAGATAAGAATGAAGGCGGGTTCTGTGACCCAGAGATGAACATGCTGTGTCTGAAATGTGAATGTCAACCCAAGAACAAATGCAAAGATGGTGAAGATGCTGAACCTGGTAAGAGTTTGTCCAGAGTGAACCACGTACTGTAATGACATGGACTGAGGGGGAACTCTACCAGGAAGAAGCTCTGACTCCAAAAGAAACACAAAAAAGCCAAATGCACACAAGGATAGAGACTTTAATTTATGAAGACATATCCTGTGGTCTGATGGTTTTCTATTGTATATTTTTTTTTTTGCTATAATGACCAACATCACGTTTGGAGAAAAAAGCCTGAGAACACCATCCCAACTGTGAAATACGGGGTGGCAGCATCATGCTGTGGGGCTGTTTTGCGGCGGATATTCAAAACGTTTTATCCAAGTCATACAGTTTAAAAGCAATGCTACCAAATGGTAAATGGTCTTCAAAGCAAGTAACCAATCACACTCATTCATACACCAGTGTACACAGACACTGGAGGCAAGGAGGGTGAAGTGTCTTGCTCAAGGACTGAAGCGTGGACCTTCAGGAGGCCGGGTTTGAACCCCCAACCATGCGGTCATGAGACGACCCACTCTATCATCTGCGCCCCAAATATTAATGAAATGTATGTACACTTTTGGTTTTGAATAAATAATATAAAACTGTGTAGAAAATGATATATTTCATTCCTCTGGCATTCAGCAAATAGAAATATTTTTTAAAATTCTAATTGACCTAAAAAAAAGTAGTTTCATGTCAGACATCAAGCACATTGTGTCACAACAGCTTCAGCTTACTTTAAAGTCAGCCTGATGGAAATTCATATTCAAGACTTGAAAAAACACTTTCTTTTCATCCATCAACCTATATCACAAAGTACAATTGAAACTGAGAAATCAAACAGCTCTCTCTCTCAGTGTGCATGTGTAGGGACATGAAGGAGTCTGGTTCCCTGTTCTCCGCTTTGCCCTGGCACCTTCTCCTCTTGTTTTTGAGTTTCTTTTAGACGTTTCTCCTTTGTGTCGTCCAGGGGAGTGTTACCTGATGGAGTGGTCCGACTGGAGTCCGTGCATCAGCGTCTGTGTGAAGGAGCCTACGGTGGTGCAGTTCGGCTCGGTCCAGGTCCGGTCCAGAGCGGTGCTGGCCCAGGAGCCCGAGAACCTTCTGCAGTGTCCGGACCAGGCCTGGGAGTCTCAGAGCTGCACGGGTGAGGAGGCACACACTGCACAGGACACAGGACACAGGACACACAGGACACAGGACACAGGACACACAGGACACAGGAAACAGGACACAGGAAACACAGGACACAGGAAACACAGGACACACAGGACACAGGAAACAGGACACAGGAAACACAGGACACAGGACACACAGGACACACAGGACACAGGACACACAGGACACAGGAAACACAGGACACACAGGACACAGGAAACACAGGACACAGGAAACACAGGACACACAGGCCACAGAGGACACCGAGGACACACAGGACACAAGAAACAGGACACAGGAAACACAGGAAACACAGGACACAGGACACACAGGACACAGGAAACAGGACACAGAGGACACACAGGACACACAGAGGACACACAGGAAACACAGGACACACAGGACACAGGACACACAGGACACAGGAAACAGGACACAGGAAACACAGGACACAGAGGACACAGAGGACACAGAGGACACACAGGAAACACAGGACACACAGGAAACACAGGACACACAGGAAACACAGGACACACAGGACACACAGGACACACAGGACACACAGGAAACACAGGACACACAGGACACACAGGACACACAGGACACAGGACACACAGGACACAGGACACACAGGACACAGGACACACAGGACACAGAGGACACAGAGGATACACAGGAAACACAGGACACACAGGACACACAGGACACACAGGACACACAGGACACAGAGGACACAGAGGACACACAGGACACACAGGACACAGAGGACACAGAGGACACACAGGACACACAGGACACACAGGACACACAGGAGACACAGGAAACATAGGAAACACAGGACACAGAGGACACACAGGACACACAGGACACACAGGAAACACAGGACACACAGGACACAGGAAACAGGACACAGGAAACACAGGACACACAGGACACAGGAAACAGGACACAGGAAACACAGGACACAGGACACACAGGACACACAGGACACAGGACACACAGGACACAGGAAACACAGGACACACAGGACACAGGAAACAGGACACACAGGACACACAGGACACAGGAAACACAGGACACAGGAAACAGGACACAGGAAACACAGGACACAGGAAACACAGGACACACAGGACACAGGAAACAGGACACAGGAAACACAGGACACAGGACACACAGGACACACAGGACACAGGACACACAGGACACAGGAAACACAGGACACACAGGACACAGGAAACACAGGACACAGGAAACACAGGACACACAGGCCACAGAGGACACCGAGGACACACAGGACACAAGAAACAGGACACAGGAAACACAGGACACAGGACACACAGGACACAGGAAACAGGACACAGAGGACACACAGGACACACAGAGGACACACAGGACACACAGGACACAGGACACACAGGACACAGGAAACAGGACACAGGAAACACAGGACACAGAGGACACAGAGGACACAGAGGACACACAGGACACACAGGAAACACAGGACACACAGGAAACACAGGACACACAGGACACACAGGACACACAGGACACACAGGAAACACAGGACACACAGGACACACAGGACACACAGGACACAGGACACACAGGACACAGGACACACAGGACACAGGACACACAGGACACAGAGGACACAGAGGATACACAGGAAACACAGGACACACAGGACACACAGGACACAGAGGACACAGAGGACACACAGGACACACAGGACACAGAGGACACAGAGGACACACAGGACACACAGGACACACAGGACACACAGGACACACAGGAGACACAGGAAACATAGGAAACACAGGACACAGAGGACACACAGGACACACAGGACACACAGGAAACACAGGACACACAGGACACAGGAAACAGGACACAGGAAACACAGGACACACAGGACACAGGAAACAGGACACAGGAAACACAGGACACAGGACACACAGGACACACAGGACACAGGACACACAGGACACAGGAAACACAGGACACACAGGACACAGGAAACAGGACACACAGGACACACAGGACACAGGAAACACAGGACACAGGAAACACAGGACACACAGGACACAGGAAACACAGGACACAGGAAACAGGACACAGGAAACACAGGACACAGGAAACACAGGACACACAGGCCACAGAGGACACAGAGGACACACAGGACACAAGAAACAGGACACAGGAAACACAGGAAACACAGGACACACAGGACACAGGAAACAGGACACAGAGGACACACAGGACACACAGAGGACACACAGGAAACACAGGACACACAGGACACAGGACACACAGGACACAGGAAACAGGACACAGGAAACACAGGACACAGAGGACACACAGGACACACAGGAAACACAGGACACACAGGACACAGGACACAGGAAACACAGGACACAGGAAACAGGACACAGGAAACACAGGACACAGGAAACACAGGACACACAGGCCACAGAGGACACACAGGACACAAGAAACAGGACACAGGAAACACAGGACACACAGGACACAGGACACACAGGACACAGGAAACAGGACACAGGAAACACAGGACACAGAGGACACACAGGAAACACAGGACACACAGGAAACACAGGACACACAGGAAACACAGGACACACAGGAAACACAGGAGACACAGGACACACAGGACACACAGGACACACAGGAAACACAGGACACACAGGACACACAGGACATACAGGACACAGGACACACAGGACACAGGACACACAGGACACAGAGGACACAGAGGATACACAGGAAACACAGGACACAGGACACACAGGACACAGAGGACACAGAGGACACAGAGGACACACAGGACACACAGGACACACAGGACACACAGGAGACACAGGAAACATAGGAAACACAGGACACAGAGGACACACAGGACACACAGGCCACAGGAAACACAGGACACACAGGAAACACAGGACACAGGAAACACAGGACACAGAGGACACACAGGATACACAGGAAACACAGGACACACAGGACACAGGAAACACAGGACACACAGGACACAGGAAACACAGGACACACAGGACACAGGAAACACAGGACACACAGGACACACAGGACACAGGAAACACAGGACACACAGGAAACACAGGACACAGAGGAAACACAGGACACAGAGGAAACACAGGACACACAGGAAACACAGGACACAGAGGAAACACAGGACACAGGAAACTCAGGACACACAGGAAACACAGGACACAGAGGACACACAGGACACAGGAAACACAGGACACACAGGACACAGGAAACACAGGACACACAGGACACAGGAAACACAGGACACACAGGACACACAGGACACAGGAAACACAGGACACACAGGAAACACAGGACACACAGGACACAGGAAACACAGGACACAGGACTGTGCTTCCGCCACTGTGATTGAATGGTATTGAGTGCTTGAGCACATTTTGAAAAACTTCACTCATTGTTCCCAAACTCTACACACAAGTAAACATGACACTGGAAAATATACCTTTCACATCTGTGTCAAGTGAAACTCTACTATCAAAACCTAAACTCCACTATCAAAACCTAACATTCCTTTGTCAAAATGTAACTCTGATGACAAAATGACACACACTTGCATCATATGCACACACTTACAGATCAGGGGAACACACTAGTCTACTTTATATAAAACACTGCAGTCTTTGATTTTCACTGTTTATTCAGGAGGCACATTTTCAAACAACCAAAAAAGCAAATAGGCCAACTCAATATTGTACATTTCAGCACTCTACATTGCAGTAACATGAATTCAGATAAGGCAAAAACATATAAATACTGTAATAGAAAAAACACTATACTGTAAACACAGAAAATCACGGCAATTGTGTTCTCATAGTCGACCAAAGTTGCTTTTATATCAACAGAAATAAGGGTCTGTGCATGGCCTCTTTGACCTTGACCTTGTCCTCCTCTTCCTCTACCTCTCGCTCTTGTTCTCCCTCTCCCTGCATTCATGTTTGCAAAGTTGTTGAAATGGCTAAACTGAGGCTTTTTGTGGCTGTTTGGTGTTCAGTTTTGTGAGTCAGTCCTTTCAGGTGTGTATTTGAGTGGTTGCAATTACCCGATGTGTTTTGTATTTTGGATACATGTTTCTTATGTATGAAATAGAGTAGTGCAGGACCAAGTGTGTTGCATAAAGGAGTAAGTGTGTTGTAGAATTGTAACTACAGTGCAAAGCAGCACTTTTGTTTAAGGTATGGGTACATGTGTTTAAGGTATGGGTACATGTGTTTAAGGTATGGGTACATGTGTTTGCGGTATGGTAACAAAAGCTTTTGTTGTGTTACTTTAAGCATGGCTCTATAGTGTTCAAGCAACTTAAATTATGAAACCACAATGTTAGTGTGGAGCCCTGCAAGCCCTCACCAACTCTTCTCACTGTAGATACTCCTCGAGATGTGAGCTTTGTCTTTTGTTGGCCACATTCATTTGTCTTGTCAGAATAGGTTAACCTGTAATGTCATAAATGTCATAAAAGTGCTGTTAATGCAAGAATAGCAACACGTTTTGTTGACTAACTTGGCTATAACGCAGGTTTTCTGTGTCTGGAGGATTTACTTTACTGGTCAAAAGCTCAGCTCTGCCAACAGTCAAATGTTCTTTATAGTCGCAACCTCAAACTATATGCGATCAAACTGTTTCCATACTCCAAAAGGGCAATCGCAAAAATCAAAAACCACCGTGAGAGGGCGGATAAACTTTTTAAAGATTCTAAATGTGGTGTTTCCATCACTGGATACTTATGTCAAACTTCAAAATAGGTAAGCAAGTGAGTGCTTCATTTGTCCTTTGAAATTGCATGTGCTGGGTTTGTCCCGAGTCGCTGTGGGCCGACCTGAGCAGCATGTTTTTGGAGGTCGGGCAAACTGGAGTACTGCCTTAAGTCTCCTCCGAAACGGTGCAGCGCCGCCTGGGTTTGTCCCTGTTTCAGAGCGTGGTGTCCTGCACTGGTCAGCTCCTCTTCCTCTTTCCTCTTCCTCCTGTGCAGCTCCCTCCGCTCCAAAAAAAAATGTTGTAGGTCTCAATGTCTTCAGCTCATAAGCTATAGCTGTTTGTTTACTTAAAAAAAAAAAAAAAAGCTGGGTCCTTTGTGGCTTGTATGGATTCTCTGCAGAAAAAAAAACAACAACAAAAAATGCATTAAAATCAAGAGAAGGAAACACAGCTACTGTCCTCTCACTTTGCAGTATTACACTTTATTAAAAGGAGGCTAGAAATATCTGCCAAATCCTCTTTAGTGCAGAAAGCTGACATTAAATGAAAACAAAAGATCTGTCTCCATTTGGAACTGTCTTAAAGAGCAGATTGGGTCATGAACGTCTCCCCATGACAATGATAAAGGGCAAATAACTAAACTAAATAATAATATAATGCTAATGGTAATTGAAACAGAAATGGGAACTGTTCCCTTTAGTTCTGAGCTAAGGTTTCATTACACACACAGCACTTGCCCTCATTAGACGCCTACATTACCCAGAGTCCCCCGGTCTTTACACGGGTCAGAGCTGGAGTGTGCTCCTGAGAGCCTGAGCCACTTCCTCTCCAAACCTGAGGACTCCGGCTCAGTCACCGCTCCCCGTGGAATCCCACACTCTCACTCTCACTCTCCTGTACAGCCCTGGGCTCTGTGTGAACTTCAGCCTGACCTGTTTAACTCGCCGGAGGCTGTGAGAGTGGGCCAGACCTGCACAGAGCAGAGAGGAGAGGAGGAGAGTACAGGGAAGTGCTTTAGTGTCCGGTTATGGCGGAGAATACGAGACTAGACCCGAGGTTCTGTGATGTTATTTCTGCACTTTAACAGAAGTGAACATGGATGAGTGTTTGTGAAGCTGAATGAATTTGTAAGTCTAATGTGATTATTGTACTACTTATGTACTTACTGTAGATGTAAATTTTATTCTGCCTTGTTTTGGGACCCCGTGTGACCCTAGCCCGTGGGACTACGGATGGAAATTAGCTTTGGCTACAATCCGAGATGCCTGCATGGATTATGGCCACTCCAGCTCTCCCTCACTCACTGTCAACAACGAAATAATTGAAAAGGTTCATTAATACAAATACCTCGGCTCCATAATCGACCATAAACTCACATTCAAACTCAACACTGAGCACATTTTTTCAAAATGTCAACAACGCCTCTTTTTTCTCCGTAAGTTCCGCAAACTCCAAGTCCAGCAATCCGTTCTGGCCTCTTTCTACAGATGTTTCATTGAATCCATCCTCACATTCAACATCACTGTCTGGTTTGGGTCACTCACTCTCACCCACCGCAACATGCTCAATAAATATATCAAAATCCATCCATCCATTTTCTTCCACTTGTCCGTTGCCGGGTCGTGGGGGCAGCTGTTGGAGCTGCACCAGCCCCTATGGCGCCCCCTGCAGGTGGTGGGTCCACAGAAGGACGGCCTCATGGTTCTAACCGGGCCTGTTGGTCTCTCATAAGGGGCTTCTGAACCTCTCTTTGTCTTATTATCAAAAATCAGCACACTCACACACAGTGTTTGGAATAACGCAGTTTAAAATAACGGCGTTAGGTAACGGCGGTATTTTTTCAGTAACGGAGTAATCTAATTCATTCCTCTCCCTGTCGTTACAACGCCGTTATCGTTACTGGGTCAACAAAGTGGCTCATTACTCGACTGAATGAGCTCCGCGGTGTGAGCATGGGGAGAGGGTGGGCGGAGTCTCACGGAGACTCACGCTGCCTGTGTGTGCAGAGCTCGTGCTCTCTGTGTCCCCGACCCGCGGCTCGTCCTCCCCACAGCGCGGGGCGGCCGCGGGGGAGAATCGAGTTGGTGATCATTGATCTAGTGTTGGAACTTATTTTTAACCCAAAGATGCAGAATCGGTGGAGACACGTCTCCCCCCCCCCCCCCCCCCCATGTAAATGTGTTATACTTCAATCATTTTTATTTTATTATTTTTTGTGAAGAACTTTGTGACCTCTGTCTGTGAAAGGTGCTATATAAATAAACATTACTTACTTACTTACTTACTACCATAGGTCACAGAGATCCCCCCCCCCCATTCAGTTCATTCAGTTACTATGAACATTTGACATGATGGTACATAAATAAATAAAAACACCTGTTTGTTCTACTCATTTTAACTGACCTTTGAAAACTGCTAAAAAAAAACATCTAAATTCTTTGATAACGCCATTTTTTTTTTTTTTAAAGTAATGTTCCCAACACTGCTCACACACTCTGCACTCTCACTACGCCCTGTTGCCATCAGGGCGCAGGTTCAGGTCCCTCCCTCTGAGGACAAAGAGGGCAATCTCTACTTTCCTCCCTACCTCCATCTGCCTGCTGAATAAATGACTGTGTGGATCTGGTCGATCACAGGCCACTATATTGTTTTTACTGTATTTATTATTGCTCATGTTGATTGTGTCGTATGTCTGTGGATGTGCTGTTTTTATCGGGCCCGTATTGGCACTTTCTCTGCAAATGAAGTTCCTAACAGATAAATAAAGTGAATTTGAATTTGAATGTATACCATGTATACATGGTATATACATGGTATACATCCATTAACATGCATTATCATGCATTGTCCAAATCAAATAAATAAATAGACCCTAATGTCTTAATGCTGTGTCAAATATATCTGCTTTAATACTAATTCAGGGACATTGATATGATGATGAAGGCTATGTTGACGGGCAGCACGGTGGAGTTTGCTAATCGCCCATACAGCCGCTGGGTCACTGAAAAGTCAAACACTAATATTTACTTCTTTTTTTGCATAAAAAGTTGCATAATGAATCCATAAACTGCAGCTGAATTCCTTTCATTTTGGCTCCTTACTTTAGCCCAGGCTGCTGAGGAAGCCTATACCAATGGCCTAAATTAGACTGTTCATACTTGGATTAGTAAATATATCTACTTCCAACATAAATGAAATATTTTCAGCTTGAAGTCAAAATAATAATGATCAGAATATGCAGAAAGTCCAAAGCAATCTCCTCCTCTCTCCCCTGTAGCTCTGGCTCTTCCTCTCTCTGAAGACAGGCTCGTGATGGGAAGAGGCTTTTTCAAGTCGGATTTCAAGGAAAACATAGTTGACACACGTTTTGAAACACTGATCGATCACTATCACTAATTATCGTGTGTGCCTTTAAAGTGCATATGACAGGTTTGAACGCTTTTTCAAAATATGACTTATTTAGATGGATAACGTCTTTTGTAAGTAATAATTATCATTTTATTTCAGTGAAGCATGAAAATTAGGAAGAAATGTTGGGCAGAAAAGTTATTTTGATTTGAATTGTAAAGCTACTGACAGGAAGTGACATAGATAGAGGTAATGTTCCAGAGCAGTTTGACCCATTTACCATTGACATAACATGGTCGGCACGGCAACAGTAAAATTGTTTGCCTATATCTATGTCACTTCCTGTCAGTGTCCAATAAGGAAGTTTATAATCATCACAAAAAATGTCAAACTAAAGAAAGCTGGGTAAAAGTTTGAGCAAAATCTTAAATATAATTGTGTTATGTTTTTAGTAAAACATTGTGTCTAATGTGTCATATACACTTTAAATAAAGACATTTTTTAGTCATCCATGGGCCGAATTTAGCCAAATAAAAACAATTCAACTTTCAACGGTTTGGATGTTTTCATGGAAACTCACTGTGCTTCGTCAAACGTGCTCCAGGGGGCGATAAAAGAAGTGTCGGCTCTACAGCTGTTTACTACATAACTCCACACCCCTCGGACGAAAAGTCAATCTATGAATTAACTATTTTATTTCAGAGTGAAACCAACTTAAAGGAATTCCAACAACTGAATTGAGTGATTTTTGATCATTTATCCCTCCTTGGATTTGTCATATAAATCATCCATTTTCTTACGGCGCCTCAGTTTGAAAACCCCTGGACTAGACCGATCCACTGGAGATGAGAGAAATCAACTAATCTCTAATATGATATAACGTGTCAAGACTATGGGTCGAGTTAAGAAGGTTCCGTAAGTTTAAGATAGCGGGATGTTTGGGTCTGTTTTTCTTAAATGGATCAGTCGTAATGGCTGCTCTTGTTTGCGCTGCTCTGCTGAGCCCGATTGCATTTTGTGCGGGTGAAAATATGTCCTCAGCACCGCAGTGTCAGTGCGAGTTTGCCTTTGACCTTCTTAGGGTTGATTTGATGTAATATGGGATTCTGCTCGCGATCGTTTCCTGTCCTTATAATAAGAATAAAGCAGGTGAACGTCCTTCTTTTTCTTTTTAAAATAACTTAGTGCTGTTCTTGAAATGTTTGGTTTAACTCAGCACGTGAGTGAGGCGACTCGTATATTCCAATGGATAGTTAGCTTTGTCTTGTTGAAATAAGAATTCTATAGAATACGTAGCAGAAAACATGCATACTTAGAGCAAATTAAAAACTTTACCCACGAAGTCAATACTTCACCGGAGGAGACTTCTGTGCTTATTCTAAATGTAAGTGTTTTTGCCGTGAAGCTAACGGCTAACGCTAATTTGATGTCAACAGACAATTATTTTTAATTCATTTAAAAATGTGGACAGGAAGTAGTTGTTGCCCTACACTGGCCAACAGGACAGACAAAAGCTTTCCAGGCACAGAGCCCATTGCTTTGGCTAATTTTCTATTTGCATTATTCCACTAGAGCTTGATTGAATCTGCCTAGTTTATGTAACAGTCTTTAAAACATTGTGTGCTGGAGGTTTATTCGTGAAAAAGAGAATTTACTTTGAAATGTGTAGTCTTTTGGTATCGGCACTTTCCTCTGAACCTTTGGTATAATGGACAAAGGAAGACTATCTCCTGTTCCCATCTGAGAGAAACACGTTCTACTCTTTTCTTCTCTCTGCAAACCGCCCTTCCGTTCATTTCTTATCGTCGGACGTCCCACTGACCCGCAGAGCGGCCTCCCCTTTTCCAAACGCTCACCTCTGTCCTCTGTAGGAATCTCGTTTTGAAGTGTGACGCGTTATATGAGGCCGCGCTGCACTCGAGCTAGTGGAGCGGCTCCCAGGAGAGACGTTTTCAGAGCAATCAAAAGGAACTCATGAAGACAGACGGGGGACGGCGGCGAGGACCGGGGGGAGATTCAAGGGCAGCTCTGTTACTCTGCCGGGACACTCGGACGGGAATGAAAAACGGTTGCCAAGATACTTTTAACCGCGGCACTTCCCCAGATTTATTAATACGTTTGTTTTTCATTTGAGTGTAATCTGCTGCTTCTGCTGCTGCTTCTGCTGCTGCTTCTGCACGGCTCTGGCACGGCTCTGGCGCGGCTCTGGCGCTGCTCTGGCGCGGCTCTGGCACTGCTCTGGCACGGCTCTGGCACTGCTCTGGCGCGGCTCTGGCGCGGCTCTGGCACGGCTCTGGCACTGCTCTGGCGCTGCTCTGGCGCTGCTCTGGCGCGGCTCTGGCGCGGCTCTGGCGCGGCTCTGGCACGGCTCTGGCGCTGCTCTGGCGCGGCTCTGGCGCGGCTCTGGCACGGCCCTGGCGCGGCCCTGGCGCGGCTCTGGCACGGCTCTGGCACAGTTTACCTCTCACTATCTGCCCCGACTCTGAACAATCCTCTGCCTCTTCTGTTCCTGATATATTTCTCCTTTTTCCATGACCTCTTGACTCCTGCATTATATATGTTGTTCCGTGTTTTATTGCACAAATCTGTGGATGCCATAAATGAGTTGAACCAGTGGTTCCCAAAGTGGGGTCTTGCGCCCCCTGGTGCGCCTCAGAGGCAGTGCAGAGTGTTCCTTTAAAACAGAGATTTAAGCTTTAAAATATGTATTTTTGGTAAAAAAAAAGAAGAGGAAATTATACTCGATGGACCCGTGTGGAAACCTCGGCTTGAAAAAGGAGCCGTGACACTCTGGACCAAACAAATAAAATACTACTTTTTAGTTTAGTTTGAGATGATTATAAAGATGAACAACTGACTTTTACAGTTTGCGTGATATTATTTCTTATCTCATTGTTGGGTATAATAATATGTAGTCAGGTATTTTTGTGAGATTGTAAAGATGGAGACATATTTTTCTGAACCTGCCTTTTGCGTTTGTTAACTTTCTTTTCGCTTATTTGATATGATTTTTTCCACAGCCCTTTCGAAATGCCAAACGATATATAATTAGTCAGACGTCAAATCCAAGCGTTGGCCTGGGCAGCGAAGAGCTGCAAGAAGAACATGTTCGCGAGCATAAAGCGCGGTCCTCCTCAAACGCCCAAACCCCGAAAATAGGAGAATATTGTCTTCCATTGTCGGAGGTTTATTCCCTCAGATCCATATTGATACGGCCTTATTAAACGGGACAGTGATTAGTCCTGGGCTCATTGTGGAGATTAGACGGAGCCTCGTCCTGATGCTGATAGCACAGACACAGGGACACGGCCGAAGGATGAGATTTGGATGGATTTAACAATGGAGTAGAGGAAGTGCCAGGGTTCCCACGCTAAAAAAGACCCACAAGACGACACTGAGGTCCCTGATCCTGCACCTCCATTACGCTACGGGAAAAGAACTCATATTCCTCCACAACTACTTTAAAAATGATTAATTATGGAAGTATCCATCCATCCATTTTCTCCCACTTGTCCGTTGCCGGGTCGTGGGGGCAGCTATTGGAGCTGCCCAAGTCACATTGCACCTGTCCCCTATGGCTCCTTCTGCAGGTGGTGGGTCCACGGAAGGACGGCCTCATGGTTCCAAACGGTTCCAAACGGGCCTGTTGGTCTCTCATAGGGGGCCCATTCACTCTCTCATTCATACGCCAGTGTACGCAGACACTGGAGGCAAGGAGGGTGAAGTGTCTTGCCCAAGGACACAACGACAATGTGCACCTTCAGGAGGCGGGATTCGAACCCCTGACCTTCCGATCATGAGACGACCCGCTCTACCATCTGCGCCACCGTCGCCCCCTAATTATGGAAGTATTTTCTATCAAATAATGATACAGAGACATGACGAGAAACAAAGAGATCCAACGACACAAATGTTAAAATGATACCAGGCAATGCTAACCATAATGCTAATGTTAGCTTCAGTGCAATCAGCCATAGAAAGCAGAAGTGGCGTCCGATCCTTATGTATTCGGACAGTTGGCAAGTTGGCTAGTCTGGGCAACTTTTCAGAGTCTGTTAGCCAATGTATTGCTCCTATAGCTGTTAGCATTAGCCATCAAACATCGCAAACGATGAACGATCCAGATGTTTTCAGCTGTTGTCAACCCATCGATTCATTCATGAATGTATACACCTTTGGAGATTAGATAGATACAAATGAATGTCTGAAGTGTCTCTGAGCTAATTGCTGACTCAAATTCAGTTCAGTTTCTGCTTGTTGTGGGCTCGGATACACATCCAGTGGCCACTAAACATCATCTTGTAAGGGGTTAATGATAATGATACCGCAAAAATGATATAAATGCCATGAAACGGGCAAAACATACCTCGCTGTACGTTAGCTATAGACATTTCTATGATTTCTATGCTAACGGCTAGCTTCGAGTGCTGTTTTTTTCTTTGTAGTGGACAATCTGCTGTATCAAAACATCCATAGTGATTTCAACTTGACTTTTTGTGCTAAATATGCTTATAGTTCACCAGAGAACATCTAAAAAGAGTGAGGATTCCCGTGAGCATGACCCGTTTGTATCTATTAGCATTGTTCTGGACTGGGACAAAGCTAGTTCCTCTCACACCATCTTTTCGCCACAGTTGCCTATTTGGAACCATCTTAACTTGCGTGTTTCCTGCAGGAGGAGACTGTTACGAGTACAAGTGGATGAGCAGTCTCCGCCCGGACTCCACTCGACCGTTGATCTGGTGCCAACGCTCCGACGGAGTCAACGTCACCGGTACGTGTCGCCGTGAAGCTCCGACTGAAGGGCGGGGTTTAAAGGAGAAAACAACATTTCTCTTTGGAGACAATTCTGCAACCTCAAACATAATTAACAATACTGAACATGGTTATTTATTCCTCCCACCTCGCTTTTGGGGAAGAGATCCAAACCCTAATCTTACCCTAAATCCTTGGAGATAAAGGCCATGACTAGGGCTGGGTACCGTTAAACGATACAAGTCTGGTATCGGAAAAAAGGTTTAGGTATTACCGGTATCGGAAAAATTAAAGTATTGAAAGCCGGTACCGAAAAAACAGTCTTCTCTCTTTTGATGCTGTTGGTCCAGGGACAGAATTAAAGCAATGGACTTCGTTGTTTCAGCTTATATACATGATTTTATTCCCCCATGTTTTGTTTGTTTTTGTTTAGCCTTTTTTATTTATTTTCTTTACCCTTTTTTTGCCCATGTTTGCCCCATTTCCCCTTTATAAAAACAATTCCCCATTTTTGTCTCGTTCTCCTAAGTATTTCCCCTAAGTTTTGCGAATTCTTTTATTACTAATATTTTCCCTATTTCCATGTTTCCAATTTTTCCTCAATGTCTTCACCATTTTTGCCTCTTTTTTATTATTTTTTTACACAATTTGCCAAAATTTCCTCCATTTTTCCACAAATTAAGTTTTCACACATTTCTCCACATTGGAGATGAACCCGATATTGTACATTTATTGTACATCTTCCACAGATTACAAATAATTTAGTATACTGTAGGTATCGGAAAAAGTACCGTTCAGGTATTGGTATCGAAAACCAAGTATCGTTAAAGTACTGGTATCGAAAGAAAAATGTAACGGTACGCAGCCCTAGGCATTGCACACCGCGGTAAGCAGCGGAGGAACAAAGGTACCTCTATGTGGCGCTGTTCCTCAATGATCACAGCAGCTCATGGTTTCTAAAGACACTCAGTGTGTAACCTCTCCCTGTGTGTGTTTGTGTGTGTGTGTGTGTGTGTTTGCAGGAGGCTGCCCCCCTCTGAGGCCTGGAGTGGACAGCAGCCCCTGTGACCCGCCCTGCCTCATGCCACGCTCCTTCTGCGCACAGGTATCAGACTAAAGTGCATATGACAGGTTTGAAAGCTGTTGAAAATATGACGTGTTTAGACGGATCACATCTGCTGTAAGTAAATAATGATCTGTTCACTCACAAGGACCTCAGATAGAATATGTTTATTAACAAATTGACAACATTAAAATTCCGTTATGGGGCTTCGATGAGGTGTGCTCCCGGGCTCGTGTCCCCATACCTGAAGCAGCAGAACAACTAATAGAGGGAGGGAGGGGCCAGAAGCACCGAACGAGAGGGCGAGGTCAGTAAACGGGGGCTTAAATCGGCCGGCAGCCGTTAGGGGCGTACGAAACTTCAGATAACTACTTATCTCCATCTGATTTCAGTGAAGAAACACTGAGCAGAAAAGTTATTTGGATTTGATTTTTAATTTTGTTCTGACAGGAAGTGACATAGATAGAGGTAAAGTTCCGTGACTCATTTTAAATTTAAAAATTGTTTGCCTCCATCTATGTCACTTCTTGTCAGAATAATGTTTGATATAATTGTATGAACTATTTTTGAGCAAAATTAGAGTCCAATGTGTCATATGCACTTTAACTAATGTTGACTAACTTCTGTGTGGATTTATTCTGGCCACTCGCATCAGCCTAAAACATGCATGATAGGCTAATTACCCAGCTAAAGCCCACTCATTAGGAAATCTCAGTCATAAGTCACTTTTTATTGTCCTTTAATCATGGAAATGGAAGGCATTCATGAAGCACAGATTGTGTGCATTTATATATTTTCATATATAAATATTTGGTTTGGGGCCAACCTCACGGGGGTCGCAGGGAGGGCTTTGTAAATCTAGATGTACTGTACCTGCGCTGGCCTCGCTGAGCAATCATCTCCGTTTCTCGTGGGGAAACACTGCCCCCTGCTGAAGCCACGTTCCCCTACAGCTGTGTTCATTTTCACTATATATATATTTTTTTAGTTTTTGTCTTTAATGAAAATGTCATTTAATTTTAGTCCAGATTTAGTCAAATAATTCTCTTCAATGTTACTAAAATTGCATGTATGTTTAGTCAACTTTGCATTTATAATATTTATTCTAATCATGGACCTCTGCTTTGTCCCACATGAACAAAGGATTGACATGATTTCAAAACTGTCAGGGAAGTTAAGAAGTGAAGATGATTTTTGTCTTTTCATTTATATTAAGTCACATTTTAGTCGACACTGAAAACGTTTTATTTCATTTTAGTCCAATTTTAGTCATATTACCTTGACTAAAATTATGATGAAACATTTTAGTCGACGAAATCAACACTTCCCTAGTGGGACAAAACAGAAAAATGTCCCTGACCTTACTATTCCTAGAACAAAGCCTAAAACGTTTGAATATGTATTTGTTCCTTTTGCAGAACAAACTGTGCGCCTGTATCAGATATTTCTCAGCTCAGTTAAATCCTTCCTTTTGCTACAAACATTCCGGAAAAACTAAATGTCGTCATCGGCCATAAATATCGTGAGGAACAGGAGGAGCCGCCAAGTGCAAATGATACTTTATCTTAGAGCGTTTGACCTTCAGCGCGGTCAGCTGCACGGCTAAAGGAACATCAGCACTGCCTGACTCAGATCAAGCTTTAGAAACTGACCATGTGGGTGGATTTTTAAAGATTTAATTCTTGTCTGATTCGTTGCATTTTTAACAATGTTTAGTTTTACATATTTGTAATTTTTTTCCACTAAAAAAGCTTATTAAAAACTACACTAGATCCAAAATCTCTCTGAATACATACGTGTAACCCTCCATCTGAACTGAGCACATTGTGTCCAGTTTGGCTTTACCCAAAAATAAAAGCTTAAAAAAAGGCATGAAAAGAGCGACAAAAACGAGATAAAAATATGCAACAAAAAAGGGACAAAAACACTTTTTTAGGCCTTAGCTTTAAAATGAGGCGTTACTGTTACTGTTGCTCTCCAGTCAAGAAGCCTTTAGATTTGGGTAAAGCCATACTGGTGAAAACGCGCTCGGTTAAGCCTGGCTCCATCTATAAGAAGTTAGTTGTTACTGTCCCGAGTCGATGCTAAATGATAACAGTCTTTTCTTCCCCACTTTCCTGAATATCCCCCGTCTCTTTTTCCCCTGCAGAGCGGCGTGTGCGCGTGCGAGGAGGGCTTCACCGAGCTCCTCTCCCCGGTGGGACAGCTGCTGCGGTGTGCTCCCATCCCGGTGCTGGAGGTGCCCACAGCGCGGGACAGCGGCGCTGAAATGGGGACCAGCCGAGCGGTCAACCCCACGCTGAGCTCCACCGTGCAGCCGGGGCGGGGCCGCACGTGGTACCTGCAGCCGTACGGCCAAGGTACACATTATACACATACAGTGGGAGGAAAAAGTGAGTACACCGTTTGGAATTTCTTACATGTCCGCCTAAATTGGTCATAAAATGTGGTCTGATCTTTATCAAAATCATAAGGATGAGTAAACAGCGTCTGTTTAAACTATTACCACCCACAGATTTACATTTTATCATATTTCCATTGGCCATAACATGTAAACATTCACAGGACAGGGAGGAATAAGTAAGTACACCGCCTGAATCTCACTGAACTGCAGCAGTTTTGTAAAGAGGAATGATCTAAGATTCTGGATGAAGTTGCTGCCAAAAAACAGCCATTTAATACAAAGGTTCACTTACTTATTCCACGATGTTGTGAATGTCTCAGGTTTATCTGCAAAATATCTTAATAAACTTGTGAATTCATTTTTCTATTGATGATAACACGTTGTCCAGGCCCTCAGGCGACAAAACACACACTCTTGCTTCATACTTCACAGTGAAGTATGCTCCACAGCACTACTGGCAAAATATTCAGTGGACTGATTAACCCAAAGTTGAAGAGTTTGGGAGGAACACACAACGTCATGTGTGAAAAATGGAACAGCACATCAACATCAAAACCCTCTCCTCACTGTGAAGTCTGGAGCAGGAGCATCATGGTGTGGGGCTGTTTTGTTGCCTCAGGGCCAGTACGTTGTGTACTATCATCAATAGAAAAAGTTAGAAGTTTATCACGATATTTTGCAGAAAAACCTGAGACATTCACAACAGTATGTGAATAAGTAAGTGAACCCCTGTATTAAATAGCTGATCCTTCTTTTGCAGCAGTAGCTGCTTTCCTGTAGTTGCAGATTAGACGCTTAAACGATCAGGATGAATCTTGGACCATTCCTCTTTACTAAACTGCTGCAGTTCAGCGAGATTCAGGGGGTGTACTTACTTATTCCTCCCTGTCCTGTGAATGTTTACATGTTGTGGCCAATAGAAATATGATAAAATGTAATTGTTTGGGTGGCATTAGTTTATGCAGACACCGTTAATCATTCTTAGGATTTTAATAAAGACAAATTTTGACAAAAATGTGAGAAATTCCAAATATACTTTTTCCTCCCACTGTACACGGTTACTGTGGAGCCCCATGTCTGCAGTGAGGGCGGACATTCTGAGGATCTGGACTTTATTCCAATAGTATTTTGTTGAGAACGTACTTTTACTAGGTAAATATAACACTTTCTCAGGTTTTCCGCGGGACATTAACCCCCACCTTCACCAAGCCCTTTTCCTCCAGTTTTACCCAAATCTAAAAGCTTCTTGACTAGAGAGCTTACAGACTATAGGCCAATGTAAAGCTAAGACCTAAAAAACGTATCTAAGCCTCTTCTTTGTTTTTGTCATCACATTTTCATCTGCTTTTTTGACACATTTTCGTTGCTTTTTTGTTGCGTTTTCGCTGCAGTTTTGTTTTTTGTAATGTAACTATGATCAAGCCACAATAATGTGACCAAAACGTATAAAAAAAACAGCAAAAACGTGATGGAAACGCAACGAAAAAGGCCAAAAACGTGACAACCATAACGAGGAAGAAGCTTAGATCACTTTTAGTTGCCCATTTCGTCCAATACTCTTTCCTCTGTTTGATTAAATACTTGCAAATCCTAAGGAATGAAATATTTTCTGTGGCATTAAAAAGCATTACATTTGACTTGCTTCTGTCCCTGCTTTCCCTGCTTTCACTTTCTATAAAGGCTCCAAAGTCCAACGTTTTTCCATGTGGCTCATTTGAATATAATAAGGCATGCTCTATGAACAGCAGGTGGCGCTGTGCAGATAAACTGTCAAGGCCTCTGACTCATGAGAAGGAAGAAGGTTTGTCCCCGTCGTGTTATATAGCGTCTTTCTACCTGCTTTAGGCTTAAAGCACTTTACATCAAGGAACCAGTCACACACTCTCATTCATACACCAGTGTATGCAGACGCTGGAGGCCAGGAGGGTGAAGTGTCTTGCCCAAGGACACAAGTGTGCGCTACAGTTTTGTTTTCTGTTTTGTTGGGCACATTTTATTATAAAGCAGCATTGCCCATTTTATTCTGAGACTATATATACGGCCTTGTGATTTTTAGAATATTTTATTTTTTATATTGCACTTGCATCGTGAGAGAGCCGAGCCGTTACACCCCTAGTAAATACTTCAGTACTTTTACCTAGGTAATAATTTGACTTTGATCGGAGTAATCTTTGACTGTACTTTTAAATAAAAATCCAGTATTTTGACCATTACTGAATATTTCTGCAATAAAAGTAAAAGTTGCTCAGGTTATTCCTCAGTGAAAGTATTGAAGTATTTGCTTTAGAAAATACATAAGTATTCACCGTAGGAAGTACAAGTGTTATGACAAATAACTGCAGCTCCAAGAACAGCTCCTGTACGGCAACACACGTGGACAAACCTTCTTCCTTCTCGTGAATCCAGTTGGATTAATATTATATCTGCACAGCGCCACCTACTGCTCTGGAGTGTGCATCATGTTATCATCTTTTAAAGTGAACAAACCACACGGACAAATGTACTTCTTTCTCTGGAGGCTTTGTAGAACGTATCATATGTATCGTTCACAATGTAGTGGAGTAAAAGTACCAATTATATACCATTCAAGTAAAGTACAGATGCAGTGTCGGACCACCTCCAGCAATTCAAGTTTGTTTTCCTCCGATTCTGTAGCAACTTATTTTTTCTTTTTTCCTGTTATTACCTTTTATGTCTTTTTCAAATATTCATCTTTTGGAATGTTCAATGTATTTACCAATTGAAACGTTTTTGGCCAAGTCTCATCTGATACAGCGGAGGCCTCAGTGTCTTTATCCCTGAAGTAACAGTATCCACTACTTCATCAACTCTCATAGACTAAGTACAATCTAATGTGATGATTGCGCTTTTTTCTTTTCCGTGTCGTGAGTGATTGGAGCCAACTTTAGATTTAGTGTTGTAACTTCTGTTGAAAGTGTCCTGTGCGTCTTAAGGCGGTGGATCTCAAGCGGATGGGGTCCATCTTCATCGCCCCCGTTATAGTCCGAGATGTGCCTATTTAAGCGGCGAATGCGCCTCCGTCAGCCTCCAGCGTGGGAGTAACTTGCCTGTGTCGTCTGCAGATGGGAAGCTGAAGCTGTGGGTGTACGGTGTAGCCGCGGGAGCCCTGGTGCTCCTCGTGTTCGTATTCTCTATGATTTACCTCGCCTGGTGAGTCCACTCTACGGCCCCATTTTCACAACCCCCATCCAGTCACTGCCCCTTCAAAAAAAAAAACAACTGGACCTGAATGCAGACGGCGGTAAAGGCATTTGGGGTTCACATGAGAACAGCTCAGCGTGCACTAGTTTGTTTCTTTTCTTTTCATCACCAACTTTTTAAAACTCATTTCACCTCTTCACCGCTGCACTACATTTGTGTATCATGCAACGATTGTGCAGAATGCTTTCAAAACAATAAATACAATGGGCCTCACGCACAACACGTTCTTACGCACAGGCCTTTATAGGAAGGTTTGTGGCATAAACTTGTTCTGAGCTGAAAACATTCCTCTGTAAGAACACATGCTAAGAACCGTCTGGAGGACTCTCAGGAACAATCAATGGTTTTACAGCGGGAACCATATTAGTCATTACCATTTAAGTAACTCGAGTAACACGTGCATTTAAATGTACGTGTTAAGTAACTCGAGTAACACGTGCATTTAAATGTACGAATGAAAAAATGCCAAAGTCTCCCCAATTAAAATGCAGCACCAAATCAGGTTGTAAATTGGTGTATAAGATCTGCAGTTGCCTGTAATTATTGTCTTCAAAACTAAACACAAGAGAATGGGGAAGGCAAAGGGAATATTTGACTGCACTTTTGCTCGGTGGCATTATTACTATTTTCATTTTATATTTTGCCAAGTGCCAAGTGTAACTCAGCTACATTTTTTGAAACAGTAATATGCAATACAAACATATTACATTTTTAAAGCTGGAACTACTAATATAGAATATATTACATTTTTTAAGTAACTTGCCCAACACTGCTTCAGACACAGGCACAGTGTTATGCCTTAAGAACGTGTTGTGAATCTGGTGCAGTTTCCTGACACTGCGTTCGTAAGTACAGATTTGAAGAAGTTTCTGAAGATGTTCATGAATGAGGCCCATTGTTTTTAACCACAGTCGTTCACAAGGAATAAATAAAACGCCATCACATGACGCCTGTGACGAAGGCTACAGGAAATAGGTAAACAAACTGTTACAAAAACGACTCCTCCTTTACCAAAGCGTCTGCATTCCTGTCCCCACTGTCCACGTCCCTCTCATCACGGTCCATCTGTCCTGCATGTCCCGCCCGCCATGTGAGCGCAGCAGCTCCTGCGCCCGGCTGCACCGCTCGCTCCGTGACCAGGAGGCCTGCGTTAGCGTCGCGGCTAACGGCACCCTGGCTAACGGGAGCGCCCAGCTGGAAGGGCACGTCCTGTACACCTGTCCCGACTGCCAGGGGGCACTGGTCCAAAGCAGCGGAAGCTTGTAAGCGCAATGACCCCGCCCTGCAGTCCCGGCCCCACTGCTGCCCCACTGTCCCGGTCCCGCTGTCCTGGCTCGGGGAAAGGGGACCACAGAAGAAGACAGGTTGGATACGCTAGCTCCTGTAGCGCCCTCTAGTTTTAGCATCGTCATTGAATCAGTGCTAAAAGTGTGCAGCCGAGTAGATAGTAGTGAAGTTCAGTGTTTAGTTTAGTACGAATCAAAACCTGGGGGAGTATGTTGTAATGAATTGTTCAAAGTTGTAACTGGAGTGGGTCTGTTGCCAGTGTTTAAATCTATTCAGTTACTTAAGTCCTCTTGATTTGACTTCATAGGTCAAATGGTGAAAACCTGCCAACAGAACAAGTCTGTTTTGTATTTAAAAAACATCGTATTCCTCAAAAAATATATTACTGTTCAAGTTATATAGATTCAAAATCTTTTCTTGAAAGAAGAAAAATAAAATGTGTTTAATTTAGAGAAATTTTATTTTCAACTCAAGTGAAGATACAATATTCTTTAACTCTTTTTCATTAATCTCACATTGGGCAAATTCACAGAGAAAAGAAGTGTGCAATGAAAAATCAAACGTAATGTAACTGTATGGGTGGTTAGCTAAGCTAATTTCCATCTGTCGTCCCCCATGCACACTCTCATTCATCCTGGTCTATTGTACATGTTTTTAGTGGTAGGGGAAACCGGAGGAAACCTACGTAGACACGGGGAGAACATGGAAACTCCACACAGAAAGGCCCCGTCCCTGGTGGGAATTGAACCCTGACCTTCTAGCAGTGAAGCACGAGCGCTAACCACTGTGCTACCGTGCCGCCCATGTATGTAGAGGCAATTCGATAGGCAGTGAAAACCTACCAGAAACCTTAAAAACAGTTGATCGTGGAGCATCTTATGGGCCACCAGGATGGAAAGTAAAGTCGCTATGCTAAACACCCATACAGTGGGTCAGAGAAAGGTCAAATAATTTACACTCAACTGGAACACAACTTTTTTCTGTTTACATAAAGAAAATGGCATAGTGCACCTTTAAGAAGAAAGCTTAAAACAAATATGAAGCTGAAACATAACGACATCTACATTAGCATCAACAGTGCAAGTTAATGGAGTGAGCTCAGGGGCTTCCTGCCTTTTGGACTGGAAAACCCAGTCCAGATGACTATATTCAGAAATAAGATCAGAATAAGAATTCTGGATCGAGTGAGGCTTGAATAGGTTTATTTTGTCAATAATAATAATGTCTTACACTTGCATTGCATTTAACAAAATGTTCACATTGGCAAAACCTTCTGAGGAAAAAACTGTTAAGTCCAAGACCGGGAAATGTTTTAGGTGCTACTTTTCCATTTGATCATTGTAATTCCGCCGTTTCTTCGTCATGAGCTTTCGCCCGCAGCATCTCCCTCCCTTTTAAAAGTTGCATTATGTTTAAAGACAAGACACAAAAGCGTGGTCCCAAGCGAAGAGTCGAAATTGCATTTAAAAAGTCCCATTGTCTCTGGATGTTGCTTTGCATCATCCATCTCAGACGGGAGTTTCAGTGGAAAACAGGCCAATAGGATCCAGATAATGTAATGGGGCTTTATGGGCTTTGGAGACCATTTAAAGTTAGCCCATTTACAGAAAGAGGAATCCGAAAATCAACTAAACCTGCTAACCTTCTAATAAGGCAGGCTTTCTGAGGGACATTAAACGAAGCGCGCCAAAATGAAGGCTTTTATTCAGTTGGATTCAAATTGACATTATATTTTTTGGGGCGCTCAAATATTTTACTGCACAAGATCATCGGAAATAGAAAAAATGATGGTTCCAAATACTTTTCAACTCCAGTTTTTTTTCAAATATTTTTCATTCATTTAGTTTTGCCTCTCCTAATGAGTTTTGCACATGGTCCATGATTTGCAAGTGCAGTGCTAGAATGTCCAGTTCGTGTCCCATGTCGATTCCCTATTGAGAAAAAGCAACTTAGAAATCACCCACAAATAAATACAAACTCACTCTGAAGTATTGGTAATGCACTGCTGCCCTCTGGAGGACACAGGGAGGATTGCATACGTGGAAACTGGATTTGTGAACAAAGTGAACGGCCGACTGCTCGTGCCTCTCTCCAGACGGTGTTACACTCTGCCTCATTTTCATTCTCACTCGTGTCATGCATAAGTGTATGTTTCCTCTCCTGTTGTGTGTTGTTTTGTGTAGTTGGTGTCATTGTTAACAGGACGTATTGGACCTAAAGACTATGGTGACAGGTTAATGTCTACAGCACACTACAGGCACTATACTGGATTTATTTATAGTAATTGAACAACATTAGTTTTGTCCTCCTTTAGTATATTGTAAAGTCAGACATTTGTGGGGGTTAAAAAACATGCATCCATTTCACGAACTTGCAGGCAAGTTTTTGTGCATTTCTGTGGCAGTGATCCTGAAAAATGACCCTGCCCGAAGTGAAACGTGACTATTAACTCATCCAGTGAAGAAATGGGAGGCTACAAATAGAAGTTCCGATCACAACTAACATTTACATTTAGCGGCTTCCTCTTTCATCGCGTGTAATTAAGAACATAAGGTATAGGGCCTTTAAGTGGCCTAAACCACCACACTTAGGGATCATACCCATTACAGCCACCCTTCGTGTGCTGTCCTCACGACCCAATCCATTGGATGTTTTTCCCCGTGGGTGCTCAGTCAAAACTGATCCCACAAACTCGTGGTCATGAGCTGGGCACGTTACCTATGGAGCTAAACCAGCAGAGCGTCATATCGCCTCTGCAGTTATGTTAAAGCTGCATTATGCCACTTTTTATTTGAAGAAAAGAAAAAAAGATATTTGTGCGTATTCGACCTTGTGACCCAGCAGCTGTATGAGTGGTCAGCAGGGCGCCTTTACTTTCCATCACCGTGGCCTCCACAACGCTCATCAGGAGTGGGTAGTACTCATTTACATTTACTGAAGTACATGTACTTAAAAGTTGCAACTTTATATGTGGAAAAAAAAAACTTGATATTTGTGCATAATTGACCTTTTTGTGGGCGGTTGTTACGGCGCCGTCACGTTCGATCCCGGCGGCCTCTACAACGCTCCAGGATCAACTGTTTTGCAGGGTTTCTGGTGAGAGACTCCGTCGGCAGTGAAAACCTTCCAGAAACTCTGAAAACAATTGATCCCGGAGCATCATAGAAAATAGAGGCAAAGAAAAGACAGCTGGGTCACTGAAAGGTCAAATACGCACAAAAAAAAAGTTTTGTTTCCGCATAAAAAGTTGCATAATGATCCTTTAAGTATAACATTTTAAAGACATTGTACGTGTACAAGTAGTTTTTTCATACAGTACTTTTTACTTGTACTTGAGTAAAATTATTTGAAAGTAACGTTACTCTTACTAAATATTTAATACCCACCTCTGCCATTCATACAGCCGCTGGGTCACTACAAGGTCAAATACACACAAATATAATAGTGAGAGGAAGGTGGTCGGGAGTGCTGCACTGGGTCCAAGCAATGTTCTTTCAAATGTTTGCTAAAAATCAGGCGCTCTTTCAGGATGAAAACTAAATGAGTAAGAAAACTTTGCCTTAAATGATGGGGTACATATGGCAAAAACCAGTTTGTGGTCGAAACGCGTTGGCGTGTCCCTCCCAATAAAGGACTTTTATCTTACTCCATCAGAGTGCCTCGGGTTTTTGCCATATGTACCCCATCATTTAAGGCAAAGTTTACTTACACACAAATATAACTTTGTTTTCCACATAAAATGTTGCATAGTGCCCCTTTAACCAGTCGACTTGTGCTCTAGCATGTTAGAAGAAGAGGGAGAGATGGCGGTTGTTATTTACAGGTTATATCCATTGAATCATTTTGTAATTAGGCAGAACTTGTCTGGGTGCTCAAAGATTTGGGTGGGTGCTCGAGCCCCGCAGCACCCACCCATCTACTATGACCCAATGTGCTGCGACGCTACAACATGTGCCGTGACGTGCCCTCAGCCAGGGACCCATACGGGGAAACACTGAACTAAACTCAGGGCGAGGGAGGGACGGATTTGAAGTAAATATTGCAATGATATCTATGGTACCTGTATCAGACAGAGGCCTTTACACAAGGCCATAGGACGAGCAATACTAAACCTTTGTAACAATACTACCACCAAAAGGCCCTATACCTGATGTTTTTCTACTTGAATGCAGTTTGTTTTCTCCTTCAGCGTATTATAAAGGCAGACATTTGTGGGAAAAAGATTCTTGGTTATAAACTCATCCCTGTGAAGAACTGAGGATGCATTAGGGAAGTTAGGAATGAGTTTGGATCCATTTCAATCGCACGCACTCCCGGTTTCTCGGTTCAAGTGTACGAGCCTCACAAGTACAAGTGCTTTTCAATCCACAGTCTTTTGGTCCAATTGTTTTGTGAGACAGGCCGTGGTGGTAAATGTCTTCCTTGTGTCCACAGCAAAAAGCCAAAGAGACCTCAGAGACAGCGGCAGCAGAACAACAACCGACTAAAACCTCTGACGCTGGCCTACGACGGGGACACGGACATGTAGGAGAGCGCTGGGGGGACGGTGTCTCCTCACCGCTCCGGGACCAGGAGACGATCAGCCGCTCTGTTCCAACTTTAAAATTGTCTCTATGTCACATTTCCAGCTCTTAAAAACAACTAAACAAAGCCAGACTTAAAGGAGACGTTATGAACTGGTTTAAACCCGTTGTCAGTTCTTCTCTCCCCCCATCCTTTAACAAAAGCTAACGTGTCATGTCATGACGCTTCTCGCCAACAGAGGGGGCTAGAGAGCTAATCCAGGAGTCTCCTCCAACGAGTCCAGACTGATGTTACCGTGGCAACACTTCAATATCAACCAGATTACGATGATCATCTTGACATTCAAAACATGAACAAATTTCACACCACAAAAAGTCGTCTAGTAAAATCTACTAAAACTTTACTAATCAAGATCACTCAAACTAAGGTCGTATTGTTCTGCTTTCGACTTTTTTGTTGTGCGTCTCATTTCAAGTTTTATTTAATTAAAGTGTTCAAATTGATTCATCTCATTTAAGTCACGCAAAAAAGCTTTTTTATTTCAGGGTTGTCCAAACCTACTCGGCATCAATTCTCTTAATTCAAGCACTTTTTTATCTCATTTAAGACCACCTTGTTTTGTAATAATGTGAAATAATAATAATAATAATAATAAAGAACTTTACATTTGGACACAGATCTCAAAGTGCGACAGGAAATCAGAGCGGTGCAATTCCAAATTTAAGAAACAACAATGAAATACAAAAGTACAAAATAGGAATAACATTGCTTGAATGTTCTCAAATGTTTCTCAAAACAGTCAGACTGTGCATAATTTAAATGTATAATGTAAATGTAATGTCCACAAAATATTGACCTTAAATCTGTGGACACGGATAGGTTAAGTTTTCTTTTTTAATGTACTTATTCAGTTCCGGTGTAACGTTACTTTTAAAACCTACTGGTCAAGTTAGCTCGTTTCTGAATTGGTAATAATAAACACACAACGTACTCAACTTGATTTAGATTCATTACGAGTTTGTTGGAGGGACCGATGCGTCCCAAGGCTAAGCGTGTTGTCGTTTGGGGCGAGCTCCATCGTGGCTTTCCTCTTTAGCGCCGTATCGTCCTCTTCACCAGTAAGTTCCAAATAATGTGAACGCGCTCACTGGAAACTCTGCCATGTCGCTGACTTGACGTAAAGTTTTGGAGGACACGGTTCTCACGAGCGCCGACAGTCTGAGCAGCAGAAACGGGACGAGGGAGATCGGGACCCCAAACTAACCGCGTTACCGAGTAGTAGTAGACTACTCGAATGCAAAACGCAGTCATTACGTTCCTCGAGACTTTAACGCGTTACCAAGTGCCCCCAACACTGTGCTTTTCCGTTAAATGAAACATGAAGTGATGTCAGTCAGGGTAACTTGTCTCCTTTAAGTTCACACGGCGATGAGATGTGACATAGAAACAAAAGTATTTTTACGATCCTAGGTGTATGCTCCCTTTGTCTCTCCTTCGAAAGCCTTTACCCCGGTGTTCTGTTCAGATAAATGCCTTTCTATTCAAACTCGTGCTGCTGCGATCCAAGATGGCGGCCCCACCCTCCTCCGGTCTCCAAACTCCAGAGCCTAAGAGGATGAGGCTTCTGGCGCTTCCGTTGCCAAAACTCACCGCGGGGAGCAGGAAGAAAACGAAACGCCGATCTCTTAACGGGTTTGGACGGCTTTTTTGCTTTGGAATCCTCTTCCGCGCAGGGAGACGAGGACAAACGGCGGTCCAGGTTCTACGTTGCACTATATTAGTGCCGCATGAAAATTATGCACAGTGACTTCTACCTTTGCCATAGACACTGCCTCCGAGGCGCCGCCGCTGGTGTGAATAGGTTTCTGGTTTTTTCTCATGCTGACTTTTTGGTTTGTGGTGACATGCGTGTGTGGTTTGTAGATTTGATGTGAACTCTCTCCCCCGTCCAAATTATATATATATTAAAAAAAAAAAAAAAAGAGATGTCCTTTCTAAAGCCAATTCAAACTCTACGAGAAGTGACTTCTTCTTCTTCTTCTAAGTCCAACAGTAAGATAACGTTTGAGTTCAGGTATGAGTCAGAATGGACCACTACTAACAATAACGATAATAATAAAAAATAAAAACCTTATATTGCGCTTTACAAGCCTTGCGTCACAAGTTTCTCAAAGCGTAACTCACACACACTACATTCACACGTTATGGGCGCTTCGTTCACTTCAAGCTCCCATGACAGATCTGGTTTCCAAGTACTAACCTTGATAATGAAGCGTTTCAGGGGAGTGACGTGTCTTTAGTCTGCACCGGCAGGAGCCAGGGCTGCACCGGCAGGAGCCAGGGCTGAAGCTGAAGCTTGTTCATTCCAGCAATATGACTAAGTTTTTATTTAGAACAGGACGAAAATAAAAAATAGTAAAAGGATCAAATTAGGACCATGTTGCGCATGTTAACACAAACAAGTTTCAATGGAAAGTTCATAGTGAGCCGCCATTTCCTCATGGTTTCAGGAAGAAGTCGGCCCCAATAAGTCCATTCTTAATTCAACAGTCTATGGTCCAGATAGGCCGCCTTTTGAAAGGACAGAGGGTCCAAGGAAGCTCCAACCTGGGTCAATTTTTTCCAATGTGATTCATTTGTTGGACCACTGTACAAGCCTAAAAGCAGAAATAAATATTCATTTGTCACGTTTAAGTGCTTACATGTTGTGTGGCAAAGCAGAGCTGGAAACAGCCATTTGTTTGTCCCAACAGGGACAGTGTACAATCTACATTAGCCTCAGAAAGGAGAGATGCATTGTACCAGGTTATAGCACTTGTGCTAATTTCCACCTGCAGTCCCTGGGCCTATTGTACATGTTTTTAGTGGTAGGGGAAACCGGAGTACCCGGAGGAAACCTACGCAGACACGGGGAGAACATGCAAACTCCACACAGAAAGGCCCCGTCCAGGTGGGAATCGAACCCGGACCTTCTAGCTGTGAAGCACGAGCGCTAACCGCTGTGCTACCGCGCCGAAGCGCCAACGGAACAAGCAGTAAGTCGCTTAAAATATGAGAAATGAACTTGAACAGTTAAAATAACACAGAAAAAGTCAATGGCAAGAAAAATCATTCTTGTTACATTGGTAAGAGGATCAGCACAAAATCCGATAATTCAAGCACTTTTAATTCATTTTTGTTTAAGATAAGTTGGCATTTTTCCAGTGTAGGTTTTGCTGGAGAACAATTATACTGTATATTTTTTTAATGAAAGTATTGAGAAAGATTTAAGAGTTCAACCTGCTGTTAAAATGTCACACAATGTGGATATATATTAAATGTAGCCCAACAGCGCCACCCGTTGGTCCCTCCCATAGTGGCCTAGACCCAAATGAGTTTATAATGAATGCACTTGAGGAATCGTGACAAGCGGGTGGCATTGTGACAGCCGGAAACGAGTTCCAGGCAGCAGGAAAACACTTTCATGCACTCGGAAACGGGAGGAAAAAGGTCACGCGGCTCTCACTTCACGCACAATATGAATTGGCCTACAAGATATTGTAGTATTTTTTATGTTCCAGACACATATTTCTACTTATTTTCCACTTATTACAGTGGTATCCAAATATAGTAAAAAAAAAAAAAGTCCTGCATTTAACTGTGGACATAATCCCATTTATTTCTTGAATCAACTTTCAATTTTTAAAACTGTATTGAATATTATCTTTCTTTTCTTACTAGTGGTATTATTTTGGGGGATTTTGAACGAACCATTGTCATGCAACAGTCATGTCTGCCTTACTCTCACGGCGGTACTAACCATCACCACACGTAGATAAACAACACTTTAAACGGAAACGCCCACCTTTGAAAGTCTGGCTCAGTGTCGCAGATCGGTGTAACATCGGGGCTTCACGATCACGGCTAAAGTCATTTGGGGGGGGGCAGAGTGGATGAAGTCTGAAAATCCAAGTATGCTCTGCAAAAAAACGACATTCCCACGAGTCCAAACGATTCACTGAGAACAGACTCTTGTTTCGAGTAGTTTGAGTCACTATTCGTGCACGATCACATTTAAAATGACCTCTGTCTCCCAGAGGAGTCATGAGGAAACGTTCAAACTCGTTTCAGATCATGCTTTCCGACGCTTCTCCAAACGTTACGTGTTATTGCTGACATTAAAAAGCACCAACATGTCGCGTCCTTAAAGGAATCGTTTTTTACATACTGAGATATGTTCTTACCTGAGCTTTGACGAGTTCATCTGTACCTGTCTGGTCTCCACGTGTGCCTTCAGTCACGTAAACACAGCACAGCCGGCGTTAGCATTTAGCCGTTAGCATTTAGCCTCTCTCCTCTCCTCTATAGCTCCAAACGAGGTTTTCCCTATTTAAATATGGTTACGTGAAGCGTTACATTATAAAGTATAATTACACAAAATTAAACAATGTGGATTTTCTAAGTGGATAAAAATGCGAACTATATTATAAGGCGTAATAATACCAGGAGTAATTTGGCATGCGCACAGTAAAGTGAAGATATCACTGCACGGATGCCGAATTACACACGTGGAGACCAGACAGGTACAAATGAACTCGTCAAAGCTAAGGTAAGAACATATGGCCTATTCCTTTAAAGGCACATTGTGCAACTTTTATGTAAAAAGCCCCTCCCTTTGCTGATCTCACCAATCACAGTCCCCATCACTTTGACCAATGAGACGGGCTTTTCCTGTGAACCGGCCTGTCAGGTCCAATCGGGAGGGGAAGACGGGGCGGGACTGGACTGTTTTGAAGTCTGTCACTCTCCTCATTGTTGCTTTCTTACAGACTATCAGACGATAGCGATGAAATATTCACATTTTGTAGCATTATTAAAAAGGCTTACATTCGGCTCGCTGCTGCCAACACACAGTCCCCCGGGGTCATTGTAACACGTGCAGAATTTTTTCAGCAGTGCGGAGAATGTTTTACGTCCGTCTGATTTGTAAATACCGATTATTTTTTATTTTTCTGGGAATACATTTGATGTAAGTGTACATTTCTTTTGTATGGCACAGAAATGTTTAGTTTGACTATGGAGTATACTGTATGGAGTATATGGAGTACGTGGCTGTATGAACTTTGATATTTGTCGTGAAGTGAAGGAGGAGGTCGGCCATATTGTACAGGTGCTCTGTGGGAGGTGGACCGGGGAAATAAATGACAACATGAAATGAAACTATGTTTTTTCCATTTCTCCTGGATGGATGGAGATACACTCATTCGAGGTCTATCCTAAACTAAAGCTGAAAGGTCTGGGAACTGAACCTGGACATGAGGCTTAAAGGTATACAGGAGGATTTTCCCGAATTTTAGGAAAGAACCGCCCTCTCCACATTTTGAAAAAAATGCACATGCGCAACGCTCTACCTGCTCCCGAGAGGGAACGCCTTCTAAAACGTGTGCGAGAGACGTGCACGAGCCCAGTTCTCCTCGTGCACGCTCTGTTTACAAGTCACTGTCGGCATCGCTCACACAAGCTCACTTTCCAAGAAGATTTGCACTTTTTCCACAATGTCAGACTCCCCACCGGTAAGTGAAAATCTATTACAACCATCAAAAAGTGTTTTAAAGAATATGTATAAAGCCAATCGTAATCAGGGATTGTGAATACAAAATGTTTTGTGTCTATGTAGCGTTACGAGCATAAACAAGCTATCATTTAGCATCTAAATTGTTTTATTTCATTTATGTCTGTTTAGAGCTTTCAAGAGGACAGTCTTGTGGGATCAGATATGGACTACGAGCCCGTTCCCTGTGCATCCCGACCAAGATCCAGGAGGGGGGGTGCGCCTAGAGGCCGTGGGAGACGAGCTCAGAGCACAAGACCTCCAAGAGCCAGCACCAGCCAAGAGCAAGGAGAGAGAAGGGGAGGCAAGGGTCGGGCTAGAGCCCGTGGCCGTCTGCTAGCTGACCTGTCACGGGAGGACTTCAAAAGGGTTGAAGAACTTCATAAACAGAGGATTGCAACTGAGGAGGTATGTGTACATGTATAACCGCTAACTTGTCATTTTTTTGTCGCAAAATACGTCACAGGCTAACTTACAAACTCTATCAGTACAAAGCATTACTATTGTTATTGTAACATTACTGGTCCAGGGTGTCAGACAGACAGTGTGAGACATGATCTTTCCTTTTGTTATTGTAATGCTCCCTCCTACATTGCGAGGCAGACAGTGAACAGTGAATACACTCAAAACTGGAGTGAATGTACTGCACTTTTCCCTTTTATTAGAAAACGTGTTCACATTTCGCCTGTTCAATGGTTTAGAAAGCTGTGTGTCAAAGGGCTAAATAGAACATTTTTAAGTGTGATTTTGTTTTAACAGGCTAGGATAAAGAGACTGACATTAGAGGAGTGTCAACAACTTCTACAAAGATGCCTCAGTCGTGAACCGAGTCTCATCTTTGACCTCATGAGTCTCACCCCTGATCCCCCTCCACCAGGCCCTCCTAATCCACAGGCACCCAACTGGTGTGTCTGTGGAAACTGCAGAAATATGCCAACACTGCTGGAACTGAAATGCTGTCAACAACAACCACAAAACTGCACGTCACTGTTGCCACACATGGAGCTGTACATCTTGGAGGAAGGTGTGCTGAGACTGGCCAGGCGAATCTGGAATGACCTTAGGGCAGAGGTGGACATCCAGGAGACAGGAGAAAGTCACAGACAGTTCCGCTATGCTGCATATAGGAACTTTATTGTCTGGCAATATGGTGTTCTGGGACCAAGAGTTAGAATTGTTATAGCGTCATGTTGTGTGTGGAAAATTAGAGATCGTTTCCCGGATTCTAATGGTAATTATGTAGGCTTTATTCCGGCCAGAGTGTAAACCTTGTGTACTCACAGTAATTCTTTGTGCTTTATTCTAAGATGGATCAATACATGTGTGTATTTTATGCTAACTTTTTGTTACATGTACTATTTTGATTGATGTTGATAAAGTTTCTTACAAAGCATATCTTTGTCCATGTACTTCCATCGAGTTTCCCATACTTCTATAAAATATTTGTACGTGGCTTTAAAAAGTTCACAAAGGACAACAATGTATGTAGGCTTGTACAGTTGTGCTCCAAAGTTTACATATCCTGGCAGAATGTTTTTACTATTTTTTGAAGAATATGAACTTTTTTTTTTCACTCATAGTTAGTGGTTGTGTGAAGCCACTTATGGTGAAACAGTGTTTGCTCTTTTTAAATAAAAAAATAAAAATAATGACCCTTTTCAAAAGTTTACACACCCCTGTTCCTAATAATGTGTATTTCCCCCTTAGCATCAATGACAGCTTGGAGTCTTTTGTGGTCATTGTGGAGAATTTTCTGTATAATCTAATGGTAAACCGGCCCATTCTTTATCATAAACATGTGCTGTATGTGATAACGGTTTAGAACTTACATGTACAAATATCAACGCAATTTGAGATAGCCATATGCAGATTTTGTCTTTTATTTGCTCAAATGTATAAAATTATATGCTGTTCTTTTATACATGACATACATTCACCATAAAAATTATTGATTTGCGCATTATGTACAGGGGAAATGAAGCACACGTATGTCACTCCTTTTGAAGCACCACATCTACAGGTCATGTGTGAGATGGTTGACCTTTAAAAAAATAAAAAATAAAATAGGTTTACATATCAGGACTTTATCCTATGTAACAGCAGCATACACTGTAGAGCAGGGGTAGGCAACATCAGGCCAGGGGAGTCAAATCTGGCCCTCCTGCATAAAACATTTGGCCCCCAAGATCATTATGAAGAAATATTATTCAATAAATAGGAGACCAAATACCTGATAAAGCACTCTAAAATGTTGAAAATATTGTCAATATTTTCACATTTCCTTCCAAAGCACTCCTTTAGATCATAAATGATGTACAAAGCCAATATTTGTGCTTTATTTTGGACAAGAATTGTAATTTTCCGCCCTTGGCATTTGAGCAATGAAGAAAATTGTCCCTCAATGACAAACTTGCCTACCCCTGCTGTAGAGGATTGAATTCAACAAAATAAGGCACTTGCCTCGAATACAACTCACCTAGCCCTCTGCGGGCTTTCTTTTCCTTCAATTCTTGTACTGTTGGGGCAGGGCCACCGGACAACAGCCCCAGCCTTCGTGGATCATGAAGTGCAAGAGGCTGCTTTCCTGCCATCCCCCTAGGAGCCGACAGTCTTGAATGGAGAATAACACTCTGTAGATCTGTAATGTACTTGTAGGTTTTTGGGTTCTTGATGGTGTACAGCCGCCACATCTTTGATCTTTTGTTAAAAATTCTGCCATACCTTGGAGGAGTAAACAAAAACATGTCAAAATTGCCATTGCGTGTATAGTATAAATTATGGATTATAGATCAGTGATAACTTACTGATATGAGCCATCTGCATTTGTTCGTGCTCTTCGGTTTAGGTGGTCGTTATAATCCAGCCCTGCCAACAGGGTCCGAGCATAGTACACTGGTGGTTTGAAGCAGAAGCGCTTTGAGGCGTACATAAGTATGTGGTTATGGAAGGACTCCAGGTCTGAGGTTGATCTATAAAACAAAAATAAAGAAGCAAATAAGACAATGTGTGAACCTGGCATTTTCCAAATTTTGATAAAGCAAATTGGTGGTTTGGAATGCAATTGCACTACTAAAATGTCTACCTGAAAGAAAGATACTTGGGTATATTTTTCAACCATCTTTTGGAGTCTTCCATGTGCTGCAGAGCCCTTTGGAATCCATTCTTTATTCCGGTCTTCCTCCAAAGGACCATGTCGACAGGCCCCAAAGTACCACTCATGTTTGCCAGTTACATGATGCAGAACTCCTGTCCAAAGATCCTGTAATCAAATGTTTTCACTCAGTAAATCATGTGTACTATTAAAAAAAAAAAATTTGACAAACACCCTTTATATATTATTATACTCTAATTGTGTAGAAATATATACATTAAATAAAAACTTACGTTGAAAGCTTCAAAGGTCTCTGCTTCCTTACAGCTGCACCGAAAATGATTGCAAATGTCTCTGTTCCAACTCAGAAGTAGTGCACAGTCCTTCTCATGTCCAGCCTAAAAAACAAAATTGTATTGAATTAACTGGTGCTATGTGACTTGGGCAGCTCCAACAGCTGCCCCCACGACCCGGCAACGGACAAGTGGGAGAAAATGGATGGATGGATGGTATTGAATTAAATTAACTGGTTCCTTGCCAAAAAAAAAAAAAAGTCTCAATAACAGTAAACATACAGCCAGAATCTTTTTACTTAGGTTCTTTGCACCGTGCCGGATATCCAAACTGTGTTTCACACCACAGTCTTTGTATTGTATATCTGTCAAACATCAAAGCAGTATTATTATTCATTGAACATCAAATCTGTCTATATGTAACTAATATTGCATAAAGCCACGTACTAAAAAGTGCTGATATTTGAATATTAGCATCAGTGCAAAATTCCTTCACATTCCCCAACTTTGGACGGAGTGTGTCTAAGGTCTCGATGAATGTCGCCTTCTCCATAGCTACAGAGTTCCCTCCGACCTGTCGTTTGTCCATATTGACAATCGATACAATACTTTTTGTGTCGTTCTCCATGGTGGTGTATGTGCAGAATTCGTCACAGAAGCCAGGACTGTCCATCCTAGCATCACCTTATGACAAATATAAATAAAGGACAGATAATAATATTGTAAGTTGCAGAGATGTTATATACTAACCAAGGAGCACAACAGAGTCCTTTGAACTCAACTGGCTGATGACATTGCTACTCTCCCTCTTCCAAAAATCTTCAATGTTCGACAGACAACATTTGGTTTGGATTTTGTAGAATGTTGTTGGGTCGATCATCCCCAAGTTCATAAACTTGAAGAGCAGAGCTATTTTCCGGAAGTTGTTACCAGACCGGAGGATATTTGCACCCAACATAAAATCGCCAGCGAGCATTCCATATTTGAAATATCGCTGTGAACTCCACTTCCAAACAGTGTGACCATTTGGACATATCTGTAAGAGTGCAAGAGTTGAGCGCCACTGCAGAAAATGCCACTACTGAAATGATTGAGATTTAAATGTAAACATGTGATACTCACCCATTCCGCAATGACTGCAGAGCACCTTGATTTTACAGAAACCTCAAATGGCTTAGCTGCATTACAGGGTGCCTTTGTGATTGAATTCTTCACTGTGCATTTTTCAATTGGAAGAATAAGGAAGTCCAGCAACTGCTTTATAATGTCATGATAGACTATGGATGCGGGCCTGCCGATTACGTCTTCCTCTGTGAGGACCATTGGTGCGTCTGGTGGAGTGGCAACTTCCTGGCTTTCATCTTCATTACCTTCCGGGTCATCGTGCACTGTCTGATCAAGGCCAATCACAGGATAATCCTCTAACGACAGTCCATTTGGGAGAGCAACACCAGACCTGCAAATGTAAAGAAAAAGATGAGTCACACATCACCCAAAGAGCAAAAGCTTCTGCCAGCCACTCCTGTGCTAATTCACAGCTATTACAAGTCAATAGGATGCTGGAGACAGAGACATTTCATTTACATGTGTTGGAGACACCGCCCGGAATGTCAGACAGACCTTTCAAACCTCCTCCTTCTAAGGATGACTGTGATTGTGTCTCTGTATCCGGAGTCCAAGTTTCATCCCATGTGTCGTCATCCCAGTCAATCCTTTTGAATAAAGTCATTTTAGTGCCCCCTTCAGTACTGAAGGGATTCATTCATTTATGTTTTGATTATTTTATAATTAGATATGTTTAAAATGTTTGGGCTTATGTTACAGTTGACGTGGCAGACATGGGAGCGTTTTTAAACCTGCACGTACACTGACATTCTTGCTCTAGGCCCATTTCCTGATAACGGTTGCAAAAACATCTAAGCGTCAGAGAGTAATACGTTTAATAATATGTTTGAATATGTGTAACATGTTTGTGCTCTTATTTACAGTGAATAATAATAAGGGGAAGGTTCAGGAGTTACACGCTCACGCTGTTCCAAACCTCACTCTTGCTCTATTGCTCTTCTATAAATGTTAACCCAAATCACAGGCATGTATGAGTCTCAAGGACGGGGCATAGTCACACAGTGGAGCTGGACCTTATCAATGAGGAGGCGCCACCCGCCAAAACATCATACGTGGAGAAGAAGACCACATGTCTCATTGAATATTAATGATTGTGTTTTTATGTGCTGGGTGCAGGGACATGGGCAGTGCAGAGCGCCTGCCGTAAGCCCCGCTTAGATGTCGGCTGCAGGGAGAATTAGATAAGCACCCAGAGCTCTGTATTAGAATTGTAAACAACAGGGAATAAATCTTTCTTGAATTTAACTCATTGAATCTTGGTTTTCCTTCAACAGAGATGTTGAATTATAATTACCCTGCTTCCTCTTGTGGAATTGTTCTTCTTTCTTCCTCACTGCTACTACTGCTGGCCATTTTCTCAACTCCCTTCACAGATAAATCACCTTCTCTGTAAATTACACAAATACAGAATATAGATAATGTTGCTAATCCAGCCACAAAAACAAGGAATAATTTCTACTAAGAAATATATAGCTTGACGATAAATATGACAATAACTTACCGATCAGACAGTGACTCCTGAATTGTGGACACAGCTGGAGGCTGGCCCATTGAGTGTGTGTCAGTGGAGTGGATGTAATTTTATCATAGCTGTATAGAGCTGTAAATAGTGAGACTTCAAGAACAATGGAGAAGTAGCTTGTTGCTTTTGTCTAATTTATACTATGGTGACCATTGGGATTATCCAAAATGAACACACAAGGTTTTAGATCATTTCAGCGTGATGTCTTTTACCATTTGTCATAAGGCTACTTTAGACAAATGGAGATCTTTCCCGTGTCTGCGCGGCGCGTGACCTGTGCCAAGGCTTCGCTAATCAGAGCCTACATTAGGATAAACTTCTCTCCTAATAACTACTCGGTCGATTATTCTCAAATCATAATCCAAAGCATACCACAACGATCCTCTTCTAAGTTCGTTTCCAGTTAGTGATTGGCCCTCTTTTAAACAACATTACTTATGGTGCGTTCCACTTGATCTCGGAAGTCGGAATTTCCGAGCTCCGAGTTGGAAATTACAACTGGAACGCGCACCAACTCCGTAATTCCGACTCGGAAACTCGGGACAGAATCAGCTCACCCTAGAAGGAGCACTGCTGCGCCCGACGTGACATGTAACGCATGTAAACCTTCATTAAACCACGTTATTTGGCAGATGTTTCCCAAATAAACTTGGGGATGTCAACCCGAAACGGATAAGCTTTACTGCTCTCTTGCTAGCGTCTTATTAACGGTAAAAAAAAAAATATATATATATTTTTCTAACTAGTGCTAAATTATCACTGTATTTATAACAATTATAATAAATATTACAATGAAGTTTCCCTGTAAACTGATGATGCTCGAACATGAGAAACAAAGTTGTAACTTTTACGGACATGTCGACCTCCGATGTTTCCGACCTGGACAACTGGAACGCAACAACTCGGAGATAACGTTTTATCCTGGTCGGATTTTCCGACTTCCGACATAAGTGGAACGCACCTTTAGTAAATGGATGCAGGAGCGGGTGTTCTACACGAGCTGCTACTCTCTCTGTTTGTTTGTTTGTTAGCAAAGGCTCCGAGCCATGAGGGAGGAGGGGCGGCGGGTATGCATCGTAATAACTACTGACGATGCAAATTACAAACTAAATAAACTAATCTACCCTAGAAAGTTACAATATACACGTAGATAACTTTTACTAGAAGTGATTTGAAATGGATTTCTCCAAATAGAATGCCAAACTTTACCTGTCGAGTAGAAACTTCGCGACTGAAGCGTCAGTGGGAAGAAGCCCAACGTGTGCTTTCAGCGCACGCCATCGTGTGAAAGAATCTCCCAAAAACACTCTGGTCTTGTCTCTCTCTTCTGAAGCCTTTCTCTTCTTCTCATAAACTTCGAAGACACTTTTTCTCTTGCGACTCTCTGCCATTTTCAAAGCACCCGGTGAGAAACTGCTCTCAGTCGACGGCTTTGGGAAACAGTTATTGTGGCGCGCACACACACGCACACACACACACACACACACACACACACGTGCTTTATTTGTCATTGTACAACGAAATAGTGTTCAGGTGTTAGTCCTGAACCGCTGTGACTGAGCCGCGCTGCCATTGTGGGTCGACCTGACCCAGAGGTCGGGGAAACTGTAGCACCCAGAGCAACCTGGCTGCTCTGGGTGCTACACAGTGATCCTCTGAAACGGTGCAGCGCCTCCTGAGTTCATCCCTGTTTCAGAGCGTGGTGTCCTGCACTGGTCAGCTTCCCCACCTCCTCCTTCCTCTTCCCCCTGCGCAGCTCGCTCTGCCCCACAACAGTTATTACCCATCTTCTGGGAAGCGCTGAGCAGATAATATGTTTTATTAAAGTCCATTAGCCAGAACAATAGTAGGGACAGAAAGCATGTGTGGCTTCGCTCGGAGTCTTGCCCGGATATCTCCTTGTTTGTCCTGTTTTTGTTTACTGCAGCCCCACTTGTGACGCCTCCACTGTGCTGAAGGTGTGGGGGGCTCTTGGTGCCTCTTCAGTGTTTCAGAAGAAGAAATTTGCAGGTCTTAAAAAATATATGTATTAAGCTCGTGCATGACGGCCCTTCAGACCTGAATGAACACCTTTCTGAGTGACAGAGCAGGATTCAGAGGCAGTTGTGGTGAACAGGTCTGGGCTCATTCTACACATTAGGACATGGCTGGAACATGTAGGGGGAGGAAAATACATAATTTTAACATTTTAAACTCTGTATAATGCCTTTAAATACTGAGGCAAAATACAGTTAAAACAAGTCACATACGTATTAACGTGTTGTTATATAAAATATGCCGACAACATTTCAATCCCAAACTTGCTCAATGAAACGTTTTATTGGCATTATGCATTTTCCTCGATAAAAAAAAAACAAAGTTACCAATGCCCCGCCCATTCACATTTGGTATCATTGGAAAGATCTAAATGTCCTCAGTAGAGGCCAAAAGGAGTTCATTCAGTAGAATGCAGTGGGATGGAAATACTATGGTTTAGAAATGTCTAAACCATAGTACAAATCTGCATTTCCGATAGTCGGGGGATTTGTGCGCTCCCCTGATTGCAGAAAGTATTTTTTCGATGTTGTAGAATGTCTTGCAGCCGTTGGTTGTTGTGTTTCCATTTGAGAGGCATTTGTCGCCTCGCCAGTCGTGCGGTAAAGGCAATGACACACTTTATAGTTGGTGACATATTCGGAGCTGGAGATGGGCCAAACGGCGCCGTCAAAGGGGTTTGCTGGCAGTAAAATTGACTTGAAGAGTTCTGGATCACATAAGAAAAAACAGTAGACCAGGATTAGTGAAGCTTCGGGTCAGACCAAAGCTGTGTGCGTGTTAGGACAGGGCCATACCTGATTACATTTGTTTTCTATCCAGCTTTTTTTCAAATTCTTTATTCTGTCAAATGAAATATTGCCGATGAACCCGAAGCTTTGGGGGGTAAAGCGCCGCACCTTTCTCGTGTTCTGGCGCGGCCCGACGTGGAATGATCCCAAACGTGGACGTCATTCGAAGCAGCGAGTCGCACATGAAGTCCCCTTCAGAGCGAGCGCGTACCGACTGCCGCGCCCTCGCTCATAAATCAGAAAGCAGCTGGTATTAGCGCGTTGACATTTCCTAATCCGTCACTTCTGAGACGTGGCGGCTTCACGGGGTCGCCGTGGCAACCCTGTTTGTCTTAGCTCCTGCTCTTGAAGGTTTCGCTCCCCCGCATCTGCAGGCGAGGATAGGCGCAATATTAATACAGTGGAACCACAATCTATTGCTCTAATATTGCATCCCGATCATTGGGCAAACAAATGAAATGTGTTTGTCCATTATTGTAGTGTTTTGGATGAACTTATGGAGTAAAACAGAGTAATGTCATTATTTATAAAGAAATGTCCCTTTCCCTTTTGGATGCTACTACTGACATTTAATAAACGGTTTTCATTTCACTCTTCCTAGATGTTAGGGAACAACTAAAGATGTCCTTGGAGTTGTAGATGGAGAGGCAGGAAGTCTGGAGACCATATAACAGAAAGAAGAAAAGAAGAGAATGAAGGAGTGTCTCCGTCAGGGGAAACTAGAGCTACATACGGAGTTCACCACCGAGTATGGAGTGAATGGAGCTCTCATGTAAAGCGCTTTGTGACTATGTCTGTGAAAGGCGCTATACAAATAAAGTCCTTTCCTTCCCCTTTTCTCTCCTCAGCATTTAGACCAGGGGTGCGTTTTTTTTTAAGAGGCGCCTTGTAACGGCTGCCCTGGTGCGTTTAGTGCATGTGCGCAAACGCACCGGGTAAAATTCCTAGTTGTGAACCTGTTCATAACAATAGCAATAAAAACCTATTCTGATTCTATTAAAGCAGAATAAACTTCATTTTCTTTCAAATGTGCAGTCCTTATATCGCTAGGGGCGCTGTGTTTGAGTCAGTTCTATCGCTTTACCTGCTTTTTCTGTTTACTCTGGCACCCTCTTCAGTGAAATGTCTTTGTCAAAAAAGAGAAAAGTGGACACAGAGTGTCGGATTTTTCAAGAAAAATGGACCTCTTCCTATATGTATACAGTGATCCTTGTTGAATGTTTGTACATTATTTTATCGATTGATATAATTGATAATTGTTGACATCTCAAATAAGACTTGAAAAGAGGACCGTTCAGTCTAATGAATACTATGTAGCACTTTGAGAAACTTGTAAAGTGTAAGCTGTTGTTATTATTATTCATTTATTGGAAAAAAAATGTATTTTCCTGTTTACATTATATGTGGCCCGCGACCCGCCGTGGCAGCTGAATTTCGGCCCACGACCCAAAATGAGTTTGACACCCCTGATTTAGACTGCATGATTTTCAAACTACTGTGACTTCAACATTGTTCTTGTCCCGAGAGAAAGAGAACATACCACTGGCCCCTACACCAGAGTATAGGGGCTTTATACGCCTCAGAAACGTGATCGAAAGACCAGCACGTGTGCCCTCCACACCCCCCTCAACCCCGGAACCACGGAAAACAGTCTGCTGATGTTGGCCATGGGTGTCTGTCCAGCTCATGTCCCGCCCCTGTTCAACCCACTGCGTTTAGTCTGGGCCTGAAGATGTCACCGAGCGCACCTTGTCAGTGGTTTGATCAGGTACACAAGAAATAATGTAATAATAAAGAAAGAATGTGAAGACCAAATTGATTCTTGACTTTTCTCTATCACTACAGACTCCAAACTTTCCAGACTTAACATTTTGAAGGTCATACCTGCCTGATTTATTGAGCTAAAGGGCCTATACCTGACATCTGTTTTCTTTTTTGCCTTGTAAAAGTGTTGCAAAAGTAGTAGTTTGGGAAAATAAAGTCTGATGTGTGAAGTTTGCTTTTTTCTGATAATGTGTTGGTGTTGTGTCGGTCAACCCAAACAGTCAAAATGAGATGAAAAAGGGGTTTACCTTTATCGTTGCATTTTGACTCTGTAGGACGGTCGTGATGGAAAAAAATCTATTTTGTCTCACTCTGACAAAATTGGTAAAAACTTTGTGCAGTGCCTGTAAGGGGAGCCACTGCAGCCAAAACACTTTTCAGGTTTCGGCCAATTTGGTCTCTAACATTTAAACCTTCACCTGGAAACAAAAAAAACCTCAAATCTTCACAATAACACATTTAATTGGCATTTTTCTCACATTAGTACGACAAACTTACTAGTCTTGGACTGAACGATATTAGATTTTTTACTATAGTGAAAAATCTGCTTATTTTCAAACTAAACAATATGACAAATATGTGACAATATGACAAAAAATATGACATATATGACATATTTATGTCAATAATCTACAACATCATTATCTGCATCTAAAAAGTGTCTTACTCTTTTCTCATTTTCCTTGACCTTTGAGGCGACGTCATGAGGTCAACCTTGAGGAAACGTTTGTAGATAAGAACAGGAGCTTCAGCTGCTTCTGCTTAACCCAGCGGAGGAACCAACCAGGAAGTGATGTCATACAGTACACGCTCCATATCCTGTTATTAGTATTCAAATCAAATCAAACTTTATTTATAAAGCGCTTTTCATACAAAATGTAACACAAAGTGCTTTACAGTGCTTAAAAATCATTAAAATCGTCCCCACCAGTAAATATACATAAATAACTACAACCCCCCCACCCCACCCGCACACACAGACACATATACGTACAGACAGCCAGCAGATAAAAGTCTTCAATAAAAATGGACATAGAGTTGAGTATGTAAGGCTGGGTACAGATAGACCGAAAGAGGAAACATCATCCAAGGAGCCGTCTGCACCAGGAGCAGCCCATCGGCCACAGCCACAGAGCGCCAACTCAGGGGGCCCGGAGGAGGTGTAGGAGAGACGTCCTACCTCCATCCAGGCACCCCCAAGAGAGCGCCCGCACGGCCACAGCCAACCAGCACTCCTGGGGCAGAGGGCTCCCTCAGAGGAACCACTAGGAGAACATAAAAAATAAATGAATAAAATAAATAGAAAATAAATAAATAAATATTTAATAAGAGATACATTAAAAACAGCTACAACTGTGCGTGAAATAGCACAGGATAAAAAGAGGGAAACTAAAGAAATAATAGAACTAAAACCGGTAAATAAGGTTAATATAAGTAAATATTAGTTAAAAGCTAAACTAAAAAGGTGGGTCTTGAGCCTGCTCTTAAAAACATGAACGTTCTCTGAGGTCCTGAGCTCCTCCTCAGGTCGTTCCAGAGGCGAGGGCCATAGTATTGGAAAGACGCCTCGCCGTGAGTCTTTCTGTTGACTTTAGGAATAACTAGGAGACCCCTGCCAGAGGAGCGCAGGGGCGTGAAGGTTCATAAGGTAAAAGCAGTTCTGAAAGATAAGAAGGACCAAGACCATTAAGACATTTAAAAACCATTAAAAGAACTTTAAAATGGATCCTGAAACACACGGGGAGCCAATGCAGCGACTCTAAAACCGGTGTAATGTGGTCCCGCCTCCTGGTCTTCGTCAGGACACGAGCTGCTGAATTTTGTAAAAGCTGTAAACCTGAGATCCTCTTTTTGGGAAGACCAGAAAGCAGGACATTACAGTAGTCAATACGACTGGTGATAAAAGCATGCATTAGCGTCTCCGTGTTGGCCCGAGAGAGAATGGGGCGGACTCTGGCTATGTTCTTTATGCTGCGTTTACACATAAGCACGATGCGTTACGAATGTCATTTTTCCGTCATTCGTGACGTTCGTGACGTGACTTAACGCATCTCAATGGGATTCTTAACAGAACGCATCAGTTCGTGACGTTCGTGGAGAAAGTTTTTGTCTGTCAAAAAATCTTCCACGAATGTCACGAATCCCCCTCTGTTCGTGGAGTTCGCAACGGAGCGTGTCCTTTCGTGAGGAGTAGTGGCGCTTCGTAATTCAGCGTGAGAGCATTCGTGGAGCATTCGTGGAGCAGAATCACTGTTTTCACGCTCAAAATTGACAGAAACACACACTACTCCGAAAAGTAAATGTTGGTACCTGCAGTAGCTATGTCAAGGAAAAGTGTCACAAAGTCGGCCAATCCGCGCTCCAAGCCACGGACAGCACCTGGCGCTGCCGGTCCTCGGGGTGCCGAAAGTGTTCCTCCGACCTCTCTTCCTCCTGCGGTCGTACCTGAGTTGGAGCCAGGCGAGGCCAATGACTCAGGGGAGAGCACGGCCTCTGCTCCACCTCTAACCCGGCGGCAGAAGATCACTCCACATTCGCCCAATTCTTGACAGATTTCGGACAGAACGCGAATATTCCTAGTGACCCGTAACAGCCCGTGGCAGCGCGCAACACCACGCAGCAGCGCGGGACGCCACGCAGCAGCGCGGGACGCATATTCGTGACCGTGCGTAATAATTCGTGCCATTAATCGTAACGCGTAGTAACAGGTCGCAACAGTTAGTGGCGGCGCGTGAAACCTCGACCCCGAATCATCAAATTCGTGATCCTTGGCCACGAATGTGCATTTGTGGCATTCGTAACGCATCGTGCTTATGTGTAAACGCAGCATTAGATGGTAAAAACCTATCTTTGTGATATTCTTAATGTGTGGAATTAAAGTCAGCTCAGAGTCAAAAATCACACCCAGGTTCTTCACCTGTGAGGAAGGATTAAAAGACAATGACTGTAGTTTGGGTAAAAGTTTCTCTCTCTGGGCCTGAGGACCGATGACTAAAACTTCAGTTTTGTCCTGGTTAAGCTGGAGAAAGTTTTCTGCCATCCAGGATTTGATATCTAAAATGCAGTTAAAAAGTGCATCCATTGGCCTGGTGTCCTCAGGAGACATGGAGATGTACAACTGTGTATCATCAGCGTAACTATGAAAGTTGACTCCATGTCTCCTGATGACATCACCAAGAGGGAGCATATACAGGTTAAAAAGCACTGGGCCTAAAATCGAACCCTGGGGCACACCACATGTAATATTATGGACCTTGGAGGAGCATGTATCCACACTCACCATGAATGTCCTGTCTGTGAGGTAGGATGTAAACCATTTGTGGACAGCACCAGAGAGGCCGATGTGTTTTAAACGAGTTAAAAGAATAGTATGGTCGACTGTATCAAAAGCGGCGCTCAGATCCAGTAGAACCAACACTGTCAACCTTTTGGAATCATAATTTAATCTAAAATCGTTTAAAATCTTTAAAAGGGCTGTCTCGGTGCTGTGGTTTACCCTAAAGCCAGACTGGAATTTCTCAAGGACATTATGTGCAATTAAAAAGTCGCTAAGTTGGGTAAAAACAAGTTTTTCTAAGATTTTGCTTAAAAATAGTAAGTTGGATACCGGTCTAAAGTTGTTAAAATCATTACAGTCCAAATTGGTCTTCTTCAGCAGAGGCCTCACCACCGCCCCCTTAAAGGCAGCAGGGAAGACCCCCGTCTGAAGAGAGCAATTCATCATGTGTAAAAGCTCGTCTCTAAGAGATCCATAAAACGTTTTAAAAAACGGGGTTGGGACCGGGTCTAAAGGACATGTGGTGGGCCTCACTGAGGAGAAAACTTTATCAAGCATCTCAGCATTAACCTGGACAAAACTGTGCAGTGTTTCCTCTGGAACAAGTAGACAACCAGATGCATTTAGAACCGTGTTATTTTGAGTAGATAAAATATTACATCTGATAGTGTCTATCTTTCCCCTGGTCTGCAAACGCCTCGCAAAGGGAGTCACTTGGAGTAAAATTGGTCTTGTTAAAATCAGGATTGATTAGATGTTCTATTGTAGAGAAGAGTACCTTGGGATTGTTTTTATTATTGTTGATCATTTTTGAGAAGTAGTTGTTTCTTGTGTTTCTTACTGTGTTATTGTAGGTTGTTTGTTGTTCACGGAAGATTTGGTAGTTTATGGTAATTTTGTGTTTTCTCCATTTTCTCTCTGCCACCCTGCATTGTCTTTTGAGTTGTTTGATTTCCTCATTCCTCCATGGAGGAATTGGTTTTGTGGGGAGTTTCTTGAATTTTAAAGGAGCGATAGAATCAAGCGCTGACTTGAGTTTGCTGTTAAAATTTTCAAAAATAAAATCACAGGGGGCAGGTAGAACAATAGGAGAATATTTCTCTAAAACATCAATAAAATTTGCAGCCACTTCAGGGGTGAGATGACGTTTCCTCACAGCTCTTACCGAGGTCTCCCGCTGGGTAAAACTGGTGATATTAAAAAACACACAGTAATGATCAGAGACGGCCAAGTCAGTGACAGAAGACACAGCTGTGGACAGGCCATACGTGATGACCAGGTCCAGACTGTGTCCTCTGTATCGTAGATACACTGTAATTTTTGTTACCCGATTCCAGTTTATAGGTTATACATTTTAAGTTTTATTCTTGAACATATGGACTATTAAGTAGTGAAAGATTAAAACAAAGACATTTATTTGAACATTAGTTAATTTTCTGCACATTTTTGTGTAGACTGTTTTTTTTTAGAAGCTTCTTCTGGTCCTGGATCTCTGGTGTTCCTTCCGCCGACGCTGGATTCCTCTCTGTTCGCCCTGGTGCCTGGTTCCCTGGTCCACTGCCTCAACTAACAGCGCTGCAACGGTCCAACGGTTGTTTGACATGGATGCTAAGTATTGAAGGGGTGATTGGACAGTTAAAATTTGAGTGCACTCAAGGGTTACTAGATTTTGACAGATTTTCTTTTTGTTTTTTGGTTTATGAGATCTCAAAAGAATTTGTGGCCGATTTGTACACTTGTACATGTCAATTTTGTTTTGAACTGAACTAAATATTAGTTTTTGAATAAGGAAATAAGAAAACAAATTTGAGTAAGAACCACATTACTTAAAACGTTAATCTGTTGTCCTGTGCTTCATTTGGAGTGAAATCTATGGTCTTCTGACCTTATAATTAGCACAACACCAACCTCCTCATCGAACCTAGATTTTTGATAACACCTACCATAGATTATTAGCCTGCCTACAAGCAGAATTACCACTGTAGGGTAGGGCTGAACGATTAATTGGATTTGCAATTTTATCGCGATATTACACAACGCGATTTCGTAATCGCAGGGCACGCGATTTGGGAAGTAAATGGAGCAGCGAGATATGTCAGCAAAGTCCGCTCCGCCGCGTGCTTTTGTTTACGTCTTAGTCTAGTTAAGGTGCGCGGTAGATTGTGGATGTACAGTGAAAATATCAGCGTTTATCCTGCAGCCACCGCGAAGGAATATTGCTTTTCTCCGTTAGCATTGCGTTAGCCGCAGCGCTAATCACGCCATTCCGTCGCCGCTACTACACGCTCTGGTGTTCACAGAAACTCCCTCACCTCCGGATTCTACGCCTCTGCCTCCACAGACATATATAGGGGAGTCTGTGCTGATTGTAAAAAGTAAAGAGTCGTTTGTGGCTCAGTTTAGGAGGCTTATGTTTGGGAATGTTGTGGATAAAGAACTTATCTCAAAAGCATAATGACGTTTCATGACCATTAAGTATCCACAGAGGCCATGTGCCTTTATTTACCTTTGCATCTACCGCATACGCGCTCCGTAGGTACAGACACAAGATATAAACACTAACCTGCAGTATGAAAAGGATTGGTAACTAGGATCCGAGGCAGGAGTCCGTGTCATGTCTTATTTTGCTGAGGAAATGTGCTGTTTAAGCTGAAATGTCACTAAATGGCTGCGAGTCAAAGAGACGTGTCTGTGTCTGGCACCTCATGTCCCGTCTCCTTGTGTCAGTGTTCTTTTCTTTCTTCATATTGTCCAAAGTTACACCCCAAAACCAAAATGCTGATCTTAATTCCACTGTGATTTGGCGTGTGCTCCATCTGGCCTCTCCGTGTCCTTCAATAACACGCATCTGAAGCAACTACGAGTCGCAGCTCAGACTGGGATTTGATTGGCCGAAATAATAAAGTACTATTTAATAAATTAAATAGCTTATTTTGTATTAATTGGGAGTTTGATTTCCTAAAACCTTTCCAACTAGTTAAAGCAGACGTTTGTTCTTACTTTCCTGCACTTTAGTATGGGTGATGTTACTGACTGGATCAGTGAGTTATTTTTTTTTAATATCTATATAATTTAGCATTTATTTATAGACTGTACTGTTAAGTTCAGACAGTTTAAGAAGTGCAGTCCACACAAAATTGAATAGGTCAAGCAACAATTTTGTTGCAATTTTCACTTCAAATATTGCTTATTATGAAACAGGCTGATTTATTGCTTGTGTTAGGTGAAAAATACACGAGAAGAGGACTTGCAACAATAATCGCATATTTAATCGCAATCGCAATATTGAAGAAAAAAAATCGCAATTAGATTATTTCTCAAAATCGTTCAGCCCTACTGTAGGGTTACACATATAATTAAGAACAATTAAAAAATCCATAGCAACAGGGTCTAAAAGATGATCTATGTGTAGATTAAAATCACCAGTTAAAAGAATCATATTAAAAGAGCTATGTAAAAGTGATAAAAATTCAGAAAATTCCTTAACACAAAGAGGGCATTTTTTGGGGGGTTTAGTGACACATAAAATGGGGGGATTACTAAAAACAACTGCATGGTGCTCAAAAGTGGGGAATGGATCAAATAAAATAGGTTTGGTGGAAGAGTGTTTGTACATATGGAAGCAGTGCCACCTCCCCTTTTTCCATTCCTTATTGAAAAGGTGCTGCTAAAATTAGGTGGGGAGGCCTCAGCAAGAACCGCGGTCGCATCTGTACCCAGCCAGGTTTCAGTTAAAAACAAACAGTCAAGATTATTATCTAAAATCAGGTCATTCACAATAAAAGACTTGTTACCACCATAATCCGAGCAACTGCACACATGTCGGACTGATGTGTTGAATAAACATCTCTTTATAAACTGCACTGTTCAATGATCGGACTCTGAAAGCTTCAAACATGAACCTCTGCGACATGAAACTGCACCTAACAGACTGATGATGAGTAAAGTGCTTCGTCCTCAGCTCGTCTGCTATAGCGCTGTTCTTTGGTAATGAGGCATGTGGTTTAAGTTTCATTCTTGTAAAATGTAAACTAAAGTGTGTAACGTTGCCATAAGTTCAGATTTCCCATAATAAACCTTCAGACGCTGCATGACCTGCTTTATACCTTCATATATTTAGGACAAAGCTTATGTTTTTATTGAATGAAATGTCACGCAGCAAAACTGTCCATCATGTCACACTCGTGCGGAGATCGGAGAGTTCAGAAACCATCAGGAGGCAGCAGTGGATTGTGGGATTGTTCTCAGCGCCTCATGGGCTGATGAGGAACATCCTGAGGTTCCTCTGCTAAAGGAGGTATTCAAGAAAACATAACTGCACTGACACATCAGGATGCTCCCGGTCATGGTGGATGATCAACGATGAGAAGAAGGAGCTTCCTAATCTTATTTGCACTTTTTAGATGCAGCCTCAATCTTTTGTTGTTGTCCCTAAGAATGCAGTTTGTGGCCGTGCCTTAAACCTCCACCAGGTGTCAGCGTTCCCCCAGCCTGTAAAGTTCCTCCTGAAGTCCCACACTCCTCTCCCTTCCTCTTGCCCTCTCCTCCTCTCTCGGCTCCTCTCCCTCTCTTCCCCGGCTCTATATAAACCGGCGCTCGCCCCCTTTGTGCCGCCGCGCCACACCAACCGGGTTCTCCTGCCGTCCCCTGACCCCCCCCCCCCGCACTGCTCTTTCCCGGCTGCTCCCTGACCTCCCGGATGACCCTGGGTTTTGCTGCTGCGGCGCTCCAGATCCTCCTCTTCTTTACCTGATACTTTTAGTCGGACGGAGGGGAATCGTACGCGCACCCTGGCCCCTGGGCAGCCATGACGACCCGCGGCGACGGAGGAGGCGGGGCCACCATGAGGATGATGACGGTGATGCTGCTCTCTCTGGTCAGTTCAATCCTCTCTTTCTCTCAGTTTGTTAGTTTGTTCCGCGATGCATTTCTGGAGCGAAACAGTCACTTTAGTCGCTCCGTCCGTCGCTCTCGCACTTCAGTGTTTCCCAACCTGAGGCGCGGGGACCCCTGGTTGGACCCGAGGACTCAGCGGGAACTGTTTCTGAAAGAAAAACAAAGTGAAACTGACCAAAAGTATTAGAGTGATCATTTCAAGGGAAGAATGTGTATATTTTACTCCTAAATAACACTGGGTCTAAATATTTCAACTCATTTGGAATATTTGTGCGGCCATCTGAAAATGACCTCCATTTTTCTGTCTCAGGTTTTAGATTTTCCAATCTCGATATACGTAGATCTGTATTGTCATTGTACAAAATACCAACTTTATCTATAAAGCACTTTAAAAAACGTTACAGCTCGACCAAAGTGCGGTGCACAAAAACACACATACAGGCAAACAATACATATACATATACATATATACAAAACAAAAATACCCAACAGGCAGAGACTGAGCCTGTCTGACCTCGAGGGGCGATGGAGAAGGCTCGGTCCCACCAAGTTCAAGTGGGTCTGAGGGACCGTGAGCTGCAGCTGAGAGGGAGCGTAGGGCGGAATCAGATCAGAGAGGTTGGAGGGTTTAAAGGTAAAGAATGTTTAAAATCAGCTCTAAAGCACACCGGCAGCCGATGCAGGGATTTTAAAACTGGTGTGACGCCCTCACGTCGACGCGCTCCAGTGGAAGGTCCGGCTGCAGGATTTTGGACGAGCTGCAGCCGAGGAAGTGCACTGGCTCAGCCCGCAATAAAGTGCTCTGCAATAATCCAGCCGGGGCGTCTCAAAAGCACGACAGCCTTTAAGTGTGAAAAAAAGCTCGATTTTACAACTCATTCATCCCGTTAAAATAATCAATGATCACGATTATGACTTCAATAAGAAATAGAAACTGCACTTGGTCCTTGTTTTCCACGAAGCCCTGACGTTCTGTTACAGCCACGTAGAGTCTGTTCAAAATGTACTCACATGTTCACGTATTTATGTAATAAAACCACATTTTGTAATACTTTTCCAATGTGGCAATAACTTATTATATAATACAATAAAATGTGCTTTGACACTTTGACGACTGCGCACTATTTGATCATTTCTAAAACATTTCCAGAGCGTTCCTCATCAGTCATTAAGCAGATAAATGTGATGACTTTATTGATTAGTCGATGAATACGTTTAGACTCAATTATACCAAATATCCAAATGTCTGATAAAGAATGAATGCAGTATTTAATAATGAATGACTAACAGCTTGATCAACGTTATTACAAAATGAGTCGAGTTTATTACACAATGAATTAAACATTGTATTACATTTGAACAGTTACATATTCCGCTGTTATTACAGCTTGTGGCTTAAATGAATCGGATCGTGGCAGATGTATCGAGATGTGAATCGTATCAGAGGCCTGAAGCTCAACACCTCACAGCACTTCAGCGGCTTTTCTCAAACCGTGAATATTTATCATGAATAAAAGAGGACACGTATGTGCGTGTTGTAAGAGAGAGCAAACCCGGCTCTTTGTTGTAGGTTAATAGCGAGTTGGCAGACACGAGTTTCACATTCCGTTTCCCCTGATGGTTTCTCTGTC